>LR990935.1:9783395-11132924 GCA_905163415.1 Noctua fimbriata | reverse complement strand
AAGTTCCTTTTAAATGGAGTTCCTGCAGTTCAGAAATAAAATGAATTGAGTGCGTTGTAAGCGCTAGAGAAAATGTTGATGAGTTTTGAACTAAGAGGATTTTATCATCATCATCATTTCAGCCGAAATACGACCACTGCTGGTCATAGGCCTCCCCCAAGTGTCGCCACATTGACCGGTCCCGTGCGACTCACATCCAGTGGATCACCGCAACCTTGCCAGGTCATCGGTTCACCTACTTCCAAAGCAACGTCTTCCGGTTCGCTGTCGCCACTCCAGAACTTTTCGGCCCCATCGGCCATCCGTTCTGCGAGCAATGTGCCCTGCCCACTGCCACTTCAGTTTGGCTATTCTTCGGGCTACGTCGGTTACCTTGAGAGGATTTATTTGAAAGTAATGGGAGTGGAAACAATAATTGACTTTGTTATTGCCTTTCAATCTGCTATTCTCGGCAAATAAATGTTAAGAATATCTTTCTTTAAAAAATATGTAACAAACAACTAGTTACTTCATCAGTCTCCGGCCATCCCAATTTATCTGGGATCGGTGCAACACGTTCTTTTATTCCGTACTTCTCTGTTAGCCGTCTTCTCAGAAGTCACCGCATTATTAACCCTATCTTTCGTACAGTCCCCCTATTTTTATTTGATCGACACCAAGGTCTACACCTACTTTTAAAGCCGTTTTGGCATTCATAGTCAAAACGTTCCTTGATAATTTCCTCAAAAAAAAATACGGGTACAAAAAAAACTTGTGAATAAGTTGGAACTTAACTCCGTAACTAGAAGGTTCCCAGGTATGGTCTAGAAGAAAAAAATGATCACAAAGACGGGGAGAACAAGTGCCTATCGGCTTCGTTAAGGGTTTATTTACACCCTTTATGTTATACTCAAATATAAAATCAGTATTCACACAGTGTAATAAATAAAAGGCCTTTAGATGTTGAATTCTGATAATAATTGGAAGGAAAATTCTAAATTTACATCGTCACACTTTGACAGACGCCTAAACCAAAGAGTGGAATATACTTATACCAAAACGGCCTAAGCTGTTTCTTCTTTTCTTATTCTAATTTGAACCTTATTGTTCATTTTCTTTTTCTTTACAACGTGCCAGAGTTAATTCCAAAATTACAAAGGTGTCTACATTCCTCTTTACATTAAAAAAAAATACTCTTTGACCAGAGATGCAGTCAGTGAACCTCTACAAAAAGACAGACACACGAACTGACGGTGTAGGTATAGTAAGAGGGTAGTTTTCATCCTTTTGAATAAAGGGTGTAAATAGACCCTTAACGAAGCCGAAAGGCACTTGGTAGGCTTGGCCTTTGCGATATTTTTTTTGTTCTAGACCTTACCTGGGAACCTTCTAGTTACGGAGATATTGGGGGTCAAAGTTTCAAGTTTTTCACAAGATTTTTTTTTTAATACATGTTTTTAATGTAAGATTTTTATTTTAAACACCTCCACGACCCCCGTACTATTCAATCCATCCATCAGTGCTTTCTATCGAGTCCAACCGTAAAACGTAATTTTTCACTCAAAAAAAAAAGTAGTTTCCCACCAATAATTTTTGCGTATGATGTACAGAATGCTTGGTTGACGGCGTCGTGAAGGGTCTGTTTACACCCTGTATAATATTCTAAAAACAACGGACGTCGCTGCGATTATTAACAAAATAAATCATCTCTGATACGAAAATCTATTCTCAGAAAACAAGACCCCCGTTTGTCCAATAAATTCCTTTCACCTCGGTTTACGTATAATAGTTTTGGGGTCACAATAAATCGAATATGTCACTTGAAACGATCGACATAACCTCGAGAACATTCCCGCCGCCATTTTTCTAGTATTTATTCAAATGGAAATATAATTTCAGACAAAGAAGTGTAACAAATCGTTGTCGTGGCCAGAAATTGAGAATGCGGTACCCGAGCTCGTGTAAGTGTCGGTTTTTATATTTCAGGACCTATCTGTAAAGTAAATTGGAATACCTTTGGGCTCATTCTCCAAGTTCCCAACCACTATAAAGGCTACATGAAAAAAAAATTAAAACATCATCTTTGAACGAAAATACCTTTTTAGTTAAATTTATCTTGTGAATTGTAGTACAAGGGCCGTTAACCGTCTAAGTTAATCCATAACCTGATAATATAGACCGTACATCAAACCGACCTAGAGTGTTGATCTTTTTTCAGACCCAAAATAGACGAAAACGTGAGATGGATTACTTATATCTACAAAGCTAGCAACTGTTTTCCAGCAGACCTTGACAAAAAGACGTACACTATTAAAAACTTTAACAAGTTACAGAACAACCATTCATTTACAAAATACTCCTCATGTACATTGTTATAAAATCAAACAATTCAGTTATCCATACTAATCTTATAAATGCGAAAGTACCTCTGTTTGTTTGTTTGTTACCTTTTTACGACTAAACGTCTGATCGGATCGTAATAAAATTTGACAAGGAGATAGATTATATCCTTTTTTTTGTCACTCGTATACGACAAAATTTCCACGCGAACGAAGTCGCGGGCAACAGCTAGTTTACTATATCGTAATAAATAACAAATGCAAACAATGCTACTGGTCACGTCTGCCGCATGTCGGAGGAGCAATGGGCAAAAATTACCACTCAGTGGATACCAAATAGCAGGAAACGACAACGACACACAACAGGAGATGGCGGGATGAGCTGGACTCTTTCGCAAAGGATTGGCCTACATTCGCACTAGATTGCGAAATGTGGAAGGAGGGAAGGAAGGCCGTTGCCCTGCAGTGAGACAATATAGGCTTATAATAATAAACAATACAAAGATTACTAACTCCGAATACAACTTAAGAAGAAAAATAAACGTCACAAAAACACTACAGCAAATATGAAGTACCTAAACATTGAAAGCCTTTCTTCTACAAACTTGGCTACACAAACAAAATTATTTTCATAGCATTTAAGGAAGCAAAGTAATGCCTTCGTTAAACAGAAAGAGAAATGTCTAATTGAGCAAATGTTAGCATTCCTTGTTGAGATTTCAGCGAATGACGTCACATTTTTTTCTTTTTCTTTTCGTCGGATGCTAAGTAGTGAATGTTGCCAGTTTACAAGAGCGAGTCTGAAGATTCTGTTTACAAACTGTTGAGCCAGACGCTTAAGTTAAGAAATGAAATAAAACTGCGAAGAAAAGTCTGAAGACTTAAGAAGACTCACTGTTTTTGTAAAGAATATTCAACCTATAAAATCACGATTTTGTTACCCGAAGAGGCAGTTTGAGGCGTATAATTCAGACACATCTATTAAGTTCCATGTCATAGGGGTCTAGCCGAGTATCGTATTACCTAGTGCTAACTGGGTTGTGAAGGTCAGATAGGCAGTCGCTCCATGTAAAGTACTGGTATTCAGCTGCATCCGATTAGACTGGAAGCCGACCCTAACATAGTTGGGCAAAGGCTAGGCAGATGATGAATAAGGGTCTAGCCGAGATGCTACTGAGACAGTAATCTGTTTGAGAAAATAACATAATTCCTCCGATTTAACACAAATACCAGCTACAACACAATTTCTATCACAATCCGAAGGATTTTGTAGGAAATTCCTCACCATTGCTTCATAAATGTTTGGAAAATTCGTCTATCCGACAATTTGAATAATTCCATGAATGTCGTTGAGCTGTCAAAATAATGGACGCTTGTCGGAGGAAATCGTAGTCGAGGTAGACCGCGGCGAAGCTGGTCTGACGATATGATTTTGTTTGCGGGGCGAACATGGCCAGAAATAGCCAAAGAGGAGAGGATAGAGAGGCTTCCTTGCCCAGCAGTGGGACATACAATAGACTAAAAAAAAAATGGTATTGTCGTTGTAAGTGTTTCACTCAATCACCCCTCTGACTGTTGGCATTATCAACCTATAATGTTCCCACTGCTGGGACATGGTCCCACCATCTGTTGGACACTGATTGTTTACTTGTAAATTTTTGCAAACGATTAAGTTTTCTCGGAGGTTCATCAATTCTGCTACAAGAAAGTTATGCCGCAGATCATAATCACGAATCACTATACTATATTAGCACATCAAACAGTATACTACATACTACGATCCAACTGACAGATATTAACTAAACATTAGCTTTCCAAGGTTGTGATAACAATACCTTCCCACAGCTTCGATCATTGACTTACAAAACAAGAGAAGCCCCAACTTCAATTCGATCTTGAACTGTCAGAAGTTCATGAACGAACCCTTGAACTAGTGAATGATGAATGAGTGAACTGAATGCGATCGCCGACCTAGCTATGAAGACTATGAACCTGGTTCTAACAATAGCATTGTTTTGGATTGGGTAGATGAGTTGGTAGAAGGTTATCAGCTACCGACGAAATATGCAAATTGATGGATGAAAACAAATGGGTGTGAAGATTTGTGTCCCAAGGCAAGCTTGATATCATAAAAATAATAATTTGTCAAAATATTCGAGATGTAGGCAGAACCGAATAATTAAATTAAAAAAGTAGTTGAAAAACTAAAGAACCCAACTGAAAAAACTGAAAACTATAAAACAAGCACATTTTAATTTTAACAAAGGTTGGAAGCAGGCGGGCCCTTTTGAATATAAAATTATGAAAATCGAATAGGCCCCGCCTGATTCCAACTCGCGCCACCAAGACGAATCTAACGACGTATAATAAGTTATCCAAATCCGTTCATCCGTTTAGGAGTTACGCGGGAACTTAGAAACAGACATACATACGTAAATACAGGTCAAACACATAACCCTCCTTTTGGGTCAGTCGGGTACGACTGACCCAAAAGGAGGGTTATGTGTAGAATAGAATAGAATAATTGTTATTTGTGTTAAACCATGGTACATTAAGGACTTATAAATAGGGTCATGATCTTACATGTTTCGTCGTAGACTGATAAAGAAATATTAGAACATGTTAAATACTAAACATACATAAAAAGACATATTAACATAACAAAATCATACCATACTACTACCATATCATACCACTGCTGGACATAGGTCTCCCCCAAGTGTCGCCTCATTGACCGGTCCCGAGCGACATGCATCCAACGGATCCCCGCAACCTTCACCAGGTCATCGGTCCACATAATAAAATGTCTAAGTAAAATTATATTTACACATATATAAAAATTATAAAAATTCTTTAAAAAATCTTAAAATCACATCCATCTATTGCAATCACACACATACCAATGATATGACGCTCAATAAATCTTACCTCGCTATAAACGGATCTAAATGTTGCCAGCACCGAACTGTATCGAACATAAATAAACTACACGCGTCTATACTCTGTAGTCGGTGGAACGCGTCGATTTCGATCAATCACTACATTTTGGTGCTGTTTTACGCAACGCTCCTGAGATGTTAGGGCTTCGGTATTGTAGGAGATAATTATGCAGTTCATTGACTGTATCTTAATAGTAGTTATGATGTTGGTTCAGAAATGAATATGTGACCTGTCAACAATGAGAAAGATGAGGAGAAAACATCATGATGATACTCAACTCAAAGCTTTTATTTCAATTATACAATCACAGGCACTTTGAAATGTCAAATAAAACAAAAAAAAAGCGAAGCTACAGTCACAGTCACAAGGCATAATAACTTGAGAAAGTACTGTAGTTGCACATTCCAAAGCGTAGACCTCTATGGAGAAGAATGGGCAAGAAACTCCATGGACACTCTTTTAAATCAAAATATTCTTACAAAATCATGGTTACATCGTTCATGTTGAGATTATACATATATGTGAGAACGATGTAGAAAGGAAAATACAAAGGAAAATAGCGATACAACAAAATTGAGCACTGATGTTTTTTCCAGGTGCAAAAAATGACTCGTTCTTCACCAGAGCCTTAGAATTGATCAGAGGTAAAAAATACGTATAAGAATAAAACTAATAGACTCAATACATTGTTATCTTTTATCTTTGTGTACATCACGGAGAGTACCTATTACCAGTGCTGTAACTTTTTTTAAATGTTGCAGCACTATGTTGAGATACCTTTTAGGCTAAAAGGTATCTCAACATAGTGCTACAACATTTTTTAGCCTCGTACAGGACCAATTTCATTTTTTTTTATCTTTTTTTTTTAACACTAAATATCCTAGAATCATTTCTAAGACATAAGATTTACATTTTTAAATATTCATATACAAAACTATATTGCCCTTTGGGTGACTTTAAGCCTTCTGATAAGGCCCATTGTGAGCGACCACGTTTCGGTCCCGTATGTAATCACTGGCAACACACACTAGTCATAGACACTGCGGTAAGTTGGACGAGAAGATACCACGCAACTTCCCGAACGATGACCTGGTGAAGGTTGCAGGGATCCGCTGGATGCGAGTCGCACGGGACCGGTCAATGAGGCCTATGTCCAGCAGTGGACGTCTTTCGGCTGAAATGATGATGATGATGATGAAAAACTATATTATGTACATTACATACAGACTACAAATAGAACTAAAGTAATGATAATGTTCTTTTTCGTATGTTCACTTTTTTATATAATTTTTGTTTTATTGTGAATTCAACCATTTTTTTTGTTTCGTCCAGTGTGAGTCTGATAAATACTTTTTCTTTTTTCTTTTATTATCGATCGTCCATGCATGAGTGTATGTATAATAATTCTGCATATGTTATAATAATTCTGCATCACACAAAAAAATGAAATAATGTTAAAAAAAAAAACAAAAAATGAAAAAAAAAACACGGAAAAACAACACACACACAACACAGAAAAATAAAGTTATTTTCCTGTGTTCTCTTCTGTGTGTACATAAATAGTTAAATAAATAAATAAATAATATATCACTAATTCAAAATTACCCCATGTGTCCACACCTTTAGCCGACATTCTTTCCGCTTGCGTTACTTGTATACCTATCCATCTCTGCTGATTTATAGACTCCCATCTTGACAGTTTATTCTCCAACTTTCTGACCCAGCAGCTGACACTATTGACAGGTATTTCGTAACGTTTAAAAGGGCCAGAGTATATTTTATTATGAATAGATTGGTCTGGCATTTGGAGTATTTAGGTCAAACTTGTGATGTGAGGAATGTGATTAAATGTGACATTTCGTTACGGGTGGGCTTTCGAAGTGACATTTGTTGATATTTAACAGAAATCAACAGATTGCCGCGTTGGTCTAGTGGTAGCAAGCACGACTGTTGAGAATGAGGCTCTGGATTCGATTCCCAGGTTGGGAAGTGTTATTTTTTTTTTCCATTTGGTATTTCTCAGTAGCTGAGTCTGGATTTGCGCCCGGTTGATGGCAATAGCCTTACCTCCATTATATGATGTCTTAAACAACAGGCGAAATGTGAATGTACCTCTGCCTAACGCGTTGGAGATTACAGGCGTGATATAATGTAGATTGGTCTGGCATTTGTAGTATTTAGGTCAAACTTGTGATGTGAGGAATGTAATTAAAAGTGACATTTCGTTACGGATGGGATTCCGAGTTGATATTTAACAGAATTCAACCTTAATGCAATGTTGTGGTTAGTGCATTACTAAATATCACACCGATATGTTTGCGTACGTGCCACGAGAAGCCGATAGCATCAACCTTGCCGTGAGTAATCTTATCTTGTGACGGTGGATTACACTGGAATCCAGAAATATCCGAAGATGTTATTGCGTAATCTAAATACCGTGTGGTGGGACCCTGGTGCTCTGCTATACAGGTTTTCCTAGTGCGGAAAATAGCCGCTCACAAACTTATCCAGTTACCGTAATTTTAAGCTCTATACAACATTATTTTTAGTATATGCGAAACCTGAATATAGTTTGTTCAGAATAAGTAACTGAATCGAATCCAATAATTTTTAAACCATGTTATATGTTGTCCCAAAAATATTTAAAAAAGTTAAAAGTTGGATACCCAGCGACTTTGAGTACCTATGGCAATAATTTAGGTACTTACTGCCAAATTATTATTATCAATGAGCTCAAGACGACGCTGGAGGCGCGCGCTGCGTGGTGACCGCGTTTTTGTGCGGACAACTAGGTAACAGAACAAGCTTATAACTTTGTGATTTTTCATGATACAGTTTTGAAATTTTGTACATAGATTCTTTACATAAAAATACTAGACACGTGTATCAGGTTTCGCATATACTAAAACTAATGTTTTATACATAATTCTTGTAAGTCATGTTTGTGAAGAGATAATAAATTATTTTGAATTTGAATTACTAACTTATTTTACAACAGTATTTTTTGCGCTATTGTAGGACCTGTGGTCATGGGTTGGACACAGGCATATTCTTTACCTGAGGTACCTAATTGATCGGGCCTGTGGACGGTAACGGGCCTGTGGACGGCGAGTTATGGGCTAGCTCGCCGTCCGGCCGTCTTATGACGACAGGCCGTGTCGACGGCGCGTTCAAAGAGTTGTCAGCAAACCCCGCTCGAACAGTCCCGCAGCCCCGAACAGTCCCGCAGCCCAAGGGCCGATGCCTGCCAGGGCTGCAGGACTGTTCGAAAATGATACCTCGGCCCTGGAACACAAAAGGCAAAGAAAGTACGTGGATGGATTTTTAGTCAGTAGAAGTCTGACACTCCCTTCCACTCCGCCCAGAGCGGGGGGGGGGGGGGGGGGTCATTGGTGATTTCCCATCCGAAAAAAAAAAGGTATTTAATTGACTTCATCACGACTCTTCTTAAAACAACATGGTTGTGATATATGGAATGTCCTTGATCCAAAAATTTTACATACATCAACCTGCAGTCTGCACTGGGCCCGCGTGGTAGCTTATAGCCCGCTCTCTCTCACGGAGAAGATACCAGTGTCTCTGCAGAGGGAAAATGATTGGCTGATTATGATGTTACCGTAGCCTTCCGACTGCAAAAATAACCTCAACAGAACTCCATTTTTCCCAGCTCTCGTTCAAACTTTTAAAGTAGTTTACTAGCTTTCGATATGAAACTGAATCAACCACTCTTCGAAGAGCATATTCGAAACAAATTGAAGTTTATGCGAGTAAAAATACAGGCAGCATTTGTAGGTAGGTACTTAAATATACAGCCAGATGGCTCTTATGACAGTTCGATGAAGTAGGGGTGCCACACATTTCTCTGGGTTAGTACATGCGATTTGTCAGTATCTGTTGAATAACATTAACTGGATTGCCTCGTTGGTCTAGTGGTCACAAGCACGATTGCTGAGCATGAGGTCCTGGCTTCGATTCCCGGGTCAGGCAAAGTATCATTGGGTTTTTCCATCAGAAATTTCTCAGCAGCAGCCACGGATTCTAGATTTGCGCCCGGTTGATGCATTAGGGTCGCCTCGTATTACATGGGACTTTAACATAACTGGCGAAAAGTGGATGTACTATTAGTTACACCTCTGCCTAACCCTTCGGGGATTACAGGCGTGATGTTATGATATGTAGCACACTCGATTGGAAATTATCTGCTGAATAACTACATATTCGTTTTCATTCGTCTCATGTCGATCGGCAAATACCGTTCGGTATCTTCCATTGCTGTACCTATCGTATTCGGTTCGGCATAATTCGAACTAAACTGAGCAGCTCTCTGTCAAACACATTTATTGCTGTCGATTCCTACCGATCCGAACATGTGACACGCCCCTCACAAATTGAAGTTTATGCATTGGTAGGTTTGTACTTAAGTACATATAGCAAGATGACACTTGTGACAGTTCGATGTATTGCGCGGTACGCCTGATGTCTCATCTCAGGGCTGCCGCTAAAAATAGCAGGGACCATAAACTAGCTTTTACGGAGAACCTCAATGGAGAACGAATGGTTTGGAGTTTTGGTACTGTGTACATAATTATGATTCAAGGTTTGGTACCTTTCAACTTTTTAGGTAATACAAACATAATTGTGAGATTGACATGCAAACTAATCTACGGGACATGAGTTAATAGTCAATATATCAATGATAGCTGATTGTAGATTAACTATTTCACGAATCTTCATAAAATTGAATCATTGGCAACAACTGGACAATTCAATACTCCCTATATGTATTTTTTAAACAGTATAAAAGGATCGTACGCACGTCGGCCAATCAAACTATGCAAAACCAAATTAAGCTGATCTCTCGTCGTACGGAAATCTCATACAAAGCGAAGTCAGGTTATACTGGTTATGTAGAGCTTGATGTGCCGCCGTGTGTACATACCTGAGACCGATTTCAACAAGCGGCAATCGGTTTCAAATGGTTTTGTGTTCCTACGACGACTTTGAACAGAATTAATCACGCCTTTTTCCCATGTGGGTAGACATAAACCACAGAACGCTATGCTACGATCCTTACATACTCCTTTTGCCTCGTCCACGTTCATACATATGTTCATACACGAACGCCGGGTGCGAATACTACGCGCCTGACCTGAGTAGCGAAAATCAACCAGAGATATTTCTCACTTAATCATCACCGTTATAGCTGATAGAAATCCACCTTACCAAAGGCCCCCAGAGCAAGTTTCGCATGTTGGGAATCTGTACAAAATTATTTTTAGTATATGCGAAACCTGAATATAGTTTGTTCAGAATAAGTAACTGAATCGATTCCAATCATTTTTAAACCATGTTATATTTTTTTCCCAAAAATATTTAAAAAAGTTAAAAGTTGTATACCGAGCGACTTTGAGTACCTATCGCAATAATTTAGGTACCTACAGCCAAATTATTATTATCAATGAGCTCAAGACACCGCGCGCTGCGTGGTGACCGCATTTTTGTGCGGAAAACTAGGTAACAGAACAAGCTTATAACTTTGAGATTTTTTATGAAACAGTTTTGAAATTTTGTACATAGATTCTTTACATAAAAATACTAGACACGTGTATCAGGTTTCGCATATACTAAAACTAATGTTGTAGATAACAGTTAAAAATTAAAAATAGCCTGATTCAAGTAGACAGGCTATACAATTACCAAATCTACCCAGCTTCCCTTACAATAACGTTTATTGTAATATTTTGACATCAATCCTCTACAAAAGGGTAACCTAAAAATAGTCCCATTCCCTGAGGATAAAATAATGTAATCTCAGACGAATCACAAGAATACAGTTTCGATATTCAGTTATTCAGGAACTAAAATGTCGTTGTTGTTGGAAAATAAATAAGATTTATACTGATACTGTTAGCCTGCGTCATTCCAGTTAGACGTGTTTGACTTCCAGTTGTTTCGATCCAGGGCTAATGTGGACCACTGGTTGTTGGTAATTAAATTGCCATTTATGCTTATTTATATATTTAAAACAACGCCAACCGGAAAACGTTGCGTTGGAAGGCCTCCAACAAGGTGGACCAAAGACCTGGTGAAGGGTCCGCTGGATGCGAGACGCACAGGATCGGTCAATGTGGCGACACTTGGGGGAAGCCTTTGTCTAGCAGTGGACGTCTTTTGGCTGAAATGATGACTGCATTCTCTTCAAGTCAACATTTGGGTTTAATAGAAGAGCATTGTGATAGGTTGTAAAAATAAATAGAAAGTAACCATTTTGTATTAATAAGAAACAAAATGGAGTGAATGATGGCGTAACCAGAGTTGTCGATATAGCTCACAGAATAAGTAACTGAAGTGGCAATTGGCCGGCCATATTAGCCGCAGAACCGATGACTGTTGGGGTAGACGTGTTCTTGAGTGGAGACCTTTGAATAGGCAAACGTAAGTTGGGACGCTCTTAGGCTCGGTGGAGCGACAATCTTCGCAGGGTGGCTGGTGGCAACTGGATGAGAGTTGCTGAGAATCGAGTTGAGTGGCGTGCGATTAAGGAGGCCTATGTCCAGCAGTTTACTGCTGTAGGCTGATGATGATGATAGCGTAGCGTTTGATACAATGAAATTCTTAGTAAAATCACTAAAATGTTTGCTCATTCCACAAGGTATAACACCAAAATTTATTTGGACACTACCAATAACGTTCACAAGATTTGCAGCCTCATAAAAGCGAGCATTGAATGAAAATAGACAGATGTGAGCAGCCCTGACCTCTATTACCTTTCAGCGTGCTCCATTCGCTTTCACAGTCAAGTGCAATGCACACATATTGCTGTGGCGTATAAGCCACTTTAGTCTTACGTCCACAAAATGCATAAAATGTTTACTATACGTAAGGGAAAAGTTATTAAAACCAATTTTTGATCTGTGTCTTAGAAATAGATCGTAGAAGTTTATCTTTTGTTTTTGTAGCTAAATGCGTCGTTTATTTTTGTTTATGCTCGTAAAATGTTAATTGAGGTTGAGGTTACGTTTGATAGTATTTGTTTCTTTCGATCTTTGATTGTTTTCTTTTCGTTTTTAAGCATAAGTCATTTGTTTTTATGTCTGTTTTTTGTTATATAGTACGGGATCGTTTCTTACCTGCACGCGTAGAGTGACCACCGTCGACAAGGATGTAGTTGAGGGAAGAATCGACAAAATGACAGATAGTGCAAAAGAATCTGTCATTGTGTCGACACAATCTGTCATTTTGTCGATTCTTCCGTCAAAGAAATCCTTGTCTACGGTGGTAATGCTACGCGTGCAGCAGAACTCGATGATCTGCCGCTCTCGGTCGGCACACAAGTATATATAGCACTGGTTATGTGTAGAATTCTAACTGGATGTGGTGATCAAATGGCAGTAGTTCCATGTCAAATACTTAACACTTACAGTGCCGCTGTCAGATCGTGCGTGTTTTGAAGCTTTCGGTTATATTATCTGTATTTAGTATACAAGATAAAACGATAAATGAGGAAAATTTAGTCAGGAAAATGTTCAGTATGAAAATAGATAGCTTTAAGAGTAGAGGAAGACCAAAGAAACGATGGATGGACTGTGTGAAGGATGATATGGCTAGAAAAGAGGTGACTGCTGAGATGCCGAGTAACAGAGAAGTATGGAAGAAGAAGACATGCTGCGCCGACGAACAATAAATTGGTATAAGACCAGAATTATGAAAACACGATAAACTGAAGATTTTTAAGTGAAAATAGAGGTGGCAATCCATGTAATCACGACTGACACCTCAAACCTTTTTTTATATATGTTTAAATGAGCCGGCCTACTCTTGACCTCAGTCTAGTCCTGAGGACAGAGATCAGGTCGACGATGGGACGAGCTAACCTAAAAGAAGCCTATTAACTCGCGACATAAATAGAGAAACCTACCAGTAAGAAATTGGTATATTGAAGTAGCTGTAGGTAACATGTCCCCTTACCTAATGGCGACAAAAACTGAGCTGTTCCTGGTTATTTCTGTTCACCTCGTCCATAATCACAACATCAACTTCAAGTCGTTCGTGGTTCGAGCCCCCACTCACCATCTGCAGACCTTCTTGAAAGAGGACTTTTGGCCGAAAGGTGTCGTGTACCGACGATTTCGAAGACGGTTATGCGACACCACGCAGCAGAACACGACGCCGTCAACGATTCGTGTCTAGTTTTAGTTAAATAAGGTTTTTTATATGTATTAGTTTATTATTTTATAAGATTATTTTGTGTATTTTTATCTATGGGCCTCATTTGCCTGACAATAAAATGATTGATTGATTGATTGATAACCAACTTCACTTTCATTTAAGGTGGAAGCGTAGATAGGCCGCGGAATTTAAATTTTCTTGCGTTTTTTGCAATTTACAGGTCAGTGTCAGATTGTATGTTGATTAAAATATGATTCGCGATTGTAACAAATATGGCTTTACAGAGTTATAGTCATTAAACTCATCAGTATAACTCTCTAGGTTCATATAATCTCATTGAATGACTTTTTCATGAAATAGTCATTAAAAGGGATTTAAGGTGGAAGCGTAGGTAGGCCGTGGAATATAATTTTCTTGCATTTTTTGCAATTTTCAGATCAGTGTCAGGTTGTATGTTGATAAAGATATGATTCGCGATTGTAACAAATATGGCTTTACAGAGTTACAGTCATTAAACTCATCAATATAACTGTCTAAGTTCATATAATCCCATTGAATGACTTTTTCATGATATAGTCATTAAATTAATGGGATTAAATGAACTAATTGAATGGGTTTTGATGATTTTAATGATTATAATCTGTAACTATATAAGTGTAACGGTCGCGAATTATATTTTATTTCGCATATAAATAAAACCTGCAAATTAAAAAAGAAAAGAAAATTTGAATTTCGCGGGCTACGCTGGCGCTTCCACTTTAAAGCAATTGCTCCTACATTTCGAGTTCCCAGTTCAAGGACACATGTACCCAAGCTACCCTTGACGTAATCCCTTAGCACACTTCCCATATGACGCCCGAGGGAAGGATGGGGTGTTCCTTGTAGCTATTTATATATTGAAGGACGAAAGTATCACATGGTGGACAGGACGCTTGGTTGATGGAGGAATGTGAATTTTAGTATTAATTAAATTAGCCGTTGGTTCAGTCGGATATTTTCGTGTGTGAATGAAAACTTTTTGAGTTTTGGATGACACGGTTGGCACAGTGGCTGAGCGATTAGATGCCGCTTTTCGCGGGCTCGATTCCCGCACGGAACAAATATTTGTATGGCCCAAAAGAAGTTGTTTGTGTAAGTGAGTTTGAATGTTTGTAACTCACAACAGTGCAGGGCAACATTTTTTTTTTCTCTTTTAATTAAACATATGGAAAGAAAGAGAGTATTAACGCCCAGTGTCCGTATATGAGTGAAAATGATATTATGTAGCCTTCTTGTAGCCAACTATATTAGTCTAGCCGGTTTTGGAGCTGTTAGCGCTGAGCGACTTTACTTATCCCGTGTTTGGCTTAAACTTGTTCCAGGCTCTATTCCACTTATTATATCAGTTGTGCGACAATGCTAGTAAATTTTTAAATCTCGACCTTCTAGAAATATAATTATTGCTCAGTCATGAATCAGGGTAAAAAACCGAAGGTGTGAGTGACCCTCTAGAGGGCTGGCTCTTTCTTTGGCCAAAGAATTAGCATTGCAATTCAACGTGGCAATGATGCTAGTCTTTTTTTTTTTTCGTATGGGAAATCATCAAATGACCCTCCCCTGACTTGTACTGACTAAAACCCATCCATGTTCCTTCTTTGCCCTTTGTGTTCCATGGCCGCGGTATATCTTTCGAATGCTGCTAGTCTTCTGGGCACGGTTTTGAAAGTAATTTATCCGCATTTTAATTCAATGTCCTTCATTAATCCAGCTGGATATTGCAGCTCGTCGACATTCAATTCAACCATTCATTTGCTATCAACAAGTACTTCATCGGAACAGTCCCGTGATTCTCAATATTGCCTGTAGGTACTCTATCCGAGTACTGATTCCCGATATTGCTTGCATTCATTTGTGATCAAAGGTTTCTTTGATGCAGCAATATCTGATACTAATCTAGTTATCGGTTTCTCTAGTGGAGACCAGGTACGAAGTATTTAGTATGCGATGTTTATTTCGGAAAATGAAAAGTATGTACGATCTTATTTATTTTGCTGGCTTTTGGATGGAGGCGAAATTATTCGAAGTTAACATTGGTTAGAACATTGGGAATGCAGTCAGGGTTAACACTTTTGTGATCACACTTGGTGTCTTCATATCACATTTGGTTTTTCATAAATCTATATCATCATCATCATCTGCCTAGCCTTTTTCCAACTATGTCGGGGTCGGCTTCCAATCTAACCAGATGCAGCTGAATACTAGTATTTTACATGGAGCGATTGCCTATCTGACCTGCAAAACCAAATTAGTATTGGGTAATATGATACCCCTTGGTAAGACTGGTTGTCAGCCTTTCTGGCCACTGAATACCTGTAAAGACTGTCAAAGAACTTCAAATGACGGCTTAACTTGCTTTCCGAGACATGGTGGAAACTTGGTATAGGTGGTCACCCATCCACGGACCAACCTAGACAAGAGCGACTTAACCTGAAGATCGAAAAGAACGGCTGTTATTATTTAGCCACGAGCTTCTCTTAAAACTATATCAGACTAACTAGACGAATAATTTGATTAGCACAGAGCTTGACTATGATGTGGCAAATTATAGAATTACCGGCTTACTTTAATTTCAGGATGATTTTGGGATATATTCAGTTTTATGAGCTACATGAAAGTTTTTAAATAACAGTCATGTTTTTACCAACCAAACATAGCATTTCTAAAGAGAAATTTATTATTAAAGCAATTAATTAAATTCGTCGCGTCGAATATTCGTATCGAATATCAGTATTTTGTAACGCTTTTTGATTTCGTTTAAAATTCTGAATTGCTTTGTATGTAAATAATAAAGACTCAATATTTTACCGTTTTTATGCACCAAGAGAGATAGTAATTACTCGCATTCATTCGAATATTGCTGATTGAAAAAAATACAAAAGAGAGGATGGAAATTGTATAAAAGGCATTATTTAAAATGTGAAATATTAAAAGCAAGCAATTTTTACAATGAAGCAGTTTTCACAGCTTTTTGGCTTTTACTCTTTGATGGCAGTTTTATTTTTTAAATATTGTACCTACATTGCACCTATATTATAAGAAGATGTAAACCGATTCGAAGAATAAATATTACTTATTTTGTTTGAGCAGCGGTGGCCCAGTGGTGGCGGCCCCGACTTACGAACAGTAAGTCGTGGGTTCGAACCCTGGCAAGCGCATTACTTTGTGTGATTTATTTCATCACCACTGCTCTCAAAACGGTGAAGGAAACCATCGTGAGGAAACCGGCATGTCTTAGAACCAAAAAATCGAAGACATGTGACATCTACCAACCCGCACTGGGCCCGCGTGGTGGAGTATAGCCCATTCCCTCTCATAGAGAGGACGCCTGTGTCCTAGCAGTGGGAACATTACAGGCTGATTATGCTTATGCTTATGTTTTGTTTATTAATAAGCAACAATACATAGCGCAGCCGGTAGGATAAAAAATCGAAGACATTTGACATCTCAACTGACACTTAGCCCGCGTTGTGGATGGCTTCCTCTCGAATAGGCTTAAACCCTAGCTGTAGTGATATTATAAGCTGATTATTTTATTACTCACCAATTTTAACCAGTTTCAACCACCGATCCATTTCATCTGAAGATTATCGCCTTCCAACCTTTTCACACAAAGTAACAATATCATTCCCAAATCTTACCACACCCACACATTCATCACTTAACCTCATCTCAGAAATGATATCAATCCATATTGACTTACACATATTTACGTCAAGCCAGCTGAATAGTCGCCGATTACTTTGATGTGGGTGACTCCATTGAAAAGTAACGACGGGACTCGGAGGACAAATTACGAGACACCCTTTGGCCTTCGGCGGGTTCGGTTACGATGGACAGACAAAACTGGTCCTTTTGTCGTAGTATAAGGAGGTCTAGAAGGTTGGTTAGTAATTGGAGAAGGTATGGTGTTTTTTTCGTGTCATTTATTATGCGCACAGCCAAGGAGTGGAATTCACTGCCTGCGTCGGTGTTTCCAAGTTCATATGACCTCAATCTATTTAAATCGCGAGTTAATAGGCTTCTTTTGGGTTAACTCGTTCCATCGTCGACCTCATCTCTGTCCTCAGGACTAGATTGAGGTCAAGAATCAGTCCAAATAGAATTAAAAAAAAAAAAAAAGGGAAAACAAACAAAAATGAATTTAACATTGTTTTAAGCTTTCACGGTTTACAACTAAATTAATACTGTCACTTACGGGATATCTTTCGTGATTGTTCATTATTTTGAGCTCCCGATATAAAATTTCAATCGAGAGGATGGCTTCTAATTGTCAAGTACGTGGAATCCAGTTTTGAGTAAGCTCAAAAGTAGCAGCCGACATCGTAATAAGGACTCCACAAAACCTGGTGATTCTGTGAGTGTGTTTTGCCGTGACTTAGTGTCGAGTTCCAGTAGTGCGCGTAGCAAAAGACAAAGAAAGAGGGTGGATAGATTTGTCTGCTCTTAACAATTTATTTTCCATCCACCCGCATTCTCCCGTCAACCCGCGATCATGGCGCTTGCAACAGCATAGAAATATCGGAAGCTCGAAATAATGAACAATCACGGAAGATATCCCTAAGGTACAGTGTTAGTTAAGTTACTTTTTTTGCGCTAAATGTATTTATGACATCGTTCTCTTTTTTTCAATCGTTTGAAGATGGCAACGACTTGTGTTTGGAGTTCTATCCCCCGTAACATGACCACCGTAGGCAAGGATTTCTTTGTCGGAAGAATCGACAAAATGACAGATTGTGTCGACATAATGACAGATTTCTTTGCACTATCTGTCATTTTGTCGATTCTTCCGTCAAAGAAATCCTTGTCTACGGTGGTCATGCTACGGGGGCTGGACTATTCATTCTTGTATTATTTCCATAGTGACCCTTTTGTATCTTTCTACTATATGCAAGTGATTTCAGGCCCCAGCCGTAAACAGACCGGTGATAAAAATTGTATAATAAATGTATTGTATGGTCTGACGATGTAAAGAGGATGGCTTCCTTTATTTTCAAGTTGTAAAACCTTCTCAAAGGACAATGTCGTTTTAAGGGTTTGTCGTTTCGTGTGAAAATAACCTGTTACACTGTTGAGTGTCGAGGGGATCGGCAGAGAGGTAGGACGTATCTTAACTTCTAGTTCAAGCTTTTAAATGGCATATGTCAACGGTTATTTACATTATTAACACAACATAAAATCACGCCTGAAATCCCCGAAGGGTTAGGCGGAGGTGTACCTAATAGTACACCCGCATTTGACCAGTTATGTTTAAGTGCCATGTAATGGGCGAGCCTATTGCCATCAATTGGGCATAAATTCAGACTCTGTAGCTGCTACTGAGAAATTCCTGATGGAAAAACCCAATAACACTTTGTTCGACCTGGGAATCGAACCCAGGATCTCATGCTCAGCAGTCGCGCTTGCGACCACTAGACCAAGGATGCAGTCATTACATTATTAACTTATTAATTAGACTGTTAGCTTTCTGAAAACAAAATAATTAATTTGTTAACAGACAATGGGTGTAGAAAACTAAAATTTTGCACAAAAGTTTCTTCACGATAGGATTTTTGAAAATTCTTCACCTGAAAGGGTTAAAAAGGGAACGAAATATTGTATGGATAATCCCGTACGACTTGTTCTATACAGTACAAGGTTGAAGGGACATTGAAGTACAGACGATTATCATAGATTATCATTTAGTTCACCATTCTGAACCAGAAATGTTACATCGGTATTTAAAAAAAAAAGCATAAGCAGTGATAGCCTAGTGGTGTGACCGTCGAACTGCCAAGTCATAGGTCTCGAGTTAGAACCCAAGGCACGCACCTCTGATTTTTCGAATTCATGTGGGTATAGTATAATTATCACTTGCTTTTCGGTGAAGAAAAACATCGTGAGGAAACCAGCATGTCTGAGAGATATTTCTTGACGGCATGTAAAGCCAAGTCAGAGGCCCATGGGCGGCATGAAAACTCTGACACCAGGTTAGGAACTAACCACATGATAAAGAAAGAAAGAAAAAAAAAAGCTTTATCCTACAAAAGTGCAATAAGATTAAAAAAAAAAACTGAATGAAGGTCAGTTTGTTTCCTTTCTATCTACATTTCAAAAATAAAGGAAAAATATAACACGCAACAAAATCTGCGTTCAATCTATGTACCTACCTAACAACGTTTTATAATCCTCCATGTCGGCAATTGGAGTTACTAATGGTCGCTCGGGGCCTGTTATAATCTCTGACTGACGTTTATGACCTCTAAATGTGTTATATAAGCCATAGGTACATGTACTATGTGTTATATAACTACAGCTTAAATATTTACGGGTTTGTAGGTACTCTCAAAGTAGTGTGTGCTTTCTAAGGGAAGAGGCCGTCTGTAAATTTCGCCAGTGAATTTGAAAATGCTCTGGTATACATAGGGTCATAACATACTGGGTGTACACGGACCCCTTATTCCCGAAGCCGACAACCAAGCATTATGTACATCAAACTAAGTAACTTTACGCAAAAATTATTGCTGGGAAACTACAAAAATTTTTTTTGGGTGAAAAATCACGTTTTATGATAGGACTCAATGTAACGCACTCAAAACATTGTGCTGATGGATGGATTGAATAGTACGGGGGTTGTGGAGGTGTTTAAAGTAAAATTTTAAATAAAATTTGTGATAAAGTTGGAACTTTGACCCCCAGTATCTCCGGAAGCTTCCCAGGTATGGTCCACAACAAAAAAAATATCGCAATAACGGGCAGAACAAGTGCCTTTCGGCTTCGTTAAGGGTTCGTTACACCCTTTATAACATACGTCCAGATTTGATAGGAAATGTGCGATTTTTCGAGGTCCCACTAGTCTGCACTTTGTTTGGCTTTGTAATTTTTTCGGACATTTCAGCCTAAGGATTTTTTAACTAAAACAGTGTAAGTAACGATTTAAATAAAGATAATAATATAGTATTTTTTTCTTGCAAATGTTAAGATTTTTTAGAAATATCAATGTGTCCGTCAAAAAAATCGGTACACCAACATTTTTTCAATTTAAACTAAAAATAAATATGTGTTTATCATTTTCGTTGCTAATATTTTTGCATAACAGCGCAAACTCGTAATTCAACCAAAAATAAATAATTGTGTTATCTTTGAATTTCAACATCAAGCTTGTTAATATTGTTTAAGCGTAGGCGAGTGTGTGAAACCTTTCAAAGACGTGGGTGAAATCACACCCACATCCTCTTGTTGCAGTGCTGACACTACCAGTACTGCCCCCGTAAGCCAAAAAGCGGGAATTAAAAATATTAAGTTTTCGAGAGAACAGAGACTGCCTATATGAAAATTGATCGCTCTTTTTCAGTACAATATGAAATGCGCATTTACTTTCTCGCTTATTTTTTAAATGATCCAATAAGAATTCGATTATTTTGGTTGAAACATCTGATATGAGATTTAAGCTGTCAAATCAAATCAAATATTTTTTTTTTAGTTAAGCCTATATAGCTTATGAGAGCAAAATTATGTCCAGAGCTGATGCCCAATACAACATTAGTTTTAGTATATGCGAAACCATAAACACGTCTCTAGTATTTTTATGTAAAGAATTTCAAAACTGTACCATGAAAAATCACAAAGTTATAAGCTTGTTCTGTTACCTGGCTATCCGCACAAATACGTGGTCACTACGCGGCGCGCCCGTGCGCTCGCCTCCAGCGTCGTCATGAGCTCATTGATAATAATAATTTGGCAGTAGGTATCTAAATGATAGCGATAGGTACTTAGTGTCGCTCGGTATCCAACTTGTAGCCTTTTTTAAATATTTTTGAGTCAAAATATAACATGGTTTAAAAATTATTGGAATCGATTCAGTAACTTATTCTGAACAAACTATATTCAGGTTTCGCATATACTAAAAATAATGTTGTATGGCACAAACGCGCAACTTAAATGTAACTTAAACTGTGACACCAGGTTAGGAACCTAACCACACGATAAAGAAGAAGAATGTAACTTAATATGGAACTTTTTTTTAAGTACAAGTTGTAATATACCTTTACTTTAAATAAATCTAAAACCCCCGTACGATTCAAAGCATACATCAGTACAATGTTTTGAGTGCGTTGATTGAGTTCTACTGTAAAACGTGATTATTAACCCCAAAAAAAAAGTTGTTTCCCAGCAATAATTTTTGCGTAGAGTTTAGTTTGTTGTACATAATGCTTGGTTGACAGCTTCGTGAAGGGTCCGTTTACACCTTGTATTATACTTTTATTTGACTCGCAAACACATTTTCACCATAAACCGGGCGATAAACCCTCTCCGTGTAAACAGGCTTCAGAGGTTCTTTGTAGATAGTTGAGCCATCATTATGAAGACTGAAATATAAGCCTTTGGAACAATATCAATTTCTTGTTCTTGTACCAAGAATCGATGGTAACAACTTTAGTTTCCATTGTTTAGTTTAGACTTAACGTGCAAATGAGAAACATTAGCTGTGCCTAGGGTTACCACCAGTCTGAATTTCTCCGGAAATAGCTAGTTTTTGTCCCCCGTCCGGTTATTGTCTGATCAACATTTCTCTGACTATAAATGTTGTGCTAAACTGTATGTTGTCATATTCACTGCTGTGCGATCCTGGGTTCGATTCCCGCGAGTGTACAGCCACCATAAGATGCATAATTAAATGTGGATATTATGTAACTTTCGAAAAACTTATGTGAATCCTGTTAAATGTTGTTACACAAATACGAGACGCTTTGAGAGACAGCCCCAGCAGCTAATGCCTGAGGTAGCCTAACACTCACTGGGATAAACGGAACCATCAGCATCTTCTTCCTGTCTTTGTCCCATTCTACTCTGGTATACATTGGGTCATAACATACAGGGTGTTCTCGGACCCCTTCCCGAAGCCGTCAACCAAGCATTATGTACATCAAACTAAGTAACTTTACGCAAAAATTATTGCTGGGAAACTACTTTTTTTGGGTGAAAAAATCACGTTTTATGGTAGGACTCAATGTAACGCACTCAAAACATTGTGCTGATGGATGGGATGAATAGTACGGGGGTCGTGGAGGTGTTTCAAGTAAAAATCTTACATTAAAAACATGTATTTTAAATAAAACTTGTGAAAAAGTTGGAACTTTGTCACATTCTACTTGGGGTCGGCGCAACACGTTTTCTTCTTCCATTCTCCCCTGTCAGAAGTCACGGCATCATTTACTCATTCCTCACACAATCCATCCATCTTTTCTTATAAACCGACTCATAGCAAACTAAACTATCTTCGCTCCAAAGATTTCTAAACCCAATGTTGGCCTCAAAAGCACACTTTCAATTACCTAATTACCCAAATCCCTTCCTTACTAAACATCTTAAATCTTATTGAATCTTAATAAATGATTATATGTATTGTGTATTACCACACATTATGTACGCACTAATAAGTCCACTGGCTCAATCATGACCAATTAATATTGTCAGTGTTGGTAATCAAAGTGTAATTAAGATTAAATTAAGATCATTTTGAGCCGTTGGGTCTATGTTTAGGTTAAGCCATGCTTGCCTAGGTTGGTCTGTGGATGAGTGACCACCCATTACATAGCGAGTTTCCTCCGTGCCTCGGATAGCACGTTAAGCTGTTGGTCCCGGCTGTCATTTGTAGATCTTTGACAGTCGTTACAGGTAGTCAGTGGCTCAAAAAGTCTGATAACCAGTCTAACCAAGGAGTATCGTATTACCCAGTACTAACTGGGTTGTGGAGGTCAGATAGGCAGTCGCTCCATGTAAAATACGGTTATTCAGCTGCATCTGGTTAGACTGGAAGCCGACCCTAACATAATTGGGAAAAGGCTAGGCAGATGATGATGGTAATTAAAGTGTAAAATAGTAATGATATGCGTGATGTTAAAATACAGACTTATATTCTGCGACATTATCATTGTTAGTATTGTCTTATCCACTCCTCATTTGTAGTCCTTCTCTATTTCATAAATTGTGATTGTGATTGTGCTCTTGTGATCGCGGGCGCAGCGCGGTGGTCCTGGGTTCGATTTTATTGGGTTTTTCCATCAGGAATTTCTTAGTAGCAGCCACGGAGTCTGGATTTGTGTCCGGACTTAAACATAACTGGCGAAATGTGAGTGTACTATTAGGTACACCTCTGCCTAACCCTTCTCCGATTACAGGCGTGATGTTATGTTATGACATCGTGTTACCATTATACCAAAACATTTTTAAGCAGCAGTGCAAACATCGAAACAACTAAGAGAACTTGAAGTAGAAAAATATCACATCATAATCCTTAATTAATATTCATCTAGTTTTCCTTTAAGCCACAATAAGAAAACAGTAGGATACCTAATTCTCTTTTTCTAAACGATCTAGTATTTTATGACGCATCTGCTCCCAATTTTGTATACCATAAATCCCATATTCTACCTATCCATATGCGAAACCAGACTGCAGAAAAAACAAAATCACCGAGATGGAAAATTGGCATTTACACAGCCAGCCATACGCACTACTCACACAAAAGCATCGGATCGACACGACTTATGGCTGTCCTATTGCATTTGCATCTAACCCAACTATACTGGAGAGCTTTCAGGGTTTCGTTGCCAAAGGGAGCCAACGGGATTCTATTACTAAGGCTCCGCTGTCTGTCAGTCTGTCTCAGGGCTGTATCTTTAGAACCTTAAAAGGTAGAAACTTGAACTTTTCATCATCATCATCTGCCTAGCCTTTTCCCAACTATGTTGGGGTCGGCTTCCAGTCTAACCGGATGCAGCTGAATACCAGTATTTTACATGGAGCGACTGCCTATCTGACCTCCACTACCCAGTTAGTACTGGGTGACACGATACCCCTTGGTAAGACAGGTTGTCAGACTTTTGGGGCCACTGATTACCCGTAACGACTGTCAAATACAAACACTTGAACTTTCATATTATGTGTATTACCATGGCCGCGAAATGTGATGGATTGTGTGAGGAATGATATGAAAGGAAAAGGTGTAAATGATTGCGTGACGGTTGACAGGAGAGAATGGAAGAAAAAAACGTGTTGCGTCCCCAAGTAACATGGGACGAGGTCAGGAAGGTGATGATGATGATGACTATGGCCACTACAGCAACGCTTATCTATATTATTTAAAGTAAGAAACTGACCGGCTGTCTGATTCACTGACGGGCTGTCTGATTCACTGACTGGCTGTCTGATTCACTGACTGCTCGATCAAAGCACAGCTGAAACCGCTTGGTCTAGAAGCATAAAATTTTGCACTAACGTTCCTTAAATGACGTAAGTGTGCACTAAGAATGGATTTTTGGAAATTCATCCGTGGGCAACAAGTCAATAAAAATTTAATCTTTTTAAAAGAAACGTTTCTTTCGCCAATTTTGGTGTTAAATATTGTACAGAGGTACGGATCCATTCGTGTGCACACCGTCTTAACATACATACAAGTCCAACTCGCACTTGGCCGGTTTTTTATGAAAGCAAAGCTGAAAACTCTACAGCCGTACAAATCCGATGAGAGGATTCTAACAGCGCCTCGGCAAGTTCATTTTTGGTTTCTCATGTCGTTTTTTGGCCCGCCCGCCAGTGTAAATTGTAGGAGAGAACGAGATAGAATGAGTAATGGTCGATATCGTATTTGGTACCAACTAGTTTTTTTTATTTTGTGGACTTTTTAAATATTTAAGATAAAATCACTTTTAATTTTTTTTTTATTATTCCTCTGCATCTAAGCTTTACTTTTTTTCGGTTTTGTTGTCATAGGTGTCATTTTCCTGGTTTTTGGGGTCGCTGATAATTAAAATTAGGTCAAAATGAAAATCCAAGATGGCGCCGACAAAAATTTTCAGTTTCTTCGTCACGGGTGTCATTTTCAAAGTTTTCGGGGTCGCTGATAACGAAAATGAGGTCAAAATGAAATCCAAGATGGCGCCCACGAAAATTTTCGGTTTTTTCGTCATGGATGTCATTTTCGTGGTTTTTGGGGTCGCTAATAACGAAAATGAGGTCAAAATTAAAATTCAAGATCATGCCGATGTAAATTTTCGTTTTTTCGTCATGGGTATCATTTTCGTTGTTTTTAGGGTCGCTGATAAAGAAAATGAGGTCAAAATGAAAATCCAAGAATTTTTTTTTGTTTTTTTTTCGTCATGGGTATCATTTTCATGGTATTCGGGGTCAAAATAAACAGAAAAAATACAAAAAAATCAATTCTCATTTTTTTGTTCGGCTTCCCCTGACTCAATTTTCACTCTTCGCCACTGGTAACGAGACTTGACGAAATCTGTATAGCTATTTATAAATGCTTCGATTCGACAAGTCGTATGTTTGTCTTTTTTTGGCATCACGAAAGCGAGCGAGATAGACATACGACTTTTCAAACCGAAATTGAATGTAAGCGTTTTTGGATAATGCTGCTGTATTGCATAGTGTTGTGTTTTTTGTGTGTCGCGTGGCTTGTCTACCTTCTACACAAATAAATAAAATTGAAGTGTCTGTTTGGATTTTTCAAAAAACAGATTTTTACTGAATACATATCTTCTTCTTCTTGTTGCCCGCTGTAGATATAATCTGGCCAAATGGGGTATCCTCGATTCATCCCAAACAGATTGCCAGTGTGGAGCTTCTCTGCAGGATATGCTCCACCTCTTGTCCTGTTCATCCTGCACAACCACTTGCACCTACCAAGATTTAATTGAAGCAAATGTTAGAGCTGTCCAGATGGCTACATACTGGTCTAAAGAGAATCAGAATCAGAATTTTATTTGCTCTGAAAGTAGGTACAGGTTAGGTGTTGTACATAAATTAATAAGATCGGCTACAGTCTACCTTACGGCGTGCAAATTATTACATAAGTTAAAATATTAATACAAGCAAAATAATGTCAACAAAACAAAATATAAATTAAAGTGAAGTCAATTAATAACATTATAGTCTAATATACAAACAGAATAATGTCTACAAAACAAAATATAAATTAAAGTGAAGTCAATTAATAATATTATAGTCGGGTACATAAGTCTTACAAAAAAAAAAAAGAAAGAAAGAAGACTGAATGCAAATGAAAATAGGTATATACAGTACATAAAACAAAAAAGAAATTCTACGGGGACACAGAAATATTTGTTTTGTTTACTGAATACGTGCTAACCGTTTTAGCGTCGGGGTTCCCTTCCACCCTGTATAATATCTATAAATACCTCACACTATCCGTAAAAGGTTATTTCTGATGCGACTAGAAAATAACGTTTTCCCAACATTATGGACGAAGCGTGAAATGAAAATCGCTAGTTTAGTGCTTGTGCAAATATTCCTAGTGCTTGCCTCAAGGTCAATATTTTGCTGAACGCCGAAGGCCGAAACCAGCCGATCCCAACATTTTAGTTGCGGCCGAAACCAAAACTTCGTGTATGTTTTCGTGCTAAATGTACGTAATAATATTATGAAGGGTTTTGCTATTTGCAAAGGACTCTGCAAATATTTGGTATTGAATTTGTTCAAATAACTAAGTTTATATAGTTTGCACGAGAATTGGGTCATAGCACGTTTATCTATAGAAATAATTGAGGAGTTTGCAGATTTTGCATAAGTTTAACTTGTGTAAATTTTATTAATCAATTTGAAAATTAATGTAATATGTCTATTATGTCACTAATGTCCCTGTACTGACGTCACTGTACCAAGGACGACATTAAAAACCAACCACGCGTTTTTTAATCCAACCTGCATTTTCCATTTTAAGTTATATTTTTACCTTTTCGGATTACCCAACAGTCTTAAGAGACTGTTGGGTAGTGACGTCAGTACAGTGACATTAGTGACATAATAGACATATTACATTAATTATAAACTAAATGTTGTGTTGCCAACAGAGACCTCATTTTAAGCTCACTCAGCCATCGTAAAATCTTTTGTCTTCTCTAGGTCATAACACATACATAAACTAACGCCTGTTTCTTTATGGACAGACCAGCTACAATTCTTACTAACTCCCTTTGCTTCTTTAATTTATGTATGTTTTAGTTCTCGCTCGCCTCCAGGCGCGTGCACTGCAGGTAGGTACTGCCTACATGAGGTAGGCAAGTAGGTAATGCACGCGCCTGCTCGCCTCCTAAGACATGATACTTAATCGTAACCAGCAATATGTGTGAGTGCAATAACATGGGGACACCTCTGCCTAATCCTTCGGGGAAACACACGTGATGATGTGTGACGTTTATGTATGTGTACAATATCTGTTCAGTTTCGGCCATTTTTTTCCAAGGCCGAATTTCGAACCAAGTTTCGCCAGCACTGAGACTACAGTTGGACATTAGACGTCATAAATTCCAAGTTTAATCTAGCGTGAAGTAATGACAGTCGTCACCCTCGTAAACATAAACGGATGTCAAGATCTCTGATACTGGTCAATGGTCAACTAGGGCGTGTGCCTTGTCACAATAAAAGTTGCTGATAAGGAAATATTTCTTAGCTAGTTCACTGCTAAATTGGGGCTCAAAATGTCTCAAAATATATGATAACTTAAACGCTTTGCAGATGGTATTGCTCGTGGGAACTGTGGTTAATCTCACCAGAAAGAAAAAGCACTTGGAGACAACGTGATGATGTCGATCTCAAAATATACATAACATGACATCATCAGACCTGTAATTGCCGCAGGGTTAGGCAGAGGTGTCCGTAATAAACACCCACATTTCGCCAGTTATGTTGAAGTCCCATGTAATAGTGGGTGAGCCTATTGTCATCAACTGGGCACAATTCCAAACCCCGTGGCTGTTTCTGAGAAATTCCTGATGGAAAATACCAATAACACTTTTGTGATTCGAATCCAGGACCTCATGCTCAGTAGACTCGCTTGTGACCACTAGACCAACGAAGCAGTACCGTAATATACCTACACTAAAATCAAATAATTACGTGATTTCGTTATGTTTTGAAGTCCTAAAATAGCACTAATTCTTAATATTTGCACATAAAAGTTCAAGATTTCAATTCAATTTGCCAGCTACTTTATTAATATCTACTTCTAAGAAAGTGTATTTCAAACCGTTCCCTTTTTAGCACAACATTTATTATAAACCAATTTCAGGTTAAGCTAGCTTTTGTAAATAAGATCCCCTAAGAATAATTCTATGTAGTTTCTGTGTGCAATATATAATAATAAGAAGTTAATAAGAATAAGAGTTATTATTTCAATAAGACTCATTATTGTTTGTTAAAATATTTGATTAAAAAAATGTTTACATTATTAAGGACTTAAAACTAAAGGTATATAAAAATTAGATTCCCTATCCTACCTACCTATA
Source organism: Noctua fimbriata (assembly GCA_905163415.1). Taxonomy (NCBI): domain Eukaryota; kingdom Metazoa; phylum Arthropoda; class Insecta; order Lepidoptera; family Noctuidae; genus Noctua; species Noctua fimbriata. The sequence continues at coordinate 11,104,165 of LR990935.1, read as the reverse complement.
TCTCAGGTAACTCACTCAAGTGTTTACATAAATATTATCTAAGATGCTTTAAACAAGTACCTAGTAAATAACATAATAAACTACACATATCATGGTTCTATTCTTCGTAAGCAAAATAGTGTGCTTAGACAACTAAACCTTGTAAAGAATGAGTATATTAAAGGAAGTTTGAAAGTTGCGCCAGTTACAGAAAAGGAAGGTTGAAGGGGAATCGACTGTCTTGGTATGGGCATGTGATGAGGAGGTACGAATCGCGTGTGACTAAAAGAGTGATGAATATAAATGTTGATGGATGGAGAAGGAGAGGAAGACCAAAGACACGATAAATAGATTGTGTGAGGAATGATATGATTGAATAACGTATAAAAGATTGCGTGATGGTTGACAGGGGAGAATGGAAGAAAAAAACGTGCTGTGTCGACCCTAACTAACGTGAGACAAGGACAGGAATATAATGAAAAAAACATCATACACTCGAATACAACAAACATTTATGTGGGTAGTTACGATAACTGTCTCGTACTGCCCGGTGGTGGGGGGTGTAGTGACCGTATTAATGACATTAACGACTGAGACGTGCGAGCGGACGGTCGCGTCGCATGTGCGGAGATTATCACGTAGATTAGCTGCAACACTCGACCGCTGACGTTTATTTAATCAGAATGAGAGAAACTAGAAACTACTGTGGGTTTACTGTTACTGGAATGTACAACGTGTAATAGAATTAGTAAGGTTGTGTTTTTCTTGGTAATCATTATACGGAGTATAACAAACATTATTTCCTACTAACTTTTACCTGCGGTTTTATCCACGTTGATATTAGGAATTATAAAGGGTGTAAATACACCCTTAACAAAGCGGAAAAGATTTGTTCTCCCCATCATTGCGGTATAATTTTTTGTTCTATACTATATCTGGGAACTTTCTGGTTACGGAGATATTGAAGGTCTCAACTTTTTCACAACTTTTTATTTAAATATCACTTCTTGCCCGCGAATCGAACCCAGATCAGGGTAGCAAGCGCGACTGCTGAGCATGGGCATGCTGAGCAGTTGCGCTTGATACCGCAAGACCAACGGAGCAGTTTATACTATGGGAACGTACTGCTGGGATGATTTTTTTTTCCGTACTTTAAAGTGTCTGGCACAAATTTCCGTTGACTGGAAGCATCTGGCAGTTTTGATAATTATTTTTTAACAATCTTCTACACAACATAAAAAATAATAAGCACTCAGGCTTTAAGAAAAGTTTCTAGTATTTTTACGTAACTTTATCACCTGATATTGAAAAATTGGCCGTCAGCACAAGTTAGCAGGTATGCATACGTTCACAATAGATACTAACACTACTCGATGCCACACATTTTGTTAATCAGAAAATATGTAATGTCTGGCGGCCCTGGGATTTGGCTCTACTGTATGTTAATCCAGCCCCCGTAGCATGACCACCGTCGATAAAGATTTCTTTGACGGAAGAATCGACAAAATGACAGATAGTGCAAAGAAATCTGTCATTGTGTCGACACAATCTGTCATTTTGTCGATTCTTCCGTCAAAGAAATTCTTGTCTACGGTGGTCATGCTACGGGGGCTGGTCATAATCTATTCGTGTCACATGAAAAGATTATTGAGAACAGACCGACAGATAGGCCCACACAGGCAGAATCGCTTGTAGTTACCAAAATTGCTTGACTTTCAGTCGTTAATTCCGAACAATATTTTTTCAGTATTTTAATGCTCTTATTTATTAAGTCGTAATCCATCTTAAGATAAAGATTTCAAAAAAGAATAATAAGCTTTCTACTTTAATAAAATGTCGGATTAAGTTTATTACCCTAATCCATCACATCGGTTTATCAATCATGCGTGTCTAAATATCAGATTGGCTTTCAGTCTTGCTACAATAGAGAATAAACGTTATTATTTATTACATAAGACTGTAAACAAACTCTTGAGATAATTTTACTTATTACATTAACATAAGAGTCATCTAGAGCCAAGATTACCGACGTAGCCCGAAGAATTGCCAAACTTAAGTGGCAGTGGGCAGGGCACATTGCTCACAGAACGGATGGCCGATGGGGCCGAAAAGTTCTGGAGTGGCGACCGCACGGGACCGGTCAATGTGGCGACACTTCTTTCGGCTGAAATGATGACGATAAGTCATCATTCTTATGCAATTATGCTAATTCATTTTTGGTTGGCACAGTATGTCTTCTTCCATAATTTTCGTAGACGTCGTCTCAGTAATCACCCCCCCCCCCCCCCTTTTTGCCATGATCATTTTTCAAACGACCTATCCCTCGTTTTTATAGGGTTCCATACCAAAGAGTAACCAACGGGACCCTATTACTAATTACTAAGCCTCTGCTGTCCGTCCATCTGTATGTCAGCGGGATATATCTCATGATCCGTAATACGTAGACAGTTGACATTTTTACAGAATGTGTATTTCTGTTGCTGCTATAACAACAAATAATAAAATTGAAAATAAATTAAAAATTAAAGGGGGGCCCTACAACGATGGTGCGCAGTTGGCTGGTTTTTATTTCCTTGACTCTTAGCTATTCACACACAGAAAGAAAGTTATAAAAACTCAAGAAAAAAATCTCCGTACAATTTTTCACAAAACAAATGTAAACAAATAACTCAGCTTAAAGCAGAAACAAGATACAAAACAAAAAACAATGATCTTACAAACTTTGTCTTTGAAATAAGTTTTATTTCATCCGTCGAGTCCCTTCGGAAGTTTCGTCGTAATTCCCGGAGACGGGCCGGACAGGTTTGAATACGGTTCGGTCCGGTTTGACAGACAAGTTCTGTTTATATTGACGGATACACGGGGACGGGACGGTGTGCCCGTGTTTGTGTTTACGGTTAAAGTTCCATTTCACACACGGGGACATCCCCGTGTTGTGTGATGTTTTAAGTTTGGGTCCTCTATTTTGGTTTATTTTGGAAAAGTATCTGGGACTTCAATATACAGGGTGGACACTTTCAGCAGGGTAATAAGGGAAACTATCTTAACCGTTGTAGCTACACGAAAATGGTTTTAGGAGACTAATCTATAATTTTCGTCAAATTTTGATCCCCATTCACAGGGGACAAAAAAATTGTACAGTGAGCAAGAAAATGACCATTTCACCCATTTTTTTATCGATCCTGTTTCTAATACTCCTTAGAAACTTCAATGGGAACAACCCAGGTCGGTATACTAAAAAAGTCAGAAATTGCAATAAATTGGGGGGGGATCAAAATTTCACGAAAAATCATGGAGCTGAGGATTAAGGTAGTTCCCCTTACTACCCCTCTGAAAGTTTCCACCTTGTATATCAATAGGAGCTTTGGTGAACCAGCACTGGACCGCTTGGTGAATTATGGCATATTCACTCTCACAGAGCGACAGCCTTTGCCCCAATACTGATTTTGCTTTAGCGAATTTAGACGTCATCATCATCATCATTCTCCTGCCCTTATCCCAATTCATTAGGGGTCGACGCAGCATGTCTTCTTCTTCCATACTTCTCTATTACTCGTCATCTCATCAGACACCTCCTTTCTTGCCATACCATTCTTTACACAGTCCATCCATCGTTTAGCGAAGTTAGACAAATAACAATTATTTTATATCATATTTAAGGTTCTAACAAACTTAAAAAAATGGTCCATTATCGTGAAAGAAGGATTTATAAACCGCATCTTATATGATGTATTTAAAAATGTACTCGTACATTCCACCTTTTCGCTGCTTTTCGAATATCATCGAAAATAAGTAAAAGGTTGATTCACGTGGCTGAACACATAGTCTATGTTACGTATTTCATATCTGTATTATTCGATATACGATGAAAAAAATATTTTTTATCTTAATAAATATTAGAAAAGGTATAATAAGAGTGAATGAAAATGAATATAAAAGTATTATAGTTGATAGAAATACGTTTCTTCCCACCAAAGCTTAATAATAACATCTATTTTTTATTTCTTTCCAGATGAACAGTGAAATGGTGTCCAAGTGAAACTTCAAGTGATCAAGATGGCTGTCAACAGCCCCGGAGGTTACCCACCTCTTTCCCCAAAACCGCATACTCCAAAAAGCCCTCGCCACTTCATATTCCCCCAGAAAAGTCCTTCCATTGCATCCAGCACTTCTTCATCAGGCTACTATACCCCTCAATCTGGCTGCAGCTATGACAAGCACAACCAACCCCCAAAGTCGCCTATAGCCCATGGGCACAGATCCCCAATGTCCCCAAGGCACTTCAACTTCCCCCAAAAGTCCCCATCAGGACGGTCCAGTCCTTGCGTAGACAGAACCAGCCTCCAGTATACCGCGTCCCTTAAGCACAGTCGTCGGGAGAAGTCCAGGTCGCCAAAACCGCCCCCTGTGCACATACACACGAACCCTGGTTATGTCTCCCCAAAGCATACGAGGAAACTATACAGTTCTACTTCCACAGTCAGCTCACCGAGGATGGTGACGTCACCGAGTATAGTGTCCAGTCACACTGATGACTCAACAGACGCGATGCCTGGAACACCTTCTGCGATCCTTCATGACGTTGACGATGAGTGTACTACGATTTCCTCAAAGATATGTCGAAAATCGACATCAGATTTGACAGACATGACGGATGATACTCCTCACACGCGATCCACCAGCATCAGCAGACCATGTTCTCCAATGCGTAGAGGATCCATGAAAGGCGGTTTGGCGTACTTGGCGAGTAGACGAGGTTCGAGGGAATCTACTATGTCAAACTGCGACTCTGTGGAAGACATTGGGCCGCTGAACTTTCAGAACACTATGAGGGGTCGACAGCGGAGGACGTCAAACTTTTTGGAGCTACCTGGTGAGTACTTTGATACCTTTAACTAACTCTTGCCGTTTAATCGATTGACGAGAGCTGCCTGTGACGCACCGATATAATTTTGATGAGGGTACGCATTGATTCGAACTGATTAATTATTCGCTTTTATCCTTAATGTGGGTTTCGTTAATTTTGTATTAGATTTTAACCGCTTTGAGTTGAAAATAAAATGTATCTCAAGGAGGACAGAAAATGAGGGGTTCAATGTTTTTGCTTTAATATTTTTGCATAATATTTTGTAACAGCACTTATCTACTTATCTGAAAGCAGTGTGAGTAAAGTGAGATAAGCATATGTGGCTCATTCATGCTGGAAAGAGATAAAAGTGACTGTCATGTGACAAGCAGGTTCCGTGTTATCTTATTGTAAGTAGTTAGGGTATTACGTATTAGATGAATCATGTAAGAGCCAAACATGATGTTTGAAGTTCCATATAGAAAATAGCAATCGAGTCTTTTGCCATAAAACGGACACAATGCAGAAACTAAGGCTAAATATTTCCCATTAGGAAAACTCAATAACTCTTTACTCGACTTTGTAGCGAACTAAAGTTCCGCTTCAACCACTAGACCAGCAAATTAGAGCATTTCCGTACGTAAGCGGGTAGGAAACTAAAAAAAAAAAAAAAAAATCAAATTTATTTTCTTTAAAGCAAGGTATTGTTTCAAAATGCAAATATTATCACTGTCACTGACTGCAATCAGTGACAGTGATAATATTTACATTTTTGACGTAAATAGGCACAAAATGTTTTTATTTTTATGAAAAAATATGTATAATCGGCACTGTTCCATTTGACAGCTATATGGACGAATTTTTTGACGTCCTTGACTGCTCTTCTCCTTTTCTATATGTAGATATTTCTATTTTAAGTTCGTATATATTTTGTAAATAATTATGTAAATTCTAGATAAACCCAGTAATTTAAATTTTACCTGAATTGGAGATCGAACTTAGGAACATTTTGTTCAGCAATTCCAATTTTGACCACTATGGCAATATCAACGAGACAGGCAGCTCTGGTTAGATAACCAGCTTTCCATAACTTATCATAATAATACCAAAAGGTACAAACAAATTCGACTTGATAAGAATATCTTAATGTAAATCAGACCCATTCACCAATGTAAATCAATATCAAATCAGCTTTACGATTCAAATTGGATTACAGATTTACCGAGAATCTCGTTACTAATACATTTGTGTTGTTGATGTTTTGGAGAAATATTAAGAAATGGATTAGATTATTCTGATATTTCTGCGGTAAAGTTTCGTCTTTCTGACGTCATTTCCTTTTGTGTATTTAGAATTATGCGATTGTAGGTAGATAATAAAATTGTAGTACTGATTTAATTATATGCCTCTTTTGCTTGGCACCTATTCTTGTATTATAAATACTCGAGGGGAATGGTGCTGATAGTCGAAATACAGACTATGCTTAGTTCGGCTACAGACGCTAATCTCGTTGCCTTAATTGAAATTGTTCCCACATTACCATTGTAAAATAGTACAAAGTTTTTGGAAAGCAAAATTTTGGTTTGGTAATTTGTTTTTTTTTAATTTTTTTTGGATGGGAAATCATCAAATTACCCCCCCCCCCCCTCCCGCTCTGGGCGGAGCGGAAGGGACTGTCAGACTTGTACTGACTAAAACCCATCCATGTTCCTTCTTTGCCCTTTGTGTTCCAGGGCCGCGGTATCTCTTTCGAACAGTCCTGCAGGTAATTTTTGTACTTGTAAGCACTCTGACCAGTCGTGAAAATGTCGTGAGGAAAGTTTGGTGAGGCTATTAAAGCATAGGAAGATCATACTAACGGTGGATGGAATGTGTGAAGGATGATATGGTGAATTACAAAAATCGATGAACTCCATTCTATCCAAATTGTAATCACGTCAAAAGTACAAAGTCGGTCGATGACAATAGGCTTCTCTCTTATTACAGGAGGTAATATATGACTGACGATATGTGTGTATTCTATGATACACCTCTGCCTAACCCGCAGGCTTTTAGCCGTGATGTTGTGTTAAAGTTCTGTTGAAGAATCTTTACATCGAACCTTGAGACTAAAGTAATTTTAATGCATCGTTATAGATGAACTACTGCACCAATCAGAACCGAATTAGTTGTACCATACCTTGATGTACTTTCGTTAACGTGGATTTCCAAGAAATAACTACATACCTCATTATTTACTACAACAAGCCAAATGTCATGTTGTTTCCGTTTCATTTTAAAGCTAAAAACATTTCGTAATTGGGCGTAACCAGCAGCCAGCTGGGACATCTTCAAGGATTAACTTTTCTGCATAACCGCTACCGACAAAGATTGAAATCTTTTCTAATATTCTTTCATTTTCGTGTGGTTTTCGTGGGCCTAGACTGGTGTCAAAGTTTTTATGCCGCCCATGGGCCTCTGACTTGGATTTACATGCCGTCAAGAAATATCTCTCAGTCATGCTGGTTTGGTTTTCTCACGATATTTTCCTTTACCAAAGCAAGTGATAATTATACAATACGCACATGAATCCGAAATTCGAGTTGCGTGACTTGGGTTCGAACTCGAGGCCTATGACTTGGCAATCCGACGGTCAGACCACTAGGATATCACTGCTTATATTGCAAAGATTGTATGTCTATTGCTGTATTGCAATGAAAAACAACTATGGAGTTATAAAACAAAGCGCTTCTATGAAATTTCAATTAACACAGATAGAAATTGCAACATTACTCGTAGCACCAGGACCTTCAGAAAGCAACAAGTTGTACAGCTCAGGTTTATTCCGAAAACATAGCTAAAGTTTAAATAGTACTTTGGAGGCTAAAACTGTGCAGTTTGTAATTCATTTTACAGATTTTTTTCATTTTCCTTTATTACTCTGTTTCTAGACTGTGTCAGTCTTTGTAAGCAACCATTACTAGTCATAACCATAATAAAGTCAGAAACTAAATTAGTAACTGTTTCTATTTCATCATTCTCTTGTCCTCATCCCAATTCATTTGGGGTCGGCGCAGCATGCTTCTTCCTCCATACTTCTCTATTACTCGTCATCTCATCAGACACCTCCTTTCTTGCCATACCATTCTTCACACAGTCCATCCATCGTCTACTCTTTTATACTCAAAATTTTCCTCACAACATTTTCCTAACTGTTACTATTTAAAAATAATTTCCGCTCACAGCGCAAAATGCACACAGATTGAAATCAACACAACCTCAACACAATCACCCGGTGCTTTTCTCATATTTATCACACGTCGTTCGTGATACGACGCGCAACATGTAGTCCCCAGGTAAAGTCTATTAGCGCGGCCATTACGAAATACAGCCTTGATGTTATGTTAAGTATTTTCGCCCTAAAACAACCATAATAATGTCCAAAATTAAGTTATTGTAGTAATTGTTTCTTTTGAATCGTGCAAAAAATTTACACCACTGTGCAAAATTCGCACAGATTGAAATCCACACAGTCTAAAATCCTCACACCCGTGCTTTTCTCATATTTATCACACGTCGTTCATGACACGACGCGCAACAAGTAGTTCCCAGGTGAAGTCTGTTTGCGCGGCCATTAGTCGTTACTACGGGTTCAAACGCGAAATACAGCCTTGATGTTATGTTAAGTATTTATGCCTTGTCCCTAAAACAACCAAAATAATGTCCAAAATTAAGATACAGAAGTAATTTTTGCATTTAATTTCATTTTAAACCGTGCAAATAATTTGCACACCAAAACACTGTGCAAAATTCGCACAGATTGAAATCCACAGTACGGTAGTAATATTTATACTGTGTCCACAGTCTAAAATCCTCACACCGGTGCTTTTCTCATATTTATCACATGTTATTGAAGTAATTGTTTCTTTTTAAATCGTGCAAAAAATGTACACCTACACACTTTGCAAAATTCGCACAGATTGAAATCCACACAGTCTAAAATCCTCACACTTGTCGTTCATGACGTCGTTCATGACACGACGCGCAACAAGTCGTCCCCAGGTGAAGTCTGTTAGCGCGGCCATTACTCGTTATTACGGGTTCAGGTGTGAAATAAAAGTGCCTCTAAAAATATTATATACTGAGGGAGACAGTAATCCGTTGTAAAAGCGTGTTGAGTGAGGTATTGTGTGCCAGGTAATTCGATGTTTTTGTTGTCAGATTAAAACAGGTATCTGCCTAGCCTTTTTTTTTTTTTTTTTTTTTTTTTTTTTTTTTTATTCAGTATGGGCTTACTCTTGACCTCAATCTAGTCCAAAGGACAGAGATGAGGTCGACGATGGAACGAGCTAACCCAAAAGAAGCCTATTAACTCGCGATTTAAATAGATTGGGGTCATATGAACTTGGAAACACCGACGCAGGCAGGGAATTCCACTCCTTGGCTGTGCGCATAATAAATGATGTAGCAAAGCGCTTCGTGCGAATGTGTGGAACATCGACAAGGTATGGGTGATAACCTGCAGTACGTCTGGACTCCCGATGGAAAAAAGGAGATGGTGGAATGAGTTCGTGGAGCTCTTGAGCACACTCACCGAAGTACAATCTGTAAAAGACCGACAAACATGCAACTTTGCGTCGATGGGCCAGGCTATGAAGCCTGGTACCAACCAGCTTATCGTCACCAATGAGCCTCTTGGCTCTGCGCTCAACAGAATCTTTTTAATTTTTAATCCTTTTCTCAACTATGTTGGGGTCGGCTTACAGTCTAACCGGATATAGTTGAATACCAGTATTTTACAAGGAGCGACTCCCTATCTGACCTCCACAACCCAGTTAGTACTGGGTAATACGATACGTCTAGGTAAGACTGGTTGTCAGACTTTCGGGACACTGACTACCTGTAACGAGTGTCAAAGATCTACAAATGACAGTTGAGACCAACGGCTTAACGTGCTTTCCGAGAAACGAGGTAACTCGGTATGTAATGATGGTCACCCATCCACAGACCGACCTTGGCAAATGCGGCTTAAGGGCATTACATGGCTCAAATCCCAAAAACAGCGTATGTTCAAAGAAATTTGTTGATGAATCCCTTCGTGCGTTTTCCGTGTAAAAAAGTATGTTATAGTTAAGTTCATCACAAATAAATTGTATTGTTTAAAATTTTAATAAACCTTCTCAATTTTTTTTGGTTAATTGTAGAAAATAGGTCCTTTTTCAACCTTAATTGTAAATTATCTCTGTAACGGCTGAATAGATCGGCATGCATTTTTTAACAACAAATACGTAATGATATACTTAACAATCTTTATTGTTTTTTTTCTGTTATATCTTTTAATATTTTTAAATAATAAATAAAAACCGAAATTTTGCGAGATGTGCGGGGCAAGTCAACAAAAACCAGTACAGGGATCAAATCATCAAGGTCATCGAGCAATGTAATGCCCTTAACCTTGAAGATCGATCCGTGATTCTATTTAGCCACGAGCGCGCCGCTCCTCAGGCAGATGATGACTATGCATGAATTAATTCAAAACATTCAAACAACATTCAACGGCGCTAAAATAGCAACGCACACAGATGCATTTCACTGCAAGCAATCTAAATGAGCTAAGTTCTGTTTGGACGAACTTGGGAGCATGAACGCATGCGGGCAAGTTACAGGGTAATCTGTCTTCGTATACAGGGAGTTGTGTTTTTGTAGGACACTGTACTCTGAACGCAATAAACGTATGCAGTTTGTTAAAGTTTAATTTTACAATCTGTAGAGGAAGGAGTACTGTTTAACTTGGAGTTATTTGCATATCGAATTAGCGTGTTGCTTACTGAAATGCGAAAAAATGCACCATAGATTGTTGGAAGAATAAAAACCTATTCTTTGCAAACACAAACAGTACTGTACCATTAAAATGCTTGTACAAAAAAAATCAAAAACAGAAAGATCGAAAAAAAACCTCGATTCAAATCTTAGAAATTTTTCTCGATCAGAATTGCTGGTCCTACTATTGAATCGGTACATTGAAAGAGGTCGAGTCGAGTGGTCGCAAGCGTGGCTGCTGACTGCTGCATGAGGTTCGATTCCTGGGTCGGGCAAACTATTATTGAGTTTTTCCATCAGGAATTTCTCAGTAGCAGCCACGGAGTCTGAATTCGTGCCCGGTTGATGGCAATAGGCTCGCTTGCTATTACATGGGAATTAAACATAACTGTCGAAATGTGGATGTACCATTAGGTCTGCCTTGGACGGCGAGTTATGGCCTAGCTCGCCGTCCGGTCGTCTTATGACAACAGGCCGTGTCGACGACGCGTTCGTGTTCCACGCGCGCCTCAAAGAGATGTCAGCAACCACGTAGGGGTCCGCACGGGCCGATGCCTGCCAGGGCTGCTACCGCGAAGAGGTACCGTGCCCATCCTAAAAAAAAAAAAAGGTATACCTCTGCCTATCCCTTCAAGGATAACAGGTCAGATGTTATGTTGTTACAAAAAAAGACGTTATCAAGTAAAAATATGTAAGCATGCGAATACCTAGTAACTTAGCGTTACATATTTACTACGTAAGTCAAATAATCTACTACAATTTGATGAACGTTGCTACTTATTTATGAAGCTAGGCAAATAACGACCACAATTTTATTTACCGTCATAATCCAGAAGTTAAATAACTTAAACATAGCAACATTGTTGCGACCTTAAACCTTCCTTCTACCGAACTAAAACGCTTCCTATGCTAAACAATAACCGTGCTATGTTACAACTTAAGTGGATAACTTTACAGCCCACTTTACAATTTGATTGGAAGTACTCTTTAAAATTGTTAAGCGCTGTGATACTTTGAAACCGAAGTTTTCCAATCATTTAACTTAACTTTAACTTAACTCTAACTTTGTAGACTTTCTTGTGTAACTTTTATTTAGTTTGCTTGTAGCTTGTTTTTTTTTTGTTTATAAGCTTTTGAAATGAGATGAAGTGGTGTAAGTTTAATGAAGTTCACATAAATATGTATCTACATTTATTTGTCCTTTCTGCACATTCATTACATTTAAAAAAACACTTAGTCAAAAAAATGTAGTCTGTCGGTGTCCGGAGCAGGGTCCAAGCTTACGGTGATCAGGGCTCCAGAGACAGGAACCTCCTCATAATGCGGGCCGTATCGAGGAGTACTGCCTTCTGAATCAGGCCCTTGGTCCAACCGACAAGCGAGAGTCTCGACAGATGTGCGTCGAGGGACGCACATCTGTCGAGACTCTTGGCGATCAGGCCATTGGCCGTGATAACAATCGGCACAATGATAGCCGAGTTCACATTCCAAATGTCGACAACCTCGTGTCTCAATGGAGATGAAGTGGTTTAGTGCAAAAGCCTTATAATTAAATAGCGGGTATAGTTATTTTTTTTTAAATATATACTCTGTGCCGTTACTCAGTAATTTCCAAGGCCAATCCCGAAAATACTATATTAAACCTTAAAAAAAAATTGGTTCAAAAATCCGAAAGCAGTTTCCTATTACAAAGGTTTTTTTTTATAGCAAAGAAGAAATAGACCTTGAGAAAATGTCTTTGCTTTTAAAATCTAATATTACTTTTATAAAGCTTACATAATTGAAGTCTTTGTAGAGACAAAGGGTTTCATTTTACTCATTTCTTGGATTGAGGAGATCAAAGAGCAAGTCGTTCCATGTAAATTCTGGTATAATTCAGCTGCATCAAAAACGAAGTGATGGATAGATTGTGCGAGGAATGATATGAAAGAAAAAGGATTAAATGATTGCGTGGTGGTTGACAGAGGAGAATGAGAGATAAAAACGTTTTGCGCCCATCCAAGTAATATGGGTTAAGGGCAGGAAGATGACGATGATGATGATGATGAATTCCGCTGCATCAGGAAAGTTTGGTAGCCGACACCAAAGTTGGGAAAAAGCTAAGCAGATGATTATAATACAGGATGTAAACAGACCCTTTACGAAACCGTCAACCAAAGATTCTGTACATCAAACTAAGTAACTTTTAACAAAAAAAATTGCTGGGGAACGATTTTTTTTTGGGGTGAAAAATCTCGTTTTATCGTAGGACTCGACGGAACGCACCCAAAGCATTGTGCTGATGGAATAGTAAATGGATTGAATAGTACGGGGGTCGTGGAGGTGTTTAAAGTAAAAATCTTACATTAAAAACATGTATTTAAAAAAAACTTGTGAAAAAGTTGGAACTTTGACCCCCAATACCTCCGTAACTAGAAGGTTCCCAGGTATGGTCTAGTACAAAAAAAAATGATCGCAAAGACGGGGAGAACAAGTGCCTTTCGGCTAAGTTAAGGGTATATGTCCACCCTTTATGTAATTCCATCGAAAATCTGAATTTATTGTCTTAGATTTGAAGTTCATTTCAGTTCTGTCAAATACGTTTTTCTCTTACTCTGTTAAACTTTCCACAACGCCACGAAAAAAATGATGAAATCAATTTTCTTTACTTATTTCATATTAGTATTAGATATTTCAACGTCTGACTATGGATTATTTTCCAATAAAATAAGTTTATATTTATACATAACCTTTATTGAAACATTAATAACTTGCTCTGTCATAAATGTCTAGACAGCTTTTTGGGAAAATCCATATTAACATTATAAATGCGAAAGTAACTCTCTCTGTCTGTCTGGTTCTGTTACCTTTTCACGCCTCAACGGCTGAATGGATTTCAATGATGTTAATGACACACGGGTAGACCATGACCTGGATAAGAATAGAATAGAAAACTCTTTATTATGTCCACTATACAAGTAACATTCATAAGAGAATACATTTCACATACTTAGCATAATCAGCCAATAATGTTCCCACTGCTGGGACACACGGCCTCCTCTCTATGAGAGGGTGGGCTATAATCCACCACGCGGGCCCAGTGCGGGTTGGTAGATGTCACAAGTCTTCGAATTTTTGGTTCTAGGACATGCCGCTTTCCTCACGATGTTTTTCTTCACCGGTTTTAAGAGCAGTGGTGATGAAATAAATTACACATACCTCTTGTAAGACTGGTTGTCAGATTTTCCGGACACTGACTACCAGTAAAGACTTTAAGAATTCTACAAATGACAGCCGGGACCAACGTTTTAACGTGATTTCCGAAGCATGGAGAAAACTAAGTATTAAATGGATGGTCATCCATCCAAGGACCTACCTCGGCAAGCGCGGCTTAACCGTGAATATTAATCCTTGCGGCTGCCACAAGATCCAGTAGTACATATAGGAGAGATAATTTTGGAAACACCAACCGTCCACGTAGGCGAAGCTGCAGGTAAAAGCTAGTATTAAATAAATACTGACAGGCTGAAAAATAAATTGAACCAGCCGATTGACAATATTAAAAAATTGCAGGTGATAGCAGTCTGCTATTAGATTTTTATGTAGAAATAGGATCAGCACTAAGCCAGTACTTTTTATCAGACCTGGATTATATTCACATTGGATTTTAATATTTTCTTCAAGAAAAGTTATTACATCTATACATATAATGGCTGTACATTGACGATATTGAAAAAAAATATATGGAGGGTCTATATTTTTTTTTGAATTTTTGTCTGTCTGTCTGTCTGTATGTTTGTACGCGCATCACGCGAAAATTACTGTGAGGATGTTGAGGATTTATTGTTATTTTGATTAATGAATTGAACATTAGAGATTCATTATTAATTTTGATTTATTATTATTTTTACTAATTAATTTTACCGATTGTTTTATTATTTTTTACCGATTGTTTTATTATTTTTTACCGATTGTTTTATTATTATTTTTACCGATTGTTTTATTATTATTTTTACCAATTACTCATAAGAAATTATAATTAGAATGTTTGTACGCCGTTGAAGGCAAGACATAGCGCTCATTTTTATTAATATTGACATCTGTACTTTTGTTTACCTATGTTCTACAAATAAAAATATTTGAATTTGAATTTGATTTAAACGCAGTTTTCACCGCTCTACTGCTAGATGCTTAACTTAAAATATAGGGCTACATTAGATATAGTTTAGGACCCGATAGGTGGCGCTGTGCGAAGCAAGGACGTGTCGCTAGTGTTGGAATAAATGTTATAAGCTCGCGGCTTTGATGGCTTTGCTTTTCTGCGAAACAAACCTAACTACACTCTATTTTCGACTTCATTACAACTAAGTAATACGGTATTGTATTGTATAACGGGCTGTTGTCTGCAACTCCACGTCCAAAGCGTTTGCGTACGGAAAAGTAAGTAATACGGTAATGCAGTTTATGATAAAGATAATATTATAAAGACTGCCTCGTTAGTCTAGTGGTCGAAAGCGCGAATGCTGAGCGTAAGATCCTGGGTTTGATTCCCGGGTCGGATAGAATGTTAGTGGGTTTTTTCATCAGGAATTTCTCAGTAGCAGCCACGGAGTGTGGATTTGTGCCCGGTTGATGGTAATAGGCTCGCCCCCTATTACATGGGACTTAAACATAACTGGTGCGATGTGGGTGTACTATTAGGTGCATCTCTCCCTAACCCTTCGTGGATTACAGGCGTGATGTTATAATATTATTAAGCCTTCAACGTTCCTGTTTTTAAGGCCTATCATCTGCCTAGCCTTTTCCCAACCATGGGGTCGGCTTCCAGTCTAAATGGATGAAGCTAAATACCAGTATTTATTCATGAATCGACTGAACTCCATAGCTCAGTTACTAGGTTATTTAAGATTCCAACTCAAAATTTAAAAACCGGTCCAGTGCATGAAAGGTTTTTCCGTAACACCGTAGTACGGGATCCTTCTTTAATTTTTAATTTATTTGTTGTTATAGCGGGAACAGCAAAACACATTCTGTGAAATTTTTTAACTGATTACCTGTTACGCATCACGAGATACAGCCTGCTGATAGACAGACTGACGGACAGCGGAGGCTTAGGCGGCCCTAAGCGATGCGACGCAAAGGGGCAACGCCCCCAGTCTCTTGGGCACATTACCAGTTCACAGCGTTGAGGAAAAGTTTATACGCCATTTTTCAGTTTGTTGGGTTAATTACTTTAGGTTCTCTCTCCACGCTCTTTGACGTGGAGTTGCGGATACCAGCCCGTTATACAATACAATACAATACAATACTTTAGGTTCTTTTATGGTTTTAATTTGTTTATGTACATAGTTAGTTTGTGAAACGAATTATAAACTTAGACGGAAATTAAGATCACTGCGATTTTGACAGGCCTCTCAGTAGTTGCAACCTTATTTAAAAAATATAAAGATCAATGTCGCAGTGACGCAAAATCAGAGATACAGGGTGTAAGGGACAGCCCTCCACAAACTGATGGGGTAAATTCAGTATATCATACTAAGATGACCGGTACAAGATATTATTTCAGGAATGTTATGGTAATCCAATAAATTTGATTTGTTTTATTCCCTCATACCCAATGTATCGTTACCGTGGCAAAACGCACGTAGCGAATGGTAAGTGCGACGACGATTTCGATGAACTATGTAGCTAGGCAGGAAGTGAACAGCTGATTTCACGCGTCGTTCTTTAGAGTATTTTAACATCCATTGTCGGATTTTTTATTTTAGCCGTATTATTTCCATAAGTAGAGTGCTGCGTACAGGGAATGTAATTTTACATTGAAATAAAGGAATAGTAACAGAAAAAAAACTTAAAAAATATCCGCAGAAAAATTCCAGTGGAATATGATTCAAAATAAGGAGCTGAATGCACGCTGTTAGTTTGTGGAGGGCTGTCCCTTACACCCTGTATACTGTGAAAGCACTGTAGGTACAATGAGCGACAGATTACGACGACCCAGTCGTGTTCGATTCCTGCCGTAACCCATTCATGCGGCTCCCTGAAGATATTGATCGAATTTATTCAATAGCGCATTAGACCTTTTGTTATTCAAATGCAGAATGTGATTGCTGGGTTTTAAAGTTTAATGTTTGAATAAGTCGTTATTGAGTATGATCTTAGAATTCGTCAGTCTCTGTTGTTTAATGGAGACTATGACCTCTGAGTTTGTTTCGACTGTTTCTTCTCAGAGTAGTCAGGTACGAAACATCGGCCCCATCTGGATTAAAAAAAATGACATGTAAAAGTGTTTGTGAAAACCTATTTGCAATAAACATCATTTATCTAGTTAGACAATTTGATTTTGTTTAGTTTAAATATAGAACATAAGTTTTAGTATATGCGAAACCTGTTACACGTGTCTAGTATTTGTATGTAAAGAATCTATGTACAAAATTTCAAAACTGTATCATGAAAAATCCCAAAGTTTTAAGCTTGTTCTGTTACCTAGTTGTCCGCACAAAATCGTGGTCACCACGCAGCGCGCGCCTCCAGCTTCGTCTTGAGCTCATTGATAATAATAATTTGGCATTTGGCATTTGGCCTAAATAATTGCGATAGGTACTTAAAGTCGCTCGGTGTACAACTTTTAACTTTTTTTTAATATTTTTGGGAAAAAATATAATATGGTTTAAAAATTTATGCTTATTCGGAACAAATTATATTCAGGTTTCGTATATACTAAAAATAATGTTGTATAGAGTGACTGTTTCATACGGCTGTTGTGTTATTGGGATAAAAGTGAATAATTAAAAAAAAAAAGTTCCTTTGAGTAAGTTGTTTATTATCATAAGTACATTCACGTGTTTAAGTGTCGGTCACTAATTTCCAGTCACCCTGTAGACAGGTCGAGCAAAGTGTCGCTGGGTTTTCCCATCAGGAATTTCTAAGTAGTAGTCGGAGTCTGGGTTCTTTTTGATTGATGGCGATAGGCTCGCTCTGTGTTGCAGGGGACTCAATTATGACGCGGGGATTACAGGCGTGGTTTTATGTTATACAAGCTTTAAGGAACCATGACATATCAGTAATATACGCATATTGTACATCAATTTAAATAAGATTGAGCAAGAATAACTCCAACATCTCAGCTAAATACTAGTATTTTACATCGAGCGAGTGCCTATCTGACATCCACAATCCAGTTAGTACTGGGTAATACAATACTCCTTGGTAAGACTGGTTGTCAAACTTTTGCGACACTGACTATCTGTAACGACCGTCAAAGATCTAGAATTGACAGCCGAGACCAAAGATTTGATGTGCTTTCCGTGGTACGGACGAAACTCGGTATGTAAAGGGTGGTCACCCATCCACGGGGCAACCTAGGTGACCGCAGCTTAACCTGAAGATCGACCAGTGCGACTGTTATAATTTAGACACAAGCAAGCAAGAATTATAACTACATAGTCTTAATCGTCTTTTTACACTCGTTAGGCAATTGTGTACCGACACAAAAAATTTGTAGCATTATTTCAAAAAGCAATTTAAACCACAACATGGTTTAAATTGTTTGCATGAAGCGACTGCCTACCAAGCGACCTCCACAACACAGTTAGTACTAGATACGATTCCCTTGACAAAACTAGCTGTCAAATTTTTAAGCTTTTGACAGCCTGTAATGACTGTCAAAGATCTACAAATGACAGCCGGGACCAACAGATTAACGTACTTTCGACGGCTGTCACACAAACATGATTTTATGAAATAGAAAAAAAAACATCTCATTAAAATTATTCCGCTCGTCATTTTCACAACAAGCTAATATAATAAACATCATAATTACTACCACTCAACCCGCTGAGATCGGTCCGACAGATTGGCTGTGAAATAAAGACGTTCTAAGAAAAAAGTAAATTAATATTTCTTTTGTTTTTAATTTATTCTTTTTATTATACTTGAAAAACAGTTGTCGAGGGATGTATGTAGGTGTTGCAAAGGTAGGATTAATTAACTTGATTTTTATATTTGCTTTTTTGTTTATTTATGTTTAGCCCGTTACCAAGGCAGTTTTTGTAGTCTGATTGATCTGCCTAGCCTTTTCCCAACTATTTTTATTGGGGTCGACTTCCAGTCTAACCGGACGCAACTGAATACCAGTATTTTACAAGGACCGACTGCCTATCTGACCTCCACGACCCAGCTAATACGATATCCCTTGGTAAGACTGGTTGTCAGAAGATTCGGGCCACTGACTACCTGTAACGACTGTTAAAGATCTACTAATGACAACGGCTTAACGTGCTTTCTGAGGCATGTAGGAAACTCGGTATGTGTATATACACACGGGATGGGTGGTCAACGATCCACGGACCAACCTAGGCAAGCGTGGCTTAACCTGAAGATCGACTCGAGCTGCTGTTATTATTTTGCCACGAGCTCCTCACTATATTCAATTTTATAAATGTTGCCATGGCGATGATTGAGAGAGAGAGGCATTTGTCTTGATGATCATAAATCTTTGAAGCCTTATTTTGAACAAATTTGGGCAGTAACATATAACAATAAATAAGTACCTATGCCAGTTTTCAATTGTCTTTGTTAAACCAGTTCCGGTTAGTCCCTGGCAGCAAGATATACGGGAAATGATCACAGGAAATGAAATCTCTCAATACTTCCGATCGACTTTGTTTGTTTCGTATATGGCAATAAATGTAGATAAGATACATGAAACATGGCGCATGGTACTTACTATTGATGGGTCTATTTCCTGTTGTCATGTACTCGGCTAAACACATTGACCATCTAAACTCAATCTCGGAGAAACGTCAATAACTAATACCAATTGTAACTAAAGACTGCCTCATTGGTATAGTGATCGCAAGCTTGAATGTTGAGCATAAGTTCCTGGGTTCGATTGTCAGGAATTTCTCAGTAGCAACCACGGAGTCCGGATTTGTTGATGGCAATAGGCTCGCCTCCTCTTACTTTTCTTCCATTCTCCTCTGTCAACCGTCACGCTATCATTGACTCCTTTTTTTCATTCACTCCTTATACAATTCTTTAGGAGGAGGAGGAAGAGCTCGTGGCTAAATAAAAACAGACGCTCGGGTCGATCTTTAGGTTAAGACGTGATTGCCTAGGTTGGTCTGTGGATGGGTGACCATCCATTACATACCGAGTTTCCTCCGTGACTCGGAAAGCACGCTAAGCCGTTGGTCCCGGGTGACTTTATTTTATATATATGAAACGACCACGATACAGGAGAAATACAGCCAGACCCGGAACAACTACCTGTAGGCCATACAAATATTTGCACCGTGCGGGAATCGAACCCGCGACACGACGTGCAGCAGCCAATCGCTCAGCTACTGCACCATCCGTGCCGTCATTTGTCATTTGTAGATCTTTGACAGTCGTTAGGTAGTCAGTGGCCCAAAAAGTCTGACAACCAGTCTTACCATGTTATGTTATGTTACTAAAGACATGAAAATGTCGTGTAGTAACAATAATAACAATTTAACAACCTACCAACTCGTCCCCATTTATTTTGTGTTCAGAAACCAAACAAACTAAGGACAAAGTAGGTTATCATAAAATCATTGTTTTTCTACCATTGAGTTGGTAAATGTAATGTTTTTCACGTGGGAAGGCATTTATGAAAAAGAAACATTGGTACGTACCTACATAAAGTATATTTATTTTTTATAAATGAAATTCTTAGGGAAAACGAAAGTCTTGAGAATTTTCTTGTTTGGATGATGAAATATAAATTACATCTTGTTGTTACACCTACGAGTTCATTATAGAATATGTGTTGTACTTAAGTTCTGTTATAATAAAATTCTTGTTACCAATTCAATGAATTTCGAGCTTTATAACGTAAGTAATAAACCAGAAGTTCGCAGAACAGTGGCAAGCTCTAGCGAAAGAGTCAAAATGATTTCAGACACACGACACCCTTAACATCTAAATACCCTCGTGTCGTAAAGGCTGAAAAGCCGAAACAGCTTTCTGAAGTGTGTCACCTCACTCACTGGCGAGCGGTCTACGGAAAGACTAAAGCTGTGGCCAGGTAGTGCATCCTTACCTAACCCATTCGTTCCACCTGCTGAAAATATCCCACCTGGACATCTGTTGCCATGGCTGCCTGAAAGTCTTTAAATAGACTCCGGACCCAGGTTGGTCGCAGTAACGAAAACCTACTCAGGTGGAGATTCATTAATGACTCTGCCCTGGAGTGTAAATGTGGTGCTGCTCTATAAACGATTGGGCACTTAATATCGTGTCCTGCGTGTCCTGTTGTTTGTTCACTACAGGAACTGATGCACGCTACCGAAAGCGTCAAACTAGTAGCTCAGTTCTGGGCTGACACAATTTAGATTGCCATCGACACGCTATGAAGAAGAAGCGTATCACTTTTGGTTTAAAGTGTACTTTTCCAACCTCGAGGTCAAGCGTAAACTATTTAAAGCAGATGTCATTTGTTTCACGAGTCAACATAGCGGGAATCGACTTAGAGGGAATGATTCTATAAACCGACCGCTTTTATGAGTCCACCGCCTTGCCCCATCAAAGGCACATTAAGCATCCACAAAGCCCTAACAATATCCCACAAGTTATTTGCTTTAAAATAACCATAATCCACGTAGGTATTACGATACTATTGAACCAATACGTGATCAACCTTCAGAATATTCTATTTAAATTGATACCTTCGCGAGGACTCATTAATGCGTTCGGTCTATAGTAGGATAAGGTGTACTTCTCATTGTTTGTTATAAAAGACAAAAAAAAATAGTTCCATAGGTATCATTTTAGCATTGCATGTCATACCATGTGAATAACGCTATCAAAAATCAAATCGCTGTTTCTTTATTTTTCTATTTATGATATATCTTATAATTTTGATTTATTAATTAGAGAAAACTAACTATATTACATTATTAACTGAAAACCATTAAATAACCTAAAATAAATAATCTAACAACAAACTATAAAAGGGTAACAAAAAACTCCTCATCAACGCTGTCAGCTGGCAATGTGCCCTAGAGACTGGCGGCTATGCCACGTTGTATGGCAACACTTAGCCTCTGGCCAAAGTAAAAGCCAGCCCTTGGGTCACGGGAAGCGTCAACTAGGCGTTTCGATGAGCACTCGGACGCCACGGCCCCAGAGTTTCAACCCCAAACGGCTCGAAAATATAGTAGTTACCACAAAGGTTTCTATATTTACGCCGCTTGAGGTTCTCTGCAGCCGCAGCGCCAGCGGCAGCACACCACGATGAGCTTGGATGAATATGTGATGGCGCAAGAATATCGACGCATGTTGCGTCCCACACTAAAGGTCTTCCCATCTTCTAATCAAAATAATTTTGACTAGAAGATGGCCAAATTGCAGCTCACTTGTATGTATCCATTATTGACTATTTACGATATGGTGATATGCCTCCAATCATCGCAAATCTATCAAAACAAATGGACCATTCATGCATTGAACAGAATTAGCATCACAATAAAGCTGTTAAAGCATTTAGTCATTTACATACAGGACTTGTTATCAAATGCACTGACCCAACTAATTAGATTACATTTAATGGCCACGTAAAAGTGGGCGAGCCTATTGCCATCAACCGGGCGCAAATCCGGACTCCGTGGCTGCTACTGAGAAATTCCTGAAGGAAAAACCCAATAACACCTTGTCCGACCTGGGAATCGAACCCAGGACCTCATGCTTAGTAGTCGCGCTTACGACAATTAGACCAACGAGGCATTCAACAAACAAATAACAAAAAGAAACAATTATCGAATCTAATTTGGCTAAAAAAATATGTAGCACACCTTCATCATCAGCCTACAGCTGTCCACTGCTGGACATAAGCCTCTTCAATCGCACGCCACTTGGCAACTCTCATCCAGTTGCTTCCAGCCACCCTGCGAAGATCGTCGCTCCACCGACCGTGCCGATCCGCGTTCTCCACTCAAGAGCACGCCTGCCCCAGTGGTCATCGGTCATGTTACATTTCACCAATGAACAGTTAAAAGAATCAAAAGCAAATCTAGACGAATTTGTTTCAACGTATCATAATAGTTCGTGCTAATACGACAGAAATTATAAATTCTATGGATTTATATATATGGATTATAATATTTATGTATTTTAAATTCAATAAAAAACAAAAGACACGTCTCTGACGTCATGCATGAAATGAAAAGGACAGAAATAAAGTTCTTGATCTTCTATTAAACGAATTTCAAGACGTGTCAATCGTTGCAAGTCGTATGACATTGTCAGTCTGTGTATCTTGTTTTGGTCATAAGTTGTTTACATTATTACGTATCCGGCCATGTGTGGAAGATTTTGGTGAAATGAATTGTTGACTATGTTTTTTGGCTTTAGATTGTTTACACAATTATGTAACAATTGATGTAGATAATAAAATGGTTCCTTGTCCGTGTTTACAAGATTTGGGTCTGACTGTACTATTAAAACGCATCTGCCTAACCCATCGGTAAAATAATTCCCAACTAATCTTTGTAGGTACGCTGCTCCGCTGCTGGTCTCGTGGTCGCGATCATGGGGTCCTCGGTTCGATTCCCGGGTCGGGCAAAAAGTGCGCTTGGGTTTTTCCGTTACAAATTTCGTAGTAGGCCGGAGTTTGGAAGTTGACGGTATGATACCTGCCTCGGAGAGCACGTAAAGTCATTGGTCCTGCGCCTGATCTCTCTCCGGTCATGTCAGATTGCCGTCCCATTAGACTATGAGAGTAAAGGAACAGAGAGTGTACCTGTGTCTGCGCACACGCCTGCACTATAATATCTCCCGCGCCGATGGCTAATCTCCGCTGAGATTGGCCGCCGTGACCAGAAACGGTCAGGAGGACTATATAGGTTGACTAGTAATTAGTGACCGATACTTAAACACGTGATTATACTCATGATAACAAACAACTTTCCCAAAGAAACATTTCTTTTTATACCTACTCGTTCACTTTTATCCCAATAACAAAAGTGCCGTATGAAATTCGCGCTAGCGCGCCTGTGACCTTTCACCTCTCATTACTATCGTACCGTGCAACAGTGGGTAGGCAGAACACAGTGGGAGACAGAACGGCGTCACGCGGCTAACAGCTGATAGGTCAGAGGCGCGCGAGCGAATTTAATACGGCTGTTGAGTTATTAGGAGAAAAGTGAACGAGTAATACAACATTATTTTTAGTATAGGCGAAACCTGAATATAGTTTGTTCAGAATAAGAAACGATTCCAATATTTTTTAAACCATGTTATATTTTGTCCCAAAAATTAAAAAAAGTTACAAGTTGGACACCGAGCGACACTAAGTACCTATCGCAATCATTAAGGTACCTACTGCCAAATTATTATTATCAATGAGCTTAAGACGACGCTGGAGGCGCGCGCTGCGTGGTGACCTCGATTTTGTGCGGACAATTAGGTAACAGAACAATCTTATAACTTTGTGATTTTTCATGATACAGTTTTGAAATTTTGTACATAGATTCTTTACATAATAATACTAGACACGTGTTTCAGGTTTCGCATATACTGAAAATAATGTTGTATAACAAAAAAAGTTTCAATGGGAAACTTGTTTGTTATCATGAGTACAATCACGTGCTTAAGTATCGGTCTCTAATTACCAGACACCTTATATAAGTCACAAAGCAACATCATCATACACTTATTCATAACAATCGACTCCAAATTTCCTCTTGTATGTAATAAAATGCCGTCTTCATCATTAAGTCTGTTTGTTATTACTACGGTCAACATAATAAATAACTTGGTCGTTCAAGACGAAAGTACCAACTAAATTCCGGTATGTTCGGGGCCATTCGGCTTTTCTCGGCTATTTTCGGCAGTCATCAATAAAACATTATGACGGAATGCCTTCACTGAGATTGTAAGCAGTGATTTAAGACTACCTACTGTTTTTCTTGTAAATTACTTGTGATCCGCCCTCCTGTGTAGTGTGTTTTCTTTGAACATTATTTTAATTTTGTGGTTTCGTTAGAGTAAAACGAATACATAACAAGTTATATAATTAGAAAAATCAAAAACCCGACTGCAAATATTATTATTATTATATTATTCCTAATTAAATTTATATACATTTTTGGAAACTTATATACCCTACTCGATAGGTTTGGTTATATTTTTTTATTAACCTATTACTATGACGCGCCTAAAATCCGTCATTATTTTTTTTCAATCGCCTATCTAAGGCCACTTGGGTTTTTAAGACGAATTTTAACTATCGAAATCCATCGAGCCGTTTGGAAGATACGAAGTAATAAATAAAATTACAAAGAAACACAAGATACACGCGAAAAACATAATCCTTCCTTGGCAGTCGGTTAAAAATTATACAAGGATTGCGTAGCAGCTACGGCGTAGGTCCGTGCTACGGCGTAGCGGCCTACGTGTAGGTCCAATACGGTCAATCCGACTGCGAATTAGACAATTTCAGTACATTATCTGTCAAAGTGCGCGATCCGTAGTGGTCCGTTCTCCAGTCCACTGCTCTGTTTGACCGCACCAGTTAGTGATCTCATAAACACAATTTGTTTCCATAGATATGTACTAGCAGCTGTTTAGACGAATGGATAAAATAAGAAAAGAGTACATAAGAGGAAGTCTGAAAGTGGCGCCGGTTACTGAAAAGTTGCGTGGTAATCGGTTGTCGTGATGCGGAGGAATGAGGAAAATGTTGCGAAGAAAGTTTTGAGTATGAATGTGGGTGGGGGTATAAGTTAAGAGGACGACCAAAGAAACGATGGATGGACTTTGTAAAGGAAAGGAGCTGTCTGATGAGATAAATAAATAACGAGTAATAGAGAAGTATGGAAGAAGGAGACATGCTGCGTCGACCCCAAATTAATTGGGATAAGGGCAGGAGAATGATGATGACGATGTACTAGCAGCTGTTTAGATTGACGATACTTAATAAGGTACATCTGAGAGCAAACTAGCTCTTCTACCAACCGTACTGATTACCCTATAACCATTGCAGACACGAGGGAAAACAAACCTAATGAAAACAAGAATAAATTGGGTAGTCGCTACGTCGTAGCCGACATCAATTCTACGACTGCTACGTGGTCGTAGCAAATCACTGATTGCTTCTTCAAATGCTAAGTGAAAAAGGACCACGTTTTTGAAGAGGACACTTACACAGATGCTATGTATCCCTGGTACTTTTTATTTTAAATCGTTCGTGAAGTGCCACGCTGCGAAAAATAAATTATGGTGACAAAGAATCGTAAGGGTCGATGGACGCAGATGTCGATTTGAAACGCATTGATGCGTCAGATAGGACTTTTTTTGAGGTAAATAGCATCATCAATTTATAATGCTGGGGGAGGAGTTCGTGGCTATTACCGTGGTGTAATTACAGCCACTCGGGTCGATTTTCAGGTTAAGCAGCGCTTGCCTAGGTTAATCCGTTGATAGGTGGCCACCCTTTATGAGTTTTCTCCGTGCCTTGGAAAGCATGTTAAACCGTAGGTCCCGGCTATCATTTGTAGATCTTTGACAATCGGTAAGTAGTCAGTTGCCCGAAAGTCTGACAACCAGTCTTATCAAGGGGTTTCGTATTTCCCAGTACTAACTGGGTTGTGGAGGTCAGATAGGCAGTCGCTCCATGTAAAATACTGGAATTCAGCTGCATTCGGTTAGACTGGAAGCCGACCTCAACATGTTGGGAAAATGATGATCATTGTTCCTACAGACAGCTGAAACACGGGCCCGCTTTATGTAAGGAGTAGGTGGGCCATATCAACCAGGCGAGCTCTGTGTGGGTTGGTGGATGTCGCATGTCTTCGAAGTCTTAGTTCTTGGACACGCCAGTTTCCTCACGATGTTTTTCTTCATCGTGTTCACAAGCGCGCGATGTAAACGTAACATAAATACGTCGATTTTAATATTACAAATACTTGTGTCACATTATACAACATTTTTTTTTATTTAGCCCGTATTGTCCCACTCCTGAGCAAAGGCCTCCCTCCATTCCTTCCAATTCTCACGATGGTGTGCTTCTTCTCGCCAATTCGCGAGGAAGCCATCCAAGACGTCCCGCCATCTTCTCTTCGGTCTCCCGCGATCCCGTCTAGCTGTTTCAGGACTCCAGTCTTGCGATATTCGGGCCCACAGCTGTGCCGGCATCCGGCAGACATGGCTTGCCCAGTCCCATTTTAGTGTCGCAGCTTTATAAGCTACGTCGGTAATTTGCGTTCTGGAGCGCAGTGTGGTGTTTCTTATCCGGTCGGTTATTTTTACATTCAGTATGCTGCGCTCCATCGCTCGTTGAGCGATTGAGCGCAGCATACTTGAGTTTGGACTTCTGGACGTTAGTCAAAGACCAAGTCTGCGCACCATACAACATTATTTTTAATATAATATGCGAATCCTGAATATAGTTTGTTCAGAATAAGTAACTGAATCGATTACAATAATTTTTAAACCATGTTATATTTTGTCTCAAAAATATTTAAAAAAGGTTACAAGTTGGACACCGAGCGACAGTACCTATCGCAATCATTTAGGTACCTACTGCTAAATTATTATTATCAATGAGCTAAAGACGACGCTGAAGGCGCGTGGTGACCACGTTTTTGTGCAGACAACCAGGTAACAGAACAAGCTCATAACTTTGAGATTTTTCATGATACAGTTTTGAAATTTTGTACATAGATTCTTTACATAAAAATACTAGACACGTGTTTCAGGTTTCGCATATACTAAAACTAATGTTGTATAATATTTTCATAATTTTAAGAATTTATTCATATCTATGTGTGATACTGATTGTGCATGTCGCAAACAAAAACAACTAAAATGCTATAGGATAATTGTATTATCGATTAAAAAATCGACGTATTTACCTAACGTTAACACCGCACGCCCATGCTCGGGCCTCAAATGTGATTAAAATGAATTACACGAAATACATTAAATGCCCAGGTTCGAACCCGAGACCTACGACACGATAGCCGCCGCCATTACCGCGTGACACCACAAAGATCAATTTGTTAAGTAAAATTTCAGTCATGCCCGACTCTGTACTAATATTATTCGACCCTGACGTGACACATCGAGTCTATACAGGGTGGAAAGGTCACTAATGCTAAAACGGTTACCACGTATTCTGTACATCATTTTGAACCCCATAATTAGCAATTTTTCGTCAGTTATAAAAAAAAACATCTGTTTACCACAATACTGCCATAGATACACGGTCAAAATGTATGGAATAGCTGTTTTTTTTTTAATTACCTATGTGGGGGAGGAGCCTTTTACTAGACACGTTCCTAACTTCACGGTACACAGTTTCATAATTGAATGGATAATATTATTATTATTATATTACTCCCACATGAAATTGGAAAGTTTTGTTGACGTTACGTATCTACCATCTTCCGAAAGTACACGCGTGTACTGAAGTTAGGTATAATTAAATTAACTAACTTATTATGCGTGGTTCAAGTATCGTAACGTGAAGGTTTGAGCACTTCCAAATAATATTAGCGAAGAAAACTGTTTTAGAAATTAATGTTAAGTTTTTGAGAACTTTGTTACAAGATTACATGACGCTTAAAATTAGAAGTTAATATGACTTTTACATGTTTATTTTTGCTTCCATTTCAGTTGTCAAAGTAACAAACTGGATAGGCAGCGAGTACCTACATCACATCCACATTTTCTTAAGTTATGTTTGATATGACAAAATGACAGACATCTGACATCATCATCCAATCTGTCATCTTGTCGATTGTTCCGTCGACAAAACCCGTTTCTACGGTGGTCATGCTACGCGTGCAGGTTAGGTACTAACCACACGATAAAGAAGTGAGAACTTGAACATAAGGGTTTTGTCGACGGTAGAATCGACAAAATGACAGATGAAAAAAAAAAATCTAATCTTGTCGATTCCTCCGTCGACAAAACCCGTTTCTACGGTGGTCATGCTACGCGTGCTGGTGTCAGAGTTTTTATGCCACCCATGGGCCTCTGACTTGGCTTTACATACCGTCGAGAAATATCTCTCAGGCATGCTGGTTTCCTCACGATGTTTTCCTTCACCGAAGCAAGTGATAATTATACATTACGCATATGAATCCGAAAAATCCGAGGAGCGCGTCTTGGGTTCGAACTCGAGACCTATGACTTCGCAGTCTAACAGCCACACCTATCACTGCTTTTTAAGCTCTATCTAATATAAGGTCTAAATATTCATACACTAAATATTTTAAGAGTAACTTCTATAAGTCGTAAAGTCGCCATAGCATAATTTTTTTTTTTAATTGTCCGAGTTTTTTTTTTTTACGAAAATATTATAATTCTAAAAATTTTTGAGACTTTTTGCATAAAATCTTTACTCCCATATTCTAACAATGACAGTAGGTAAATACGATGTAGTACACTAGCGTAATAGATGTTCAAAAATAAGGAGCTAGTATTTACTTTGTGGGTCAAGTAATTTTAAATTATTTGTTTTTTATAAAAATATACTCAGATAAAAAAAAATAATCCCTTGAAATGGCTTCGTTAAAGCCGTTAGATGATTCCCTGAAAATATTTCGTGTATGAATAGTTAGACCTTATATATGTATGAACGTGGACAAGGTGAAACGAGTGCGTAATCATTGTAACAGGTGGTGTTCTGTTTTTGCCTACCGTCTTTGGACAAAGGCGAGAGCTTATGTATGGTATGGATGTATGAAACAGTGGGCGATCCTCTTGTCATCATCACAGTGCATAAATTCAGACTCCGGGCTACTATATTTTTTATTTACTTTGTTAACGCAGCAACCTACTTGGACGTCATGCGTCACAAGTATTCTGCTATAATTGTAACGTTTCAATGCACATCGAGTCAGTAACTGTGGAACTTGTCAAACCCAACATGTGGTTTTGTTTTGTTTTTTTTTTTTTCATCATCAAAGTGATAGTGTACGGTGCCTACAACCATTGCCTTCTACATAACCTTTTAAGATTTAAACAAGTTTCTAGGGTCAACACAGTAGGCTAGACACCCAATGACTAGTCCAAGACAGTTTATTGAATCTCTTTTGACATAAATAGAAAAGACGAGATAAAAGACAACCAAGATACGTAAACAAATTAACTTTCACAGAGAGGCGTCGAATACTCTCACAAAAGAATATTATACCTATTCTATTAATTTGATATGAAAAGAGAGAAAACCTTCATGAAATTACTTCATAACCTTCATTGACAAAGCTTTAGAAAACGAATTATTATAGAGATTCGGGACAGCTTGGTATAATATAAGAACGATGTTGTTGCTATGCTAGTTAAAGATACGGAGAGATTCTCAAAGTAGATTTACTCGAAAACAAAACACGACGAGTAACTATTTTCGTAGAAAGTTGTACTAATTTCATAGAAAGACTCTGGGCGTTCTGTTCTCCTAGTACTTTCTGTACGAATTCTAAATTGAGCTCTCTCGAAACAAACCTTAGTGTGCGTAGAAAGAGACAAAAAATAGCAACTGCATTAACTGTATTTTTACTCAAACTCTTCCTCCTTCTTCCGCAGTGGTAGAACACTCCCGTCCCCGCGTGTGCTCGCTACCAGAGAAGCCGTACAACCCTCGGGTGTCGGACGACCTGTACCGTCTGCGCACCTTCAGCATCACCACCAAGGGCGGTGTGGTCAACTGTGGTGACTCCATCTGCAATCGCCGGAGTCGATCCAATACCTCGGTCAATTCTACAAATAGCAGGTAAGAGTTAAAAACAATTAGAATACTATCCTAGCAACAGTGACGGTGAAACTGGCAAATCTTCACCACTATCACTGAATTAGGAACATCGACGCTAAAACGGTTACCACGTATTCAGTACCTATATCATTTTGAACCCCCTTCATAAAAATATTTCGTCGGTTATTTAAAAAAAGAAAGCTGTATCCTATAAAACTGGAATACCGACACGGTCAAAATGTATCCAACAGATGTTTTTTTTTAAATTACCGATGAAAAATTCTCTATGTTTCTCTATGTTAATTCTCTATCAGAACGATGTACTGAATACGTGGTGAACGTTTTAGCGTCGCTGGTCCTTCCACCCTGTATTATTTTATAGCGTAAAAGTGTGAACGCAAAAACAGGTATACTATCTAAGTCTTTT
Organism: Noctua fimbriata; assembly: GCA_905163415.1. Taxonomy (NCBI): domain Eukaryota; kingdom Metazoa; phylum Arthropoda; class Insecta; order Lepidoptera; family Noctuidae; genus Noctua; species Noctua fimbriata. The sequence goes on along the minus strand of LR990935.1, from coordinate 11,073,415 downwards.
ACGATTTTTGATGACAGTCCGACACTGCTGGAAATTGGAGCAGAACCAACGACTTATTGTACTTTTTGTGGCATGGGAATCGAACCCAGAACCTCATACTTAACCTACTACTTGTGCTTGCGACCACCAGACTAACAGTCACATCACGCATCACATTTCAATACAAAATCCCAGGTTTTGTAGTTTGTCTTGTGATGTTTAATAATATTTCAAAAGTTCGCAAATTATGTAGAGCGATTTTTGCAGACGAATCGGCCCGCCGAAGCGTACAGCCTTTATTCGAGTTTTAGAACCGAGAAAAGTTGAAACACCACAAACTGATTTTAATTAAATGAACTCACCTGGAAAATGAAATCTGACAAAGTTATACACTAGTTTTGTCCCGAGTTGTGACAAAAAAAATGAAAAATGTTTGAAAAAAAAAAGCCACGGTGCAACAAGAACATTTAGAGTTCCTATTCATGACCAGTTTTTGCCCGGACCGGTGCCAGCTTCAGCTTATTTCAGTTTCTAGCCAGAAAGAGAGGCGATTTTGTTCTTTCTTATTCTTTCTTTCTTCAGCGCTCATTAATAATCATCAGTGATCGGGGTAGGTAGATAGATTTCTTGTACTTGCTTCAGGCAATCATGGTCATGCTTTGTTCAAAAATATGCGTCGTGTATACGTTTGGCGACCTGAACAAGAGTTCATAGAGCATCATACGTAAGTATAAATATCAACGGTCAACAGCCTTAATTGCCAAAGAGACACTGTTGGTAAACATTTCTGAAATTGTACTGTAAATAATAATTATAATTAGAAAGAATTAAAAAACGCGGATTGTCGTATCCTTCTCATCAAACCCTTTCATTTTAATACCAATATCATGAGAAATCATAAAAAATAACTAGTCTGCCATCTTTGGGAGTCCGCCATATTGGATTTAGAATGACATCACTTAGCTAACCATGCATTGTCATCCAAACTAAACATGTATGCAAAGTTTACGCTCAATCGGAAACCGGGAAGTGGGACAAATATATCTTCTAAGATTTAGAGTAAGTTATAGGTGAAGTTATTAAAAGCGTGTTAAAATAAGATGCGGTGTTAGTTTAAAAAGAGGTCCTATTAATGTTGTATCAAAGTTAGTTTTACTAATACTACTGCATTTCACCTAAACATTCTACCCTTTGCTAAAATAACTTAAGTCTGGAATCTCTGAGGATCTTGAACTACACCGCAGTCGGCTATCGTGCGGTTGCGTGTTTGAAACTATCAGGACTTACTTCCGATGAAGGAAAACATTCTTACTAACGACGGTAATATCATGGATTAAACCGCGGTTTTAGTAAACCTACTCCTTTGTAATGAATACTTAGGATCACGAGGTTACTTCATTGGATAAAAGAAGGGGTGAGCAGAGAGTGCAGTAGAAAAAACCTTGCCTTTAAGGGCATTACATTGCTCGATGACCTTGATGATTTGATCCCTGTGCTGGTTTTTGTTGACTTGCCCCGCACATTTCGCAAAATTTCGGTTTTTATTTATTATTTAAAAATATTAAAAGAAATAACAGAAAAAAAACAACACAGCTTGTTAAGTATATCATTACGTATTTGTTGTTATAAAATTCATGTCGATCTATTCAGCCGTTACAGAGATAATTTACAATTAAGGTTGAAAAAGGACCTATTTTCTAAGATTAACCAAAAAAAATTGAGAAGGTTTATTAAAATTTTAAACAATACAATTTATTCGTGATGAACTTAACTATAACATACTTTTTTTACACGGAAAACGCACGAAGGGATTCATCAACAAATTTCTTTGAACATACGCTGTTTTTGGGATTTAATGCCCTTAAAATGTCCATAATTATAAGATTGTAGTTACTCTCGTTTTTCTTTAATGTAAAACTAGGACTTCGCCCGCGACTTGTCTGCAAAAAATGTGACAGGTTGGCTAATATAGATGATATATATATATAACTTATATCCTATAGCACACACGAATAATGTAGCTTTCTGCTAGTGAAATAATTTTTAGAATTTTATCATTATTTCCGGAAATAATCTCCTACACACAAACTTACAAACAAATTTTACTTCTTTATAATATTTGTATAGATGTAGAAACCATGATTGTGTTGTTTGAAATCAGAGGAGAAATAAAATAAAAAGGAGTATTGTGAATGTAACTCTGTGGCACTGACTGTTGCTTTTTTATCGCCTGAACAGATGAGCGGAATATGATGAAAACTGGCACACAAGTTGCACCTGTTTTTGTTTTTTTAAAGTGAAACTTTTATTACATCGTCTCAAATTTTTTGGTCTGTGTATCGCATGTCGCGTGACGGTCGGCCGCGGAGTAGGGATAAAGTGAAAGGCGCTCGTCAGAGCAGCCGAGGCCAATATGGCGGCGTCTATAGTTCCATCAGCTGATTTTTATACCCTTAATGGAATATTATTCCGAAATTTTTTAGTTAAATATCTATAATGTGAAAAAGAGTTTCACTTTTACCGTGGTTTCATAAAACCACACAATCCTTTTTTTTTAATTTAATTACATAGGATATTTTTTACCCCGGCAATACGTTCCTATACGGGCGAATCCGCAACATAAAACCATCACCAAATAAATCCACTCCAGTAGCAGATTTACGATACAACATCACGCCATGACGAGGCAAACCAAAGACAATGCAAGTAGTCACCCACAAAGAACAGACGGTGTCTAATCAGATTAAAAGAGATTTGTAACTGATTACCGTGTGGCGTGACCGTTGCAGGGTTGACACTAGCAAGATAGCTGTATCTTACCCGGAATGATCTGATCTGACGCAGAATCAGATTAGTCGAAATGCAATGGAGTTACTAAGGTCGTTGGATATAGTGGCGGTGCGCCGCTCGTCCATGCGGTCGGGCGGTGTACGTGTGTTTGGCATCAACGGATTTTATACTAGCCTATACGACGTGAGGTTCGCTTCACCTGCCGACCGCGCGAATGAGCGGTGTCGTGTGAGCATTGCCTATGGCCGTGGTAAACGCTTAAATATATGTTTATATAAAGAGACACCGCAGAACGGTAAGAAGCCGACCGCAATTCCCGAACGATTAAACAGACCTGTACCTTATTGATCGCAGAACGGATGGCCGATGGGGCCGAAAAGTTCTGGAGTGGCGACCGCGAACCGGAAGACGCTGCGTTGGAAGGCCTCCCACTAGGTGGACCGATGACCTGGTGAAGGATCCGCTGGATGCGAGACGCACAGGATCGGTCAATGTGGCGACACTTGGGGGAGGCCTATATCCAGCCATGGACGTCTTTCGGCTGAAAGAAATGAATGATGATGATGTACCTTATTGTATATTTCGGCATTTGTTTTTAAGCTTCATGTAATAGGGGCGAGCTTATTACTAGTAACCGGAGACTGGTTCGGACTCTGTTGTGTGTTCCCATGACTGCTACTGAGAATATTGACGGAAAAAACCCTTCATCGTTTCTCACAGGTTACTAAAGAATTTAAAATTATCAAAACTTTCTTTCATACAAAACTTGTCCTGACAATTACGAACACTACAAAAAAAATAAGCCCAATCGTTCGAGCCGTCCTCAAGTGATGCTGCGTCATACGTGTGGTAATTAATTTTTATTTATTTAAAGGGTGTAAATAGACCCTTAACATAACCGAAAAGTACTTCTTCTCATCGTCTTTGCGATATTTTTTCTAGACCATACCTGGAAACCTACTAGTTACGGAGGAGATATTGGGGGTCAAAGTTCCAACTTTTTCACAAGTTTTTTTTTTTAAATACATGTTTTAAATGTAAGATTACTATTACTTACTTTACACACCTCCACGACCCCCGTACTATTCAATCCATCCACCAGCCCAATGCTTTGAGTGCTTTCCATCGAGTCCTACCGTAAAACGTGACTTTTCACCCCAAAAAAAAAAGTCGATTCCCAGCAATAATTTTTGCGTAAAGTTACTTAGTTTGATGTACAGAATGCTTGGTTGTCGGCTATGTGAAGGGTCTGTTTACACCCTGTAGATAGCTTATAGATATGTAGCGGCATTACAAAAAGTTCTACAACATCAACTATGACACAAATGCAGAACTGTAACATCAATATTCTGAATGGCGGTATTAAAGTTATCCGCGACTTAAGACTATACAGAAAAACCGGACAACAACTGTCGGGCAGTAGCCCACCAGAACCTCGTGAAAGCTGAGAAAGAGAAACAAATAAAATATCTCGACTTGGCCCACGAGGTTGTCGACATGTGGAATGTGAACTCGGCTATCATTGTGCCGATCGTCGTGACGGCCAATGGCCTTATAGTCAAGAGCCTCGACGACCATCTTTCGAGGCTCTCCTTAGGCGGTTGGATCAAGGGCCTGATTCAGAAGGCAGTACTTCTCGACACTGGAGCCCTAACCACCAGTAGCTTGGACCCTGCACCCGTCTGGTCGGAGGATCCTCCCTTTTCTATAGAGGATGAAGAACTTCACACCCTGTACTTCACCTCTACAAGATAGATTTTGAGAAATAATATACTGTCTTAGAGTGGCAACCCTACCACGACCTACTTCCTCGTTCGCACCCCTCACTGATTAACGTGCGGTCACTGAGCAGACTTACTTATACTACGACGAGTGTATCGACTACATAATGAAGTCTACCACGCAGTACTATTAACGTACTAATCTTGTTCCACAAGACTGTCTTGGTATGGATGAGGATGGACGAATCACATGGGACTGAAATTTGTCAAAAAGCAATGTCTTACAGCTCATGTAAAGGAAAAAATTAAAACCATAAATATCGTCGGGGATAGTGCAAATCCGCGGAACTAGCATTGGATAATTCCGCGTATCTGAAAAATGTAGCCATTTTCAATTACGCATTGTCGTAGCGACTATAGATTTCTACTGTTAACAATACATAGAACACATGAATTGTTACTATACATGTAAAAATGAGCTCAAAAATTGTTGAAATAAAAAAATATATAAACTTATAACCTTCCCCTGTAAACCTACACGTAGTGCAGATACGCGCACTTTGCGTATGGTAGATTCGCGGATTTGCACTATCCCCGATGATATGTAGCTTAATAACAAAATACTTACAACTTTTTACGGCACCCTTGGTGCGCGAGTCTAACTCGCACTTGGCTGGTTTTCCAGTCGATGTTTCTAGGGAAAGTGGTCCAGTTCGATGGTCTGAGTAACCAACTAAATGTTATTGCGCTCTGTTACACTCTGTTATATGATTGAAGGTGGTTGGACCACCACTTATACACCACTATTTTTTAATTAGTACAAATACTAAAGGGCTTATTAGAGAAGGTCTTGTTATTATATATGTTAAGTTTCAATAAATAATATTCATAAACAGCAAAGTTATAAGCGTTTGTTTATATCCCAAAATGTCACTCAATTTATGGAAATATAGTTTGCCGGGACCTATGAATGGCGACAGGAATGGAAAAGCACTGCGCGTAGTATTTTCTAGTGGTTATTGTAATGAATGATGAATGAATTGATTCAATTATGAATTTACCAGTTATGACAAATTTTCGTGGACAATTATGGGATTTTGTTTTTTTGACTTTTGATTACACAAATATGATCAGTAACGGGTACGGATAGAGCTCCATTTTTTTTTTTGTACTAATTTAAATATAGTGGTGTATTGGTAAATTAATAACGTATAAACAAACCCGTTACGAAGCCGTCAATGATTAGGTACTGCTAATTATTTATCATAAATCCACTAATCTCCATGTATTATTAAACGTACGTATTTTAACAATAGGTTTTAACACTAATTAATAGTAACATATTATACTGATGCTTATGTTATTGACGGGAACGAATATTTCAATAGCTCTCATTAGTCTTTCAAGACTTTTAAGCTGTATCTGAATAGATAATTTTAATCGGCTTATTTGATCAGCTGACTCAACTGTGCTTGACCTCTCAACAGCTCAGCTCTCTCAGATATTCTGGGTTCGTGTAAACAGACCCTTCACGAAGCCGTCAACCAAGCATTCTGTACAACAAACTAAGTAACTTTTCGCAAAAATTATTGCTGGGAAACGACTTCTTTTTTTTGGGGTGAAAAATCACGTTTTACGGTAGGACTCGATGGTACGCACTCAAATCATTGTGGTGATGGATGGATTGAATAGTACGGGGGTCGTTGAGGTGTTTAAAGTAAAATAGTACATTAAGAAGGTGTATTAAAAAAAAAATGCGATAAAGTTGGAACTTTAACCCCCAATATCTCCGTAACTAGAAGGTTTCCAGGCATGGTCTAGAACAAAAAAATGTTAGTAAAGATTATATCGATTAAATCTGATTTTTGTGAAAGAAAGTAACATAACATCACGCCCGTGATCACCGTAGAGTTAGACATTGGTGTACCTATAACGCAAACCACGTTTTACCAGTTCAGTTTGGGTCCCATGTGGGGCAAGCCTATTATTGCCTTAGAATAGAACGGCCTTAAATCCATACACAGGGCTTACTTAGAAATTTCTTTTGGAAAAACCCAGAAAGACTTTACCTGATCTGAGAATTGATCCCAGGACCTCTTACACAACAGCAGTACTTTCGAACTCTAGACCAACGAGGCAGAAGCAGTATAAGTACAGATTAATAATAAAAAAAACCGTTGAAGTTGAATTTATTATCAAAATATAAGGAAGTACTTACATATTTTCGTATTGTACCAAAAGGTTCCAGCCAAATACCGTCCTACTCTGGACGTTTATGATCCCCACCCCAATACAGACCTTCTTAATTGGGTCACAACCTTCAAATTCCTTTAAAACAATTCACACCTGAACACAATTCAAACTTGCACAATGGACAAGGAGTTCGAAACTCAAACTGGAGTCAGTTCTTCGTAAGAGTGTACGTAACACCGGTCGTTCTTCGTTCACCGGTCATTATTTTGGAGCAAGAAAAAGGGATGGCGCTATACGTCTTGTGTAGCTCTATCTCTTTGTTACACTCGAACAATTTATGAGTTTGACACTTCCGTATTAAGCTTCGAAGGTAGTGACTGACCTTTTAGTTTCCTCTGATTTTACAGTGAGCTTTATTCTCGTTGAAATAAGGTTTATATCAGAGGGAAAATAACTGAAAGGACTCTGTATTGTTGCGAGCAGAGCGGAGTCATTACTCGCTCAGCTTTGTGGTGAGGAAGGAAATGTGTGGTTTTGCTGGTAATGTAACCATTTGATCTTGTGTGTAGGTGTTTGCTAATTATATAATTAGTTCCTTGTATATATTATTATATGTACATATTACGTTGCTTTTTGTAGTCATCCTAAGTAATGTGTTAAAACAGGCCAAGTAGTACCAAGGTAACATAAACCGAATGAATGTTGAATTTTGTTCTCCAGATGAACTCCTCTCGCGATTGCGTCCTTATTATTTAGTAGAAGACTCAAATAGTTGAGATTTTTTTTTTAATAATTAATGGGCTTACTCATGGCCTCAATCTAGTCTTGAGGACAGAGATGAGGTCGACGATGGAAAGAGCTAACCCAAAAGAAGCCTATTAACTCGCGACTTAAATAGATTGCATCCACCAATTGGACAGCCAACCTGATAAAGAATTACTGGACACAACATTACGCCTGTAATTTCCGAAGGGTTAGGCAGAGATGTCCCCAATAATAGGGGGCGAGTCTAATGCCATCAATCGGGCACAAATCCAGACTGTAGCTACTGAAAAATTCTTGATGAAAGAAATCAACAATATTTTGAACGACCTGGTAATCGACCTAAGTCATCATACCACATACCACTGGACCAAAGAGGCATTTCTTTTCAGTTAGTAAAATAATCAAGCGTTGCTTAAAAAATGTTACTGTCCTTAACTCACCACCCCAATTTCGCCCCATAGCCACATACATGGAGCGACTGCCTATCTGACCTCCACAACCCAGTTAGTACTAGCTAATACGAAACCCCTTGGTAAGACTGGTTGTCAGACTTTCGGGCCACTGACTTTTAATGACTGTCGAAGATCTACAAATGACAACCGGGACCTACAGCTTAACGTGTTTTCCGAGGCACGGAGGAAACTCAGTATGTAATAAGTGGTCACCCATCCACGGACCAACACAAGCAAGCGCGGCTTAGCCTAAAGATCGGGCCAACTTCGCCTCTACATGCCACAATGTTGTACCCGGTAAATCATGGCTTATTCCGAATTGTTTACAAGAAATTCAGATTTATTAGAACATTCCCCTGAATTGTTCATTATTATAATTACAGCTGGTAATTATTCTGAAGTGGGCGTTGACTTTGATTTTTGTTTTTTTTTTCGTTTGCTCGTCGTGGTGGCTCGGAGGTTGGTTCGGCGAATTTATAAATGTATTCTGAGGCACAAAACGAAGTGTTGAATTCCATGAAAAGACAAAGATTAGCTTATGTCAATAAATAGCTTATGCCCGCGGCATCGCCCGCGTGGTATTTGGATTTTGTGCCACAGGATTGCACTTCCTGCCCCAGTAGCATGACCACCGTAGACAAAGATTTCTTTGACGGAAGAATCGACAAAATGACAGATAGTGCAAAGAAATCTGTCATTGTGTCGACACAATCTGTCATTTTGTCGATTCTTCCGTCAAAGAAATCCTTGTCTACGGTTGGCATGCTTCGAGGGCTGGTCAAAAAACCCATGAGTTAATTCAGGTTATAAATAACCTGTGTGCCAAATTTATCCAAATCCGTTCAGTAGTTTTTGCGTGAAAGAACAAACATACACACATCTATTGATCCAACCTCACAAACTTTCGCATTTATCAAAGTATAATGATTTTAGACTATTAGCGTTTTACAAATTCTAAATATTTTGAAAACTACTGCCAATTTTCTAGGCCCTTTGGTATATTTACGTCTATTAATAGAATTTGTCAGATCTTTTTCGAAAAACAAATCCATGTACACTAAAGAACGAAGAAAGAACGAAAAACGAACGATCACAAAACAAAGAACAATCACCAGCTGACTAACGAACGAAATAACAAGACGCAAAATAATGCATATAAATGACTTCTTTGATTCGTTAAATAGAACCTTCTTTCGCTTGATTTTCGTGTGGTTAGTGCCTAACCTGGTGTCAGAGCAAAAGCTCTGACACCAGGTTTGGCTTCTTCATGATGTTTTCCTTCACCGAAGCAAGCGATAATTATATAATACGCACATGAAACGATTCAACAACGGTTCTCCTAAGACCGATTCGCCATTGGATTGTTTGTGGACAGGATGATTCATTCATTTCCGTTTCCCCAGCAGAGTCACCTACAGACTTATCGCCGACAGAATCTTTCATCTGAGTTACTTCTGACGACAGGCCTTTCCAGCTCACCTAGGGGTCCGCACGGGTCGATGCCTGCCAGGGCTGCGGGACTGTTCGAAAGAGATACCGCGGCCCTGGAACACAAAGAGCAAAGAAGGAACATGGATGGGTTTTAGTCAGTACAAGTCTGACACTCCCTTCCGCTTCGCCCAGGGGGGGGGGGGGGGGGGGGGGGTTCATTTGATGATTTCCCATCCTAAAAAAAAGGCCTTTCCAGCTACAGAATGTTGCACCGACACGATGATAAACCTACAACTCTTTTAACTAAAGACCTTTCCATCTACGGAGAGCGTAAAACTCGAATCTGACCAACACGCTAACAGCCTTATGTAATGCCTTTTCAATTTCAAACACAAGTATGCTAAGGCTTTGCGCTTTTAAGTTACAAACCCTAATGGAATAAAAATGTAGTGAATTGCTCGTGGAGTGCTTCGTGGCTTAACTGCTTGGCCACGACTTACGCGATCAAATGAAACGCGTCTTGCGCTACTGACTGCGGGGGAAACAAATGCAAGAAATAGTTTATGGACTAAGAGCCCATGCATGTCAGTAGTCCTCATTTTATAAAAACTGAAACTTTTTCAGTACAAGTTCCTTATTATAGTTAAGAACAATTGGATATTATGAAAAGTCGGTCGTGGTGGCTTTGACAGATATTGGGCAACAAAGGTGTGCTTAATAGCTGCTAAGTTACGTCATACTATAAAACATGATTTTTTGATGTTACATAAGGGCTAGTATGATGGTTAAATTGTGAGTGAATTTACGTCATTTCAAAATAACGTAAGTTCAATTACATTTTATCATACTTTAAAGGTGTCTGGCAGTGGATTTCCACCGCACAAAATGTCTGGCTGGCAGTGGAAGAGGTGAATCATCAATTTAACATACTCGAGTCCGAGTGACCGCAACGCAACTTGTGATGCTACGATACCTTTTTTTTTTTTTTTTTTTTTTTGTTTTTTTTTTGTTTTCGGGGGGAAACCTTCAAAAGGCGACCGGTCTTTGGGGATAAGACCGGGGAGTGTGGGATTTTTACCGCACTAAAACCACCCCGGTGGTCACCATCCGCACATGAGAGGAGGCACCGTTTCCTCTTAAAAGACCTGTCCGGAGCCCCCTCTGTGCAACGCCTGTTAAGGCACATCCCTGGGGCGACTATACAGAGATCTCCCCTGAGCCTCGCTGTGCAAGTGTGCACGGCAGCACGTGACCACTGTGCTGCCGGTCATCTCCGAGATCACTCGGTGAGCGCACAGAGTCCCCACTCTGAACGCCCGTGACCTCAGTGTCCCACCTGCTTTAGGTAATGCAGGCGGGGTTTCGGCGTGTTAAGCGGCGAGGCGGTTGCCTCCCCGACGCCTTCTTCTCCTACTGGGATCGGCTCTCTCACGATCCCGCTCGGCAGCCTCCTTTTGGACCATCACGGTCTCACAGAACGAGGTCACCTCCCTCCAGTTGTCAGACTCCGCCAGCATAGCCCCAACTATGGCTGGCAGAGACAAGTCTTGCCCGATCTTGGCTACCAGGACCCGCCGTTCAGAGTCCCATGCAGGGCACTCCTCGAGCGTGTGCTGTGCTGAGTCCAGGTTGCCTCCACAATGATGGCAATTGGCTGTTGCCTCTCGCCCAATCTTATTCAGGTACTCGCCGAAGCAACCGTGCCCGGTAAGTACCTGAGTAAGTCTATAGGAGATACGCTCCTCTCTTTTCAGCCAGGCTTCGAAGTGCGGCAGGACGGCTTCGACAACGCGCTTACGCGAATATTGCGGCTGTTGCAGCCGCTCACGCCACTGCTCGAGCGCGTGTCGCCGTTCCTGCCGCCTCATCCTTGCAATAGCGATTCCTGGTACGCTATTACCACTTTGGCGAATGGCACGGATTCGGCTGTAAACCCTCGTGTCCATATCTGCCAGGATATCCAGCGGTGGAAAACGAGCCAGGAGTGTTGCCGCCTCAAAGGACACAGTACGGTATCCTCGTGCAATACGAATAGCCATTTTTCGCTGCAGGCTGTTGATTTTAGTCCTGCAGCGCCGGACGCCTGACAACCTATTTGACCAAACAGGCGCCCCATAGAGGACCATCGATCGCACAACCCCCGCGTAGAGGCGGCGAACTTCTTCTCGTGGCCCTTCGAGATTGGGTAACAGTCTGTGCAACGCACCCACTGTCTTCCCGACTCGGGGAACCAGGCGCTCAAAGTGCTCTTCGAAGCCCCACCGACCGTCCAAAGTTAGGCCGAGATACTTAATATATCGTCCCACCTGGACTTGCGCATCTCCCACTCTGACTAACGAGCTGGGTGGCTCTCTACTCCTCGGCAGCTTATGGAACCATAGTGCTTCGGTTTTATGAGGCGCTATCTCTAAACCCAGCTCGCGGATCGACGCCACGACTTTTTCCAATCCGAGTTCTGCGAGTTGAATGGTTTCTTCGGTGGCGTGTCCGCCGGCTAACACCAGGGTGTCGTCTGCATAGCAAACGACATTAACGCCAACGGGGAGATCAATACGCAGGACAACATCGTAAGCAAGATTCCATAAGAGAGGCCCTAAGACAGATCCCTGCGGAACCCCACAAGTAATCTCCCTGCGATGAACGCTACCGTCCCGACCCACATAACAAATGTGTCGGTCACGAAGATAAGCCTCGATGATGCACTGCAGGTAAGGTGGCACTCTGTGATGTACTAGTGCCGCCCTGATCGCATGCCAGGGCAGAGAGTTAAAGGCGTTGACGATATCTAAACTTACCGCCAACGTCACCCCACCCCGGGATACCACCTGTTCCGACAGTGATCGGACACGTTTTATCGCATCCACTGTAGAACGCTTCTGTCGGAAGCCATACTGGCAATCGGCGAGGTCTGGACCAACACGTGCCAGATGCTCAACGAGTCTTTCGGCAATTATTCTTTCGAATAGTTTGGAGACGTCGTCAAGCAGGCAGATTGGTCGGTATGCAGAGGGAGACTCTGAGTCCCTGCCTTCTTTCCTTAACAAGACCAATCTAGCTTCCTTCCAGCTGGAGGGGAACACGCCTGCATGGAGGCAGCTGTTGAACAATCGTCTTAGGCGGTCCCCCAGAGCAGCCAAAGCCAGAACCCAAGCCCGGCCAGGGATACCATCAGGGCCTGGTGCGGTGTTACGAGCCCCCAAACGTCTAACGGCTCTGTCCAGCTCGCTTTCTGTTACCCCTAACTCGTCAAACCAGTCTACCGATGACAATAGTGGCGAGGGTCTGTCTCTAACTACAGGAAAGAGCGTGTTAACGACTCTCTCCAGCAGATTTGGATCCATGGTTTCTGTGATAGGGGGTACCCATGGACGTAATTTAGCCATGACCAACCTATATGGCCTTCCCCATGGATCCCTGTCCAACCCATCGATAAGTTCCCGCCAGGATCTTGACCTAGCATCAGCGATGGCGTGTTGGAGCTCCATTGTCGCCTCCCTATATGCTCTATAAACTCTGGCAATTTCTTCCTCCGTGGCTCTCGGCTGTCGTCTGCGTCGAGTGCGCTGATACTGGCATCGGGACCTTAGGCAGGAAACGCGCAATTGCGCAATATCTTCCGACCACCAGTAAACCGCACCAAGACGCTGGCCGCTCCTGACCCGGGGCATGGAAGCGTCACAAATGGATGCCATCTTTTCCCGAAACCAGGCCGCCTCTTCCTCTGGATCGGACGCAGCTCCCTGGAAGGGAGTATCTTCCGGCCAAGCCGTTATGTTGGCGGCTGCGACAAGCATGTCTCGATTGAGCTTCTTCAGGGCCCATCGTCGCGCAGGTGGGCTTGAATTTGAGCGGGTGGGGCCGCCAGAAGGCCGGAGTGTCACCTTGAAGACAATGTGGCGATGGTCGGAGAGAGTGACCATTTCCTCCGCTACTCTCCATTCCGACACCATGTCAGCAACAGAAGGAGTTGCCCATGAGAGATCTACAATTGACTCCCCCTGCCAACGAACGCATGTGGCAACAGACCCCTGATTTAAAAGTCGGAGGTCAAGTGACGCCGCCCAGTCTTGTACAACTTGTCCTCTGGGCCTGTCCCGGGAGTTGCCCCAAACTCTGGAGTGAGCATTGAAGTCACCCATGACGAGTACCTGGCGGGGTGCACATTTACACCGGATGCAGTTCGCAACCTCATCTAGATATTCTTCGAATTCGGTGAGAGAAATGTTTGGAGACACGTAGCAGCCCACTACTGCCAAAGGTCCCCATTCCACAGCAACAAATCCTTGCCCTCTATCTAGAATAGAGCAGTGAGGCCCACCGCTCCCGCCAGCCCAGTAAATTGCGACAGAGTTCGCGGTGTCCCGGAACCAGCGAGGGTGATCCTGAAGACCATATGGCTCAGCTACCACCGCCAAGGCAACCGACCACTCCGCAATAGTTTGCATAAAAAGATTTTGCGCGTTGCGGCAGTGGTTCAGGTTGCATTGGAGAACATTTAAGGCTGAGAATTTGAAGCGTCCATTTCCTCCTCAGGGCCTGCACCCATTGGTGCCTGTACCGATCTTTGCGATGAAAGGGGGACAAGCGCAGCTAGATTTTTACGCGGAGCGCATTTCTTCCCGCCCAGTCGGTGATCCGCTGGAAGACCGTGATCGGCGCACAACGGACACCGCATGGTAAGCGACGTGCATTCTCTTGCTTTGTGAGCTCCTCCACAAGCATAACATTGAGTGCTCCGGTCAACAGCACTTGTGCACCGGCGGCGGACGTGCCCGGGCTCGAGGCAACGGAAGCACATCATACGACGCGACGCCAAAATCTGAACACGAACAATCGTCCATCCTAAGCGCAAGCGCTTATGGGATGCCAGCTTCCTTATTGCCGCCAAGGGGCCACGGACCCAGACGTGCCCTAGAGAAGCAGGCGGACGACGGATTTCACCCACTTTCACGTCTTCGGGGGAACAATCGCCCACTTCAGCAATAGCAACTGCCACTTCATCAGGCGTCACAGCGTCATCAAGATCCATGATTCTCGCCTCAGCTCTTTTTGTCGGACGTGAAATTTTAACATCAAACTCAGTGAGGACCTCGCGCATACGGCTGGCGAGATTGTCTGCCTTGGCGCAAGAATCGGCGCCAGGGACGGTAATGATTAAACCCCCATCAGCAGCCCTTTTCTGACCAACGGTGTCAATGCCAACATCAGCTAAGCGAATTCGCTGCCTTACCGCGGACATCACCTCCCCGAGGGTGGCATTTGATCCATCCCTTAATGAGACTGTTATAGCCGCCGTGGCGGGAACCCTAGGCAGTTTCACTGACTGATTTTTCCTCTTTGCAGGAGTAGACAACGCTAAAGCAGCAGCCTGTACTTTCTTTGCCTTCCTCCCCACCACAGTAGACCAAGTCTCCGTTGCATCCGGCAGAGCCTGTGAAGCCTGCGTGGACGCCGTAGGCACAGCGGGCAACTCAACTACTTGAGCTACCGTCTTGCCTTTACCTTTGCCTTTTCCTTTACCCCTGCTGTTTTTCTTTACGGAATTAGGAACCAGACACGGGTCAGCAGTGACAACCGTTGGCAAAACCCTCCTCGTATCAGCGGCAAGTGGTGGACGCAAGGGCTTCTCTGGAGGCAACCTCTTCTCTATAGCGGCCAGTTTAGCGTCAACCATGCTCCCAATTTCTAAGGCTATCGAACGCCGAAGCTGTGCCTCTGAATCGTTACATTCAAAAGGTCCGGCGACTGCAACAGCCTGCCTAAGTCTCATCGAAGGAGCGGCCACTGCAGGGCTCGTCGTTCTTTCACCATGGCAACTAAGGAGGGTCACCTGCGCTGTCAACTTCTCGACCTGCACTGAAAGACTAGTAAGCTGAGCCTTTAAGTCAGCGTTTTCTGTCTCCAACCTCTCAACGTTGACCTCAACTGCCGATCGCGTGGTTAACTCATCCACTGCGGCTTGCACTGTCACTGCCGCCAACTTGAGACTGTTGACAAAACTCCCTTTGAGGTTGCGCGATTCGTTTGCAACTTCCTCAATTTTTTTAAGACTGTCTTTGATGCATGAGTTAAGTTCCGCCGTTTGTTGTGCCTGCATCATTTTGGCCAACGTTTCTGGATTTGGCATATTATGCTTTGCCGTTGCCCGAGTTTTGGCCTGCTTAGCTGGTGGACTCGCAAGGTCGGTGTTTTCACCATCCTGTCCGCTGTTGGTCGGTGACTTGCTAAGGCTCAGCGGCGTAACAGGTTTCTTCTTGGTCCCAGACATCTGCGTTCGCTTGCGCATGCGGTACCGAGACGATCTTGTCGACGTTTCAGAGACGTATGACATTTGCGAGCAAGAAGACTCGCAGGTGTCACTCACCACCTCGTTGGCAATTGGGGTAGGCGGGCGCACGAATTGTGCACGGGTTGATATCCCCTTTGGCCCTTTCTGTGCCTTCTTCACAGGTACATTCTTTGACAATCCTATGCTGGCTAAATCCTGTGAGCTATAATCTCTCCGATTGTCAGACAGCAGGTTTGCGGTAACCTGCTCTTGGTCCGGTGTCACGGATGTATTAGGAATAGAACCCAGAAACTCCTCATCACCGGTAAGTGAGCCACCTTGGCTCAATGCGCCCTTAAAGGACGGGTAAAAATGCGATTGGGGTTTAAAGCGATCATTGTCCCCCCCAGAATACGTGGGACTGACCGAGCTCTGCTCGGTGAGGGATTCTCCTGCTGCGGAGCAACAGGTACCCTCCTGGGGTAGTTCTTTTGATTGATTCGCTTCCATTATTATTGCTGAACTCAGCTTTGCCTTTTTTATGGGGTGGGGTCCCCAGGTAAAAGATTTTTAAAAGGGTTTTCTCCCCACAGTCTGCAGTAGCGACTGGCTAGCAAACTCTTCTCTTCACTGTCATTTCGGGCGACAACTCGACATCCAGGGACTCCTATCTTGTCCGTGAAGCTACTGATTCACCTCACAGTAACGCCTGATGAACAGACGTTTACTGTAAGTGAATCTCCCCTTCCCGCGCGGTTGTTTAAGTTATGACACGCAACTAGCACCTTCAATAAATTCTGGGTACAGTGAACCAAACACCGTTATTTGAGACGATGCGCGGCCGATGCTGTTTCCAGAACTCCAATCTAACCACGTACTGCTCAATGACCCGCTCCGTGAGTCATTGCTCGGCACTTGACGAAAAACCCTAACCCAGATTCGTTCATCAAAAACTTCAAGGAACGAATCACAAATCAAGTGTCGTTCGATAACTCCGCTTAGTGAGCCATCGCACGACATCCGAAGAAAACCCCCTATTCACTCTCTAAAAGTTGGGATAGTGAATCGCGCACAATTAAAGTCAACAGTCGGTGCGCCCTCCGCAGAAGTCCGATGTAATGGACACTGCCAGGTGTCCCGCTTAGTCTGGTCTCTCACTTGGACCTTTCCGGCATGAGTGACTCTACCGGCAGAGCCCCAAGATCATTGAGACACGCAAGCCCCACCACGACGACAACGTGGAGACACCTCGGTGGGGATGCTACGATACCTAGTCCAAGTCACTTCGTCCGAGGTCGTGAACGGGGCACAAAAGTAAATGGTAGAAATGTGCACTAGTTCTTACTATATGTATCTGTAGCTAGCGGTTTAAAGTGTTATTGCTTGTATGAAACGGAACAAATTCAATAGACTGCGACGTTTCAATGTTGAGCTGAAAATACTTTTATTTGTCGATGTTTGGAAACAAGTGGATACGTATTCGTTCTGAAATCAAGCTCTTGTTTCGGCGTCGTTGAACGTGTTTGGCAGAAAATTGTCCAGTTATCCCTGCCTGTACACGCAAGCTAGTGTATTTCGAAATAGATTTTTTTCCGCTTGGTTACCTATGCCTGCGTGGTACGACTGCGCAGGCATAACCGAGCGTGTGACAGGTCGCATGGACAGCACTCAGTTCTCAGCTGTTTTCTATTTTTTACCCGACTAAGGCGAACCCAAAAGGAAGGGTTATGATTTTACCAGTCTATATATGTATGTATTTACGGATGTTCCTCCGTGATTTTTCAGAAGTCGGGTTTTTTAGTTGTAGTTTACCACAAATTATTGTTATAACTAGTAATAAATCCACTAAAGCAACCATATCGTTGTCTGTTAACAATGCAGACATGCTTGCATATGCATCAACCGGGCTTGCAGTTACGTATGTGTCCTCTTTGGACCTCGATTTTGCATGATGGTTTTGCGTGCATATTTAAAACTGGCATACATAACCTATCGTCTATGGTCTTGTGATAATTCAGTACTCGGTCTATAACAAAATATGATAAGGTCTTGTGGATTAAAACGCTGCTAAAACTAAAACATAAATACCAATATCAATAGTTTTATTTACACTAAAGCCCAAGAGAAATCCAATATCAAATTACCCAACAAAATAAATGCTCTAATTGGCCAATAACTATGTTTGCTCTCACTTCACATTTTCTATAGAAGTTTCTAAAGAAAACTAATCTTGAAGGTACTCAATTGAAGCCCAATCGGTTTAAGATTTCATTAGCTTTTGCTAGAAAATCTGTTTTTATTTCTGAGAAGGGTTTTTCTCCCTTTCATTAGCTGACTAATCTGATATAAATGGGTTTATTGAAAAATAAACTGGTTAGAAGGAATGTTATTTACGCTCTAGTGTAGGTACCTATGTTTTAATGAGAAAAAGTCTACTCTAACGTAAGAAATTAATATTAGTTTCGTACTTATAAAATGATTATAATATTTAACAGATCGATTGGCGTTTTACAAATATCTAGCCTATTTATTCCTGAATTCAATGTCATCTAGAAAATTAACATATTATAAAATCACGCCTGTAATCCCCGATGGTGTAGGCAGAGATGTACTTAATAGTACACCTATATTTTACCAATTATGTTTAACTTCCATGTAATAGGGGGCGAGCATTTTGCCATCAACCGGCACAAATCCAGACTCCGTGGTCGCTACTGATAAATTCCTGATGGAAAAAATCCAATAAGACTTTGCCTGACCCAGGACCTCATGCTCAGCAGTCGTGCTTGCGACACACACGACCACACACACACGTGATGTTATGTTTTATACCGAATTAACTAAAAATCGATTTTTGATTCAACAGAACTTGTTGAATAATAAACATGAACAAAACCATTTGACCTCATAGTTTTTCCTCTAATGTCGTAAACGCACTCAAAATCAGTGATCTGAAAAATAACGTTATAACTTGTTTTAAAAGTCTCATTTTTAAATGGCATTCTAAACCGTGTCAGTTAAAAATAAAACCGATTCAGTGTTTCCACCTGAATGCCTTATTAATTATTTAGGTATGCCTGACTTCAGGCCTTTTTTTTAACGCAACCTGTGCTCTGTTATATGAGCCTATTTATAAATGACCTCTTATGGCATAAAACCATTTCAGTAAAGAATAATCACCGATTATTATTTATCGTTTTTTAGATAAACAGATTTATAGAGAAATAGAGGATCTCGTGGCTACATAATAACAGCCGCTCAGGCCAATTTTCAGGTTAAGCCGCGCCCATTACATTCCGAATTTCCAACGTGCCTCGGAAAACACGTTAAGCCGTTGGTCCCGGCTGTCATTTACAGGCATGGCATGCCAGTCAGTGGCTCGAAAGTCTGACAACCAGTCTTACCCAGTACTAACTGAGTTGTGGAGGTCAGATAGGCAGTCGCTCCATGTAATATACAGGTATTCACCTGCACTGGAAACCGACCACAACATAGTTAGGGAAAAGGCTAGGCAGATGATGACATCTGTACATGTTTACCAGTTAGCATTATAGTGAGTACTTAATACACATACACATTGACATACAGACACGGCTGTTCACACGAGGATACGCAGAAACTGCACAACACTACCATCTACAATTTCTTTCTTTCAACAGCTGGTGGTGGCATAGTCTGGTGAATAATATTTCACCTTAAAAACACTAAAATCAAAGGCAACCTAGCCTACTAAACTAATCTATGGCACCTCAATGATAAGGAATAACAAACGACTTGCCTAAAAGCTAAAAGGTGCCGCGTAAACCAGGTCAGTTCATTTACCTTCAAAATGTCGCGAATGCTAATAGTTAGGGAAGTAAGAAGGTGATCGATCGAGCATAAACCATGGTACGGCACTATTCATAAATGAGGAGCTTTTTGTGAAGTGAACTGGCCAAGTGCGAGTTGGATTCGGGTACTAACGGTTCAGTATGGGAACTATGTAGTAATATTTTTAATTTGGCATTATTATTTTTGATAATTGTTTTGTAATTGATGAATCTGATTTAATTTGTTTTTACATTCTTTATTTGTCATTATTTTATAACATTACTATTTTTATTGACCTTATATTATACTTTTGACATTAATTGTAATGGTGGAATCTTAATTTGTTTTTGTATTTTGTTATTTAAAATATTATAACAGGGAAATTGCAAATGTTTTACTTTTTAATTAATTTATTTGGTTATTGTTTTAATAATGATTTCTATTGTAATTATTTAATTTTATAATTTAGTGTAAAATTTCGATACGATGTAAAAATTGTTAAATGAAATGAAAAAAATGAAAATGAAGTAAGTATGGTCCTCCTGACCGTTTTCGGTAGTGTGTGTGCGCAAACAGAAATGCACTCTCTCGTCGCTCATTCTCTTAGTCCGATTGCACGGCAACCCACAACAGGAAATAGATCAGAAGCAAACACCCCGTTGATCTACTGGTTGCTAGCGCGGCTGTTGAGCAATTGTTATTGGGAGTTTCTATTTAGTATTTCTCAGTAGTAACCGGGAGTTTGTACGATACCGATAGTTTACATGTATCTATTACCTAAAGGGGTAAATAGACCCTAACGAAGCCGAAAGGTACTTTTTCTGTCCGACATTGCGATCATATTGTTGTTTTGGACCATATATGGAAACCTTCTAGTTATGGAGATATTGGAGGTCAAAGGTCCAACTTTTTCACAAGTTTTTTTTTTTAAATACTAGTTTTTAAGGTTGTTACTTTACTTTCAATACCTCCAGGACCAGTTTACTATTCAACGTACTTATCAGCAAAACGTGTTTTTTCACCCCAAAAAAAAAATCGTTTCCCAGCAACAATTTTTGCGTGGGGATTCTTATTTTGATATAGAGAATGCTTGATTGATGTCTTCGTGACGGGTCCGTTTACACCTTGTATAGTTCTGTCATGAGAGAAGCTCTAACTTACGTGAAAGTGTAACCATTGCAGGCTCTGTGACAGTCAGACAGACGGCTTAGGGTTCGTTCCCGTTGGCACCTTTTGATTCTTCTTTCATCCGTCAAAAGCGACTGGCGGTACTTTTTCTACCGACTTCAAAAAAAGGATGCGGTTATGTACTTGACCAGTTAATTTTTTTTCAGTTCCTATCAGTGATGATAATTCACCATTAATACCATTGACTACGGAACCCTGAAATGTGTCCCCTACAAGTTTCATATAGTCATCCACCTTACGTAAAGACTTGCCTTGACTGACGCTTTCATGGTTCATTGACTCGTGACTCGCGAAATAGACGTCTTTGAGGAAATATTTCTCGTGAATATTGTTCTATGAAGTCAAGGTTATTTGCTTTGAAGGTATTTTGTGAATATCGACTGGTATGCTGGAACTATCCTAAATTGAATAAAATAAAATAATCTTTTTGTGAACACTTTAGGATCTCTAGATGCACACAATATAGCTGGAATTTGTACATTTAAATTTACACATATTATGTGTTTCGAAAAAAAAAAAAAAATAACCCCCATTTAGTTTAGCTTGTGTTACAACTTCAAACATACATTATAACGTTTCCACTAGTACTAGTAATTCTGAAATCAACTTAATTAACACCAACCTAAAGTTGAAATTTGTTTAAGCGGATATAACATAACGACTTGAATAGAATTTACAGGTATATAAGAATATTATCATACAGGCTGGAAGAGACACCGACGCACAAACGGTTACCCCGTACTCAGTGCATCATTCTAAACATAAAAATTCTAAAAAAAAAATAAACAAAAACCAGCCTGCCAGCCTGCCAGCCAGTTAGCGCATGAAGGGTTACATACCATCGTCGTAGGGTTTAATTTTAATTTTGTAAAATATTTTATATACAACATTATTTTTAGAATATAGTTTGTTCAGAATAAGTAACTGAATCGATTACAATAATTTTTAAACCATGTTATATTTTTTCACAAAAATATTTAAAAAAGTTAAAAGTTGGACACCGAGCGATTTTAAATACCTATCGCAATAATTTAGATACCTACTGCCAAATTATTATTATCAATGAGCTCAAGACGACGCTGGAGGCGCGCGCTGCGTGGTGACCACGATTTTGTGCGGACAACAAGATAACAGAACAAGCTTATAACTTTGTGATTTTTCATGATACTGTTTTGAAATTTTGTTCTTTACATAAAAATACTAGACACGTGTATCAGGTTTCGCATATACTAAAACTAATGTTGTATGTTGTTATAGCGGCAACACAAATACACATTCTGTGAAATTTTCAACTGTCTACCTATTACGGATCATGAGATACAGCCCGCTGACAGACGGACGGACGGACGGTCGAACAGCGGAGGCTTAGTAATAAGGCCCCGTTGGTTACCCTTCGAGAACGGAACACTAAAAAACAGCAGCAGCAGGGGTTTCAAAATGATGTAGCCGTTTTTGTGTCGGTGTCCCTTCCACGTATGATAATATTCTTATATACCTGTAAAGTCTATTCAAGTCCCTGTGTTAGATCCGCTTAAACAAATATCAACTTTAAGTTGGTGGTAATTATGTTGATTTCAGAATTACTAGTACTAGTAGAAAATTTATAATGTTCCACCCCACAGATATAGATAGACCTAGATAACGCGAGAGCAACTACTTCGCGTGCCTAGCTTACGTACAAAAATCGTAAGTGGCCAATTTCGCGCTCAGTCTGCATCGGAGCATAGCGCTAGTCGGACGTCAGTGGGCGTCATGGCGGGGGGTAGGACGAGGGGGGCGCCGTACGCGGCGGCGTCTTTGAATCGGTTTGATTTTCCCATCACTAAATAGTGCTTGTGACGTCATAATAGGTACTCAAAAAATGGCACGCTTGGTTTTCATACAGATCGTGATACTTGCGTTATCTAGGTCTATCTATATCTGTGTTCCATCCTGTATACATCTCAGTGCTCGTCGGCTCTAACCAAAATTAGTTGAAATACAAATTAACTAACCTGAACCTGATGTAACCGTCTCTAACTGAATTAGATTCAATGTCTGACACAATTCTATAGCCGTGTCTGATGTTGTAAAAGGAATGTTATCTAAACTGTGTTCAAGAATACCTTGAAAATGCTTTGTGTGTTAGAATAATTGTTTATCGGTAATTGGTAATCTTATCCAGGTTTTGGTGGTGGTTTGTAAGTGGTAACACATGACGCCTGTAATCCCCGAAGGGTTAGGCAAAGGTGTACCTAGTATTACATCATCATCTGCCTAGCCTTTTCCCAACTATATTGGGGTCGGCTTCCAATCTAACCGGATGCAGCTAAATACCAGTATTTTACACGGAGCGACTGCCTATCTGACCTCCACAACCCAGTTAGTACTGGGTAATACGGTAATACCTAATAGTACATTTATATTTTGTTTTATTTAATTTGTTAGGGAAAACAAACAATTACACACTATAAATAGTGAACAAAGAATTGTACGAGACGGCATCAGTGTGCAACTAACTACGTTATCCACATCTTATATAATTAAAATCGGAAGATACATGCACGAGTACTTAGCTTTATTAAATACTATATAAATTAAAAAGAGAAAAAAAAACAACAAAACAGATTCAGAAATAAGTAAGTTAGTTAATCCTCAAAGCAAAACATTCCGCCAGTTATGTTTAACTCCCATGTAATAGGGGGTAAGCCTATTGTGAGGATCGTCCGGAGGACACGGTGCAGCACACTGTGGAGGCCTGCCCCGCTTGGGCGGAGCAGCGCCGTGTCCTCGTAGAGGCGATTAGCGGCGGCAACCTCTCGCGCCCGGCCCTGGTTCAAGCCATGGTCCGGAGCGAGAGGGAATGGGAAGCCGTCACCTCCTTCTGCGAAGCAGTCATGCTAGTGAAGGAGGTGGCGGAATGTGAGAGGGAAAGAGCCTCACGTCCCAGCCGCCGCGGGAGACGCCCTGGGCGTCAGGGGTCACGTGGTGGCCCCCGGCCACCGTAGGCGCGGGCCTGTGGACGGCGAGTTATGGGCTAGCTCGCCGTCCGGTCGTCTTATGACGACAGGCCGTGTCGACGGCGCGTTCGTGTACCACGCGCGCCTCAAAGAGATGTCAGCAACCACGTAGGGGTCCGCACGGGCCGCTGCGGCTGCGGGACTGTTCGAAAGAGATACCGCGGCCCTGGAACACAAAGGGCAAAGAAGGAATATGGATGGGTTTTAGTCAGTACAAGTCTGACACTCCCTTCCGCTCCGCCCAGAGCGGGGGGGTCATTTGATGATTTCCCATCCTAAAAAAAAAAAAAAAAAAAAAGGGGGTAAGCCTATTGCCATCAACCGTGCACAAATCCAGACTCCGTGGCTGCTACTGAGAAATCGAACCCAGGACCTCATGCTCAGCAGTGGCGCTTGTGACCACTAGATCAAATACAAAACATCTCCTTAGGGAAACAGAAATCTTCTTAAACAATTTAGTTTTATTTCAATTATATTCACATAACATTCTCAACGGATATTGTTCATAAATATGAAAACAAACTGAATAACACTAACAACGTGAAACATATCGAGTTTGGTTAACTTCAGAATTATTCATGTTTCTCAAAATATTGTTTCAGAACACCTATTAGAAGTTGGAGTCTGTTTTATGTCTTAAACTTAGTTCTAAAAGGATGATATTTTTGGGACCTACAGTTGATATTTGCTACATTACGCGGTTCTGCCTGCAAAGACCTGAGCATTATTTTTCTCACGTAATAATTTCTTAGGATACTCACGTAATAATTTCTAAGGAAAGATTTATTGTTTCTTTTTATTTTATTTTCTATTCCGACATTAACGAAGGTGTGCCAATATTCTCTTCCATTGTAATGGAGCCTACTCACTAAAGACAGCAAGAGTAAGTCAACAACATTCGTATGCGTTCAGTTGAAATATGGGAAATCATTTGATTTGTAAGACCTTTATGTACCATATTCCATGCAAATAAAGAATCTTGAATCTTGACATTTCGATGGCTTTGATTTACAGGTACTAAAAAAAAAACCTTTATGGTTTCTTTTTCGCCGAACAATAGCGTTCAGCAAAAGCGCATATAGCCACCATGTGGGCTGTAATGGTCGAGAGTATGTCCTCTCAGTGAACGGACCAGAGTATAAGCCTTAGAAATATGGAGAGGAAGAGAGATGAACATAAAGTCATGTTAATACTTACACAGGCAAGAGCACAATACAACAATTTCGGGCCGCAGTCCATCACATTTCAATACGTTTGGTGCGATGGTTCGCACAAGAAATTTACAAAAGTGATACAGGATCATTACTGCGTCGCGGCCCAAATGTGTTGAGCAGCATTGATAAAAATATACAAAAAGTACTGTAGCGCCATCTATGACACAAATGAAGAACTAAAACCAAATTCCTGCACTGCGCTTTTAGAGTTCTCCGCGAGATAAAACCCAGCAACAACTACTGGGCAGGAGCCCACCAGAATAACCGTCTGGTAGGAGGATCCTCCTATGAGGGATGATAAACTTTACACCTTGTTCCTTATAACCCTAAATGAGTGACAGCCTTTACGACACATTTAGGTTACACAGCAGCTTAGTATGAATTCACACATAATACCAGGGGGGTTACCATGACATCTTAAAGAAGGAGTAATTCCAGTGTGGGAAAGAGACAGAGCTATACAGGTCGCCAAGCGCCATCTCTTAACGTTATGGTAGGCCACCTGAACTCGGTAAAACTTTGTAAGAAATATTTTGTTTTAAATAAAGAACGGCCTGAGTCTGGATACTTCAGCGGCGAGACTATAATATAACACTGAAAATAATAAAGTTATTCCATTAGGGAAATTTAACAGGCTGATTTGGTTAACGGTTGAAATAACTGGGAAAATATTTTATGTTCACAGTGTAATTTAGGCTATAAATGATGTAGCTGTAGCGTTCAGTATTATACATGGTGTAAACAGACCTTTCACGAAGCTGTCAACCAAGCATAATGTACATCAAACTAAGTAACTACGCAAAAATTATTGCTGGGAAACGACTTTTATTTTTTGGGGTGATAAATCACGTTTTACGGTAGGACTCGATGAAACGCACTCAAAATATTGTGCTGATGAATGGATTGAATAGGTCGTTTATGTGGAGGTGTTTAAAGTAAAAATCCTACATTAAAACATATATTAAAAAAAAAACTTGCGAAAAACTTGGAACTTTGACCCCCAATATCTCCTTAACTAGAAGGTTCCCAGGTATCGTTTAGAACAAAAATGATCGCAATGACGGGAAGAAAAAGTGCCTTTTGGCTTCGTTAAGTGTCTTGTTACACCCTTTATTTTATGTAATGGATAGACTCGTTGAGTCTTTTTTATTATAAGCCTATACTGTCCCACTGCAGGGCAAAGGCCTCCCTTCCCTCCTCCACTTTTCGCGATCTAGTGCCATTGTAGGCCAATCCTTTGAGAAAGAGTCCAGCTCATCCCGCCATCTTCTTGTGGGCCTGCCGCGTTGTCGTTTCCTACTATTTGGTATCCACTGAGTGGTTTTTTTTGCCCATTACTCCTCCAACATGTGGCAGATGTGGCCAGCTCAGTTCCATTTTAACCTAGCAACTGTAAGGCAAGCACCAGCTATTTAAAGATAAGAAAAAATATTTATTATATGGTTCATTCCTCAAAATACCATCTCAGACTCTATTCTGGATGGATTGTGTGAAGACTGATGTGAAAGAGAAAGAAGTAAATGATGCCATGACGTCTGACAGGGGAGGATGGAAGAAGAAATCGTGTTGCGCCAACCCCATAGGACAGGATCAGGAAGATGATCATGAGACTCTAACCTGCATATCATATAACAATGAGTCTTTACTTTTTTATGGAGAATGTGAGCTCTGAGCTTGTTCTGTCGTTTCTTCGCAGAGTTGTCAGATTTAAAGACCGACGTCATCTAGGTTTCTAATATTTTACTTAATAATCGTATTCGTGGCTATCTCAATTGACTCGGCTCAAAATTCGGCTACGAGTTTAGCTTCTTTAGTAGCGTCCATCATTATCTACTTGTCCTTGTCCCATGTTACTTGGGGTCGGCACAACACGTTTTTTTCTTAAATTCTCCCCTGTCAATCGTCACGTTATCATTTACTCCTTTTCTCTTCATATCAATCTCACAATCCATCCATTTTTTTTGTCTTCCTCTCCCTCTCCATCCATCAACATTAACTATATTCATCACTCTTTTAGTCACATGCAATTCGTCCCTCCTCATCACATGCCCATACCAAGACAATAGATTCCCTTTAGTAGCGTCCATTAATTGCTGAAATAATTTCACGGTTTTTTTTTTGACACTTTTAACGTACACATCTTGCTACATCGTTCTCACATAATATACCATCTCAACCATGAATGATGTAACCAAGGTTTTGTAAAAGTATTCTGATTTAAAAGAGTGTCCATTGAGTTTCTTCCCCGTTCTTCTCCATAGAGATCTACGTTAGGGAATGGGCAACTACAGTACTTTTACAGTTTTTATGCCTTGTGACTGGGACTGTAGCCACATTTCATTGTTTCGACAATTCAAAAGTGCCTGTAACTGGCCTACTTGAAATAATTAATGATTTTGATAAAATCAATAATTCATTGCTACTTTTCTGCATTCTACCTCGAAATGACTAAGGTGGCTACCCACATATATACCAACACATATCTTGTAGTGTATATATCAGCAGCTACTATGCATACAAATCCAATGGCCCGCACATCGCACGCCCAAGAGCTAATATTGATCCCAGTAGCCCTTTGACGGCCAGATTGGTAATTACAGACGCTATTAGAACATATTATGTAGTGTAGATGAACATAGAACATGGTGTTATCCACGTTACTCTTGTATTTCAAGATACCAATTCTAAAAACGTTCTTAAAATAGAAACCTACTATTACATTATCATTAATGAGGAGATGTTTTGATAACAAATAAAGTGAAATATGATTTTGTTAAGGTCCTGGGTGCAATTCCCAGGTCATAACAAGTATTATTAGGTACAGGAATTTCTCAGAACAAGACCGGAGATTGGCTTTGTGCTCAGTTGATAGCAGTAGGCTCATGTTCAATACTTTAACTGGAAACATGACGTACTTTCCGAAGCAAGAAAGGATCACGAATGTAGATATCAAAAAACAATTTGGTAACAAAAAAAAATTATTCTTTAATTTTTAGTGTTTGTTTGGAAACAAACACTAAAAATTTCTTAAATGACTTTACTTTCGGAAGTCAGTGACTTTGTTTGTTTCATTGACTTTTTTGAAACCGACTTTCAAAAGTAAAGTAAAAGTTATTTTACTTTTTTTGTGTTGTTTTGGTATTCGTTTTATTTTGCAAAAAGTTTTTTATTTTACACTTTTTAGTTGTAGTATACCTTATTATTATATTAGAGGAGCTAGTGGCTAAATAATAAAAGCCACTCGGGTCGATCTTTAGGTTAAGCCGTGCTTGAGTAGGTTGGTCTGTGGATGGGTGACCAACCATTACATACCAAGTTTTCTCCGTGCATCGGAAAGCACGTTAAGCCGTGTCATTTGTAGATCTGTGACAGTCGTTAGGTAGTCAGTGGCTCAAAAAGTCTGACTACCAGTCTTACCAAGGGATATCGTGTTACCCAGTACTAATTGGGTTGTTGAGGTCAGATCGCTCCATGTAAAATATTGGTATTCAGCTGCATTCGGTTAGACTGGAAGCCGACCCCAACATAGTTGGGAAAAGGCTAGGCGATGAGTTGTGATGTGTTGGGCCACACAACTTCTTATCACGGGACCACTGCGTGCCTTTTCCAAATGAAAAGAAGAATCTCGTAAATCGGCACAATAATCACGGAGTACCTAATAGCTGAACATAAAAAAAGGAAACACGAAAATAAGAAAAAAAAGATCACAGTGGAATACACAACCTGCTCCATTTTTAAAAGTCGGTTTAAAATGAAAATGCCTCTAGCAACATTGCTCATCCGGGTTTTTATTTTGACCAATAATGCAACAATAAACGGCAATCAACTTGTTCTCTATTACATCCTCACTCATGTGTAAAGATAACCGGCACGTGATTGGTTGTTTGTGTGCGTCAAACAGACGCGTCGCTTTGCGTCATGTTGTTTATCTGTTCGCGGTTCACTGGGTTTTAAAGTTCATGTGTATCTATGTAATGATAGGAGAACTTTCGAGACGTTGCTAAAATTATTATTGCCAAGCAAGGGAATATACGTGCAAAATGTTTGGTTAAATTTGGTTTGAGGGTTGGTACTTTGTAGGCAACCAGATGAAGCTAAAAATTGACGTTTGATATGCAAGGTGTAAACGGAGCCTTCACGGAGCCATCAACCAAGCATTCTGTACATCAAATTAAGGAACACTACGCGAAAATTATTGCTGGAAAACGACTTTTTTTTTTTAGGTAAACATCACGTTTTACGGTAGGACTCAATGTAACACACTCAAAGCAATAGGCTGATGGATGCATTGAATAGTATAGGGATCATGAAGGCGTTTAAATTAAAGTTATAACATTAAAAACTTGTATTTCTAAAAAAAATTGGAACTTTGACCCCCAATATCTCCGTAACTAAAAGGTTCCCAGGTATGGTCTAGAACAAAAAAAATGGTCGCAATGACGGGGAGAACAAGTGCCTTACCGGCTTCTGTAATGCTCTTTTTACACCCATTATTATCCTAAGTATACCAATTTAGCAGCATCTGCAATACTACTCTGTATTCTGTTTCATCATCATCATCACCATCATTTCAGCCGAAAGACGTCTACTGCTGGACATAGCCTCCTCCAAGTGTCGCCACATTGACCGGTCCCGTGCGTCTCGTATCGGATCCCCGCAACCTTCACCAGGTGATCGGTTCTAGAGTGGCAACCGCGAACCGGAAGACGTTGCGTTGGGAGGCTTCCCACTGGGTGGACCTGTATTCTGGTTAGCTATTCATAATCCAGTATTTTTTTCTTTGTTCTCAGAGCATCAGACCGGTCTCCGTTTGATGGGTCCTGCTGCTCGGGCTACCGGCCCGTGGACTCCGCCAGCCTCGACACCCCTGATGAAGATGAAATGGATCCGGTGAGCATTTTTATACCTATATATGTTTTCTCTTACATTTCTTCAAATACGGATCTCTCGTTTGAACTAAGGTATTAAAAATACATGCGTTATGATTTACAGCAAAAACTGCATCGAATTTATAATTTTTTTAACATGTAGCACTACAAAAAGTACTACAGCAATATAGTACAAAAAGTACTACAATGACATCTATGACACAAATGAAGAACTAAAATCAAGTTATTATTTAGACTAGAAACGGGATATTTACCATGTTTTTATTGAGTTCCCGATATTTCGGCGCTGTTGCAAGCACTGCACAACATAGCACACAGTGGGTGTTTATGAGCAGACAAATCGGCCTACCCTCTTTCTTGTTCGTTTCTCGTTTTAGTGACCATGATAGTCTAAAATCTTGTAAAATCAAGTTATCCGCGACTTAAGACTATATTGAAAAACCCGACAACAACTGACGGGCCCATCCAAAACAGCCGCCTAGTCGGAAAATCCTCTCTTTTCTATGGTTGATTAAGAACTTGACACCCTTTTCTTCATACTCCTAAGAATACGTTAGTTTTATAAGGAGAGAAAAAAAACACTTGCACTTGCTGTAGCAGTGTAGCTGTCGCACCACTAAATGTCGTAGGGTTCATTGCGCAGCCAAGTTCTACGAAGCGTAGAGTCTGCGTAGCCAAGTTCTACGAAGCGTAGGATCCGCGTAGCCAAGTTCTACGAAGCGTAGCGTCTGCGTAGCAAGGAAAACGTAGCAGTCTCGTAGCAAAAAAATAACAGTAAGCCATTTTCTAGGTTAAGGTAGCATAAAGTTCGTTAAAACAAGTTAAGTAGTAAATATTTGCGTAATGAGTCTTTCGTAGCGTTAAATTGAGTAACGGTAGACGCTACGTAATGTTATAAGGAGTATAAATATTTATAAGATAAATGTATAAAATATGTGTAAAAATGTATTACTTTGTAGTAATGAATTTTCAATTTCACAATTAGATTTGGTTTGTGCATTGTTGTGTTTGCTGAACTGGGCCTCTTTGGTGGAGCCGTGAGACACACAATAATTATCTCTTTTTTTTGTGGTTAGATTTGAATGTTTTTTGGCATGTGTCAAATACCCATCAGTAGAAATCATCTGTAAAGAAATATTCTATTATTCTAAACTGTCTGAAGAGTAACGACAAATATCCTCTTATTGCTTTAAATACAGTTTCATGTCTAATTTAATGACTGACAACGCTATTTGGGAGTGATATTTGAGAGATACCTCAGCTTATATGTACTAAGAAACGAAATTTAGAAATATGTATCGCGACTGCTGCATGAGGTCCTGGGATCGATTACCGGGTCAGGAAAATTGTTATTAAGTTCTTTCATCAGGAAATTCTCAGTAGCAACCACGGAGTCTCGATTTGTGCCCAGTCATTAGCAAGAGGCTCGCCCCCTATTACATGGGACTTAAACGTAACTGGCGAAATTTGTTTGCACTATTAGGTATTCTGCCTAACTCGTAGGGGATTACAGGCTATGTACTAAATCACAGTTAGTTAAAAATATTAATCATTTAAGAAGAAAAAAAATATTCTCACAATTTCTTGCATTATACGAAACCTAATAACGACATCAAACAATATAACACCATAATTCCTTATACGAACACAACGTAAATCCAATATACATGCCGCCAACCCTTTTCAAGCGAATTTCAGTCATAATCCGTAGCTTTACGTGCCAAAATTATTTGACACATATTTCCATGTCAGTGAAGAAGCTAATTTAAATTTATATTGAAGAAAAAGGCCCATTTATTCCCCTGTTTAGAAATCTGGTAAGAATTATTATGAAAATAAAAAGTAAAATTGGTTCTTGAGTTTTCTGAATTGATAAAAACCTGTCTTTAGAATAGAATAGAATATCATTTATTTCTGAGTATACGGTAGGTACATATGATCTTACAATTTATATTGGTTCACATACACTACCGTTGCCGGTGCAGAAATATTAGAATTTTAATATAATTATTATCTCATAATGTGACTAATACACCAATATTAATTGATAACTGTCTGACATGTGATGGCAGCTTGTTGAAAATCTTTGTCGCCATAGAGTAGGCATTCCGACTATACAAACCGTTTAGGCGCAGAATGTCCAATTCACAAAATGTCCAGCGGTCGCAAAATATCCAATTCGCAGAATGTCCAGTTCGCAGAATGTCCAATTCGCAGAATGTCCAATTCGCAAAATGTCCAATTCAATGAAGTCTTTGGGCCGGTACTAGTTGTTTTGGGTTTCTTTCTTCGATTCTTTTGGAAACATGTTCAGTGATGGGGAATAAATAGGTTTTTTTTTTTTAAATATCATCATCATCATCATTTCAGCCGAAAAGTCCACTGCTGGACATAGGCCTCCCCCAAGAAGGGGGGTTTTGCCATAATCGCCACGCTTGGCAGGCGGGTTGGCGATCGCAGTATGGTTATTGTAGAATCAGAGAACGCTGCTGCCCATTCTCTGGTAAGTCCCTTAGTCGCCTCTTACGACACCCACGGGAAGATATGGGATGGTGCTATTCTTTACGTCCGGACACCATACAGAACAAAATAAATATGTATTAAAATATTAAAAATAAAATTTTAAATAAAATTTTTAAATATGCAAATTTCAAATATGTATAGGCATGGTAATGGAAGTATGAAGTATAAGTATGGAAGTTAGATTTTTAGTAAATTCAACATTTAAAATATTCAAATTCGTAGTCCACAAATTCATTGTTACATAGGATCGAGATATCGTCTTCATTCTCCTGCCCTAATTCCAATTTATTTGGGGTCCGATTTTTCGGATTCATGTGCGTATGGTATAATTATCACTTGCTTTGGAGAAGGAAAACATCGTGAGGACACCCGCCTGAGAGATATTTCTCGACGGCATGTAAAGCCAAGTCAGAGACCCTTGACCGGTATAAAA
The DNA here is from genome assembly GCA_905163415.1 of Noctua fimbriata. NCBI lineage: Eukaryota > Metazoa > Arthropoda > Insecta > Lepidoptera > Noctuidae > Noctua > Noctua fimbriata. Next base: position 11,040,760 of record LR990935.1, on the reverse strand, counting down.
ACTCTGACACCAGGTTAGGCACAAAACAACACGAAAAAAAAATGTGGTTGGCGCAGCATGTTATCTTCCATACTTCTCTATTACTCGTCATCTCAGCAGTCACGTCCTTTCTAGCCATATCATCCTTCACACAAAAACATACATAAAATAATATACCAAACGGTTCGATTTGACTACTCCCTGTAGTGTACTTATGTCACAACGCTATGTTATTTTATTAGCTTAAAACTAGATTTTGCCCCATCGGATTTTATAGCTAAATCACATACAAAATTTCAACCCCCTTTTATATCTATTTCTTGGCTTCACTTATCATCTGCCAAGCTGATGAGCAAGATAGCAGTATTTTACATGGAGTGGCTGCCTATCTGAACTCCACACCCCAGTTATTCAGCAATGAACGTAGGAATATAATATCTAAGCTCGTGGCTAAATAATAACAGTCGCCCGGGTTGATCTTTAGGTTAAGCTGCGCTTACCCAGGTTGGTCCGTGGATGGGTGACCACCCATTACATACCGAGTTTCCTCCGTGTCTCGGAAAGCACGTTAAGCCGTTGGTCCCGGCTGTAATTTGTACATCTTTGACAGTCGTTACAGGTACCCAGTCTTACCAAGGGGTATTGTATTACCCAGTATTAACTGGGTTATGAAGGTCAGATAGACAGTCGCTCCATGTAAAATACTGGTATTCAGCTCCATCCGGTTAAACTGGAAGTTGGGAAATGGCTAGGCAGAGGATGATGTTATTTTTAAAAGTGTTTAGACAGTGCGTTGTAAATCTATGGCCTTAAAACAATAGCAGAAATAGGGTTGTAATAATGATGTGTTAAAAATGAACGTCCTGCTGCTAAAAGGAAAGGTATATAAAGAATATTTCCGTCTCCATTGCCCGGAAAAATAATGGCTTTTATGCTTTTTTTATTTGTTCGATTGCTGTAGACGAAACAGCTTCATTATTAAATTGATCCATTAATTGAAATTGGTTTGATTGTGTAACAGTATCGAACAGAGTGATTCCACCAAACGTATTGTTTGACCAATGAACAAAATATAACGTGCTTTTATCAAAATGTTTTGATAAAAAATATGAAAATATTTGGGAATAATATTGTTGCTTTATGAAATGTACTACTAGATTTATTTATATGATAGTTTTATGTTCTTCTGAATTGATGTACCTCTTTTTCTACTACTTGTCGTACCGATGTTACTTCCATATTGCACAGTACCGAAATGAGATGTACCTCTTAAAACCCCATATACAGGTTGGAATTTTTCAACGCCACCTGGAGGGAAAGTACTCTAAATACTGGAGATAGAAAATTTTACTCAAACGAAACATTCCTTTACAAATCTGCATTCAAAGATTATTGAAAATTCGCTTGCCACACTCTGGAATCGAACCGGCTAAATTCCAAAAAAAATAACATCCTGTAATTTTATGGCATTAATCGATAGGGTCAATCATAAGGATCAAATGTCTCTAACAAACATGATAAATTAAATGAAAGGAAAACCATGAAATCTTAACTATTTTTAATAGAACAAAAAAAAGGGTAAACTAACTAATTCGTTGTTCAAAAGGAGCTCCATTGTGTTGGGGAGGTACACAAATTTATTATTTTAAAAATTCATTTCCAGTAACTTTTAATAGCGAGATGTGATGAATACTGAAAATCGTATTGCGAACCTCAGTTCTTAATTCGTGGACGGTTGCATAAGATTTTTGATAAATTTGATTTTTAACATATCCTCATAAAAAAAAATCTAAAGGGGTGAGGTCTGGTATTTTTAACTGCCCCGTTGGTATCTGAGCGTGGGGTCTTGAATTCAATTTCCAGGTGGAGCAAAGTGATATGAGGTTTTTCCTTTAGGAAATTTTCTCAGTTGTGGCCCAGTTTTTAGACGATTTTCGAGGCATGGGGTTACTACCAAGTAACCCCATGCCTCGAAAATCACGTCGGTTTGATCTCTGCCATTTCATATTACTAATGCATCTATTTTATCATATTTTTTGTTACAGATACCAAAATACAGAGTGGTGTTACTTGGTGACGCCGGCGTGGGGAAGACAGCTCTAGTGTCACAATTTATGACATCAGAATACATGAATACATACGACGCCAGTTTAGGTGAGCCATTCATTCCGAACATTCCCGAACATTGTCGAACACTCCCGTACTTTTCCTCCCTTTTTTGTTTTGTGTGATACAGTTCCTCCGGTTTATGCAGCCCTGGTACTCTGGCCCCTACATCCCATTTTTCAGATGTTTCCCGAAACTTTTGAGCTATTCAACAATTTCCTTTTAATTGTTTGTTTTTTTTTGTCCCGAAAATTAGTTGGGAAAGTTTTTAATTACATTCTTTTTTTTTGTGTTATTTTTTTTGTCCGTGCATCACTGTACCAGTCGAAAATCATCATTTCAGCCGAAAGACGTCCACTGCTGGACATAGGCCTCCCCCAAGAAGGGGGGGTTCAGTCGAAAATACTCGAAAAGAAAATATTTCATTATCAGTTTTCAATCCTGAATCTAAATTATTAAGCCAGCATGAAAAATAGGAATCGCTTTGAAAATAAGAGTAGCATGTGCGAATTTCCAAACTCCAAAGCATGAGCCAGCATTTTTAGCATGAATTTTGAAATTCCTAGTGATTTAGGGCCGGTATCACATTGAAATTGAACACGTTCAACACATCTAAACCGCTTTCAAAAGCTGTCACTGACTTCATTGACAACTGTTGAACGCGGTTAAGGTGAGATGATCGCGATCACTTTCATTGGAGAAATTCGCCTTTAAAAAAATATTTTTATTATTATAAAATCTCTATAGAATGAAATAGTTAACTAACTGATATTTTGTTTTAGATAAGAGGGACATTAGCAAAAATAAAAATGGTTTGTAATACATTTTAAAATATTTATCTACTTCTTTTCTTTTCAAAGCATTAATTAGTATTTGCATTTTAGTTTCTATGTATCGTATTTCTTTACTGTTTCTTTTATGTAACTTTCCAGATAATTATCATTTTAGGTACTTTTTAACAACTTTACTGAAATAATGCGTTATTGTGAGATTATTTACAAACGATGCTATTAAAATATTTTAGGAACAAAAGATATTTTTAAAACTTGTCATCAGAAAACTGGTTATTATGATGCTTTTAGGCAAATAGTAGTCTGTTATACTATAATGAACCAAGAAATAGTATTAATGACTCGGTATACTTCAGTTTTATCTGTAGGATAATACTACGTTTTAAGAAATACTTTTTTGTGTTTACCATCAGTACTGCCTCGGTAGTGGTCAGGAATCTGGATTAGGGCCTGGTTGATGGCAAAAGGTTCGCTCCTTTTTGTGTGGGACCTAACATAACTGGAAAAATGTTTGCCTAGGTACTTTAGGTACACACCAGTTCCTGACCATTCAAGGATTACAGGCATGACGTTATGCTTCTAAGTTTCACATAATAATGAGCTCAAAATCTTACAGTTTTCTATAAAAAACTAGCTGTTGCCCGTGACCTTCGTCCGCGTTGAAATTATTATAAAAATATTACTTCCCTAATTGAATCGGATTTTGTTAACAATTTCATGGGTTTTTAATTTTTTTGCATGGAGCATGGATCGTTTTTATAAAACTAAAGTGAAATAGGACCGTAACTCGTTATAACATCAGCTATCTGCCACACAAAGATTCCCGTCATAATCAGTACAGCCGTTACGGAGATTAGACGGAACAAATAGACAGACAAAAATAAAAAATAACGTTTTTTTTGTTATGAGTACCTACCGATATTTTCAAATGCATTCAGTAAAAAGCTGTTATTTGAAAATTACTAGCAGACACTTTAATTTTATTTATTTTTATAGATTACTTAGTAAACAACCATATATAAATAATACAAACTATGACAGTGACACTAGCTCAATATTATAGTAAATCCACGAAATGTAGATCAAATATGTCAAAATCAGCTTTGGCCTTATTAGCGTGTCGTCATTGCGGCCATATAATACGAGTGCCGTTGACAGCTGCCAGACGCATAACGTGCGCCGTAGATATGACGTGCGACGCGTCATATCCACTACTATTGTTGGTTTAATGATTAATATGAAATAGGTAATTACATTGTTGTGATCAGGGCATCAATCGGAATTAAGGTTTTGCTTCTGCCAATATAATTTACACAAATGTTTACCAACAGCTGTCAATGTCATTCATACGTCAAAAAAATCATGTAGCACTTCATCATATGCCTGCATTTTCCCAACTATGTTGGGGTCGGCTCCCAGTCTAACCGGATACGACTGAATATCAGTATTTTACATGGAGTTACTGCCTATCTGACCTCCATAACCCAGTTAGTACTGGGTAATACGATACTCCTTTGTAACACTAGTTGTCTATTAACTTTACAAGGTCAAAAGGCAGCATATCTCAGCATGGTTCTGTAATATTAAAAAAAAGACACAACGCTGGTATTCTGATAAGGCTCAAAGTGAAGTTTTACGAACACTTCCACATGATATTATCATTAACACAAGAAACGGTATATTTACCATGTTTACAGATTTCTTTGAGTTCCCGATATTTCGGCGCTGTTGTAAGCATCCTGATCACGGATAAACTGACGTTATTGCGGGTGGGTGTTTATGAGCAGACAAATCGACAAGAACCGAAAGAGGATAGACCGATTTGTCTGTTTTATCATGGTGCTTGCAACAGCGACGAAATATCGGGAACTCAAAGAATCAGTAAATATGGTAAATATCCCGTTTCTAGTGTTAATGATAAGGTTAGTTTCCACATGATATTTGATTGTGATTACAAAATGTAGTCTAGAAACAGATGCTAAGATAGTTTACCATATTCCTCGTAAACAGATTTTCCTTTCTCATGACGCAAGTTATGTTTAATAAGGAAAATATCCTTTTCAAACACAACTTTAGCCAGAATTTACTCAAAACCACAAGCACTTCGATAACTACATAATTAAAATTACCCACTCAAACACTTTCAATAAACAAGAGCCTAATCCACTCTATCAAACCAATAGTGCCCGGCGGCCATTTTAGTTTCCTTTCACTTAATGAAAATAGACATAAATAATCAACACTTTCAGGTCTTATCAAAGGCTTTCACTCATACAAAAGCCGTGAGAGCTTCTAAATAGGCCAAATAACTGATTTTATCCTCCTTTTATCAACTATAAGTGTGTAGTAAGTGGTTTTTGCGAAGTACCACCATTAAGCCGTTTTCTGTTGAAAAATTTATGATGTTGGCTGTACAGTAGCGAGCATCAATATGTGGCAATTTTTAAAAGTGATTTTTTTTTGTATTGATTGCAATTTTAGATAGATAGATAAAACATGAATTCACAACAACAACATGGATTCTATTTTATAATTTAACAACCTTTTTTATGTACCTACATTCTAAGCAAATAAAGACCTATTCTATTCTATTCTATTCTAACATTTATTGAGTGCACTCAAAAGACATAGCACAACACACAGAAGAGAGACACAAATAGTACAGATGCAAGTGCCCGCGGAGTCGCTCGTGTTATGGTCGGAAATTATATAATGGCATTGTCCATTTTTTTTAAATACGGGGTGGAAGCGACACCGGTTACCACGTATTATTATGAGCGGCCACATAGAAATTTTTCACGGGTTATTAAAAAAAAATAGCAGTTTCAAAATGTATGGAACATTTTTTTTTTTTATAGCCGATGGAAAATTTCTATATGGGGGCTCAGAATGATATACTCAATGCGTGGTAACCAATGTAGCTTCTCTTGAATGAAAGTATTTTCACAATCGGATCAGTTCAGTAAGATTGAGTTCTCCGAAGATTACCTTAGGTAAAGTTTGTAAGTTTTGATAAAAGGTAATCGATATACCTTTTATCAAAACTTATAAACTTTACCTCTTTGTAATATTAGTGTAGCCAACTCTTATCGCAAATCAGTTATTCCACGATTTTTCTTTTTTACATTTTTGACATTAGGCAAGTGTGTACATATTGGTGCTTCTGACTGTACCTATGTTTGGTCCGTAAGGTTTTTAGGTTAAGTGCGGTCGAAATACATCTTCTTTAGGATATGTCGTTCGTGTTTTAGTGAGTAAATAAATGTTTTTGGTGGGCTCCTTGAGATGTTTTCGATGAAATGTTGGGTGACGACCCTAGATGACATTATAAAGAGTATTTCATAAATTGACGGTCACCTATAGACTTTCGGTTTTTTCATCTGGAAATACAGGGTGTAAACAGACCCTTCACATAACCGTCAACCAAGCATTATGTACATCAAACTAAGTAACTTTACGCAAAAATTATTGCTAGGAAATGACTTTTTTTTGGGGTGAAAAATCACATTTTACGGTAGGTCTCAATGTAACGCACTCAAAACATTGTGCTGATGGATGAATTGGATAAGACGGGGGTCGTGCGGGGGGAAAAATCTTACATTAAAAACGTATTTAAAAAAAAACTGGTGAAAAAGTTGAAACTTTGACCCCCAATGTCTCCGTAACTAGAAGGTTCACAGGTATGGTCTAGAACAAAACAAGAACAAGTGACCTTCTGCTTCGTTAAGGGTCTTATTACTAGCAATTCGCCCGCGACTTCGTCCGCAAAAATTATGATAGCTCGGCTAATTTGCATGATATAAATATAATTTACAGCCTATGTTACTTCATGATAATTTAGCTCTCTGTTGGTGAAAAAAATGTTAAAATAGGTCCAATAGTTTTTGAGTTTATTCGTTACAAATATACAAATTTTCTTCTTTATAGTGAATTCGTTTAGATAACGCATAGGATATTCTTAAAGGGACCTGGACAGCTCCGCCATTTGCCTCATTCATAAGAATATTTCGCGGGCTACCCTGGCGCTTCCACCATGAAATCCTGTAATACTATACTACCTGTATAAACACGTTGAACCATGTTGTGACAGGCACGATATCGGATATGACACGTCTGCGTCACTGCCTAAACACAGGAAAAGACGTGTTATCAACAGGCTCGGCCTAGAATCACGTTCACTAATATTGTGATAACGGGGGTGATAACAAATTAATGGTTTTAGTTCCATGACACACGTGGAGGAGCTCGTGGCTAAATAATAACAGCTGCTCGGTGTGATCTTCAGGTTAATCCGCGCTTGCCTAGGTTGGTCTGTGGATGGGTGACCACCCATTACATACCGAGTTTCCTCCGTGCCTCGGAAAGCACGTCAAGCCGTTGATCCTGACTGTCATTTGTAGATCTTTGACAGTCGTTACAGGTAGTCAGTAGCCCAAAAAGTCTGACAACCAGTCTTACCAAAGGGTACCGTATTACCCAGTACTAACTGGGTTATGGAGGTCAGATAGGCAGTCGCTCCATGTAAAATACTGGTATTCTGCTGCATCCGGTTAGACGGGAAGCCGACCCCAACATAGTTGGCAAAAGGCTAGGCAGAAGATGATGATGATGACACGAGTAGATAGATTAGGATGAAGTTACCGTCTGTTTCTGAATGTGGTATTAAAGTCTTGAATTTCGAATTCAAAAGTGACATATTATGATTGTTACTTGACAACATCATGTCTGTAATCCCCAAAGGCCTTGCCATTCCGTGAACAAATCTAGAATCTCACAAATTCCTGATGGGAACCAAATATCGCCCGAGCTAAAATACGTTTCCAAAAAACTCCATTCAAACAATAATAACTTTTAACACCAAGCATACAAGTTTAAATTCTAACCACATTATATTATGACATCCCTAAACCGCCAATACTCATGGAAGGTTTCGACTTTCCGTAATGACCCGACATACCTTCGGCCGTCTTCGGTTACGGTCGGCGGTCTTCGGATAATAGAGTGATTATCGCGTAATTGTTACTACTAGACCTTCAATTTGCGGAGGTACGGGATAACCACAGCATATTGGTAATTGCTATAATGGCTTGCGTTAATTAACTTAGTGTTTAATTTCATAGTGCGGTCTAGAGGTGGTTTGGACCTCATTTTATGGTCAAATCTGTGGTAGTTTAATGCAGTAAGTTTAGTAAATATCAGTGGAATTATGTAGAATCCCTATCTGATAAAAAATAGTGTTAGAGCTTTATCAGTGCGTAATGTTCCCTCTACAGGGACAGACGCCTTTTCTCTGAGAGAGATAGTGCAACATAACCCATCATGTGGGCTCAGTGCAGGTTGATAGATGTCACAATCATGTTTTCGAATTTTTGGTTCTAGAACATGCTGGATATATGAGCAAACGATGATAACATAGAAATATCAAAAATCTTAAAATGTTCCGTGTTATGTGTATCGTTTCAGCAGTATGATCCATTGCTGAAATTATACAGGGTGGCGACGACAATTCGACAATACCCAATCTGGGTAAAGCGACGAGCAATATAGCTCAGCACACAAACTAATGTATGTTCCAACATACAAAGTTGCAACACCTTTGGCTTGGCCAAAAGAAACTACGCTGGTACTGTTCCAATTTGTAACAAGGGATGTATCCAATATCGTCTTTTCTCAATCCGTATTTTCTGCATCAAATACAGGCACGCGATTTCCATATTTCTTTGTTCATACTGGACGAGCACAGAACTGAAATTGCAGCAGCTCAACAGCTGGTTGTAAAGTGACTTATCGTGGTCGTGGTCGCAAACTTGGCCGCAGTTTGGCCGTAGCTTCTGCGACCAAAATTGTGCCCGTGTAGTTCGTGAGGTTCCTTGGAGTGTGTCACAAATTATTGGCCCTCGTTTTTATCAATATTTCTCTTTAAATTGCCAATATTCTTTCTTATTGAATTTGTGACTTTAACAATAAAATACTCTACAAGAAAAAGTAAAAGAACAATAAAATCTGCCGTAAATTAAGTTCACTGCGACCCAAATCAGGCATTTTGGTTAAAACTTTTAAATCTATTACTTAGTTATTTCTTTATCCATTTGCAAAAGAATCGTTTGCGACCTTTTTATACAAATGGGTCCACGAAAATAATTTGTTTTTAGTAAATTATATTATAATATCATTGCCTACTAGCTGTTGCCCGTGAATTTCGTCCGCGTAAAATTATTTTTATATTATAATTTCCCTATTGAAGTTTATAAAGGGGGAATGGGAGAAAAGGGAGGCCTTTGCCCAGCAGAGGGACACAATGTATTCAATAAAAAAAAAATCCTAATTGAACCGGATTTTGTTAACAAGGGGTTTAATTTTTTGCTCGGAACCCTAATTCTTGTTCTGAAATAAAAGTAGCCTAAGTTACACCTTACAACATCAGTAATCTGCCAGTAAAAGTCCCTTCAAAATTGGTTTTGCCGTTCCGGAGATTTTTTTTTTTAATTTTGACAAAAAAAAATATGTTATAAGTACCGTTTACAGTTTCAAATGCATTCAGGAAAAAGCTGTTTGAAATTACGAACAGACACTTCAACTTAATTTTTTTGTATGTTATGTTACAGATTTTATAAATATACATCCTGGACATAAAAGTCTTACAATTTGCTAATTATCAGTATTTTTTGGAATACTAGATATTCAACAAGCAATTGCAATGAGTAAAACGTTATCTTTCAACAGAATGAAAACTTACCGAGTATTATTCAGTTTAATTAGGTTAAAAGCACAAGATTTCCTCCCGTCTGAAAAGCATCATAATAACTATAGTTTTCTTAGTTAAAACCTGCTCGGAAAGGCTTACAACATTACGTAATATTAATTTACGCAAAAGTTGTACTAAGAGTTCAGAACATTACGGGTAGTTTCTGAAGTCTGAGCACAACTTTTTATACATAGTACATAAAGTTGCGCTACGCTTGCCATTTTCCTTTGTTTTCGAAAAGAATAAGTTACCGCAGTGAACCGCAACTAATAACAAACCTAATTATTTTTAAATTGTAGTTCTTTTAATTTACCGGTTTTTTGTATTCTTGTTTTTGGAGTGATACCTATTTTATTTAATAGCAAAGGAATTACAAATTACAAAAAAAAATAAGACGCCATTTCTTTTTTGTATTTTTTTTTCTTCATCGCTGTACTTTATCTAAGTGATTATACTTTTTAAAAAATAAATTGGCTCTTCAACTAGGTTATATTGAAATTGATTAATTATAACGAATGATTAATAAATTATTAAAAATAAGTTTTTGTAAATTATTATTATTTATGTAGCTGGCTGGTTATGTACACGCTTAACTTAGGTATGATGACGATGAGAGCAGATTTAGTTAATAATTAACTATTACACAAATAAAATATCAACAGAATATATACAAATTAAATATAAAATTTAAATTGTATATATAAATTCCACCCTGTATACTGAATTTAAGTATGTTTTACTGAAATTGTACCTTACTTAATACTTAAACTGAGATCAGCTAATTAAACAAAGAACTACCAGTTTCGATTTCAAGGCTAATTAATGAAATTCTAATTGTCTGGCTAATTACAAATTGTCTGTTACCTACTTCATTTGTTTACGTTGGATGTAAAATTTCTTGCTTACACCTTTATTGTAAGACGTTTCTTCCACTATTAACCTCCCTCAATCAAATAGACAGTTAAAGCTTGTAAGTCCTTCACTTTGGGATACTAAAAAGTATACTGTTGACTGCGAGTGTGAGTGACTGAAAAAAGACTATAAAAATAGTGTGATCAAACATTAAAATCGATTAAAAACTTTGTTTGTCGACTCATCTCCATCTTCATTTTGTAGTAGTACAGCAGGCAGGCCTTATCGAAGTAGTTTGTCAAGACATTTCGCCTTATTTTAAAGATAGCAACGCACTTGCGATGCATCACAGAAGTATTATTAAATTTTAATTTCAAACATGGTGCTTCGAGCCGGATAAGAACCAGCGACCTGTGTCTAGCGTGTTTGCTCGCAGAGAGTGAAAATTCACCTACATACAAAAAGTTGACACAAGATCTTTGAGAGAACACACAAAACCTAAAACCAATTTAAATAGTATTCTTAACCTTGACAAATATTTACAAATAAGTTCGATTTTCTATCTCAGACATCCAAATTAATTTGCTTGTATTTACAAAATGTAATTAGATTCGTAGTACGCCTAATTGAATAGCTAATGAAATCGAATTCTAATAAATTCTGTCTTCACCAAGCAAAAGGTTTTTGAGATAAATGTTTTTGGAATATTCGCACCTCACCTTGTAAATAAAATTAGATTTTGTTTAATAGTTAATAAACTCTAAGCGAAACCGAAGCTGCGTCCGCCAACCGAAGCTCGTGTGGTTGCCCGCAGCTTCGCCCACGTTGAGGTCGGGAAATTATCCCGCAGGAGCGCACTACCCTACGTTCAGATCCTGATTCAACACGCGTAGCATGACCACCGTGGCGAATGATTACTACTGAATGAAAGACTGTTGCTATCACCACTAATGAAATGAGTCACTACTTCCGGCAGACTAACCTTCCCGGTGTTTGGCATGCTGGGTTTAGTCGTCGGAAGAATCGACAAAATGACAGATCAGCAAAAGAAATCTGTCATTTTGTCGATTCTTCTGTCGCCAAAATCCGTTGGTATGGTGGTCATGCTATACGTCCAGGTAATGGCTTATTTTCCGATTTAGTTGAGCCGATAAGTCGTTAAAAGGTCATATAAAGTTACTTTCATCAGAATTCTCCTGCCCTTATCCCAATTTATTTGGGGTCGGCGCAGCATGTCTTCTTCTTCCATACTTCTCTATTACTCGTCATCTCATCATATAGAGTTACTTTCATATAATATAAAGGGTGTAAATAGACCCTTAAGGAAGCCGAAAGGCACTTGTTCTCCCCGTCATTGCGATCATTTTTTGTTTTGGAGCATACCTGGGAACCTTCTGCTTACGGAGATATTGGATGTCAAAGTTCCAACTTTTTCACATGTTTTTTTTTTTCAATACTTTTTTTAAGGTTATAACTTTAAATGTTTCCATGATCCCTTTACTATTCAATGCATTCATCAGCACAATGTTTTGAGTGCGTTACGTTGAGTTTTACCGTAAAACGTGAATTTCAACCCAAAAAAAAAACTCATTTCCCAACAATAATTTTAGCGTAGGGTTACTCAGTTTGATGTACAGAATGCTTGGTTGACGGCTTCGTGAAGGGTCTGTTTACACCTTGTATTATGTAGTTTGAAAGTATGTATAGTAAGCTACGTTCTACAAAAAATAGGCATTTATACAAATTCTTTTCTAGGCTTTTCTTTATTAATGAAATGTCTTAAAAATTCTGCAGAGAATTAATTTTGATTAACATAGAATAAATAAATTAAGTATGGCTGGAATTTAATGAAAACTAGTTTATTAGTAAGTCAGGTCATGGGGTCGGTAACCTTTTGTATCGAATATAATATATAGCTCGGAATGACCCTGATATTTAACGGACTTGGTATTACAATAATATTTTCTTTATTACTGTTATATGCCTTGCCCGTTCGTTAGTATCCTAGTTTTAGACATTTTTGTTTCATGCCTGATATTGTCGATTTGGAATCACGATTTTCAGCCTAAACTATATTCAAAACTAGTTGAGAGTCCCATATAAACCCACGTTCCAGAGGGCGTGAGCGTCTGTTTTAACGTGTATTTTTACTGCATCCTCCAGTTTTCAACTCTTAGCGCTGAGGATCACACAGTAAACTTTTTAAAACAAGTGCACCTTAAAAAACGTGTCGTAAAAAGTTCCCATGTGAACGCGGGCTTACCTTTCCACAGATGAGGGTAAACCAATCCATTACGGTTTCTCCACAGAAAAAAAAAACAATTCTTTTTAGCAATGCCATAAGGAAACGATTTATTGAACTTGTCCTACCAAGGAAGTACTAGTTATAACGATTACTTTTGGTCAAATCAAGTATATTTAGGGACTTATTATTACCGTATAATTCGAAACGATAATCTGCTCTCATTTACAATCAATAGTAAGTATAGTTACTTTACTATAAGCACAAACATGGCTGCTAGCTCTTCTGTAAATAACATAACTTCTTTTTGCTGCTTGCGTCTGGTGAAGCTAAATGCGGTAAGTGTATGTCACCCTTTATTATAGTGTGTCCTTGCCTTTACACTGCGTTTGTGTGTTGTGTAGACATATAGAATTAGCATTAATTAAAACACCGTCTTAATATTGCCGTTAAAATTGTTATGCTATTTTAACTGACTAAAAAAAAGGTTTGATTGGTTGTGTAATATTGTTGGAATTGCATAATATTCGTATACGTTAATCTATGTGGAATTTTAAGCACGTACATCTGCGTTAGAGTCCGCATGTATGTTTTTTTTCACAATATCGCTAGTAGTCAATATCCATCTTATGTGTTATTTTGATGTTGCTAGCTTTATTAATGTGAAGTTTCATCAAAATCCGTTCTGTAGTTTTTGCGTGAAAGAGTAACAAACAAACATACATACATCCTCACAAACTTTCTCGTTTATAATAATATAGTACTAGGGTAGCAGAAAGTAGTTGGATATATCTGTTTTCTTGTGTTTGAGGAGTAATGACCTCGGCCACGGCTATGAAGTCATTAATTATCTAATGTAATTCATCATATTATACTCATCATTTATCATATCAGACTATAAAGGTCCAATGGCGTACCATGACCCTTTTAATAGATTGGTAAAATGAACAATATAACACGGAATACCGGACACCGTATCGTTTTTGCGTTCCTTGTGGTCAAGCAATTTGTCATATTTTAACAGCTATCGTGGCTCGCACAGGTAAGTAAACCTTTCATCGAAAAGCGAGCGAAGAGAACTCGAAAAATTTTAGCTCTCTGGGCCGATGAGTCTTCATTAGATGAAGACTAATTTTTAATGATTTTTTTGTACGTTTTCTTGCGTTGAGTTACTTAGATTGATATACATAATGTTTGGTAGACGGCTTCGTAAAGGGTTCGTTTACACCTTGTGTATCAGTAGTAAGACATGCACTACATAATCGCCTTTAACCTTTTCACCGCCAGAGCAAAAATGCACGCGCGTGCCCTCCACACCTAGCCACAATTTCACCTACCATTTTGTCACATATTTGTGTCGTTTGGCGTACAGGGCACGCGCTTGCTTGTCACGTATATGAGACTATGGCGGTAAAAGGTTAAAGCTACAACATAAATTGCTGTCAATGTCAAATTGTTACTGCAGATGTGCGGTTCTGCACTTAATTGATGACATTACTGACAGTGACCCTGGATAATGTCGTTCTATTTTGATATCGCTTAAAGTCTCTAACGGTGAAATATTGATCCATAAATGTCACGGTTTATTGCAAATGCCGTATGTTTGAATACTTTAAAATAGACTTTATGTTCTTCAAATATAGGTACAGTTTCATAAACAATAATAAAATTTACAGGGAGTTTCAGAATTGGGGGGTCCAAGTTTGTGTGATAGTAATATACTTTCTTGGTGTTCCATTTCTTTTTTTATGTATTTAAAGAAGTACACACTAGGCAACTGAACAAGTGTTCCAAGCAAAACTCAATACCTACCTACTCGAGCTACACGATAACTGATAAATGCTTGCACTTCCATTCAAATCTTTGGGGTTCTTTTTTCAAAAGACCTTACAGTGATCTGCATAGTCCTCATGTGAGTTGACCAAGATTATGTCTGGACCTTAAAAAAAAGTTAAGCATGTGAATTGGCTATGGTAAATCACATTTCTTTCATGTTTTAAGTAAAGCATCTATTTTTGAAAACGTCCAAAACTAACTATACAGGGTGTAAACAGACGCTTCACATAGCCGTCAACCAAGCATTCTGTACATCAAACTAAGTAACTTTACACAAAAATAATTGCCGGGAATCGACTTTTTTTTTGGGGTGAAAAATCACGTTTTACAGTAGGACTCAATGGAACGCACTTATAGCATTGTGCTGATGGATGCATTGAATAGTACGGGGGTCGTGGAGGTGTGTAAAGTAGAAATCCTACATTAAAAAAATGTATTTAAAAAAAAAACTTGTGAAAAAGTTGGAACTTTGACCCCCAATATCTCCGTAACTAGAAAGTTCCCAGGTATAGTCTAGAACAAAAAAAATGATCGCACAGACGGCGAGAACAAGTTCCTTTCGGCTATGTTAAGAGTCTACCTACACCCTTTATACAGTATTACAGTAGGGATGACAATTAAAAGCTAATTGTAGATGGTGCGTTAGCTAGGTCTCTCAACCATTGAGGTCAAGCTATTTTGAAATTGACGGCACGGTTGGCGCAGTGGCTGAGCGATTGACTGCTACCACGAGTTCGATCCCCGCACGATACAAATATTTGTATGGCCTTGGTCTGGTTGTTTGTGTAAGTGAATTTAAATGTTTTTAAACGCACCCACAATACCGGAGAAATTCCTAGTAAGGGACAAAAAAAAATGTATATATAAAATTACATTACCATATTTTCAAGCAAGGACGATGCTTGCAACCAGCGATGCTAGCGCCATTGGTGTCGCAGTTGCACATCACTGTTAAAAACGATTAAAGTAAATAGAAACAGCCTGTATATTTATTAGATTCAATAACAATAATGGTCGGGACAATAAAATTAGGTGCCAAATTCCATTCCATGCCTACGCAGTTAGCATAATGTCAAATTAATATTATGAACGCCTTGTCAAACAGGTGTTATTTTCTCGAAATATACATCTTTTACCTTTGTTTAACTACATTGGACGGCCTCCCAGTCCATTATTATCTGATTCTGAACTGTTTACCCTCCATTCTCTTGAAGGTCAGCGCACAGTTATAATCACTGCACGGGTTTGGCATCGCCCCACCTGACGAAGGTACGGACAATCGATTTTTGAATCGAAAACACAACTGTAGTTCAGTATTTTGGTTAAATTTACGATCAGCACAGTAAGTATGGCCCCTAGTTCTCAAAATTAAGTAAATATGAATTGTGAAACGAGCATTAACAAAATGGTTCGAATTTACGTTACATTTAAATTAGCTGTGCTCCTAGACAAGGCTCGTATTGAGGTTCCTCTCTCTGGAGCCCTGACTTTTTGGCCCTGGGTTTTTTTATATAACTTTAGATTGAAATATTTAAAAATGTAATTAATGTGTACCAAAATAAATGATCTCATCTAGCACCACGGCATCGCCTTTTTCCATGCACCTATCCTAAACAGTGCTCGAATGCTATCGCACACGGCAGCATCGAAGTAGCACTCTCTGTTTCTCGCTCTAGCAAATGACGGTTCTGAGCGACAGAAAAAGGATAGCAGCAAGGTGAGCGAGGCGCTAGTGATCAAGTGCAGTGCCTCTATCTGTGCGTCGACCTTTTTCCCATCCTCTTTCAAAGGCACCACTTTACGAATAATGGTGACAGCACCCCGGGGGCCATTTTATCCAATTACGAGTCCATGATGAGCACATTCATTCGAACGTCAAATACATTGTTTATTTATAGACTGTAAAAGTGTAGATAGCTGAAAATATAGGATGATGTAAAGTATGTAAGTAAAGAAATAACAGATCACATTGCATTTTTTTAAAGTGGTTTTTCAGCCATATTGCTTTTCAATTTTTTAATAGTATTTCCACTCAAAGCAGCGTGGCTAACAGTCTTGCCAAGAAGTAACAGGGTTGTGGAGGTCAGATAGGTAGTCGCTCCATGTCAGAAACTGGTTTCAACTGCACCCGGTTAGACTGGAAGCCGACTCCAACATATTTATGAAAAGGCTAGCCGGATGATGATGAGACTTCATAAGGTTTATCTGAAAAAAAAAAATGTAGGTACACTCTAACAAAAATCTCGAAAAAGACGTGCGACATTAATATCTGTCAAATAAGTTTACAAGTCTGCCACATAGCCCGCGGCTGTCGTATGAATTTATGTGAAAGTTTTTGATAAATCTAATTTCAAAGTTTGTTTTTTATTGGAATATACAGACAGACTTGGAAATTAAAGTACCTACAACATTTAGGTTGAGAGGTTTATTGAGAAAAAATCATGCATTAAATAATACACACAATTTTTTTTTGCCTTACATGTTTTGCTTTTGCAATTTAGTTTCTGGTATGCTCAGGTCAAATAAAAAACCAAGACACAGCGCTGTCTACAGTGACGTGAAGCAGATTTCGTAAACATTGTGTGCACATTTGTAGTTTTGAGTGTAGTTTAGTTGTAGTTTGATGTAAATGTGTGCGTGTGTGAGTGTATGCACAGAGCGAGGCGTAGTTTTGCGCATGCTTCACTGTATTGTTCGCAGCGCTGTCTTGGTTTTTTATTTAATCTGAGTTTATAAGTAATGAAAACAAAAATAAGCGTATGACGTTAAAAAGCTTCAAAACCTTTCTACACAGAAGGTACAGTTTACACTGCTACTACAGAAATGTGTCTTTTTTATATGCACAATGTTATTTATTATTAATTTCTTTAATTTAAAATAAAAAGAGCTGGAAACCAGTAGCGAAGGGTCAATTTTTGTAAGAAGTAAGCTGGAGAACATATCTTTAATGTGATTATATTATTTGTCTATAGAATACTGTGGACTGTGGCATTTTTTTTAAGGGAAGCCGGTAGGAATCGAGTTCTATGGACCCTTTGCCACTGCTTTACAGTACAATTTTACACACGCTATTACTAGCGAAATAGTTAAATTAAGTACTTAAGTTGACATAAATTCCACGACATGGTGAATGGTCGTAAATTGCAAGCGTTATACGACTTCAGAACTAGGAGTGCCCTCCACCAGCCATAACTTCTAGAATGTGTCTTTGATGTTCATACGTCATAGAATTAAAAGTTAGACCTTTATGAGTCGTCGCTCGAGTACGCAGTATTATATTATCTGTGCTCGAGTAAATTAAATGTTCCTGTGGCATTGCAATATGAAGACACGTCATCATCTGCCTAGCCTTTTCCCAACTGTGTTGATATCGACTTCCTGTCTTACCGGATTCAACTGAATACAAGTATTTTACATGGAGCGACCACCTATCTGACCTCCACAACCCACCTGCTGTAGTACTTTTTCTACTGTCTGCTACACCATCAACGTTATTTCTGATAGAATGTCTCATAATTTCGGTAAGCCAGCCTGAAATGAACAACAAAATTATAAGATAAATTTAATATGTAGTTCAATATTAAAATGACGATAAAAAGAATCGAGAATGCTGTTCATATGAAAAGGCTTTACGAAGCCATGAAAATATTTGCCAAGAATTAATACCGTGCCCCTTTCAAAATTTTAACTGATATTAATATTATATTATCTACTAATTATGTTTAAACATTCTATGAAATTTACTCATTAGCTGATTAACGGATTATTAACATTATGTTTTGGGTAAATATTGAAATTTAGCTGTTAAAATGTTTCGATATTTTAAATTTAATAAAATTAATAACAAAAATAACCACGATGTGGAGCCCTGACACAGCCAGAAGGCGATGCGGTAGACCTCGCAGGAGATGGCGGGACGAGCTGGACAAAACTAACGGCCAGTGGCCGACATTGGCCCTGGATCGAAGAATTTGGAAGTCATGGAGAGAGGCCTTTGCCCAGCAGTGGGATGACGCAGGCTAAGAGTATCAGTATCAGTAAAATTAATAACAGTTGCCCGGGATTGCATTCCTGGTACATTGCGTGCGCCCGACAAGTTACGAAAGATTCATCGCAATAGAATTAATATGTTGTTTAGGAATGCATAAACTTAAACTTCGGTGGAAACTTCGAAGGCCTGCGTAGTATTAAGGATGATTTCCACCAAACGCCTCGCATCGCATCGGATCGGAAAGGATAGAAAAGAATGTCGACGCATACGATTGGTTCCGTACCGTCGCTTGCGAACGTATCTGTTTCTGCGCCTAGTCAAATAGTTTCATTCCTACCATGTCGGATACGACGACAGGCGAACGGAGCTGATCGCGCCTCGAAGCATACTTTCAGCTACGACCGCATGTCTTGGAACACGCCCGCGGTGAAGGTGTTCCATAATAATGTTTTTTTTTAGCTACTTTTACCTGGAACGTATTCCGAAGTTAATGGAACTTCAACAGGTGGTTTGGGGGTACACCAGGAAGAATATCCTAAATTTTCGACCTCGAGGACCCTGTGCTACCTCGGAGGGGATAAAAATCTATTTTTTTCTGACTTTGACTGATATTGCTTGTAGGCCGCTTTTAATACGAACACTACGACGACTACGACTTTTTTTTTGTATGAACATGCAGGTATATGATATGCTTTACTGCAGCGCATTTGCGGCGCAACTATTGGCATGCCTGCTTGCTTCATTTTTATGCAATCTGTTGCTTCAAACTTTGAAACAGAACTTTGCTTTTCAAAATCCTATGATCTTCAAAAATTTATTTATGTTTAAAGTTTTTTTCATGTAGTTTTCATAGTTTTTTTTTAGCATTTTTGCGAATGAACACGTCATTTTCACAGCAGAGTAGTTAGTGATTCATAAATTGTGTATTTTTTCGTTTATTCATGTGAAATTATACTTGTGGCTTATTTCACCAATTCTGAATGAAATCTTGATTATTGATCTTTCAGATATCTCTAAGTTTGTGTGTTTCTTTCTGATTTTATTCAGAAATTGTGAAACAGGGCCGTACTTAATCTTATAAATCATAATAATCACATAACCCCATATAATATCCCATGTGTGTTTGAATATTTTGGTGTGAACACTAAACTTAACCTTATAATCATAGCAATAAAATGTTATTTCCTTATTACTAAATAATGACATTGTTTCAGATGACGAATTTGGTGAGAAGTCAGTGTCTGTGTTACTGGACGGGGAGGAGTCCGAAATGATATTCATTGATCATCCTAGCACTGAGATGTCGGTTAGTTTACATCTATTTTCTTCGTAAAATGTCGGTGGCAATTTTTTACTTTAATGAGCCAAGAACCTAGCTACGAGTTTTGCACCATCACTAGCGTCCATCAATATCTGGCAAGTGCAGGCATCAACGTACGTAGGATGGGCTGCGGGACTGTTCGAAAGAGATACCGCGACCCTGCCCCCGTAGCATGACCACCGTAGACAAGGATTTCTTTGACGGAAGAATCGACAAAACGACAGATTGTGTCAACAAAATGACAGATTTCTTTGCACTATCTGTCATTATCCTTGTCTACGGTGGTCATGCTACGGGGGCTGGAACACAAAGAGCAAAGAAGGAACATGGATGGGTTTTAGTCAGTACAAGTGTGACACTCCCTTCCGCTCCGCCCAGAGCGGGGGGCGGGGGGGGGGTCATTTGATGATTTTTTTTCTCCCATCTTAAAAAAAAAGGGGTCCGTTGGATAGATATTTGGTGTCTATTTGTGGACCATTTGTTTTATAAAAGAGTCTGTTCAGCATTTGTTCTAACCTACTTCAATCTAAGCAAACATTACACTTCAGCCAACTTATTAGTGCCGGCGGGAAAACACAGAACTAAAATAAATGTACCAAGTTTGACATATTTTCTTGACAAGTAGCGCCACCTAACTGCACACTTAAAGTAGTAATGTATGATGGCAAAAGTTAATAATGATAAACAATTCAAGGATGTTGACGTCAGTGAGTCGCCAGTTCATCCCTAAAAAGTCACTTTAGCACTGGGTCGTCAAGGCCAGATTTGGATTTAGATTTTCAAGGCTTTTCGATGGTGGAATCATAGATCAACGATCGCTTTTATTGGAGTTTCTACAATACGGTAGATAGCCCAAAAAAATAAGCAATTATGACCCAATATTTACCAGAAAGCTAGATGGTATCTTATTCCTTTACGTATTGTTTCATAGCTTATTAAAGACTCACCCCAAGTCAAAATACCCACTACCCTTAAAAAATTACTACTTCCTCAAAATGAACCTATCTATTCCCCCATCATAGGTGGAGAACTGCCTCTCAACCTACGAGCCCCACGCCTGCGTGGTGGTCTACTCCGTGGTAGCCAAGAGTTCGTTCACGCGCTCAGCAGAACTACTGGCTTACCTCGCCAGGGAACAGTTCACTGTGGAGAGGACGGTCGTGCTGGTCGGGAATAAGGCTGACCTGGCTCGAGCTAGGCAGGTTTCTACTAATGGTAAGTGAATAAGGAGAATGTGAGGCCGAGATCTTTAATGGGTGTAAAAAACCCTTCACGAAGCCGAAAGACAATTATTTTCCCCGTCATTGCGATATTTTTTTTTTTAACCACACCTTCTAGTTACGGCGACATTGGAGGTTAAAGTTCCAACTTTATTACATTTATATTTTTAATACAGTTTGTTAATATTTACAAACTTTACTTTAAATACCTCCATGACCTCTGTACTATCCATATTATTGAGTACCAACGTAAACCGTGATTTTTCACACCAAAAAAAAGTCGTTTCCCAGCAGTAATTTTTGCGTAAAGTTACTTAGTTTGATGTACAGAATGCTTAGTTGATGGCTTCGTGAAAGGTCCGTTTACACCTTGTTTATAAACACTAGTTCGCGCTTGCTTTGGCATATTTCCGTCACTATCACTTGTAGTTTGACAGTTACGTGACAGTTACAGGTGTAACCTTAAGCCAAAGTGTGTGCTTATTTGCTAAGTAACGTTTGCAGATCTCGACCTAAGAACCCTGAGGTTTACTCCCGGGATTTAAGTAATCTTTTACGTTTCAAACAAGTAGATCTTAAAATCTTTATAAAAAAATGGAACCCTGTATTTGCCGTCGCGTAGTTGGGTAAAAACGTTTGGTATTGAGGGCAAGATAATTTTAGTAATAGAATTACTTATTAGCCTGTGTTTATACAATACAAATAATTGATTAGTTAACTAGCAATTCAAGAATAGGTTCAGTGAAACTTTTGATCTCGGTAATCTGGATTACCAAGACAATATTAACTGACACTGTTTTAAGCTTTCACGGTTTACAACTAAACTTATAGTGGCACTTGCGGGACATCTTCCGTGATTGTTCATTATATCGGGAGTTCAAAATAATGAACAATCGCGGAGGATATCCCGTAAGTGACAGTTTAAGTTCAACGTGAACTGGTCACAGCGAATCTTAAAGACAGGTAGGTTTTAATTATTTTGTGATTACTTACATGCTCGTTTGTCTCGCGGTCGCAAGCGCTGTTACTGAGCATGAGGTCTTGATTCGATTTCCAGATCGGGCTGTTTTATTGGGTTTTTTCATTAGGAAATTGGAAATTGTCAGAAGCAGCACGGAGTCTCGAGCTGTGACCGGTTGATGGCAATAGGTTCGTCCCTCATTACAAAGGATTTAAACGTAACTGGGGAAATGTGGGTGGACTAAACTAACTTTAGTTTTTTATTACCACAAACTGTCAAATTTCTCCAAATGATTTTAAACCATAAAAGTTTGATGGTTAAGTTCAAAATCGAATGAGAAAATCTGACAGTTTATGGTAACTGGCGACTGAACAACTCTGCCTAATATGTTATTTTTTCACTCTAACCACCATCCATTTTGGTTAAATAGAGGGCAAAGGGCTAGCCACGTCCCGAGACTGCAAATTCATAGAGACGTCATCAGGGATCCAGCACAATGTGGATGAGCTGCTGGTCGGGATCCTCAAGCAGATCCGACTGAAGGAGAGCAGGGATAAGAAGCATGCCAAGAAAGTTGGGAAGCAGGTACGTTACTGACACATGTTACAACTCTTTGACAGTAACCTTTTATAGCAGCAATCAATTATAGACCTTAATGTCACAAGAATAAAGATCTCTGTAATTTCGACAGACTTGTCAGTCAGCAACCCAACATCAACCATATTGTAATAAAGATAAAGATTACGGTGTTGTCGACAAAAAAAGGTGATATAATTGTGAAATGTTCTGCGGCATTTGAAGGTTTTGACTTCAGTACTTGTCGCCAAAGTAATAGAGACTGCACTATTTATTTTCATATAAAATTTTATTAAAGTGATAAAATTAAAGAAACTGTGAGAGACTCTGAATTGTACTTGCAATTTACTAATTTCATAATAAATTGGCATGTATTTTAAAGGACGACTAAATAATGTTACTTCAAAAGATAACACTGATATAAACAATGTACAGACGCCAGCACATCAAGCTACTACAATCTGTCACATTTCTATAATAAGACAGAAAATTTGACATTTGTTTCGGGTAGCTTGATGTGCTAGCGCACAAACAAATCAGTCAAAATAGTACAGATACTATTTTGACTGATGTGTCTTTATACTTTATAAGTACTGTTAAGAAAGTATTTGAATATGACTAGACAAGTACCATTAATTTTAGTATTAACATGATAGACACGCCTGTACCTACGATACAAAAAGTATTCTCCGTCTAATTTCAATTATTGATTACACGTCACTCAATCATACTTTGTGTTACACAGAAAGTGTAAATATTCAAATGAAATACAAGAACACAGATATTGACTATGCCGAAACAAATAATTCAGATCTTGAATAGCAAAACGAGGCATTAGTCAGAACAGCTTAGCAATTTCGAGTTCAAGTATTGAAATATGTATAACATTTTTGTCTTCAATAAAACAAGGCAGTGAGGAAAAAATAATGAGAAAATGTGTAAACCTTCAGGGTGAAAAGATACTCAATGTTCCTTAAAAGGTGAAAACAAAAACAAGATCGCATGTATCATGTCTGAATATTTGCGTAATTGTTAAGTAAAGATAAAAGAGCTGGGATAAAAATGGAATCCAACTTCGAGATCAAACAGAAGAATTTGTGTTTCCTTCTAATTGAAAGAAAACATTTGCTCAGTCTTTGTATTTTGAAAGATGTTTAAGATTAATTATTTTGTTTTAGGAAGCGAAGCAGCCGAAACTTGCGAGCTCTCGTACGCACATATCGCTAAGCATCGCCCGAGAGCTTCTACAGAAGATCTGCATAAACGACATTACCAAATCCAAGTCTTGCGAGAATTTGCATGTACTGTAAGCTTCTGGGCTCCTGGTATCTTATGAATCAAAAGATGTTTTTCTAATTGTTGATGTATAGAGGATTCTTCCTTTTAACTTGAATGTCTAGATTGTTTTTAATTGATTTTTGACTGGATATAATGTTAAGGTTAATTTTGTTTCGTATACGATAAGCGCTATAAATAAACTAATCTGCTTTGTCACTGGAATTTTCATATCATTTTTATTAGTTTCTCCAATGCATGTCGCCATTTTCCACGAAATTCATAAAAGACTTGACTTCATCCTTTTTCAATTTTCTAAACACGATCCAGAATTCTTTATTCATCATAATTACATTTAACTTTCGCAAATCCCTTATTGTTACCATGAAAATAGCTGGTTTTTCCTCAATCGTTTACGTCAAAAGTATATCACGAGGAATAATTTATAAAAATATTCGTGGTAAAGTAGCTCGAGAGGGTTCTTGAAAAGAGCGTTGATTTTCGCAAAAAATATTCTTATTTAGTAAGAAAAATGTCTGTTCAAGGTCGATTGAATATACGTTGGTAACAATGGCTTGCTTTCAAGATCGGACATCAATATTCCCATATACAAGACATTCGAGAAACTCATATAAATCAGCCTTCAGATTTATTGTACTCCATCCATTAATTCTTATAACAAGGTTTCGTCATTATTTCGTAACTTGATATATTTTTGCGCGCTTTTCTTTGTCCGAGATTACAATGCTGTTATTTTGTTTACTTTATTCGCCTCACGATCTTTTTCGCTCAAATTTTTCAGCGCACCTGCGTCTTTTCTATCATTATATCTTCTTTTGTTACAGTCATCATCTATTTTATTATCATCTATTTTTCTAATTGGATCATTATTTTTATAAATTAACGCGTAATTTAATTCTGAGAATTTATCGTAGGAACGTTCATTATTGAAGCTCTTGAAATAACTGTTAGAATAATTAATGATCAAACTTAAGTGGCCGTTAACATTCGAATGATTTGCTCCTACTAATTGTCAAAGATAATTTCGGATTTCGTCAGCCATACTATTTGTATAAACTATAACTAATTTGTTACAAAACTCTTCTTAAGGTTTAGTGTTAAACTAAGTTTAAGTGTGTAGTTATAACAATTTTGAATGTTTAGTAATATCATTGGAATTCATATCTTTAGTGTATGTTGGTTCTATGTCCTCTTCATTTTGTCCTATAGGTTTTTGGTCATTATTAACTTTATCATTTACATGAAATCTTTCAATAATATTTCCAAGAGGATCTTAATTGTCCTTTAATATTTAAATAACTTATTTATCTATTAAATAGCGTTGGCTTGCTTTCGTCAAGGGAAAACGCAACTTTGGTCTCACTTTGTAAATGTATAATAGATGACCTCAGTATCGTCAGGGAATATTAAACAGATCTATCTTTTTTTGAATCTAAATAAAGCTTTGACAAAGAAAAGAAAATGAAATTAACAAGCAAAGAGAGACTTAAATTACAACTCACAGCTAATTCCAAATCAAATGTATAATAGATGACCTCAGTATCGTCAGGTTAAACAGATCTACCTTTATTTGAATCTAATATAGCTTTGACAAAGAAAAGAAAATGAGATTAAAAAGCAAATAGAGACTTAAATTACAACTCACAGCTAATTCCAAAAAAAATGTATAATAGATGATATCAGTATCGTCAGGGAATATTAAACAAATCTATCTTTATTTGAATCTAAATAAAGCTTTGACAAAGAAAAGAAAATGAGATTAACAAGCAAAGAGAGACTTAAGTCACATACAACTCACAGTTAATTCCAAACCAAACTTATAATAGATGACCTCAGTATCGTCAGGGAATATTAAACAGATCTATCTTTATTTGAATCTAAATAACGCTTTGACAAAGAAAAGAAAATGAAATTAACAAGCAAAGAGAGACTTAAGTTACATACAACTCACAGCTAATTCCAAACCAAATGTATAATAGATGACCTCAGTATCGTCAGGGAATATTAAACAAATCTATCTTTATTTAAATCTAAATAAAGCTTTGACAAAGAAAAGAAAATGAGATTAATAAGCAAAGAGAGACTTAAGTTACAACTCACAGCTAATTCCAAACTAAATATTGATTCAAAAATTCAAAGATCTTTATGTTCTGATAGAGTAGTAAATGTTGTTCATATATATGTGTATCTAAATATGTATAATATCGTTAACATAATGAGAATTTTCCATTAGAGTACTTGTTATGATTAGTGTTTACTCACGACTCGTGTTTCGAGCAATTACTTAGTATGTTTGGGTACCAGATGAATAGAGAATGGGGCGTCTGATGTGATGCTTTACTGAGCTACTTGTTATTTGGGTGACTTTGCTGTCCAATAAGTACTTTAAATTGGGTATTTTTCCTAGTCTACTCTGTCTAACTCCTGAGCAAAGGCTTCCCTACACTTCTTCCATTTCTTGCGAATGTGCGCGTCCTCCTTCCAGTTCTGGCGGAACCTGTTTAGTTCGTCCCGCCATCTCCTTCGTGACCTGCCGTGACCCCGCTTCACTATAGTGGTGCCTATAGGCACCAGTTTCCTACTATTTCGGCCCACAGTTTGTTAGATACGGCAGACATGACCTGCCCTGTCGATTTTAAGTATTTATATTAAGAGTATTTAGATTTTAAATAAAGAACTCTGAATGCTGTGTGTGGACTAATTTTGCTAAAAGCCTTGTCTCAATATCTGTAGCATGGTTATTATTATTCACTTACACTACAAATCACTTAATGGGTTTGACTCTAAACAAGTATTTAAAACTTCGCTCTGTCAATAGTTTGAAGTCGATAAAGACAGAATGAGGTTTTAAATATGTTTAGTGCTTATTAGAGGCTCCTTGCGTGATCAAATCAGAAATGCAAGAGAACCAAGGTTACCGACGTGGCCCGAAAAATTGCAAAACTTAAGTGTTGTATAAAAATAAAAAATAAAATTCATTTATTTCAGGCAAGATGCGCCCATACGAAAGCAAATTACAAAAATTACGTAAATGAATTGAATTGAATTTCAGATTTTTTTTTAAATTACAGTTGCATTTAAAATGATGAAAAATAAAATAAATAAAAATTGTTAGCAGGAATATTGAGAGCCATCTAAGAAGCTAACTATGTCTTTGTAACAGTCAAATGTAATTATTAAAATTTCTGAATCTATACAACATTATTTTTAGTATATGCGAAACCTGAATATAGTTTGTTCAGAATAAGTAACTGACTCGATTCCAATCATTTTTAAACCATGTTATATTTTTTCCCAAAAATATTTAAAAAAGTTAAAAGTTGTATAGCGAGCGACCTTGAGTACCTATCGCAATATTTTAGGCACCTACAGCAAAATTATTGTTATCAATGAGCTCAAGACGACGCTGGAGTCGCGCGCTGCGTGGTGACCGCGTTTTTGTGCGGACAACTAGGTAACAGCTTATAACTTGGTGATTATTTTATGATACAGTTTTGAAATTTTGTACATAGATTCTTTACATAAAAATACTAGACACGTGTATCAGGTTTCGCATATACTAAAACTAATTTTGTATACCTTACAGACTAATATAAATATTTAACATGACTCAGTAATATTTATTAGTTATTACTTCAAAATTTTAAAAAATGTATACCAAGAGATCTCAGTCCAAATTTATTGATACTGAATTTATATCTCTTCACAATCATATCTTTTGATTCATCTCATTGACTTTTAGATCCCTTTGACAAAACCCAAGATATCCCAGTACCTTCATAACATCAAAGGTAACATGTATTTAATCAATACATTGAAGACAGGCCCCTCCCAGTAAAACATCTACAGTGACTGCTCCATCTAATGGCCGACATTAACGTGCTATTTGTAACCAATACCTAGAAGCGATGGCTGACTGTGACTAATTGGATGAAGTATGAACTTGAAACATGAGTTATAGTGCCTAAGACTTGTTGGGGAGCGGCCAGGCTGACGAGAATATCAACTTAGATCTTTTAGCTATCACAATACGAGGCTCCTTGTTAAAGGAAAGTGGATGTTTTTTCTCACAAGCTAAAGTTACAAATTCGACAGCATATTTAATGTCTCTTAAGATTTTATTTTTTTTAAAACCTTTTTACATTTTTTTTTTAAACATAACAAAAACTATCTCGGGTTTATTAACAGTGGTATGCCAGACACCGCAACTCGGTGCCTCAACATTATTGATTAATACATTACGAAGTATAATAAAATTCAAGTGTCCACTGTCGATATGTTTGTTTGTCTCGGAATACTAGACCCGATTGATTTTTTTTTTCGAAAAGAGAATACTACATTATTCCTGAGTGATATAGGATACTTTTTAACCCAAATAAATTCACTGATCCTGGGAAAACACAAAAGCAAAACGTCGGGTATAAATTGCTGTGTAGTAAGTTGCCTACTTAGTTTATTTCTATTTATATAGACACCTTGTGGATTAGATTAGTTTGAAATACTCTATTTATAGAGAAAATTGCTGTTGCCTCGAGAGTAATTTTTCATGGCTACGGTGTATATTTCTGCGTTACATTTTTATTATTATTATTTCTTTATTTCAATCAACTTTGGATCATACTTACAAATAAACTAAATTAAAATCAATTCCAAATGAAAATTAAAAACATAATCAAAATAAAATTAAAAACAAAATCCAAATTAAAATTAAAAACATAATCCAAATCAAAACAAAATCAAATTTTAAAATCAAAATTAAAACAATATCTTAAAATTAGTCAGCACGTGAACCACGCAGCAGGAAAATACATATATATATATTTTTTTACTGGAAAATTTTTTTTTACAACTTCTGTCTTTGATGGCATTTTATTCTAGACTTATGCTCGTTTCCACTAACACAAAATGATTGTCTTAAGATGAAAGCCGGCTTAGACCGCGAAATTTAATTTTTATTGAAAAACTCCGTTGACTGTTCATGAAATAGTTATTCAATGGGATTAAATGAACTTAGAGGGTTGTATTGATGATTTCAATGATTATCGTTCTGTTAATACATATATGTTGCGGTCACGAATCATATTTTGTTCAACTCAACATACAGATTAATAATACCAAAACTGCAAAAAAAAACATAAAATTTTAATTTCACGGGCTACCTTGGCGCTTCTACCTTAGTAAAGAAAGTTTGTTGGATTTTCAACGCTCACCTCAGTGACGAGAGTTGAAATTTCAATAACATTTAGGATTTAATCATTTAGTGTTAGTAAAAAAAATTTGATTTTGTTTTGATTTGGATTATGTTTTTAATTTTAATTTGGATTTTGTTTTTAATTTTATTTTGATTATGTTTTTAATTTTCATTTGGAATTGATTTTAATTTAGTTTATTTGTAAGTATGATTACTTACAAATAAACTAAATTAAAAATTGATTTTAATTTAGTTTATTTGTAAGTATGATTACTTACAAATAAACTAAATTAAAATCAATTCCAAATGAAAATTAAAAACATAATCAAAATAAAATTAAAAACAAAATCCAAATTAAAATTAAAAACATAATCCAAATCAAAACAAAATCAAATTTTAAAATCAAAATTAAAACAATATCTTAAAATTAGTCAGCACGTGAACCACGCAGCAGGAAAATACATATATATATATTTTTTTACTGGAAAATTTTTTTTTACAACTTCTGTCTTTGATGGCATTTTATTCTAGACTTATGCTCGTTTCCACTAACACAAAATGATTGTCTTAAGATGAAAGCCGGCTTAGACCGCGAAATTTAATTTTTATTGAAAAACTCCATTGACTGTTCATGAAATAGTTATTCAATGGGATTAAATGAACTTAGAGGGTTGTATTGATGATTTCAATGATTATCGTTCTGTTAATACATATATGTTGCGGTCACGAATCATATTTTGTTCAACTCAACATACAGATTAATAATACCAAAATTGCAAAAAAGAACGTAAAATTTTAATTTTGCTGGCTATTTTGGCGCTTCTACCTTAGTAAAGGGAGTTTGTTGGATTTTCAACGCTCACCTCAGTGACGAGAGTTGAAATTTCAATAACATTTAGGATTTAGGCATTTAGTGTTAGTAAAAATGAGTATTAATTCTTTTTCATCGTTAGTTTGGCCGTTCCTGTAAGCTTACAAGCAGCTCATATTATTTGAAGTGATGTAAACTTTGTCTTCTATCGCTGCGAATAATATCAGAACGTGGAGCTTTAGTTATAAGATACCCCGCGAGCAGTCTCCTGTGGCGAGAGCACTATTTTCAATGTAAAGTTTTCCTAGAACGCGCTCGGGGTACACAGTGCAAAAAGGTACAGAAGTTCTACTATAAGACCTGCCCTAGTAAGGAAGGATAGAGATTTCTGTATAACCTAAAAATCGACCGTGCGTCAGTTGCAACACTTTGAATTTGAGTTGGCCTAGCGTAGTAGGGAACTTGAATGGAATTACAGACCAGATAATACTGGTTTCGTTACCAATGACGCCTTTATTACATTTACCAAACGGTGGAAATCGACTATTTTGACAAAGGAATATAACCAATGACCAATCAATAGATCGTCGATCGAGGCCATCGATCGATGATAGAATGGATAATTCAAAGTCGATCGACTGTTTCTACCACACCAATCGGTCGTCATTTCTACCATCGTCACATCATTGGTGATCGGCGATCGATCGATTGGTGTGGTAGAAACAGTCGATCGATGTTGACTTATCCATTCTACCATCGATCGATGGCCTCGATCGACGATCTATTGATTGGTCTGGTAACGCCCTAATAGTGAACAAAATGTAAGTAAATGTGTCTTGTTTTCTTCATTAATTGACACTACACAGTAATGAAAAATATCAGCAAATATACTGGATCTTCTGTACTTTTTTATACTGTGACAAATATCAGTATTAATAATATTCATACATAAAATTAAAATTCACGCGCTTGTCTATACATAGCGTAAGTTAATGTTAAGCTACGTGTTACTATTAGAATACTAATTATATTTTTCTATACGAAACTTTCTACGACTTTTGAAATGACGAGAGTTGTTTTTTACCCTGTTCTTTTATTTGTGCCAATGGAATATTTTTACCAATTGAATTAAATATTTATTATTTGAAGGTTAACAACAGGGGTCTTCACCTTGTATAGTTTCTTTGATCAATCCATCAGCGTGTGGTGAATGCACCAATTACGTCCCGTTGTGCGTCAATTTCAACAATTTGCGCAGCGGTAGTCTTGTTTATCGGTACTTTATGCTTCATTAAGCTCTTTCATCAAAATGTACTTTCCTTTTTGTTATTATGAAAAAGTTTTTATTTATTCAAGAATTAAGGTCGTTTTATAGAACGATGTTTTATCGTGATGCTTGATTTAAATCCAAATCTAATCTTATTTTCTTTTCAATGCAGTTGAAGTTTTATCTTTCTGGATTGTATGCCAAATCGTCTGCCCACTAGAAAATAATTAGTCATCGTTACTAATGAACATCTACAGTGCAATCTAGTGTAACATGGTTCTACTGGCGCTGGAATGACATGGACAAAAATGGGGTAAACATTTGTGAAAATAATTCTCTAAAAAACAAGATGGCGGCATTAAAGCCACACGTCAAAACAATCATGCAGCACTAGATTGCAAATGAGTTGCCATTCCAGCAGCTTAAATCGTTTTTCTTGCTAGATTGTTCTAGAAAGTGGGCCGAAATTTGAACGGTTTTTCCAAGGTAACTTTCTGTATATCATTATTTTGTTTTCAGCCTCTTTTTTGGCCTTGTACAGCACACCTTATTTCAATCCACGTGACGTCACAGAACGGGGAACTAAAAATTGAATTTTAACGTGTTTTATACCGAAATTATGTGTAGTTTTTGTTTCGTGACGAATTAAATATGACTTTATTTAATGAACTTTTAATACTTACCGATCTATCGTATTAATTCCTGTTTTATTTTTAATTATTAAAAATTAAGTCTTAACAAAATTTTTCATTGGCACAAAATAAAAAAATGTCTTCTTAAACTTTTTGTAAAACAAAAAAAAAAAGTGTCTTCTTTGTAACTAGTGTATGGTTTAGTGTCTTAGTTCTTTACCTGTAACTATGTTAGTACTAAAAACTTATTTCAAACTATCTTTTAGTTTCCAGTATTTGCCTCCGAGAGAGTTTCTAAGTATTTAGATAGAAAACAAATGGTTTTGGGGTTTGTGCGAATTTTTAACCGAAAATGCTTTTTTATTTTTAAGCGACAACGTATTTTATTATCATTAACACTAGAAACGGGATATTTACCATGTTTACTGATTGTCAGTGTTAATGATAATGTTAGTGACCATGATAGTTTAAAAACTTATAACGTATTTTAACGTGGTTTCCGATGGGATGGCTATACATAAGTGTAGGAAATGGAAGACAAGATAAACGATGGATGTACGGTGTGAAAAATGGTATGGCTAGAAAATGGGTGACTACATGGACGACTAAAGTAAAGTATGGAAGAAGAAGACGTGCTCCGCCGACCCCAAATTAATTGGGATAAGGGTAGGAGAATGATGGTAATTGGGGTCGGAATCTAACCAGCTGTGGCTAAATAACACCCGTCGTAATTGCGACCAATTTTGCCATTCTTTATAACATGCAGTATTATTTACAAATTCAACTAAAAAGAAAAAAAAGTCGCGCTAGTCAGTTCTTTTTTATATACAGGATGTAAGCGACAGCCCTCCAAACTGCAGCCTTTTACAAACTGACATGGTGCATTCAGCTCTTTAATTTGAATCATATTCCACCGGAATTTTTCTCAGGATTTAAAAAAATAAAAAATTGTTACTTTTCCTTTATTTCAATGTAAAATTACATTCCCTGTACGCAGCACCCTATTTATGTAAATAATACAGCTAAAATCAAAAATCCAACAATGGATGTTGAAATACTCTAATGAACGTTTTCACGTGTTTCTTCTTAATTGTATTTTACCACCTGTATATGTACATTATGGATTGCAATAAATAATTTGAATTTGAATTGAATTGAAATCAGCTGTTCACTTCCTGCCTAGCTACAGAGTTCATCGAACTGGTCGTCGCGCTTGCCGTTCGCTACGAACGTTTTGCCATGGTAACGATACATTGCGTATGAGTAAATAAAACAAATCAAATTTGTTGGATTCCCATAACATTCCTGAAATAATTTCTTGTACCGTTCATCTTAATATGATAGTATACTGAATTCACCCCATCAGTTTATGGAGGGCTGTCCCTTACACCCTGTATTTTCCACTTGGAATTGAAATGTTGCCAAGCCAAATAATGATTCACAAATTAAACGAGAAATAATACCTAATTAGTAACTGACATACCATATCCACCTTATAAGTAAGTCCCTCACTAATGTAGAAATACGTCGAGCATGTCCCATAAAACAGACGCTTGCAAGAAAATGTTTTTAATCATAAGCTTACTCGGAGCTTGAATTTCGCAAAAGGAGAAACAGTGAAATATTAAACGCAGGAGAAAATTAAGTCTTCTT
Source organism: Noctua fimbriata (assembly GCA_905163415.1). NCBI lineage: Eukaryota > Metazoa > Arthropoda > Insecta > Lepidoptera > Noctuidae > Noctua > Noctua fimbriata. The sequence goes on along the minus strand of LR990935.1, from coordinate 11,007,290 downwards.
GAAACCAGCAACGAACGTAATTAGAAGTAAATAGTAGGTAGGCAGCACAATTTATAAATTCGTCGTTGGATCTGTTTTTTTTTTAATTACTGAGTAAACAGCCTTCGGCTTGAGGATCGAGGAAATCTTGAGAATCGAAAATTGTGCGCAATTAGAACTTTTTGGATGTTTTGAAATTGGAGTACAGCAATTAGCTACCTAATTCTTTGAATAGTTGACTAAGCGTGAGATTTGTAAACGTTACTTAGCACGTCTTTTGAATTGGCGCTGTTCCTGTCACTGTCAAACTACAGATGCAAAGTTGCGAAAGGAATAAGTTAATCTCGAAGTATGTGCTAAGTAACGTTTATCAATGTCGGCTTAAGGATAGGGTAGGCTTTCCTTTCCAACCTAAAGAAGGCATAACAAAACATGGAACATTAACGTATAAAAACTATTTAAAAACATTATGATTATGTTCATGGTTGGTCTAGTGGTCGCAAGCGCGACTGCTGAGCATGAGGTTCTGGGTTCGATTTCCAGCTCAGGCAAAGTCTTATTCGTTTTTTCTATCAGGAATACCTCAGTAGCAGCCACGGAATCTGGATTTATGCCCAGTTGTTGGCAATAGGCTCGCACTCTACTACATGGGACTTAAACATAACTGGCGAAATGTGGGGGTATTATTAAGTACACCTCTGCCTAACCCTTCAGAGATTACAAGCGTGATGTTATATAAAAGAATTCATTTAAATACCCGTCTGAATGAAATCACAACGAAAGCAAACCGCAAGAGAATGTTGAATGAATGTAAGAGATAAAGAGGCGGTGTTAAAGAATGAATGGAATGAACCAATGTTTGTGTAGCAGTGAATGAGTAAATGTGGTTACTACGCTTTTCTTTTTGCGTTCAAGATTTTCATTTTCTCGCGTGAATGAATTGCAAATACCATCTTAGGTATTAAATAATGTATGATTCTATTTGTACGAGATTTTTAATTAACTTTCTGTAATCTTTTTATTTCTTTCGTTTCTTTGTTATTTTTATTTTCATATTACTTTGCGTTCTGTCTGTACCGCTGTAAAGGATGTCGATTCTTCGAAAAGATATCCCGTTAACAGTAATTCTTTCATCTTATTTAAATGCATAAAAGAGAAAAAGTAAACATTTTTTATTAAAAACAGTGATACGGATTTATAAATGATGGATGGACTGTGTGAAGGATGGTATGGCAAGAAAGGAGGTGACTGCTGAGATGACGAGTAATAGAGAAGTATGGAAGAAGAAGACATGTTCCGCCGACCCCAAATAAGTTGGGATAAGGGCAGGAGAATGGTGATGATGATATGGATTTAAAAAACACCTACACGAACATCAACAGATCTTATAATAGAACTCTAGAAGTTCCTTCTCTAATATCTGAGTAGGATTAATTTCTGGACATTAACTATCACGCTTGCTTACTGCACGTACTAAACCTCGGTGTTTTCTTACTTACACAGGGTCAAATTAAATTAGCTAGAGAAATTCCTCAGACCTGAAGAGTATTTATATTTGAAAAAGATAAAAAAAGGTTTTTCGAGGTCTACAATAGCAGTTCTTGTATTTACTTGAAAAAATACCAATATTATCAAAATTTCAAGACGTTAAAAAAATCGACAATTTGATAGTGTTTTTGGGGTCCACAATCGCAGCTATTCTAGTAATATTTTAAATATCAGTTATATTTTCATTAAATCTGCATAGTTTCACTAGCTGATTTAAATTGATTTTGTATAGTATCATTCCTTAAGTTTTCACCAACTAAGCGTATATGTATGAGACCATACTATCAATGCAGTTTCGTTTGCACCATTCTCAATGGTGCAGATGAGACCATACTACTAATGCAGTTTCACTTGCACCATTAATGGTGCAAACGAAACTAATTAGTCTCCTCTGCACCATTGATGGTGCAGGTCATTGGTGCAGATGGTACAACGGGATGCAGACAGGCGCGTCTTGTCGCGTGTGTCGTAAAGTAATAACAATACCTGAATCGCAATGTGTCTCGCTGCGCGCGTCTGCTTGAGCCATTACTGTTAGCTTGAGTCATCTCACAGCTGGGCAACAATCCTAATAAAATTTAGAGTAAAATTCGCACAATCCCCAACGTTCCCTCGAAGGGAGATCGAGCTTTAAAAGTACCTATAGTAGCGGGAGCGTGTGTCTACACGTGTGTTTCTTGTTGTGATAATCGTGTAATTGTGCATTTTTCATTAAGACATCTTAAAACCCCTCTTTTTTAGTGAATAAAACAATCTCATTAATGACACAGAACTGGTGAATGCGAGGGTTAAATGGGTTGGTAGGTTGAGGGTTAAGTAACACGTTTAGCAGATTCACTCCTAAGTCAATGAGATCGAAATCATAATCAAAGCATTTATTTCAAGTAGGCCAGTTACAGGCACTTTTGAATTGTCGAAACAAAGACAACAATAAAATGAAGCTACAGTCCCAGTCACAAGGCATAATAACTTGTGAAAGTACTGTAGTTGTCTATTCCAAAGAGTAGGATCTCTATGGAGAAGAATGGGCAAGAAACTCCATGGATACTCTTTTTAAATGAGAATATTATTACAAAACATTGGTTACATCATTCATGTGGAGATTGTACATTATGTTTATTAACGATTTTGATCGACTTAAGGGGTGTTTAGCCGTAGATTTTTTTTCCAAAGCCCCCATACAGCACTCCGTGCAGGTACAGTCGCCAGAACATCAAGTTACCACAAACTGTAAAATTTCTCCAAACGATTTCAAACCATAAAATGTATATGGTTAAGCTCAAAATCGAATCAGAAAATTTGACAGTTTATGGTAACTTGATGCACTGGCGACTGTACCTAGTTGGCCATTGCTAAATGATCCTAGACTCGTGAAAGTCAGTTTGTGAATAAAACCGCATTATTTCGTAAAGAGGGGTTTAAAATCCATCAAAATGCACAAATTCACTTAAATGTGTTAAATTAATTTAAACTAAGTAACTTTTCTATATTTCCTGGCGTGGTTGACTGATGATCTTAGTGCTGTACACTGCTATGCAGAAATATACATGTCTACATTATACAGGCAACTTGTTACTTCCCTAATGGAACCTGCCACCTGTCCTCGACTTTTTGGACACAGCGTAGAGAATACAGTATGACAACTTTCTTGGTCATTTTTAATGTGAGCTCAACTGAGCTGTGGTTTCCTTTAGATAGCTTTGTAGCAAAAGGCACTTTACTAAATGTATTTTGCTACAAGAGTGTGTTTGACGATTTTTAATTCGATCGGTAGTTTTCTTTATATCCCTGCCTATCTGTAAGTTGACACATAACATTTGGGTAGACCTTTGGCACACCAAAGGTCTACCCAAATGTCCCACAGGATGCAACATGTGTTGACACTCTTGCGCCATCCCATCTTCCTAGCATTGTACGGCGACCTGTGCGGGGCCGCTGCTGCCGGTGTTGAAAACCTCAAACTGCGAAAATACAATAACTTCATTAGTAACTATGTGTTTTAGCCGTTTGGGGTTGAAAAACGAGGACCATGGGGTCCGAGTGCCTACCTAGTGGGACATCGCTAAGCGGTTGGTCGACTCTTTCCGTGACCAGAGGTCTGGCCTATTTTGGCCAATGTGGCAGTGCAGCCAGCCTTCTGGGCACTATTCCTGTTGACAGCGATGTGGACGAATTTTTTGACGCACTTTAGTGCTTTTCTTTTCTATAATGTACATATTTTAATATTATTTTAAGTTTGGTTATAGGTTACAACAAGGCAAATAAACTGTAACATAAAATTCTCTAGATACAATTTAAAACCAAATAAAATGTCAGCAATGTATGGTGTACTTTGTTAAGTTTATGTATTTCGAAAATTGAACCAAGTTGTCCTACCGTATTTTTTTTTCTGTACAGTATTTTAGTACTAAGATCGTCGTCTTCCCACGTATTTTGTATAAATATTCTTAAAGTCTGAACATTTCTTCTGTAAACTAAATAAATACAAGTTGTTGTGTTTCACATAAATCAAATAAATCCGTGTAGTTGATGTAGATTACTTTGTATACGTTCGTTCGATGTTTTTGGTGATTTTTAAACTATTTATGTGATTATAATAGTTGCAAAATAAAATATGATAAACTGAAGTTTTTTTGTTTATTATTTTCACACCTTACATCATCTTCCAACCGAAATACACCTTGCAGAGTTGCTGCTGTATGCGCTTTGCAATTTTCCAGACAATTCATATCACACCTGTGTAGGCGTCTTGGGTGAGGCGGACGGTGTACAGTCACGAGCATCAATATGTAAATACTTAACAACTTGTTAAAAGTGTTTTTCTCCTACTGTTCATATTAAAATTTCATGTTGTTACGAACATAGTATTCTGGAACTCATATTTTATGAAAAAGATCCTACCTCTAAGTGAAAATCGTTATTTCTCTCGAAAATTGCTTTTAAATTTAGGAAAGTGCATACATATTGGTGCTCGTGACTGTACCTACAAGGAATAAACAGACCCTTCACCAAACCGTCAACCAAGCATTCTGTACATGAAATTAAGTAACACTACGCAAAAATTATTGCTGAGAAACGACCTTTTTTTTGGGATAAAGAATTAATCATAAATCAATACATAATGCTGAAGGATGCATTGAATAGTACAGGAGTCATGGAAGTATTTAGAGTAAATAAATACCAAAAAAAACCGTACCATTAAATCCATCAATCAGCACAATGTTTTGAATGCGTTAAATTCAGTTCTAACCTCTTTCTTTTTGGTTTTTTCACTAAATAAAAAACAAATTACTTGAAATTACAATTAACAACAATAACACGGGGCACAATGAATCGGGTACATTCCAGGTCGTCTCAGCTCCGCTGCGATCAGACATTTATTGTCGTTCGCGCCTCGAGCTGTAAACATCAGGGCTCTGTAGAAGCACGCTGTGGTGTGAGTAGACTGGTAAGTAGATCGCGTGATGCCACCACTGGCGCGCTTGCGAATCATTTTATGTCCGTACTAATGACCGGATCCGACATCTATCTATGAATTTCGTTCATCTGTCATTTCATGGGAACATTTAGTTGGTGTACCTTCAAACAAGTTAATGACCGGTCCTGTGGTGACAATAATACCAATAACTCAATAGCTTGTTTAATCCCAAATGTCAAAGCCATCCTCCGCAGATATGCTCATAAAATTTTATATGATTTTGATGATAGCACAGCGCGGTGGGAACGCTCGTAATTGAGACCATTCATACAAAATTGTGGCTTCGTTATGGTTCTTATTTCTGCTGTGACGTCAGGAGACATTTTTATGTCTGTTCCTCGATAGGACTGAGGTGTAGGTAACTATAGTAACTTATTTATTGATAAGGGTTGTTTATGTCTTTTTACTGCCCCCGTAGCATGACCACCATAGACAAGGAAATCTGTCATTGTGTCGACACAATCTGCCATTTTGTCGATTCTTCCGTCAAAGAAATCCTTGTCTGGCAGGCCAAAAGCCAGAAGGGAGACCTGTTTGAGATTCGCACGTACCAGGTAAGCATGGCTCAAAGCGTAGTAGCCAGAAATGAAAGTAGTAGTACTAAGCTGTGGGTGGCACAAGGCGGCCAATGTTGCTGTGATTGACTGCTGCGTTGCGTTGTGATTGAATGTTGGTGTGATTGGGTTCGAATCCCGCACGAAACAAATATTTTTATGGCCTACAGATAGTTGTTTCGTCTGGCTGTTTGTGTATGTGAGTTCAAATGTTTGTAAACGCACCCACGATACAAGAGAAATTCCTAGTACAGGACGTTTTTTTAAAAAAAAAAAAAATTGCTGTCTCATACATTTAGGTTGAGTAGTTTTGGGATATTGGGATTATGGGACCGCTGTTTATTTTTTCGCGATTACGATGTTATTCTCGTAAAGTAGTAACATAAAGTAGTACAGTTTCATAGTTTGTATTACACCCTTTAATATGACCATCATCATCGTCACTTGGGGTCGGCGCAACGTGATTTTTTCTTCCATTCTCCTCTGTCAACCGTCCCGCTATCATTTACTCCTTTATCTTTCATATCATTCCTCACACAATCCATCCATCGTTTCTTTAGTCTTCCTCTCCCTCTCCTTCCATCAACATTTATACCATAACTTTCTGATAAATTCTGTAGAGATACTATACTACTTATGATAAGAAGATTCCAAACTTCTCATCAATACAAAGTCTGAATGTAAAGAAATCGGCTATTAACTAATGTACCCGTAAATTCTGAAAGAAAGTGTAAACCTTGAACCTTTTCAAAGCAACATATCTAAGAGATATAAGTAGATAAAGCATTTTCCGTACGTTATCGAAGCTTTCACTGGGCGCACTAGTTTTCCGACCGATTGCTCTAAGCGTACACTTTCACGTGTATTAGAGAGACGCAAAGAGCTATCTTTATAGGTAAAGTAAGTTGTACTTTAGAAAATGTGCCGAAGAAACATATCTGCTGTTCCATACATTTTGACCGTGTAGGCATTTTTGTAGGAAACGGCTGTTTTTTTTTTACAACGATGGGTGTAATTGGTAAAAACGGAGACACATCAAGCTATGCAGTTCCAGTATAACTTAGCCTTGCTTTATACAACATTAGTTTTAGTATATGCGAAACCTGATACACGTGTCTAGTATTTTTATGTAAAGAATCTATGTACAAAATTTCAAAACTGTATCATGAAAAATCACAAAGTTATAAGCTTGTTCTGTTACCTAGTTGTCCGCACAAAAACGCGATCACCACGCAGCGCGCGCCTCCAGCGTCGTCTTGAGCTCATTGATAATAATAATTTGGCAGTAGGTATCTAAATAATTGGGATAGGTACTTAAAGTCGCTCGGTGTCCAACTTTTTACTTTTTTAAATATTATGGGAAATAAAATAACATGGTTTAAAAATTATTAGAATCGATTCAGTTACTTATTCTGAACAAACTATATTCAGGTTTCGCATATACTAAAAATAATGTATAGATTTCCCATGCAATGATCTGCATAAACTGGTTTTGTATAGCTTGTTTGGTCGCCGTGCTTACACGTTTGGACCATGACTTGGGTTACGACGTTGGACACTTTCTATCCCAGTAAAAAGTTCCAGTGGGCTAATTTTCAACGCAAAATCTACTCCATATTTCCATAAAATCTACTACACACCAATAACACTCGATACTCGAAACACATTCGCGAAAATAGAATTACTATATCAAGGTAAGGCCTTTGCTATAGAATCAGACTTCGGATCACTACCCAAAGCTCATTCTATTCAATACGTAATAACGATCTTGTTCGAACTGATCTTAATCTGGCTGTATATGGAGTAGATATCCGAAAGGGGCTATCGCAATAAAATTCAACATGATACGGTAATGGCTACGGTAAGTACTCGGCGTAAACTTACATTTTACCTTGTGATATAACTTCAGAGGGAACTAATTTAATGCATTGTATAAACAAACTAGCGACCTGCCCAGGCTTTGCACGGATGCAATATATACATATAAATCTTCCTCTTCAATCACTCTATCTATTAAAAAAAACCGCATCAAAATCCGTTGCGGAGTTTTAAAGATCTAAGCATACATAGGGACAGACAGATAGCGGAAAGCGAGTTTGTTTTATACTATGTAGTGATGCACCGTTTCAATGTACTTCTTGCACAGGCAGAAAGATATTGAGAAAATTGCTGCAGGATTCATTCAAAATTGTTTGCAGTATGTTATTATTTTCGGCTGTAGCCAGGGTGTTTCCAAAAGCAGCAGAGCTTCCTCTCTCCTCCATCTCTAGCATCATCAAATGTTCCCACTTGTGGGACACAGACGCAGTAAATTTAAACTTAAACCGGTTATTATCATTAACACTGAAAACGAGATATTTATAATGTTTACTGTTTGTTTTGAAACCTGTTAGTACATCTTTGTTTTAAGTATTAAAGGAACTCATAGTAAATTTCTGGGGGGAATCAATTTAGATTGCCCGCTAAGAAGAAGTTTATGAACGAAAGCAAATAGATGCAATTTATGATTTATACTGGAAGAATATCCGAAGATAAATATAAAATATGTAAATAATCGGTATGTAGTATTAGAGCATAGTTGCCATCGGGAAAAATACCGGGACCTCAAGTCCGCTATTACAATTGTGTCACAATGGTCTATCACTGATTTCATAATTGTTGATTTTGACAAGTTTGGTAATCTACTAATTAATGGCGTCATTATGACTTTCCAATGGTCAACCACTGACACTCCATTGAAAGAAATGGCATAGAATGGTAATCTGATAAATAATAAATAATATGTAAAAATATATATAAATTAAATCTGGCATGAATATAATGTTCTTTAGTAGTAGTTTTTCGAAAATCATTTCTACTAACGGGTTTTATAATAATGGCAATACAACAATGTCATTATAACAATTCTATTACGAGACCATTGACCGACCAATGATCGACCATTATGAATTTAGCAGATTACGAACTTTTAGCAAAATGACAATGGGATCGTGTTGGAATGAAGAATTTATAAAAATAACAGACTTGGGCTAGCCTCATCCCCTGATTGGCACAAGAAAAGAGAGGCCTATACCAGCAGTGTGTTAATTCAGGCTGTGGATGATGATGATGATGAAAACAAAACAAACAAACAAAAAAAACAAACAAATACCAAACAAACAAATTAAGCCACAACTAAGCAGAAATCAAAGCACGCCTACTGTGAAAAAAGAAAATGAAGACACAAAAGTTCAACCTTTAGATATCTACATTAGTAAGTAGAACATAATAATATATTAACAACAGCAAAACGAGAAAAATAACGCTACTATTTCTTTTTGTTTAGTATTATACATGTTTTTGTATATTGTTTTATTCGGTATCCACTCAGTATGCTCCTAAAATAGAAAACAAATGAACAACGTCTTTATTTCTTTTGTTTTAATATAGGTATTGTCACGAAAACTAATTAGGTAATGTGTTCTGGCTCTGTGTATTTTATGAGAACACTAATGAAGTCTAATGAGGTGGATTTGTCCTGTGGTAGGTGGGGAGAATTTGGTGAATAAATAGAGGAGCTCGTGGCTAAATAATATCAGCCGCTCGGATCGATCTTTAGGTTAAGCCGTGATTGCCTAGGTTGGTCTGTGGATGGGTGACCACCCATTACATACCGAGTTTCCTCCGTGACTCGGAAAGCAAGTTAAGCCGTTGGTCCCGGCTGTCATTTGTAGATCTTTGACAATCGTTAGGTAGTCAGTGGCCCAAAAAGTCTGACAACCAGTCTTACCAAGGGGTATCGTATTACGCAATACTAACTGGGTTGTGGAGGTCAGCTAGGTAGTCGCTCCATGTAAAATACTGGTATACAGCTGCATCCGGTTAGACTGGAAGCCGACCCCAACATAGTTGGGAAAAGGCTAGGCAGATGATGATATAGAGGTTTTAGGTTTCTTGTATAGTCTACTGCAACAAAGTTCTCTATGTTAATTAGTTAGAACTGTACCCGGCACGGTTGGCACAGTGGCTGAGCGACTGGCTGTTGCTTTGCGTGTCGCTCACTGGTTGATCCTCTCACGGAACAAATATTTGTATGACCTACAGGTAGTTGTTCCTGGTCTGGCTGTTTGTGTATGTAAGTTTTAATGTTTGTAAACGCACCCACGATACAGGAGAAATTCGAGATGTGGGGAAAATTAAAAAAAAACAGGCACGTCGGTAGAAGGGTTGGAAGATCAACTGATGATGATGATCATCAAAACGCCAATGAAATTTGTTTCATAGTATAGTTTAAGAGCAATGCCTCTTGTTAAGACTGTCTGTCTGACTTCTACCTGTAACGACTCTCAACGATCTACAAATGACAGCCGGGATAAACGGTTGGCTAGAGGCCATGTAATGGATGGAAACCCATCTACGAACCTACCTTGGCAATCGCTGCTTTACCTTGAAGAGCGACCCGTGCGGCTGTTATTATTTGGTGACGAGCTCCTCAGCTCCATCTTAATCAAATCAAAAGAAATGGCCACAAATTGTAATCTCGTTTAAAGCAAACCAAATCGAAATAAAGAAGAAAAAATAAATAAGATTATAAAAATACTTTTCTTTTATTAATTTTCTTTTAAAATGAAATAATCTTTTGCGTTCGTCATCAAATCACGTCAAACAAAAACCAAAAAATTCACGCAAAATTGAACCTTCTGTCTTCAGCAAAAGGCAAACACAAATGAGAGCCTCCATAGATGTTTTTAACGAGACAGTTTTGTTGTATTGTGGCTCATAATTACAGAGCCGGATTCAGGAAGACAAAGAAGCTATTGAGGACGAGACTTTTCATTGAAAATCTCTTTTGTTTCGAAAGTGACGCGCCCAGTCGTGACGTCAGATGCGATTTTTATATTGCATGATGCGATTTTATTTTTTATACCTGCCCCCGTAGCATGACCACCGTAGACAAGGATTTCTTTGACGGAAGAATCGACAAAATGACAGATAGTGTCGAGGCAATGACAGATTTCTTTGCACTATCTGTAATTTTGTCGATTCTTCCGTCAAAGACATCCTTGTCTACGGTGGTCATACTACGGGGGCTGTCCTCTCCTATTTTCCCGAGCTCATCATCATCATCAGCCTACAGCAGTCCACTGTTAAACAAAGGCCTCTTCAATCGCAAGCCACTTGATTCTCGGCCACTCTTATCCAGTTGCTACCACCCTGCGAAGATCGTCGCTCCACCGAGCCTGAGGGCGTCCCACTTAACGATTGCAGATTCGCGGTTTTCACTCAAGAACACGTCTACCCCAACGGACATCGGTTCTACGGCTAAATGGCCGGCCCATCCGCCAGCCGGCACTCCGGAGTTCATCTATACGTTATTCTGAAGAATAATTTTGGGATTACGTGGCAGCTCTTATATTGCATTTTATCTGTTACATTGGGTTTTGGAGGTGTGATCCACTTTAAACCTCGATAGATGATTGATAGAGCAGGATGACATAAAGAGAAAAGAGATACCGTGGCCCTGGAACACAAAGGGCAAAGAAGGAACATGGATGGGTTTTAGTCAGTAGAAATCTGACACTCCCTTCCGCTCCGCCCAGAGCGGGGGTCATTTGATGATTACCCATCCGAAAAAAAAAAGGATGTCATAAAAAAAAAATAAAAAAAACTTTGCTTGAGGAGCTCGTGGCTAAATAATAACAGCCGCTCAGGCCGATCTTTAGGTTAAGCCGTGCCTCCCATTGCCCATTGCATACCGAGTTTCCTCCGTACCTCGAAAAGCACGTTAAGCCGTTCCCGTTGGTCCCGGCTATCATTGTAGATCTTTGACAGTCTTTATAGGTGGTGAGTGGCCTGAAAGTCTGATAACCAATCTTACCAAGGGGTATCGTATTACCTAGTGCTAAATGGGTTGTGGAGGTCAGGTAGACAGTCGCTCCATGTAAAGTACTGGTATTCAGCTGCATCCGTTTAGACTGTAAGTCGACCCCAACATAGTTGGAAAAAAACTAAGCAGATGATGGTTGATTGGAGATGATTTGATCACATATTTCCGCAAAAATGCGGCATTTTCTATTTGCCTAAGTCTCGCGAATTTCCTTAACAATGTAAAACAAAAACAAGCAAAGAACTCTTCAACACATTGACAAAAGTAAATATCGCTTAATAATAGATAGCACCCCTCCCGGTACCATCTAAGCGAAGTCATTGACCGTAGCACCGTGACCCCGGAATCGCTCTATTTATACTACGTAAGTACCCAGCTCCAGGAAAATATCAAGGTCGGAGATGCCCAAAAACTAGCACAAATTGACCCCTGAATACCAACAACTGTAATGCTAAGACAGGTCATGAAATATTTGTCTTTTCCGTACTCCAAGTGCGAACATCCAACATAAGTTGAAACTTGAAATCCTCGAAGCTTGAATCCCAAGATGGGTCATTTGAAAATTGACACAAAAGACTCCAAGAACATTTATAATATACGAACAACCAGTATTAGATGACCGGTGAAATCCCACAGCTTGAAAGCCAAGACGGGTCCTGAAATATTTGTCAGTAAAGCCTCCAGTATTTTCACACGTCACATCCATAGTTTTGTTGACATTATCATCAATCACTTTTGGGGGAAAACTTTAGTAGGTGGAATGTATTTTTTTTCACAATAAACTACTAAAGTTAATGTAACGATCTATCAATATAAAGAATGCCGGATTTAATTATTTTGTCAATATATTTTGGGCGCGCTTTTAAAAGCTTTTAGCGTTAAATGAATTGATAACGTTTCTACGGAAATTTTATGGAATTAACTACGAAACAACTGATTTTTATACCGGAGGAAGCATAATGCTTAGTCAGCCTATAATGCTCCCACTGCTGGGACACAGGCCTCCTCTCTATGAGAGTTAACGGGCTATAATCCACCACGGGTAGGTAGATGTCACATGTCTTCGAATTTTTGGTTCTAGGACATGACGGTTTCCTCACGATGTTTTCCTTCACCGTTTTGAGAGCAGTGGTGATGAAATAAATTACACCAAGTAATGCGCCTGCCTGGGTTTGAACCCACGACTTACTGCTCGTACATCGGGGCCGCCACCACTACACCACCGGAGGAAGAATGATTTCAAATCGGGATGAACTGATAACGGGCCAAACTAGTTCGGACAGATTTCGAACGCCGGATCCTGCTGACAAATAATGTGTAATGTACTAAAGTATGTCCGGTGTCTGGTAGTCACTGTCCGGTGTACCGCCGGCCCGCAATCTGTCCGTTCAGGTTTGAACAGACCTCAACAGCACTATTCCGAAATTCACGTTGAATTTCACTCAAATGGTGACTGTTCGAAAGCTTAGTCATTTGTTTTGAAAGTATGATTATAGAATTTACTATTCCACTGTTCGAACCACAGATATAGATAAATAACTCAACTCAAAGCATTTATTTCAATTAGACCATCACAGGCACTTTTGAATGTCAAATAAAACAAAAAAAAGCGAAGCTACAGTCACAATCACAAGGCATAATAACTTGAGAAAGTACTGTAGTTGCACATTCCAAAGCGTAGATCTCTATGGAGAAGAATGGGCAAGAAACTGCATGGACACTCTTTTATGATGAAATATTGTTACAAAATCTTGGTTACATCGTTCATGTTGAGATTAAACATATATGTGAGAACGATGTAGAAAGACGTGCACATTAAGAGCGTCCAGAGTAAAAGATTAAATCAACAATGAAAAAATAAAGTAATTAGAATAAACCGTGGCAACTAAGAGATGACCAGTCTCAACTGACAGCGCCCGTTCACGAACATGACGCATGGATCAGCGTCATTTAACTCAACCATATTGAAGGGAACTAAATGACCCGACACACCCGCCACCATCAGCGAGGCATTTGAGTGGGCATGACATTCTCTCAGCCACCAAGGCACATTCAAGTCAATGACATATCAAGTCAATGATATACATACATACCTATAATTTGTCCATCTATTATGACGTCATAAGCACTATTTAGTTACTATACAAACAAGTTTCTTAAAATTAAATAAATTATTATTATATTATTTTTTTAAATTCTTAGGAATCGTCGTGACTTATCACGACGATTCCTAAGAATTTAAACAGCCAGAATCGCCAGAATCAGACCAAAAAACAACAGGCCAGAATCTAACATAAAGTTAATCAGTTAACTTCTTAAAGTTAACTGATTAACTTTATGTTAGATTCTGGCCTTTACCGTTATCTTATAAAGCAATACGCCTGTTATCCATCTGCCATCAGGCAGAGGTGTACCTAATAGTGCCCTCACATATTGCTAGTATTTATTTGACAAAAAATGTACAATATAACAGACAAATTAATCCAAGCTTGCATAGACAAAATACATGTAATACGGGATGAGCCTATTGCCAACCGGACACAAAACTGGAATTATTGATGGAGAAACCTAATAACACCAATCGAACCAGGACCTCATGCTCAGCTTACGACTATTAGACCAACGAACAAATGATGAATAAATAAGCTCTCAAACTGTAGCCGATAGTGACTTTAAAATCGATATCCTGGATTCGAGCCTTGTTATTTCCCTGGAGAAGTTTCCCCAGCCGTTGCCAACAAAACAAATATTTTCTTCAAGTATTAACTTTTAACTTAAGTTTCATTTCTTTCTTCAGGAACGAGAGATTTTTCAAGGTCGATCTAAGTGATTTATCTTGTTTTCCCTTGAGAAATTATCGTTTGTTATTGACTGGCTTTATTTTACTCATCGATGCTTGATTTTTCAAGTTCAGAAATGTGTTCTTTTCTAACGTAGACTTTATTCATTGTCTCGTAGCCGCAAGCGGGAGCTGCTGAGCGTGTGATTTTGAGTTAGATTGCCTGATCGGGCAAAGTATTATTGAGTTCTTATATTTGTAACGTTTCAGTGGACACCCTGAAAAAACAAAATTAGTGGTATGATACCGTTGAGCTTCGGAAAACACTCTAAGCTTTTGGCTCTACGCCCGATTTTTAACTGATTGTATCGGGTAGCCGTCCCATCGAACTATGGGAAGAGAGAGTGTACCTGATTTTGCACTATAATATTTCCTGTTTTTGTAATTTTTCTGACAGTAATTGATCGGCAGCTAAATTCTATAGGCATCCAAAGGTGGATGAACTATGACTTGGGTTAGGTAATATAACTTTTTTCTTGATAGTACATTCTCGTCGAATATTCTCCACGCAGGCGAAGCCACTCGTCAACGAGATTGGAAAGACCACAAATTGCTCGGTAAACTCTTCCTGAGTATGACATGTTTCCATTAGAACCTCATTGTTCTTACAAATTGATGAAACTTCATTTTTCTCCCCGAGATTTTCTATTGCATCGGATTTTCTATTCTTACTTCATGTTGCGGAAACTGGGTCAAAGTATACCTACCAGGTGAACAGAGCAGCGTAGATGCAAGTCGGCAAAAGTAGATTAAAAACCATACAAATTCAAATTATTTTGTTATACCAGTACTAGCGTACTTTATGAAAGGGCTCGTTTGCAGGTCATTGAAGTTCTACTGTAATATACTCTTTTTAGATCACCAAGTAGAAACCTAGTATTATGTTCTGGATTGAAATATATGGATGGTCTGATAGAAGGCACACAAAACATCGAATTGCTTTGCTTTTGGCTTCATTTTCATTGTTGTTTACCCACCGCTGTCAATTAGCCACAAAAATAAAACAAACTTAAAAAAAACACCAAAAAATTTAAAAAAAAAACTCTAGTGTCAAAAGTCGGAGGCAAAAAAAATTCACTGACTTCTGAAGCTAGAGTTATTTTTAAGTTTTTTATTTTTCCGTTTTTAGTTGTAATATCCTATACAATTTTTTCCTGTTCTATAGTCTCTGCCTTCCCGCATGGGGAAATGGCGTGAGTTTATGTAAGTAACTACGTGTGAAGGTTTCCCACTTTCTGGAGCCCTGACACAGCCAGAAGGCGTCGCGGCAGACCTCGCAGAAGATGGCGGGACGAACTTGACAAAAAAAACGACCAGTGGCCCACATTAGCCCTGTATCGTAGCAACTTGAAGTCATGGGGAGAGGCCTTTGCCCAGCAGTGGGATGACGCAGGCTAACAGTATCAGTATCAGTATTATTATATTAATTATATAAATTGTGTAAATACAAAGAAGCACGGCCTACAGACATGCTATCAGATTCAAGCCATTGTGACTACAAAATTAGAATGTCTACTCGCGATAACGTCGCAACTTTCCTTCACAATGGTCATTCGTTTTATTTTCTATCTCGCCTAGTTTTTTTGTATAAAACATAAATCGCAGCGGGGTACAAATCTCGTTATTTTTAGGACATTTTGTTGTTGACGCTGAAAATTTTTAATTTGGTGGTCTTTGTTTGATGGTGGAACGTGTTCGAGACGGATACGATATTGTTATTTTTTTGTTTATGACGCCCACGATCTTACAAAGTTTTTTTTTAAATTCACAACGTCGTAGACTCGTGAAAGTAGGTATGACATATAAAGGTATTAGGAATTGGCTGTAAGGTTTCTTATCATCCTCAGCCCACCCATAATAATAATAATATGATCATCTTTCGAGGGTCTTATTCGCGGTTGGATCAAGGGCCTAATTCAGAAGGCAGTACTCCTCGATACGGCTCGCATTGTGAGGAGGTTCTTGTCTCTGAAGCCTTACCTACCACTAGCTTGGACCCTGCTCCCGACACCGGCGGACCACTCTTTTTAATTGTTAATGTTGTTTTAAGAAATATTTGTAAAAAAAATGAATAAAGAAAATATTAATATTTTTTTTTTTTTTTTTACGAATATTTTCGTTAAGAATGAACGCAATGGGACAGACGACCTCGACCTTGACGGTACAGCAGCAGAGTGTGAGTGGATAAGTTTTGGCCTGACTAAATAAAAAATACTGTCGTGGCAGCGACACAAAGAAAAAGGGGCATGTTCAATTGCCATGGGGTGCTTTTGACATCATCCCCACATATTCCTTTGCCCAGCTCTTCGATATCCTTGAGGCGTCATATGCGACACGAAGAATGAAAAGGGGTGACAGATTTACTGCCGTTAGCTATACGATCGTAAATGCGGCGCTCCGTAGCCGCCAGTGGCGAAGCTGGTCATTATAGGGCACTGTATCAAAAAAATTTGACCCGAGTGTGGCGAAGCCCAAAAAGAGGGTAATAAATAATAGTATCGCTGAAGTTGTTTTATTAAGAGAATGTAAGAGCGAGTAAATGATATAGAAAATTGAGTAACCTCGATCGTTGCTCGCAATTGTTAAGTCTTCAATAACTTGGTATTTGTCAAGTCTTCATCAAAAAGCGATCTCGAAAATTGGAGGTTTGTGAACCGCCATAGTATTTTTTTTTTCTCCATCATCAATTCATCATCTCTTATATCAATAACAATTTGAGGTAATACGATACCCCATGGTAAGACTGGTTTTCAGACTTTCGAACCACCGACTACCTGTAACGACTGTCAAAGATCTACATATTACGACAGGTGGGACCAACTTCTTAACATGCTTTCCGAGGCACGGAGGAAACTCGGTATATTATGGATGTTCACCCATCCAACGTAGGCAAGCGCGGCTTAACCTAAAGATCGACCCGAGCGGCTGTTATTATTTAGCTTCGAGCTTCTCCCGGATAACAAGTCAGCCCAGTCAAGCACCAATTCACACTTCCCCAAGTGAAAAAAACTGTTGTGATCTAGACCTTGGTAACAATTAAGCGTAATTAAAAACATTAATCGTCATTAACTCTCCAGTGACGCATTATATGACCTTTTTCCTCAGACGCCATGTTTTCGTAAGACTCACCTTGACTTTTCACAAGTTCTTGTTACGCTCATTAATGTACTCATAATGTTGTAATGTATCATAACATCACAGTACTGTATCTAGGCAGTGTTACATGTCATGTGACTTTCATTAAATACACGTCTACCTACCAGGGAAACTGGCTTTTGTTTTTTTGTTGGCACATTTCGACATCATAGGCTTATTTTGGGTTAGCTCGTTCCATCGTCGACCTCATAGAGATGAGGTCGACGATGAGGACGAGGTTACTCTTGACCTCAATCTAGTCCTGAGGACAGAGGTCCTCAGGACTAGATTGAGGTCAAGAGTAAGCCCATACAACATTATTTTTAGTATATGCGAAACCTGAATATAGTTTGTTCAGAATAAGTAACTGAATAAAATCTAATAATTTTTAAACCATGTTATATTTTTTCCCAAAAATATTTAAAAAATTGAAAAGTTGGACACCGAGCGACTTTAAGTACCTATCGCAATAATTTAGGTACCTACTGCCAAATTATTATTATCAATGAGCTCAAGACGACGCTGGAGGCGCGCGCTGCCCCTCCAGCGTCGTCTTGAGCTTGTTCTGTTATCTAGTTGTCCGCACAAAATCGTGGTCAACACCACGATTTTGTGCGGACAACTAGATAACAGAACAAGCTCATAACTTTGTGATTTTTCATGATACAGTTTTGAAATTTTGTACATAGATTCTTTACATAAAAATACTAGACACGTGTATCAGTTTTCGCATATACTAAAACTACTGTTGTATAGTATATACAAAAAAAAAACAAGGAAATATAGAGAGAAATATAGAGGAACTCATGGCTAAATAATAACAGCCGCACGGGTCGATCTTGAAGGTTAAGCCGCCCTGGCCAAGGTCGGTCTGTAGATGGGTGACCATCATTACATACCGAGTTTCCTCCGTTCCTCGGAAAGCAGGTTAAGCCGTTGGTCCCGGCTGTCATTTGTAGATCTTTGACAGTCGTTACAGGTAGTCAGTCTCCCGAAAGTCTGACAACCAGTCTTACCAAGGGGTACCGCATTACCCAGTAATAACTGGGTTGTGGAAGTCAGACAGGCAGTCGCTCCATGTAAAATACTGGTAATCAGTTGAATCCGCTAAGACTGGAAACCGACCCTAATAAATTTGGGAAAAGGCTAGGCATATGATGGCATCTAAAGGGCGCCTCACATTAAAAGTCATAAGAGAACATACTCATTAGACGTGACGAATCCTGCACGTTTTCGGCTTTAAACCCCAAATAATTGGGGTCACTATTGTTGCAAATTAGGTCGAGTATCACCCAGGCGAGATGGACAGTCGACATTGTTGCTATCGCGGAAATATCCTGGTTGAGGCTGCCAAAAGAACGTAAAGTTTGGCACAAACAAAGAGAGGCCTATACCCAGCAGTGTGTGAAATTGGGCTGTGGATGATGATGGTCACCCATTTGAAGCAATGCACCGATAGTATAAAACAAATTCCACCACCGCGTGTGTCTGTCTGTCTGTCTGTTCGCGATAAACTCAAACACGACTGAACGGATTTTCATGCGGTTAGGAAGGTTTAAGTATACAATAATTTGTCAAGGTTTTGTGTCAATTGGTTAAAATATGACGATAATTGTTGGAAGCGTCAAAAAGTCAAGCCATAGGGAGCTTTCATTTAAAACGCTGCCTTGTTTTGTTATATCCCTTTGAGATATTATAACATAACAATATATAGATCTATATATATATAATGCATTGCATATATATATTATAGATCTACAAAAAAGTCATAGTCGCGATGATATATTTCTTCTATTTTTTATCTTCTAAAAAAATGATGTGACCATTTTTTGCACACAATGCGGTAATTGGAAAGCTATTTAGACCGATACAGTATTAATCTTTATCAACTTATATATGTTACTTTCGTGGACATTATTATAATCTTCACCATATAATTTAAATTAATATCTTAGGAGTTATCGCAAAAAAATAACTCGCGCGAAAATAAATTCAAGCTCGTATTTCACACCGACGATGACGGAACTCGCTTCGGGATAGACAAAACATGTAGGCATAACTGCTCTACTACCAGTACGGAGCGGGTAGATAGTTCTGTATAGTTATATTACTATTTTATTGGTTTATCTTGATACCGTTGTCCATTTAAGAAAAACTTTGCTTATAGACTTCAATAATACTTTAGTCAAACAATACCACCGATTTAGAGCTATATTTTCTAACAACAGTATTTCTCCGACTCAGCTTTATTCAAAAAGTCAATTTCTCCTTACAATTGTTTAAGAATTACGAGTTACACTGAGTCGCGATCAAATAAAGCCGTCAGTAACAATTCCTGAGCCTGTTGACACAGGCCCTTTATGTTAACGTTTCGATTTTGTTCACAGTTTGACTTTGGATCCAATATTTCTTTGATGACACAAGTAATTATGTATAAGTTATGATTTAAACTTCGAAATGAATAAATGTTTAGGGAGTTTAATATTAATTGTAATTAAATATAGATTTTGATAAAAAAAACTTCTTAATGTTGTGTGAAAACAGCTCATGGGTTGTTGAAACGAACTGTTGGCCAGTCAGCGAATTGCTAGCTGCCATTAGTGTATACTTACACTTCGTTTACGACCTCTCTTATTTACTAAGCGTTACCAAAGAGATGCTTACGAGCTAGGGTGTATCCACAGAATCTGAGCGGAGATGTGTACTAGCTAGATCGAAGCAGAGATGTGTGTGCAGGCTACGGACGCCGTTTAGCTACAACGTGCGGTTAGCGGTGTGCTGTGAGTGGCGTGCCGGTTTGCATATCTCCTCTCTTCTCCACTTTGCATATCTCCGCTCGTCTCCGCTTTGGTGGAGTGGCCTAAAGTCCGTTTTACATTGGCCAAGTAAGTGTTTAGCGAGTCAGCAGTCACTATCCAGGTACTCGCCACTCGGCACTGTACTAGTATTCGCTACTTGCTACTGTAACTTGTGGTACGGTCCAAACAAATTCTTTTTTTTTTTACCCGACTACGGCGAAGCCAAAAGGAAGGGTTATGATTTTAGCAGTCTGTGTATTGATGTATTTATGTTTGTATTTACGTATGTACCTCCGTAGCGCCTAAACTATTCATCCCATTTTCATGAATAAGGTGTCAATCGATTAGTTATTCTAGCCCGGGTAACATAGGCTACATTTTAACCGAATTCAACAAAAGGAGGAGTCGATTTTACCTTGTAGACCCCGAATTTAATTACAGAGTGATGATTGATGATGATGATTTCAGTAGTTGGGTATTTTAGTTGTAGAATACCACACACGTCGACCGCTGGGCAAAAGTCTCCAAGCGATGGTTGCCGGAAGTCTGACGGCGCCGCCGAGGCCGGCCCAGAAAGAGGCGGCGAAACGAACTGAATACATATCGGGAGGGCTGGGGTTCGAAGGCACGGGAAAAGAACACATGGGAGGAATTGGGGGAGGCCTTTGCCCAGCAGTGGGACAGTATAGGTTAATTAAAAAAAAATACGACTCAAATTCTTGTCTTTTGCTCATTTCCTTGTCGCACGGTTACTTGCCCCCGTAGCATGACCACCGTAGACAAGGATTTCTTTGACGGAAGAATCGACAAAATGACAGATTGTGCCGACACAATGACAGATTTCTTTGCACTATCTGTCATTTTGTCGATTCTTCCGTCAAAGAAATCCTTGTCTACGGTGGTCATGCTACGGGGGTTGGTCGTAAGTAAGTGAATATTTAAATAAACAACATTATTCATCAGATTTTCGCAATAGGTACGCAACACGAGAACATTTAAATTATATTCAAGTAACCTGCGCCTCTAAATTTCAAAATTTCAACCAATTTCATTCCAGGCGAACCGTCCCATGATAAATTTCAATAAGAACGTAACTTAACCATAATTTTTACGTTTTTAGGTCGTTCAGGTAATAAAGTGGTAAGGTATAGATTTATGGCCAGAGCCAGTAGGTGGTCGATACCGTGGAATAAGCTCTGTACCAAATTAGGGTCCAAAATTATGACACTTTTATTATACCGATACTCGAAGTTTATAGAGGCAACTTGAGCCGTTCTTTTAAGACTTTCTTTAGTATAATTTCTTGAAGAAATACTTACCCTATCATAGCATCTTCATATTATGAGACTTCATCATCAAAGGTTAAGCAGAGATGTATAGACACCAGCACATCAAGCTGCTACAATCTGTCAAATGTATTTAATAGGTTTTCAACTTTATCGCTAAAGTTTAGGTTCAAGGTTGATTAGGAGAATTTTACAGTTTCGGGTAGCTTGTTTTGAGTTCCCGATATTCCGGTGCTGTTGCAGGCACCATGATCATGGATAAACTGTAGTTATTGTGGGTGGGTGTATATGAGCAGACAAAACGGTCTACCCTCTTTCTTGCGCCGAAATATCGGGAACAAAAACCAATGGTAAACATGGTAAATATCCCGATTTCAGTGTAAATGATAATGTTTGACCATGTCAGATTAAAAACATAGAGATGTACTACTTATAATACAACATTTTTTATTTTTTCGGATGGGTATTCATCAAATGACCCCCCCCCCACTCTGGGCGGAGCGGAAGTGAGTGTTAGACTTCTACTGACTAAAACCTACCCATGCGGACCCCAACATGGTTGCTGACATCTAATACACCTACGTTTCACCAGTTATGTTTAAGTCCCATGTAATGGGGGGCAAGCCTATTTCTATCATCTGGGCACAAATCAAGAATCTAGACTGCTACTGGGAATTTTCCGAGACCTCATGACCCGCAGAAGCAGTAACCAGCCGAAGGTTCCCGAGAAGAATAGGTATGGCAATGAACAAGTGACTCATGGATTCACTAAAGTGTCTTTTTGCACCCGGAAACAAAGTATCTTTGTCCTCCAATGTAAGAGCTATTGCAGTCATTTATATCCGTCACTAAACCAGTTCGGGGTCGGGTCGACGGTCTATACTCTTGTTTTTATATTTATTTCAGCTAAACTCAACTACATTGTTCTGAATCGTGACACGAGTATGCACTATGCAGTTTTACAGTAGTTTTATGCTGGCTTGGGGTAAAATACAGCTTAATTTTATCGTGATTTTTAAAAACGAAACATTTTTATTTTTAGGGTTTTTTTATTTAAAAAAACGTTGCCCCGTACTAGGAATTTCTCCTTTAATGTGAGTGTGTTTAAAAAGATTTAAAATCACATACACGAACAGCCAGACCCGGAACATCCACCTGTAGGCTAATACAAATATATGTTCCGCGTGGGATGCGAACCCGTAACCCGCAGCGCAGCAGCCGATCGCTCAGCCACTGCGCCAACTTTTTTTTAAAGAAAGATAGGCCAGCAGTGAGCTAAGTGGATGATGATGATGAAAGTGACTGCTTGGACTCGACCCCTCGATATATGAATCATTAGTCGGGACCGATACCACTAGCTGCTCTTGTTAGTAGTGAGTTTCACAGCACGGTTTGCAGGAAATTGTTCTTTATAGTGAGTCTATACAGAAAAAGTATCCAGGTAGTTAGAAATCAATCAGAAAAGTTACGAAATACAGCTGCCCTAGATAAAATTTGTATCAGTTTTTACGCACTCCGATAACCGGGTGACACATCCAATATTTTTGGATTATTACAGGCTTTATCTTTTTTATTATTTCGATAAATGTCAATAGCCTTGTTCACTTTTGGCACAGTATGAAAAGAAACAAGTAAACCAACTTGGCCCTTTTTTGTGAAATCAATCACGGGTATTAGGGCTGGACTCCACCGAAGCGGAGACGAGAGATGAGGAGAGGAGATGTATTGTAAACCAATAATAGAATTCACTTCTCGATCCACTTATCTTTTTTGGAAACGGTTGAACAGAGAAGAGAGATGTCTAGTAATTGTTTAGGCCAGCGGAGACGAGAACAGACGTAAGCGGTGGGCTTTGTGCGGCGTGCGGTGTGCTATGAGCGACGTGCGATGCGCGGTGTACTGTGTGCGGCGTGCGGTGAGTGGTGTGCTTCCCTCCATTTTTTCCACCTGTTTTGATATTGAGCCTCTTCTTGCCAATAAGTCAACCAAGGATTCCCTCCATCTTCTCCTCGGTCTGCCGCGACCCCTTCTAGCTGTCTCAGGGATCTAGTTTTGCGAAATGCGGGCTCACAGCTTTGCTTTCATCCGGCAAACATGGCCTGACCAATCCAAGGCAAGCCTCTATAGTTAAAAAAAAAATTGTATGTGACCCGATTCCGAGTATTTGCTCCTAGTTGAAATACTGTATGTTTCTTTACGACTTTCATGTCTACTCTGCTATCGATGGGTGTGTAATATTATATTGAGATTGTTTTTTTATGTGACCGCTTTGGTCACATAATTTAGAAATCAATATAGGAAATTGTGTCGGGATAATGGATGGATAAGATTGGATGGTGTTGAGCTAAATGGCATGTTATAGGAGGAAACTCTGTACGTAATGTAATAGCGGCGGTGGCCCAGTGGTGGAGGCCCCGTCTTACGAACAGTAAGTCGTGGGTTCAAACCCAGGCAGGCGCATTACTTTGTGTAATTTATTTCATCACCACTGCTCTCAAAAACGGTGAAGGAAAACATTGTGAGGAAACCGACATGTCCTAGAACCAAAAATTCGAAAACATGTGACGTCTAGCAACCCGCACTGGGCCCGCGTGCTGGATTATAGCCTATTCCCTCTCATAGGGAGGAGGCCGTGTGTCCCAGCAGTGGGAACATTATAGGCTGATTACGCTGTATGTAATTGATGGTCATCCATGTACAGACCGACCTTGGCAAGCGCGTATTAACCTGGAAGATCGACCCTTGCGGCTGATATCTAAAAGACAGAGCTACTGAAAATGCGTTGCTAATTTGCTATTCCAGGGACAATGCTGAATGCGTTGACAACGATAAAACGATAACTGAGTTCCTGTTCCTAGGAACATACGTTCTTCTATCACATGTTTCAGAGATTAAAAGCATGTTTTGATTGCACAAAGCACCTTTTGAGATTCACCTTTAGTGGGTGATTTTATTTTCGTTTTTATGCGAACCCTTAACAGAGGTACTAACAAATTTAAGAAAAGCTGTAAGTAGAATCTGAAACATTATATCTACACTACAGAGATCACGTTGGTTTCTGTGAATGTCTTAATTGGCTGTGGCTGTCGAAGTGGTATCATATAGCCGGCCTTGTCGAAGTGGTATCATATAGCCATGAATTGAGGCTTTCGCTCACGACATCAATACAATCATTAGCCTTTCTCGAACTTCGGTTTCCTTCGTAGTGACTAATCACAATATGATGGCCAACTTAAAGGCAATGTCTAGCGATTCTCACACGACACCGCTTGTCCGCGCGGTCAGGCGGTGTACGTCTGTTAGGCATCAACGGATTTCATACAAGCCGACGAGATATCCGCCAAAAAGCATAGATTATTGTAATGTGATCCACAAAAATATTGTTTCCAAACACCCTGTTAAACTTTCTAATATAAAGGGTGTAAATAGACCCTTAACAAAACCGACAGGCACTTGTTTTCCCCATCTTTGCGATCATTTTTTTTGTTCTAGACCATACCTGGGAACCATCTAGTTACGGAGATATTGGGGGTCAAAGTTCCAACATTGTCACAAGTTTTTTTTTTTAAATACATGTTTTTAATGTAAGATTATTACTTTACACACCTCCACGATCCCCGCACTATTCGATCCATTCATCAGCACAATGCTTTGAGTGCTTTCCATCGAGTCCTACCGCAAAACGTGATTTTTCACCCCAAAAAAAAAAGTCGATTCCCAGCAATAATTTTTGCGTAAATTTATTTAGTTTGATGTACAGAATGCTTGGTTGACGGCTATGTGAAGGTTCTGTTTACACCCTGTATACTTCCATTTTTGTATGCTTCGCAAAATTATCTACAATTCTAACTGTAAAAAAACATTTATTTTTAAAAGACACTCAGTGACGTTGATGTGGGTGTAATGATACACCTCTGGGTCAGGCCTTTAGGCAAAACAGGCGCGATGTTATATTACGTTGAGTAGAGTGATATGGTAATATTACCCTTTGTCTATGAACTTATAATATATTACCACTTTTTGAAATACGAACCGCTTCCGCGGTAAAGCACGTAATAACTGGCAGTAACTTGGAAAAGCACCATATTTCACCTCGAAAAAAAAATTCGTTTCCCAGCAATAATTTTTGCGTAGAGTTACTTAGTTTGATGTACAGAATGCTTGGTTGACGGCTATGTGAAGGGCCTGTTTACTCCTTGTATGATCGAAGATCTCGTCGATGATAAACTACAACCAAGCCGCGTCGCGCGTCGTAACGATTGCCGCGCGTACTTACAAGCGACCGTTGTGATCATTTTGTTCGGTGAACAACGCGGTGCTTTTATATTCGCGCGATTAGTCGCTTTGGTTAGGACTTGAGACCAGTATAGTAACATAATATGTACATATCTGGATGGGTTTAGAGACTCCGTTTATTTTAAAAGTATTTCCTTTTTTTCTAGTTAGGTCAAAAATGGCGCTAAAACTATCACGCATCCAAAACAACTTAAATACCTATTCAATTTCCTTTCTCTGACAACTTAGACAGGCTCCGCTAAACTTGACCTTATTGCCACAGCGAAGCTGGTAGGTTCTACTACAATATTAATATTGTAAACAAAAGCTGGCAAACAATTTTACTACCCACAACCTGTACTTTTCAGTAACACCTGTCTGCGGCACAAAGCTAAAAAATACTTCAAAGCCGTTTTTTTTTACAAAAGCGCAGTTTTTATCCCAGTTCCGAACACCTATCGGATCAGACTGACAGCGCACAGGAGAAAAGCTCCACACCTGTTCTATACATATGTTTACATTGTTAATTGCCTCGTTCTTTTGGTTGACGTAAGTACGACAGAGTTTGATTCCCAGGTCGAGCAAGGCAAGGAGTTATAGGGTTTTTCTATTAGGACTGCTTCTTTGGTCTAATGGTCGCAAACGCAACTACTGGGCATGAGGTCTTAGGTTCGATTCCCAGGTCGGTCAAAGTGTTATGCGGTTTTTCCATCAGGAATTTCTGAGTAGCAGCCACGGAGTCCAGAACGAGACGGTTGATGGCAATAGGCTCGCCCCCTATTACATGGGACTTAAACATAACTGACGAAATGTGGGTGTACTATTTATTAGGTGCAGGATTACAGGCGTGATGTTATTTTATGTGTGTTAGGAAATTCTCAGTAGCTACCGAGTACTGACTGCTGTTCGCAGTTTAGATTTGGAGCCAGTTGATGGCAATAGGCTCGCCTTCAAGGGACTTAATGCCCACACTTTCGAAGAATACAGGCTTGATTTTATGTTACATTATGTTCTCGCCGAAATTGAGGCTATATCTTTATTTCATTTGAAAATTCTCGTAGATTATCCGAACGCAAAAAAATCCAATTAGCAACACAAAAAAAAACAACCATTCCAATCAAAACTCAATGTAACAATAGCTTTGGACATATTTTGAAATCGCGTTCGAAAAACAAAAAACGTACGACAAGGCAACATGTCACATATATGGACGTGATCCAATTAGCAACACAACTGTATTGCCTGTTACGACTTGTTTCAACGAGGCATCGGGTTACTCTCATTGCATGTTCGTTTTTGGAGCGGTGTGTAAATATGTAGGAGCTCGTGGATAAATAGTAACAGCCGCCCGGGTCGATCTTCAGGTAAAGCCGCGCTTGCCTAGGTTGATCCTTGGATGGGCGACCACCGCACACCGAGTTTCCTCCGCGCCTCGAAAAGCACGTGAAGCCGTTGGTCCCGGCTGTCAATTGTATATATTTGACAGTCGTTACAGGTAGACAGTGGCCCAAAAGTCTGACAACCAGTCTTACCAAGGGGTATCGTATTACCCAGTACTAACTGGGTTGTAGGGGTCGGATAGGCAGTCGCTCCAAGTAAAATACTGGTATTCAGCTGCATCCGGTTGGACTGGAAGGCGACAAGGGTATTTTGAAGATATAAGCTGAACCTGCATTCGTCTAGACTCTAGACGTATCAAGTAGGTAATCAATAAAAGCAGTGGCTCTTCCTTGCCTCATTTGTCAGTTCTAGACAAATTGAAGTAAATATCAAACTGAAATCTTTCTGATACTCGTAAGGACAGTAGGTTTTCCAAAGCTAATGAACGAACATTAAGTACTTATTTGACAGCACGGTTGGCGCAGTAGCCGAGCGATTGTCTGCTGCGCTGTGTGGTTTGCGGGTTCGATTCCTGTACGGAACAAATATTTGTGAGTTTAAATGTTTATTATTATTAACACAGCCACGATACTGGAGAAATTCCTAGTATAGGGCAACGTTTTTTCTTAAAAGAAAGAAAGAAATCGTTTAATTTGGGAAAATTTAAAACTTTTATCGGTAGAAGCTGAAAACAAAAAACACAAAAGAATTCTTTAAATAAAAACATCGATAGTTAATATCGGGCATTAGCATAAGCATAATCAGCCTATAATGTTCCCACTGCTGGGACACAGGCCTGCTCTCTATGAGAGGGAATGGGTTATAATCCACCACGCGGCCCAGTGCGGGTTGGCAGATGTCACATGTCTTCGATTTTTTGGTTCTAGGAAATGCCGGTTTCCTCACGATGTTTTCCTTCACCGTTTTGAGAGCTGTGGCAATGAAATAAATTACACAAAGTAATGCGCCTGCCTGGGTTCGAACCCACGAGTTACCGTTCGTAAGACGAACCCAAGACAAAACAGTCTACAGTAAATTACGAATTTAGTAGTCAGTTACTTATACCCTTACAAGACCATATATTAGCTCAACATCGCCCATTCTTATAAATTATCAACAAGTTAACATCAATTCAGATACTGTAGCATTCTCATAAATAAAATGGCCGCCGATAAAGAGGCCAAAAAACAATAAAAAGCGACACGTAATGTGCGGTATATTTCTTTTTACGCTTCCCCTTACGTGACTGCGACAATTAGCCATAAATTACCCTGGACGTAGGGTTACCATCAGGCAATTTTCAAATTCCTTCCAAAAAAAGTCCGGCCCTTTTACTTTTCTCGGCGAATTTCTCCAAGAAGAGCTAAGGTGGCCTACTATGACGTCTTAAAGCAGGAGTAATTCCAGGGTGGGAAAGAGATGGCGCTAGACGACCTGTATAACTCTGTCTCTTTCCCACACTCGAATTACTCCTGCTTTAAGACGTCATAGTAACCCCCCAGGTGGCCTACCATGGCATCTTAAAGCAGGAGTTATTCCAGCGTTGGAAAGAGATGACGCTAGACGACCTGTATAACTCTGTCTCTTTACCACACTCGAATTACTCCTGCTTTAAGACGTCATAGTAACCCCCCAAGGTTAGTTCAAGAGCTGTCATCATTGTTATAGAAGATCATTGTATTAGAAGCAGTGATAGCCTAGTGGTGTGACCGTCGGACTGACAAGTCATAGGTCTCAAGTTCGAACTCAAGACACGCTCCTCTGATTTTTGGATTCATGTGCGTATTGCATAATTACGACTTGATTCGGTAAGGAAAACATCGTGAGGAAACCAGCAAGCCTGAGAGATATTTCTCGACAGCATGTAAAGCCAAGTCAGAGGCCCAGGGACGGCATAAAACTTTGACACCAGTTTAGGCACTAACTACATGATAAAGATGAAGATTGTTATAGAATATTGACACGCAGTTTACATGCACTGATCGCGTTCAATTGCATTCCTGAAACTCGCTCTTAATCTTTCTTTCTTTTCAGGACTTGAAATTTTTATATTAGGTACCTCAGACCGAATAAAAAACCAAGACAGCGCTGTCAACAGTGACGCCGTTTCGTAAACATGTGTGCACTTATTGAGTGTAGTTTTGAGCGTAGTTTAGTTGTAGTTTGATGTAAATGTGTGCGTGTGACAGTGTATGCACAAAGCGAGGCGTAGTTTAGCGCTCGCTTCACTGTATTATTCGCAGCGCTATGTCTTGGTTATAGTCTGAACAAATGCCAAGGTTAGACAAAATCCGAACGTATGGTGGCCCTACCTGGATAGGATACTCGCCCTTAAATATAGGGTTTGTAGGCGAAAAAAACATGTAATTTAGTTGTCAAGAAATATTATGAGACGTAGTATTAACTTGTCAGATTTGGAAGTGGTTAATTAAAAGGCTTATAGTAAAAAGAGGGAACTGACAGTTTAGTCTATCTGTCGTTGCTATCCCTCTGAAATATATACATCTATAAAAATAAATAAAATTGAAGAGTCTGTAACTTCAAATTAACAGCTTTTAAATAAATGTTTAAAACTATGTACGGTTCTTATAACAAAAAAAAAAAACATTTTTAAAATTTTTGTCTGTATAACTGTCTTTTTGTTCCGGCTAATCCCCAAAAGGACTGAACCAATTTTGACAAGACTTTTACTGGCAGATAGATGAGGAGTAACTTAGGTTTGTTTTAGTTTAGAAAGTTGGTTGAGGGGTTCAGAATGATGTACTGAATACGTGGTAACTGTTTTAGCGTCGATGTCCCTTCCACCTGTTCCCCTTCAAACTGTTTCTAAGGTATACACCTTAGAAACAGTTTACATTTCTATAGAGGGTCCCAATTTTCTATACGAATGTAACTTATCTTTCTCACATGCCCAAACGTAACTTGAAACAGTGGTAAAGGGTCTCGCCGTAATTATTATTTAATTGGGGCGTCCGGGTCGGGTAAACCTAGAGAACCAGGTAGAATAAACTTTGACATCAGGTATAACCTTTTACTTACCTTGATTTTGAATTTCCAAATTGTTATTTGCCTTTCTAGAAGCAGACAGAACACTGTTCCATTCCGTCTCCTGCTGATATGGAGGGAAGTGGAAATTATAGTTTTCCTACTCCTCCGCAATAAGTGGTTGGTTGGTGGGAATGGTTGTTTGTGTATGTGACTTTTAAATGTTTTTAAACGCACCCACGATACACGAGAAATTCCTAGTGTGGGGCAAAGTTTGTAAAAGAAAAATATGATTAATTTCGTTGCGGGATCCAAGACAGTTAAATTGTTTTTGTGGGCCTTCGTCAAGCTTCATTGTCTCGGCGCTTTTCTGGTGGTCGCTAGTGTTGATCCTGGCTTTCAGGAGTTGCAGTGGTTTGGGAATAGTGTGGCGGGTTTGTCCCAATATAAAAAAAAAACAGACAAAAGCAAAATCTTTTGATATGGAGGTTATACATACATACTTCTAATTTATTATTTTTAAAGGTAAAGTTTATATTTATTGGTATTTTTTGGCGAGGGTGGAATTAAATTATTTTAGTTTTATTGAAGTTAATTTCTAGGTTGTGATCAGTCATCCAATTTATTGTAGAATCTAGTATGGAATTTAATTTGTCATTTATATTGGTGTAATTTTTCCATGAGTTAATTTAAAGTAAAGTTAATTAATTTTAAGTTAATTTAAAAACTTGTTTAAAAAAAAAAGTTGTGAAAAAGTTGGAAGCTTGACCCCCAATATCTCCGAAACTAGAAGGTTCCCAGGTATGGTCTAGAACAAAAAAAAATGATCACAATAACGGGGAGAACAGGTTCCATTCGACTTCGTTAAAAGTACATTTACACCCTTTATTTTCTAATTCTATCACGCAGACCATCCATTATACAGGGTGTAACGGACAGCCCTCCACAAACTTACTTTATTCCTTTATTTCAATGTAAAATTACATTCCCTGTACGCACTGCATTTATGTGAATAGTACAGCTAAAATCTAAAATCCAACAATGGATGGTGAAATACTCTAACGAACGACGTATGAAATCAGCTGTTCGCTTCCTGCCTAGCTACAGAGTTCATCGAACTCGTCGTCGCGCTTGCCATTCGCTACGTGCGTTTTGCCACGGTAACGATACATTGCGTATGAGGAAATAAAACAAATCAGTTTATTCGATTCCTGTAACATTCCTGAAATAATCTCTTGTACCGGTTATCTTGGTACGATATACTGAATTCAACCCATCAGTTTGTGGAGGGCTGTCCCTAACACCCTGTATAGAACAAGCTCGTCTCACATAACTATACATCTAATTATTTTAACGAAACTGCCAGAGGGTATCGTAATTATTATTTAATTAAGGCCTGGGTATTCGGTCGGTATAATTTTATACTTATTACACGTCAGTCACCAGTGACGTGATATGTAGCGAAAAGTTGTTATTTACATTTTGAAACTCTTTGTTTTGAAATTATTATGATTAACTGTTTGTTCTTTGGTTAAAGTTTGTATGTTATACTGCTGGAGGCTTTGAAGCTCGTGGTTAAATAATAACAGCCGCTCGGGTCGATTTTTAGGTTAAACCGTGCTTGCCTAGGTTCGTCCGTGGATGGGTGACCACCCATTACATACCGAGTTTCCTCCGTGCCTTTGAAAGCACGTTAAGCCGTTGGTCCCGGCTGTCATTTGTAGATCTTTGACATTCGTTAGGTAGTCAGTGGCCCAAAAAGTCTGACAACCAGTCTTACCAAAGGGTAATGTATTATCCAGTACTAATTGGGTTGTGGAGGTCAGATAGGCAGTCACTCCATGTAAAATATTGGTATTCAGCTGCATCCGGTTAGACTAGACAGATGATGACTGCTGGAGGCTTTTCATGGACTTGTTCGTTGTTTGTTGGATATTTAAATACTATTTTATTTTCTGATTGAATTATTAAATTAACTCGTTGCCTCGACTGCCTCGCTGGACGACTGGTCGCAAGTGCGATTTCTGAGCATGAGGTCTTGGGTTTGATTCCCGGGTCGGGTAAAGTGTTATTGACTTCTTTTACATCAGGAATTTCTCAGTAGCAGCCACGGAGATTGGAGTTGTGCCCGATTGCCGGCAATATGCTCGCCCCCTATTAGATGGGACTTAAACATAAGTGGCGAAATGTGGCTGTACTACTAGTTACACCTCTGCCTAACCCTTCGGGGATTACAGGCGTGATGTTATGTATGCTATTATAAATTAGATAAAGTACTGCTTCATGTAAAATATTCCAAATCTACCGTGTATAAATGAATCAAAGAAAACTTGAATGGCAAGATCACGTGATCGTAGCACTGCTACGAGACGAGCTACGCCGTAGCGCACTGTGCTACGAGCGGCACGCTACGGCCTACGAGTTTGCGCGGTCGCTATTATTTAGCAGGATAACTAGTGCGGACTGTGTGGAGTGTGGAGGCATCTCGATGCTGGTTCAGATAACCTCACAGAATCATCACCTTTATTACGTAGTGGTAAAGGTGATTTTTGTAGTTCAAGTGGTACTGCCGAACTTTGGTTAACCAAACCAACCAGTTCAACTTAATCGTACAGGTATTTAAAAATTTAGCCGTTCGAAAACCTTGAAAGAAGAATCAACAACAAGACGTACAAAAAAAATATTACGATCTTCAATTCAGTGTTAATTTCTACTAACACAAAGGAATGTGTTCTGACCGCCAGAACCCTGCGTCCATCGACGTTCTATGTTCAAAGATATCAGGTCGCCACTCAAAACCGCAGTAACTTAACGTCGAGAGCTGATAAAGGGAATGCGGCTTCAAACAGTCTTAAGTACTTCGTAATGCAGGAGCAGTATCTCATTGGCAACAACTTGTCTTTGAAGCAGGACTGAAACCCCAAACGCCGACTGACTCGTTGATTGAAAGCACTGAAACTGAGCTTGGGTTCCCGGGTTTGATTCTCAGGTCGGGTAAAATGTCATTTGGTTTTACTGTCAAGATTAGTATTAGTAGATTTAAGATCTATTAATGTATATATATCTTGGAGAGCAGCGGTGGCCCAGTGGTGGCGGCCCTGACTTACGGACAGTAAGTCGTGGGTTCGAACCCAGGCAGGCGCATTACTTTGTGTAATTTATTTCATCACCACTGCTCTTAAAACGGTGAAGGAAAACATCGTGAGGAAACCGGCATGTCGTAGAACCAAAAATTCGAAGACATGTGACATCTACCAACCCGCACTGGGCCCGCGTGGTGGATTATAGCCCATTCCCTCTCATAGAGAGGAGGCCTGTGTCCCAGCAGTGGGAACATTATAGGCTGATTATGGTATGGTTATGGTATATATATATTTGCGGGTGGTGCTGCATTTTGCAACCAAACATAGATTAGAAAGAATTAGAATTCAAAACCTAAATATTTTTCCATAAAACTTTGCTGCACCCTCATGGTATTTATGTTAATACGTATATATTATTATGAAACTAACACAGCGCTGATTAAAATCAACGTTAAAAATAAAATGTTAGGTTGGATTTTATTTACCCGTCGTCGTTGCAAATTGTATTACCTGCCAGAGTTTATTTTTTAGTTATTTTTCTATCGGCTAGTATAACCAAGTTATTTTGTTTCCTGCCAGCGGCGAAATAACGTACTTTCCAACGTTTAACATGAAAGACATAAAATAAACAACCTACCGTTTTTTAAATAAAGTTTTTTTACAGTAAAACTGTACAACGCCGCCATCTTGTTTTTTTTTTGTATTACAATACTTAACAAAACTATTTCAACAAATATTTACACTCGCCAGCACATCAAGCTACTACAATCTGTCAAATTTCTTTAATAGATTTTCAACTTTATCACTAAAGCATTAGGTTTAAGGTTGATTGGGAAAATTTGACACTTTCGGGTGTGCTGGCGTCTGTACAACAACATCACTCTGTTAATATCAATAAAGAGCAAAGAAATCCTTGAACTCGTTAACCAACTTATCTGTGCAGGTGGGAAAACACAGAACTAAAATAAATGTACTAAGTTTTACATATTGATGCGAATTTTCTTGACAAGCAACGCTACCTTAAACTGCACACTTAACGTGGTCATACTATAAACACAGCATATTTGGCATTTTCCAATCGATACAAATAAATAAAATTAAAGTGTCTGTTTGTAAAATCGAAACAACAGCTTTTTACTAAATGCATATTAAAATATATACGGCACATCGTATCTATATAAATTTCTGTCTGTGTGTCTATTAGTTCCGGCTAACCTCCCCTCCTAACGGCAGGACCGATTTTGACGGGACTATTACTGGCAGACAGCAGATATTATAAGGTGTAACTTAGGTTACTTTTATTTTAGAAAAATAATTAGGGTTAAAAAAGGTCCACTGCTGGACATAGGCCTCCCCCAAGTTTCGCCACATTGACCGGTCCCGTGCGATTCGCAAAAAAAAAAATTAAAAAAAATTAAAACTCTTGAAATTGGTAACAAAATCCGATTAAATACGGGAAGTTCAATTTTTTATAACAATTTCACCCGAACGAAGGTCGCTGGCAACACCTAGTCTTTTTTAAAACTTGATTCTCGGCGTGTCCCATTACTAAGTAGCCACAAGTCCATTAAACTTAATCACAACATGGCAGTTACACTTCTCTGAAATTATAAAACCGTTTACGAAAACGTAAATTAATTGCTATAATTACCAAGTGTTTAAGAATTAATTGCCGCGCGAAATTTCTTTTTTAGGGTTCCCCTATCGATATTTTATTATGCCGTGGGTTCTGCATTTATTTTCAAGGTGACTAGGTATAGAATCATTATTACGCGACTACGAGTAGGTACGCACGACGGCCAATCAAGCTATACAAAACCAGTTTATGCGGATCCCTCATTGTATAGAAAATCTATACAAAGCGAGGCCAAGTTATACTGGAAATGTACAGCTTCATGTGCCGCCGTGGTACGATAAACTGCACCTTGTGGTTAGCAGTATAAGTTGGTTTCTCAAGATAATGTAACCCACTCCCCAGTTCTGTAGTCAGATATTCTACTGATTTTTTACCATTTTTTTTACTAAATAGGGCTGCGTTTGGCCCCAACTCGCCAGATGTGAAGCGATGACGCGGCCTAGGATGGAGCACTCTTAGCTAGAAGAAGCCGATTCACTCGAATTTTGAATAAGTCCAGATTATATTTGTCAGGGAACAGAGAAGCCGGCAGTGAATTCCACAGAATCACGTTTCGCACAATAAATGTAGCATAGCGCTTTGTAGCGAGGAACTTCTACCATAATCATATCATATATTTGATATATATATTATAATAAAAAAATAATCACCACAACCATAATCATACCATATATTTGATATATATATATATATTATATTATTATTTTTATTATATAATTGTAGTTTATTGCTTTATTTGTGTTTTGTTATTCATTTTGTTTTGGAATTTTTGGGTGATGCACGTCATGTCCCTGCGGCAAATAAATATATTTTCTTTCTTTCTTTCTTTTCTATATATTTATTATTTCCTAGTTTTACTATTATATAACCGTACTTAGGTACCTACTTGCTATACTGAACAAAAAGTGATTAGTACTTCTATGAAATAAAGACTACTAATGTAACGCCGGAGATTTTTTTTTGATGTGAAGGTCACATCGTTCTTCACATATCACATCGTCAACAATTAGATTTCTAATGGTATGTCATTAAATCTCCCGGCCCTGGTTCAAGCCATGGTCCGGAGCGAGAGGGAATGAGAAGCCGTCACCTCCTTCTGCGAAGCAGTCATGCTAGTGAAGGAGGTGGCGGGACGTGAGAGGGAAAGAGCCTCACGTCCCAGCCACCGCGGGAGACACCCTGGGCGTCGGGGGTCACGTGGTGGACCCCGGCCGCCACGTGACCCCATCATTAAATCTAACTGTTGAATACTTCATAACTTCACTATTGCATTCTCAACCGATGGATTTTACTATGAATAGACCATCGTAATATCCGTCTGATGAAACTTTAAATAGAATAGTAATTAAAAAGCTGCCAAGTGCGTGTCAGAACACACAGTGAAAGGTTCTACGGTACCCTTGTTGTTGGAATCAATATTTAAGCTTGCAAAATAAATATTGATTTCATCAACCGCAAGAAAGTTTATAATACGTAGTATTTCTCAAAAAATACGATGTGGATCACACTTAGAACCTATCATTCTTTTATTTATAGGATCCAATAATTCCCAAACTCAAACTCAAATCATTTATTTCAATTAGACCATCACAGGCAGTTCTTCTTCTTAGGGTCATCATAATCAGCCTATAATGAATAAAATAAATTATAAATTCTCACTGCTGGGACACAGGCCTCCTCTCTATGAGAGGGAATGGGCTATAATCCACCACGTGGGCCCAGTGCGGGTTGGTAGATGTCACATGTCTTCGAATTTTTGGTTCTAGGACATGCCGGTTTCCTCACGATGTTTTCCTTCACCGTTTTGAGAGCAGTGGTGATGAAATAAATTACACAAAGTAATGCGCCTGCCGGGGTTCGAACCCACGACTTACTGCTCGTAAGTTGGGACCGCCACCACTGGGCTACCGCTGCTCTCAACTGGGCCACCGCTGCTCTCAAAACTTCTTAGGGTGTCGATGGCAAATTTTTAATTAAAAATGTTTGGCCCAAAATTCAGCCATGCGAACTCCGCTCGCTGTAGCAGTCATAAGATCGTCAAGTGCGCAGGTGTTAGGGCATGCAGCGCAAAATGGAAGATGGGCCATTGTCTGTGGAGACACGCCGCATACACATTTGAGATCTGAGCCGTCCATGAACCCAGAACAGGCAGTTTTGAATGTCAAAAAAACAAAAAAAAAGCTACAGTCACAAGGCATAATAACTCGAGGAAGTACTGTAGTTGCACATTCCAAAGCGTAGATCTCTATAGAGAAGAATGGGCAAGAAAATCCATGGACACTCTTTTAAATCAAAATATTGTTACAAATCTTGGTTACATCATTCATGTTGAGATTATATGTGTGATATGCAATTATATAATACTAAGATATGAAATCTATACAATGCAAGGATATTTTACAATCTTCTGCAGCTTCCACAATAATGTATCATGGTAATCAATTAGTTTGCCTCTATGGTTTTAGCAAATTGTTGCTTCTATATGTGAACACAATGTAGAGACAACACGCTTATGCGTATTTTTTTCATTACTTGTATGGCCATTGTGACCCTTAATTATTGTTTTTACTTACTTAACTTATTGTTGTTGCGCAGAATACAGATTCTCCCCATTTTTCATCGATATAGTCTCCAAGTAAAATGCAATCCGGCCACAAAGACCGGCCTTGCCATTTGGCCACTAAACCCTAGAAAGAACATACATTTTAATAGCAGATCTTCATAACCGTTGACATAGTTGTCAAACGACACATGCAGCCTACTTCACGAAGCGCATCAAATAAAAAGGATTCATAAAAATTTACGTTTACTTCCACGGCTACCTCCGTGCTGGTTCACTTCAGACGTAGAGTAAAAATATGCAGTATGACTACAGGGGCCCAAGACTGCTATTTTTATAAATTCGTCATTCCAACACGGTCCCATTGCCATTTTGCTAAAAGTTCGTAATCTGCTAAATTCATAATGGTCGATCATTGGTCGGTCAATGGTCTCGTAATAGTTGTGTTATAATGACATTGTCGTATTGCCATTATTATAAAACCCGTTAGTAGAAATGATTTTCGAAAATTTATTCATGACATATTTCATTTATATATGTATATTTTTTATTATTTATCAGATTACCATTCTATGCCATTTCTTTCAATGGAGTGTCAGTGGTTGACCATTGGAAAGTCATAATGACGCCATTATATTAGTAGATTACCAAACTTGTCAAAATCAACAATTATGAAATCAATAATAGACCAATCTGACACAATTGTAATAGCAGACTTGAGGCCCAGGACGTAGGATGAGATTATTAAGGCTAAGAGCGTTGATCCAAAAAGTTGGCAACGTCTTAAATAGCTGTCAAATATTTGCCTGTTTTAATTAATTTGGCAATATTACTGTATGGAAATAAGAAACATGGCTAACTAGTGAACTAGAATAATAATAAGGAATTACAATTAAAATACTGAATTTGATGATGTAACCGTTTTAGGTGTAAAAAAAGGGCTTTGGAATTTTTCTAAATACTTTTTTTACATTTTAAACGAAATATTCGGTGTTACGATATTAATTATTGCATTTCATAATGAATATTCTATTTCACTAGTTTGCCATAATATTTCTTATTTCCATACAGTAATATTGTCAAATTAATCAAAACAGCGAAATAATTGAAAGCTATTGGCGTATAAACGCTCTTAAGCTATGCTGTGTTTCGTCCGTATGTAAGTACAGGGATCCAGCAGAATATCGGCGTCAGATCATGCCTGACACATGCTGAGCTGGACTCCCATTTGGTGCAACCTTGAGACGCACACCGCACCTTGTATACTTGTTATTTTATTTGAAGTATATCATGGTGTTACTATACTTGTTTCGTAATATGTTTTTCTTTTTGTATACAGGGTGTAAACGGACCCTTCACGAAGCCGTCAACCAAGCATTATGTACAGCAAATTAAGTAACTTTACGCAAAAATTATTGCTGGGAAATGAGTTTTTTTTTGGGGTGAAAATTCACGTTTTAAACATTGTGGTGATGGATGGATTGAATAGTACGGGGGTCGTGGAGGTGCTTAAAATAAAAATCTTACGTTAAAAACGTGTTTAAAAAAAAAAACTTGTGAAAAAGTTGGAACTTTGACCCCAATATCTCCGTAACTAGAAGGTTCCCAGGTATTATCTATAACAAAAAATGATCGCAATGCCGGGGAGAACAAGTGACTACGTATGTTCGAGTAGCTGTCTTCGTTAAGCGTCTATTTACACCCTTTATTCGCCCCTTGTTTTTATATAGCCATAATTATAGTCTTGTAATTTATATCATTTAATTGTGCTTGTGTTGTGCTATGTCTTTTGTGTGCACTATTTATTATATGGTTTATCTATCTATCTATCTATGTTTTTTTACTTTGTGTAATTATTTCTTCATCATCATCTTCCTATCCTTATCCCATGTTACTTGGGGTCGGCGCAATGATTCCCTTTCAACTTTTCTGTAACAGGCGCCACTTTCATACTTCCTCTAATGTACTCATTTATTACTTTATGTTCTGTATGGTGTCCGGACGTAAAGAATAGCACCATCCCATATCTTCCCGTGGGTGTCGTAAGAGGCGACTAAGGGACTTACCAGAGAATGGGCAGCAGCGTTCTCTGATTCTACAACAACCATACTGCGATCGCCAACCCGCCTGCCAAGCGTGGCGATTATGGCAAAACCCCCCTTCTTGGGGGAGGCCTATGTCCAGCAGTGGACTTTTCGGCTGAAATGATGATGATGATGATGATTACTTTATCCATTCTTGTCACCTCAACATCTCACAATTAATTTCATCACTACACAAATCCAGACGGCTGTTACTGAGAAATTCCCGATGGAAAAACCCAATAGCACTATGCCCGACCTAGGAATCCAACCCAGGACCTCTTGCTCAACAGTCGCGCTTGCGAATCACTAAACTAATGAGGCAGTTCAATAAGGTAAGGTACATAACCATGTAATACCTTTTTGGTGGAAAAAATACCTACTGGGATACTGAATATTTCTACTCTGTGTGTTTAAGCATCATCAAGATTTTAACGAAGGAAATTGTTGGAATTTTTCCATTTCTAGAAGCAAACTAGTTGGCATCGGATTACTCGCGCAAGGCTTGATACTTAATATCATTGTTTTATATCATCTAAGTGTGTCTTTTTCATACACTACCGCGAAAACTGGTCCTTATCGCAATTCGACTAGGTTTAAAATGCAATGTGTGACAACAAAAAAAATATCGCATTGACGGAGAGAACAAGTGCCTTTCGGCTTCGTTAAGGCTCTTGTTACACCCTTTATTTGTGCAGTATGACTACAAAGTTACTACTAGTTCTGTATGGTGTCCGGACGTAAAGAATAGCACCATCCCATATCTTCCCGTGGGTGTCGTAATAGGCGACTAAGGGACTTACCAGAGAATGGGCAGCAGCGTTCTCTGATTCTACAACAACCATACTGCGATCGCCAACCCGCCTGCCAAGCGTGGCGATTATGGCAAAACCCCCCTTCTTGGGGGAGGCCTATGTCCAGCAGTGGACTTTTTGGCTGAAATGATGATGATGACTACAAATCCCATTCCTTTGTTTTTAGTACCATTTGCTCATAGGACGATTTGCTAATAGGATGTTTCGATACGGAGACATTTTCACTACCATAGCCACGACAAACTGCAACGTTTTATCTAAAACAAACTTTTTTTTTCCACTAGGACTACATATCCCGTACCAACGAGCACAGTCAGCGTTTGCAAACACCAATCTCACATGTTCAAACACTATATTTTTTCCCTTTTCCCGCATGGGATTCGACGGCACCGCTTAAAATAACATGACGCCTGTAATCCCCGAACGGATAGGCAGAGATGTTCATACAGGGTGTAAGGGACAGCCTTCGACAAACTGATGGGGTGAATTCAGTATGTCATACTAAAATGACCGGTACAAGAAATTATTTCAGGAATGTTATGGGAATCCAATACATTTGATTTGTTTTATTTTCTCATACGCAATGTATCGTTACCGTGGGAAAGCGCACGTAGCGAACGGCAAACGCGACGACGAGTTTGATGAACTCTTTAGCTAGGCAGGAAGTGACAGCTGATTTCGCGCATCGTTCGTTAGAGCTTTTCAACATCCATTGTTGGATTTTTTATTTTAGCCGTATTATTTACATAAATGGAGTGCTGCGTATAGGGAATGTAATTTTACATTGAAATAATTGAATAGAAACTGAAAAAGAAATATTCCGGTGGAATATGATTCAAAATAAGGAGGTGAATGCAGGGTGCATTCACCTCCTTATATATTATAATTAAATTATATAAAATCAGTTTCTGTCGTAGTCATTTTAAGTCAGTTTGGCCTCCCCAAATTAAATTAAAATGACCACTGCTGCTGTCTCTTACACCCTGTATAGTACACCCATAGTTCGCTAGTTATGATCACGTACGTCATTGCATAGGGGGCAATCCTATTGCCATTCACCGGTTCCAAGCTGACAAAGGCTACTGAAAAATTCATGACGATAACCCATTATTTTATTTTGCCCAGCCTGGAAATCCAACCTAAGATCTTATGCTATTAGTGCTTGCAACCAACGACGAAGTCAGCTAAAAAACAATCATACAATCAATCATTATTTGTGAACACAGGTAATACAATGAAGGTCTTATGTATACATTTTAGTCGAGCTCTATGTCCTACCAATGAGATTGGTGTACAAATTGCAGTGTTGTCAATCAAAAAAAGAATAAAAAAACTCACAAGAGTTAATTTAACTTGCTATCGACCAATAGCTTTGAATCTTAAATAATTTAACATAAAATTATAATTTTAAGTTTCAGTTTATTTTTCAAAAAACAGGCAATTAAGTTATAAATTGGCTTATTCACATAAAATATTTAAATTAAAGTATTTACGAATACATTGAAAGAACTTCGATTGCTTATTACTAAGAACTTTTCATATACCGTGAAGATTTGCGACCTTTCACGTTTTCTAAAGAAAAATATTCTTCTTAATAAAGTTAACGTGGTGTTGGAAGTTCAATGGCATTCGTAATTTAGGGTTGTCAGACGAAATAAAAATATTTATGGGCAGCTAACGAGACAACACAAAATTGTTAGCCTAAACATGGTAATCAAACCATGAAAATAAGCAATTCGTTGGTCTAGTGGTCGCAAGCGCGACTGCTGAGCATGAGGTTCTGGGTTCGATTCCCGGGTCGGGCAAAGTGTCATTGGGTTTTTGATCAGGAATTTCTCAGCAGCAACCATGGAGTCTGGATTTATGCCCGGTTGATGGCAATAGGCTCACTCTCTATTTCTTGGGACTTAAACATAACTGTCGAAATGTGGGTTGGACAAGCCCGCCGCACTATTCCCAAACTACTGTAACTCCTGAAAGCCAGAATCAACAGTGGCCACCAGAAAAGCGCCGAGACAATGAAGCTCGACGAAGTCCCAAAAAAAACAAAAAAAACTGTCTTGGATCCAGCAACGAAATTAATCAGAAAAGTATAGCAGAGAAGTATTAAACGTGGGTTGTATAATTAGGTACACCTCTGCCTAACCCTTCGGGGATTACAGGCGTGATGTTATGTTAAATACACTTGTAATCACACGGAGAACAACTCATTCCCATAAATAAACAAGTTTCACTGAACTGAATACTTAATACTATCTAAACAAGAAAGTATGAGCAAATAATGACGTAACAACACAAGGAAAATTTTATGCCAGTCTACTGACGGCTTGCATCATTAAGTTAACGTTGTAGCGTCTAACGAGGTGATCAGTTTACTGCTGTTACTAACAGCAAGACTAAGTAATTTTAGATCTAACAAACTTATGTATAACTCCTTGAAACGGCGGGATGGCGCAGTTTCTGATGTTTCAGCGGAGTAAGACTCGTCGAGAGTACAAACTATTGTTACTAAGTACTCACTTTACGGCTCATAGACTCAGATCTGGACACATTCCATGTTTATTACATGGAATATGTTGTGTGTGTGTTTGCTTGTGATGTGTGTGTGTGTGTGTGTGTGTGTGTGTGTGTGTGTGTGTGTGTGGTATGTGTATCGTTTTTTTCATCAAGAACGCAAACAATAAGTTTGCGTTACTAAGGACTCACTTTACGGCTCATACACTCAGAACTGGACACATTCCATGTAATAAACATGTAGTGTGTGTGTGTGAGTGTGGTGTGTGTGTGTGTGGTATGTGGTATGTGTGTCGCTTTTTTCATCAAAAACGCAAACAATAAGTTTGCGTTAATAAACATGCAGTGTGTGTGTGTGAGTATAGTGTGCGTGTGTGTGTGTGTGTGGTATATGTGTCGTTTTTTTCATCAAGAACGCAAACAATAAGTGTTGAAAAAAACGAAGTTGCCTAATTGTATGGAGTGTGGAGTTGTTATAGACTTACATCACTTATTGATGGACTGTCCCAACTAGCAAAAAAGTTATATAATATTAGAACTATACAACTAACAGACCTGTAAGGGTTTTATAATAGTTTTGCAGCAACAAAACAGTGGTAAAGTAGTATTCAGTTCGAGACATTAGTTATATAATTTAATTTATAATTTAAGTCATAATCATGAACAGTGTGTATTTAGGGTACGATGGGACTGACATACGCATTGCGATTATAAATGTCCCAAAATAAATAAAGAAAAAAAAGTACTCACTTGTCTAGCCTTTACCTAACTACATAATATTGGGGTCGGCTTCGAGTGTAACAGGACGCAGCTGAACACCAGTATTTTACATGGAGCGACTGCCTATATGACCTCCACAACCCAGTTAGTACTGAGTAATACCCTTTGGCAAGACTGGTTGTCAGACTTTCGGGTCACTGACTACCTGTAACGACTGTCAAAGATCTAGAAATGACTGCTGGGACCATCGGCTGAACTTGCTTTCCGAAGCGTATAGGAAACTTGGTATGAATGGGTAATCACTGATCCATGGTCCCAACTTGGCATGCGTTGCTTAAACTTGAAGAACATACATTTAAACACACACACATACACACACAAATACACACACACACACACCACACACACATACACCCACACACATTTACGCACACACACACACGCACAACACACACATTTGTTCTATTTACAGTCCCAACAAGTCCCAAAGTGACAACCCTAGTAATAATTCGTAATATTCGGTGTTTTTCTAATTAAACTTTAGTCGAGTTCTGATTGAATATTAATCTTATTTAACATCTAATTACGCGCCTACTAAACATTCTGCTTTGATGTAAAAACTTACAACTTTTCATAAAATATTGAATGTCGTTTTTTTATGAATTGAAAATGCTAGCCGTTTACTTAGCTGGTTTCTGAGGGAGATCTTTTCATCATATTTTTTTTCTGTCCCCAATATAAGGAGTAGAAGGGACACCGACGCGAAAACGGTTACCACGTATTCAGAACATCATCCTGAGCC
The DNA here is from genome assembly GCA_905163415.1 of Noctua fimbriata. Taxonomy (NCBI): domain Eukaryota; kingdom Metazoa; phylum Arthropoda; class Insecta; order Lepidoptera; family Noctuidae; genus Noctua; species Noctua fimbriata. Next base: position 10,962,956 of record LR990935.1, on the reverse strand, counting down.
CATAGAAACTTTTCATCGATTATTAAAAAAAAAACAGCTGTTCCATACATTTTGACCATGTAGGTATTACACTTTTGTAGGAAACAGCTGATTTTTTTTTTCTACATAATTATTTTTTCCACAAATTGCTTACTGAGTGACATGTACTCATCATCATCATCATTTCAGCTGGAAGACGTCCACTGCTGGACACAGGCCTCCCCCATAGGGGAGGTTTTGCCATAATCGCCACGCTTGGCAGGCGGGTTGGCGATCGCAGAACGGTTGTTAAAAAAGCACAGAGTACGCTGCTGCCCATTCTCTGGTGAGTCCCTTAGTCGCCTCTTACGACACCCACGGGAAGATATGGGATGGTGCTATTCATTACGTCCGACACCATACAGTACATGTATACTGGACGTAAAACTAAATCTTTAAATAGACTCTTTCATCATTTGCTGTTAAGGTCGGCTTTTGTAGCTAAATACCAGTATTTTACATGGAACGACTACCTATCATCACCTATCTGGCCATCACAACCCAGTTACTACAGCGAGTACACCCCTTGGTAAGATTGGTTATCAGACTTTCGGGTCACTGACTACCTGTAATGACTGCCTAAGATCTACAAATGACATCCTAACGTGCTGTCCGAGGTAAGGAGGAAACTCGGTAAGTAATGGATGGTCACCCATCCCCATTTTTTCCTGAGCACCCTTGGCTGTTCCCTTGTTCTTGTTCATGTTCTTCCACTGTACCATCAAGGGAACAGACAAGCGTACACAGAAAAAAATAGGCACCCACCCATCCACGGACCGACCTTGGCAGGCGACTCTTAATACTTCAAAATCGACTGTTTGGAAAAACTTCAGCCGTTTTTAATAATGATGTACAGTAGAACGACATTGGGAGAAGGTCTCTTATTAACAAAGAAACCCTTTATTAAAACTAATGAGCGAGTGTCTCATTTCTTGTATTTTAATTTGAATGTCAATGCTTTTCAAACGAAAATGTAATTATTTTGGAAAGAGAAATATTAAACGTACTGAAAAATTAATTTACGTATAGATTTTTTTACTAAAGAATTTTGTGGTCTTGGGATGCAAATTCGCGACAAAAGAATGATATACAACATTATTTTTAGTAAATGCGAAACCTGAATATAGTTTGTATAGTAACTGAATCGATTCCAATAATTTTTAAACCATGTTATATTTTGTCCCAAAAATATTTAAAAAAAGTTACAAGTTGGACACCGAGCGACATTAAGTAACGTACGTTTAGTAGCGTATCGTAATGATTTAGGTACCTACTGCCAAATTGTTATTATCAATGAGCTCAAGACGACGCTGGAGGCGCGCGGGCGCGCTGCGTGGTGACCACGTTTTTGTGCGGACAACCAGGTAACAGAACAAGCTTATAACTTTGTGATTTTTTCATGACACAGTTTTGAAATTTTATACATAGAATCTTTACATAAAAATACTAGACACGTTTTTCAGGTTTCGCATATACTAAAACTAATGTTGTAAAATATTATAAGATATTTTTCTTTGCATCTTGTTGAAATAAAAGTTAAAAAAACATGTGATACGTTTAATCCTCATAATAAATTTGTACTTTTATGTCGTTCTTAGTAGCGTTTCCTTCTTATTTTTTAGGGCCATGTTTTTATTTTTTTATTTTAATAGCCTTGTATGTCCCACTGCTGGGCAAATGCATCCCACCATATCCTTCCTGGTACTCTTAAATCATTATTACTAATTATTTTAAAATAAACTTTTATTTTTAAAATCTTCCTTCACTAATGTAAATAAAAGTTATTTCTGTAAGTAACTTTTATTTACATTAGAAATAACAATAATTAAGTAACCTAAACTTAAAACCACCAAAAACATAGCATCAGAAACACCTCCTCAACGCTGTCAAGCGGTGATGTGCCCAAGAGACATGGCGGCGTTGCCACGTCGAATGAATGCTTTAAAAATATTTTACACGTCAAGAAACATCATCATCATCATTATCTCCCTGCCCTTGTCCCATGTTACTTGGGGTCGGCGCAACACGTTTTTCTTCCATTATTGTCTGTTAACCATCACGCTATCATTTACTCCTTTTTCTTTTATACCATTCTTATCTTTCTTCAAATATCAGGAAACAAAATACAAATACGTACCGATCCGTGCCCCAGTAATTTACTGAACCAGTCATCATCTGCCTAGCCTTTTCCCAACTATGTTGGGGTCAGCTTCTACATGGAGCGTCTGCCTATCTGACCTCCACAACCCAGTTAGTACTGGGTAATACGATACGCCTTGTTAAGACTGGTTGTCAGACTTTTTGGGCCTCTTGACTACCTCATCATCATCATCATTTCAGCCGAAAGACGTCCACTGCTAGACATAGGCCTCCCCCAAGTGTCGCCACATTGACCGGTCTGGGGGGTTTTGCCCACTACCTAACGACTGTCAAAGATCTACAAATGACAGCCGGGACCAACGGCTTAACGTGTTTTCCGAGGCACGGGGGAAACTAGGTATGTAATGGGTGGTCACCCATCCACGGACCAACCTAGGCAAGCACGGCTTAACCTAAAGATTGACCCGAGCGGCTGTTATTATTAAGCCAAGAGTAAAAGTACAAAAAAGAATTTCCAATCAAATCTCCATACATGGAGATGAGAAGTAATTAAAATTCACTTTTGTGCACAGATTACGGCATACGGTACGGCACGGAATCGAGGTTAACGCACACATACAAGTACTGCATGGTATCGGTATCACCTCACTTCATCGGTTTGCATTGAGCAGTGATAGTTTAGTGGTGTGACCGTTAGACTGCCAAGTCATAGGTTTCGAGTTCGAACCCAAGACACACCTCTGATTTTTCGGATATATGTGCGTATTGTAAAATTATCGCTTGCAACGGTGAAGGAAAACATCGTGAGGAAACCAGCATGCCTGAGAGATATTTCTCAACAGCATGTAAAGCCAGAGGCTCATGAGCGGCATAAAAACTCTGACACCACACGATAAAGTAAGAAGATCGGGTTGCCGTCAAATCCACCGTAAGCTGGTAACCTGATCGGCTCCAGGCTTTTTTGCGAGTGGAAATCCTCATGCACACCCTCCGCCGCGAGTCGGACGGAGGCGTCTGTCAGATCCTTACTGACTTTAGTAGCAACGGCATCCTGCAGACTTATTGTATCTCGCATAGATTTCCCTATCCAAAACAAGTGAATGCGCATTGTTTTGGGAGTATGTTGAATACTAACACAATTTTGATTTTCTTGTGCATTATTTAATTTTATGTAATGTTAGTCGTGTGCAAATCGATTTTAATTTTATTTTATGTATTGTATGGATTATAATTATCTGAAATAAATGATTAATAATTAAAACCACGTCGATTGCCGTAACTTGCGTCGCCTGTGGACGTGAAGTGGATGCTCAACCCGGCTCCAGGTAAGCAAGATGACTGCTGTTCTAGCTGAATCGTGTGCGTTCCAGTTGTAGTTTCTCATAAAGAATCCTGCCGGACCGAATTGACTCAAGTTACTACAAACTGTCAATTTTTCTCATTCGATTTTGAACTTAACCATGAACAGTTTATGGTTTAAAATCATTTAGGAAAAAGGTCTGTGGTAACTTGATGTGCTGGGGACTGTATATTTAGGCTACGTACGCACTGACAGGTGGCTTGATTAGCGGGTAGAGCCATATTCACTTAACATCTGGTTATTTGCTATGCTAGTGAAGGCACCAAGTGCGCAGTGCGGTCGGATTCCAATATTTTAAAACGTTTATTTCAATTCGTTGCTAGGCTCTGTCAGTACGTACCTAGCCTTTGTGTTCATTATATTACAGAGTTTCACAGAAACAGTTCTGAATGGCTCAAATTACGTGTGCATTGACCTCCAGGCGCTGCTCTCAAAAGAGTATAAATTAAATTTTCACGGCGCACGTTCTCGAAATCCTTTTAACGTTGAATTTCCTGTTAATGGATATGTTTTTAAAGTAATTAAAACTGTGTTTTTACTTGTATTTTGCTTGGATTTTAAACATGAGGTAAGGATAATCTGATTTGCGGTACTCATATAACAGATTTGTTAGTACTTACTGGCGTTTATGAATACTGCTAGGGATCCCCGTCATAGTAATTTATTTAAAATTCTTATTAGAGCAACATGCTTTTTGGGGTTCCGCACCAACCGGACCCTATTTACTAAGCCTCCGCTGTCTGTCAGCGTTCTGTATCTCATGATCCGTAATAGGTAGACAGTTGAAATTTTCACAGAATGTGTATTTTTGTTGCCGCTATAACAGCCCTACTACGATGGTGCGGAACCCTTCATTCGCGAGTTCGACTCGCACTTGGTCGGCTTTTTCTTACGATATTGAAAAAAATCATTGCAATACGAACAGAATTCGTTTAAAATGTAAGTGTAAATCTTGTTTACTTATTCATTTGTCAACAGCCAAATATTCAGGTAAAAAGGACGGGAAGGAGGTTTTAATCATAAGTACTTTTGTTTTTGGAACTCCGATCTTTACAACAGGCCTGTTATTTTATCGTATTGTTGTCCCCAAACCAAGCAGTAACCCACCAGAAACCCTACAGCAACGACATAAAGATCAATTTCGTGGTGACAAACGTGTAAAATACTGCTGCTGATAAATACGAATCTTCCTTTTCCAGGTAATAATGAAAAGAAAAATGTTTTGTAAATTGTCGATGATAGCGCAGATATTGAAATCTTTTTACGTTCAATTGTTTCTTGAATTTTGAAGAGGGTTCGTTTTTGTTTTTTTTTTTGTTGTTGTAGTAGGCGGAGCTCGTGGCTTAATAATAGCAGCCGCTCGGGTCGATCTTCAGGTTAAGCCAATCTTGCCTAGGTTTGTCTGTGGATGGGTGACCACCCATTACGTACCGAGTTTCTTCTGTGCCTCGGAAAGCACGTGAAGCCGTGGGTCCCGGCTGTAAATTGTAGATCTTTGACAGTCTTTAAGTAATCAGTGGCCCGAGTCTTACTATGAGGTATCTAAGTACTAACTGGGTTGTGGAGGTCAGATAGGCAGTCGCTCCATGTATACTGGTATTCAACTGCAACTAGTTAGGTCGGAAATCAACCCCGACAATCTTATCTAGATAATATTAAGCATAAAAACTAACCAGACCCTAATAGTCTTTCAAAAGAAGAGCAGAGCCAAAATATTAAATCAGCCGTAACATTGACCCGTGAAAGCGGTCACTAAATCATACGAAATCCATTACAGACGCTGACATCAATAAATATTAGAAGGGTCCGGATGTTCCCGGCTTACATGTTGAACAAACGACACCAACGTTGGATCAAATAGCCAACCTTGGATGGCCTGGGATGGCCCAAACGCAGCGGTGAGACTAATGACACATTATTACTTAGACAGGAAACGGGATATTTACCATAACGGTATATACGGTATATTTAGTGCGGAAAAAAGTTCGCGAGCGGACACAGTGAGTTTCGTGTGTCGGGAACAGAATCGAGTTGCGAGTGACAGTGGTAGCGGTACTGAGTGCAAAAAACGAACAAGAAAGAGGGTAAACCGATTTGTCTGCTCATAAACACCCACCCGCAATAACTTCAGTTTATCCGTGATCATGGTGCTTGCAACAGCGCCGAAATATCGGGAACTCGACAAAAACAGTAAACATGGTAATTATCCCGTTTCCTGTCCAAGTAATAATGTTAGTGACCATGATAGTTTAAAATCTGATGACACATTTATAAACTAAAGAATATGGTTACATTTCTTTTGTTGTTACAATGTTCTGCATACTTTGACAAGCAATTAAGTTTTGTCAAAAGAGCTTTTGCGCATTATTTATTTACAACTATTTTTCTTCATAGCGTGTCGATAGAAAAAAAAAAAAACTCAGCCACGCGAATCCCACTCACTGATGCAGTAAGCAGATCATGAAGTGCGCAGGAGATAGGACATGCGGTGCAAAATGAAAGGTGGGCTGGGGATATGCAGCATACGCACTTGAGGTCTGAGCCGTCCATGAACCCCCATCTTCAGAGATTGTCTTTGGTCCGGCTGCCTTGGATTCGAAGTCAGTTTAAGGATTTCCAAGTCGGCCACGGCAACTAACGACGACTATTTATTTCGGTAGATACTAGGGTAGCATACAATGAGAACAGCTCTCCAATATGCAAATAAATCACCTACAATTGGCAGCCTGGTTGAAAGGCTGAGGAGCTCGTGCCTAAATAATAACAGCCGCTCGAGTTGATCTTCAAGTTAAGCCGCGCTTGCCTAGGTTGATCCGTGGATGGGTGACCACCCATTACATACCGAGTTTCTCATTGCCTCGGAAAGCACGTTAAAAAAAAAAAAGCCGTTGTTCCCGGATGTCATGTGAAAATCTTTGACATTCGTTAAAGGTAGTCAGTTGCCAAAGTGTGACAGCCAGGCTTACCAAGGGTATAGTATTACCCAGCACTAAGTGGGTTGTGGAGGTCCGATAGGCAGTCGCTCCATGTAAAATACTGGTATTCAGCTGCATCCGGTTAAACTGGAAGCTGACCCCAACATAGTTCGGAAAAGGCTAAGCAGATGATGAGTCTGATCCTGTTGAAAGACCCAAGAAAGCAGTTAACTGTTGCTTGCTTATTTCTAATTTTGAAATAATACAGCAATATGCAATCTCCACTCAAACCAGCAGTGAGGCAAGAATTACCTAAATCGGCAATCCTACAAGACGGAACAGCGGTCCGTTAGTATATGGTCATTGTACACCGGGAGCTTGGATAAATGTTTCTACTGTCATCGTTTAAAAAACCTTTTTTTCTTTCTTTTGATATTATAAAGCATCTTTAGATGGTTAATTTTAAAGGTTTCCGTCAGCCTGAAGTCGTACTAGTGCGTTGATTTTTTGTTTTAAGAGTCTTTATAAGACTGCCATTTTGTCCGCAGATTGAAGAGAACTTTGTATCAATTTTTTGGTTTATAATAAAATACTCTTAAATACATGTCCTATTATTGATTATTTATTGAAGTGTAAAAAAAACTGACTATCTGAGTGACGATGCATTGTAAATCATCATCGTCTGTTTAATCTTTTCCCAACTATGTTGGGGTTGGCTTCCAATCTAACCGGATGTAGCTGAATACCAGTATTGTACATGGAGCGACTGCCTATCTGAACTCCACAACCTAGTTAGTACTGGGTAATACGATACCTCTTGGTAAGACTGGTTGTTAGACTTTCGAGCCATTGACTACCTGTAACGACTGTCAAAGATCTATAAATAAGAGCCCAAAATCTACACCAGCTCAAATCATAATATAGTGTTAGCATAGGTAAAAAATTGTTGTTGTAAACAACAATAATGTTATGAAAAATAAGGAAAGAAACAGAGAAAATAATTATGTTTATTTGGCACAAGATATAAGTAAACAGAAAATAAAGAAAAGACTTAGCTAATTCTGAAAAACCGGCCAAGTGCGAGTCGTACTCACACGCACGCAGGGATCCGTAGCACCAAATAATATTATAAAAACATATAACGTTTTATATTCAACAGCAAAACCAAATTTCTTTTTCATAGTATCGTAATGAAAAACAAGGTTCCTGCTGCAGTTTGATGAAAAAGTCCCATATCTCAAAAACTAAACATTAAGTCTTATTCAAACCAATTTTCGTTGAAAGTTTTTTTACGTTCTACAATCCCACATTTTTTCAGAATTTCTCTCGTCTTACTTTAGAAATTAGAGGGGCACGTTTTACCATTTTGGAAGTGTCCATCTTTCAAACGATTGACTTCGAGAAAAAATGGTTTAGGAACCTCAATGTAATTTTTAAAGACCAATCTATGACTTGATGAAAAATTTTTTTTTTTTGTTTTATCGAAATGAAATTATTAAAAAAAAATGCTTTATGGGGCCTTCAATTTTTATTTTTTTATTTTACATAAATTCGTAAAGCGGTTCACAGAATAGATCTACCTACCAAGTTTCAACTGTGTAGTCCCAATAGTTTCGGAATCAAGTGGCTGCTGTGGCATATGGACGGACAGACAAACAGACAGGACGAATCTATAAGGGTTACGTTTTTTGGCTTTCGGCTACGGAACCCTAAAAAGACAAACATGCTTTACCAACAAATGTAACCTACCAATCTTAGCCTTGATCCTCAATATTAATCTTAGAGTAGGCGTTACTGTTCACTATTTCTATAGACAACACGTGTAACCGAGAATTTACCACGAACGAGTGGGTTCCCTCGCAATGTGTTTGTTACGTCTTCGGGAGACTTCACGTCAACGAACTATTTCTAATTAACTTGAGGGAATTTTAAAATAATACACCGTTTTTGTAATTTTTTTATTTATTTGTCGACTTACATCTGTCACCATTACAGCTAAATAATGCGGTAAATGTGCCTTAATACAACCTTAACTTAACTTAATTGTTCATCATCATCATCATCCACAGCCCGAACTCACCCACTGCTGGGTATAGGCCTCTCTTTTCTCGTGCCAATCCCCAAGGTCCTGTGCCAGCCTCATCCAGGTTTTTCCCCCGATGGCAACTATGTCGTCTGCCCATCTCGCCGCCGGACGACCCACGTTTCTTTTGCCAGTTCTTGGACGCCATTCGGTGACAGCCTTAGCCTTAACTGAATTGTTACTTATAACTAATTACAAATAAAGCATTCCTTGTGAATTCATTCAGAGAATAACAGAATAAGTCCGTCTCACTGGCTATGAAGTTGAGCGTGCGGAGTACACGTAATATTTTCTAGAACTGTATTAATTGTATTGTATTATTATTTATTGTATTATCCGCTATTGTAGTGCGTCCGGTATGTTCGCGTTTGGCATACTGATGATAAATAGCAAAATGCGCAAAAAAAAATCCATCTTGTCAAGAGCGCGGTCTAGTTCTAACAGCATCCTAAGTATGTTGATAGAGAATTTCGACGCCTTGGTTGTCGCACGCTGTGGAGGTGCTGGTCAGAAGACCCAACACCTAACAATTTTCTTTTTGTCTGTGTTTGTTTACTAACAACAGTTTTTAAGAACAATGGTACCAACAATTGGGCTAATTGCCATAAATAAACAATTTTTTTTTTTTTTTTATTAAATTAGTTCATTAGGTTTCCAGTTTTTTTCTCTATAACTGGAGATATTATTGGCTGCCTATACAATAACTAATTTAAAAAAAAAACGATGTCCGAACCGAACTTACCGAGATTAGATTCTATTTATGAAATCCTTTTAAGGTAACAAGTAAAAATAAAATACCCCGATAAAAATTCAGACTCCTGCACTATAAAACCCGGTTAGCCTAGTATATGAGTCAATATATAACAAGTGACTCGACTCGATCCATTGCGACCAAGATAATCGTATAAGCTGGCTTTTACTGGATTTGAGATTGGTATAAACGCTATTTGTTTTGTAAATATGGATATTGAATGTTGATGTTGAAATACAATGAACATTTCATTCAGGAAATTGAAATTCCATTTCAAATATGTATCCAAGTTCTAGTTTATACTTTGTGAGATGAATTGGCAAACAGGATAGCGGATGAGCTAATGGAAACTTTACCGTACCAATATTACGATGGGTATTGTAATAGATACGTAACTTACCATCACGCTTGTTTGTTCACGAAAGGTTAGAAAGAGGTGTATTTATAGTACACCCACATTTCGCCAGTTATATTTATGACTCACTAGCTGTTACCCGCGACTTCGTTCGCGTGGAAATTTTGATGTGTATGTTTGAGAAAAAAAAGTAAGCTATGTGCTATCGCAGACTATATTTATCTGTGTGCCTAATTTCATCTAGATCCGATCAGCCGTTCTGGCGTGATTGAGTAACAAATATCTAAAATCATCCAAAATATAAACTGTGACTGAAAAAATAACATAGCATCACATCACGCCTGTAATTCCCGAAGGGTTAGGCAGAGTGCGAGTGTTAGTACACACGGCGGCAAATGAAGCTATACATTTCCAGTATAACTTGGCCTCGATTTGTATAGATTTTCTATACAATGACAGATCAGCATAAACTGGTTTTGTATACCTTGATTGGCCGTCGAGCGTACAACCGCGTTTCGCCATCTATGTTTAAGTAACACAATATTTCATAGTCAGCAAGTATCACTAGCGGGTAGCGACCACTAAATAGACCAACGTTACTATAGTTAGTTGCATTTCGATCCTCGGCTACTGTCCTCCAGTCACTCTGCATTGATCGTCGCTCGACCTATCCTGGCGGCGTTCTTTGTAATTAATAATGAACCGATTAAATTAAGTACCTCTTAAGGTACTTGCCCCGAGACCTTAATAGGCAATTATGACATACATACACAAGGTTGCAAAAAATAGAGCTTGTAGACATTTTGACCTCTTACATATCTGATTTTATTCGAGGTAAGATGTAAAAATTTTCGAGCTCGCTTCACTCGAATCTTCAAGTAACTCCGGTAGGTCGAAACAATTTTATTCCAACCTGTCCAAGGTATGTAGGGTGATCAAAATTTCACTTCACTACTTTCTCTCAAATCTTGGCTTTGCCTATAAGTCGACCAAGTAACTTCTGTATGAACGGTCAAAACAATTCTAACCTGTACAAGGCAAGGTTTAAAAAAATTTCGAGCTCGCTTCGCTCGCTCTTTAGCTTATTTCCTTTTGCATCTTGCCTTTACTTGTAAATCGACCAAGTAATTCTTGTATGAAGGGTTCAAACAATTCTACCTTATTACAGTAAGTGGCGACCGAGCTCTGTTCGGGTGAAAATAGAGAAAACGATTTTTTCCAGATCGAGGCTAGATCGATTTTTCACCCCCGTAAACCCCACCAATGCAACGTTCATCGAAATCGTTAGAGCCGTTCTCGAGAATATGATTGCTTACAATTATATTAAACAATTATTGAATGGACTTTGGAATTTAATGAATGGACTGCATTTTTGGTCTAGTTGTCGCAAGTCGTAGGTTCGATTCCCAGAGTGTTATTGGGTTTTTCCATCAGGAATTTCTCAGTAGCAGCCACGGAGTCTGGATTTGCGGCTGGTTGATGGCAATAGGCTCGTCCCCTATTACATGGAACTTAAAACATAACTGGCGAAATGTGGGTGTACTAATAGGTACCTCTGCCTAACCCTTTGGGGATAAGAGGCGTGAGGTTATGTATTATGGTTAGGCAGAGTGTTCCTAGAAAATAGAGAAAACGAATTTATCCAGATACGAGACCTAGCTAGATCCATTTTTCGCCCCCAAAAACCCCGCCAATGCAACCTTCATCGAAATCTTTAGAGCCGTTTTCGAGAACGTACTTACGAAATATATGTTACGACTAAAGATCGGTGTGAACATAAACTTAAGATTAGCCGGCTAAACTCAGGTTAGGTTATGGTAAGTTTAGCCGGCTTATGTTAAGTTTCTGTTCACACCTATTTTTTATTTATTTATTTAGGTTAGCCTACAATTGTTTACACGTTACAATACATTTAACAGTACACGATATACATTTATAAATGCAACAATGATTTACAGGCTAACACCACATGCACTATTTTATTTGATTATAAATTTACATTATTGCAATTAACTGTGAACTCTGAATAATAAAATTATTGTAAAGCCAAGCATAAATCTAAAAATTTAACAAACAAATATTAAAACAAACAAAAATTTAACAAAGATAATTGATTTAAATTAAAAGTATGTATGTGTTGATTTTCAATGAAATTAAATAACAGATAAATAAATAAAATTAAACTAAGATTAAATATTTGGTTTACATTGAAAAATAATTAAAAACCTAGTCGGCTATTTCTAAGTTTATGTTCACACCCATCTTTAGCCGTAACATACAGGGTGTAAACGGATCCTTCACAAAGCCGTCAACCACGCAATATGTACATCAAATTAACTTGACGCAAAAATTATTGCTTGAAAACGACTTTTTTTTGGGATGAAAATCAGATTTTACGGTAGGACTCAATGTAATGCACTCAAAAACATTGTTCTGATGAATTGCATGAATAGTACGAAGGACGTGGAAGTGTTTAAAGTAAAGTTCTTGCATTAAAAACAAATTTAAAAAAAACTTGTGAAAAAGTTGCAACTTTGACACCCAATATCTCCGTAACAGCAGCGGTGGCCCAGTGGTGGCGGTCCCAACTTACGAGCAGTAAGTTGTGGGTTCGAACCCCGGCAGGCGCATTACTTTGTGTAATATATTTCATCACCACTGCTCTTAAAACGGTGAAGGAAAACATCGTGAGGAAACCGGCATGTCCTAGAACCAAAAATTCGAATACATGTGACATCTACCAACCCGCACTGGGCCCGCGTGGTGGATTATAGCCCATTCCCTCTCATAGAGAGGAGGCCTGTGTCCCAGCAGTGGGAACATTATAGGCTGATTATGATGATGATCTCCGTAACTAGAAAGTTCCCAGGTATGGTCTAGAACAAAAAAAATATTGGAATGACGGGGAAAACAAGTGCCTTTCGGCTTCGTTAAGGGTCTTGTTACACCCTGTATATAATATATATTGCTCATTTAAATATAATTGTATAAAATTTAGTATGAACAAAATGAACTAAACCATACTTTGGTCGTAATACTAATTACGATGAGCACAGAGTACGCTGCCGCTTTCCACGAAAGCCTAATAGTATATTTTCCTGGATTAACCAATATTTCAAGTCACTTTTCCCGAAATTTTGACAGCGAGCTCGGTGCAACACTATTTTGTTGCTTCCTGCTTTGATTTGATGAATTCATCGCATATTGTGTTCAGTATTTAGCGTTCAGCGTTTACATAGTAGACAAGGAAAGATGGAAATAGTCCTTTTTAGACTTAAAAAGATCAATTAATATGACTAAAGAGCATTTTACTGTATGCATACGGAAGTATATACGATACTTATAACAAAAACACATTTTTTTCAATTTTTGTCTGTCTATCTGTTTGTACCGACTAATCTCTCTGCGTTTGGACTTTTACTGGCAAATAGCTGATGTTATGGGGTCTAATATAGGCTACTTTTATTTATTTTTAAATATTAGGGATCCGCGCAAAAAAATAAAACCCTTGAAATTTTAACAAAATCCGTTTTTAACGGTTATACTCCGAAACGGCTGGACCGATTTTAACGAAACATTTTTTGGCAGATAGCCGATGTCATAAGGAGTAACTAAAGCTACTTTTATTTTAGAATAAGAATAAGGATTCCATGTAAAAAAAATTAAAACCCTTGAAATTGGTTTCAAAATTCGATTCAAAAAAGGAAGTAATATTTTTTTTTAATAATTTCACGCGAACTAATATCACGGAAAACAGCTAGTTAATAAAAAAATGGGCATGTCTATTGTCTCAATAATATTTGTAGTGAGAATAATGAAATCAGGCGCGCTTTGTTATGAATGATTCTGTTGGCTGTCACTATTGTACGGGCAAATGAAAAGCTAGGTTTGGGAGTCCTATATTTTATCGACATTTGATAGTTATTTTGACGTTTCCATACCGTTCTTCTTTGATTGGTTAATAACATTCTTAGTTAGAATAGGTTGCCTTGTTTAGGTAGTTCATTTTTTTATGGATTACCTATACGAACGCCGACGCTAAAACGGTTACCATGTATTCAGTACATCATTTTGATCCCCCCCATCCTTGACTGTGGACGGGTATAAGAGTAGAGGAAAACCAAAGAAACGATGGATAAACTGAGTGAAGGATGATATGGCAAGAAAGGAGGTGACTGATGAGATGATAAGTAATGTAAGAGTATGGAATAAGAAGACACTGCGCCGACCCCAAATAAAGTTTTTTTTTTTAATGTATAAAACCCTTCTTCTTAACAAGTTTGGCGTCTACAGTAGCATCCAAAATGGTTTATTTAAAAAAAAAAAAAAATTATTATAAAAAAATCTTCTAGAAGTTGTGGTTTGATTATGTTATCCCCTCGTATCTATTTGTACATATTTACTTAAGCTAGTTTTAGTGTTTTTCTTTTGTACCAATTTGATTAAGCATAGTTATAATTGTTATTAGATTAATTTAATTTAATAATTTTACTGTCCTTATTAAATTGTGCTAGGTAAAGTGATGGCCTGAAACACAGGTTTAAATAAACCTAGAAAAGACTTGCGACTGTTGAATATATTTTAGTTATAGTTGACTTATAAGTACTAATTATACCATTGTATGAGAAATGATACTACTGCGCCTAAATGTACACTTTTTGTAATACTTTTAAAATAAATTATTCTCCTTTAATTTATTTGACTTTCAGGTAATGACAATAAATAACTCTCAACTGACTGCCTCGTGGACATGCCTAGTGGTTGTAAGCGCGACTGCTGTGCATGAGGATCTGGGTTTGATTCCCAGGTCAAGCAAAGTGTTATTGTTTTTTTCCATCAGGAATTCCTTAGTAGCACTCACGGGTTATGATTTTGCCCGGATGATGGCAATAGCCTCGCCCCCTATTACATGGAACTTACATATAACTGGCGAAATATGGGTGTCCTATTAGAAACACCTTTTGCCTAAGCCTTCGAAGATTACAAGCTTGATAGTATACGTTTAATCAATAAACAAAAAATACTGCACAAAATTCATCAACCGAATTTCCAAATAGCAAGTACCAAGCTAAATACGCAATTCTATACGTTCTATCTTTTATTTAAACAAAAAAAAACTGAGTCAAAATGGATTCTAAATAATAAACACCATTTACAATAGAATTTCCACGACATGCAATCGACGTACTACCATCGTACTACGCCGCATTCAAACACCGAATTCTCCGAAAAGCCGACTTGTCCCGAACATCGCCGATAGTGCCCGAAGCTATTGGGAACGGGTTGCCGATGCATGCTTCCTTGACACTACGAAATGTCAAGGATGAGCGCCCTTGGCCATCTAGATACGGATTGAAATATACTGCGTAGTTTCGACGTATATACGTCAACTCGACGTGCAATTGTTGGACGTCAAGTTTTATGAAGGGCTAATACTGCTCAGTTTAAGGGCATTACATGGCTCAAATCCCAAAAACAGCGTATGTTCAAAGAAATTTGTTGATGAATCCCTTCGTGCGTTTTCCGTGTAAAAAAGTATGTTATAGTTAAGTTCATCACAAATAAATTGTATTGTTTAAAATTTTAATAAACCTTCTCAATTTTTTTTGGTTAATCGTAGAAAATAGGTCCTTTTTCAACCTTAATTGTAAATTATCTCTGTAACGGCTGAATAGATCGGCATGAATTTTGTAACAACAAATACGTAATGATATACTTAACAATCTGTATTGTTTTTTTTTCTGTTATTTCTTTTAATATTTTTAAATAATAAATGCGAAATGTGCGGGGCAAGTCAACAAAAACCAGTACAGGGATTAAATCATCAAGGTCATCGAGCAATGTAATGCCCTTAATGTATTATTGGATATATTGCGGACGTTGTGACAACTTTTATACAAGGTGTAAACGGACCCTTCACGAAGCCGTCAACCAAGCATTCTGTACATCAAACTAAGTAACTCTACGCAAAAATTATTGTTGGGAAACGTCAGACTTTTTTTTGGGGTGAAAAATTACTTTATACGGTAGGACTCAATGTAACGCACTCAAAAGATACTGTTGATGGGTGCATTGAATAGTACGGGCCTCGTGGAGGCATTTAAAGTAAAGTTATAACATTAAAAAGTAATTTTTAAAAAAAACTTTGGCCTCCAATATCTCTGTAACTAGAAGGTTCCAAGGTATGGTCGACGGGGAGAACAATGCCGTCCGCCTTCGTTAAGCACATAATATCACACATGTATTCCGTAATAGAATATGCAGAAGTAAATCACTAAATAGTATAAAACAAAGTCGCTTCCCGCTCTCTGTCTGTCCCTATCCGTTGCGTAGTTTTAAAGATCTAAGCATACGCTTAAATCTTTAAAACTACTCAACGGATTTTGATGCCGTTTTCGGTAATAGATAGAGTGATTCAAGAGGAAGGTTTATATATATTGCACCCGACCGAAGCCGGGGTGGGTCTCTAGTACATTATAAAATACGTATCTGCTTACGATTATGACTTACGAAAACGAACAAAATCATCAGAATCATTTTTGTGGTTCTGTGAAAACACAGAGTAAAATAATTACTTGATTTAATTTAGTATTAATGGCATATGCTGTACTAAACGTAATAAATAAATAATCTACTAGCAATAACCAACTGTTAGCTGTCGGTACGTGGGCCTGTGGACGGTGAGTAATAGGCTAGCTCGCCGTCCGGCCGCCTTATGACGACAGGCTGTGTCGACGGCGCGTTCGTGTTCCACGCACGCCTCAAAGAGATGTTAGCAACCAGGAATGGGTCCGCAAGGGCCGACGCCTGCCGGGGCTAAGGAAGAAGGAACAAGGACGGGTTTTAGTCAGTACAAGTCTGACACTCCATTCCGCTCCGCCCAGAGCGGGAGGGGGGTCATTTGATGATTTCCCATTATAAAAAAAAAGCTGTCGGTACAAGTAATGTGCCAATTATGGCCTCACTGTGTCTATGCCATTTCAAGGTGTCTCCGTTTTGTACACGATTATTTCGAGACGATTATATAATTATTGTAGTATTTCAATGACCATGAGTTAATATCACTGTACACAGATAAACCAACTTAGAGTCGTAGGTACTAATACCCGTAAACTTTTACAACATGTATTTTTTTGTTTGTTACCCTGCACTATCCCTCTAGTGGAAAAAAACCTCCTTTCCTTCACATCCTTCGACGTTGCACCTCTTCCCTCCAATTAATGAGGAAGCCATCCAAGGCGTCGCGCCATCGTCTTGTGTAGTTACTTAAATAAAATACAATGACATGCACACGCTGAAGTGTCAATAGGCCGACCATATTAGCAGTTGGTGTAGACGAGTTCTTGAGTGGAGACTGCGAATCGGCAAGCGTAAGCGCGTCCCACACGCCCTCAGGCTCTGTGGAGCGACGATCTCCCCAGTGAGAGTGGCTGGTGGTAACTGGATGAGAGTTACCGAGAATCTAGTTCAGTAATAAAAATAATAATAATAACTCGGCTATCATTGTGCCGATCGTCGTGACGGCCAATGGCCTTATAGCCAAGAGCCTCGACGACCATCTTTCAAAGCTCTCCTTAGGCGGTTGGATCAAGGGCCTGATTCAGAAGGCAGTACTCCTCGATACGGCTCGTATTGTGAGGAGGTTCCTGTCTCTGGAGCCCTAACCACCGGTAGCTTGGACCCTGCTCCCGCTACCGGCGGACCACTATTTTTTATATTTTTAAATGTTTTTTTATATGGTTTTTTTAAGAAATGTTTAAAAATATTTAAAATAAGTATAAAGATGAATAAAGGAGATAATAATAATAATAAAAATCTTTATTTATAACAAATATATTTATAATAAATAATAATAACAAATAAATTTAAAAAAACTACCACAACTACTACTACTAATTACATTTCATATTCGTATTTTGTGGAGTGCGACTGAACAGGCTGTAGGCTGATAATGACATCCACATTTGTGCAAGGTTTTATCGAAACATAATTCTATCACAAGCTTTTGACCGCGGCTTCGCTCGCGCTTATTTAGAATTTGACAATTAAACTCTTTAACACACTACTACACTCTTTAATAATAAAATTCAATCATGAAAAAACACGTGGCGCCATCTATTATCATAAGAATGTTGTTGTTGGAACAGTACCTTTTTTTCGGGATAAAAGGTCCCTATGTCCGTTTCTGTACACCTGACAACGTATTTACAAAATTTCAGGATGATCAGTTTAGTGGTATAAGTTTGAGAAGGTAACAAACAAACTTACTTTCGCATTTGTAATAGTAGTATAATATTATACAACATTATTTTTAGTATATGTGAAACCTGAATATAGTTTGTTCATAATAAGTAACTGAATCGATTCCAATAATTTTTAAACCATGTAATATTTTCCCACAAATATTTAAAAAAGTTAAAAGTTGGACACCGAGCGACTTTAAATACCTATCGCAATAATTTAGGTACCTACTGCCAAATTATTATTATAAATGAGCTCAAGACGACGCTGGAGGCGCGCGCTGCGTGGTGACCAAGATTTTGTGCGAACAACTAGATAACGGAACAAGCTTATAACTTTGTGATTTTTCATGATACAGTTTTGAAATTTGGTACATAGATTCTTTACACAAAAATACTAGACACGTGTTTCAGGTTTCGCATATACTAAAACTAATGTTGTATAATATAATAGTAGTTAGGATTAAATTCATCATGAATAACATTTAATTATCTACGAACAACTACAATTTTCGAACTAATTCGTGCATTTTAACACGATTATGTTTAAAAATTTCTGAGAATACCACGTAAACCTTTTTAGTATTTGATCGTAATGTGTAAATAACGTGTTTTGCAGTTTAAGTTTCATAATTAAATGTACTTCTATTTCTGTGGCGTTTTGTAAATTGTATTTTAGTTTTGTGTGTTTACAGCAAACACATTAAAATATCATTCACACTAGAAACGGGATGTTTACTGATTTGTAACCATGTTACAAAATACATGTCATGTCATATCACGTGTGTGTGTGTTGTCATGTTGTTTGTGTTGTTATGTTGTTGTTGTGTTGTTGTTGTTGTTTGTTTGTTTAACATGTTTGTGTTTTGTATATCGGGAACTCAAAAAAATCAGTAAACATAGTAAATATCCCGTTTCTAGTGTTAATGATAATCCATGATAGTTTAAAATCTTACATTAAAATATACTTGTGATAGAATAGACGCGACAAAGCGCAAACAAAATAGTAGGCAATCTGTTTTCAAGCTATTGCTCGCTTGTCTAGTTTTAGTGTAAGCAGTAATAGCCTAGCGATGTGTAACCTGTTAAGTAACAGGTCTCAAGTGCAAAACTAAGACACGCACCACTGATTTTTCGGATTCATGTGCGTATTGTATAATTATCACTTGCTTCGGTAAAGGAAAGCATCGTGAGCAAACCAGAATCATCATCATCATCATCATTTCAGCCTAAAGACGTTCACTGATGGACATAGGCCTTCCCCAAATGTCGCCACATTGACCGGTCCCGTGTGACTCGCATCCAGCGGATCCACGCAACCTTCCCAACTAGTGATTGCAAACCAGCATGCCTGAGGGATATTTCTTGACGGCATGTAAAGCCAAGTCAGACTACTAAAAACTGCATAAAAACTCTGACACCAGGTTAGGCACTAACACGATAAAGCAAGAAAAATGAAGAAAGATTATAAATCCTGATAAGGTAACACACAGTAATTTTAAACTCCAAAACAAGTCAGCATGACCAAATTACCTTCGCCTTTAAACGAACCTACATTCCACAAAGAAACATGACTTTTATTACGTAATCCATAAAAGCGAAAGAACAGAGTAATTAATTATGTCAGAAGGTCTATAATTAATCAAAATACCGGCTTCGGGTTAATTCGGGAAGTGTCGTGTCGGCTAATAACTCTTGTCATTAAAGGTAAATGAAATTGACATCAATGGAAGGTGAAATGGGATGGGAAAATGATTGAGCTTTGAACTTGGAACTATGACAGATAGTCTTTTGTCAAGGTCAGTTACAGATATCTTTTGGCGTTTGTCCAAAGTCGAGGTCAACTCTGCTATCTTATTTTTCGGGTTCCGTACCCGAAGGGTAACCAACAGGACCCTATAACTAAGCCTCCGCTGTCCGTCCGTCTGTCTGTCAGCGAACTGTGTCTCAGGATCCGTAATAGATAGACAGTTGAAATTTTCACAGAGTGTATTTCTGTTGCCGCTATATCAACAAATAATAAACATAAATTAAAAATTAAAGGGGGCTCCCCTACCTACGATGGTACGGAACCTTTCACTTTGCCGGTTTTTTTTTCATTCATATCGATTTCAAGGAATATTTTCACAAATTTTTACCAACACCCTGCCAGTGCGGTTCATGTGCCAAAAGAAAAATAACTCTCGTGCACTCTAAACACGAGTCTTTTGGCGCTAGACTGAAATCTTCGAACGTCTTGAAACGAATAACGATTTGAAACGTCTACTCAAAATTCTGCGACACTGGGTGCGTAGCAAAGGACCAGAAACGCGTTAAAATTCAACAGCCACTGAAAGAAAACTACCTCCGTCATCCCTTGCTTCATAATTAATGATTAACACAAAGGGTACTGAGGATCGCTTACAGTTCTAGGGCATCAGTCCAACTGCCGACGAGGAAACGACTTGCCGTCGAATATTTTCTTGAAAAGATTGCATAGATCACGTTTCAGTTAAAAAAATGACACTATATACAGGGTGTAAACGGACCCTTTACGAAGCCAACTAAGCATTATGTACATCAAACTAAGTAACTTTACGTAAAAATTATTGCTGGAAAACGACTTTTATTTTTCGGGGTGAAAAACTAAGCTTTACGGTAGGACTCAATGTAGCGCACTCAAAACATGAATGATGAATGGATGGATTTAATAGTACGAGTGTCGTGGAAGTAAAGTTGTTACATTAAAAACATGTAGGTATATGTATAGAAAAAAACTTGTGGAAAAGTTGGAACTTTGACCCCCAATATCTCCGTAACTAGAAGGTTCCCAGGTATGGTCTAGAACAGAAAAAATACCGCAATGATCATGACGGGAAGAACAAGTGCCTTTCGGCTTCGTTAAGGGTATTGTGACACCCTTTATAAAGGATTTAAATACACCTGAGAGGCGCTAATTGTTCTTCCCATCATTGCAATTTTTTTTTTCTGGTCCATATCATTCTGTGAACCTTTTAGTTACGGAGATACTTAAAAGTTCCAAATGTTTCGCGAGCACAAACAAGTTTTTAATGTAACAACTTTACTTAACCTATTGACCACCACGGACGTCTATGGACGACAAATCAAAAAGTGCTCACGACGCCGCGACGCCTTGGAATGGCACGTCGAAAATAACACTTTTGTAAAGCGCTAACGATTTGACGTCCATGGACGTCCGTGGCGGTCAATAGGTTAATGCATCCATCTGTACAGTGTTTTGTATGCATTACATTGAGTTCTAATGTAAACCGTGATTTTAACACCAAACAAAAATTCGTTTCCCAGCAATCATTTTTGCGTAGTGTTACTTAGTTTTATGAACGAAATACTTGGTTGACGGCTTCATGAAGCGTCCGTTTATAACCCGTATTAATAGCTGATTTCTGACTGTTCACACAGCCCTGGCACAAACTCTGTCATACAAACAACTTGTTTTTATTTGCTTCTCGCTAATCGGCGACTGTAGGACAGATGCCCAGAGACAATTAATTTTAATGCGTACAAAGAGATTGTATTAGTAGTGTGGTTGAAGGCACACAAGAAAGGGTGAGAAGTGGTGTCATGTTTTATTTGTGAATAGAATTAATTGTTTTTCTTGTGGCTTTGGGTCTCCGAGGTCCCTCAGCTGGTCTTTGTGCAAAAAATTGTCTTGTGATGTGATCTCCAAGGTTCCTCAAGGTCCTCAGCTGCTCTTGATATCAACATTTTCAATTGTCTTGTGTTCCTCTGTCCTTTGTACTGATATAATGTAGAAAAAAATTCATGAAAATTTGAAAAAATCTTCGGGACCCTTGGCTCGAAATTGGGACATAAACTTAATTTTAAATCGAAAATACAAGTTTAGTATCCTGTGCAAGCTCAGTTATTATGACCCTTAGACATGGGTAAAGTTTATAAATCGACTGGATTCACATTTTGTTTACACCGGGCCTCCGTGATATACTTACAAGAGAAAATAAGTATACAATACGCGGTATATAATACGTACCGCGAGGCGTTGCGCGTTGGTACAAATTCAGTCTTCCGATCTTCAAAGTGCAACATGTTCACTGTTTCGTTCCAAAACACTTACTAATAGGTACTAACAGTAGCCATATGTTGATAAAAAACTACCCATTTTATACCAAACAATCATATTGAAACCATTTACAAGGAACACGAAACAAAGGCCAAGCATTGACCTTCACAATTCCTTAACCACTGCACTCCGTGAGAGCTAATGGAATTTTCTCATTACACGAAGTATTATTTTCTTGGATATTACTTCTTATATTTTCTATTTAACGTCACATTACGCCGCCATCTTGGACTTTGTTAGAAGATTCATAATTCTTGAGTAGATTTACTTGGTTTATGAAGATCAATGAAGAGTTTATTGATAGTAAATATGGAAGTATGCTATACAGTCACGAGCACCAATATTTGAACACTTAATGACTTTTAAAAGTATTTTTCTGCTACTGTTCTGATTTAAATTTCATGTTGTTAAGAATATAATATTTTGGAACTCATATTTTTATGATAAAGATATCTCCTATCTTATCTCCAAGTTACAATCGTAATTTCTCGCGAAAATTGTTTTTAAATTTAGGAAAATGTACACATATTGGTGCTCGCTAGTGTACCGACTATTGAGTCATTTTAATAAGAAATCCAAACGTCTCGAAGTCGTTAGGGTACCGGAGGGCATAGACAAACGTAATTAGGCTTTCAGTGATAACTATGAAAGAAATGTCAAAAATGTATTGAATTAATATAGAAACCAAGCTACCGAAAACCAAACAAGAAAACTAAAAGAAAAAGAGTGGTGAGGAGTTTTTTTATGACAATACTTAATTGTGCAAAATTTTATAAATTAATATATATTTTATTCATATTTCCTGCACCATATACCCAAGTCACTGCCTCGTTGGTCGCGAGTGGTCGTAATCGCCACTGCTGAGCATGAGGTCCTGGGTTCAATTCCCGGGTCTGGCAAAGTTATATTGGGTTAGTCCATCAGGAATTTCTCAGTAGCAGCCACAGAGTATATATTTGTGCCCGATTGATGGCAATAGGCTCGCTCCCTATTACATGGAACTTAAATGTAACTGGCGAAATAATGGCTGTTATAATTGGGTAGGTACAACCTCTGTATAACCGCAGTGCTAAAACAAAATAAAATCAACAATTGACAAAAGTAAAACAACAAAGACAAAAATTCTGAACCTACCCCAAAACGACTGGATAAATAGAAACATAATTGATGATATCAACCAAAGAAACGCATTGTGGACAGAACTAAAGAAGAATCCAGAGAACACCACCCTGGAAGCAGAATTTATCACAAAAAGAAAACATGTTGCCAAACAAATGCAAGATACAAAGAATATTATCTACTATAAAAAGTTTAGCGATTGTATTAATAAATCCAAGAAAATGTGGAATCTGGTAAACAATCTAGCAAACAATAAAACTAAACTAAATTGTGCTCCTTCAAAACTATTGATCGATTCGAAACACATCACGAACCCAAAAGAAATTTGCCAGATTTTCAACGATTACTTTACCACTATTGGACCCCTTTTAACGAATGAAATACCTAGATCATTTCATGATTATCATACATATGCTTTACCAAAAACTCCTCCTGAAGACACTCCAGTGTTATCAACTCTCGATCCGTGTTCTGAAACTGAAATTACAAAAAAAGTATCAAATCTCGACCCTAACTGTAGTACTGGATTAGATGGAATTAGTACCAAAGCAATAAATAATTGCGAGCAACCTGAGAAAATGCTTCAACAAATTGCTGGTTGAAGGTAATTTTCCCGATACTCTAAAAATGGCGAAGGTGACTCCCATACACAAATCGGGTTCAAAAATGGACCCAGGTAACTACCGGCCTATTTCAGTGTTGCCTGTATTGTCAAAATTATTAGAAAAAATCCTACACAACCGATTGGATAAACATTTAACTTCTATCAACTTTCTTTCAGACAGACAATACGGGATTAGACCAAAAAGTAACACACTAACGGCTACAGTCGACCTCGTTACTAAAATTAAGCAAAATGTAGATGGAAAAAACATAGTCCTTGGTATCTTTATTGATCTCAAAAAAGCGTTCGACACCGTAAGTCATGAATTGCGACTTAAAAAGCTAGAAACCATCAAAATTACCGGCAGTGCCCTAAAAATGTTCCAGCAAAAATCTTGTGAAAAATATCTTGGCTTAAGAATGGATAGTTCTCTATCGTGGACTGTGCATTTGGATCATATAAAATCAAAGCTTACGTCACTACTTGGATCCCTCCGAAACATAGTTCGATGTATTCCACATAGATTGCGTCAGACCATCTATAAAGCCTTAGTAAAACCACATCTACTATATCTGCTTGAAATTTGGGACCGTGCGGCCAAGACGATGCTAGCAAGACTCCAAGTTGCACAGAACAAAATAATAAAAATGATTTTTAACTACCCATAAATAACATCAACTAGCAAAATTTATGAAGAAAGCAAAATAATGAACATTAGACAGTTATATATTTACAATACATGTATTTTTATTCGTGAGGCACTCAACAAAAGCATACAGACTAATTTATCGTTTATATAAGTAAAACAAGTAACCCAACGTAGCACTCACCGAGCTAGTTTTTTGATTTTGGCGAAGATGAGAACTAAGTTTGGCAAAAAAATGTTAACATTTGAAGGAGCACAATTTTACAACAAAATACCGTCATGTATTAAAAAATTACACTAATTCAATGCATTCAAAACTCTGTTAGCGGAATATTTGATCACAAATCCTAAAATCTGAATTCATTGGATGGGTGTATTATAATATAATAAGTGCTACCGTGACGTCTGTGACGAACTTTAAATATAATTTATATTAAGCATTGTTCTCATGTAAGTGACTTTGTGTCTTTTTTGAGAATAAATATCTTTAAACCTAAAACCCTTCAGGGATTACAGGCGTGATTTTATGTAATGTATATACCTAAGTACACCTTGCAACTTCATTAGAAGCCCCAATAACTAAAGACAAACCAAACAAACAGGCAATAACCTTTACACAAACAATGAACTTACTCGTAGTTAGTTTCAAACTCAGCTGATAATTATATAGCCCTGTTTACTTGCCTAGCTGTGCCATAGGTTGCGAATGTGCAGAGGCGAACAAACGTATGGTGGAAGTGGGTGAGGCGGCATTTGAAGAACTTCTTCAAGTTTTCTCGACGCCTATACTGCAATGTTTGAAGACGCATCATCTGCCTTGCCTTTTTCTCAACTATGTTGGGATCGGCTTCCAGTCTAAACGAATCCAGCTGAATACCATTATTTTACATGGAGTGACTGCCTGTTTGACCTCCACAACCTAGTTAATACTGGGTAATACGATACCCATATAGGGTCCCTAATATTATTGAAAAATTGTGTTAAATATAAGCAACGTAATGACATAGTAGGTCTCTCGGCTGAACATTGCGTCGAACTGTCCTGTGTTGAGCTAGATAAGCATATAATTGTGTGCGCTTACAGACCCCCAAACTATCAAAACTTTTCCTTATTTGAATCAATAATCGAAGATGTCCTGGCAAAACTTGCAGCCAGTAATAAATCTATAATTGTTTGTGGGGATTTCAATTTCAATATTTTAGAAGAAAATTCTAATAGCGGTCGGTTATTAAATCTTTTTAAGTCATTTGACTTGAAAAACATTTTTATAGAACCTACGAGAGTCACTCCATCATCTGCTACTTGTATAGATAATGTTTTCTGCAATTGTGATTACTTAGATAAAGCCATAGTAAATTGCCTGCCATCTGACCATAGCGGACAAACTGTAACTTTTAGGTGTAACATACCATTGCAAAAAGTTCAGATTCAATTTAGACCTATAACTACTAATAAATTAAATAGGTATAATATTTCCCTACAGAATAAGTTAAGTGCTATGAGCCATCATATGGACGATATTAATATAAATCAATTGTATGATAATTTCTTTTCAATAGTTCACACTGAGTTCAACAAAACTTTTGAAAAGAAGACAAAATATATTTGCCCTAAATTTATATTTAGTGATTGGGCAACTAGAGGTATCAGAAAAAGTAGGGAAAGACTATTTGAGCTTTATGGCCTTAAGCCTTATGTAAACACTGAAACTTTTAACAAGTATGTTGCTAAGTATTCAAAAATTTTTAGAAATACATGCAAGGTTGCCAAAGCCCTGCACATTAGCAACAAGATTAAAACAGCAGAAAACAAAATTAAGACAGTTTGGAAAGTCATAAATAACGAGACTAACAGGAAGAAAATACGTAACACTAGCTACACATTAGATACAGCATGTGGTCCTAAAAGCTCTAATCAGGAAGTAGCTCATGAATTTGTAAATTTCTTTACCGATATACCGTTAAAAACTACGGAGGCTCTAAATTCCTCTCCTAAAGTCTCAATTGGTTTATTAAAGGTGAATGTGTCTGGCTGCCCGGCTGAATTTAAATTTAAACACATAAGCCCAATGATAGTTATTAAAGCTTTCCGGCAAATAAAAGTCAAACTGACCGAAGATCTTTGGGGAATGTCTATCAAAGTTTGTACATCCATAGTTGAGACTATAGCACCATACCTAGCTTTAATTTTTAATTTAACCTTATTAAAGCACATTTTTACTGCGTGGGAAGAGTCCCAAGACGCCATAGGAATATTTTGTGACCTCTCCAAAGCATTTGATTGCGTAAATCACGACACATTACTTTTGAAACTTGAGCATTACGGACTAGGTAAACATGCACTTGGTTTGATTAAATCTTATTTGAATAATAGACAACAACAAGTTCAAATAAATGGTGTTAATTCACAGGGTTTAAAAGTAAAAATGGGGGTTCCACAAGGCTCAATATTGGGTCCTTTCCTCTTTTTAGTATATATATTAATGATCTACCCTATTTATTGAAACACCAACCTCAAAATATGGTGTTATTCGCTGATGATACTTCCCTAATTTTTAAGATAAATAGACGGGCCCAAAATCTAGATGACGTGAATAATGCCCTACTTCAGGTCCATAACTGGTTCACAGCAAATAATTTAGTATTAAATGAAAAAAAAACGAAATGCATTAGATTTGCTTTACCGAATGTTAAAAGTAGCGATTGTGATATAGTATTGAATAAAGATAAGCTTGAATTTGTAGATAAAACAGTTTTCCTGGGGATTACGCTTGATTCAAGGCTACAATGGGCTCATTTAACATCTCTAGCGGGGCGGCTAAGTTCAGCAGCATATGCTATTAGAAAAATCCGTCAATATACTGATGTAGATACCGCTAGACTGGTCTATTTTAGTTACTTTCATAGTATAATGTCTTATGGCATTTTGCTATGGGGACGGGCTGCAGACATTGAGTCTATATTTATTCTGCAAAAAAGAGCCATCAGAGCCATATATAATCTTCGAAGGCGTGATTCTCTAAGGGAACTGTTTAAGGAAATTAACATCATGACGGTACATTGTCAATACATATACGAAAACATAATGTATGTAAGAAAAAATCTACATCTTTTTAATAAAAGAGGCGACAGACACAATTACGGTACTAGAAATAGAGACCAGTTAGTTCAGCCAGGCTTCAGACTCGCTAAAGTAGACTCATCTTTCATGGGGTACTGTTTGAGATGCTATAATAAAATTCCACAAAGTATACTTGAACTGAATGAAACTAAATTTAAAACATGCATTAAACGCACACTATGTAAGCAAGCATATTACAAGTTGAACGATTATATCGCTGATAAAAATGCTTGGCTCAATGCTGGTCCTGCTCCACAAGGACAGGGGCGCATAAATGGATAGCATTAAACAGTATGTTGGAGCTGCTGAAGATTGTAGAACTATCTTTGCAATGTATAAATTCAATCTCTTTTGTATTATATAACCGCATAGCCCATATTGTGTGAGCACTCTGTACTAGAAAGCTGTCATTCGCTGGAAACCTACGTATTTTCTTGACTTGAATGTGCCCTGGCGGTTAGGAGTATGTCATGCTCACTCAAATGTCTCGCTTTTGGTGGCGCGTGTGTCGGATCATTTAGTTCCCTTCAAAATGGTTGAGTTGAATGGTGCCGATACATGCGTCATGTTCGTGAACGGGCGCTGTCGGTTGTGACTGGTCATCTCTTGGTTGCCACGGTTTGTTTGAATTATTTATTTTATTTTTTACTATGGACACTTTTTAAAGTACACTTCTTGCTACATCGTTCTCACATAATGTACCATCTCAACATAAATGATGTAACCAAGTTTTTGCAAAGTATTCTGATTTAAAAGAGTGTCTATGGAGTTTCTTGCCCGTTCTTCTCCATAGAGATCTACGTTAGGGAATGGGCAACTACAGTACTTTCACAGTTTTTATGCCTTGTGACTGGGACTGTAGCTATTTTTCATTGTTGTCTTTGTTTCGACAATTCAAAAGTGCCTGTAATTGGCCTATTTGAAATATATGATTTTGATTTTGATTTTGATTTTGACCCCTTGAAGAGACTGGTTGTCTGATTTACGGGCCACTGACTACCTGTAACGACTGTCAAAGATCTACAAAACACAGTCAGGACCAACGGCTTAATGTACTTTCCAAGGTACAGAGCAAACACGATATGTAAGGGATGGTCACCCAAGTAGGCCTGTGGACGGTGAGTAATGGGCTAGCTCACCGTCCGTACGTCTTATGACGACAGGCCGTGTCGACGGCGCGTTCATGTTCCTCGCGCGCCTGAAAGAGATGTCAGCAAACTGGAAGGGGTCCGCAAGGGCCGATGCCTGCCGGGGCTGCGGGACTGTTCGAAAGAAATACCGCGGCCTTGGAACACAAAGGGATAAGAAGGAACATGGATGGGTTTTAATCAGTATAAGTCTGACACTCCCTTCCGCTCCGCCCAGAGCGGGAATGATTTCCCAACCGGAAATAAAGGGATGGTCCCACCATGGACCCATCCATGGACCGACCTCGGCCATCTAGGGAAATTCAAGGTACCTCTGGCTGTTTCGCCTTAAAGTAAAGTTCACTAGTTTTCCCTTCTAAACGATTGACTTATTCTATGGCTGTGCCCTGTCCTAGGAGCACCGACAACTCACATACAACCGAACTATGTGCAACTAATAATTACGTTCGCAATTTGCTGGAAACTGTCCCGACCGAGCCAACACATGGATGTATAGGTACAGGGAGTATGCAAATAGTTGCTAGTCATGTGAATACCTTAGGGGCCTATGTGCTCCTAGTACTTTGTGATATGATTGGTATGTATGTATGTTAGCAGTGAATATTAAATTAAAAGTTGTCGTAGCACTAATGCCGTTACCTACGTACTTGTTGTCTGCCAGTATTACTTAAAATAATTATAAATATATGTACATCATGTATCAAGAGCAGAAAAGAATTAAAGGGCGTCCAAAAATGCCCACAGGACACTGCACAGTTGGCAATGCTGGTTCTTTGACCAAAAAATAGGCCAGCCCCTCTGAACGCGTAGCATGACCACCGTAGACAAGGATTTTTTTCACGGAAGAATCGACAAAATGACAGATAGTGAAAAGAAATCTATCATTTTGTCGACACAATCTGTCATTTTGTCGATTCTTCAGTCTAAAAAACCCGTTTTTACGGGGGTCATACTACGTGTCTGGGAACGGGATGAGCGGATCTACCTCTTGAATTGAATGATCATGAATTAGTTAAGTTTAGTTATTAGTTAACTTTCATTGTTGACAGTGAATTATTAAATTAAAAGTTTTTCGTCAACCAGCCTTACTTACCATTAGGAATGTAAAAATACTGGTATTCAGCTGCATCCGGTTAGACTAGAAGCCCCAACATAGTTGGGAAAAGGCGAGGCAGATGATGATGATGATGAATGTCATCTACCAAACCGCATTTGGTCTGCGTGGCGGATTACAGCCCACTCCTTCTCATAGATAGGCGACCTGTGTCCCAGCAGTGGGAACTTTAGAAGCTGATTATGCTCATGTTTATCAATTTTCATGATAAATTGGTTACGTGTTATGTGTTAATCTAAATTAAAACTAAAATTTCATAGGTTTTTTGGAGCATAAACATTACAAAGGCTCAAAATGCTGGATTTTCATGCGAATTTTGTGAGCCTTTACAGAAAATAGAAATAAATGCTAAATTGTAATTTATTTTCGTTTCATTACTTCTCTGGCACGTTCCAGTTTTTTTCAGATTATGAAGTTCTAAGAATATGTCGACGCCAAAAACATTGTTATTTGAAATGAGGACAAATAAAAAATATTAAACGCTTCGATGTGACATTTATAAGGAAAAATTTGAATTTATTTTCCAGTCTACTGAAAATAACAAATGGGTAGGCCATTTATTATTTTTAGTTATGATTAACGTAAAGGTATTTTTTCGCATACATATCACAAACCGTACTTAATTCTAGTTAGATCATCGGACCAATTAGATTATCATAACGCGTTATATTATGTGACGTAAGCTCGCCCCTATTACATATACTTAAACATAAATGTGGCAATATGGGTGTACTTTTAGGTAAACCTCTGACTTTCCCTTGAGACATATACCAAAACAAATACTATACCACACCATACCATATACCACACCATACCATATACCACACCATACCATATACCACACCATATTCGCAAATGAATAAATGATTATGATTATAATTACGTTACAAGTGTGATATTATATATATCTTGTAGAAAACGTGGTAATACCAAGTCTTCTTCTTTATTCTTTATCGTGTGGTTAGTACCTAACCTTGGTGTCAGAGTTTTATGCCGCCCATGGGCATCTGACTTGGCTTTACATGCCGTCAAGGAATATCTCTCAGGCATGCTGACTTCCTCACGATGTTTTCCTTCACCGAAGCAAGTGATAATTATACAATACGCACATGAATCCGATGTTTGATCCTGATTATTACAAAACAATTAAGATTTCTAAAAGTTTTATTTAACTTGCCTTGTTAGTTAGTTGGTTCATCATCATCATCATCCACAGCCTGACTTCACCCACTGCTGGGTTTAGGCCTCTCTTTGTTTGTGTCCACCTCATTGCGGATCCTGCAATGGCAACAATGTCATCTGCCCATCTTGCCGCCGGACGGGACGACCAATACTAGTTAGTTTTAGTTAGTAGGTATGCATTGGTCAAATCTTGCAACTGAATTTCAAACCAGTTCCACCCAACCGATTAAGATAAAATTTGGCACACACTTTTGGTTATAGTGAAAATACATTTTATGACTTGTTGCTGCAGTCAGGATTGCCATCTCACGAGAGAACTCCTCAACGGTTTGTAGCAAGGATGAAACTTCGTGTACGCGTTTATTGTTGATGGATATTAACGTAATTTTCTTCTTTAATTTTAATACTGTCACTGGTAGTCTGTTTCAGGGCGGATATCGTGGTTATTTAGACCCACAGCTCGTCGGGCATACGGCAGACATGGTCAGCCCAGTCCCACTTCAGTTTAGCGGCTTTTTGAGCAATTTGTGTTTTGGAGCGCAGTGCGGTGTTGCGTACATGGTCGGTAAGTTTGACACCTAGTCGGTAAGTTTGACGCCTTTTAATTTTTTATTTTATGTTTTTTTTTTAAACCAGCAAATCAGGGACTAGACAATTGCCAATCGATTTTAAAGATTTTGTGTTACTACATCGACATTCAACAGGATAGACATAATAAGCTTTTCGTTATCCATTAATTTTTGACTTTTTCATAATGTATATTGCTGATAGAAAGTCACTTTGGCACTTCTCACGAGCAATGGTATATGATCACAAGTTTTAACGAAATCAATAAAATCCGTAACAATACACACGTTTATTATTACTTTTTCACATAGAAAATTCAGAATTCTTCCACGGATAAGCTTTTATTTTTTAACAATACACTCACGACATTTCGATGCTTGTGACTCAAATTGTTAGAAAATATAAAGGTGTGTTCAAATCTGAAAACAGAATAGAATTTTAGGACATCAAAAATAGCGGTAGGAAATCGGCATTTCGTTGAACCAAAAAAAAATTACATAAATTCACGCCTTTTTATCATGGGTGTAGGCAGAAACTATGGAAACCACCTGCTACGATCCTTACATACCTCTTTTAGTTCGTCCATTTTCATATAATATATGGTTACACACGTTAGGTCAATGTATGACAACATATAGTGTGATTGGTAATTAGTGACCGATACTTAAACACGTGATTGTACGCATGATAACAGACAACTTTCCCAAAGATTTATTTTACTCATTCATTTTTATCACAACAACACAACAGCCGTATGTAACTCGTGCAAGCACGCCTTTGACCTATCAGCTGTTAGCCGCGTGACGCTGTTCTGTCTCATTACTATCGTACCGTGCAACAGTGGGTAGGCAGAGCACCCGCGCGGCTCGAAATGAGTATAAAAAAAAGGTTTCTTTGATAAAGTTGTTTATTATCGTGAGTACAATCCTGTGTTTAAGTATCGGTCACTAATTACCAGACACCCTTTATGCATCATTTATCTCTAAATTGCTTGGTTTCATATTATTATAGGGAACTTCGACATAGATTTCGAGCCTTTAGTATAGACGTATCTTTACAAGAACACTCTGTCATACGTATCATGCGTCGTAAATATTAATGCTAAAAGCAGCACATTTTCGCCTTCAAACACAAAATACGTCGCTTTTTCTTTCTTTGAACAAAAGAAATGTATTGTTACCATAAAGGTCTTAATTGAAAAACGTTTGCCCTGAAATATTAATGAGGATGAAGTGCTAATGGGTTGTTCCAAACCCGGTGATATTTAAAAAGGTGAAGTCAAAGTTTATGTTTTGTTAGGGACATACGGATGAAAAAGAAAAAGTTCATCATCTGCCTAGCCTTTTCTCAACTATGTTAGGATCGGCTTCCAGTCTAACCGGATGCAACTAAACACCAACATTGACATGGAGCGACTGCCTATCTGACTACCTGTAACGACTGTCAAAGATCTACAAATGACAGCCGGGACCGGCTTAACGTGCTTTCCGAGGCACGGAAGAAACTCGGTATGTAATGGGTAGTCATCCACCCGCAGACCAACCTAGGCAAGCACGCCTTAACCGAAAGATCGATCCGAGCGGCTGTTATTATTTAGCCACGAGCTATATAATATATATTAGTATGATATTATTGCAATTGTATTGTACTGTAATCCCCGAAGGGTAAGACAGAGGTGTACCTAATAGTATACACATTCCGCCAGTTATGTTTTAAGTATCATGTTATAGGAGGCGAGCCTATTGCCATCAACCGGGCACAAATCAAGGCTCCGTGGCTGTTACTGAGGAATTCCTGATGGAAAAATCCTATAACACTTTGCCCGACCCGGGAATCGAACCCAGGACCTCATGCTCAGCAGTCGCGCTTGCGACCACTCGACCAACGACGCAGTCTAACTAAACGAAGTAATTATTTCAATATTGATAAATTTATAAGCATCTAGGCATTAGAAACAAAATTAGTAAACACACACACACGTGTGTCGGAGAATACTGACACACACACACTGAGCGTGTGTGTTTGTTTTGTTTGTATGTGTAGGGACACACACACACTGTGCGTGTGTGTGTGTCCCTACACATCACAATATTTGATAGGAGTACAGTAAGTTCACCGTTTAGTTTGTCCGTAAGTCCCGACGCTCACCCTCACGGACCGAACGGTCTACCACGAGATAAATACATTACCAGCACTCTTACTGGCTTTGTTTTATAATACAATTTATATGCTCTGTTAATTTTACATGACTTTTGTATTTTATTTAAAGCTCGTTAAGAGAATATGTAATTCTGCCTTTATGTTGCCACTCGGACACAAGTCATGTCTCTTTGGGAAGAAATATAAAGAGCATAATTTATAGCTGCTTTATTACTGCAACTGTTATCAGACGTTCAATTTAAGAACGTTATTTTTTTTGTTTCATTTCTCGTTTACCTTTTCCTCATTTTTGTGTTCAGACAAAAAAATTATGCTGGCCGAATACTTAACCTCCTTCTTTTTTTAAAAATCGGTTGAAAAGATAACGAATGAGAGATAAAAAAATGATGATCGACTGATTTTCGTAACATTTTTTTAAGGGATCTGTAACTACACCAGCATTCAAAACCTTTACACCAAAACATAATAATTTTATTCTGTTCCACATTGCAATATTCTATACAACCAACTCCCTACAATGACAATGTACAGACGTCAAGCACATCAAGCTACCCAAAACTGTCAAATTTTACCAATCAACCTTGAACCTGATATTTTAGCAATAAAGTTGAAAATCTATTAAAAAAATTTGACAGATTGGTGTAGCTTGATGTGCTGGCGTCTGTACATTTTGATTTCTACTGATGTGACATGCTCCATTGTAAATTAGTATTCGAGCGAAATAATGGTGGATCTCAGTAACGAAGGGTCAATTTTTGTAAGAGGTAAACTGTATTACATATCTTTAATGTGATTACATTATTTGTCTATAGAATACTGACTGTGCCATTTTTCAAAGGGAAGCCGGTAGGAATCGAGTTCTATGGAACCTTCGCCACTGGTGGGTCTAGAACAAACACGCGGAACACCTAAATCGTACGTAAGTTCTGTGCTTGTCGCAAAATTCTAAACCATGACACTACAGGATAGTAATTGTATAACAGCGCAGGATGGGAGAAGTGGTCAACGTATAATTAGTGGACCAACTGTTTCGATATTAGTAAAACATTGGCTGGAATATAGCAGTTCGTCGTGGACGTGGTAACGACCGACATATCCCCTTTTTGATCTGTGACCAGAAAGAAGTCACCGCGCCAACCATCGATACAATGCTCCGAAAGAGTGACAGTCATCAGCCAGTATCACTCTTTATCTGACGCCTTCGGTACTTCTTAGTATCTTCGTTTTTTTTTTCACTTAATAGGCTCAATTTTGGCCGCAACTCGCCTGATGTGACGCCATTATGCGGTCTAAGGTGGAGCACGCTTGCCTAGAAGAAACCGATTCACTCGAACTTACAAGAGCTCCAGATTATAATAATCGGGAAACAGAGAAACCGGCAATGAATTCCACAGACTGGCTTCGCAGAATAAAAATGTGGACAAAGAGGTCCGTGAGACTTCAACCATATAACGGAGACGCTTCGCCGTGTCTGCTCGTCCGATGATAGGGATGAGGAAATTAAGTTGTATCATTCCAAAGCACACTCTCAGAAATGTAACCGATAAAAAACTGGCTGGCAACT
The DNA here is from genome assembly GCA_905163415.1 of Noctua fimbriata. Lineage (NCBI taxonomy): Eukaryota > Metazoa > Arthropoda > Insecta > Lepidoptera > Noctuidae > Noctua > Noctua fimbriata. The sequence continues at coordinate 10,927,811 of LR990935.1, read as the reverse complement.
TTGCGGCGATGTTCAAGGCTTTGGAGCTTGGCTTTGACAAGGGAGTCGTTGGCAATGAGCCTCTTAGCTCGTCACTCAAAAGCTTATAGCACTTTGCAGCTGGTGCTTGGCAAGATCACACTTGGCGACGGCGCGATATGTATTTTCATTCAAAGATCCGTTGAATTTTTATATTAATGTAGTGCGTTTGTGCTAGGACCTCGGATTTACTCAAATCCTTTTTTCCGGTTTAAGCCAATAGTCCAAAAGGTCACACGTATATTCTAGCCGCTAAATAACACATGACGGCTGTTCAGGCTTTATGTCAACGAGATTTAGCAGACATGTTGGATTTGTGTCTAAAGCTATTTTGACGTATGCTGCTGCAAAGCTAAAATTGGTGTCGATGTAACATGTAAATAGCCAGATTGGAGCCTTGTGATTAAGTAAAGGTTTTATTGTAATTGTCAATAAAAATTCGTTGTTTTTATTTTTTAGTTGAACAGTTTTTAATTAAAATACTTTCAGCCTCGTTGGTCTAGTGGTCGCAATTTCTATTGAGCATGAGGTGTTGGATACCCAGGTCTAGCACAGCGTTAGAGGGTATTTTCACCAAATATTTCAGAAGCAGCCACGGAGTTTGAATTTTCGCGGTTGATGGCAATACGTGAGACTTGAACATAACTGGCGAAATGTGAGCACAGTCTTCTGAAAATTGAGCTAGCAAGACTAAAGGCCACCTAATGGGGCACCTATCTGCAGTGCATATACTGTTACTAGGGGTCTCCAGGAGGTGGGGGAATTAAGTATTATTAGTTAAAGTTTAGCGTTGTTATTTGTTGTTGTTGCTATTTATTGTGTGTTTAAGTCAATTATACTAACATAGGTCAAGGAACAGAATAATAATGTGTTGATCAGTGTGTTCTGCCCACCATGGCGTACGGTGCTGAGACGTGGACAGGAGGAGGTTTACAGACTCAGAGCACCACAGAGAGCCATGGAGCGTTCCATGCTCGGCATAAAAATAATCGATCGAGTTCCAAACGTCGAAATCCGGGGACGTACGAAGGTCTTCGATACTGAAAATCGCGTTATGGAACAAATGGAGTTGGGCTGGACACCTAGCAAGTTAGCAAGGCGCGGTGATGGCAGGAGGAGTAAAGCTGTGACCGAGTGGCGTCCAAGGAATGGAAAGAGAAGTATTGGTCGTCCGGCGGCGAGATGTGCAGATGACATTGTTGCCATTGCGGGAATACCCTGGATGAGGCTGGCACAAGAGCGTGGAGCTTGGCACAAGCAAAAAGACGCCTATATCCAGTAATGGGTGAAGTCAGACTGTGGATGATGATGATGATGATGAGGTCAAGGAATACTAACAAATTTATGGGTTATCTACCTGAATTAAAGATAAATAAATAAACAGCTACACCTCTGTCGAAGCCTTCAAGAATCACAGGCGTGGTGTTAAGTTCATAATGTTATTAATAGAATGTAAAATAAAACAACCTTTCAATCTCCCGAACACATCTTCAAGGTCTTCCCTTCAAAGAGTAAGAACACAATCAAAGACATAATTACTTTGCCCCCCAGCTCGCAGCACACTCTCAGTTAACAAAATATATCAATTAAAATGCTAAACAGCTCCGGTTCCCGGTAAATTCAATTAGTTCAATTATTTGGGCCCGTCGTCGAATTCCGTTAGATGTATTGTGCTTATAGGCTGTCTCGGTGAAGGTGAACTGGTTAAAAGTGGAAATGGAAATGCTCTTATCAATATCAGGGGATGGCACTAGACGACCTGTCTAGCTGTCTCTTTCCCACACTGGAATGTGTCCTGCTTTAAGACGTCTTGGTTATATTCATACTTGGTACCTGTCATTAGTGGCGGTACTTTCATGCAAGCCTACAAGCTTTTTTTTTTTGTATGGTAATTCATAAATCGCGCGTGGAACACGAACGTGCCGTCGACACGGCCTGTCGTCATAAGACGGCCGGACGGCGAGTTATGGGCTAACTCGCCGTCCGGCCGTCTTATGACGACAGGCCCGCGCCTACGGTGGCGGGGGGCCACCACGTGACTCCCGACGCCCAGGGCCTCCCGCGACGGCTGGGACGTGAGGCTCTTTCCCTCTCACGTCCCGCCACCTCCTTCACTAGCATGACTGCTTCGCAGAAGGAGGTGACGGCTTCCCATTCCCTCTCGCTCCGGGCCAAGGCTTGAACCAGGGCCGGGCGCGAGAGATCGCCGCCACCAATAAGCCTACAAGCTTGGCTTGCCCTTGTAACCTACTACTCTTCATGATGTTGGGATAGGTATATAAACAGTCTGCTTACGTTATGGGCTTGCCGTGTTGTTGGTCACTAGGCACGCCACTGTAGTACGTAGCACCTAGACAGCTCCGGCGTTTAATTATTTCAATAATATAATATAAATAAATATAATGCATATTTGTTACGGCTAAAAGCCGAAGTAAGGTTTCACCTAGTTCAAGCCGGCTATACCTAGGTGCGGCCGGTATTCCGGTAACAGTTGTGTATCCTTTTTATTGCTGAGACACACCGACCAAATGGATTAGGTTAGGTTAGAAGTATGACAAAACGAGCGCGAGCCGAGCGAGCGCAGCGAGCGGTGCCGCGGCAGCGTCCGGCGAGCGCTACATCCAAATTGATTGCATGTTCTAACCGAATATAAGTAGTGTAAGTTTAACCGGCTGCACCTAGTTGTACCTGGCTAAAACTAGGTGTAGCCGCACTTCGGCTATTAGCTGTAACATATTCATACAAACATCCAGGATGAAAAGCAGCTTTTTCCACTTACAACAGAATATTCCTCAAAACTACTATTACATTTCATATCACTTCAGAATCGAACTTTACCAATAATCGATACATAACGGTTTATCTTATACCCATGTCAATAAAACGAGGATTGAATAGATATAGAAACATCACAGCAATTGACATAAAGTTTTATTACACTTCAGCCAACTTATCTGTGCAGGTGGGCTAAACACAGAATCAAAATAAATGTACCAAGGTTCGACATATCGATGCATTTTTTCTTTACAATCAGCGCCACCTTAAACTGCACACTTAAGGGCATTACATGGCTTAAATCCCAAAAACAGCATATGTTCAAAGAAATTTGTTGATGAATCCCGTCGTGCGTTTTCCGTGTAAAAAAGTATGTTATAGTTAAGTTCATCACAAATAAATTGTATTGTTTAAAATTTTAATAAACCTTCTCACTTTTTTTTTTATTAATCGTAGAAAATAGGTCCTTTTTCAACCTTAATTGTAAATTATCTTTGTAACGGCTGAATAGATCGGCATGAATTTTGTAACTACAAATACGTAATGATATACTTAACAATCTGTATTGCTTTTTTTCTGTTATTTCTTTTAATATTTTTAAATAATAAATAAAAAACGAAATTTTGCGAAATGTGCGGGGCAAGTCAACAAAAACCAGTACAGGGATAAAATCATCAAGGTCATCGAGCAATGTAATGCCCTTAAAGTGGTCATACTGTACCTTCACACACGTCAATGTATTGTGGGAGTATAAAAATAAAAACTTCTTTATTCGCCAAATCAAAATAACAACCTTGCACAGTTCAGTAAGTTGCAAACAAGCAATAGATGCAGTTACAATTTTTGTTTGTTAGGTGTCGGTACCCATTTATTATGGTTGTAAACCTGTGATACTGATTCGCTCTGTTCCCCGTACTAGTAAAGAAAAAAGTATTTATAGAAAAAACAACATCACGCCTGTCATCCCCAAAGGGGCCGAAGGGTTAAGAGCAGTTCAAGGTGGCGTTGTTTGTCAAGAAAATTGCATCAAAATGTCAAACTTGGTACGTCTATTTTAGTTCTATGTTTTCCCGCCTGTATAGATTGGTTGAAGTGTAGTAACATTTACGAGCTTTTTTACCCGACTGCCAAGGAAGCGTTATGTTTTTCGCGCGTATCTTGTATGTTTGCTTTTGGTAAATTTTTAATTTCTTTATTAGATACCTCGTATGTTTCAAATGTATGGATCGATTTCGACAATTAAGGTATCCATTATATTCGTCTCAAAACCCTAAGTGTCCTTAAAAAGGAGTACTTTAAAAAAAAAAAACAAAATCGTGATTTTTTTTTTTCAACCTTTTCTACCGAGTAGGGTATCAAAATGAAGGAAATTAAAAGGAGATTACAAATATATATATTACTTATATATATATATATATATATATATGTTATATATATATATATATAAGTACATAATACAACTTGTAGTCGGGTTTTTTGTTACTTTTAATTAAATGTTACTTGTTATTTCATGTGACTTCAGATTTTTGGCCAGGCATCAAGATTTTTCCTTCTTTTGATTCCTTTTTGATTTGACTAAATTATTACCTGCCTGTACAGTAATTGCCGGCAATTTTCGCAGCGATTATACCGTATTAAACAATTCTCTTTGCAAGTTCGCCTCTTGAGATGCCTTTGAGTTCTGACTGAGGTATTAAGACCCTTACAACAAGGCTAATTTTCTTGGTGCGTAAGACTTGAGCTTGTTCAGTTTTTAACGGCAATTTTAACATCGACCGAAAGATAATACACAAAGTAACGTGCCTCATTCATCTAATGAACTCATGCAAGCACTGCTGCTGTGCACCAGTTCCTCGGTTTGAGTTCAAGATCGGGCATGTCGAGTTTTTCCATGAGGAATTTCTTAGTTGCAGCGGATTTGTGCTCGGTTGATGGCTATATGCTCGCCCCTATTACATGGGACTTAAACACTCTCTATCTTTGCACCTCTGCCCAGCCGCATGGGCGATAACTCGTGTATTGTCATTACCAATAGAAAATTACTGTCGTAAGCACATTATGCTTAACCCGCTGGAGACCAACCCTGGATTGGATTTGTTTGCTGATGAATGGAAGACGGTAATGTTAGAATGTTTGTGGTTCTGTGAGAAGACCGAGTAAAAGGATTATAACTTAATTAAGTATTAATGGCTTTTGTTGTAATAAAAATATAAGTATGTCGGATCCGGTCGTTAGTACGGACATAAAATGAATAGGAAAGCGCGCCAGTGTGCAGTGCTGACATCACGCGACTTACTTACCAGTCACAACACAGCGTGCTTCTACAGAGCCCTGATGTCCAGCTCGAGGCGAGGGCGACCGTCAATGTCTGATCGCGGCGGAGTTGAGACGTCTTGGAACTGTACTCGATTCATTGTGCCCCGTGTTAGTGTATTAAGTTGTAATCTCAAGTAATTCGTTAGTTTGCTAGAAACAGTGTATCGCACCCAGTATGTTTTCATAGCACGAAACCCATCGTCTGCCCACATGATGTACGAGGCTAACGGAATAAATCCTGACATATCCGACAAGTAAATAAAATGAAGAGAGAAGTAAGTAGAACAAAGTGTTAAAGAATCTCACCCATCATAATAGTTAAGTAGGTACCTAAGTATGTTTTATTTAGTCTGTAAGTATTTTAAAATACCATATTCCTTTATTTATTTCGGACATAAAATTGGGTCACAGTTACGTATACAGAAGCTGTCGCCATACTCAGCGGTCGGAGGCCTGACTCCTTGAAAAAGAACCAAAATAATGATATAATAAAGGACCAATTCATATGCTATGACTACAATAAATAATTATTGTCACACAACTGACAGACATCTGTAGGAATGATAGGTGGTTAAAGGTAACAGAAATGGTATGAATGTGACGTTGCCGTCTACTCCATACAGCTACAAACATCTCAGTGGAATTTACGGCAAGAATCTCGCTTAAATTTGACTTTAATAGGTGTCAAAATCAGTGGTTTACAAATGCTTTAAATTAAGTGCCCGCACTAGGCGATAAATTTTTATTACCTACCTACTTTTTGTTCCATTGCCACAGACAAACCGTGAAAACGGTTTTATGGGGTATAGTTTTTCAGTCAAATAATTGTAAACTTTTGATAAAAAAATATTAATGCATGTATTTTTAGTCGTTTTGTTTAAAGTTTTCATTATATGTCTGGGTGAATGGTAATTAGTGACCGATACTTAAACATGTGAACAAATAACTTTCCCAAAGAATTTATTTTTAAATTCTCATTCACTTTTAAGAAAATCGCGCGCACGGGCTTTTGACCTATCAGCTGTTAGCCGCGTGACGCCGATCTGTCTCATTACTATCGTACCGTGCAACACAGTGGGTAGGCGGAGTACCCGCGCGGCTCAGAAGCCGTAAGTTATATTGTGATAAAAGTGAATGAGTATAAAAAAAAATGTTTACTTGGGAAAGTCGTTATCATGAGTACAATCACGTGTTTAAGTATCGGTCATTAATTACCAGTCACCCTATATGAGCCTGTAATATTCGATTGAAACTACTGGGTCACAGAACTCACAGACTTTCTCTCTCTACGAAGAATTTATAGACGACGCGGCACACCAGTGCGCGGTAGTGCAAATTTTTGGTTTTAAGCTTCTTCGCGATGTTCGCCATTGTTCTTTCTTTTTTCCTTGTGTCGTGTAGGTACATGTTTAAAATAAGTAATATTTTTTAACTGGCTATAAATAATATTTTTGCAGCTATGGGGGAGCTGTAGCAACTCTAATATTTCCATCATACAGTTAATGCAAAATGTGATTCTGAGAACTCTACAACATCAGTTTTAGTATATTCGAAACCTGAAACACGTGTCTAGTATTTTTATGTAAAGAATCTATATACAAAATTTCAAAACTGTATGATGAAAAATCACAAAGTTATAAGCTTGTTCTGTTACCTGGTTGTACGCACAAAAATGTGATTACCACGCGGCGCCGCCACGCGCACGCGCCTCCAACGTCGTCTTGAGCTCATTGATAATAATAATGTGGCAGTAGGTACCTAAATGATTGCAATACTTACGTAGTGTCGCTTGGTGTCCAACTTGTAGCCTTTTTTAAATATTTTTGGGACAAAATATAAAATGATTACAATATTATTGGAATCGATTCAGTTACTTATTCAGAACAAACTATATTCAGGTTTCGCATATACTAAAAATAATGTTGTATACAATGGGCCTTGATTCATTACAAATACTAAAATACACAACCAACTTCAAATGAACTCGGTGAAAGAAGAAATCTTGGCGACAACCAAAACATACTTGGAAAGTCTGGAGAGGCATCCGAATGAACTGGCCGCTGGATTGACAACACGCACTTAACAAAAACGTCTCAAAAGAAAAGACATTCTGTCTGTACCCTCTTGAGTAGCATACATACATCTCGCTGGAGAGCACACTCCAACTGCTAAATGTCACACAATGCCAATGTCCCACATCTGCTTAAAGTTCTCAAGACTGATTGTAAATACAAAATAAAAAGAGAAAAAAAATAACAACACTTTTATCGAACGTGTAACTTTGAGGTCTTGGCAGTGTTTTTAATTTGTGAAAATGTCAAAGCCATTCCTTTGATCTAAAATCAAAACCCGAACGTAGCAAGGTTAACTGCTAAATTGAAAAACCAGCTGAAAGTAATTTAAATAAAATACTTTGGGCTGGACAAGAAAAATAACACCTCCATTGTTTGTTTTGAGAACGTTTTAAGCTAAGCGCACCTTGGAGCGCAGCGCAACGCATTTTTATACAAAAAAAAAGTATGGTGCGGCCCAGCACACGGTAGACACGGGTTTTGTCGACGGATAAAATGACCGATCAAAATAGAATTCTGTCATTTTGTCGATTCTTCCGTCGACAAAACCCGTTTCTACGGTGGTCATGCTACGCGCGTAGGTGTGTGTGACGAACCTTCATGTTTTCTTTTTCGTTTGGTGAGTGCCTAACCTGGTGTCGAGAGTTTTTATGCCGTCCATGGGCCTCTTACTTGGCTTTACATGCCGTCGAGGATATCTCTCAGGCATGCTGGTTTTGGTTTCCTCACCATGTTTTCCTTCACCGAAGCAAGTGATAATTATACAATACGCATATGAATCCGAAAAATCAGAGGTGCGTGTCTTGGGTTCGAACTCGAGACCTGTGACTTGGCAGTCCAACGGTCACACAAAATCAAAACCTATATAAACTAAAATCAATTGCCCTTTTTTTTGGTAGAAAATAAGAAGTGCGCCACTTCTTATTTTCTTCATTAGTTAATTGTGCCCGTGCGAAGCCGGTGCGGGTCTCCTAAATCTTCGGCAGCCAATTCTAAACTCAATTTCACACAATCTGTCTTCAATTGTTTTGATAATCTTTTGATATACAATGGAGAGTTCTCAAGGGCATTAAAAGGGTATAAAACGGAGGGTAGTTCTGTTCTCAAGCGGTACTCTGAGGAGCAGTCGTAAATCTAATCGGTGTTCCGAGCCACTGGTTTTGTAACACAACGGAAGAGGTTTCTGTAACCTGTTTAATATTTTTATGACGAAGTTAAAACGGCCTTTAGGCCTATCAGGACCTCCGATTTGGCGTAGTACCTACCTTATTTGTTTACATAAGTGCATGAATTCTTAGGTACTCTGTATCTACTGAAGAAACTTCAATCTATTTTGATCAAGTTAATATTGGTTAGATAAGTTTACATACAATTATCGCTAATTAAAAATGGTTGTAATATCATATATGCATATCTAGGAATTCAGGATGAGATACTACTTGCTATATTTCGAAGTATGTCGTTCTAAAGGTAGCCATACACGCTAGGTTATGCATGCCAGTTTTAAATGCGCATGCAAAACCGAGTTCCATTCCAAGGATAACTGTACAGTTTTCTCTTACACACGTTCATACATACAGTTTGATTATACAGGCAGAACTGCACATGCATAAACTATCGTGTATGGCCGGCTTCACCTCCGTCAGCCCTTTTTAAATTACATTGTAAACCCAACATTTCAGAAATATTTTTGAATCTACCAATACTAACTTATTTTAAAGAGACTAATTAATCCAAAATTATAAACATAATGTGGCTTTACATTTCAGGTTTAGCCAAGTCATGTTAGGCTGTTTACACACATGACAACTAAAATAATTCCTTAATCAATACCGAACTCCATCAAGTTGCTCAGGTATTGATATAAAAAAAAAAACATCACGTGAGCCGTATGCATTACGACCGCTGGGCAAAGGTGCCACACTGAGGATGGACGGGAGAAGACGACGGAAGCCGGCCTAGAAAGAGAAGGTGAGATGATCTAAACGCGCATCACGAAGGCTGGTTCGAGGTGGCGCAGGAGAATGTACCGGGAAGGATATGGGTGAGGCCTTTGACCAGCAGTGGGGCATACAAGGCTACTAAAAAAAAACCAATTTGTAAGGGTGGGTAGTGGTGTAACGTCACACACATATCTCCAGTTATGATTAGTCCTAAGGTACAAATTCATTCTCAAGAATACTACGAAAAAATCCAATGAAACTTAATCAACATAAATAAAAATGAAATGCTTTTTGTTGGTAACCGCATCTGAGAACGGCTGGACCAATTTGTTTAAGATTTTTTAATGTGTTTTACGGAAGTAAAAAAAAAAAAAAAAAAATGGGTTTGATTTAGGCAAGAAACTCTATTACAAAACGCTGTTACCAAAATCACGGAATCTAAAACCGTTTCCAATTCGTAGCTTAGGTATTTGCTTCATAAATTTACAGAAATGGAAGGCAAAATGGGTACAGTCGAACAAGCTGTTTGGTATACAGGAAGCCAACTTGCAACTACTTTTAAACAATGTTATTAGTTTTGAGTCATCAAATTCAAATCAATATTTTCTATCGCTCTCATATTTATATAATTAAATACTATATTGTGCCTAGCTCTCAGGAGAAAACCAGTGTGATGTTTTATATTGTGCACAAAATAAGTTGTTGTTGAGGTGGAAGCGCCAGGGTAGCCCGCGAAATTCAAATTTTCTTCGGTTTGTGCAATCTTCAGGTCAGTTTCAGGCTTTACGTTGACGTATGTATTTCCAGAATTATAATCATTACAATCGTCAATACAACCCGCTAAGTTAATTTAATCCTATTGAATGACTATTTCTGAAAAATAAATGACCTGCAAATTGCAATTAAAGTATCAAAATTTCACGGGCTATTCTGGCTCTTTCCCCTTAAGCTGAGCGCTCAAAATCCAATAAAGTGCATCCCTTCTATGTTTGAAAAGTGCACTTTTAGATTTCCGACACTCGAGTCAACGACGAGGATTGCAATGGCAGTACATTTTTACCTGCGCACCAAACGGTTTGTTCGACAGTACTACAAAAAACGTGTACAAGCTATTATACCTACCGACTGACGGGACCGGTACCCCTCGCTTTGACTATTTCCAAAAGAACTATTTCTGTCTAGACTTATAGTTGTCTAGCTCGTCTAGACGTAGAATAGACGCGACGACGGTTTCATTTATATCAGGTTTCAATGTTGCCTTTTCATTGAGATGTCTTTGTTTGGATTTGAGAGAAAACTGTTACTATATTTTTGTATTTTGTCATACCATCAGATTCAATCTATTTATAGTCTGTCTGTCAGTCCTTACTTAATATACTCATAAACACAGATAACACTCACACACACACAACTATAACACACATAACTCACACATAAAACTTTTTCTTTTTCGTGTGACTAACCTGGTGTCAGAGTTTTTATGCCGCCCATGGGCCTCTGATTTGGCTTTACATGTTGTCGAGAAATACCTATCAGGCATGCTGGTTTCCTTACGACGTTTTCCTTCACCGAAGCAAGTGATAATTATACAATACCCACATGATTCCGAAAAATCAGAGGGCCGAAATATTTTTTTTTTAAATGTGACATCACTGAAATTAGGACCCCTCCCACCCCTTGTCACACAATGTCAAACTTCGTCGACCCTCCTCCCCTCCCCCCTTTACGTGTGACATAATTTATGGATGGCCCCTTTTTAAAGTCGTCGGTTCATCTAGTGGAGGACCATCACACACGCTACGCTAGACGATACACGATCTCCTCTCCAGGAATCATTTGTTCCACTATAGCCATCGGCCCTCCTACAAACATAGCCAACTCACTATGGTGAGTTGCAACGTCGCTAATTCTTCTTCTATCCTAGTCATTTACAATTAAAATTTTTGGTAAATACAGGGTGTAAACAGACCCTTAACGAAGCAGTCAACCAAGCATTCTGTACATGAAACTAAGTAACTTTTCGCAAAAATTATTGCTGGGAAACGACTTTTTTTTTGGGGTGAAAAATCTCGTTTTACCGTTTGACTCGATGGAAAGCACTCAAAGCATTGTGCTGATGGATGGATTGAATAGTACGGGGGTCGTGGAGGTGTGTAAAGTAAAAATCTTACATTAAGGGCATTACATTGCTCGATGATCTTGATGATTTGATCCCTGTACTGGTTTTTGTTGACTTGCCCCGCACATTTCGCAAATTTTCGGTTTTTATTTATTATTTAAAAATATTAAAAGAAATAACAGAAAAAAAACAATACAGATTGTTAAGTATATCATTACGTATTTGTTGTTACAAAATTCATGCCGATTTATTCAGCCGTTACAGAGATAATTTACAATTAAGGTTGAAAAAGGACCTATTTTCTACGATAAACCAAAAAAATTGAGAAGGTTTATTAAAATTTTAAACAATACAATTTATTTGTGATGAACTCAACTATAACATACTTTTTTACACGGAAAACGCACGAAGGATTCATCAACAAATTTCTTTGAACATACGCTGTTTTTGGGATTTGAGCCATGTAATGCCCTTAAAACATGTATTTAAAAAAAAAAACTTGTGAAAATTTGGAACTTTGACCCTCACATCTGCGTAACTAGAAGGTTCCCAGCCCAGGTATGGTCTAGAACAAAAAAAATGATCGCAAAGACGGGGAGAACAAGTGCCTTTCGGCTATGTTAAGGATCTATTTACACCCTTTATTAAAATAATAAAATAATGGATAGCCATCTACCAAATAAGGAAATTCTAAAGCGTTACTGAGTTCGGAGCTTTGGGTCTAATTATAGACCGACCGCTTTAATAAGTCCTCCACCTTGCCCCATCAAAGGCACAATAAGCGTCCACAAAGTCCTAACAATATCCCACAGGTTATTTGCTTTAAAATAACCATAATCCACGTAGGTATTAGATACTAATTAAACCAACAGGTGATCAACCTTCAGTATATTCCATATAAATTGATACCTTCGCGAGGACTCATTAAAGCGGATGTATATACATCTTTCTGCTTTTTACATTTACATCTTAGCAACTTTTAAGTTGCGCACAACAGTTGCCTACTTGGCAACCACCCTAACAATGACACATCATTAATTATGTGTTTGTCAGTTCACGCTAAGTTACAATAGAAGCGCATTACATGAACAGGGGACATCCATTTACGTTACCAAGTCAAAGTTAAGTTAATGGCTGTTGTCATTATGCCAGTAGCACTTCCAGTCGAGTGATCCAGTCCAGTGCTGGATCGCCACACAAATAGCGTTTTGATTCCAGTACGGTTTGAAACTCAGACCTATTACTTAGGTAGGTACTAAATTGGTGGTCTAGTTCAATACAGTGCATCTTTTCCATAGTAAGGGACTGGAATGTTCTAGAGAAAGAAGATCCAGTAGTATTCCAGTGTATTGTATTAATTAGTTCCATCTTTAAGAATTTTGCACCGCCAATCACTAAATACCTACATTTTAACGCGTAACATGCATTTTTCAAACATCTCTCCCTGTGTCATCTTCAAAACATTGTCAAAAATACGACCATTTTATAAATTCGTTTAGCAATTTCTGGTGCAAGTGTCACAATCGCTACTTTTAACAAAAAGGATTTTACAATTCAACGAAGTCGTTTAATTGTTAATTCGTTTTCTGACTGGAAGTCGTGCTTACGCTGTTCCAGTCATTTATAAAGATGAAATATAAAAGAAAAAATGATTAATCTTCATGGAAACGTTAATAGAACACGTCCATTACAGAATAGAGAAAAATCACCATCTTTTATTTTATGTCAGAGAGAGACCTTTCTAACATAAAATAAAAGATGGTCATTTTTGTTTTTATTTTTTTTTTGGACATGAGACATTATAAACTACTTCTGTCTTACTCACACCTCATTACATTGAAAAAAGAAAAAAGTCTATATACCCCATAAATAAAATGACTGGAACAGCGTAACCGACATCCAGTCCAGTTCAGCGCTCGAGATTAAACGTACTAGAACTGGCGACTGGAATAAAGTGAACCTACCAAAGAGGTAAGTTAAAGTCATTGCTCCATTTACTTACCACAGTTTGGTCACTTAGTGGTACCCACAGATATAGATAGACCTAGATAACGCAAGTATCACGATCTGTATGAAAACCAAGCGTGCCATTTTTTGACTACGCCCCCCTCGTCCTACCCCCCGCCATGACGCCCACTGACGTCCGACTAGCGCTATGCTCCGATGCAGACTGAGTTCGAAATTGGCCACTTACGATTTTTGTACGTAAGCTACATAATAATATGGCACGCGAAGTAGTTGCTCTCGCGTTATCTAGGTCTATCTATATCTGTGGTGGTACCATTAAATATTAGTTTGAAACGTTATTAATCTTTGCAAAGGGATGGAAACTTGAAAGTCATTGGTTTCTGTATTAGTTTGAGAGTGTGTTGATGTAGATGGGGTTAGGAGATGGATGGCAGGCAAGTTTGAAAGTCATGGGTTTATGTTATTGGGTGGTAAGCCAACAGACGAGTCACCTCATGGTAGGTATTTACCAGCCCCCGTAGCATGACCACCGTAGACAGGGATTTCTTTGACGGAAGAATCGACAAAATGACCGATATTGCAAAGAAATCTGTCATTGTGTCGACACAATCTGTCATTTTGTCGATTCTTCCGTCAAGGAAATCCATGTCTACGGTGGTCATGCTACGGGGGCTGGTTACAGTGGTCTATGGGAATCTGCAATATTAGAGGTATCGTCGATGCGTTGTCATCTGACAGAAACAATGCGAGTTGGATTCGCTCATAAAGGGTTTTGTTGTTATAGCGGCAACAGAAATACATATTCTGTGAAAATTTCAACTGTCTACCTATTACGGATGAGACACAGTCCGCTGACAGACGGACGGACAGCGGAGGTTTAGTAATACGATCCCGTTGGTAACCGTTCGAGTACAAAACCCTAAAAAAGAACTGAAATTAATGTCTCTTAACTGATCATGTTTGCGGGTCTAACACGGCCAGAGATCGCACAGGATAGAGAGATATGGAAGGAGAAAAAGGAGGTCTTTGCCCAGCAATGGGACTTGATTAAGGCTAGAAAAAAAAAATCTCTTATAGATACATTATCGCAGACGCCCTTCAAAGCTGTATAAAGGAACGCTGTCGGCTGCAGAAAATGTAGGAAACGAGATTATTCGTACACACCTACAAAATATTAATTATTGAAAATTAATTGATCTGGTCTTAAAAAAGTTTCTTAAATATTGTAAATGTTTTTCATGCCGAAACGTAAAATATGATTGAGCTTTGATATTTCATAACAACTATTATGCATTACCCATACTTGCAAAATAAAATTCTATTCTATTCTATAAAGGGTGTAACAAGACTCTTAACGAAGCTGAAAGGTACTTGTTCTCCCCGTCATTGCGACCATTTTTTTTGTTCTAGACCATACCTGGGAACCTTCTAGTTACAGAGATATTGGGGGTCAAAGTTCCAACTTCTTCACAAGTTTTTTTTTAAACATGTTTCAATGTAAAAACTTTTAATTTAAACACGTCCACGACCCCCATACCTATTCAATCGAATAATCAGCACAATGTTATGAATACGTTACATCGAGTCCTACCGTAAAACGTGATTTATCACACCAAAAAAAAAGTCTTTCCCCGCAATAATTTTTGCGTTGAGTTATTTAGTTTAATTTACATAATGCTTGGTTGACGGCTTCGTGAAGGGTCCATTTACACCCTGTAGTTTTAGAAGTCCTTGGAGTGGAGCGACTGATACATTTTTCCACCCATATACAAAATACCCGCTTGGTAGTTGAGTTGTGGATTCCAGCTTAATCTAAAATGCAAGACAAGCCCTGAGCACTATGTTATTTTAGTCCGTAGCTTTCTAGTAAGTAAATATAATTCCAGCAGGATTAGAGTCGACTTCAAGATCAGCACACCTTTATACCTAGGATTAAGCAGCGTCGGCGATGGCAGACTTAGCAAGGATAAACTTTATAAGAATCTGGTTTATTATATTGTGAATGAAACTTATAAAACTTGCAGTAGAACGGGTTCGCGATGTTAGCCATCGGTCTATAAAAAAAATTGTAAATTGCAGTGATGAACCACTCCGCCCCCGTCCTTGTAAGGTAAGGTCGTGAATATCATAATGTGTATATGGATACAGCGGACGACCTAGACATGATACTGGTACATGATATAGCAAGCCTATATCCAGCAGTAGACGGCTATAGGCTGAATTTTCTTCACCCACATATATTTTAACTTAACATCACGCCTGTAATCCCCGAAAGCTTAAGCAGAGGTGTACCTTATAGCACATCCATATTTCGCCAGTTATAATAGGGGGCGACCCTACTGCCATCAAATGTTAAAAGATACAAATTCTAATCTATATATACACCCAAATTAACAAGTCCCCAAGACACCACTCAATGATATTAGTTCAGTTATTAACTAACTGGTACCAGGCAAACATGATTCCAAAGCGTTCCTTCCCACAATCAAGTTAGCAAACGGCAGTGCCACTTACCGTCCACTTTAACTCGACCCCCCTACCCCACGGACCACTAAATTGCTCTTTAATGGGTACCCGCATAAATTATTACGGGACTTCATTGGATGGTAGGGTCCAGCAAATGTCAAGGGTGCGTTTTGTTTGTTTATTTTTGCCAGCTGTTTTTAGAGGTAGCCCTGTTGAATGTGGGTCCTTTTTTATGTGTTTTGAAAGGACGGGTTTTGGGATAAGGACATAATCTACGCGATTGGCTGACGGATTAGAAGTAAAAGTAGGCAAGTCTTTTTGTTTAAATTTTACGTAATATTCGCCTTTGTTGATAATAACGAATTAAAGGTAATAATAACTTGTCGTGGTGGCCCGTGTCTTATCTGATCCGCTTCTTACGCCCCAAGTAGCGAGTTCAATCCCAGCAAGTATCAATATGACTTTTTCAAAGTCATTGTGTACTTTCTAAATACTACACTTAGGCACCACTGAGCCTGAAAACGCCAATGAGCAAGCTTGGTGATCAAGCTCATTCCTTCCCTCTGTATGGGAAGTGGCCTTTGCCCGATATTCAGGACATTACAGGCAACAAAAAAGGTGATATCATATGCCAAGCTTCTTCACAAAAGCTTATTCAAAAAAATCTGCGATGCCTCCATAGGGTTTTAAATCAGGAAATACAGCTCTAAATGAACATGGTATGCTATTTGGGAATAGTTAAATTAAAAACATACATCGGTAATTAAAAAACCGGAAAGAGGTGGCGAGACGATCTGGACACGTACCGCGAAAGCTGGTTCGAGGAGGCACGGGAAAAGAACACATGGAAGGACTTGGGGGAGGCCTTTGCCCAGCAGTGGGACAGTACAGGCTACTAACAGAAAAAAAAATCGGAAATTTAATCTTTTTTTTTATTTGGCAATTTTTTGGATCCATCCCAAAAAGCGACCGAACAGTTTTGACCAGAACAGTCAGTACGAATAATGACTTCAAAAAGATAGGGCAGACTCTTCTGGTAGTAGCGCCCAACACGCTATTCAAACCATACATCTGCTCATAGTTAAATAATAAAAAAAAGTTAAAAAAAACTTGGGCAATTTTCCTATCACATCATTTATTTTTCCACCCGACTACAGTTCGAACCAAGCCGCTTACCACACAGAACTTACAAAAGCAGAAGTGCAAAGAGACAGAAATAACTGCTTGTAAAGAAAACAAACTCATTGACGAAGTTAGTAGAATTTATTGCAACTTTAGTTGTCCATACATTTTCATGGTCTTTCGTTACTCCCGCCCCTTTTTACTTATCTGTGGTTCAATAGCAAACAAGTTCCACTACTTTGTAATTCAGGGGTGGCAGTGGATGGAGATATTAATTTACTAGGTTTTCACCGCGGTTTCACCCATGTGTGGTAAGTCTCCCTAGAAACTGTATTGCCGTGATAAAACTTATGTCCTAACACAGTCATGGACCTGTATATCAAACCTCGAAATTCATTCAACCGTGATAGAAAAAGTTACAGACAAACAAACTTACTTTTGCATATGAAATAGTATGGTTTATTAAAGAAAACACATTACTTTACAGGGAGCAGCGGTGGCCCAGTGGTGGCGGCCCCGACTTACGAGCAGTAAGTCGTGGGCATTACTTTGTGTAATTTATTTCATTACCACTGCTCTCAAAACGGCGAAGGAAGAAGCAAAATTCGAAGACATGTGCAGCGCATGCTGCACTGGGCACGCGTGGTGGATTATAGCTCATTCCATCCCATAGAGAGGAGGCCTGTGTCCCAGCAGTGGGAACATTATAGTCTGAATATGCTATGCTATGCTATTACTTCACACTTGTTTTTCCTAAGGGGCTAAGTAAATGTGATGTTATAAAATCACCACACATTCATAAAATTAAAGTCCCGTTTAATATGGGGCGAGCCTAAAGACATCAAGTGGACACAGACTTCGTGCTACTGCTGAATTTATAATGGAAAAAAACCAATAACCTGATAACGCTGTTATGTTTTGATATCGACTGTAGTAACACCCAAAACGTTTTTCACGAGATTCTCGCTACTAATTTACTTGATTTTGTCAAAATCAATATCACGGAAAGTTTTCACGGTCCTGTCCGTTCTTTGTTCCTCGTTCACGATCTAATAATGAACGGTCGAATGTTCTGGAATTTTATGACGTAATAAAATTCAAAGCCCACGTTATGGCATCGTACCTATAATCTCACATTTTTGTATTAAGTCTTGGCCACGAGATACATGTTCAAGGCGTCAGTTACAGCCCGCGATTAGCGATTAGAGCTAGAAACTTAAAACTACTTATTTGTTCGACAGTGTCCTTGCATAGTGAACAGTCAGCGATCAACTATCTTTATGTAGTTTTATCTCTTTTACAGACACGGGACCTATAAAATTTTGTACGTATTATGACCGAAGATACATAGTCGCTTCCTCGAGGATCTCGTGTCTTAACAATAACAGCCGCTTGGGTCGATCTTCAGGCTTGCCTAGGTTGGTCCGTGGATGGGTGTCCGCTCATTACATACCGAGTTTCCTCCATGGCTCGGAAAGCACGTTAAGCCGTTGGTCCCGGCTGTCATTTGTAGATCTTTGACAGTCGTTACAGTTGCTCAGTGCCCCGAAATTCTCACGACCAATCTGACCAAGGGGTATCGTATTACGCAGTACTAACTGGGTTGTGTAGGTCAGATAGGCAGTCGCTAGACTGGAAGCCGACCCCAACATATTTGGGAAAAGGCTAGGCAGATTATGACATAGTCGCTTTCTCATTGGCGGTCGGTGGTATATGCCTAAGCGACACGTGTCTTGCAATTGAGACAGCGGACAAAACAAGTGAAATAAGTCGTTCAAAGCATGTCATAAATAACAGCGACGCAACTTGCGGAGCGATGGCATTCACAAGAAGGAAACAAAAAACGCGCGCGCGTCGCTTGACACAAGTTGCATCACCCGAGGTCGTGAACGAGGCTTCATTAGGGCGGTATGTAACAACGAAGTTAAGGCAAACGAATATTCAGAATATTCGAACAAAATAATAATGATTGTAGGGAAATTATGTTGTTTGAAATGCCGGCTATTTAACATTCTTTATCGAAATCTATGAAGAATTTACAAACGAATTATAAATTGAGTCGTATTTAATTCATCCACGAAAATTTCTGCCCATTTATTAATAAAATACTCCCGATTCGTTGGTCTAGAGGTCGCAATCGCGACTGCTGAGCATGAGGTCCTAGATTCGATTCCCGAGTCGGGAAAAATGTTATTAGGTTTTTCCATCAGGAATTTCTCAGTAGCAGCCACGGAGTCTAAATTTGTGCCCGGTAGATGGCAATAGGCTCGCCCCCTATTACGTCTTAACATAACTGACTCTAACATAACTGGCAAAATGTGGGTGTACTATTAGGTACACCTCTGCCTAAACCTTCGGGGATTACAAGGCGTGATGTTATGTTATATTATCTCCGTCATTTTCTCAACCTGCCACCCCTTACAACGCAACAATCTAGACTGTTCCGAGGTTTCTACAAAGTATGAACGGAGAACTTTAATAATTTCATTTTGTCGTCTGTTGCGCTTTCCTCGGTTCAATCGAGTGCAGTAAATAGGAGTTGATTTACACGTTTCATTGTGTGAGGGCTGCTGGGACCTTTATATATGTTTGTTTTGTTATGTTCACACCAAAGTTGCTCTTCGTACCTAGGTTTTTTTTTTAACAACATAATATGATATATTTTAAATCGACCGACCCCCGACCAAAAAAGAGGGCCGTTATAAGTTTGAAGTGTATATCTGTGTGTCTGTCTGTAGCACCATAGCTCCTGAACGGATGAACCGATTTTGATTAAGTTTTATTCTTAAGGGCATTACATTGCTCGATGACCTTGATGATTTGATCCCTGTAATGGTTCTTGTTGACTTGCCCCGCACATTTCGCAAAATTTCGGTTTTTATTTATTATTTAAAAATATTAAAAGAAATAACAGAAAAAAAACAATACAGATTGTTAAGTATATCATTACGTATTTGTTGTTACAAAATTCATGCCGATCTATTCAGCCGTTACAGAGATAATTTACAATTAAGGTTGAAAAAGGACCTATTTTCTACGATTAACCAAAAAAAATTGAGAAGGTTTATTAAAATTTTAAACAATACAATTTATTTGTGATGAACTTAACTATAACATACTTTTTTTACACGGAAAACGCACGAAGGGATTCATCAACAAATTTCTTTGAACATACGCTGTTTTTGGGATTAGAGCCATGTAATGCCCTTAAGAAAGGTGTCTTAACCGAGACAGTTCTTAGCTACGTTTCAAGAAAATCTGCTCAGCCGTTTGTAGATGCTGCCCCCTCCTTTTCTAGTTGATTAAGAGATAATAATTATAAACCACTTTCACAGGTCTGGTCGATTTGAAATCCTGTCACTTGTCAATGATATTACAAAAGTATAATAACCGTGATGCGCCATGCATCACCAAGATCATGCAAGATACCCGACTCGCTAGAAGAACTCCTCAACGGCGAACTTGTGTTTGGGTAAATTCATTTTTTTTATGTTAGATGAAGTCAATTTTTAGCTGACTAAGCTGAAACACAGAAATATACTCAGAGGTTTAAAACTTACTTATGGCTTGTCTCACTATATCTAAATTGTAATTTTTTATATCATAGCTAAAAATAGAAACAGAATTTGTATGTCGGATCCGATCATTAGTACGGACTTGGAATGAATCGCAAGCGCGCCAGTGGTGACATCACGGGGCCTACTTACAAGTCTACCCACACGACAGCGTGCTTCTACAAAGCCGTGATGTTTACAGCTCGAGGCGAGGACGACATTCAATGTCTGATCGCAACGGAGTTGGGACGTCCTGGAACTGTACCCGATTCATTGTGCCCCGTGTTATTATGTTAAATTTAATAGATTAATAGAAACAGTGTATCGCACCGTGTGTTTTCATTGCACGAAACCCATCGTCTGCCCACATGTTGTACGAGCCTAACGAAATAAATCTTTACAATTCGACATATAAAATTATCGTACATTAAATGTCCTCTGAAAATAAATTTAGATCTTCTGATGCGGCCTCAACTTTAAATTATACTTCAAAATTGCATCACAGTCCAATAAAAATAATAAGTTTAACAAACCCTATTCGTAGAAACAGCTTTATATGACTTACAAGTATCAATTTATAAATTGCTACGTAGGTAGGTACTTAAGTCGCTACTTAGAATCACGATCCCAGACGAGCATTAAAAAACCGGCCAAGTGCGAGTCGGAATCGCGCATGAAGGGTCCCGTACCATCGTAGTAGAAGAGCCCCCTTTAATTTTTAATTAATTGTTATTATTTGTTGTGTCTCGCGTGGTGGATTATAGCCCGTTCCCTCTCATAGAGAGAAGGCCTGTGTCCCAGCTATGGGAACCCTCTAAGTTCATATAATCCCATTGATTGAATTTTTCATGAAATAGTCATTTGTTCCGTTGTGGTGCTCTAGAGACCAAACGTGGTATTCCTCGTAGCGCTCCCGTTTTGAAACGCTCCCATCTAAGCGCTCCCGTTTTGTTCCTCCAAGCGCTCCCAAAAAGAGCGCTTCGAGGAACGATTAAAAATATTAAAATTTATTTCCTCGAAGCGCTCCCATGATTAACTTTCGGATAGAGATGGGACTATACTAACTGAAATTATCGATAATAAGTAGAACACATTGTTATAATATACAACTAGCGGCCCGTCCCGGCTTCGCACGGGTTTGGTAATATTTTTTTTTATTTTTTATTGTAGATCCTTTAGTCCACCAAATAGATGAATATAATCTACCGACATATGTACCTATTCATATTTTTTTATTGTTTAGAAAGCTTATGATTTCTCTCCATTATGTTTCCCATTATTACCCCCTTCCCCGCACACCTCAATGTTTTTTTTCGGAAGTTTTTCGTAGAAATAAGGCAATGAGGTGTCTATCGTTTACGTCAATGGTAGAAATGACTTTCCTTGTCCTAGGCGAGGCGAGAGAGTGTCAGACTCTTACTGACTAAAACCACCTACTGACTAAAATCACCTGCTCTGAGCCGGGATCCAGTAACGTATTGCGCTCAACGGTGATGCTACCTATGCGATTGATAAAATGGTTAAAACAATTTTATAATTAATTTTTGCCAAAAATAGCGATACTAACTTCTTAACTAAGAGTTAAAGATGCGGCGCGCGCGGCGTGTGAGTCCTGCACACACACATACAAACCGTAACCCCGCCTCCCCATTGTATCCTAGAGAGTCGCGTTTAACGAATTCGCACGAACCCAGCCGAGCATTGCCCGAACTTGTGTTTACGTAACCGTATGTGATTATTATACGTATATAATTTATATTAGGGTTTATCTATGCGTTTTATTTATAACATCCTCTTTGAATACCTACACAATAACATTGGTCCTTGTATACACATAAGAGTGCCGAAAGCAAAAAGATATTATTCTCTCAATTTCGTAATTTGGTTAAGCAACTTCGATGTCGATGATGCACACATGAGTTTTTAAAAATTATCGATATAATTCATTACTTCATGCTTTTCCCTATTTTTAAACGTGGGAGCGCTTCGAGGAAATAAATTTTAATATTTTTAATTGTTCCTCGAAGCGCTCCTTTTGGGAGCGCTTGGAGGAACAAAACGGGAGCACTTAGATGGGAGCGTTTCAAAACGGGAGCGCTACGAGGAATACCTCGACCAAACGCGTGGGCCGATTTTGGCGATTCTTACGTCAAACGATTTGCTGTGTATACATGGCGCAAAAAATAAATTAAACTTAAATATCATTGGCAATGTGGATGTATTAGTTTTAGTAAATGCGAAACCTGAAACACGTGTCTAGTATTTTTATGTAAAGACTCTATGTACGAAATTTCAAAACTGTATCATGAAAAATTACAGAGTTTTAAGCTTGTTCCGTTACCTGGTTGTCCGCACACAAACGTGGTCACCACGTAGCGCAGCCGCGCGCGCGCCTCCAGCGTCTTCTTGAGCTCATTGATTATAATAATTTGGCAGTAGAGACATAAATTATTGCGATAGGTACTTAGTATCGTTCGGTGTCCAACTTGTAACCTTTTTTAAATATTTTTGGGACAAAATATAACATGGTTTAAAAATGATTTTAATCGATTCAGTTACTTATTCTGAACAAACTATATTCAGGTTTAGCATATGTATACTTAAAATAATATTGTATACTTAGGTACACCTAGTCAACCCATATACCTACCAAAATAAAATATATATAAATTGGTCATCCAGATAATGTGATAGTAACTAACCCATAAGTACAGCCCGCATTTACAATTCCCAGGTTCCGCCGAATGAATACCATATTTGCGTAGCTTCAGTTTACATATCGGTAGGTACACCTGGTGAAATGCTCTGAAATGTCCAATGTGGATAATTGTGTGATAATTGTTTGCTCGTAAATATAAATAATTCGATAGATTAGTGCTGGCTGATGAAACGGACATTTCCAATATAACCGGTCTCTTGTAATTAGCATTTTGTGAGCATGAATGCATGGAGTGACGATCTTCGCAGGGTGGCTGGTAGCAACTGGATGAGAATTGCTGAAAGTCGAGTTAAATGGCGTGCGATTGAGGAGGCCTATGTCCAGCAGTGGACTGCTATAGGCTGATGATGATGATGATGATGAGCATGAATACTATCTAGAAGTACCTACAAGTATAAAGCAAGGTATCACCTCGCCGGCAATACTAGATTTAACAGAAAGGGTATAGTCATATCTATACTAATATTATAAAGCTGAAGAGTTTGTTTGTTTGTTTGCTTGAACGCGCTAATCTCAGGAACTACTGGATCGATTTGAAAAATTATTTTAGTGTTAGATAGCCCATTTATCGAGGAAGGTTCATCATCATCATCATCATTTCAGCCGAAAGACGTCCACTGCTGGACATAGGCCTCCCCCAAGAAGGGGGGTTTTGCCATAATCGCCACGCTTGGCAGGCGGGTTGGCGATCGCAGTATGGTTGTAATAAAACACAGAGAACGCTGCTGCCCATTCTCTGGTAAGTCCCTTAGTCGCCTCTTACGACACCCACGGGAAGATATGGGATGGTGCTATTCTTTACGTCCGGACACCATACAGAACAAAGAAGGAACGAGGAAGGTTATAGGCTATAAAATTTCACGCGGACGAAGGTCGCGGGCAAAAGCTAGTGAAAGGATATGCTGCAGACCATCAAACTAAACAACTTTCTCCTTGGGTCCAATATCGTAACTGCGAAAAAATTATCAGATGTTCCATACAAAATTTTAATACCTACTCGACCCAGTTTGATGGTCTGCAGCATATCCTTTCATATGACTATAGGTACCCTTTCTGTTACACCCTGTATATCGGAACGGGCAGTTAGGTATGTATCTTTAAATATTCAATTTGTGGCGCGGAAAGTGCATTGACTGTACAACTTCTGACACGAACTGCCTACAGAGTTGCTTGTTTCTTCAGGGTGTAAAAAGACCCTTCACGATCCAAGCATTCTGCCATCAAACTAAGTAACACTACGCAAAAAAAGTTGCAGGGAAACGACTGTTTCTTTATATGGTCCGCTCAATGTAACGCATTCCAAACATTGTTCTTATGGATGCATTTAGCACAGGGGTCATGCATGGAGGTATTTAAGGTAAAGTTCAAAACCTGTTTTTTTTTTAAACATGTGGAAATGTAGGAACTTTACGGTCTGGGTTAAAATTCAAACCCACAGAAAACGCAATTGAAACAGGAATTCTTATAAGAAAATCACGGGCTCCACAAACTAGGCAGATACCTGCCTGAAACAATTAGCCAGAGACACGCGGTTGAAACTCAATTATGTCTTAATGAGTGCCAATTTGGTGACTCCACTGCCACGTGCAATTTAGAAACAAGAGCATACTACGTAATTAAATAACTGGTACACCACTGTTTTAAAAACGACAGTATCGTTTTAATTAGAATTTTGCGTTCCATTGCGTGTTTTGTTAGGATAATCGGAGTTTGGCGAATTGTTGAAAGAGCAATGTATGTTAATAGTATTGGAAAGTAACCATGTCAAAATGTATTTCGTGGTACG
This sequence comes from Noctua fimbriata, assembly GCA_905163415.1. Classification (NCBI taxonomy): domain Eukaryota; kingdom Metazoa; phylum Arthropoda; class Insecta; order Lepidoptera; family Noctuidae; genus Noctua; species Noctua fimbriata. The sequence continues at coordinate 10,902,953 of LR990935.1, read as the reverse complement.
GTACATGCATTCAATTTCTGTATGAATAGCTCCCCAGTTTCTATAGAAACTGAAACAAAAGACTATCTATTGAACTTGCCAAATCGGAGGATTATCTAGCTTTGTGGAACTTGTGTTTGATCGGATTTTATCAATGGGCCGTTCAGATTTCAGATCTCCTGTGCATGCTAGATAATTTCTATATTATAGAATCATAAGGAAGTAGATTAAAAAGGGTGGAACGTATTCAGTACCATCCACAGACATTTTTCGTCAGTTATATTCTTTTTTTCTTTATAAATTAAAACTGCAATACCCTTACAGTCATAATAAATGGAACAGCAGATTAAAAAAAAAAATACCGATAAAACATTTCTATGTAGGGGTACAGAATGATATACGGAATACGTGGTAACCATTTTAGCGTCGGTGTCAATTTTGTCGGTGTCTAATTTTGATTTTTAATTCCCTGTTAACCGGTCCGAAAGTGAAAGTACTCATAATCATAAACAGCTTTCACTATGGGATCTACTACGAAATAGCAAAAAAATACATCTATTTTATACTTTTTTTCACCGGGTAAATATCGCATTTTTGTATGAAACGCCTGAATTTTTTTCGTTATTTCAGTGTTGGTTTAGTAGTAAAAGTTGCTCAATTATTAGGAGTACTTTCACGCTCTGAAAGATTAACAGTGTATTAAAACTCACCGTGTATACATTTTATGAAATGCATCATAATTGCACTCCCATACTATAAAATCAAGTACAAACAAAAACCCTTCACTTGAAGAAGTGTCATGTCTTTAGGAAGGCTAGCCCAAGTTTCATACAAAAGTGCCCATGGTCCTTTATTGGGTTCCCATAACGTTCATGATATAATTTCCTGTACCGGTCATCTTAGTATGACATACCTACTGAATTCTCCCCATCAGTCTGCGGAGGGCTGACCCTTACACCCTGTACATACATAATAGTTTTATACCTATCACACCTGCGAAGTATCGCTAGCTAATTTAAGGGAGTTAGATCTAGTGCAGTACGTAGACCTTTACGGCAATACGATATTCATAACCTCCGTTCCATTTTAGATAATAAAGACAGATGTTTACAACCTATCATCTCGTTTTGAAATCCACACCATTTATATTCAGGGCTTATATGATTCCGGTTGTCCAGAGCAACCGAAGGCTCAAGGGATTACGCCTACAATGGCTAAAACATGTTTATGTTCACAACAATTTACCGAAATAATAGAAGATAATAATTTGTAATCTACGTAAAGGGCAAATATTATGAGTTGGCTTTGCTGAACAGATTTTCTAGCCAGATTTTGCAAGGAATTACGGATTATTTTTGATTTTTTTTTGCATTTCCTAGGAAACGAAATAAGAACCCAAGATGGGTTCAACGATACGACCGTTGCTTTCAGGACCGAACCTCTTGACACGAGCTACACGCTACAGCGACGGCGGTGGAGAAAACAAATGAAAGCATATGAGAGCATGCGATAAGTCATCGAGACGCGATGTGTGATGAACAGTACTCGCACTAAGGAAACCGGTGACCCACGCGTGTCGCTTGACACAAGTGGTATTCCCAGAGGTCGTGGACGGGGCGTAATACCACAGCCGCACGGCAATCCTGCCTGCAGCGCCTGCATTAGATATGGTCTAAGCACAGGACTAAAACTTAAAACCTAGGTAGGTTTTGGGTTTTATCATCAATCTAATAAACTTAGACCTGTGCTATTATCCCACTATAGTATAGAGTCTCAACTATAAGCGGGATAATAGCACAGATGCAAGTCACAGTTTTGGTACTATAGACCAAAACCTATAGGTAGATCAAATTATTTTTTGTTAGTTTGTGAATTGAGTAGGTTGTTTTCAGCTACTTCAGAAAAAAGTTAGAGAAACAAACCGAGGAATGAATTAACACTCAAAAACATTGTCTTCATCTGCATCTGCTTCCGGACGCAATATACCTAAACCCCCCCTCTCCCCACCTACCTACTTAGACATACTGGCCCACTAATAAGACGCTCGATACGTTATCGATTTTATAGTGGACGTAACGTACGACACGCGTTTGTTTATCTATGTGGTCACAACAATACAATTCACTACAGATGGACGGACAAGCCGACATGAAGTGAATTTGTGTTTGTGTTGTAGATATGGAACTTCACTGTATGTGTAGGTACGTCACTAAATGTAATAGGTTTCTATGTTGTACTTACCTTAAAAGTGTCACGGATCAACTATGATCTCGGTAGATTTTTAAATTCGCCCTTTATAAATAGATATATTTAGTATAAAAGCTTATTAAATACAAATAATAAAGGAGAAAAATACAAAACAAAACTTTTTTAAACTCAAATACCGTGTTCGCCCTGCTTTAAATGACTGTCATTGGCAGTTGACTTTGACATCTCACAGCTCACTTGACATTTAAAAACAGACTGACGTGTTTTTGTGTACGCCTAAAAAAAGTCTTGTTTGTTGTAAACTAACAAATAGATAATTACAAGTAAGCTGTAAAGGATTTTAATCTTCATTTAAAAGGTTGAAAAGTGTTTACAATGTTGAAAGCTGTCATACTTATTGGAGGGCCACAAAAAGGTAAGATATTTTACATCCGCGTCGACGTCACCGGCTTTTCTTATCAATCAATTGTAATAAAACATATAAATACGTATTTTATCTAATTATATTATATTTAGAAACTACATATACTTAATTAATAAGCTACCAAGTATGTAAAAGGGTCAATTTGTCTTTAGAAGACAATTTTTCTGAGTGTGAAGGTTATGTAAATAAAATAACAATTTTCTGCCATATAGTCAGCATGAAGTAGATTGATAATTGTAACCACTTTAATACACATAGATATGACCTCATTTCGTTTAGTTTGATAAGGATCTATGATCAGTTAACAGCTAATACTAAAGCTCTATTGCAATATGTCTTAATTTTTCTTATTATCTAACAACTGCAGATTTTTTCGTTATAATTATACCAATTATTGATGAGTATTCTTGACATTAATCTTCATGTCCTAGAGAATGTCTGTGTCTTTCTATTGTAAGGATAGATTGAGGCTTGGACAATAGATGATGTTGAATGCAATACAAAAATATATTGATGTTTGAAATTGTATGAAAGATCTTATACTCAATACTATCTTATTACTTGGGGTTAATTGATGGCTCAGACCTCAAGTTCATATGCGGCGTCTCCCCACAGACAATGGCCCACCTTCCATCTTGCACCGCTTGCCCTATCACCTGCGCTCTTGATGATCTACTTACTGCATCAGTGAGCGGGGTTCGCGTGGGCGAATTTTCGGGCTAAACATGTTTGAAGGTTTTGTAATTGATATGCTATTACTGTATACTGTACGCTATGCTACGAAGAAGATTACTGTTCCACTGCAGGGCGAAGGCCTCATCTGATATTGATCACCATGCTAGCTCAAGGTGGATTTGACACTTAGATAAGTGATGAGTCCAAGTTCCCTGTTTCTCTTATGTAATGGTAAAAATGTGTAATCTTTCCATTTTCAGGCACCCGCTTCCGCCCTCTCTCTCTAGACACACCAAAGCCCCTGTTCCCGATAGCAGGGTTCCCTCTAATCCAACACCATGTGGAGGCCTGTGCCAAGCTGGAGGCCTGCAAGGAGATCCTCATCATTGGAGCCTATACCACCAACACAATGGCACAGTTTGTCAATGATATGCAGAAGGAATATCATATTATTATTAGGTGAATATTTGTTTTATATTTAAAATTTTATTTGATTTTGCTACCATTGAGGTAGGAAATTATCCCATGGAATATACTATAGCCATGGAAATGAAAGTATTTTATGTCCTAGCTCAGGTCATTGTCTATGGAAAACAAGACTGATATACAGACTGAGTTACTTTTGCATTAATCTGAATATAATTATAAAAAAAAACATCTGCACATTTACGATGGAGCATCACATCAGGAAGCCTCGACTGATTGGACTTGTTTTTTTGTTGAATTAATAATTTAAAAAAAAAATTCACCTGTGTCTGTCGCTAGTATAATATATGTCATATGTACACTAGTATTAGTATGGAGTGTGAATTCATCATGGAAAATAATAAAAACTAACTTTAATAAAACAAAAAGAGGTATGTGAAATGAAAATCATTTATGATGCAATGCAAACAAAGCAGTAACTGAAACTAGTGCATGACAAAGCTTTTTTTATTGTATTTCATTTAATGTAAAAATATATTTTGTTTTCTTTGATTATTTAGTCTTCTTTAATAACCAAAGCATGATAATTATAGTACCATCATATCATGTTTGTCTTATACAATTTTTATTATAACCAATAAGAGTTCTGTTACATACATTTGAACATCCTGCCGTCTGAGAAATATTGTTAATATACAACATTATTTTTAGTATTTGTGAAACCTGAATATAATTTGTTAAGAATAAGTAACTGAATCGATTCCAATCATTTTTAAACCATGTTATATTTTTTGCCAAAAATATTTAAAAAAGTTAAAAGTTGGACACCAAGCGACTTTGAGTACCTATCGCACTAATTTAGGTACCTACTGCCAAATTATTATTGTCAATGAGCTCAAGACGACGCTGGAGGCGCGCGCTGCGTGGTGACAACGTTTTTGTGCGGACAACTAGGTAACAGAACAAGGTTATAACTTTGAGATTTTTTATGATATAGTATTGAAATTTTGTACATAGATTCTTAACATAAAAATACTAGACACGTGTATCAGGTTTCGCATATACTAAAACTAATGTTGTATACATTTCTCAGTTCTTTAAGCTTTTAAAGTAAGTATCATGCTCAAACATGTTCTCTCTTACAAATTACAGATACCTACAAGAGTTCACTCCCCTGGGCACTGGCGGTGGTCTCTACCACTTCAGGGATCAAGTCCGAGCTGGCAACCCTTCAGCATTCTTTTTGCTGAACGGAGATGTGTGTGCTGACTTCCCTCTCAAGGAGCTATTGCATTTCCATGAGGAGAGGGCTGATGCTTTGGTAAGATTGAACTTTTTGACTGACTTTTGATACCTTTAAACTAGAGAACAGACTAATGAGGCTGAGATCTGTACAATAAACTTAAACAAAAAATTGTTTTCATGTGTTAATACAATCATTATGGTACTCAAATACCTTAATAATTAAATATTGTAAATCTCAACTTGGCACAGGAGGTTGTCGACATGTAGAATGTCAACTCGGCTATCATTGTGCCGATCGTCGTGACGGCCAATGGCCTTATAGCTAAGAGCCTCGACGACCATCTTTCGAGGCTCTCCTTAGGCGGTTGGATCATGGGCCTGATTCAGAAGGCAGTAGTCCTCGATACGGCTCGTATTGTGAGGAGGTTCCTGTCTTTGGAGCCCTAACCACCGGTAGCTTGGCTCCTGCTCCCGATACCGGCGGACCACTATTTTTTTATATTTTTAAATGTTTTTTTTAAGAAATATTAAAAAATATGTAAAATAAGTATATAAAATGAATAAAAGAAAATATTGTAATAAATTTATATTTAAATTAAATAGTAGGTACCCACTTGTATAATCGTTTTTTTTAAATAATTTGTATGTCAATTGGCAAAACATAGCACACAACCTAATTTTCTAAGATCTTGTATGTAATTATTACCTATGTATATGAATAAATGATTCTGATTCTGAAACATACTTAAGTAAATACAAAAGTGTTTCATACGAAAATGAACTTTATTAACCTAATCAATAAGCCAACTAGAACACTAACCTTGTTCCAGAAAATTTCAGGATTTCTTGGTGCATTTATGTATATCCATTGTAAGTCACTCACTACCCCTGTGGCTCATTCCTATTCACAGAATTTTTTCATTACACCTCATCATCATCATCAGCCAAGCCTTTTCCCAACTATGTTGGGGTCGGCTTCCAGTCTAACCGGATGCAGCTGGATACCAGTATTTTACTAGGAGCGACTGCCTATCGGACCTCCACAACCCAGTTAGTACTGGCTGGCTGTTTTCATTACACCTGTTCAAACAAATTAATGTTTTTCGCATAAACAATTGCATGAACAGTATGATATATTTCATGCAAACTTAACGTAAAGCAAGGCTCGTATGTTGTATGTTTGTTCAATTTCTTACAGGTTACAATAATGGGTACGGAAGCGACCCGCCAGCAGTCAGTCCACTACGGCTGTATGGTTCGCGAGCCGGCCACGAAGTCGGTCACTCACTACGTGGAGAAGCCGAACAGCTATGTGTCCACGCTCATCAACTGCGGCGTGTACATGTGCTCGCTGCAGGTGTTCCAGACTATGGCCGAGTCGTTCCAGAAGAAGCAGGATGGGTTCTACAGGTAACATAACATAACATCACGCTTGTCCCCTAGGATTAGGCAGAGCTGCACCTAATTGGACACCCACATATTTTGTTAAGTTTAAGTCCCATGTAATAGCAGGCGAGCCTACACCCAAAAACGGAGCACAAATCCAGACTTTGTAGCTACACTTTTTCCGACCTGGGAGTCGAACCCAGGACCTCATGCTCAGCAGTAGCGCTTGCGACCACTAGACCAACGAGGCAGTGTATAGGGTAACTTTTATTTTTTGTCATCATCTTCTATGTGTCCACTACATGGAAAAGCCCAACAGCTATGTGTCCGCACTCATGAACTGCGGAGAGTACATGTGCTCGCTGCAGGTGTTCCAGACGATGGCTGAGTCGTTCCAGAAGATTCAGGATGGGTTCTACAGGTAACCTGTATTTAGAATCGCCATGATCTTCTCTGCCCGAAGACGTTCACCGCTGGAGTGCTTTTTCATCATTCTCCTGGCTTTCTTCCAATTTGTTTGGGGTCGGCGCAGGTTGTCTTCTTCCATTTTTCTCTATTACTCGTCATCTCAGCAGTCACCTCCTTTCTTGCCATATTAACCTTCACACAGTCCACCCATCGTTTCTTCGGTCTTTCTCTACTCTTGTTGTCATCAAGGAGTGTTTTGTTTATTTTTTATTTTTTTTATATCTGCGTGGGGGATTTTTAAGACAACAAGAGCAGGCAAAAGATAAGTTTGTAATATCAAATTAACTAAATAGCTTTTTACTCAATACATATGAAAATATACACCGTGTTCCGGACGATAAACATAAACTTCGACCAGATGTTCAGACCACAGAAATAAGCATTTTTCATTATGGACACATTAATAAATTCTTATCATTTTTTTCATTTTTTTTTATTCACTATTTTCTTTTTTTTAATTTATTCTCGTGTTCCTCTCGTACCTGCAAATGAAATGCAAATAGTATTTGATAATTTAATTGCACTAAGCGGCTCAATTAAATTTCTTTAAATGAAATTACAAATATCTTTGTAACAAAGCTTTTTTAAGTACTACTTCCATTGTAAGATTTGATTTGTAACAGCTATAGAAGCGTTTGTCAAAGTTTATAATGGATAACGCGAAGAACACGGTGTATACTTACGGCACTTATAACAAAAACACACTTTTTTTTTAATTTTTGTCTGTCTTGTTTGTTCCGGCTAATCACCAGGACTTTTACTGGCAGATAGCTGACGTTATAAGGTCTAACTTAGGCTACTTTTATTTTGGAATAAGAGTTAGTGTTACGTACAAAAAAAATAAACCCTTGAAATTGATAACAAAATCGGATACAAAAAGGGAAGTAATATTTTTTTATAATAATTTCACACGAACGAAGGTCGCGGGCAACACATAGTGAAAAATAAATACAAAAAAAAACTTTATTCCCAAAAATATAATAAAAAGCTTTTACATTGGCCCCAAAACTAAAGACAAAATATAGATCGAGGGTTTACCATTGGAAAAAATTAAAACATTCGGTGGCATGCAGTGTTCCTGTATGAACACGTAAACTGGAATTCTATAGACCGACCGCTTTAATGAGTCCTCCGCCTTGCCCCATCAAAGGCACATTAAGCGTCCACGAAGTCCTAACGATATCCCGCAGGTTATTTAACCATAATCCACGTAGGTATTACGATACTAATTGAACCAATACGTGATCAACCTTCGGAATATTCCATTTAAATTGATACCTTCGCGAGGACTCATTAAAGCGGTCGGTCTATAACAGGAATTGTTGAGATGATTTCGTTTTCTTTGTAGTATTATTATTCAGGTTAATTATCCTAAAAGTATCTGTTTGTGTTTTAGTGGTAACGGCCAGACCAGTCCTCACCCTGGATACATGTCTTTTGAGCAAGATGTGCTGATGCAGCTGGCAGGAACCAACAAATTATATGCTATGCAAGTGAGTACATTACAATCATATTAACTACCATAGAACAACATTTTGCAGGCACATTTCCTTGTCAAATGTATTCCACATTATACTTATACTGTCACTTACGGGACATCTTCCGTGATTGTTCATCATTTTGAGCTTCCGATATTTCGACGCTGTTGCAAGCGCCATGATCGCGGGTTGACTGGCGGATTGAAATATCGGGAGCTCAAAATTGCCGAACGAGACGATTTTGAGGCATTCTTTACTTTTTTAAATTCTAGCAACTTTCTGGAATTAATTTAGATGGGATTCATTTATTTTATATACTCAGATGACAAACTGGTGGTCTCAAGTGAAGACGGCTGGCTCCGCTATCTACGCGAACCGCCACTACTTGGAGCTGCATCGAGACCGCGAGGCTAGGCCCACACCCTGCACCATACTGGCCGATGTCTTCGTACACCCTACCGCTAATGTTGACTCTACTGCCGTGGTGAGTACTAACATACGAGACCAAGTGTCTAAGGACACACCCTGCACCATACTACCCGATGTCTTCGTACACCCTACTGCTAGTGTTGAGTCTACTGCTTTGGTAAGTACTTACTGTACAGACCGCGTGTCTAAGGACACACCCTGCACCATACTGGCCGATGTCTTCGTACACCCTACTGCTAGGGTTGAGTCTACTGCTTTGGTAACTACTTACTGTACAGACCGCGTGTCTAAGGACACACCCTGCACCATACTGGCCGATGTCTTCGTACACCCTACTGCTAATGTTGACTCTACTGCTGTGGTAAGTACTAAGTTGAGTCTACTGCTTTGGTTAGTACTTACTGTACAGACCGCATGTCTAAGGACACACCATGCACCATACTGGCCGATGTCTTCGTACACCTTACTACTAAAGTTGACTCTACTACCGTGGTAAGTGATACATGGGAGGGAAATAACAATAACTCATGCCGTCAGAAATGTACGGGGTCAAATTAAATTAGCTAGAGAGACTCCGGAGACGTGGTATCTAATAACGATAAAACAAACATTTTCTTTTCTAAGCTCATTATTTCAAATGACTACACAACCACGTACGTTGACCCCGTAGTCAGTTGTAGTTCTTCAAAATTATTTTTCTTTTATTTTCTTATATAGATACCAATCTCATCTGCAGTTTCGCCAGTGAATTTAATTTAACCTTGATTATATAGCCCATCAACAAATTCGTTTTTGACTGTTTCATCAACGTCACTGCTAATCGAATGTCACTAGGCTTTCTGGTCATAACTTCAGCTAAACGATAGTACACTAGTACAAAAAGCTGGACCCAAAATATGTATTTTCCACACAGATTGGGCCAAACGTGTCGATCGGCGCAGGAGTGACGATCAAGGCAGGCGTCCGGATCAAGGAGTCCATCGTCCTCAATAACGCTACAATAAACGAACATGCTCTCGTCATGTATTCTGTTGGTAAGTTCACTTTTACTGAACACAGTCAGGTTAAAAGTCAGGTCAGGTTGCAATTGAGTACCATTTTTTTTTCGCTGGAAAATACTGGATTTCCTGACTAGTTAGGCAGAGGCATATAATTTACCTCTTTTTGTTATTTATTTGCGTTCTATAATCTTTAACAAGGTCTTAAAACAAAAGCTCAAACGCATACTACGCTAGTTGGTCCTAGTTTCGGATGCTTAGTGCATCCTTTGAACACCATTGTCATATATACGTGACAAGCAAGCGCGTGCCCTGTACGCCAAACGACACAAACATGTTACAAAATGGTAGGTGAAATCGTGGCTTGGCGTGGAGGGCACGCGCGTGCGTTTATGCTCTGGCGTACAACAGGTTAAACTGAAATCCAGGTTTCGAGCTGTTCTTGAAAAACACAACCCGATGTAAAGTAATCATAAATAACTAGTAATCATACATCATGCGGATAAAAGACCGACGTAGCAGACCTATCAAAATAATAATTAAAAACCTGATTGCTGAAAATCTGAAATCATTACTAGAAGAACCTGAACGTGGACGAGGCAAAAGGAGTATGTAAGGATTGTAGCAGGTGGCGTTCTGTGTTTCTGCCTACCGCCATGGGGAAAAGGCGTGAGTTTATGTATGTAACGGTCAGTTCACACCGTGACGTGAGGCGACGCGACGCGGCGTGCACTCAAGCCATTTTATGCTTAATCTTTAATTTTTTTAATAAAAATTAATAATTAATAATTTTTTTTATTTTATTTTATGCTTTATCTCCATTAGGAAATGCATAGTATCGTTTGAAAGACTCATGCCGCGTGACGTCTCGCGGCGCCGCGAGTGGCTGCGCGTCGTCTTAATGAATAATAATATAACTATCATGGAGAAAAAACATAAAATGGCTTGACTGCACGCCGCGTCGCGTCGCCTCACGTGTCGGTGTGAATTGACCCTAAGAACCTATGTCATAATTGTCAAATTATCTGTTAAATGAAGACTAAACTATTGTTATTTTGTTCAGTGGGTCAAGAAGCATCAGTAGGAGAATGGTCCAGAGTTGAGGGCACTCCTTCAGACCCAGACCCCAACAAGCCGTTTGCCAAGATGGACAACACTCCGCTGTTCAACACTGATGGGAGACTCAACCCGTCTATCACTATATTGGGTAAGTTCATCTCTCTACCTTACAAGGAGGATCGATTTTCAAGGTTAAGCAGCGCTTGTCTAGGTTAGTCTGTGGATGGGTGACCATCAATCACATACCAAAGTTTCGTCCGTGGTGCGATGTCATTGTAGATCTTTGACAGGTTATCTTGCCTAGGTTAGTCTGTGGATGGGTGACCATCCATCACATACCAAAGTTTCGTCCGTGGTGCGATGTCATTGTAGATCTTTGACAGTCGTTACAGGAAGTTAGTGGCCCGACAGTCTGACAACCAGTCTTACCAAGTGGTTTCGTATTACCCAGTACTAACTGGGTTGTGGAGGCCAGATAAGCAGTCGCTCCATGTAAAATACTGGTATTCAGCTGCATCCAGTTATACTGGAAGCCGACCCCAAGATGGTGAGGTTATACTAACCATTATTTTTATTAACAGGTGCTGGCGTAGTGGTGCCAGCCGAAACAATCCTCCTCAACTCGATAGTGTTGCCACACAAACATCTAACAAGGAGTTTCAAACACGAGATTATTTTATAGTCCTTTAAATGGCAACATTTAACGATACGTAACAGAATGTTATAACAAATATACAAAAGAGTTTTTATGTAATGAACTGTGGATTGACACAGACTACAAAATATTTGAGTCCTGAAGAATTTTTATGAATTTTATAATTTAATAGCTGATAAAATTGTATTTTTTATTTATTAGTTTTTAAGATAATAAATTGAATTGTAAACTTTTTTTTATAGATATAAACTATTTAAATATCGTTATCTATTGGATAGATACAATACCATCTGCTAATGCTTCGCTTTTTAGCTTACATTGCCATAAAAAAGGGCTGAGAGGACGAATAGGGACGGTTCCTTAAGCGCAGGCCACAACGCTAGCTAGCGAGCGAACTGGCTGGCTACGCTAACGAAGTGAACGAATAGCATCGCTAGCGTCGTCGGATGTTTCGTTCACATTGTTTGTATATGACGTAGCTTACAGTAGCGAAGGGTTAATTTTTTTTTAAGAGGGCCGGAGTACATGTCTTCAATGTGATTTTCTTTTTTGTCTATGGAATACTGATTGCGCGTTTTCAAAGGGAAGCCGGTAGGAATCGAGTTGTATGGTACCTTCGCCACTGGTAGCTTATCTTTGTAGTTCGCGGTGTGAACCGAAGTATGAAAAGAGATGAAACGATGCTCGCCCAGCTCGCTCGCTCGCTAGCTAGCGGTGTGGTCTGCGCTTTATTCTATGACCTCTTTCAGGACGGCTACTGAAAAAGTATAAAGCTCTATTGTACATTAGATAGATATTCCTTTTGTCTTGTAAAGGAATAAATGAGAAATGACATCACATTAACTTATTTATAAATAGACATACGAGTCACGTATGAGTTTTATTCTTAAAAAAAATACCCATGAAATTGCATAAGTAAATCGCTTTTCGTTGACATTGAAGTTCCTCGCGTCTACTTTCGAACATTTTAATTTTAGCTTACCAACGTTCTGTACAAGTGCACCCACTTTTGTTTTTAGCTATCTTTTGCTGACAAAACCTTCGTTCCGATATTTCCTGCTTCCGGCCTGCCACCTTTAGGAAAGTTTCGTTTTGAGACAAAAAAATAAACAATTATAATTGTTCAACTTATACTGTCACTTACGGGATATCTTCCGTGATTGTTCATTATTTTGAGCTCCCGATATTTCGCTCGCCGTGATCGCGAGTTGACTGTAGAATGTGGGTGGATGGAAAATAAATTGTTAAGAGCAGACAAATCTGTCTACCCACCGTCTTTTCTTCTTTTTTTTCTTTTTGTAAACCGTGAAAGCTTAAAACAGTGTTTGAATTATTGCATAGGTTCATGTAACGCATTTGACCACTGTCTGAGGCCCTAGCAAGGGCGGTGTAATCGTAACGTAAATACGTAGATTTTTGAATCGAAAATACAATAATCCTATATCATTTTAGTTAAATTGTTTGCAACAAGCACAATGTGTTTCATCCATAGATATGAATATATTCTTGAAATTATGAAAAACTATACTAATATTATCAAAAGGTAAAATTTGTGTGTATGTTGGGGGTAATCTTCGGAACTACTGAACCGATTCCGAAATTTATTTCACTAACGGAAAGCTACATTATCTCCTAGTGTCATAGGCTACATTCAAAACGTTCCCGTGGGTTAATTCACGTACAAAACGGGAGCGAAGCCGCGAGCAAAAACTAGTATTATACAGGGTGGAAGGGGACCAACCGTGACGCGAAAACGGTTACCACGTATTCAGTACATAATCATCATCATCAGAAGGTGCTTAAGCCTCAAATTTTTCAAGTAGTGGTAGGTTATATATTATTGTTTTTATTATTTTACTTTTTCCCTATTATTTTAGTGATATAATTGCAAGCCAAGTATTTATATTCTTCTTACTTTGATTAAGCGGTGTATTATATGTTTTTGTGCTCACACCATAATTTTTTTTATTCAAAGTCGAGGAGTCGTGAGGATTTGTAATTGGCTTTCTGGTGACTATGGTTTCCTTTTTTGTTTGTTTTTATTAGCTGTAAGTCCTCCATTTACTAAAATAAATAAATCATTCTGAACATCCCACATAGAAATTTTTCATCGGTTGTTAAAAAAAATCAGCTGTTTCCTACAAAAGTGCAATAGCTACACGGTCAAAATGTATGGAACAGCTGATGTTTTTTTTTTAAACCGATGAAAAATTTCTATGTAGGGATCTCAGAATGATGTACTGAATACGTGGTAAAATTTTCGTTTTCGCGTCGGTGTCCCTTCCACCGAGTAATTGAAGGAGATTTTAAAGTTAAATTCGACGTATTCACGGTACGTTTACACCACGCTCGTTCTAGAGCCTCTGATGGCAAACGATGATGCAGGCGGCGACAGCTCACACTTGCCTTGAAGTAATTAATGATTTAGTCATACAAAAACATCCATTCATTTACAGGCTACTTTGGCCCATAGATAATATACCTGACATACTAACATACATATAATAATATACACGTAATTACGAGTATTTAGCTAAATGTTATTGCACTGTTTATGTTTATATTTTTTTTCTTTTTGTAAACCGTGAAAGCTTAAAACAGTGTTTGAATTATTGCATAGGTTCATGTAACGCATTTGACCACTGTCTGAGGCCCTAGCAAGGGCGGTGTAATCGTAACGTAAATACGTAGATTTTTGAATCGAAAATTCAATAACCCTATATCATTTTATTTAAATTGTTTGCAACAAGCACAATGTGTATCATCCATAGATATGAATAAATTCTTGAAATTATGAAAAACTATACTAATATTATCAAAAGGTAAAATTTGTGTGGATGTTGGGGGTAATCTTCGGAACTACTGAACCTATTCCGAAATTTATTTCACTAACGGAAAGCTACATTATCTCCTAGTGTCATGGGCTACATTTAAAACGTTCTCGTGGGTTAATTTACGTACAAAACGGGAGCGAAGCCGCGAGCAAAAACTAGTATACAGGGTGGACCGACCGTGACGCGAAAACGGTTACCACGTATTCAGTACATCATCATCATCATCAGAAGGTGCTTAAGCCTCAAATTTTTCAAGTAGTGGTAGGTTATATATTATTGTTTTTATTATTTTACTTTTTCCCTATTATTTTAGTCATATAATTGCAAGCCAAGTATTTATATTCTTCTTACTTTGATTAAGCGGTGTATTATCTGTTTTTGTGCTCACACCATAATATTTTTTATTCAAAGTCGAGGAGTCGTGAGGATTTGTAATTGGCTTTCTGGTGACTATGGTTTCCTTTTTTGTTTGTTTTTATTAGCTGTAAGTCCTCCATGTACTAAAATAAATAAATCATTCTGAACACCCCGCATAGAAGCTTTTCATCGGTTATTAAAAAAAAAATAGCTGTTTCCTACAAAAGTGCAATACCTACATGGTCAAAATGTATGGAACAGCTGATGTTTTTTTTTTAAACCGATGAAAAATTTCTATGTAGGGATCTCAGAAAGATGTACTGAATACGTGGTAAAAGTTTTCGCGTCGGTGTCCCTTCCACCGAGTAATTGAAGGAGATTTTTAATGTTAAAATCGACGTATTCACGTTAAGTTTACACCGCGCGCTCGTTCTAGGGCCTCTAATGGCAAACGATGATGCAGACGGCGACAGCTCACACTTGCCTTGAAGTAATTAATGATTTAGTCATACAACAACATCCATTTATTTACAGGCTACTTTGACCCATAGATAATATACCTGACATACTAACATACATAATAATATACACGTAATTACGAGTATTTGGCTAAATGTTATTGCACTGTTTATATTTTAACTGTCGGTGCTTTGTTAAGCGTCGAAAGTCAATTAGTGCGTTTAGGCATTCATGTAGGTGTCTTTTTTATTGTTAGAACCTATCTTGTGTCCCACTGCTGGGAAAATTACTCCTAACGTGTCGCTTAGTGATTTAAATAACGGGCATTAGAGGCTCCCAGGCTATCAAGAATGAAAAAACAATATTTATTTGACTCGCACAGGACAACAATAAAACAAAATTAAATAAATAGAAAATAACAAAAAAAAATACATAAATTAAACTAATTTGGTCCTATACGAGGCCAAAAGCCTGTTCAGCATGGTAAAGTAATATTAAAAAAATATATAAAATATTTAAAAAAAAGTTAAACATTTAAAAAAACAAGGATTCCAATTTTTTTCGACGGTTCTTATATTATATGTGTTAGCGAGTGTAGATTATGTAGCTAGCTAAATTTTAACACGTGCAGTTATTGTATTGCACACAAGTCTTTGTGAATGTGGCCTCGCATATGTAAGTTAGCATAAGGCTGGAACATAACGTATATTCTAAACCAAAGCTTCCAATAAAATATACAATACAAATAAGAAAATCTTGCATAATTAATGCACAAAATTTTTGCCCGCGGCGCTAGCCATTGTGTGGCAAGATCTACACAGTACACACGAATCTAAACCTGCAAGCGTAGCATGACCACCGTAGAAACAGGTTTTGTCGACGGAAGAATTGACAAAATGACAGATTTATTTTGTTGATCTGTCATTTTATTCGACAAAACCCGTTTCTACGGATGTCATGCTACGTGTGCTGGTGAAGAAATGAGCCAGTATTTTTGATAATAACAGCCACACAGGTCGATTTTCAACGTCGAGCAATGCTTGCTGAGGTCGGTCCGTGGCTGACCATTATACCATACCGAGTTTCTTCATGCCTCCGAAAGCACGTTAAGCCTTTGGTCCCGACTGTCATTCGTAGATCTTTGACAGTCGTTACGAGTAGACAGAAGCCAAAGTCTGACAAACGTCTTACCAAAGGGTACTGTATTATGCAGTCGCTCCATGTAAAATACTGGTATTCAGCTGCATCCGGTTAGACTGGAAGCCGACTCCAACATAGTTGGGAAAAGGCAGGCAGATAGATAAGGTATCAGAGAAGAGCTATGTGCTGACAAGCTCCCATAAAGCAACGCCGCGCGCATCAATGTGTGACTATACAGAATGACTTGTAAACAAGGAGTTTTGTAAACAGGCAGCTGTTTACATAACTCCTTGTTTACAAGTAAACATTCCTGTTTAAAAACTCACTCTGTATATTAATTTGATCTTCTACAATGTTGCATGCATCTTTTGGCGCTCTTATGACATTGTCGATGAGGCGATGTTGGTATTTGTGAAAAACAAGATGGCCGCATCAGTTTCGATTCTGCCACGAGCCAAAAGATCCATGTACAAACTATAGCTATTTTTGAAAGACAACACAACTGAAGCACATAATATAAAATAATAATATTATTTTTAATAAAATATTTGTATTTTCATAGATTATACTGTTATGTAAATAAAATGTAATATAGTTTTAAGATGGTGCTGCGAATAAATGAAATGAGCACATTTTCGACTTTCATTATTTCCTCAAACGAGCCTTAAAACTGGAGATACCGATATAACTTGCAGAATAAGTAAGCAGCTATCCAGCAACGATAAGGTTTTATCGTACCCAACGAAATAAAGATCACCGTAATTTTAACAGCTATGCGCAAAATAAATTTGAACCCTATCTATCAGCACGTAAACACATTTTTCCATGCTACTGTCCTTTTCGGCAGCTCAGAACCTCATTTGCTAGAGCGAGAAAGAGCGTGCCGCCGAGCGTATTGTCGATACTCCTGTTTTTCTGCTAGTCTGCCAATTGCAACCCAGTGCTGGACATAGGCATCTCCCAACCTGAAACAAGTTCCTACACTCCTTCCGCGTCCGTTCTAGGGTCGACGGTCCATCTGGGAGGCGGGCGTCACCAAAGCTACGCTTGCCAATACGCGGTCGTTTTCAGTAACGCTTCAATTCGAGAACTCGTGCGTCTATCTTTTTTTGGCATTACGAAAGCGAGGGAGATAGACATACGACTTCCCGAATCGAAGCATTTGTGAATACCTGGGCAGGTCTCGTATGTTCCATCGGTTTTCTGACAAACGACGGGAAACTTAATATCGCCTCCTGCGTGTCCCTTTTTTCATTACAGGAACTGATAGACGCTATTGAACGCGCGACAAACACGTAACCAAATTCTGGGGCGACTTAATTCATGGATAACTCTAGATTGTCATCGACAAGGTTTGAAGAAAACCAGTTTCTGCTGCATAATAATTACCGGCTTGTGACGCTCGTGCAGAAATGAGGTCAGAAAACCTTATAATAAATTGGGCAGTCTCGATTCGCCAAGAAGTTTGGTCACGCTGGCTCGTGAGATGATTCAGAAAAAGCCACGACTTTACGACGTGACATCTGCTAATAGATTTGTTCAGGTAAGAAAGTAATGACATCACGCCTCTATTCCCTGAAGGATTAGACAGAAGTAAGCACGACGGCCAATCAAGCTATACAAAACCAGTTTATGCGGATCTCTCATTGTATAGGAAATCTATACAAAGCGTGTCCAAGTTATACTGGAAATGTACAGCTTCATGTGCCGCAGTGTGTACCTACTACTTATAGTAACTACACCCACTTTTTGCCAGTTATGATTAAGTCGTATGTAATGGGCTTTCAACCGGGCTCAAATCCAGACTCCGTGGCCGCTACTAAGAAATTTCTGATAGAGATACCCACTATCACTGACCTGGTGGCCTACCATGACGTCTTGAAGCAGGAGTAATTCCAGTGTGGGAAAGAGATGGCGCTAGACGACCTGCCCCCGTTGCATGACCACCGTAGACAAGGATTTCGTTGACGGAAGAATCGACAAAATGACAGATTGAGTCGACACAATGACAGATTGAGTCGACACAATGACAGACAGATTTCTTTGCACTACCTGTCATTTTGTCGATTCTTCCGTCAAATAAATCCTTGTCTACGGTGGTCATGCTACGGGGGCTGTTCAGCTCTGTTTCTTTCCCACATTGGAATTATTCCTGCTTTAAGACATCATAGTAATCGAACAATTGACCTCATACTCAGCTTTATTGCTTGCGACCACTAGACCAACGAGGCAAAAATTGAATTATAATTTATATCTATAGCCAATCGGTTTAGCAGAAAAACATTAATTTACGCAGTTGCCTAATCACACGATTACCGTATCTCGATAGAGGAATGTTTACGGTGAAGTTTTAATTTTGCATTTCAAGTGTACACATTTTAATTTATTTCAGGTATGTAGGTGTAGAATTCAGCGATTCAGGTTTCATTCCCAGAATATTTATGTATAAAGACTATCATAAATCCTCGTAGATTTCATGTAGACATCGCGTAGTTTTGTGTGAACGATACCTACAATCATTAATAATATGAATTACGATAAAAACATGACTACTTACACTTAGGTACGTACTGACAAAGGTAAAGTACGAGTGTAGGACTCCTAGTGGGTTAATTATTTAGTAGACACAAACACAGACCGCCGTCTTCGCCGTTGATGATCATCTCCACCAGGGATGTTATGGAGCTCCGTAACCGTAACCGAAACTATCGGATATCCGAAATAAAAATATATCCGTTTCACAAGTTTCGGATAGTTTTGTATAAGGGCGGAGTCTAAATAAAACGACATGTTTCGACAGGTTTATGTTTCATCGCTCGCGCGCCACGTGAATCTTGCAGTTTGTTTGTTATTTCTAGTCATAACATAACCTGTTTTATAACTAGTTAGTTTTTACTTCAATCTAATATCCGTAACCGAAACTATCCGAAACTAACGGATAATCCGAAATAATTACATATCCGAAACCGATATAATTTTATTCCTATATCCATATACGTATCCTGATCCGAAATATCATATCCATAATATCTCTGGTTTCGACGTCCCAATCCATGTCCACCCCAAACCTCGCTCGAAAAATCGCTGATGAGCTGTAGGTACTTAAATTCGTCTCTAAAGGTCTTGATCTGATCCAGCCTCTTTCCCTTGCTTCTATCCCCCAGCGGAGTCCTAAGCCGAGGTCTGTATCCCACACGGGGTACCCTAGGCGTGTAGTCCATCAGTTCATAAGTTGTTTACCCCGGCTGGAGGCTTTACTCTTAAGGCACCCACAGGATTGCCCGGCTAAACGTCCTCAGGAGGGTTACTATGACGTCCTAAAGCAGGAGTAATTCCAGTGTGGGAAAGAGACAGAGCTATACAGGTCGTCTAGCGCCATCTCTTTCCCACACTGGAATTACTCCTGCTTTAAGACGTCATGGTATGCCACCATTTCACTTGTCAGATGCTAGACAAAGAAATCCTTCGTACAACAGACGGATCTCAGACACGACTATTTTGTGCAATTTAGCATTAGGTATAAATGTTTTGGGCGGGACCTCATTATTTATTTATTTATGAATGAGAAGTCAGCTTTCTCGCGCCGGTTTTTATTGCGCACGTGACTCGCAAAACAGCTGATCAATCTATGTATTTTATTCTGCAGAATACAAAGAATTAGCTTTATAGCTAATTCTTGGTAATGTTTGGTAACATCGAAATAATTATAATATTTAAATTAATATGTTGACATTCTGCATGATTAAAGGTACGGGCAGGTTGCATACCGAGCATTTTTTTTTTTTTTTTTTTTTTTTTTTTTCTGTAAGTTGGTTTACAAAACTCTTTTACATGTCACAACATGTTGTTTTTTAAAACTAGATGGGGCCGGTGTTTCGTACCTGACTACTCTGAGAAGAAACATCCGAAACAAACTCAGAGGTCACAGTCTCTTTTAAAGTCCAGACATTGCTCAAGTCATATGAGGACCATGTAGATTAATGTCCGAGATGGTATTTTGAAGAAATAACCACACAGATTTGAGTGGACCTGTCCAGACAGTGCAAGCATTTGTCAGTGATCGTGTAGCTCGACTCGTAATCCAAGGAGCTCAACGACACGACGAACAATACCAAAGAAAGGACTTTTGGGTAGGCCGCATAAAGTACTCAAACTGCCAGACAATCGTGAAACTAACTTAACTAAAAAATTAAAATAATAATAATAGTATGACCCACGTAGTCCTCATATTCACAGTAATAAACAAAAAAAAAAATATATATATATTACGACACTTGAAAAAGTAAAATAAAGTCAAGAAAAAAAAAATAATAATAATAATACCACAGGTACTTGAAAAAGTAAATAATGTCAACTAAATCGAACAATAATTAATAAAAATAAAAAATGTCAAACAGTAATAAAAATAAAATAAAATGGGTACAATTCAGTTTAATATCGATTTCAATTGGAGCAGTTCAATTCCAAGCCTTTTTGTCCTCGATATAATCCTTAACAGAATAGAAGGCTTTCTGGCAAAGTTTACGTTTTATAAAAATTTTGAATTTATTAAGGCTTAGTTCATGTATGTGGCCTGGAAGTTTATTATAAAAGCGTATACATTGGCATCTAAATGATCCACCTATTTTCTTGAGCCTTGTTGTGGGTACAATAAATTGATGTTTATTCCTTGTATTTATATTGTGAATATCAGAATATTTTTTAAACCGCTTTATATTTTTGTGAGCATACAAAAGGTTTTCATATATGTATTGAGAAGGAACAGTCATTACATTAATCTCCTTAAACTCTTCTCTGAGAGAGTGTCTCGGACTCAACTTATAAATTGATCTAACGGCCCTTTTCTGCAAAACAAAGATGGTCTGAATATCGGCGGCATTCCCCCATAACAGAATGCCGTACGACATTACGCTATGAAAATAGCTGAAGTAAACTAATCGAGCTGTCTCTACATCGGTTAAATTACGAATTTTTCTAACTGCGTATGCTGCGGAGCTCAGTTTCTTAGACAATTTATCTATATGTGGGCCCCACTGAAGCTTAGCGTCTAAAGTTAAGCCCAAGAACACCGTGCTATCTTCAGGGTTCAACTCTTCGCCCTTCACCAACACACTAGTTTTCACCTGCCTAACGTGAGGTAGTGCAAACTTAATGCATTTGGTTTTTTTTTCATTTAGAAGTAAGTTATTAGCGTTAAACCAATGCACTACTTTGGAAATCGCGCTATTTACATCGTCAGTAACTAGCTGCTGACGTTTAAGTTTAAACAAAAGCGAAGTGTCATCTGCAAACAACACTATATCGTGGTTATCCTTTATGAGGTAAGGTAAGTCATTAATATAAATAAGAAACAAGAAAGGACCAAGAATCGAGCCCTGTGGGACTCCCATTGTTACTATAGATCCGGGAGATATTTTTCCGTTGATGTCAACTCTCTGGATCCTATTACTCAGGTATGAGGTAAGAAGATCCAGAGCGCTGTTCCGGATTCCGTAGTGGCGGAGTTTCATGATTAAAGTTTCATGAAGAACGCAATCAAATGCCTTAGACAAATCGCAGAAAATGCCCAAAGCATCGCATTTATCTTCCCATGCACTATAAATATGTCCTAAAAGTTCAACACCGGCATCAGTAGTTGAACGACCCCTCGTAAAACCGAACTGTTTGCTATGTAATAATTTATGTTTATTAAAAAATCTTTGCAATTGTTCTAGAATTAAT
The DNA here is from genome assembly GCA_905163415.1 of Noctua fimbriata. Classification (NCBI taxonomy): domain Eukaryota; kingdom Metazoa; phylum Arthropoda; class Insecta; order Lepidoptera; family Noctuidae; genus Noctua; species Noctua fimbriata. The sequence goes on along the minus strand of LR990935.1, from coordinate 10,881,012 downwards.
TTCTCAAAAATTTTACTAAAAGTAGGTAGTACTGAAATAGGTCTATAATTTGTGGGATCTGATGTACTACCCGTTTTGAATAAAGGAATTATTTTACTATTCTTCATAAGATCAGGAAACTCCCCACAATCAATACAATTATTAAAGATAAGAACTAAGGTAGGTGCTACAATGTCTATAATAGACTTGGCAACTTCTACAGAATTACCCCACAGATCCGCAGTCTTCTTGACATTTAAGGAGTGAAAACTTTTGATTAAATCTCTACATGTGATATGTTCAAAATGAAATTCCGCGTCGCAAACGTTAACATTTTCCTTAAGCAAAGATTCGGCAACAGTAGGTGATGAGTTTAGGGATTTCGTAGTTGAAACGGGAATATCAGAAAAGAAACTCTCGAAAGCCGCGGCGACGTCTGAATCTGATTTGATTACTATATCATTAATGGATAAGCTATAGTCACTGGTTCGGTTACTAGACCTTCCCGTTTCATTATTAATAATATTCCACGTTGTTTTAATTACATTATTGCTATTCTTAATTTTCGAGCTCAAATACTGTGACTTAGCCATGCAACACACTTTTTTAAATAGTTTTGAGTAATTTCTCACATATAAATTAAATTCCGCAGTATTTACAAGCATTCTTTCGTTGTACAGTTCATAAAGCCGTGTTCTACTTTTGTGAATACCAATGGTAGCCCAGTCACTGAAAGATGCGTTACAATTTACTGAGATAGTCTTGGGAATAAAGATGGAATTAAATAGCTTACAATAAATATTAAAAAAATCATCATATAGACGATGAGAATTGTCACTAGACAAAATTGGCAAGTTATTCACGAGTTTACTTTTAAATGATTCCAAGCGTCTTGCAGTTTTAGGGTTAACAGTGATATCATTTTTTGCCACTTTGATGTTTCGGATTTCGATGGTAATCATTTGTCCGCAATGATCAGAGTCTAAAACATTTATGATTTCTTTATGATTTGGAATAACATCAGTATAAATATTGTCTAGACATGTGGCACTAGTAGGCGTTATTCTTGTTGGCTCCGAAAATAGGTTAACGAGATTGTAGGACTGAAACAGACTTATAATTTTACTACATGAACCAGAGTTTTCTAATAAATTTACATTAAAATCACCACAAGTGATAATTGACTTGTTTGTGTTACAAATCTTATGTAAAACTTCATCCATTACCTTCTCAAAGTAGTCATACAATCCCGAGGGTGGCCTGTACACACTTAATATAATAAACTGCTCCAATTCTATACAGGCTATTTCAATGATGCGTTCAACAGAGAGGCTCACAATGTCCTTTCGGTCTTTAAATTTAATCTGGTATTGAAAGATACTTTAGTTACAATATACAACATTATTTTTAGTATTTGCGAAACCAGAATATAGTTTGTTCAGAATAAGAAACTGAATCGATTCCAATAATTTTTAAACCATGTTATATTTTGCCCCACAAATATTTAAAAAAGGTTACAAGTTGGACACCGAGCGACACTAAGTACCTATTGCAATCATTTAGGTACCTACTGCCAAATTATTATTATCAATGAGCTAAAGACGCCGCTGGAGGCGCGCGCGCGGCGGCGTCGCGTGGTGACCACGTTTTTGTGAGGACAACCAGGTAACAGAAAAAGCTTATAACTTTGTGATTTTTCATGATACAGTTTTGAAATTTTGTACATAGATTCTTTACATAAAAACACTAGACACGTGTTTCAGGTTTCGCATATACCAAAACTAATGTTGTATATGTGTGTATATCAGTGGCAAAGGTTCCGTACAACCCGATTCCTACCGGCTTCCCTTTTAAAAAATGGCACAGTCAGTATTCTATAGCCATTAATATTCCATACAGTAAAGATATGTACTCCGGCTTACCTCTTACAAAAATTGACCCTTCGCTACTGGTGTATATAGGGTGGAATGGGACACCGACCCAAAAACGGTTACCACGATCATTGTTTCTACAGTTTACAAAAATTTATGCAACACAAAATTTAATTTTAAGGTATATAATAAGATAATACCTGTATCGTTAGGAGGCTCCTCTCTCAAGAGCCCTGACCACCGGTAGCTCGGACCCTGTCCCCGATGCTGGTAGGCTACTACTTTTTTATATTTTTAAATGTTTTTTTTATATTACTTTGTATAGAAATATTTAAAAATGAAAATTATATGTAAAGAAAATAAATAAAGGAAATAAGATAATAATATTTATATTTTTAAATGTTTTTATATATTTTTTATTTAATATTTTAAAATGTAACTGAATTAGTAAAAAAAAAAGGAAATAATAAGATAATAATGTGCAACAAAGTAGCGCTAGACCCCAACTAGGATACCCTGTGTATGGGATCTAGTTATTTCAGCGTTATAAATAGGTTTATGTGCAATATGTGTCAAGAACAATTATTATTTTACTTTTAATTAGCTTATTTGTAAAAAATTCACTTAATTACGCATTATATGATTATGTAAAATAATATTTGCATGACCTAAAAAGGCAAAATGGTTCGTGCCAAAAACACCAATTTTAACACCTGTATTTTAAGCAAATAAATTATTCTTATTTTGAAATTCATGGAAATTCAGCGGTAATTAAAAAAAAAACAGCTGCTACCTACAGAAGTGCAATAGGTAGTTACCTAAACAGTCAATTTCTATGTGGGGGGGGGGGGTTCACAATGATGTACTGAATACGTGGTGACCGTTTTTGCGTCGGTTTCCCACTGTGTATTATCTGAGAGTCCGTTGTGCGCAGGCGCATCAACAATTTCATTCCAGACCTGTTTGAAGGAACCTTAAAAGATTGTCCAGAATGTCATCATTTTATTTATTGACACTAACACATCAAGCTATCTATCAAAGTCTCTTTAATAGATTTTCAACTTGATCGCTAAAGCTTTAGGTTCAAGGTTGATTGGGAAAATTTGACAGTTTCAGGTAGCTTGATGTGCTGGAGTCTGTAGGTACCTAGATAAGCCTTGATTTTCACCACGGTGTTAGAACCGTTTTTTACTGCATTTTTCAACTACAACGGAATTATTTTAGAAAAAGAACAAGTTCCTTGGTAAAAGATAGATTAAAAAGCGAAATATATACGCATTTTTGAAAACGTCTGACTGTTTAAATTTCGAAACGATACCCTATTATTATTTATGCTTAGGTATCGATTAAAATATGCAATAACGATACTTTCAAATTCATAAAAGGACAAACGGTCCTAAACTTCAAATGATTACTAATTCTAACACAAAATATACAAGGACGAAAAAAAGATTCCCATGCTAACTATTAACATCTTAATTTATATAGAATAAAATTAATTACTCAAACACATAAATAAAACTGGATTATTAATTGGTTGGGCAAGGTTGACGTTTTGCATCACAAAGTGAACAAGACTTTGCAAAAATGTATTCTTTAAAAAAAAAACTACCGATTCATCACGTGTTTTTTTAGCAAATTTTTAATTAAGAACCACCTAGTCAATATCTGACTCATAAATGCGAAAATATACAAAAAAGACTGTTTTAGAACTATTTACAATAGCAAAATACTTATCATCTCCCGCCAAAACAAAAATGAGGCCGTTTTAGAACAAAAAAAACAATATATGACAAAAATCTTTTTTATTTATCTTTAAAATAAGCAAACTTACGATGAAGTTTACAAATAATTGTATCAAAATCAAGTTTGGAACGTATAGTGTAAATAAACGTTTGAATTGTTGTGGATGCGGTCGTACGCAAGAGGCAGTTCGTTCGGAGCCACCATCGAGTTTGGCTGTATGCGTTTTTACTTGTGGCGGAAAGTGTGTTTAAATAAAAATGAATTTCTTAATAACGAGACTAACATGGACTAATGGGACGCGGATAAATCAATATCTTTTTGCAATTATTAGTGAGTACCCTTTAATTATTTATTATATTCTAGAAAGTGTAGTTTTGTTCGTTTTTATTTTATTTTGTGTTTATTTTAAGTACTGAAACCTAATTTACAATATCAGCAATCAATATTTTGCCGTGTGTGATGGTGATTAAGTTATTTTTTAATTAACAAAAAAGTTAACTAAAAATTAAAATATTCTAAAAATTTTCACACAAAATTTTTTTCTCCTGCTCTTATTCCAATTTATTTGGGGTGAGATTATTTTACTTAAAAAACTAGTGTTCGTAATTTAATGTAAATCAAATAATTCTGATGACGTCACCACTTTATTATTATTTTGCCGTGTCATAATCACACCAAAATCATGCAAGATTAAAATTCAATTGACATTTTAGTGAATTTACATTTCGAATGCATTTGTCTACTTTTAAAGAATACTAATTCGATGTATTCATGTAAAAAACATAAAAAAGAATTAAGTACCTTGTCTTGAAATAGAAACTAAACTTTTGAATTCTAAACGCGGGTAGCTGAATACTTAATTTTCGTTTTATGGCAAGATGTTCTTTTTTTTGTTGTTTTTTTTTGCTGTGTAAAAGGTTTTTGACCATGCAGCCTTTTTACCCAACTGTGGCGAAGCCAAAAATGAGGGTTATGTGTTTGTTTCCTTTATTTATTTTCTTACACACTAATTACATTTTTAAATATTTCTTAACAAAAACCATATAAAAACAATTAAAAATATAAAAAATTGTGGTCCGCCGGTATCGGGAGCAGGGTCCAAGCTACCGGTGGTTAGGGCTCCAGAGACAGGAACCTCCTCACAATGCGAGCCGTATCGAGGAGTACTGCCTTCTGAATCAGGCCCTTGATCCAACCGCCTAAGGAGAGTTTGTTTGTTTTATTATTATGAGCCTACGGTAATGAAAGAAAAGGCTAGGCAGATGATGATGTCAACAAACCGCCCCTAAAGTGATACTCTGACCTGTTCACACCAAGTCAAAGACCTCCTTTCTCTCTCTCCACTTTTCGCGATATATTGCGATTGTAGGCCAATACTTTAAAAATGAGTGCAGCTCATCCCTCCATCTCCTTCTGGGCCTGCCGCGTTGTAGTTTTCTGCTGTGCCTCCGATACATTCTTTATAACATTAATTCATCATCTGCCTAGCCTTTTCCCAACTATGTTGGGGTCGGCTTCCAGTCTAACCGGATGCAACTGAATACCAGTATTTTACATGGAGCGACTGCCTATCTGAACTCCACAGCCCAGCAACAACCCTCCCCAACAACAACACCATTAACCCAACTCTCTTTTATAACATTGATTAATGATTAACTATGGCAAATAAATCTTACCTACAATATTTGTTTATTAATATTTAATTACGCAACAAAAGATTATCAATGGCTACTGTTTACAATTCTTTTGACAAACACAATTTAAAATATGTTCCATCCGTCCATCACACACGAATTGTTGCAAAATTCATTAAAACGTAAACAAATAACTTGCAATGAATGACTGTGACAGGCATCTTTAAATTTCGTATGTTTTCGTGTTTGTATAACATAAAACAAAAAATGATTCTTTGAATAAACAATGAAATATTTATCAAAGGAAACACTAACTGTAATAAACAAAACAATATCGATTCGGCTATTTCCTGAGTGGAGCAATACGTCAAGCGAGTTCAGCCAAACGCAAGCCTATTTAGTATCATCATCATCTGCTTAGCCTTTTCCCAACTATGTTGGGGTTGGCTTCCAGTTTAACCGGATGCAGCTGAATACCAGTATTTTACATGGAGCGACTGCTTATCTGACCTCCACAACCCAGTTAGTACTGGGTAATACGATACCCCTTGGTAAGACTGGTTGTCAGACTTTTTGGGCCACTGACTACCTGTTAAGCCGTTTGTCCCGGCTGTCATTTGTAGATCTTTGATAGTCGTTACAGGTAGTCAGCGGCCCGAAAGTCTGACAACCAGTATTACCAAGGGGTATCGTGATCGCATTACCGAGTACCAACTGGGTAATGGAGATCAGATAGGCAGTCACTCCATGTAAAATTGAGAAAAGGTTGAGTTTCACAGTTATTTTAGCTCTGATGTTGCACCATTGTCAAAATGATCCTTAATGACGTTGCAGTAAGGTTGCTCCCTGGGTGGCAGTCAGAGATAAAAAAAAACGTTGAAAGGACTGTAAATACAATATTTTTCTTGGTGGCAAGTTGTATGCACAATTTCTGGAACGAAAATTATCGAAAATAAATGATGCTACCGATGACTGGCCGTTGATAAATCATTCAAACGATTACGTCAGTTTTTCCCGTTTGACAATCAGTATTAGTATATATAAATTCTGGTATATTCAGATAATTTACACCCATCGCCATTTATCACAATATAATCACACTACACACACAAATATAACATTACAATTTAGATAAATAAAATAAATTACAAAACGCATAGAAATGAGTCAAATACAATGACATTCAACTAAAATTCACTTAACTCAATCAAAGTTCAATTTAAATTCAATCAAAATGCAATACAACAAAATCAATTAATACCCAGAATAATATCTTATATCATATCATATCTGCACCAGCTTTCTCAGGCTGCAGATCGACGGGCTCAACAGCACCATGACATTAGTTTAACTTAAGTTGTTTTTCATTTTTTATTTGATTTAAGACAATATTGTTTAGCTAATTTATTTGTGTTGATTTTAGTCACGACTGGGCCATTCTATAAAGATCGTGGCCAAGCGAGAAAGAATACGCTTAAAAGATTAAAACAAAATTTTGAAGTTCAAAATTGCTTGCGTTACGTTTTTTTGTAAAATTTGTATCCACTAGTATCCACTAGTTGTCGGGCCTACGCTGTCCTCCCCGTAATAACATTGTACAACCGACCGAACTCAAAAATAAGCATGTCATACTACTGCGTAAGAGGCGTATAGGCGTCATACTTGTTGCTTATTTTTTTTTGAGTCCTTTATTTAATTCTTTGTACGTGATGTTCACTGAAATTAAACAATTATATTCTCTTTCTTTTAGCTCTCTGTGATTGTCTCTGACCATCTTACAAAAACGGCACTCTATAGAGTGCCGTTAGAAAAGGACGTAGGCAGCATATATCTGCAAAACCGGGTATTTTCTATTCATTGGAAAATTTACAAAAAGAAAAAATAACTAAGACGTACAGTTGACTATCATGTAATCATGTTTTTTCTACTCCTCCGCCATTCTTTTCTGATTAATTTTATTGTGGGATCTAAGACAGTTAAATTGTTTCTCTGGGATTTCGTCAAGCTTCATTGTCTCGGCGCTTTTCTGGTGGTCGCCCCTGTTGATTCTGGCTTTCAGGAGTTGCAGTAGTTTGGGAATAGTGTGGCGGGGCTTGTCCCATAAAAAATATCATGTAATTTATCTATTGGTTTCAGAAGACGTCAATAATTACTTATTAACTACCTTCAGATATCGATAATTTGTTTATAATTGTTTTTTACCAAAATAACCAAGTACTAATTACATTTACGTTAATTATATTTGTAAACCTCGGACGACATTGGCGCTCTTGCGTTTACTATGTTACACCATGTATTAGGTGACGTTTTTCCAATAGGAAATCCCATAGGGCGTATTGTTTGTAGATCATAAAGCCCATCCTCATTTCGTTTATTTTGGTAATCTTACAATAATGAACCATTTCTTTTACGTAAAGTTAATTACTAAACTTGTTTTATACTGATAACAACACCGATGTTTATTTGATCACCAATCATCATTCTCCTGCTCTCATCCCAATTTATTTGGGGCCGTCGCAGCATGTCTTCTTCTTCCATACTTCTCTATTACTCGTCGTCTCGCCAGTCACCTCCTTTCGTGCCATATCATCCTTCACACAGTATATCCATCGTTTCTTTGGTCTTCCTCTACTCTTATAACCATACTCAAAATTTTTCTCCCTATGTTTTCCTCATTCCTGATTTATATCTGATCATCAAAATACATAGAAAAGTATGTCCTCATATTTGTAAACTTGAAAAAAACAGGGATTTACGGCACATGGTGACGAGGATACAACAAACATTTAAATTGGGTATGGGTGTCTGATAATGACGTTCAAAGTCTGCATACATTTGTCTATTCAATCAAATATTATAGTTTAGTCACTAAACAATTCGATTAATAATGTTTTAATTGTATTGAATTTTAGGAATTCCCGAGAATGACATATTCTTATGACTGCACTAGTACACTATACAGCATTAGTTTTAGCAGCCGCTCGGGCCGATCTTAAGGTTAAGCCGCGCTTGCCTTGGTTGGTCCGTAGATGGGTGACCGCCCATTACATACCGAGTTTCCTTGCCTCGGAAAGCACGTTAAGCCGTTGTTCCCGGCAGTCATTTGTAGATCTTTGACAGTCTTTACAGGTTGTCAGTGACCCGAAAGTCTGAAAACCAGTCTTACCAAGGGGTATCGTATTACCCAGTACTAACTGGGTTGTGGAGGTCAGATAGGCAGTCGCTCCAAGTAAAATACTGGTATTCAGCTGCATCCGATTAGACTGGAAGCCGACCCCAACACAGTTGGGAAAAGGCTAGGCAAATGATGATGATGTTTGTCAATATATGTTTTTTTTTTAAAGTAATTTTATGTTCGTCTTATCGCTTCTTCTTTTCCTTCTTTCTGTCGCTAGAACGACAGTATTTATATTTTGTTAGCCGAGAACTTCGCCACGGCGCGGCGTCGTCGTCGCAGAGGTCCCTGTGGCTGGGGCTGCATGATTTTGGGGTAAGAAAGCAAGCTAGGAGATGGAGCTCATCGCTAAGAGCGGTCTGTTCAATACAATATTTGCGTGTTTTACAGGGCGAAGGATAAACAATTCTGCAAAAAGTCTGGTAAACTATGGTTTTACGTGAAAACCGCCTAAAAAATCCATTGGAGTCTAGAATCATGTCCCTACTGAATCCTTGATAAAATTTTGTCCCCTACACGGTGTATATTTAATTTGATTTTAATCTTACTACTATTTATTTTAAATGCGAAAGTTCGGAAGGATGTTTAGATGGATGTTTGTTACTCTTCACGCAAAAACTACTGAACGGATTTGGATGTTGGAATTAGCACGCAGATGGTTTAAAACCTTAATTAGGATACTTTTTATCCCAGTCCTACGATCCTGTGGGATAATTATCGTTATCCACGCGGGCGACACCGCGGTCATAACTTCATAAGTTAGTAGATAGATCATAAATTCTGCCAAAGTGCTAACCAAACAATATGGTTAGATAAGTGCACATAAATCGCAAAACACTTATGAATTTTTCATGAATCTTTCAGTGTTACAGTTCACTACAGGCTGGCCAGTTTTCGCACCCACAACTGTATTATGTGACGAATATTGTATAATACTGTGGCAAACAAAAGAATACCGTTTTTTTTGGTACAAAGAAAAAAGTAACGGACCAATAAACACGTGATAACTGATAATAGGTTCAGGCACCCTACCTCAAATCTACCTACTATTGATTTTGTTTTAGTAGGTGTATTAATACAGGGTGTAAACAGACCCTTCACATAGCCGTCAACTAAGCATTCTGTACATCAAACTAAGTAACTTTACGCAAAAATTATTGCTGGAAATCAACTTTTTTTTTTTGGGGCGATAAATCACGTTTTAAGGTAGGACTCGATAGAAAGCACTCAAAGCATTGTGCTGATGGATGAATTGAATAGTACGGGGGTCGTGGAGTAAAAATCTTACATTAAAAATATGTATTTAAAAAAAACTTGTGAAAATGTTGGAACTTTGACCCCCATTATCTCCGTAACTAAAAGGTTCCCAGGTATCTAGAAAAAAATAAGATCGCAAAGACGGGGAGAACAAGTGCCTTTCCTTTGTGTTAAGGGTCTATTTACACCCTTTATATCGGAAGAGCTCGTGGTTAAATAGTAACTGCCGCTCAGGTCCATCTTCAGGTTAAGCCACTCTTGCCTCGGTTGATCCGTGAATGGGTGACCACCTGTTACACACCGAGTTTTCACCTTACCGCGGAAAGCCCGTTGGTCCCGGCTGTCATTTGTAGATCTTTGACAGTCGTTACAGGTAGACAGTAGGCCGAAAGTCTGACAACCAGTCTTACCAAGGGATATCGAATTACCCAGTACCAACTGGGTTGTGGAGGTCAGTTAGGCAGTCGCCCCATGTAAAATAATGGTATTCAGCTGCATCTGACTGGAAGCTGATTTCAACACAGTTGGGAAAAGGCTAGGCAGACGATGATACCTAATAAAAATTGGGTGATTCCACAAAATATGGACAAACCCGCTGCTTTGCTCGACTGCGTTTTGTTTTGAACGTTTGTTATTAAATAACAAAACATTAAAATATTCTCAGTTTAAACAAAACATTAATGAAGTAATAAAGAACACCTACTCGACGGAATAATACAAATTACATTAGTATAAGTTTTTGTTTCAAAATGTCATTAAATCTAATTGCCAAGACTAGGAACTTCCTTATTTATCATCATCTGCTTCACAAACCTATCTAGAAGACGGACTTCCAGTCTAACCAGATGAAGCTGATTAGCTGAACACTAATGGAGCGAAAAATCGTCATGAATCAATGACTTCCTACCTGAGTCCACAACCCATGTACTGGGTATCACAATTAAATAGCGTTTCGCTTTGGTAAGACGAGAAGAGATGGCAGTCACAGTACAACATCACGCATTTCGGACAGCAACACGGGTGTTCGTTCACTTGAAATACTTGACAGAGACAATATATCTTTCTTGTACGGTCTTCTATACTTTTTGCAAGTTTGAACGGAATATATACAGTTTCCATAGGCAATTTACGTCAATAAATAAGTCCAGTCCAGTCCTACGCCAGTCTGGAGCTAGACACAGACGCGATAAATTTGACATGTAGCCAGACTGGAGATCTCAACAATACAAGGGCTATAATCTCCGAAGCCTAACAGTACACCGACATCTCGTCAGTTATGTTTTTAAGTCCCATGTTATAAGGTGCGATCCTATTGCCATCAACCGGGCACAAATCCAGACTCCGTGGCTGCTATTGAGAAATTCCTGATGGAAAAACCGAGATCCGGGAATCGAACCCAGCACTTCATGCTGCTACGTGTATATATATATTGTGTGACTGTCTAGTCACACAATATATTGATATCGTGGTTATTATCGCAAGCAACACTCGCATTAAGTAAAATTACACGTGGTTTTAATTGCAAGCAAAACACAAACTAAGTTCAAGTTCAACTGAGTTCACGGTTGAGTAATTACGGTTCTAACTTCTAACACACAAGGTTCCATTTAGTAATTTGAAGAATCTTGATTAAAATACCATAGGATCCATTTTATGACTGTTTGAGTAAATGGATTGTGATGCTTCCGGAAGTAAGGCTTATGACCTTATGAAGCATTTAACTGATTGTATAAACGAGATTGATTCCTATGCAAATCTTGTAGGTTACGGAAGATCTATGGTTGTTTTTATAAAGCTTTTCGCCTTGAATATGGTGAACTGGCGATGTATTGAGTGCCAGTTCACCTGGTCAATGTTCACAGAGCAAGCTTAAATTTATTTTTACATTGGTGAGTAAAGTAAGCGACTCACACGAACGTGAACTTTATGCATATAAAAACTTGCTTACACTTGTTTAATTTACAAATACGACCGTTATGTAGATAAGAATACGGTCCACACAAAAATGTTCAAGCTTTTTAAACAAAGTCTAAGTCGAATTTGTGTTCATTGGCCAACTTTGCAATTTGTTTTGACTGCCTCATGGGCATAGCGATTCTTTCGTATTAGCTTGCACTACATACGACAATATCTCTTGCCGTTGTTACACAGCTACCAAGGTAGTAGTCAGGCTAACTGCCTAATTAATTAATTAATTAATCATTTATTTCAGACATAGTCCATATAAAAATTATAAAAATTAAAATCTCATTTGATACATGTACATTAAAATAATCAATAAAAAATAAAATTACACATACACACTACAATTACATAACCAAATTAAATTAAGTATAAAATTAAATAAAAGAATTAAAAGAATCAGAGCATAACAAAATTAAACACACACAATATTAAATTAAAACATACAAAATTATGTCATACGCACATCTTATATAATATGAGACGATGCGCTAACATGAATCTAATAATGAAGCTAGTAATGCCGGACTTACGAAGGTATGGGTTGTCATCATCATCTGCCTAGCCTTTTCCCAACTATGTTAGGGTCGGCTTCCAGTCTAACCAGATGCAGCTAAATACCAGTATTTTACATGGAGCGACTGCCTATCTGACACAACCCAGTTAGTACTAGGTACTTTTCCCAACTATGTTAGGGTCGGCTTTCAGTCTAACCAGATGCAGCTAAATATCAGTATTTTACATGGAGCGACTGCCTGTCTGACACAACCCAGTTAGTACTAGGTACTTGGTAAGACTGGTTGTCAGACTTTTTGGGCCACTGACCACCTGTAACGACTGTCAAAGATCTACAAATGACAGCCGGGAGTAACGGCTTAACGTGCTTTCCGAGGCACGGAGGAAACTCAGTATGTAATGGGTGGTCACCCATCCACAGACCAACCACAAGGCAAGCACGGCTTAACCTAAAGATCGATCCGAGCGTCTGTCATTATTTAGCCACGAGCCTTGCCTTATAGCTCTTAGGTTGTATAGCATTAAAAATTGTCGTACCTTCTGCATCATATTGTTATGGGCTGCCCTCCCGCGGTGTTGCATTCTGCATCCAAGCCTGAATTTAGTTTAGCTGCCATCTAAAAGTATTTTCTACAATAGGGAATGGTTAAAGCCAGGTATTTTGGGGGACTGCATTATAAATGGTGTAACAAGACCCTTAACGAAGCCGAAAGGCACTTGTTCTCCCCGTCATTGCGATTTTTTTTTTGTTCTAGACCATACCTTCTAGTTACGGAGATGTTGGGGGTCAAAGTTCCAACTTTTTCAATGAATACATGTTTTTAATGTAAGATTTTTACTTTAAACATCTCAACGACCGCCGTATTATTCAAACCATCCACAGCACAATATTTTGAGTGTGTAACATTGAATCTTACCGTAAAAGGTGGTTTTTCATCCCAAAAAAAAAAGTATTTTCCCAGCAATAATTTTTGCGTAAAGTTACTTAATTTGATGTACATAATGCTTGGTTAACGGCTTCGTGAAGGGCCCGTTTACACCGTGTATAATTTGAACGTTCAAAGTTCAAAGAGTGCTTACCGATTCTTTGCTTAATTTAATTATATGACTGTTGATTGTTTTTTAGTGTCATTTGGTCATTTAAAAACATAAATATTTAAATTCTATACCATTTTATTACGTAACTTATCCCAATCATGAGGTCTGTGGTGGCACCTAAAGGAGATTGCAAGAACTGACATGAACTGGCAGATTATGATTTCAATTCTCATTCGGTCGTGAATTTTACAGGGCTGTAACACGTGAATGTAAACATCCCCGAAACAGGACTCGTGCCCGGTTGATGCAAATAGTCTCCCCAGTATTACGTGGGATATAAATATAACCGGCGAAATGGGGTTGCACTAATCGTTTATACGGTTACACGTCTCTCTGTCTAACCTTTAGGAGATTACAGGCGTGGTATTGTTTTTATGTGTTGCATAAATACATAAAGGTCATCGTCCTCCAGATGTCACATATTCTGTGCGTCATCCACCATCATTTATTTTGAAGTATTTTAGACCTCTTTCTAGATATTTCCATGCCTAATTGCTTCATTAGAATCTGAAAGAAAAACATTTTAAAGGCAATTTATATATTAGTAGGTTGACTTATGAACAACATGCGTTATTTTTACATCGTTTTGTTTGGCTGATTCTTTGCTAATAACTGTAATAAATAACGTGAACTTGTTTTGTTATTCGTAGTATAATATTTGCTATGTAGAAGTTTTTGGTCAAATATTTATTCTGTCATATGCTCGTCCTCTATTGCGCGAAATGTGGATGCACTATTAGGTACACCTCTACCTAATCTTTCGGGATTACAGGCGTCATGTTATGTTTATCCTGTTTGTGTATCAGGACAGGGCATTTAGTCTTCCGGGAAGTAAGTTTTCCATCTTCTCTCTCTGTCTTATTTTGCCGTGTTTGGCTAAATCCGAAGAAGATTTTGACTTTTCTTCTGCTAAGGATTCAGTGGAGTGAGGAGCTGTTCCCGCAAGTAACTCGAAACTTACTTGCGGTGACCTTGATCGTTCCCCTGCACCATGTAGGTCATCATCATCCACAGCTCGACTTCACCTACTGCTGGGTCTAGGCCTCGCTTGCTTGTGCCAAACACCACGGTTTTGTGCCAGCCACTTCCAGAATATTCCCGCGATGGCTACAATTTCGTCGCCCATCTCGCCGCCTGACGACCAGCACTTCTCTTTCCAGTCCTTGGACGCCACTCAGTCACAACTTTCCTCCACCTGCCATCACCGCGCCTTGCTAGGTGTCCTGCTCAACTCCATTTGAGTTCCATAACGCGATTTCCAATACCGAAGACCTTCGTACGTTTCCTGATTTCGACGTTTGAAACTCGGTCTACCAGTTTTATGCCGAACATGGAACGCTTCATGGCTCTCTGTGCTACTCTGAGTCGTACACAGCCTCCTGTGTGAGTGTCCATGTAGGTTAGTACCTATTATTAATATTTTGGGTGATGTAGGTTTTGTATGACGTCAGCTGCGATGCCTAGTTCGTTGTATTCCAGTTTTTCTCGATTCTAGAATGCTCTCGTGCATAGTTTGATAACTACTAGGCTTGGCCAGAAGCTACAAGTCTGGCCAGACTTAATCAAACAGATCACGAGTTCGAGCAAAAAAAAGCGAAAATCTTAAACATGACTCCAATCTTATAATCCAGGTCAACAATTAACAGGTTTTCGTCCAAGATTAAATGGCGCCGTCTCCAAATTTCTTCGCATAAGGTCTTTATACGGCCATACGTACGGCGTACAATCTCCTATTGAGTGAAAGTCGTTGATAACGATAGATAGTTCTTTTTTATAACAAATTCTTGAAATTCTTGGTACGGTGTCATCCATATGTATAATATAATATAATATTTGAACAAACGTCCGGGGTTATTAACCTTGGTCTCTCGCATTGCCAAAGTCTTGATATTGCGTATTTTTGTTTTCTCTTTTCTCTTCCCGCGTTACGTCTATGTAGAAAGAACTCCGTTTGAGATGCATTAGTTAGAATAACCTCAACTATTCGGTACATCCTGAGTCGTCAGCCTTACTATCATCCTCTTGTAGGCTAACCAATATATATTTACTTCGAGACGAACTATCCCTGTAATCCCGTTGCATTTGTCCCGATAATAGAGCAATTTCGTACACTATTAGGTACTCGAAATGACAATACTGCAGGCAGGGTTGCAACAAAAAAAAAGCATTTTTAGTCGAGGCAACTAGTGAAAAACATGGCAGTCAATGACTATTACAAAGAAGACAAATATAATCATCTAAACATATATAAAATTGTAACAGGCCAATACATTGAAGATATTGAAAAAAAAAATGGGGTGTCTTTAATAGAGCAACAGAACCCAAAACAACAGTTTTTAGAATTTTTGTCGGTCTGTCTTTCTGTCTGTATGTTTGTACGCGCATTACGCAAAAACTACAGTATGAATTTGAATGCAGTTTTCACCGCTCAACTGCTAGATGATTAACTTAAAATATAGACTACATTGGATATAGTTTTGGAACCGATAGGTAGCGCTGTGCGAAGCAAGGGCGGGTCGCTAGTCTTAAATATAGATTGAGGATCGAAAAACACTCCGCCACAAGTTAACAATTTCGAAAATGGAAATGATCAACGAGTAAAAAATATGCAGCCAGTACGAAACATTGAAACGAGTTAGACCCAAGCACAGAATAGTCACCATCCCAAAATATATCATAACAGGTATTAATCCGCTGGAACCTGTTACCTTATCAAACAAATTCTGAAGTTTGGGTTTTGTAATATGACGTCATCACACGAACGCATAATTTTTTGCGAATAGTCATGATGTTGATGGCCTAGTTGTAACGTCCTCTTATTACGTGATGTCGATTCTGGGTTTGAATCCAAGTAGGCTCTTTCCTCTGTGTAGATTATTTCATCACCACTGCTCCTAAAACGGTGAACGAAAACATCGTGAAGGAATCGTCATGTACCTACATGAATCAAAAAGTTTATCACTGTTTTAAGTTTTTACGGTTTACATCTAGACTAGTTTACGTACAGGTTCACAAGAAACGTGGGTTTTATTTTTCTCGAAGACTAGACTTGTATTGTCATGGGATATCTTCCGTGATTGTTCATTATTTTGAGCTCCCGATATTTCGACGTCGTTGCAAGCGCCATTATCGCGGGTTGACTGGAGATATGGCGCTTGCAACAGCATCAAAGATATATAAGTCAAAAAGTTTGTCTTATGGTTGTTCTATATTATAATCCAAGTACTTTTTTTATTTTATTTTCTTATTTATGTATTCCAAATATTGGCTTTCGTATATTTTTGTTGGCTGTGCTGTGGGCTCAGCATAGCACAGCATCATGCTGAGTGGTAACCTGCTGTCGCAGTCACGACGTGCAAGCTGTCAACTCTTTTGTTCCGTACCGCGTCCTGTTGTGTTTATAAATATTTGTTAATGCGTTGTATGTTTATTGTTTCTACCTATATTTTTTTCGTTATTTAAGTTATTTTGTACGCACGTCATGTCCTGCGACGAAAACTTGTTTTCTTTCGTTTTTTCTTAAAGATATGCGAGATCCACCAATCCGCACTGGGTCTGCGATGATTATAATATGGCCCACTCCTTATTACAGAGAAGAGGTCTATGTGATTTGTGTCCCAGGAACTTTATATAGTGATTATACTAAGCTATACATAATTTTCACTCCATCCCCCGTAGCATGACCACCGTAGACAAGGATTTCTTTGACGGAGGAATCGACAAAATGAGAGATAGTGCAAAGAAATCTGTCATTGTGTCGACACAATCTGTCATTTTGTCGATTCTTCCGTCAAAGAAATCCTTTTCTACGGTCTTCATGCTACGGGGGCAGGTAATGTAATAAAAACCTCTTTACGCGTGTAAAATTCAAATAAAAATTCAGATGTAGTCCAAAGATTAATCAATTCCATCTTTCTTTGGTGATCTCTGTCACATTTTAGCAAAAAAACTCATATTATAGTATACATTGACACTTCCTTATAAATGAACGAATAAGTAGATGTGAAAATTGATAAGAGGTTCATTATTGCAAAGCTAAATAAGACGTAGTCGGTCATCGAGGGTCAAATGGTGTCTTGTCTGGGCAGTTCCAGTGGTGTGCAAAATTGATAATATGTTTTAGAATCAATCATCTTTATCTGCCTAGCCTTTTCCTAACTATGTTGGGCTCGGCATTTAGGCTTGCTGAATACAGCTGAATGCCATTATTTTATATGGAGCCCGTAGCTGGGTGATTTTTCACAGAATCCATCCATCGTTTCTTTATGCCGGGTTCATATTATTCCAGTAGCATTCCAGTACAGTGATCTAATCCAGTGCTGGATTACAACTGGAATAATCTATACCGACACTGGAAAGCACTTGATCCAGTGAGTCCAGTAAATGGATTGATGATCTACTTTTCGATTCAGCGCACCCATTTCAGCTCAACTGGTATCATGTAGACAGCAAATCCAGTGACGGATTAAACGGTAAAACACGTATTGTTGTTTAATGTGAATACGCATTGTTTTAATTCCTTAAGTCCTAATAATGATTGGAATTACTAGAATAATGTAGCCGCTATGATCCAGTTCAGCACCGGGCTGGATTAACTCGCTTGATTATTGGACTGGGATAATGTGAACCGGGCATTAGTCTTCCTCTACCCTTATAGCTACCAGTGGCGAAGTTTCCATAGAACTAGATTCCTACTGGCTTATTTGAAAAACGGCACAGTCAGTATTCTATAGACAAAGACTCCGACTTACCTCTTACAAAAACTGACCCTTCGCTATGATAGCTACCCATATCCAGCAATGGAAACATAACAGGCTGATTAAAGTGATTATACCCTCCTATTAACAATCAATAATGTTCCGTAGTTAGACCATACTACACCATTAAGTCCCATTCATCTATTGTACTTTATCGTAAAATCGCGTGTCACTACTAGTCCTAGATCAGCTTACCCTTCGTGCTCTCTGACAATTTCAACCCGTTTTAACAGCAGTATTTACCTGGTTATTATCTTCATTTACTCATTATTTACTACAGGATCCGACTGCGAAGTTAATAGTAGGTACATTACACGAACGACCCTAATTATCTCCAAAACTGTAAAATTATGCTGTTGACTATTTCACGTCTGCTTGACTATGCTGTAGTTTATGGCAAATGAGGATCAGGGCTCGTGGCTAAGCAATAACAGCCGCACTGGTCGATCTTTAAGCAGCGCTTACCTATGTTGGTCCGTGGATGGGTCCATGACCATCCATTAGGTAATGAGTTTCCTCCGTGCATCGGAAAGCACGTTAAGCCGTTGGTCCCGGCTATTTGTAGTTCTTTGACAGTCGATACAGGTTGTCAGTGGTCAGGAAGTCTGGCAACCAGTCTTACCAAGGGGTATCGAATTACCCAGTAGGTACTAGCTGGGTTGTAGAGGTCAGATAGGCAGTCGCTCCATGTAAAATACTGATATTCAGCTGCACCCGGTTAGACTGGAAGACCCCAACGTAGTTGGGAAAAGGCTAGGCAGATGATGAATTCAAAAATGGATTATGTACAGTCATTATCCTGGTTTTTAATTTACTTGATTGACGAAATGAAGTATGCAGCAGACCAGCAGGCCCCAGTTTCTAGAAGCCTATTCCAAGTTTAAATCAAAACGATATTTATGTGTACAGAATATAAGTATGTGTGTTATGTGTGTGTGTTTTCACTACATAATATAAAACAAAGTCGCTTCCCTCTGTCTGTCCCTATGTACGCTTAGATATTTAAAACTACGCAACGGATTTTGATGCTGTTTTCAGTTATAGATAGAGTGATTCAAGAGGAAGGTTTCTATATATTTATTGCACCCGTGCGAAGCCGGGCCGGGTCGCTAGTTGTATATAAAATACAATATATATAAACGGACATCGACTTGTCTCTAATATCTGTAGTAGTGATTAATTGAAATAAGACCATAAAAGGTTTTCTCGAGATAGCACTAGCAGGTCCTACATAACATGTTTAAAAAAGTTTATTTTTCTTCGATCAGGTTCTTTTTTGTGAGGAGTTTATAGTATCAATTTTCAAACAAAAAAAACTTGAATGCAATCTTGTAAAATGACATGGGTCACTTTTATCACACAAGTTGCCATTACATTTTTTTTTTGTTTCATATACAGGTAATTTTAGTACAAAATACAGGTTTGGAGATACGTCATTATCACATAATTGATAATTAATTTGTTGTTACTGAGTTTTGAGTTGATTCTACAACATTAGTTTTAGTATATAGGTACGAAACCTGATATTATATTATATTATATTTTTATGTAAAGAATCTATGTACAAAATTTCATGAAAAATCACAAATTTATAAGCCTGTTCTGTTACCTAGTTGTCCGCACAAAAACGCGGTCACCACGCAGCGCGCGCCTTCAGCGTCGCCTTGAGCTCATTGATAATAATAATTTGGCAGTAGGTACCTAAATTATTGCGATAGGTACTCAAAGTCACTCGGTATCCAACTTTTAACTTTTTTTAAATATTTTTGGGAAAATATAACATGGTTTAAAAATTATTGGAATTGATTCAGTTACTTATTCTGAACAAACTATATTCAAGTTTCGCATATACTAAAAATAATGTTGTATATAAATATTTTTAGGTAGGTACCTTCTATACCTTATTTACGCAAATAAATGATTTTGATTTTCTTTTTAATAATCCAATCAAAACCCTTTATAAAAATCATACAAAATATATTTTTTAAATAATTATTTAGTTGAAAGTCTACGTAATCATAGTGTTCCTAAATTAATATTACGCCTGTAATCTTCGAAGAGTTAGACAGATGTGTAGATATCCGATAGCACACCCACATTACGCAACCAACTGGGCACAAAAACTCCGGAATACTACTGAGAAATTTCTGAAGGAAATGTTGCTAGGTCCTCATCATTCTCCTGCCCTTCCCAATTTATTTGGTCGGCGCAGCATGTCTTCTTCCATATTTCTCTATTACTCGGAATACCTCCTTTCTAGCCATATCATCTTTCACACAGTCTATCCATCGTTTCTTTGGTCTTTATTTATTTACTTAAGGTTCACCCACAGCACATACATACACATACATATACTAAATCATACGGTAATATTCTAATTTATATGCCAATTACGGGTAACCACAACATTGACAACAAAGACGCCTTATTACCGCTTAGTTGCTAACTGAAGTCTAGGTGTACAATCGATTAAGAAAATGGGATATAAATTTTTTTACGAAGAAAGTGAGAATCATTCATTCATTAATAGTACATAAAAATTTTGACTACGTTTTATTGGTGTGTAGGGAGGTCAAGATTCTTGATTTAAACTTCAACTTATGGTCATTAAATATATCTGCTTCGAGTACAGACTTATTAAATGCCTTCTTCTACTTTTATACCCGTCCACATTCATACTCAGGTATCTGTTACAACGGTTTTAATTCAAAATAACGAACCTTGTGGCCTTCATTCAAATATAACCTCAATAACTATCTCCACATTTTTAATCAACACTATATTATACCCAATTAACCAGTATCAATGAATTGTTTTCGTGTTCAAACATCATTTCTTCGACGAGCTATCGTATCTCTCCATTCATTAATATCAGGTTGTGCAGCATTTCCAGCTTGTATTGGATGTGTCAGGTTGTGGTCAGCATTCCTAGGTTTCTCAGTTTATTTTTAGCTTTGAAAATAATCGGCCGATTGAAACGAGATGGGACTAAAATAGTTTGAACTTAGTACGAGTAGGGAGCATACAGGCTAAGCAGCTGCTTGCATTAGCCTGTGAGCGGACGTACGTAATGGGTGTAAAAAGAGCCTTAACGAAGCCTAAAGGCATTTGTTCTCCCCTTCATTGCGATTATTTTTTTATTCTGGATGGGAACGTTCTAGTTATGGAGATATTGCAAGTCTAAATTACAGCATTTTCTCAAGTTTTTTTCGTAAATACAAGCTTTTAACGTTTACAGCATTAAAAACGTGTGTTGAAAAAAAAATTGAGACGGGGCTTTACTTTAAAACCTGCCATGACACCTGTACTATTATATATTCAATGCATCCATCAGGACAATGTTTTGAGTGCGTTACGTTGAGTTATAAACATGATTTTTCACCGCAAAAACAAAAATCGTTTCCCAGCAATATTTTTTGCGTAGAGTTACTTAGTTTGATGTACAGAATGCTTGATTGACGGCTTTGTGAAGGGTTCGTTTACACCTAATATAGTCTGACATTCATTTTATATACTACTAGTTGAGCCCGGGTTGCGTTGCAATGCCTTTTTACTACCTTCCCTGCCGATATATAGAACAACTGTGCAAAATTTTATCAAAATCGGTTGTATAGGAGTCTATAGGGTACGAATATGGGCAGACAAACAGATATTAAATTACAGATAAAAAATTTGCCTTGTAGTTCTTTATTTAAATAAGTTAAAAACATGGTCACAGATAAAAAAAATATAGTGTGGTTCTCTTTTTAAAATGTTATAAAAGTCATGTTGCAATCTAATTAATATTTTTTGTGTCTTTTTATGAAGTTTTAATCGACGTAATTAAGCATTATGAACCAGTATTTGTGGAGTAGGTAGTGATTAAAAATGGCCGTTTATTTTTGAGGGGCTTTTACCTCCACGTAAAACCCCTAAAAATAAACGATTATTCTGTAAGCAAGTTTTGTAGTAATTAAATTAGCACACATCTCGACGTTTTAGAAGTTGCTCTTCTAAAATGTCGATATGATTCAAATATCACTAATATCACTTTTATTTATCACGATTTCAACACTATTTTCACTATTCAATTATCATTTCAACCTTTTTAGGATGCTAGCCTTATTTCCTTTCTTGTTGTCATCGGTTATTAAAAAAAAACAGCTGTTCCATACATTTTGACTGTGTAGGTATTGTATTTATTTAACACTTCAAGCACAAAAGTACAGAGGCGGACTTAATGCCATAGAAAAAATCTGCTGTTTCCTACAAAAGTACAATACTTTTGTAGGAAACAGCAGATTTTTTTTTAGTAATAACCGATGAATAATTTATACCACCCCGTATAGTATAGGTCTGTTTTCTTAGGATTTGTTTTTGTGGGATTTAAAAATAGATTGAATTTAAAGAAAGAAAAAAAGAATAAAGTTTATTTGACGTCAGTTCATCAAGCACACAGAATAAAAAAAAAACATACAAAATAAAAAAAGAGAAAATACGTGTGCTGTGTGCCTCTCACGGCTGAGCCAAAAAGGTCCATTTTTCATTTTCGTAACCAGTCATAGATGAAGAATTAGCACTAAGTATTCTTTTTTGTCATAGTCTCCAACTTCAACAACAACATGTTCTTACTTTGCGTTATCTACGTAAGCATCAGCATTGAACTTGAACTGTAGCCAAGCTATGTACCTACATATGTATTGTAGGTATGTATGTATTTCTAGGCTGCACTACATTTCCTGTGTTATGCTGATGTGTTAGGATTATATGATGCGAGAATGATCTACCTAGGTATATCAAGCTACTACAATCTGTCTTTCTTTAAAAGATTTTCAACTTTATCGCTGAAACATAAGGTTCAAGTTTGATTGGGAAAATTTGACAGTTTCAGTTATGTGTTTATGAGCAGACAAATCGGTCTACCCTCTTGTTCGTTTTTTGCACTCACCGCTACCACTGTCACTCGCAACTCGATTCCGTTCCCGACACACGAAACTCACCGTGTCCGCTTGCGAACTTTTTACGGCACTTTTTCGGTGACTTCTTTGGTTTATCCGTGATCATGGTTCTTGCAACAGCGCCGAAATATCGAGAACTCAAAACAAATAGTAAACATGGTAAATACAAGGTGTAACATAATAAATGCAAAACCTCCCGTGTGGTCTCTTAGACCATGAATCTAAACAGCTTTTGTTTTATGACTTTTGGAAATTCATAACTTTTTTATAGTTTTACCATACATATTGATCAGCGGATCGCGTCAATTCCTATAGAAAATCCTTTTTTTTTTGCGAATTTCTAGAACTCGTAGAATAAAAGTTGTTCAGTTTTATGGTCCGAGAGACCAAACGGGAGGTTTTGCATTTATTATGTTACACCTTGTATACCGTTTCTAGTGATAATGATAATGTTAGTGACCATGACAGTTCAAAAACTTATGTCTCCCCGGGGCTTAATCTTCCAGTCTTTCATAAAGGAAATTTTCTCCGGCCAATCTCGCAAAAATGCTCTAAGTCGTCACGCCATCGTTTCTAGGCCTCCCTCAGCGATGACGCCCATCTTCTGACTATTGTTTCATTTGTCGAAGAAAACGTAAACATGTTGATTCTGACTACGAATAGCTAAATTAATTCTAGTAGGTATGACTCACACACAACTAGTAATTTGCCTTGGTCTCTCATCTCCAGGAAACCAAATAAAAAACTTATAAATAACCAATTGCTCCGGCGTCGCGGTTCGAAACAGCATTAATTATGTTGATGTTATAATAAAACTGGATAAGTACAGTGTTATGTAATAATTATTAAAGGTTTTGTATATAAATGCGACCACAAACATGCTAGACACAGAAGGAGAAGTACAGAAGCTCTGTTTCTTACATAAGCAATCGATATTCTTGAAACTTAGTATACACAGTGACTTTTTAGTCGTCTTACAACGGCAGCCCACTTCATGTATCCAATGACTACTAAACATTCATATTAAAAAAATGGGTATTTTTGAGATTTTAATAATTTAAAAATAAAAATATTATTCAGTATTATGAAGCATGACGTAGTTAAAACACCCTGTTGCGAGCGATATTCTACTCTACTCGAGCGTTGGGTAGGTATGTTCTCCCGTTTGACACGTAAACATCATTAACAGGATGTTTCATAATTTTATTCTAATGTATTATTTATTTTTCTTTGTACCTATTATGGTAGGTAAATAAAATAAAAAAATCGCGACCACAGCTATTTAATATCGGGTGCATTGAGTGGACCACCTTTGTAAGACGACTAAAAAGTCACGGTGTAGAATGCTGTTTCAAGTGAGTAGGTACCAGTGGCGAAGGTTCCATACAACTCGATTCCTACCGGATTCCCTTTGCAAAATGGCACAGTCAGTATTTTATAGACAAATAATATAATCACATTAAAGATATGTACTCCGGCTACTAAAATTGACTCCTCTTTACTGGTAGGTACCTACATTCTGTGGATAAAAATCCCGACATTTCTTTACCATCTGTTAGACTGTTTCCTAAGAAAACATTGCATTCGCGAAGAAATGGGACTTCGACGCACCGCAAAGCGTCGCGCGACTTCTGAACAAGAGGTGCTGGGTTTGATTCCCGGGTCAGGTAAAGTGTTTTTGGATTTTTCCATTGGGAATACCTCAGTAGCAGCCACGGCAATAGGCTCGCCCCCTATTACATGAGACTTAATCATAACTGGCAAAATGTGGGCGTTCTACTATTATTTATTAGGTTCACCTCTGCCTAACCCTACGGCGATTACAAGCGTGATGTTAAGTATCATCATCATCATTTCAGCCGAAAGACGTCCACTGCTGGACATAGGCCTCCCCCAAAGGGGGGGTTTTGCCATAATCGCCACGCTTGGCAGGCGGGTTGGCGATCGCAGAACGGTTGTTAAAAAAGCACAGAGAACGCTGCTGCCCATTCTCTGGTGAGTCCCTTAGTCGCCTCTTACGACACCCACGGGAAGATATGGGATGGTGCTATTCTTACGTCCGACACCATACAGTGAAATACCAAAAATCCACATTCTCTATGAGAAGTCATCATCATCATCATCATTTCAGCCGAAAAGTCCACTGCTGGACATAGTCCTCCCCCAAGAAGGGGGGTTTTGCCATAATCGCCACGCTTGGCAGGCGGGTTGGCGATCGCAGTATGGTTCTTATAGAATCAGAGAACGCTGCTGCCCATTCTCTGGTAAGTCCCTTAGTCGCCTCTTACGACACCCACGGGAAGATATGGGATGGTGCTATTCTTTACGTCCGGACACCATACAGAACAAGACAAGAACAGAGAAGTCGTAATTAACTCGGGGAACACAGAAACGTGCTAAGTATTGTTAATTACCTATTGAACATGTTCTAATTGGTTGCATTAATGATGATAATTTTGACGTTCGAAAACAAGTGTTTTGAAAAACGGCTGTTCCAAAAATCCCTTAATTATTTAAGAAGTAGGTTTTAGTTTTTTAATCGATTCCAATTTATTAGGAGTGACATGGACTAAATAAACAGTAGGAGCTCGTGGCTAAATAATAACCGCCGCGCTTGCCTAGGTTGGTCCGTAGATGGATGACCGCCCATTACATACCGAGTTTCCTCCGTGCCTCGGAAAGCACGTTAAGTCGTTGCTCCCGGCTGTCATTTGTAGATCTTTGGTCAGTGGCCCGAAAGTCTGACAAGAAGTCTGAAGTCTTACCAAGGTGTATCGTATTACCCAGTACTAACTGAGTTGTGGAGTTCAGATAGGCAGTCGCTCCATGTAAAATACTGGTATTCAGCTGCATCCGGTTAGACTGGAAGCCGACCCCAACAAAGTTGGGGAAAGGATAGGCAGATGATGATAGTACCTATACAGGGTGTAAACAGACCCTTCACATAGCCGTCAACCAAGCATTCTGTACATCAAACTAAGTAACTTTACGCAAAAATTATTGCTGAGAATCGACTTTTTTTTTTGGGGTGAGTAATCACGTTTTACGGTAGGACTCGATGGAAAGCACTCAAAGCATTGTGCAGATAGATGGATTGAATAGTACGGAGGTCATGGAGGTGTGTAAATTAATAATCTTACTTTAAAACTATGTATTTAAAAAAAAAAAACTTGTGAAAATGTTGAAAATTTGACCCCCAATATCTCCGTATTGTATTGTCATATCGATATGTATATAGGTATTGTCTAGAAAAAAAAATGATCGCAAAGACAGGGAGAACAAATGCTTTTTGGCTATTTTAAGGGCTATTTACCCAGTTTATTTCACCAGTGGCGAAGGTTGCATAGAACCCGATTCCTACCGGCTTCCCTTTAAAAAATAGCACAGTCAGTATTCTATAGACAAATAATATAATCACATTAAAGATATGTGCTCCGGCTTACCTCTTACAAAAATTGACCCTTCGCTACTGATTTACAACCTTTATATAAAAGTTGTACTGGAACTACTATTATTTTCTATGTGGTGTCAGACTGCAACCTCGCGTGACCTTCTGTAATGAAACTAATTTGAATTCCCGCTCTATTCATAACAAAAATAAACAAGCGTGTTTATTATTATCTTAGTTTTATTCTATCTGCTTGAACTTGGTTTAAGTTTATTTTTACATTTAAAACTTATCTCTGTAGCGAAGTGTAGAAACTATAGTTTTGAATAGATTACCTACAATTAATTTAAATAAACAAGAAGCCAAATACAGAGAACGTTACAAGAACTGCTTTCTCTAAGATGTGTGCTCTCATAATTCAAAATCACCTTATTAAGAGAACTGGCTTTGCCATAACTGATTCTGTTGTGGAAGATGCTGCACCAAAGCTACACCTCGAAGTTAAGACAGGCGATAAAATAATTATACAGAGTGTAAACAGATCCTTCACATAGCCGTCAACCAAGCATTCTGTACATCAAACTAAGTAACTGTACGCTAAAATTATTGCTGGGAATCGACTTTTTTTATTAGGGTGAAAACTCACGTTTTACGGTAGGACTCGATAGTAAGCACTCAAAGCATTGTGCTTATGGATGGATTGAATAGTACGGGTGTCATGGAGGTGTGTAAAGTAAAAATCTTACAATAAAAACATGTATTTAAAAAAAAAACCTGTGAAAAAGTTGAAACTTTGACTCCCAATATCTCCGTAACTATAAGGTTCCCAGATATGGTCTAGAACAAAAAAAATATCGCAAAGACGGGGAGAACAAGTGCCTTTCGGTTATGTTGAGGGTCTATTTACACCCTTTATATAAGAAACCAAATACAGAGTTCGTTACAAGAACTGCTTTCTCCAAGATGTGTGCTCTCATAATTAAAAATAACCTTATTAAGAGAACACTCCCCGCCATAACTAATTCTAAAGCTACCCCTCGAAGTTAAGACAGACGATAAAATAATGAATTACACCTTTAGATAGTTCACAACTCAAGATCCCGAGAGGACCTCGTCGCTAAATAATAACAGCCACACGGGTCGATATTCAACCTTAAGCAGCGCTTGCCAAGGTTAATCCGTGGATGGGTGACCATTCATAACATATTGAGTCATTTGTAGATCTTTGACAGTCGTTACAAGTGTTAATCAGTGGCCCGAAAGTCTGACAACCAGTCTTATCAAGGGATACCGTATTACGCAGTACTAACTGGGTTCATGGGTTGTGGGAGTCAGATAGGCAGTCGTTCCATGTAAAATACAAGTATAATAATTAATAGTATTCAGTTCCATTATTATTTTGTTACACTTGGAGCCGACCCTAACATAATTATCATATTCATATTTCATATATTTTTCTTTTTCTTTTTAATTTGGGAAAAGGCTAGGCCAATGATGAGACCTCCACTAACTTAAATAATTCTCCTTGTCCACAGTTACAATACCGCTGCTAAGTTTCGGCATGGTACAAGGATGGCTGTCCCCCATGATATCAGTCCTGCAGTCCGACGACGGGCCCTCGCCGGAGCCCTACACCAGCTCCGATATATCATGGATGGCCTCCGTCACTTATATCACGGCCATCATCTTCGGCGCGCCTATGGGGTGGCTCACTGATCGGTATGGCCGGAAACTCATGACGCTGGTTACTACGCTGTCGCTTATTGTGAGTTAATGTTTTTCTTTTTTTTTTCTTTTTTTTTTTTTGGTTCTGCCAACCAGTCATTATTATCATCATCCATAGCCCGCGATCTTTTTTCATTCATCTTCTTTATGGCCCAGCATGCTGATCCATAAAGTACGATAGGTCTTATCAAGGAATTGTGAATTAGGACCGTGAGTGGTGAATCCGTAGGACACAAGTTGTTTCAGCGGAATAACCAAAACAGAATCTGTATGTTCAACTTAAAATGATGCTTTCATTCCTAATCGCATAAGTTCGAGTGCTCATGTGTATGATGTGCATCCCTGTACCTACCTAATTTTGCCTGTATGTCAAGCGATAGGTCTCGAGTACGAACCCAAGACCTCTGTTTTTTTGGATTCATATGCGTATTGTATAATAATATTATCACTTGCTTCGGTGAAGGAAAACATAGTGAGGAAACCAGCATGCCTGAGAGATATTTCTTGACGGCATGTAAGGTCAAGACAGAGGCCCGTAGAAGGCATAAAAACTCTCGACACCAGGTTAACCACACGTTAAAGAAAGAAGAAAACGAACAATTAACCACATCCAATCAAATCGGCCTACACAAAAAGTCGAACACATGACACACCGTAACTAGTGCACCTTGACAAATTACTAATTACTAGATTAAAACTTACCAATGTTATCAGTGACAGCAGTTTCCATTAATTCAGAATGCATTTGATAAGACGCCATAACGTTAATAAAATAAAATGTTACGGTTCTCGATAAGAAAGTCGAGTTTGCATACAAACCTGTTAATTTCTGAACGGTAAAACTAATCTGGTAATTAAATGCATCCGATGTTTTGAATTGGAATCAAGTTGAAGGCGACCGAATGAAACTGGTGGAGTAATTGTGTAACGCAATTCAATGGCAATGCCGTTCATTTATACAGTTCAATTACATTCATTGCGTTATTATGTTATCACACGCATATTTAATGATATACAACAAATAATTGGGAATTCCTTTCAAAAGCCTTTGGAACATGACTGAAATGGGACCAATTAGGTTGCTGGTTTTCTTTAGTTTTGGGAAACTTCGTCGGGTCTTCTCGTCGCATATTCCACAGAGCCTATAAAGACTAAGGTCTTCAAGTAATGCGTCCTGCCTGTTATGACAACACGAAACGTGGACAGTCACGGCACGGCTGGTCCATATATTCAAGGTCGCTCAGCGAACTATGGAACAGGCTACGGTTGGTTGGAGTCTCTCTGAGGGATTGCATCCGGAATGAGGTGATCCGACAGAAAACCAGAGTTGTCGACAGAACTCACAGAATAAGTAAGCTGAAGTGGCAATGGACCGGCCTTATTAGCCGTAGAACCGATGACCGTTGTGGTAGAAGCATTCTTGATTGGAGACCGCGAATCGGCAAACGTAAGGTGGGACGCCTTCAGGCTCGTTGGAGCGACAATCTTCACAGAGTGGCTGGTAGCAACTGGATGACAATCCACCCAGGACTCACACAGACTGTCTCTTGCCCACACACAACCAGGTCACTAAAGGTAGACCTGGCAAGAGACAGCGCCATGCACAATCACACAATTCCTACATTGAATTGAAACAAAACTTTGGTAACGCCACTATGACCAACATTGCTGCCCATATTTTTGCAGACATATCCTGCTTTTGGTGGCTTATGGTTTATGGAGGCTAGAGAGGCAGTCGCTCGCTAAAATACTGGTATTCAGCTGCATCCGGTAAGACTGGAAGCCGACCCCAATAAAGCTGGGAAAAGGCAGGCAGTTGATGATTTGTTGGCTTATCCTGCGAGCCATGAAATTGAAATTCAACAGCGATAACCATAATGGAGAAGTCAAAAAGACAGTCTACTGAAAAATTACTGAAAAGGTCCGGATGAAATGTTTTGTAGAATAACGAAACGATTGCATCTTTTCTTGAGACAGTTAGCCTTGTGAGAACACTATCTGCAGACTTCCCTGCCTGGGGAGAACCATACAAAAACTATCGTGAACATGGAAGGATCTCGTACGTATTATAACTTAAAAATAAAAGATGCTGGCTGAATACAGAACCACCTATTTTTTTAGAAGTCAGTTAAAAAGTAATAAAAGTTCATACCTACTTATTTTGCGCATTAAATAAATACATTTTTATTAATAGGTTGGTTTTTCCACACACGTCGGTGAGACGGCAAGAATTTAATAATAGACTAGAACAAATTAAAACAATTACCTACAGTCAACTGAACTATGATTTGAAAATTCTAGACACAGGACCTATTAAATGTAGAAAGTGTTTTTTTTTTTGCTATCTCTTCTAGCTTCAGTTTAACGAAAAGTAGATACGATTTTCGTGAGTGAAATGAATAACTTTAAGAAAGACACCACTCAAGATCGTAAATCTTTGACAATCAGTGCTTTTCAAGATTAGGTTTTTTTTTAAAAACTTTGTAAAAAGAAATTAACCTTCTTGTATTGTATAACAAAAATTATTTGCGAGGAACAATACCTCCACACATTTGGAAGCAGCCTAAGAAAGCAACGATCAGAACGCTCGCCTAGAGATAGAAAAATTCAAACCTCCAAGTTACTTGCGTCCTGTCCGCTTGTTATATGGCTTGTCCAATTACACACACAAATTAAATAGGTAGTTCCTTAGTGAGATTTACGTAGCGTTCAGGGGGGTTACTATGATGTCTTAAAGCAGGAGTAATTCCAGTGTGGGAAAGAGACAGAGCTATACAGGTCGTCTAGCGCCGTCTCTCTCCCACACTGGAATTACTCCTGCTTTAAGACGTCATGGTAGACCACCAGTTCGGAGATGACAGTTGTACTATCTTTTCTCCTGTCTTAAATTTATTTTACCCAACAACGACAAAGCCAAAGGGAAGGGTCGGTTCATCATCATCATCATCATTTCAGCCGAAAGACGTCCACTGCTGGACATAGGCCTCCCCCAAGTGTCGCCACATTGACCGGTCCCGTGCGACTCGCATCCAGCGGATCCCTGCAACCTTCACCAGGTCATCGGTCCACCTAGTGGGAGGCCTTCCAACGCAGCGTCTTCCGGTTCGCGGTCGCCACTCCAGAACTTTTCGGCCCCATCGGCCATCCGTTCTGCGAGCAATGTGCCCTGCCCACTGCCCCTTCAGTTTGGCTATTCTTCGGGCTACGTAGGTTACCTTGGGTTAAGGGTCGGTTATGGTTATAATAATAAATCTGATTTTTCGCCAAACTTAGGAGAAAAAGTGTTATATTTAGGAGGTTTTCTGTAGATAACCCAAAAATACAATAGGGTGGCAACACTAACACTGACCTCGGTCTCCTTGCCTTCATCTGTGTGTAACATAATCTCCCATTATTCACGGATTTGGTCACAGTACTACGATTACTGTGTTTCTCCGCCGACCAATTAGTTATTGTAATTACCTAGTCATTTAAGTACCTACCTTATCTTTGTATTGAAAATTCTTAGGCACGTGAGGCCTTTTCAGGCTAACGTATGTACACATTTTTGTAATGTCCCGAAAATCGGGCAAAAAATACTTCATAAAGAGAAACAATGAGAATAACAGCCTCGTTGGTTTAGTGGTCGCAAGCGCGACTGCTGTGCATGAAGTCCTGGGTTCGATTCCCAGGTCGGGCAAAGTGACATACTGCCAGTGATCTATAAGATATAATCTATCTATTTCCCGATGCTGCAGAGGTGGATGCGGCTCCACGCTGAATTTTAATTGTATGTGTCTGTAACCTACTAACACTAGAAGTAAAGTAAAATTGTTACTAACCCTATGGCCTCCGCTCTGAAATAAAAATTGTCTATTCTATTATATAATTGTCTATTATATTTTTTTTACATTTGGCAACGGAACCTACAGTTGGTTTAAATGTGACGTCATCATCAATTAAGGAGCACTCCCACCCTTTGTCACACAATGTCACACTTCGTCGCCCCTACTGTATTGTATTGTACAACGGGCTGGTGTCCGCAACTCCACGTCCAAGCGCGTATTTTGCGTGCGGCCCCCCCTAACTTGTGATGTAATTTATGGATGCCCCCTTATCTAAAACTTCACATTATTGAGCAAATCTCTTTAATACCTTTTGGGGCCATCCTTTAACTACCTGAGGTTTTTTTAAGCCCCTTTGATACCCGTCCCTCCTGCCAGCATCACGTGTATTTTTATTATTGAAAAGTCCAAATAGTTTTGGAATATGATTGAAAAAAATACAGTTTTTATCGACACAAATTCGCTCACTCGAGTTTTTGCGTCGTCGCAAAATTCAATTTAATTCATTATTGGAAAAAAATATAATTTACACGTAAAAAAATAAAACGCGTGAAAAAGCAGACTTGATTATTCCATTCCGAAAAGATTTAGAAGATCAAAAGAATCAGTGGAAGCCAATACCTACCACTTCACAATATTGGAGAAATCTCGTTTATTCCTTAGCAGTCAGATCTCATCACTCATTCTTTATTCCAATAAAGAATGAGTGATGAGACCACTGATTATCCAGAATCAGTGTATGACAATAACTAATACTTTACAATATTGGGCAAATCTAGTTAATCCCGAAAGCCTCAAGATCCCATCACTCATACCTTAGTTGGGAGAATCAGTGGATGCCAAAACATAAGTCTTCACTAATGTGTTTAAGACTGATAAGGAGTATCTGAGATTGCCCAATTATTTGGACACATTTTCTAAATCCCTTATCAGTGTCATCACTCATTCTTTATTGGGAGATTCAGTGGTTTATATTGTGCTGAGTGGATCAATATAATATACCTAACATAACATCACGCCTGTAATCTCCAAAGGTTTAGGCAGAAGTGTACCTATCATTAGTACATCCACATTTCGCCTGTTATGTTTAAGTCTCATGTAGGGGGCGAGCCTATTGCCATCAACCAGGCAGGAATCCAGACCCCCACGGTTGCTACTGAGAAATTACTGATAGAAAAACCAAATCACACTTTTACAGACCTGAGAATCGAATCCAGGACCTTATGCTCAGCAGTAGCGTTTGCGATCACCAGACCAACGAGATTACGAGACTGATAAGACCAAATAATATATAAATATATATCTACCAGTGGCGAAGGTTCCATACAACTCGATTCCTACCGGCTATCCTTTGAAAACGGGCGCAATCAGTATTCCATAGACAAATAATAAAATCACATTAAAGACATGTACTCTGGCTTACCTCTTAAAAAAATTAAATCCTTCGCTACTGATATCTACATATTAACAGACAGTCCGTTCATGTTTTACCTATCTTGCCTACATGTTTTACTAACATAGTTTTTAAGGTTTTCATGTTTACTAACA
The DNA here is from genome assembly GCA_905163415.1 of Noctua fimbriata. Classification (NCBI taxonomy): domain Eukaryota; kingdom Metazoa; phylum Arthropoda; class Insecta; order Lepidoptera; family Noctuidae; genus Noctua; species Noctua fimbriata. The sequence goes on along the minus strand of LR990935.1, from coordinate 10,847,595 downwards.
ATATGTGGATTTAAAATGTCTCAAATAAAATGATTATTATTATTTTTTATTATTAAAGACTGACTAAGAATTCTAGGAGTATACCTACCGTACTAGGTGTTCATTAAATTATTTTCAGCTAGACATAAACATAAAAATATCCTTCTAATAAGCTAACAATAAAAATCTTGTATTTATATCATAAGTTCGACCCACTCAGCTATCTCATTAGTGTTATCAACAATACCTGTTTTATTGCTCACAATTTGAATGACAATATCAATTACGTGAGAAACACAAAGTCTACGAAAACTGGCGGCGTTAAGCAGGTTTATGCTTATCTTTTATGGAAGAAAAATATAATTATTATCATATAGGTACAACATACTTACAACAACACGCCTCCACGAGCCTTCATGAAGCATCGTCTCTTGGAGTCGTAGCTTTATACGGGGTCGAAGGGAAATCGACGCGAAAACGGTAACCAGGGGGTGAGCCCCCCAAACCCCCAAATAGAATTTTATCATCCGTTATTAAAAAAAAAAATTGCTGTTCCATACGTTTTGACCGTGTAGATATTGCATTTTTGTAGGAAACAGCTGTTGTTTTTAAAATAATCTATGTAAAATTTTTATGTTGGGGGGGCTCAGAATGATGTACTGAATACGTGGGAACCGTATTCGCATCGGTGTCTCTTCTACCCCGTATTAACAGCCGCACGGGTCCATCTTCCAGGTAAATAACGCTTGCCAAGCCCGGTCTTGGGATGGTTACCATCCATTACATACCGATACTCCTTCTGTGCGTCAGAAAGCTTGTTAAGTTTAGTACTGGCTGCTATTTGAAAGTCTGTGGCAGTTCTTACTGGTAGCCAGAAGTCTGACAACCAGTCTTACGAAGGGGTATTGTGGGTCCCAGTAACTGAGCTATGAAACCCACGTAAAATACTGGCACTCAGCTGCATATGGTAAGACCGGAAGCCAACTCCAACATACAAGGTGTAAACGGACTCTTCACGAAGCCGTCAACCAAGCATTCTGTATTTGAAAAAAGTAATACTACACTAAAATTATTGCTGGGAAACGACTTTTTTTTGGCGTGAAAAATCTAGTTTTACGGTAGGACTCACTGCTACGCACTCAAAACATTGTGCTGATGGATGCATTGAATAGTACGGGTTTCGTGGAACTATTTAAAGTAAAGTTATAACATTAAAGACTTGTGAAAAAGTTGGAACTTTGACTCCCAATATCTCCGTAACTAGAAAGTTCCCAGGTATGATCTAGAACGAATGCCTTAGGACCTTTACACCCATTTGATGGGATAGGGTCAGTGTAGGTGTAGATGATGGACATTGCCTCATCAAGTGAGCCTTTTATAGTCACTTAATATTTCCATGTTTGGTTTAAAACTGACAATTATCTGAGCCCGAGGCAGATAGATACGCACTTTGACTCAATCAAAAAAAATCAGATCATAAAAAGCTGTTTCTTCTATTCTACACCAAGTTGTTCGATTTTAATAAAAGGGGCCCCATTTAATTTAGGTTTAACTTCTTTAAGATTTCGGTAATCGTGAAACTAACACACTTACAATGATTATTGTTATTTACGTCGTCGAACAGAGGTTTTTTTCAAACTTATGGTGCAATAAATTAGGATTAATTTATCAAAATACTCTGGTTTTTTTTTTAGTTTGGGATATCATCAAATGACCCCCCCCCCCCCCCCCCGCTGGGCGGAGCGGTAGGGAGTGTCAGACCTGACTAAAACCCATCCATGTTCCTTCTTTGCCCTTTGTGTTCCAGGGCCGCGGTATCTCTTAACAGTCCCGCAGCCCAAAATATACTGTGGGTTGTGATTGAAAGTGAGTTATACAGGGTGGAAGGTACGCACGACGGCTAATCAAGCTAGACAAAACCAGTTTATACGGATCTCTCGTTGTACGGGAAATTTATACAAAGCGAGGCCATGTTATACTGGAAATGTACAGCTTGATGTGCCGCCGTGTGTACATCAACGCACATACGGTTACCACGTATTCAGAACATCCTTCTGAACCAGCTAAAAAAATCTGCTGTTGTCTACAAAAGTGCACACGGTCAAATTGTTTGGAACAGCTGATTTTTTAAATTTTCGATGAACAATTTCGATAGCGCGCCGGTGTCCCTTACAGCCTGTTCCACACTGTACGGGGTAAAAAAAACAGCACCAATACCAATTTTGACTGTGTAAGTATTGCACTTTTGTAGGTTGTTCTTCTCCATAGAGATCTACGCTTTGGAATGTGCAACTACAGTACTTTCTCAAGTTGTTATGCCTTGTGACTGTGACTGTAGCTTCTCTTTTTTTTTTGTTTTATTTGACATTCAAAAGTGCCTGTGATGGTCTAATTGAAATAAATGCTTTGAATTTGAGTTTGAGTTTGAAACAGCTGGTTTTTTTTTTAATAGCCGATGAAAACTGTCTATGTAGGGCGCAGAATGATGTAATGAATACGTGGTAACCATTTTTGCGTCGGTGTGCCTTCCACCCCGTATAATTGAGGTGCAGTTTTTACTTGAACTCTAATATTTCAGTCATCGATTTCTACACTGATTCACTGATTTCATGACTGCCTGTTTCTTATTAAAAACTTAATTTACTTCTTGTCTCAGTATTATCTATTACTGTTAGCCTAGATCATCCCACTGCTGGGCAAAGGCCTCCCCATCACTTCCAGTCCATTCGATCTCAGGCTAATAAGGGCAAATAATATCAATTCGTTGGTTTAGTGGCCGCAAGCTCAACCGCTGTGCATGTGGTCTTGGATTCTATTCCCAGGACGGGCAAAGGCCAAAACCTTTGCAAAGCCTTTTTCCACCAGGAATTTCTCAGTACCAGTCACGGAGTCTGGATTTGCCTCCGGTTTATGGCAATAGACTCTCTTTTACATTGGACTTAAACATAACAGAAATGTCGGTGTATTATATTAGATACACCTCTACCTTACTTGTTGCCGTACCGGAGGTGTGATGTTATGTTACTCCGTCACACTGCAAGATAAGAAAAGCTATTTATAAACAAAGGAAATGCTCTTAATTTGACAGCATTGACTTCCAATCAGACCCTTTGTCAATAGCCACATAATCACTTATGAAGAATGCCACGAAGGTTACGTTGTACGTAGGTACAACTAGAAATACACATTGTAAATACGCGTTTAATAATGCGGGTGAACATGGTACATTCGTAAATATAGAAATAGGTAGTAAATACATACAATCAGGTAAATATAGGGTTCTAAAATTAGCTTGTTTTCTCTTGAACTCGATACTTGAACTGCAATGACATGCATTGGATGAAGTGGAATACCAACTTAATATATGCAACTACAAAATAAGTATTCAGTATAGCCACGGTAATATTATCTACAGTACTGTATCTTCATACAAACGGTCGAAACGTGAGTAGTACCTACACGCCTCGAGTCTGGTACCCACTTAGTACCCAAGAAGTCACGAATGCGCCGCACTGACCAACGAACGTTGTGATGGTTTTGTAAGTTGTAAGCGTGCAATTTGTGAATATTTGATTGAAATAAGAATTTGTTATTACGTAATTTGTTTATTTTTTAATAGGTAGGTATTTTGCTTTTTCCACCGAGTAAAATACCTGGATTAATTAATAAATAAGTGGATAGGGTGAAAAAAGTGACACACAAGTGATTTAGGTACCTACGCTCGCGTTAAAAAAAGTCTCGAATTTATAATTTTTATTTACATCTACTAATCAAAAGACACAACTTGTATTTTTTTATTGAACACTGCTTATTTCATTCACAACTAACTTAATTTTTTTAAATAAAAATTATAATATTTACAATCACAAAACTAAAAAGAAACTCAGCTAAGTAGATGAAATTAAAATACTGTAAGCGCGGCAGCCCTGTCACTTGCGAACGTACCGCCCGGCTGTAGGTAATTATTTCAAGGACAGGGTCGAGTCACAATACTGTATATATTTATACTGTGGTATGTGTTTATCTTGAAAATAATGGATTAGCTATTGAAAATAGAATCGCAAATATTTCTGTTTGATTTTTTTGTTTAAGGTAAATCAAATTATCTTACGTTTTTTACAATTTGCTGGTTAGTGACAGACTGTATGTTGATCATTGAATGACTATTTCATGAAAAATTCATTCAATGGGTTTAAAGGAACTTAACAGGGTTTTATTGATGATTTATATATATAATGATTATAATAACATAGAGCAGTAAGTCGTGGGTTCGAACCCAGGCAGGCGCATTACTTTGTGTAATTTATTTCATCACCACTGCTCTCAAAACGGTGAAGGAAAACATCGTGAGGAAACCGGCATCTCCAAGAACCAAAAATTCGAAGACATGTGACATCTACCAACCCGCACTGGGCCCGCGTGGTGGATTATAACCCATTCCCTCTTATAGAGAGGAGGCCTGTGTCCCAGCAGTGGGAACATTATAGGATGATTATGATTATAATAATAATATATTCTAAATAGAAACGTGTTACGGTCGCATTTTGTTTATCATACAACCTGACACTTAGGAAGGACTACGTAAGGAAATTTGAATATCATGGACTAGCCTTGCGCGTCCCACTTAAGAACTGAAAATCAAAGAATTGAAGTACCTATTGCTTGAAATAAAACTGTTTCAGGTTCAGTTTCCTGAGTTATATACATAAAATTATTTTAGCACTCACATTTTATCATTCTGAAATCAACTTTATTTACAACTTGCATAAGTGGAAATAACATCAATCGAAAACTAGTTCCGAATGAAAACTTTGAACTCACTACGTCACAGAAACCGTGATACGCGTGATATGACTAAAATCATGATTGGTAGTATCACGTCATGACTCTATGTATTACCGTATTTCACTTAATAAGGTGCTAAATAAATATAACAATATGTCTAAAATTGTAGGCGATGGACAATGTGGAGATAGCTGAAATGTGCTAATTTCATCTAATTTGTTATACCTACTAATATATCGTATTGGTCATTAGCACTATAATCAAGCTAGCGTCCCGCCCCTGCTTCACGTGGATATTACGATTTGATAAAACATCAAGATTTCTATGTCCAGTCGCGAGTGCATCAAGTAACTACAGACTGTATTTTATCATTCGATTTTGAACTTAACCATCAACATTTTTTGGTTTAAAATAATTTGGAGATATTCGAAAGCTTGTGGTAATATGCTGACGACTGTACACAATACCAATCATACCACACCACCTATAATCTTCGAAGGGTTGGGCAGAGGTGCACTTATTACTACACTTACATTTTGCCAGTTAAGTTGAATAATAATGTTATTTAATATTTTATTAATATAACTATATTATATACAGACTACAAATATAATTAGTTATGATAAAAATAAGACTAAAAGTAAGCAAATATAAACATCTAAACAACGACGACAATAGGTCACTTAGGTGTCAAAGTACTCCTCCGCATCGCTGTCATCCGGGAACGTGCCCAGAAGACTGGCAGCATTGCCACGCTGAATGGCAATGCTAATTCTTTGGCCAAAGATAGAGCCAGGCCTCTGGTCACGCGAAGTGTCGAAGTTATGTTTGAAGTCCCATGTAACACGAGGCGAGATTATTGCCAGGGTACTAATCCAAGCTCCGGGGCAGATACTAAGAAATTCCTGATAGAAAAACCCAAAAACACTTTGTTGAATTTGTCAATCGAACCCAGGACCTCTTTACTAGACCAACGAGGCAGTCAACAGTTGTAGGTACAGAATAACTTCCGAGATGCGTCATATTCTGAATTACGGTGAAAACCGCTTCATTATTTGTTGAGTATTTTAGAAGAAAAATGCAGTCACTCATACAAACAAGCAAACTTTAAGTTATGCCTAATATTTATAGATATAGATTACATCAACTTAGCAGACCGATTCTACTTACATAATTTTGATAATATGTAATCATGTAAGCTTTTTCTTTTTTTTTTTCAATTATGCCAGTTACATGCACTTTTGAACTGTCGAAACAAAGACAACAATGAAATGTAGCTACAGTCCCAGTCACAAGGCATAAAAACTGTGAAAGTACTGTAGTTGCCCATTCCCTAGCGTAGATCGCTATGGAAAAGAACGGCCAAGAAACTCTATGGACACTCTTTTAAATCAAACACTGTTACAAAACCTTAGTTACAATCTTGGCTTCTAATCTGCACTAGGTATTCTGGTTTGGACTAAACTGATGAACTTAGTCCCCGTTCATAACCTCAGGGCCAGATTCTTTCGAAGCGGAGTCGACACGAGAGGAGAGGTGTGTGTTTTAAACCACCAATAGAATTTCGTTATTTACACTGCTAGTCTCCGCTTAGCTTTAGTGGAAACGGTTGAGCTGAGAGAAGAGATGTCTCGTAATTGTATAGGCAGCCTCCGCTCTCGGCGGCCAAGCGTGAGGCCGTGCGGTGAGCGGTGTTCCGCTTTGCTCATCTCTGCACAGCGTCGGTGGATACAACCCTAGCTCTAAGGCATCTCCTCTCTACTCCGCTTAGCACAACTCCGCTCATCTCCGCTGTGGTGGAGTCCGGGACTCAAGCGATGCAATTTCGGCGCGACAAGAGCGCACGTCTTTTGTTTCCTTCGCCCTTGTACCGTTACTCCGCAAGTGGCGTCGTTGTCTAACATATTCTAAACAACTTGTTTCATTTGTACTTTTTACACGCTGTTATTAGCTTCATCTGTAACAAAATGGAGAAAATCTTAGAAGTTAAATTTGACCCACTTTCCGGTTTCCGATTGACCTGAAATTTGGCATACATAATTTAGTTTAAATGACAATGCATGAGTGAAGTCATTCTAAATCCAATATGGCGGACTAGTTATTTTTTATGCATTTCCAAGAAATGGGTATCAAATGAAAGGTTTGCTGACAAAATACGAGAAATAAAATGACGTCACTCTAAGTCTAAAACAAGTTTTTAGTTTTTTTAAACTAGAATATTATTGTTATTTCTCTCCAGCCGTTGTCGAAACACGCGTGTCATTTAGAGCTTATTAATCCAGTCTATCTAGTTTTGATACTTTGGTACCAGTCACGGGTGAACCCAACAAGTCCCTATTAAAAATAAACTGATTAGTTTATTGTTTTTAGTTCACCTTGACATATCCAATTGATATGTAAGTGACTCAAAATAATACCTACCTGATCTGAATATCCAACATTTTTCTCAATAAACTGCATTTGATATGTCAAATTCATTCTATTTTTGTTCTTGAACGTAAGATTAACAAAATGAAACAATCGCAGAAACTTGATTTTGAGAATAACTATTCTGTTTGAATGCAATATTTATAGGAACTCTGAACCCCGAAAGTCTGAGAAGGTATGGGGCATCTTTCGTGTTTCTCAATGACTGGGTTGTGGAAGTCAAGCCAGAAGAAGGCAGTCGTTAGACTGGAAACCGACCCCAACATGGTAAGGAAAAGGCTGGGCAGATGATGACCTTAGACACCTTTTATGAAGGTAAACATACATTCTTCTTTCTTTATCGTGTGGTTAGTGCCTAACCTGGTGTCAGAGTTTTTATGCCGCCCATGGGCCTCTGACTTGGCTTTACATACCGTCAAGAAATATCCCTCAGGCATGCTGGTTTCCTCACGATGTTTTCGAAAAATCGAGAGGTGTGTTGTCTTGGGTTCGAACTCGAGACCTACGACTCGGCAGTCGATGGTCACACTACTAGGCTATGTAGTTTTAATTTATGTATGTTAGCAGTGATCTGCTAACATACATAAATTATAACTACATAAACAAAACACTTTAATACCTAGTTTTATAGTTAGAAATAAAATAAAATTTAAACACCATGGTGCGAAATCGAATTACAATACATTGTAAAGTAATGAATCTGAAATAATAGCAATACATAAAAATACCCTGTAAAATATCACCGCCTTGGCTGAAATTAAGAGCATACTCTTTTTTCGTATATAGTTAATAAAAAGTCATAGCTAACACTGTCAAAGGCCCTAGACAGATCTAAACGCGGAAAGATAAAATCAGAGGATCGTTTTTCTTGAATTAAATCTTCTTGTTTACAAATAGATAATGGGTGGCGTCCATTCAGATGTCTTCAAGCGTAAAGTGAGGTGCAGAAAAAAGTGTGGAGTATTGAACTCAGTAGCTTCCTTCCTTCCTTTCTACGATTTGTAGTATTGTTTCATTTCTTGTGTTACCTACTTTTTGTCTTTGATCTCTTGGGTGCCTGTTCCGTTGTTATTGTGTGTGCTTTTTTAAACTTGGCTGGGCATTTGCTTTTAGTTTTTCTTTAACCATTTTCTTCTGCACAACTTGTTTTGTGCTATAAGTTTCGATGAGAGTAATTTATCGGCATTAATAAGAATTTTATAACCTTTTGATCGCCAGAGCATACCTTTATGCTCTGCCGCGCGCGTGCCCTCCACGCCAAGCCACAATTTCACCATAAATACCTACAAAACTGTTTAATTGTTAATTTCGTGTTATAGCTAGTACACCGCACATTTTTTGTCACATATTTGTGTCGTTGTCGTACAGGGCACGCGCTTGCTTGTCGCGTATATGTGACAACGCCGTTCAAAAGGATTCATTTCTCGCGCTTTTTCATTGATCTCCTAATACATCTTGGATTTCATTATTGTTTCGCGATGTGAAAATTATACTTGTACTTCAGCGTCTGTAGATCATGTTTCAGTATTATAAACATCATCATCCCCGTCCTTACCTTAGCTATGTTGGGGTCAGCTTCCAGTCTGTTTTTTTAAGTCAGATTCAACTTATTTAGTTTACATAGAGATGCTTTTCTACCGCAACCAATTTACGGACTTTTGAACTTCTGAAATCAGCAAACCGGGAAAAAAAACCGGGAAGGTTAACCCGTATGGCTGTTATTATTTAACCACGAGCCCCCTAGCAGCTTAATAATACTACTTTAGGTATAGTTGAATTTATTGTTTTATAAATGCTAAGTAAGAAAAATGGCGTCAAAACCTTAAATCATGGTACTATTCATTAATGTAGCATAAAGCGATTTTGACGCAATTGGTTCTATTCTTCAAAACTAATAATAACAAAAATTTATCGAAATTATTATTCAACGATTAAACAATAGGTTTACACGTAATAATGAGAACAATAGCGATACAGGCGTAATTTATAATGTAACATAATTTAATTGGCAAAAAACTAAGGCAGTTTATTTTTTTATTCTTAGGTAATAATGGCTCTTAGCCTTCAATAAGCAGTGCTTTGGATTCAGGTAGCAGCCCATAGTCTAGCTAGATGGCCATTCTTATATTATCCATCTACATCATTATCACATCTACATTATTTTCACTTTCCTGACTATATCCTATTTTATTTGGGCTCTGCGCATATCGTCTTCAGTCATACTTCTCTATCAGTCGTCACCGTCATGACTCATCAGTCAGCCCTTTCCTATCCATTCACCTTTTAAAGGTTCAAATTAAATTGGCTAGCGAAAATCTGGAGTCGAGGTGAATATCGATATGAAAACGGTCCCGCTTTTGCGCTCGTGCATATCGGAAATCATACCACAGGAACGCAGCACTGAGATATATGTATAAATGATCCAGGCTATGATCGATCTGAGTGCCAAACTGTATAACAATAAGTCCAGCCATTACGGCATGAAAAAGTAACAGACAGCCTTTCGCATTTATTTCATTAGCTGCCTTACTGGTGTAGTTGTCGCAAGCGATACTGTTGAGCATAATGATGCTGGGTTCGATTCTTACGTCGGGAAAAGTAGGATTGGGCTTTTCTATCATGAATTTCTAAATAGTGTGCTACGGTGTTTCGATTTATGTCCGATTGATGACAATAGGGTCGCCCATTATTACATTGAACTTTAACATTGCTAGCAAAAGCTAAACGCGGGTGTAGTATAGTACAATTCTTCTTAATCTTTACAGGTGTGATGTTATGTGAATGACAAGTATTTCCTCCTATCCTCAGATCTACTGGCAAATCAAGCTGCTATGCCTGGAGCCGTGGGCCCTGATTCTGGCTCGAGCAGTCGCTGGTATCCCCTGCTCGTCTTGCTACATCGTCCTGCCTATATACCTGAAGGAAATCAGTGATATTGACCTCAGAGGAGCCCTGGGTTCTCTTCTTATTCTGAATAGGTAAGTTTACTTTAAAACTATTAAAAGTCAGATCACTACTTAACAGTAGTGATCTGACTCTCATGTCATCATCTGCTCGTCTTTTTCCATGTTACCTATTCAGAGTGCAATAAAAATAGCCTCCACACAGTCAAGCATGCTGAAGAGTTATTTTTGGCCAGATTTATCTCGAATGTGCTCATTTCGACACTATTCCATAAGTTGAAGTATAGGGTTTCCGATGATCCCACGATACATCTATAGAAATATTATAAAGAGGTAAAATTTGTTTGTAAGTTTGTATGTAGGGATCCAATTCGATTTGATGGCACGGTCGGCGCAGTGGCTGAGCGATTGGCTGCTGCGCTGCATGTCGCGGGTTCGATCCCTGCACGGAACAAATATTTATATGGCCTACAAGTAGTTGTTCCGGGTCTGGCTGTTTGTGTATGTGAGATTAAATGTTTGTAAACGCACCCACGATACAGGAGAAATTCCTAGGGTGGGGCAAGGATTAAAAAAAAATGCCATAGGCTACAAAATTATTTTTTTATCATGCATATTAGCCGAATTATCACACTTTTTATGAAAGAAGTCGTGGGCAAGTTGAAGATAAACAAACTTACAATAATTTCTATGTAACGATAGATGAAGGACTCTTGATCAACAACAAATATCATTCAAAAGAAAATTTATAGGCTGAATATTAAATTAATTCGTTACATGACTCACTTGTTGCTGTGTTTTCCCGTGCCATTAGTTACGTAACCTACGAGAACAAATCAGGTTGTAATCCTTTATATACATTTGTATGATTTACATAATAAAGAGTACCAATTATATAAATTCTATCCATCGTTATTGTAATGATTGTTTGTATTTTAATTGTTGTCTTACGATTGTAAAGAACCATGGAAGCCTATCATAAAAACTGGCCAAGTGCGAGTCTGACTTGCGCATGACGGGTTCCGCACCATCGTAGTAGAGGAGCCCCCTTTATTTTTAATTTATTTGTTGTTATAGCGGCAACAGAAATACACATTCTGTGAAAATTTCAACTGTCTATCTATTACGGATCATGAGATACAGCTCGCTGACAGACAGACGGACGGACAGCGGAGGCTTAGTAATAGGGTCCCGTTGGTTAGGTACGGAACCCTAAAAACCGCAGGATATTTTATATTCCAAGTAAAGCATAGCATTCCGGGCTGCTACTAGAAAAAGCCCCATGACACATTGCACGACCTAGGAATCGAACGCAGGGCTTCACGCTCAGCTGTAACACTTGTATCCACTAGACCAACGAAGAAGTGAACCAGATCGAAGCAAAAATGGTGCACAGACTCAACTAAAAGCAATTATTTCAAATAGATCAGTTACAGGCACTTTTGAAATGTCATAAACAAAAAAATTAAGCTTCAGTCCCATAACAGCGTCCTGGCTGCCCTTGCTTCGGAATCAGCCAGTACAGGCTCGTAACTTGTGATATTAATCGCAAAAGTAGATTTAGTTGATTTTGAATTGTGTTCAGCATCATAAGTTGATTTGTAACAATCAGGGTGGCATAGCCTGTCTAAATTAAAACCCTCTCTATCAAGTAAAGAAAAAAGAAAAAAACTTCAGTCCCAGCCACAAGGCATAATATCTGTGGATTCAAGGAACTGTAGTTGCTAGAAGCTTCAATATTCTCACAAACCTACACCTGTGTAGTTGGGACATCACGTGAAGCTGTTGTATTGGTGCACTGACTAAACTAAAAGACACAAATGCCGCCAATAGGAAGCAACTTGATAGTCGGAAACCATTTGAACTTAGGACCATTGTTATTTATTACTGTGTTGCGGAAGTCGAGTGGTGCCGATAGTAAATGAATTCTGCGTGGAATGAGGCAAAGCCTGATTGCGCTTTTATAAAGGGTGTAAATACAACCTTAACGATGCCGAAAGGCACTTGTTCTTCCCGTCATTGTGATATTTTTACACCATACCTGGGAACCTTCTAGAAGAGGAACCTTCTAGAGGAGGAACCTTCTAGAGGAGGAAGCTTCTAGTGGAGGAACCTTCTAGAGGAGGAACCTTCTAGAGGGAGGAAGACGATGGATTGTGTGCGGAATTATATGAAAGAAAAAGGTTTAAATCATTGTGTGACGGTTGACGGGGAGAATGCAAGAAAAACACGTGTTGTGCCGACCCCAAGTAACATGGGACAAGGGCAGGACGATGATGAAGACCTGGGGGCCTTCTAGTTACAGAGATATTGAAGTTTCCTTTAAAAATACAAGTTTTAAATGTTATAACTTTACTACTATTCAAAAGTTTTTGCATAGTACTTCTTAGTTTGATGCATAGAATGGTTGGTGGACTGGATGTCAACGGGTGTATACGGACCCTTCACGAAGCTAACTACCTAAATCAAAATGAACGAGTAAAAAATCATGGTTTCATGAGGAGACAGAATAAGCTTATAATAAGAGTTAACCGCTTATGTTTTTGTTTTCCATGGCACGACATCGCTTCATTTGAGGAGCTCGTGGCTAAATGAACAGCTGCTCGGGTCAATCTTCAGGTTAAGACGCGCTTGCCTAGGTTGATCCGTGGATGGGTGACCACCTATTACATACCGAGTTTCCTCCTTGCCTCGGAAAGCACGTTAAGCCGTTGGTCCCGGTTGTCATTTGTAGATCTTTGGCAGTAGTTACAGATGGTCACTGTTGTCAGTGGCCCGAAAGTCTCACAACTTGTCTTATCATAATTCGTATTATTCGGTACTAACTGGGTTATGGAGGTCAGATAGGCAGTCGCTCGATGTAAAATACTGGTATTCAGCTGCATCTCAGACTGGAAGCCGAACCCAACAAAAGGCAGGCAGATGATGATGACATCGCTTCATTTTATCAATCACGCACGCATTTACCTCTCCGCGAACTCGCCAGCATCACGAGTAGGTACTAGCTACCTAAGTATTCCCATAGAATATTAAACCAATATTCCACATCTATGGGGGATACTGCGTGATGATTTAATAAAGATACGTTAAATAAGTACATAATTATGCATGTAATAGTTCAACGAACAGACTTGACCAGATTGATCCGTTACATAATGACCTCAGAGCATCGCTTTTAGAATAATCATTAGATTGCAGGGACTTTGTTTGGATCTTAGATTATTATATTTATTTTTATATGTATACATACAAAGTTATAAATTTTATCAATTCACCAATGTAATATAATTTTAATTTAATTATCTATTTTTTTTTAATTTTATCAATGTTGTCATTGTCAAAAATTAATCAATTTTATAAAGATAAAGATAATTTATATTTTAAAAACATGCGTTTACAACGATGTGTAAACGCATGTTTTTCGGTTACCACGTATTCAGTACATCATTCTGAGCCTTAAATTTTGAAAAAGTTCTATGTGGGACATAGAATTTTTTCAAAATCATCTTTTTCCTACAAAAATACAATACCTACACAGTCAAAATGTATGGAACAGCTGATTTTTTTTAAATTACCGATGAAAAATTTATATGTGGGCTCAGAATGATGTACTGAATACATGGCAACCGTTTTCGCGTCGGAGTCCCATCCACCATGTATATTTATGAGACAACAACCATGCTCCCAACAGTACAACACTTGATTCCTCTAACACTTTCATTTGTTTCACCTTCTAGGAACATCGGCTACCTGATGAGCTACGTCTGCGCAGACATGCTGAGCGTGAAGACGATGCTGTGGCTTGGTCTCCTGGTTCCGACTGTGACCTTCTTCATCTTCTTCGCCATGCCGGAGACTCCTGAGTATCTGGTTAAGCAGGGGAAAGTTGATGTAAGTATTCTATGTATTTTTTCCAGAAAGGTCATGTGCGTAATACACACGGCGGCACATGAAGCTGTACATTTCCAGTATAACTTGGCCTCGCTTTGTATAGATTTCCTATACAATTAGAGATCCGCATAAACTGGTTTTGGAAAGCTTGATTGGCTGTCGTGCGTACATGCAGTCTGCGCGTAAGTATTTAAGAATCGTCTAGTGTAGTGTCTGCCTGCTCATGGGAAAAAAGCTATGTATATGAAAAGGCTATTTCATTGAAAAAGTCAATACATATAATATAGGGTAACACATCAATCAGGAACGTGCAGAGAAACGCTATGCCTCCACATTTATTGTGCGAACCTCCAATCTGTGGAGTTCACTACCAGCTTCTGCTTACCGATCATTACAATCTAGATCTCTTCAAAATTCGAGTGAATCGGTTTCATCTAGGCAAGCGCGCTCCACCCTAGGCCGCGTCATGTACACATGGCGACACATCAAGATATACATATCCAGTATAACCTGACCTCGCTTTCTATGAGCTTCCCGTCCAATCAGAGATCAGCTTAATTTGGTTATTAATAGCTTGATTGACCGTCGCCGTAGAGCGTACTCTTGGTCTTTGGAAGCAAATATAAATAGAGTGCAAGCTATGTATGTAAACATAATCTAAGATTCAGTCAAAATAAAACTCAAAGCCACCATCTTGCCTACCACTAACACACCTGTACTGACACTGGCCAACAAAAGTAGACCAAGAAATATGGAGGTCAATCATACAGTTACTATTAAGTTTATTTCGAATTAAATAAAAAAAAGATAAAATAATAATGAAAGGAACCGTTATGTGATCTTTTTAACACAAATAAAAATGTAAACAGACCACAGTGACATGCAAAAAGAAGAATAGCTGGATTTTTTAAATTTCTATTTACTAGTAAAACACCATTTTATCAAGGTCAACGGAGAATATCAATTTCCATTAGAATATAATATTACAATGTATAGTATAAATAAAATTGAATTGTCTGTTTGTAATTTCAAAATAACAGCTTTTACTGAATGCATCTGAATAATATACGGTAGTTTATAACAAAAAAAACATGTCTTTTATTTTTTGTTGGTCTGTCTGTCTGTTTATTCCGGCTAATCTCCGACACGGCCGGACCGATTTTGACGGGACGGAATTTTTACTGGTAGATAGCTGATGTTTTAGAGAGTAACTAAGGCTGCTTTTATTTTAGAAAAAGGACTAGGGTCCCGTGTAAAGAAAAATAAAACCCTTGAAATTGTTAACAAAATCCGATTCAAATAATGGGAAGTAATATTTTTATAGGTACCTAATAATTTCACGCGGTCGAAGGTCGCGGGCATTAGCTAGTTAGAACATAATATTATAATAACTAATAAAAAATCACTTAGCATCAATGTCTTCCTAGCTAAATCGAAAACTAGGATCATCAATATTCCATTTTATTGTCATATATAAATTCTTATTAATTCAGTTCCGTAAGAATTATTGTATTATTGTCTGTTATTATGGTAATAATATACTATGTAAAGAGCATTATTCCAACAATAGTAATATCGATAATCTTGTCGATGAAGTTTACGAAATGAATTATTAATTACATAATGTACGTCAACTATCTAGGTCACCGCAAAGCGTATTTTAATAGCACATTTTACACACTCTTCTTACTATACAGAGTGTAACAGAAAGGGTATAGTCATATGAAAGGATATGCTACACACCATCAAACTGAACAACTTCCTCCATGGGTCTAATATCGTAAATAAAAAAAATTATCAGCTGTCCCATACATTTGGGTCGAGTAGGTATTGAAATTTTGTATGGGACGGCTGATAATTTACACATTAGCTCTGGTAAACAAAAAAACATAGTCTCGTAGCCTAGCTTTCTAACACATTTTTGGTAGCAAGACAGCTTTAAGATGGGAGCGCTAATTTTTTGCATATTTCCGGTCAGTGTCAGGCTGTGTTGAACAAAATATGATTCGCGACCGTAACAAATATGGCTTTCCAGAATTATAGTAATTAAAATCATCAATACGCCCCTCTAGGCGATTCTGCCACTGCACCGCGCTCCGTTGTGTTACGGCTAGGCATGTTTTCTATACAAATTCAGATAATTTCTTACAATGTTAAAATCTGCGGCCCCGCGCTACGTACCATTTAATCCCATTTCATGAAGAACTCATTCAAATTTTCTAACCACACGTATGTGGTATGTGGTATTCGCGATCGTAACACGTATGTTACGATCGCGAATCATAATTTGTTATATTTAATTAGAAACAGGTTGAAACTGACCTACAAATTTAAAAAAAACGTAAGAAAATTTGAATTTCGGTGGCTACCCTGGCGCTTCGCCCTTAATCGAACTTAAGATTTGTTGGAAAATGATTACCCAAGAAAACGATAAACTAACCCTGCAAATGTTCACGTTACAGGAAGCCAAGGCAGTGCTCGCATGGCTCCGAGGCGTCTCTGTGATGGATCGCGGCGTGGAACAAGATATTGAAAGCATCGTGAGGGTTGATAAGCAGACGCAAGCTGATTCACAGTCCGTCTGGAAGATTATTCGTAAGTACTTACTAACTATTACTATACTGTAGTGGTACTACAGCGCCATCTATGACACGCATGAAGAACTAACATCAAAATTCTAAGTCGCACAGTTAAAGTTATCCGCAACTTAAAACTATACAGGGTGTAACAGAAAGGGTATAGTCATATGAAAGGATTTGCTGCAGACCATTATACATTGGGTCGAGTAGGTATTGAAATTTTGTATGGGACAGCTGATAATATTTTCGTAATTACGATATTGGACCCATGCAGAAAGTTGTTCAGTTTGATGGTCTGTAGCAAATCCTTTTATATGTATGTAACTTCCTCGGTTACGCAGTGTTTGATCCTCTGATAAGACAAGTCGACAATTTGGATTACTTACTTATGTGACTCACCAGTGCTAAATACACAGAAGCCATGCTATTTCGATCTTATAATTGATCTTTTAATTACGCTCTGTACCGTTTCATAAGTTGCTCATTTGTAAACCTCAACGAAGAATTGTTTAGCACGGAGCCAGAGCAAGACAAAACCACGAAATTAAATGATCAAAACGTATTCATGCGAAACAATGAGGGTCAGAAAACTGCCAACCCCGATCCTAATACTCGAGAAGCCTCTCATGAAACCAATGAAAACGGCAGATATTGATCGTGATTAATTTTGAATGCACAAACCCCGCGTGATATTTAGCTCCTACATTCAACATCATCAACCTAGCCTTTTACTGCTTCCAGTCTAACCGGATACAGCTGATTACCAATATTTTACATGGAGCGACTACCTATCTGACCTCCACAACCCAGTTAGTACTGGGTAATACGAAACCCTTTGGTGAGACTGGTTGTCAGACCTTCGGGCCACTAACTACCTGTAACGATTTTCAAAGATCTACAAATGACAGCATTAATTCCTATATTATAATACTCAAATATAATCCTCTTCTATTTCCTCCACAGTGCATGACAAACCAACCTTAAAAGCCTTCATCATAACGCTCATAATCAAGATAACGCAACAGTTCGACGGCTACCTCATCGTGCTGATCTACGCCGGTTTCGTGTTCGAGCGAGCTGCGGATTCCATCAGTCTGAAGCTCAGTCCCAACAAGCAAGTCATGCTGATTGGAGTTGTGCAGCTACTTGGTTCTATAGTCGCCACTTGTTTTGTTGAGAAGACTGGCAGAAAGGTATGAGACTCTTGTTTTCAATATATTTTAGTTTTGTCTTTGAACGCGCTTTAGTGTCCATCAGCTCCAAAAAGCTGGTTGGAATCTATAGTCACCACTTCTTTTGTTTTAAAAGTTGGCATAAAAGTGAGGGTACTTTTTTCTGATTCTTTAGTATCTTTCTTAGGTGAAAAGGTTATTAGACCTAATCTCGTCCTATTAGATGTGCAAAAGTTATAGTACAGCAACTAAGAATTAGCTTGAACAGAATCGAAGGCAATATGTCTTTCGGTAAAAAAATCATGTCATCCGATCACATCCTTTAATTCTTTTTTTGTACATTCCAGCTTCTCCTAGTAACAACATCATTCGCGGTCGGCGTGGGCATGGTGATCCTCTCCGCGTGGTTCTACATGACCTCGTCAGGCATCTGGCTGCCCGGCTGGCTGCCGGTGCTGGCCATGTGTCTGTGTATCTTCGCTGATGCTGCAGGGTTCCAGCCAATCTCCTATATTATTATCACGGATCTGTTTACTTTCCAGGTTGGTGGAAATTTAACTTTATAGATTTTATGCTTATCAGATTTTAAAATCTCTCTCTTCAACGTCTTATTGCTCAGATAATATACAGTAGGTAATCTTATAACAGTAGTGTTTAGTTAGTTATTGTGTAGTTCATTAATTCCCAGAATTTGATCCTTAATAGCAACACTTTTCAAGGGTGTTTTTTTTCCTAAATCAACGGCTTCGACTCTAGGAACATTGGTTTTTCAAAAATTTTTGATGCAGTTTTAGTTTTCATCAAAATCAGGTCTGAAACTCTTTTGAGTATTTTTTGCCATACCTTATAATTTTGGATTTGGCCATCCACGCCTACTTGAACGCCTACTTGAAAAATCACCCTGTAAAAGCGTTCATTTGCTAAGATTAAGCGTCATCATCTTTAACAGATCTAACAATGACTATACAAATATTATGGTCCAGTCACTGTCACAACTAATGCTTGATACTTTTAACCACAAAGAAGAAGCACATCAGTTAACCATGTACCAATACCACATTACTGTAGCCTTGAAGATATTCCTTACCACATTAAACCTGGCTGAAATAACATTGGCCATTAACGGCGACGTCAAAAAAATCTTTCTACGGAAACTCCAAAACTAAACATACCTATATACGTTCTTAATCCCACGCCGCTTGCCTATGGGGCAGGCTGAAAGTACAGAACGCCACCTGCTACGACCCTTAAGTACTCCTTTTGCGTTGTTCACGTTCATACACATCTGGGCATACACGCACACCAGTTGCCAGAACTAATAAAACCTTCTCATTTTCCAGCTCCGTGGCACCGTTTCCGCCTTCGCGAACGTCTGCGCGAAAATGAGCAACTTCGTCCAGACGAAATGGTTCACTATCCTCTGTGAGCTCATCGGCATCCATTGGACCTTTCTCTTCTTCGCCATCGTTTGCTTCATTGCGTGCTTCTATACCGTCATCTCCTTCCCTGAGACGAGACAGAAAACCATCGATGAAATTTACTCTAAGCTCTCAGGTAAGGTCAAGAAAGAAGACAGCAGGATCGAGTCTGTACCTTAAGTTGCTGATGTAGGGTTTAGTTTTAATCTGTCGTAGTCCTACCTGGACAAAGACCTCTCAGAAGTTGCCACAATACCTGGATTTTCGTAGATTTGTTTAGCATTTACATTGTGATTTATTAACAACTTATCTGGATTTGATAAAATGACATCATCAGTAATGTCACTTGCAGTTTTATTTAACCAATAAAATTGACTTGGTTTTATGTTCGGTTGTAAATAATCTTTAGAAACACCAAAAATCTGCGAATATTGTTGTGGAAGCTGAGGCTATCATTGTCTACAGTCTACCCCTGTGATCATCCTCGTATATCGCTCTATGAGAAGGTAAAAGAACCATGGGCAATTTTCTATGAAGTCTGGGCGTAAAACCAACAGAAATGCAATACATTTCTTTTTAGCTTGTAATTAGGTGTTCACTTAATTCTAAAACAAAAAGTACCTAATGCACAGAGAACAGATATAGAGGCATCTGAAATATTTTTCCTTTTTATGTATTTTGCCAAAGATTTGACTTAATATGCAAACTAATAATAAACCCAGTTTAACAAGAGGGTTCCGTTACGCAAACCTAAGAGTTCTTAGTCGATTGTAGGACTTCGCTGGTCTAGTTTGGATTAAAGACTGCTTTAGTACAATGTATTCAACATGATCTGTTTTAAAAACAAATGACTGTTGTAGTCAAATCTTCGTCAAAATACAGCAAATTCCAATATTTTCAATTGGCTTGTTGTAATAATTGGAGTACTTATTACTATGATTTGAGATATATCTCGATTCTGTTGGACTTATGCCCGTTTTGTCCATGACTCTTTGTATCCAGTCGTTTGATGTGAGCCCAAAGATACAGACAGATATCTTTGGGCAATATTGTTTTAATTTAATGTTGTGATTATTTCGTCAAGTTATTTATACTTATTATTATTGGTATTTTATGTTTTAATTTAATTTATGTATTTTACTGTATGTGAGAGTGGCATTTGAATACACTGAGTGTATTTAGTGTCTGTTGTGTCGTAAATTTGTTGCGTGCGGTTTCTACAAATGTTATAAATGGGATATAGTCCTCCCTTTTACAGTTGCCTTTGGTTTTGAATCACTGTCAAAGACACAGTAATCCTTGTGTTCATAAAAATACGGTTGATGATAGGTTGTCGTTGCTGCCACTGACAAGTCGGTCTAAATCATGGTGGTGTTAATTTCCGTTCAGGTTCATATAAATTACCGCTGTCTGCAGTGAAATGGCTGTACTTTCACGTGATACTTTTGTGATCTGTGAATATTGATTGTCAAGCGAGATTAGACCCCTTGTGTCGGAATGTTTTTACAATAAGAAAGGAAACCGATGAATTAGTTCCGCGTAGATGGCGCTATGTGTTTGTTACTGTCAGTCAGCTGTCATTGAGTTCCTAAAAATTCCACAAGATGGTGCTAGGTGTAATCTTTTTACTTGCTTTTTACCGATTGGTCGCTTTTCATTCAAAATGGCCGTCAAGTGACGTTGACACACAGTGCCCTCTCGCGGCGAAGCTTCGAGTAAACAACCCCTTTGTATTTTGGTTGTCAGGTTAAAATGTTGAGTTGAGCATGTTAAACTTTTCTTATGAGCCATCTAATACTTAATTCGACAAGAAAAGTCTCAACTTTGCGTATTTCGATTATACGTGAGCTGCTTTTATATGCATGACAATATTGGTTTAATAACTTCAGCTTCATTCATTTCAGCAGAATTCATTTTGTAATACCTGTTTTCATTAACACAGCTCAAAGTAATGCCTTAATAAAGTACTCTGTTGGATTTTTACGGTTGGTTACAATTGATTTAGGTACCGCTTAGCGGTAGTGAAAGTAGGCATAAGTCGTTCAAGCGTTTCAAGATGTTAATATACTTTGAAAGATGTGGTTGTGTATGTTTTTTTTGTGCCAATGTAAAGGTTAAAAGTGCTACCCTCTGTGTGTTTTTGAATTAGGTATATAGAACATAATTATTGTGTCCTACAATCATCTAAAGAGTTGTGTATTTTTATGAATTAATTATATATTTGTAAGTTCTAAATAAGTTATTTAAAGTTATAAATAATAGTGTGAATAATTATAATATTATGTCTTCCTTATTCTTATTAAACTACTATTATATTTGAAGGACATTTAAAATGTCAATATAAAGAACAATATTTCAATGCTATAAACGTTTTATCAGGAAAATTATTTAAATAAATATGTATAA
The DNA here is from genome assembly GCA_905163415.1 of Noctua fimbriata. Lineage (NCBI taxonomy): Eukaryota > Metazoa > Arthropoda > Insecta > Lepidoptera > Noctuidae > Noctua > Noctua fimbriata. The sequence goes on along the minus strand of LR990935.1, from coordinate 10,826,035 downwards.
TGTTTTGTAAACAAATGATGCCCCTAGTTATTTACAATTTGAATCAAAGATGTATATCATTAGATTTCGCATACCGAGCCAAAAAATTATAATTTTTTTGTTTCGTTTCCATTGTAGACGACATTTGAATAGTCTCGTCTCACTCGCTCATACTGAAAATTGTATCTAGCGTTCCATGTTGGATGTAATAAGGTCGAACGTTTAATTCATTGATTTAAATGAAACAAAATGTCAACCTTGACTTAACATCCATTTCCATGACGTTATAAAATATTTCAATGGAAAGTAACGAAAATGACGTGATAGCAAGAATGAATCATAACTTACTTCCATACTGATCAATCATGATGATATTAATGAAATGACTCCGATAGCTAATGGAGAACAGTCCCCGTATTCATAAACGCTTTCATTCGACAAGACGTATGTCTATCTTTTTTTGGCATTATGAAAGCGAGCGAGATAGATATACGACTTTTCGAATCGAAATCGAATCGAAGTGTTTGTGAATACGAGGGCAGGAAAGATCAGAACGGTATTTAATTGAACAAAAAAAAAATTACTAGAAACTGCACTCATTCCATTGATTTTAACATTTCTTTGAGAAGTTTCCTTACCTGTTAAATTAAGAATACAGTTAATTATTTCACTGTGGACTGGATCCATAGTATCTACAAGGTGTAAACGAACCATTCACGAAGCCGTTAACCAAGCATTCTGTACATCAAACTAAGTAAAAATCATTGCTGGAAAACTCAATTTACCCACTCAAAACATTATTCTGATGGATGCATTCTCTAGTAAACGGGTCTTGGAGGTATTTAAAATAAAGTATAGTATTTAAAAAAATACCAACCCGCACTGGGCCCGCGTGGTGGATTATAGCCCATTCCCTCTCACAGAGAGGAGGCCTGTGTCCCAGCAGTGGGAACATTATAGGCTGATTATGCTATTTAAAAAAATACTTTTGAATAAGTTGGAACTTTGACCTCCAGTGTCTCCGTAATTAGAAGGTTCCCAGGTATGGCCCAAAACAAAAATAACTGATCGCAATGGCAGGGAGAACAAGTGCCTTTCGGCTTCGTTAAGGGTCTGTTACCATTAGGAACTCACCTATATTCTTTAAAAATTTTGGTCAAAGCGGACCCTGACAAATTAATTTAGTATCCGACTGTATTAAAGAATTTGTCAGTGTTATGTCCGCAACATGTCCATAGTTTGTCCTTATCAGTCTGACTGATCCTTATGTGATACTGTTCCCTATCACTTTTTTCTTTAAAATACAGGGTGTTAACTGTAGTAGTAGTTGACTGTATTTTTAGTTCTTTTACGTACTTATATTTTATTTAGTACTTGCTGTCGCCCGCGACCTTTGTTCGTCTGAAATTATTATAAATAAAAAATATTACTTCGCTTTGAAATAGATTTTATTACCAATGTCAAGGGTTTTAATTTTTTTACACGGAACCCTAATTACTATGTTAGACCTTACAACATCAGCTATCTGCTAGTGGAACTCCCGTCAAAATCGGTTCAGCCGTTTCGGAGATTAGTTGGAACAAACAGACAGATAGATGTGTTTTGAATTTTTGAGTGTGTATTTGTTATTAGAGTCGTATTTATTCTCTTACATGCATTCAATAAAAAGCTGTTATTTTGATATTACAGACACTTCAATTTTATTTATTTGTAAAGATTGCGAATAATATTTTAATTATAAAGAACGAGCCATGATATTGCATAATTATTAGTAATTAACAATTATTTTCTGTAATATAATTGTTAAAATAATGTATATAATGTTTACTGATATTAAGCCTTATGTAAAGGTAATCCTAAAAGGATTTTAGTTCTTAAAAACGCCACCAGGGTTGTGATGAGCAGTAGTGCATTGTAGGAAAATGGTAATTATTTAAAAGTTTTAAATAAATAATATATTAAAGAATTCTATTTGAAACGAATTACACTCTTTTGATATTTATATCAAAGTATTGACGGCATTCTTTTACATTTAAATAAATGAAAACAAGGTGTTTTAAACTGACACAATTTGACCTAATTAGCAGTTCTATAATCTCCCGACAGAGGCGCTGCTTGTACTGTCGCCAGTGTCGCCGCCAAACAAAACAAATGACAATAATTTAAATCATACCTTCTCTCACTAGATGGCGTTAGTCACTTTAGTTAATAATATAAATAACTCTGACCGGCTCCCTAACGGAAAGCCGTCGTGATGGAGCGTTTTGAAAGCGTATAATAATGAATAGTAAATTGTAAATATGTGATAATGATAATAATTATAAAATAATACTTAATTATATCATAAGATAAAGACTTGTTAATAATAAACAGTTATTGAATGAATCTGTATTTTTTTAAATGTTTTCTTCATATAGGCACCCTTTTGCTCCCTTTAAAACATCAAGAGCAATGGTCCCTAAGTAAAAACGCCTGCGACTAGCAAGTCGCAGGCGTTTTTTGACACTTCACTTTATTTTGTGTAAATGATTTCATCAAATCATCAAAAAGACATCGTGAGGAAACCAGTATAACCTTAGAACCAAAATTCAAAGAAATGTGATATCACCAACCAGCACTGGAACCGCGTGACACTATCCCTCTCACATAGACGCTCTTCCTCTCTCATACCTATTTATTTAATTTTGCTGTGCCCGACAGGGTTCATAATTGTTTCTTCTTAATTGTATTTTACCACCTGTATATGTACATTATGGATTGCAATAAATCATTTGAATTGAATTGAATTGAATAGACGAGGCCCGTGTCCTAGCAATGGGTGGACACTAATGACAGTGGACCACCTTTTAACCTTATTACTTAGGGCTAAAAAAAAGGATTATTACATTACACTGAATTAGGGTCCCTAAACCTTTAATAAGAGAGGTGTAATAATCATCTGCCTAGCCTTTTCCCAACTACGTTGAGGTCGGCTTCCAGTCTAACCGGATGAAGCTGAATACCAGTATTTTACATGGAGCGACTGCCTATCTGACCCCCACAACCCAGTTATTACTGGGTAATATACCCCATGGTAAGATTGGTTGTCAGACTTTTGGGCCACTGACTACCTAACGGCTGTCAAAGATCTACAAATGACACCCGGGACCAACGGCTTAACGAGTAAGGCATTAAGGGTCCCTAATTAGGGCGTCAGAGTGGACCGTGTTCGCCTTACTCCCTTTCTATATTATTCCATATTCTTTCACCCATATTTTTCTTCTCCTCTTTCATTAATATTCATTGTTGTCACAAGGACAGCCATAGCAGTAGCAACTTTCTCTTGTTATATAATATAGGTGGCATGATGTCCAACCTCTCCAAGATTCGCTCTCTGACTAAGTAAGGGCGTAAAATCGGTGTAGTGTAATACCCACTTAAGAGTGAAAAGTGGCATTACAGGCTGATTATGCTGCCAGTGGTTCAGTGTGCCTAGGGGCCAAAACTACGTCAAGAATATAAGGCAAGCAGACTGTTCAGAAACCCTAAAATCATGAAAAGTAGTAGGTTATACCCAGACCATAGACCCAGGCAGAAAGTATACTACCTGTCTCCTTTCAGGCGTCTTGAAGAGGAGGTTGTTGATGCAGCAGAAGTGAAAGCCCAACTTGCAGTAGAACGAATATATTAAACAAACACAGTTATGGATAGGGTGATTAACACAAATAACACAACTGAAATAATAACAAACAGATGCGTGTATCGCGACGGTCGACAAGTGAGAGAGGGATGGAATGGGAAGCACACGGGACCGAAACTTGACGTTGCCCCTAAACAAAAATATAGCAGATGCCTCACAAAAAATAAACATACGACGCTACGTAATGTAAAGTGCGTTGATACTACACATAACGTGACGCCACAAGGGCAAGCCAAGCTTGTATGAAAGTACTAAGTGATAGCTGTCACATATGCTAAAGGCTGAATGAACAAGCTCTATGACTCATTAAAGTGCCTAGTGTTTTTTTATCAAGCCGTTGTAACCACTGATAAATCTAATGACAAAACATTAATCTGCAGATTGATGCTAGTAACATTTTGGTAGGCGTATTTTTCTAGTCTCCATCAAGTGTAAATTTCACTCCAAAACTCATTCAAGTGACAGCAAAGAAATTCAAACCCTACTACTTATAACATAAATGCGAAAGTTTGTGAGGATATTTGATACTCTTTAATGCAATATTGAACGATGGATAAAAATTGGCACACAGAACTTTAGAGTTGTATTCGTTTTTCTGAACAACAAAGTTTGGTTAAAAAAAAAATGATAATCGCACAATGTGCCATAATATTTACTCAAAATCAACTTCTGTGTACCTAGACCTACTCTTGTTTTACCCAGACTCAACTTGGCTGACACTTGAATTAATTTGACTGACAGTATTTCAGCAATCACTAATCAGTGAAACCTCAACAATGTTTTCATAGTCTAGATAAGATAATTTTAAAACAATTAAAATAACATCTACGTGCCGAAAAGACTAACCTTAATTTATAATGTCTAAGAATTTCATAACATCGTAAACTCAATGCATTTAAATATAAGATCCATCGTTATTTTCTTCCATTCTCCTCTGTCAACCGTCACACTATCATTTACTCCTTTTTCTTTCTTATAACTTCCTCACACAATCCATCCATCGTTTCCTTGATCTTCCTTTTCTCCATCCATCAACATTTATCACTTTTTTAATCACATGTCCATATCAAAACAATCGATTCCCTTTCAACTTTTCTGTAACTGGCGCAACTTTTCAACTTCCTCTAAAATAAAATTACTTCTCTAATGAGTTTCAATAAGTCTAAGTGACAGAAAGAGAGAAATATGCAAGAAAATACTGGTCTGTGCATGTAATTTTACCCTACGTGCGTGAAGAAGCGTAGAATCCTATGTAGAAGAACGTGCTGTGAATCATGTCATCAAGTCATCCATCACGTAAAATGAATTTTGAAGTCAAGGATTACCTGTCATCAGCCTTCGTGGTTAAGGTACAAAATTAATTCACACTTCTTGTTTATCAAGAGGAAATCATGCAAATGGGAAAGGAAGGAAGAATAATATGCAATGGTAATATTATTGTTGTAACAGTGCCGCTACCCAAAGCACTTCCTATAAGAAATATTCTTATCAGAAGCATGACAAAATATTTTAAATTGATGACTTACATATATAACGGTCGACTGGAAGAGAATGTCTTATTTTGTGATTGCAGATCAACCTAGGAGGTTGTCTTCTACTTAACTAGACTGTCCTGGCCTTAAGTGTAAGGTACTGTGGGGTACGAGGCTCGGCTTATGGCGCCGCTGAGGGTGGGTGGACAGCAAACAAACGGGCTGGCTCGGACCAGTGGTAGAGAATGCCTTACGACATTCAATAGACGAAGTCGAACATCACCTAACAGCGTAATTTTTTTTTTAGTACACATAAGAAAAAGAGTTTGCGACCTCGATGTTGGATTAAGATAAAATTTAAATGCCGAGCTTATGTGTGATTATAACAGCAACAGTACCAAATGATACAATACAGACTAACTGTATTGTATCAACAATAAATAATAGGGCGTCATCAAAAAACCAGCGCTGCGGCATTGTTTTTTTTTTAAATTTTGCAGCACCATGTTAAGATAATTATGCACCTTTGGCTTTTGGCCGTCGCGCAAGACCTATAATTAGTTTTACTGTAAGTATGTTTATTTCCTTTGCTTTCCAATGAATACTTTTTCAATAAACGAAGGCCTAGACAAAGCGATATTAGCAAACCGCAGTTTCCTCTATATCGATTTCGTTCTAGCTTAGGTTTCCTCGCGATGTTTTTCCTAACGAAATATTTACTAGGGAAACTTACTGTATAAACACCTAACCTTTTCCCTTATATTCTTGAGACATCTTGGGTAGTCTTAACTCACAGTGTTTCCCATCCCTTAGCATCAGCTATTCTTCATCTAGGATTTTTATTTTTCTTAAGGCTTATTCCAGTAACCTTCACCATCTGTGATGTTGGCATATCATCTCGGATAAAATTAGAGTTGAAAGATCTTTGACAGGCTTTTGTTTCTCACTTTTATTGCTTTATCTTCAGTGTCTGTTTATGGGTATGTTCCTTTTTTTCTAATAGCAGCTAATGAATTAGTATTTTATTATTGCGATATATACATGTTATACCTCACAGAAAGGTCAGATAGGTGTAACTGTTTCTCTTGTATAGTCACGTACTGTATGTCTACAGCCACGGCTAGTAAATTGTTCCCAAAATGGCGCTAGATGGCGCTGTGCATTGACGTCACGTTTCTGAATCGCGGTGTTAAGATTCTCCGCGAGCGAATGACCCCCCTCGGTTTCTGTAAGTCAGTTATCGCTTCTCGGCCTTTTGGCTAAGATCAAAGTGTAGTATCTGTTCTTTTCAGCTTAATATCTGAAAGTTCCCTCACTGAGGGACCAGTATATTAATCTGATTTTTGTAAGCTGACGGGATGTTCGGGGCTCGCTCCACTCCCGTCGCGGGTCGGCCCGGCATTGCAGTGCCGCCGGGATCGGCCCACATAATACCTTGAAACTAGGGAAACAAATCTCGAGGCAAGATAACTTGGCCTCACTCGCCCGAGTCATCTTGATTCAGATTTCCGGAATCGAAATTTCACTAATGAAATTGAATTAGCGAAGTCTCGATTGTTTTAGTGACTCCGTCGCAGAATGAATGTGCTCTGGACAAACAACATGTATACTTCTCACAAAGGGCACTTCAAAAAATGGATCACTAAATGAGTACGAAAATGAACGGCTCCGTATCGCAGCGTCCTATTAGCAAATGGTCCTAAAAAAGAAGATTGGGGATTGTAGTCACAATGTTAAGTTTTTATAAAGGAATAAATATATTAGGGGTTTTTTTTCGGTTGGGAAATCATCAAATGACCCCCCCCCCCCCCTCCCCTCTCTCTCTGGGCGGAGCGGAAGGTAGTGTCAGACTTGTACTGACCCATCCATATTCCTTCTTTGCCCTTTGTGTTTCAGGGCCTCGGTATCCCTTTCGAATAGTCCCGCAACCCAAAATATATTAGGGGTTAAAGTATGAAATTGCCGATTTGTATGGACGATTTCGTGAAAAGTAATATTTTCTTACTATTTTTTTTTTATTTTTCTTGGAAACTTCTGAACCATGTATGATGCAATTGCAAACTATAGAGTGAAAAAAGCTACGCTGCACTACTTTGTCCAGAGCACATTCATTCTGCGACGGAGTCACTAAAACAACCCCTAAACCCCCGAACCGAGGCTTCGCTAATTCAATTTAATGAAATCTCGATTCCGGAAATCTGAATCAAGATGACTCGGGCGAGAGAGGCCAAGTTAACAATCTGGCCTCGAGATCTGTTTCCCTAGTTTCAAGGTATTATGTGGGCCGATCCCGGCGGCACTGCAATGCCGGGCCGACCCGCGACGGGAGTGGAGCGAGCCCCGAACATCCCGTCAGCTTACAAAAATCAGATTAATATACTGGTCCCTCAGTGAGGGAACTTTCAGATATTAAGCTGAAAAGAACAGATACTACACTTTGATCTTAGCCAAAAGGCCGAGAAGCGATAACTGACTTACAGAAACCGAGGGGGGTCATTCACTCGCGGAGAATCTTAACACCGCGATTCAGAAACGTGACGTCAATGCACAGCGCCATCTAGCGCCATTTTGGGAACAATTTACCAGCCGCAGCTGTAGACATACAGTACGTGACTATACAAGAGAAACAGTTACACCTATCTGACCTTTCTGTGAGGTATAACATGTATATATCGCAATAATAAAATACTAATTCATTAGCTGCTATTAGAAAAAAAGGAACATACCCATAAGAAGATATAGCCACAACACAACAGTCAGAAGCAAAAGCCTATCGCTGATCCTTCGGCTTTTCATGTTACTCCAGTTATGCCAAAATCACAGACGGTGGAGGTTAATAGAATTAGCCTTAGTAATCGCTAATTTAAAATTAAAATAAATGGATGGATTGCGTGAGGAATGATAATTATGACAGAAAAACAAGTTAATGATAGCGTGACGGCTGACAGGGGAGAATGAAAGGACAAAAACGTGTTACGCCGACCCCAGGTAACAGTAACCCCAAATACAGTGACAGGGGAGAATGAAAGACAAAAAAAACGTGTTACGCCAACGCCCCAAATAACAAGAGCAGAGGATGATGAAACGGCATGGTCATCGAAAACAAACACTGAATTAAAACAACCCAAATTTGACCTAACCCGTGTCACACACCATTTAGACAAACTTTATGTCTATTTTGGTAGTAAAACGGAAAAAATTATTATGCCATTGTCTTCTCCCGTACATTCGTCATCCTGAGAACTTCACAGGACCACAGTATTGCTATGCATTCCCAGTATATTCTGAACTCTTATTGTAAAGAAATCACGCACAAATACTAAGCGTATTATCATCATCTGCCTAGCCTTCTCCTAACTATGTTGGGGTCGGCTTCTAGTCTTCAGCTGAATACCAGAATTTTACATGGAGCGACTGCCTTTCTGACCTCCATAACCCAGTTAATACTGGGTAATACGATAAGAACCCCTTGGTAAGACTGGTTGTCAGACTTTCGAGCCACTGACTATCTGTAACGACTATTAAAGATCTATGAATAAATGACAGCCTAATGCTAAGCGATACTTGGCGTAGTATAACATTTTAATTAATGGCAATGGGTGTAAGCAAAGAGATTAAAATAATTATAGAGCGGACATTTTAATTAAAGTCATACAAAAATTTGATCCCGAACATTTCGGATAATCGTATGACACTAGTTAGACCGATTTGTTACTAAGTAGTAACAAGTATTGGATTACGATTTTCTTCGTCTTGTCCCATAAGGTGTAATATACGTGAATAAATGAAAAGAATGATTTATGATATAACGTTACCACTGCTGGTAGCCTGGTACCTCGTCTCTGTAAGTTTGTATTGGTAGAAGTCACACACTATATGACGATGTTGGAACCAGAGTGATCTAAGTGAAATTTTTACCATTACTGAGGTTTAGCACAATGGCATAGAAAACTCTTAAATCTTCCACGCCACACTGATGTAAATACTCTTCAGTGTTTTCTTCCTTGAGGGATAACAAAATGTCTCTATAGAATTGGTGCGGTCTGCAAAGTGAAGGCCATGCCAGACTGATCTAAGTAATGAGGTGCACTTACATACTGTTGTACCCTAGATCACTCTGGTTCCAACGTCGCCATATGTCCACGAATGTTAAGTTCTAGGCCAACGAAACCATCATCATCATTCTCCTGCCCTTATCCCAATTTATGTGTGGTCGGCGCAGCATGTTTTCTTCTTCCATTACTCGTCATCTCAGCAGTCACCTCCTTTCTAGCCATATCATCCTTAATACAGTCCATCCATCATTTCTTTGGTCTTCCTCTAGGCAAACGAAACCATCTTGAGGTAACTCACGATGGTTTTGACAACAGTAATGTTAGATGTTTAAATAAATTGCACAAAGCAAAATAGGTAAGTGTACACAGGTCCTGCTGCTCATATGTAAGTACTATAACTTGAAACACGTCGTGTGTACAAATTGTACCATCTTCTGAGTCATCGAGACTAGCCCTAAATGATTCGGGAAGTATTCGGTTCTACGAACTGATTATCATAATAGGTCATGCGGTCACAGATGTAACGCTGTTGGAATCATTAATTTGCGATGATTAACCATACGTGCTTCTTCTAAAGTCTGTTATATCTATGTTAGGTTTGTCTATGGTTGGTAAATCGTTTATTTTTTTTACACTATGAGTAAGTGACTAACACCCGTGTTTATAGTCAAGTAAAAGTAATTACTTAAGTTTAGGTAATTACTTAAGCAACCATTTTTATGCAATAGACAAGAATTTGAACGAAGTAAGAACCGTTAAAGAAAGCAAAGCTAAGAATTCTAACTTTTGACAGTCCTAACTTCAAGCAATTACTAAACTACAGAATAAAAATCGTATTATAAAAAATTACTTTTACTCAAGTAATCACATAGACACTCGTACGGGTGTAAATGTTTATTTTGTAGGTTCTTCTCGTTACAACTTGATTGGATTGTTTTGTGTTTTTTTAATAATTATGGAACGCTTTTTTTTTTAGAAGGTTGTTCACGAGTGAAGAAGATACGATTTGTGAATTAATGTGTAGGCTAAGTTGACTAAAAAAAATAATTTGGGTGCTAATAAAACTCACAATCAAAACAATATTTTATTACATACAAGCAGTGCCGCGCGATCTCCGTCCGCATGAAATTAGCGGTGTGAAATATACTTTACGACCTATTCTCATATCTACCAAATATATATTAAAAAATATCATGAAAATCGGTAGAACCGTTTCGGAGGAGTGCGACCACAAACACCGTGACACGAGGTTTTTATTTATTTAAGAAAGAAGAAGATGTAGTGGAAGTTGACGTCACAGCAACCACTTTTGACATGAAGATAATACCTATATTATACTTTATCTAAATGGTTGTTTGTATACCATAAAACTTCTTTTTAAACAAAATTAGTTCCATTAATATTCCACCAGCATTGAGACAACAATATAAATCAATGGTATTTTTCCTAAAATCGCGAGTTTTACGTAAAAACATTGTTTGTTCAAGTATCCATGTTATGCATTTTAAACACAATAATTTAATAAACACAGTTGGCCATAAAACATTGTATTTGACAGATACAAACAAATAAAAGACGAATAAGACAAGCAAAAACTAGGGGTTCCAGCCACCCTAATACATACTTATTTCACAATCTGGCTGCAAAACACTGGACAAACGTTAACTCAACCACTGACTAGCTCTAATGATCACTGAAGCAACTGAGCTCCGGGGCTGCGGGACTGTTCGAAAGAGATACCGCGGCCCTGGAACACAAAGGGCAAAGAAGGAACATGGATGGGTTTTAGTCAGTACAAGTCTGATAGTCCCTTTCACTCCGCCCAGAGCTGGAGGGTTCACTTGAGGATTTACCATCCGAAAAAAAAGCAACTGTGTTAAAAATACTATTTTCCAAAATCAAATTGTTTTAGTTCTAGTCATCATCTTCCTGATCTTGTCCCATTTTACTTGGGGTCGGCGCAACACGTTTTTTTCTTCCATTCTCCTCTGTCAACTGTCATGCTATCATTTACTCCTTTTTCATTCATATCATTTCTCACACAATCCATCCATCGTTTCCTTGGTATTACTCTCCCTCAAAATTTATATTCATCATACTTTGGTCACATGCGATTGATGAAATTGTTTCAGTTCTATTAAGAAACAAAAAAAAATGGAGCCTATGGCAAATTGCAAACTTAACAATTTTCACTCAACATTCCATCACAATTTCAGTAAAACAGAAAAGACGAACTTCCATAAACAGCAACAATTACTAGATAGTATCTACTGAAGACTAAAGGCTACTAAAGGCTAAAAAAAAAATAGGTCACAGATCATCAAAAAATTTTGGACACGTATTTTTTCTTTTGTCACACAATCAAAAAATAACGACGATACAGCGCATCAAAGTTCAAGAGAGGGGCTTGTGACGTCACTGGCTAGTAAAAAGTAACTGAAATTGTGACGTCACCGCTATATCGTGGTCATTTTTCGTTTACATGACAAAAGAAAAAATATGTTTCCAATATTTTTGATAATCTAACTGACGGACTAAATAGATTTTTTCAGACAAACACAATATTAACTTTTATAAGCGCACTAGCTTATGACCGCGGCTTCGCCCGCGTGACGTTCGGTATCTGAACCACGGGATTATACTGCCGGGATAAATAGTATCCTATATGTTAATCCATGTTTTAAATTACCTATGTGCCAAATTTTATCCAAATACGTTCAGTAGTTTTCGCGTGAAAGAGTAACAAACATCCATCAATCTTCACAAAATTTAGCATTTTTGATATTAGTAAGATAGACACTCAGCTTCTGAACGTTAACCTGACATGTGAAAGCAGAATGATCTCCTTCGCAGAACTTCAGCTTAATCCCTAAGATATCCATGTAAATAAACATTAACAGTTGCATGACTCAATTCATAGGAATATGTGGCTTTCTTTACTTGCTCTGACTAAACTATTGCAATAATATTTGCTCTGTACACTTCATGATTTACTACTTCTTTGTCAAACATAGTAATTACTGTAGGCGTTAGTTTAAAATATAGGGTGTAAGAATCTCAAGCAATTCCTGCTTTTTTATCTTCTCATGTGTCACATTTTTTTCATCAGCCTGTTCATTATTTATTACGTCACCAGTACTTTCAAAAGGGCGATGGAAAAACATCGAAAGGAAATATCCGAGGACCAAAAAATCGAAGACTTGACATTCATGACCCGTTCTGGGTCATGAATGTTAATTATCTCCATCAAGTTACTACAAACTGTAAATTTTTTCCAAGTGATTTTAAACCATCAAATGTTGATGGTTAACTTCAAAATCGAGTGAGAAAATTTGACAGTATGTGGTAGCTTGATGCGCTGGCGACTGTACGTATTATGACTATCAATCGAGTGTCACTGGATATATGAGTAGGAGGAACTCGTGAAATGATATTGAGACACCATTCAACCAGATGACAGATCCATGACAACTCTCATGCACTGCCTTCTTTATTTGGACCAAAGACAGTATATCCATATGTAAACCTTCTAGTTTTTGTGGATACCGCGATTAAATGACAAATACAGCGTGTAATCACCGATGCACAAACACAAAATTTCTATGTGGGGGGTTCAAAATGATGTACTGAATACGTGGTACCGTTGTAACCGTTTGTACATCAGTATCCCTTCCACCTTGTATATTACGGAGCATCCTTAAATTGTCTCAATATTATTCACATTCGCCGAACAACAAGGCTAAGGAAACATTAATTGTGGAATAACCAATAACGTTGATTAATTGTCGTCAGTGACAGGAATCACCTCTGCCATTTTTACCAAAGTCGAGGAGTGGTTAGATGGTGAATAACACAACACTGGAAATTACCAACCAATATTAAAAAATAATTGATGATCAATAAAAACCGGACCTAACGTCAAACCCTGGGGAACTCTCGTTTTCCCTTGCGAGAAAGAGGAAATGGTCGTTTAGCCAAACGTAAACTTGCATGGTTATAAGTAAACATAAGCTTCCTTTAAGTAATGATCTATTAAAAGAGGGTAGATTAAAGATAATTGCACAAATTAACTTAATCAGCTCAGCGCACAAGAAACCTATCAACTTTTTAATTAGGCAAAACTAAAACCACCTTTATTATTTACTCCCATAAAATAATCGCCACGTATTCCCGTAGGTGTTTATTATATGTAACTAATCCTCATATACATGTGCGAGCTTTTGCCTTACATACTTAAGTTTTTTCTTTATTTGTTTACATTGCTTTGGTTAAAACTTTAAAAGCAACTGAACGCAGCGTTTGGTTCAGTGCGTGGAGAATGTTCGTGACGGACGCACGTACTCCGCGGCCGTGTTTTAAATATCGAACTCAGTAACGGGACGCGGAATCTTTTTAATTTTACACTTTAAATATCGAATCTCAGTTTTTAAATAACGTTTTTTATTTCTGTGGCGAGTACTTAACAATCTTTAAACCTAATATTGTGATAAAATCGTACTTATTTTACAAGATTTTGGTATAAGAGGTTTAATTCGGAATAATCTCTATTTACACTTGAAAAAATACTTAAAATTAATCATAATTTCTGTATAGTGTTAAAAAGTGATATAAATAAAGTAATTTTACAAAGTGACCGAAAATTTTCTGTGATCCAAAAATAATAGTGATTTTTTTAATCAAAAACTTTTTAAGAAACTTTACAATAAAGTGCAAATGTGCGCATAACAACTGGAACTTTCGTGAACCCTTAGTGAAATCGTAAGTGAACGCTTGTACTACATTTCAACGTTGTCATTATAAATCAGTTTTATTCGTTTCTTGAATAGAGAGCGCCTTTCATGATGAATCTCAAACAGATACTACGACATGTTTGTAGAATTTAAACGTTTATGTTGTATTTTAATTAACATCCATTCATTATTTTATTATTCTGCTCTTTAAACTGTACAGAAAAACATCGTCAGGATACCGGCATGACTTAGAACCAAATATTCAATGACATTGCCCGCGTCGTGTATTACTGTCCATTCTTATTCACAGAAAGGACGCCCGTAACAAAGCATGGGAATGTTATAGGCTGATTGTACTATTCATTCATTAAAAAAAATGGCGTCTGGACAATTATGATTGTAAAATATCGAATGAAAAAAGAAACGATGGATGCATTGTGTGTGAGAACGATGATATGGCTAGAATGGAAGTGACTACGGCGATGTTAGCTGATAAAGATGTTTTAAAGAAAACATTGCTCAATCCCATATAAATTAAGATGAGTTTAGAAGGCTGAATAGATAATGTTGGAAGGAGACATGCTCCTCCCCAAATAATTTTTTATGAGAGGTGAATGGGTTGTTCATTGAACACGTGCCTTGGAAAGCACGCTGAGCCGTTGGTCCCGGCTGACATTTGTAGATCTTTGACAGCTGTCACAGGTAGTCAGTGGCCCGAAAGTCTGACAACGATTCTTGACAACGGTTATTGCTAATCTTATTACACAGTACTAACTGGGTCGTGGAGGTCAGATAGGCAGCCGCTCCATGTAAAATACTGGTATTTAGCTGCATCCGGTTAGACTGGAAGCCGACCCCAAAATAGTTGGGAAAGTCTAGGCAGATGCTGATGATGCTGAGGATAAATAAAAGGGTGAATGGCTTACGTCCATTCATACTTTACAACCGACTTCAAAAGAGGACAAGGTTAATTGTAATACGAAGAATATAACGTTAATTAATAAAAGTACCTAAGTATTGTATATTTTTTAATGGTATTGACTTCAAAAAATGTGGTGTGTGCTGTATACGTATAGTTTAAAGCAATTGTAGTTTTTTGTGCATTCACTACATTGCTGTCATAAATGACATTGATTAATTGAATGAGTTGTTCAATATCATGAACTGTGGAGGATATAGCGTCAAAGTTAGCACGTGTAAAATAATTTATCGTATATTCTTCCTTATAAGCATGTATTTTTATCGGGTGTTGATATACATTTATATTCCCTACGGTAAATCTATCGTATTCCTTTTATGTATGAGTATTTTGTTAACATTTTTTGGCATTGGTTCATAGTCAATTTTAACTAGGATTTTTTTTTTATTTCTATTGCTTAATTATATAATATTGTGTGTAGTTTGACTTGTAAAGATCATAAATAAAAACAATTTGCAATGTCTTACATGAAACCGATTTATTTTTTAAAGAAATAATATTTTATTTGATTTAGTTTTACTCCATGCATACATTATATAAGTACCTACCTTGATAAAAAAGCATACATTTTAAATTGGTTTTATACTTAGAAAAAGCAATTCAATAAAAATAAAATATATATGTATATTCTATTTATACATAATAGAAAAATAAATAAAAAAACTTTACGCGTAGGTACATACCTCGTAAAGTTTTCTAGATACCTACCATAGTATATTTCAAATTCGCATTTCAATATTAATTATATTTTTTATAACCCATTTCAATACTTATAAAATTCTACTATAGTAGCTGAACTGAAAACAACTCTAAAAACTATCAATTTATTAATAAACTTGCCAGTACTAAAAAAACATTAAAAAAACTGACTATATGATTACCTATTCTATTTTAAGACAGTGTGGTTAAAAAACACAAACAACATATCAATATCTAAAACTTTTCACAGAATTGAAATTGAAGTGTCTGTTTGTAATTTCAAAATAACAGCTTTTTACTCAATGAATATGAAAGTAAATACGGTACATATCACAAAAAAAAAACATTTTTTAAATATTACTCTCGCTCTTTCTGTCCGTCTGTTTGTTTGACGGTTATAAGGAGTAACTTAGGCTACTTTTATTTTAGAAAAAATAAAAAGAAAAAGAAAAATAAATCCTTTGAAATTCTTCACAAAATCCGTTTCAAATAAGGGAGTAATATTTTTCTAATAATTTAGCACCGACGTAGATCACGGGGCACAGCTAGTAATAAATAAAACAATAACAAACTAAATCACCATTAAAAAATATGACTACCTATAAAAAGAACTAACGAACATTGTAGTTTAATTGGCAATTATATTTGCTTGTAACACTGATCGGCCTGTGACCACAGAATAAATATTACAAGTCTGTGACCACAATTTTATTTTCGTTGCTCTTAATAAAACCTTTAAAAAGGTAAATATTAAAGTTCTGGGGGGTTACTATGACGTCTTAAAGCAGGAGTAAGTCCAGTGTGGGAAAGAGACACAGCTATACAGGTCGTGTAGTGCCATCTCTTTCCCACACTGGAAATACTCCTGATTTATGACGTCTGGCAGGCCACCTAAGGGCAAAAAAAAAATGATTGGATTGACACACAATTGCCATCTTGAGCTGCCTGGCTTTCCCCAACTATGATGGGGTCGGCTTCCAGTCTAATCGGTTGTAGCTGAATACCAGTATTTTACATGGGGCGACTACCTATCTGACCTCCACAACCCAGTTAAAACGGGGTAATACGATACCTCTTGGTAAGACTGGTTATCAGACTTTCAAGCCACTTAATTTGCTTT
This sequence comes from Noctua fimbriata, assembly GCA_905163415.1. Classification (NCBI taxonomy): domain Eukaryota; kingdom Metazoa; phylum Arthropoda; class Insecta; order Lepidoptera; family Noctuidae; genus Noctua; species Noctua fimbriata. The sequence goes on along the minus strand of LR990935.1, from coordinate 10,809,322 downwards.
TCGACTGGACGCAGGAAACTCGATATGTAATGGGTGGTCACCCATCCGCAGACCAAAACCCTGTGTCAATTCTGTTGAATACGAAACGGTCTGAAGGCGACTGCCAGTTATATTTCCCGATTGGTAATTAATACAAAAAAGCATTTAAAAATGCAATTAATTCAATAGCGCACGGAATGGGCCTCTGGTACACGGAAACTATTACTAACAACAATTTGTACCTACTCGTAACTGAAGTATCAGCAAAAAAACATGCATACTGCTTGTCTCTCGGAACGTGCCATAGACGTCAGGGAAGAGTGACGTAATTATAGACCACAGAGTGAGACAAAAGAATAAAAAAAATATTGGTCAACCAGCTTGCGCCCGTAATCGGAAGAACGGTACGGCAGCGCATAAAATACGAACAAACAAACAAAACTTATTTTTTATAGATAAGCGGACAAAACACGATGAGAATAGAATGAATTAAATTGATGGGTATAATAGTTGTCCTGTCCTTTACAAAATTTACTTGGACGTAGCGCAGTACCGCATAACAGACCCCGATGCGAAAACGGTTACCACGTATTCAGTACATCATTCTGAGCTCCGCTGTTTCCTACAAAAGTGCAATACCTACACGGTCAAAATGGATGGAAAGTTTTTCATCGGTTATTTATAAAAAATCTGCTGTTCCATACATTTTGACCGTGAAGGTATTACACTTTTGTAGGGAATAACTGTTTTTTTTAATAGCGATAAAAGATTCAGTATGGGGGGGCTCAGTATGAAGTACTGAATACGTGGTAATCGTTTTCGCGTCGTTGTCCCTTCCACCCCGTATAGACTGATTGTAATATCTACCTGTCTTCTTCTCAATACATCTCTTAGCCGTAATCTAAACCATATCTATGATTCACCCTTTGTTTATTTAGTCCATCATCTCATCTGCTTAGCCTTTTCTCAAATTCATTGAGGTCGGCTTCCAGTCTTACCGGATGCAGCTGAATACCAGTATTCTACATGGAGCGATTGCCTATCTTACCTTCACAACCCAGTTAGTAGTGGGTAATACTCCCTTGGTAAGACTGGTTGTCAGACATTTGGGCCACTGACTACCTGTAACGACTGTCAAAGATCTACAAATGACAGCCGGGACTAACGGTTTAATTTGCTTTCCGAGGCACGGCGGAAACTCGGTGTGTAATGGTGGTCACCCATCCACAGACCGACCTTGGCAAGCGCGGCTTAACCATGAAGATCGACCCGAGCGGCTGTTATTATTTACCCACGAGCTCCTCCTGTTTATTTAGTCCATGTCCCTCCGTAATAGGAATCGATTAAAAAACTAAAACTTACCTCTTAAATAATTAAAGGATTTTTAGAACAGTAATTTTCCGAAACACTTGTTTTCAAACGTCAAAATTATCATCATTAATGCAACCAATTTGAACATGTTCTAGTAATTATCAATACTTAGCACGTTGATGTGTTACCCAGAAAGAATGTTATGATACCAATAGTTCTACGGAACGAACTCATTGAAAAATGGTCAAGGTTTACTAGTAAACTGCGTTCAGACATGATAAGCGTTTAGATAAATTATTGTGGCACAAGCTTTGTGTACTGACTCACATTACAGTTATATAAATTTTAATTAAATCAATGTATCTCAATCAAACAAGATAATTATTATGAGTAATAGTGTTCTAGAACTGTTCTTCTTGGCATATACAACATTATTTTTAGTATATGCGAAACCTGAATATAGTTTGTTCAGAATAAGTAACTGAATCGATTCCAATCATTTTTAAACCATGTTATATTTTGTACCAAAAATATTTAAAAAAAGGTTAAAAGTTGGATACCGAGCGACTTTGAGTACCTATCGCAATAATTTAGGTACCTTCTGCCAAATGATTATTATCAATGAGCTCAAGATGACGCTGGAGGCGCGCGCCACGTTTTTGTGCGGACAACTAGGTAACAGAACAAGCTTATAACTTTGTGATTTTTCATGATACAGTTTTGAAATTTTGTACATAGATTCTCTACATAAAAATACTAGACACGTGTATCAGGTTTCGCATATACTAAAACTAATGTTGTATAAGCTACAGTTTCTTTTTATATACTAAATAGCAGTGATGAAGACTTCATACAACTCGATTCCTACCGGATTCCCTTTGAAAAATGGCACAGTCGGTATTCTATAGACAAATAATGTACTGCGGCTATACTTCTTATAAAAATTGACCCTTCGCTACTGCTAAATAGGCTTGCGTTTGGCCGCAACTCGCCTGATATAAAGCGATGACGCGGCCTAGGGTGGAGCACTCTTGCCTAGAAGAAGCCGATTCACTCGAACTTTGAATCGATCTAGATTATAATGAGCAGAGAAGCCGGTAGTGAATTCCACAGACTGGCGGTTCACTGTTGATAATTATGATAGTGTTTGATAATACATCAGTTCGATGCATAGTTCCTATCTACATGTACGGAGAGAGCTTTAGGGCTTTGGACCGTCCATTTAAAGAATACGATCCGTATCTTACCTGTAGAACGCTGTTATAGTAGAAACTTAATAATTCCATGGACACTGTTGACCCAAGATGATACAAGTTCTTCCCAAGAGTTTTGGCATTTTATAGCTGATTCTGGCCTAAAGCCGCGTTGTCACGGTCAGAGTATGCTCGGACCGAGTGGAGTCGAAAACTCGTATTGTGACAACCCATATCAACCCATCCAAGTCATCATCATCATTTCAGCCGAAAGACGTCCACTGCTGGACATAGGCCTCTCCCAAGTGTCGCCACATTGACCGGTCCCGTGCGACTCGCATCCAGCGGATCCCTGCAATCTTCACCAGGTCATCGGTCCACTTAGTGGGAGGCCTTCCAACGTAGCGTCTTTCGGTTAGAGGTCGCCACTCCAGAACTTTTCGAACCCATCCGAGTGCCCTCGGATTATAGGTTACGACAATACGAGTTGAGTCCGATTAGGCATCCGAGTCCAATCGGTCCGAGCATATTCTGATCGTGTCAACGTGGCTTTACAGCTGCTAGTTTGAAATGGAACTGGGCTGGTCACATCTACCGCATGCCGGAGGAGCAATGGGCAAAAATAACGAGTCAGTGGATATGTAATAGCAAGAAAAGAAAATGCGGCAGGCCCAGAAGGAGATGACGGGATGAGCTGGCCTACAATCGTATTAGATCGCGAAAAGTGGAGGAAGGGAAGGTAGCCCTTTGCCCTGTAGTGGGACGATAAATAAGCGTGTTTAGCTACTCTTCATTCAGTGCTTATCCACTTTCCTTCTTCTACAATTGAAAATAGTTACTCTTCTGAAAATCTTTTGACTTTAGTGTCAGTTCAGGTATCTGCGTACTTCAAGCCTGATAAGTCATAGATACCTATTACTCATTGCTTGCGAGGCAACAGTTCGGAGACCAGCTAGGGATGTCCGAAAAACAACATAATTAACACGATAGCAGCTGCGTAATGTTTGAGGTCATATTATGAGCATATTGGGTTAACCACCCGCATTCTATTAATACATCGTCTGTTCTATCTTTAAAACTGTTTGAATAACAGATATTTTAAGAACTGATGTCCCAAACGTATGTAGTTACATAATGACTATTTTATCATGAGTAGGTATTGTCTGATTAAATGAGCGTTGCATAAGTTTTTAGTAGCCTACGTAGCTGATAACGTGTTTGGACAAGATACAAATATAACTCAATCTCTCTCTCTCTCCTGCCCCCGTAGCATGACCACCGTAGACAAGGATTTCTTAGTCGGAAGAATCGACAGATTGTGTCGACACAGTGACAGATTTCTTTGCACTATCTGTCATTTTGTCGATTCTTCCGACAAAGAAATCCTTGTCTACGGTGGTCATGCTACGGGGGCACAGTCACACAGTCTTTCACACGCTTGATAGCATTTTGATTGAAGTTTCTCCCGCAAACACTATTGTCCGATAGTCTCGCTTGACGACGATTCGACTCCGGTTTCCCCGACGTCAAGGAGACTAGGTTACAATGTCAATTCAACAATGCATGTCGGAGCCAAACCGATGACATCGTACAGCCCAAAGCTATTTAAGACATAACAAAGAGGTTATCAGAAGAAATTTCATAGAAAAATATGATGAAATGTCTCAGTGACGCATTAAAGCATCATTACCCTTCTTTTGGCTTCGCCGTTGTCGGTTAAAATGTCATTGCCCAGTTTGACACACACAGTTTGCAAGTAGATGACGATTTTGTTTTAGTTGGTCTATCGTAAGTTCATTTAAAACTAGCGACCCGCCCTTGCTTCGCACAGCGCCACCTATCGGGTTCAAAACTATATCTAATGTATCCTATATTTTAAGTTAAACATCTAGCAGTAGAGCGGTGAAAACTACGTTCAAATCCATGCAATAGTTTTTTTACAAACATACAGACAGAAAGGCATACAGACAGACAAAAGTTCTAAAACTTTTGTTTTGGCTTTTAATGCGCTAATGAAGACCCCCATATATTTTTCTTTTCAATCTCTTCAATGTACAGACATCGGCCTGTTACAATTTTATTACATCTGTAGAAGTCTTTGGTACAACCCATTTATATTTAAGTTTCTTAGACCTCCATGGCGGACTTTTATAGTCATAGTCAGACCCATAATTGAAAAGAGGACATCACAAAAGGCTTTTTATAATAATTCACAAAGCAAAATTTAAACCATTCAAATTCTAAGAAAGGAATCCGTATTTTTATTTGAAAAAAAAAATGCAGGTAACACCTGTTTCGAGAGAATTCATCCCGCCGTGGTTTTTTTAAATTAAACCTGTTGCTAGCTTATGGTTTAAAAAGCTTATAAAGCTAGCAATAACCCGTTTTGTTCTTAGGGTTCCGTCGCCAACGGGACCCTATTCCTAAGGCTCCGCTGTCTGTCCGACGGTCTCTCACAGGGCTGTATCTTTTGAACAGTAATAGGTAGATACTTGAAATTTACACGGAATGTCTTTAAATGGTCGCTATAACAAAAAAATAAAGATAAAAATTAATAATAGACTGGGTCCCCATATTTTATATCAACATTTTTCGGCATTTTTGCTCGAACTTAACAAGGTAAATACATACAAACGTGTAACTAGTATAACTACGAGTATAAAACGTACAACAAAAACAAAATATGTGGTACGGAACCCTGTGGCCCAATCGGGCGATTTTTTTTTAATGTGTTGTGTGATCGTAACTAGATCGTAATTCAAAATTGTCGCCCCCTTTATGCACATGACCCTAAAAGGAGATTAGGATGGGCAGATATTCCAATAACTTTGAATGAAGTTATGAAGAATATAATAGCGTAATAATTTTCAATGTGTTGGATTTATCTCATTTAAAAATACATGTGTTAACGTAATCAAAACCTAAAAACGCCGAACGCCGTTCTTCGTTTAAAGAAATATTTTATGAAGATTTGTGACAAAGATTTAAAATAATTGAAATTATTTTAATTACACAAATTACCCTACTTATCAAAATCATACCCATCATTCTGCTGCCCCGATCCCAATTTATTTGGGGTCGGTGCAGCATGTCTTCTTCTTCCATTTTTACTCGCCATCTCATCAGACACCTCCTTTCTTGCCATATCAACACTTCTCTCCGAAATATCATTACAAAATAATACACTTTAACAATAATAATATAATTAGTCGATAGTCGTGGCGGCCAATGGCTTAATAGCCATTAGCCTCGACCAATATCTGAAGAGGCTCTCGCTTGGCAGCTGGATCAAGGGTTGGATTCAGAAAGCAGTACTTCTGGACACGGCACGTATTGTTAGGAGGTTCCTCTCAAGAGCCACCGGTAGCTCGTACCCTGTTCCCGATGCTGGTGGGCTATTATTTTCTATATTTTTTAAAGTTTTTTATATATATAAGGTCTATCTTTTCATACACGAAATATTCTAAGAGTAACTTCTTTTGGTCGTATAGTCGCCATAGCAAATTTAATAATAAATATTATAATTCTTAATTTTATTGAGACTTTTTGCTTAAAACCTTTGCTCCCTATTCTAACAATGATAGTAAATAATACGACGTAGTAGCTAGCGTAATTAATGTTAAAAAATAACGAGCCAGTATTTATTTTATGGGTCAAGTACCTAATTTTAAATTGTTTATTTTTATAAAAAATATTCTTAGATAAAATAAAACCCTTGAAATGGCTTCGTTATAGCCGTTAGATGATTCTCTGAAAATATTTTGTGCATGAATAGTTAGACCTTATATATTTTTTTAATAAAAATAATAAAAAAATTAAATAATATGTTAGAAAAAAGAAAATAATTATTATGTTGTAAAATGTTTTAAGTAAACATTTTACAGTAAATTCATGTTGTGATATGAGTGACAAATTAAACTATTTGTGCACAAAATTGTATTCTCGTCTTCGTTTTAATCACTGATACTGATACTGCTAGCCTGCGTCATCCCACTGCTGGGCAAAGGCCTCTCCCCATGACTTCCAGTTGCTACGATCCAGGGCTAATGTGGGCCACTGGTCGTTTGTTATATCAAGTTCGTCCCACCATCTTCTGCGAGGTCTGCCGCGACGCCTTCTGGCTGTGTCAGGGCTCCAGAAAGTGGTTATTTTGGCCCACAGCTCATTGGGCATGCGGCAGACGTGGCCAGTCCAGTCGCACTTCAGCTTAGCGGCTTTTTGAGCAACGTCAGTCATTTGTGTTTTGGAGCGCAGTGTGGTGTTGCGTACATGGTCGGTGAGTTTGACGCCTAGAATGCTGCGCTCCATTGCACGTTGGCAGAAGTTAATTTAATCACTGCAAAAAACAAATTCACCGTGAACTGTTTTGGTTTATTTAACACTCTAATTATGACTGACAGACGAGGGCATCTCTGCTGTGTTTCTTTTTATCTTTTGCTGTCCATTTGTATTTTGCTAGGTATTTTTGGTTCACGATAATTTTACAAATTTTTCATGATATTTAAATGAAAATATAATTTTACTGAGCTAAAATAGTCAAATTAAAATGGAACTGGGCAGGCCACATGTCGCATCAAAATTGGGCCAAAGTGGCAACAGATTGGGTTCCGAACAACAGAACCCGGCGACGCAGTAGGCCCAGAAGGAGACGGTGTGACGAGCTGGACTCTTGTCAAAAGGATTGCGCCCAAATAGCCAAAGACATGGAAAGAGGGAAGGAAGGCATTTTCCCAGCATTGGGGCACATCAGGCTCATAATAAAATAGTCAGACCTATGCGTTTAGTACAGGAAATACAGAAATAACTTTAACTTAGCGTGAGCTTCTAGTTGCTTGGACAACTTTTCCAAGTTGTCACAGACTTGAATGCGGTTTGTCTACAAGGCATTAGTCCCATACAGTTGTATGTACTGTTCATTAGTGTACATTGTATGGTCGAGAAATGGGGTAAGTTCAAGTTACTTTCTTTAAATGCGTACTTTAAAACATTAAACACAACCAGGTGAATAATGGCAAACTTTATTTACTGAGCCCAAACAAAGCGTTTGGCAACATTGATGACGTTGCCAAACACTTTGTTTTAAAAAACTGGTGGAATAAAATATACTTTATTGTATACCAAAATTGAAACAACTGTTTTATAGTGCTGACAGTGTTTGGCAGCTGCTTGCAGTCTACATCCGCAAAAACGCAATTTTAACACATCAACTTTCAAGGCGAATGCTTATTTAATTTCGTTAAAGAAATTCACATACATTATGTTTTTGAACTTCCAACTATAAAATCACTAATTTTTAAAAAAACATACGTAGTCACATTAAGTTACTACAAACTGTCAAATTTTCTCATTCGATTTTGAACTTAACCTTCGACATTTTATGATTAAAATTTGACAGTTTGACTGTACACACGTCACGTCGTCATCATACGTTTTTTTTTGTTAATTTTGGAAGATGTCCACTCCTTATGTAGGTCTTCTGGTTTCCTACATTTATTCCCACCATCTTCTTCCACCTCCAAGGTCCAGCATAACGCCAACACGTGTCAGGGCTGCTCGTACCCACGTCCCCAGCTGTTATTTTGGTCCACAGCAACTCTTTGTCAATCGAGGTCAACCTAGTCTAGGGTTGCCACACGTCCAGAATTTTCCGGTCAAGACCGAAATTTCAGCATAGTGTCCGGAATGCTTAAACAGGGAATTCATTTAAAGGTCTGGATTTACCAAACATTAGAAATTTAAAACCAATTAAGAATTAAGATAATATAAAAATATTCTTTAACGAAATCAACATAGTTATCAACAGTATCACTTATACGTATAATGCAAGTAGCGCTTCTTATTAATATAATATTTTAAGTACACCACAATGTTCTGCTTAAACTTTTTCAACAAAATCGTTGTAAAAAAAATCGGAACTAAACTGCGGAAAAAGAAAAAAAACATTTTTTTTTCAAATGTCCAGATTTTCTGGGTCTGGGATCTGGGAACCCTAGCCAATTCCCAGTTAAACTATGCGACTTATGTCATAATGACGTCGCTGGAACTAAAATACACTAACTTTCCACGCCAGACAGATGCAAAAATACACTTCCCTGTTCAATCTTTTTTTCTAAGAAGTAATTAGATACAATAGTACTGTATGCCAACGCTCTGCAGACACGGTCAGACAACGTGGGGGCCGGGGACACGAGACTTAGCGAGATTTCAGTGCCTTAGTGCCTTACTGTACAGGGCGAACTTCATCAATCTTTATTTTTATTCTTTATCGTACGCATAAATCCTAATTTCCTAATCCAGTTTCCTAACTAATATTATAAATGCGAAAGTAAGTTTGTTTGTTTGTTACCTTTTCACGCCTAAACCACTGAGCAGATCATCCTGAAATTTTGCATATACGTTGTCTGGTATACAGGAACGGACATAGGATACATTTTATCTCGAAGAAAAGTACTGTTTCCGAGAAAATCAACAATAACGTTCTAATGATAGTAGATGGCGCCACGTGTCTTTCGAATAATCGAGTACAACCCGAGTTGATTGTCAAATTCTAAATTAACGTGAGCGAAGCCGCGGACAAAAGCTAGGTAAATGATGCCGTGACGTCTGACAGGGGAGAATGGAAGCAGAAAACGTGTTACGCCGACTCCAAATATAATAGGACAAGGGCAAGAAGATGATGATCGTACGCGTAAATTACATGGAGATTGTAAGAATAAAAAAAATACAAACAAAGGCGATTTTAAACCCAAAATTGAGTTTTCTGACAGCTAACCATATTGCGATAGTGAGCAAAAGAAAACTAAAAAAAACTTCAGACTACCTTAAGAAACTTACTTACACTACCTTAAGAACATATAATACCTTAATAACAAATAAAATGATCTCTATCTCTATCTCTCTCTCTATCTCTATCTCTAATATCAACTACCGCAGATAGGCTTCCCCCAAGCGCCGCCACGTCGACAGTCAGTTCTGCATATCTATTGACAAACGCTTCAATTAGATTTCGATTCGACAAGTCGTAGGTCTATCTTTATTGGCATTACGAAAGCGAGCGAGATAGACATACGACTTTCCGAATCGAAATCGGATCGAAGCGATTGTGAATAGCTATGCTGTGCTGCTTATAAAAAATTGCGAAAACAATACTGGCTTGTAACAAAAAATCTCCGAAATTGTCACCGAGACTCCTTTGAATATTTTTATTAACGCTCAAGTTGCCTAAAAGCACCCTGTATATCACCTTCTTCCTGGCACGCTTTATGAACGTGTCTGCCACGGAACCGAATGGTTTGTAAATTGGTTAAAAATAACGCTTTTAACCGACTTCTACAAAGGAGGAGTTTATATGTATTCCACCGATTACTCCGTGATTGCTAGGCCGATTTACGTGATTCAAATTTTTTTCATTTGGTAAAAGCAGCCCACGCGATGGTCCCGTATAAAATTAACTTTGCTTGCTTACGAGTTCGCTCACTTTCATACGTATTTTTTCTTTGTGGCCTATGTTCATGACATGATGGTCCCTTAATAATAATACTTCTAGTTATTTAAGTATAATTAATCCATGATCAGAATTTTTGTGGGATACTAGAACTGGTAAAATAGAAACTTTGTTCCAAAAAAAGCTTCTTTTTGTACAGACATGAAGCTACTACAATCTATCAAATTTCTTTAATAGATTTTCAACTGTATCGCTAAAGCATTAGGTTCAAGGTCGATTGGGGAAATTTGACAGTTTCGGGTAGCTTGGTGTGCTGGCGTCTGTACACGACATTTTTTAATCTTGATGATAAGTCTAACGAACTAAGGTACTTTCATAGTCTTACTATCACTATAACTATTGTAACCCGTATGTCTAAGATAATTGGGAAGCTGCTTCTTTATACAAGATAAAATGTTAACTGTCTCTTAACCATCTACCTGCCACCGAGATAACGCCGTTACTGATAACACTCATAAATTAGATTGTTCAAGGTTAATTAACAATGGAATGTACGGGATCTTAGATAACAACTAGCTGTGCCTTGTGATCTTCATCCGCGTGAAATTATTATAGCATAAAAATATTACTTCTCGATTTAAATTGGATTTTGTTAACAATTTCAAGGTTTTTTTTTACGGAACCCTAATTCCTTTTCTGAAATAAAAGTAGCCTCAGTTACTCTTTATAACATCAGCTATCGTCCAGTAAAAGTCCCGTCAAAATCGGTCCAGCCGTTTCGGAGATTAGCCGGAACAAACAGACAGGCAGACAGATAAAAAAAAAAAAAAAATGTTTATTTGTTATAAGAACGATAAGTAGGTACTTTCATCATACATTTAATAATAATACATTATGAAAGTCATTCGTTTGTTTTGAAATTACAAACAGACATTTCGTTTTTATTTATTTGTATAGGTCACGAATCATGAAGGTGTAATAAGAGTGCACCCAAAATTTCATACAACATGATTTAAAAGTACGTCCATGACGCGTCTCGTCCATTCCAGTAGCAGCCACGGAGTCTGGATTTGTGCCCGATTGATGGCAATAGGCTCGCGCCTTCTTACATGGGACACGAACATAACTGGTGAAATGTGGGTGTACTATTCGGTATACCTCTGTCCAACCCTTCGGGGATTACAGGCGTGATGTTTATCATCATATGCCTAGCCTTTTCCCAACTAAGTTGGGGTCGGCTGCCAGTCTAACCAGATGCAGCTGAAATGTATTTTACCTGGAGCGACTTCCTATCTGACCTCCACAACCCAGATAGTACTGGGTAACACGATACCCCTTGGTAAGACTGGTTGTCAGACTTTTTGGGCCACTGACTACCTAACGACTGTCAAAGATCTACAAATGACACCCGGAACCAACGGCTTAACGTGGTTTCCGAGGCACGAAGGAAACTCGGTATGTAATGGGTGGTCACCCATCCACAGACTAACCTAGGCAAGCACCGATCCGAGCGGCTGTTTATTATTTAGCCACGAGCTCCTCACAGGCGTGATGAAATTAAATATTTTTCTATTAAACAGCTTCTTCATGACGACACGACCAATAGTTTGATGATTCTTAGTTTTATCCAAAGTGAACTAGTTGCAATTGAACGTTGATACGCGGAACACTTCAACACTACGTCATTGTATGAATACTCTATTTGTTGGGTGTGTGTCATCATCGTGATCAGTTCGAGATTTTTATTAAGTAGAAGATAATGGGTGTAAAATATCCATGACCCGAAAGGCACTTGTTCTCCCCGTCATTGCGATTTTTTTTTTGTTCTAGAGTTCTAGACCATACTTGGGAACCTTCTTGTTACGGAGATATTAGAAAAAAAAATACCCCGTAAAAATCCCGTTTCTAGTCTATATAATAATATTAGAGGTCAAAGTTCCAACTTTTTCACAAGTTTTTTTTTCATACTTGTTTTTAATGTATTTTTTTTAATACCTCTACGACCCCCTTAATATTCAGTGCATCTATCAGCACAATGTTTTGAGTACGTCACATTGAGTCCTACCGTAAAACGTGATTTTTCACCCCAAAAAAAAATGTCGTTTCCCAGCAATATTTTTTGCGTAAAGTTACTTAGTTTGATATACAGAACGCTTGATTGACGGCTTCGTGAAGGGTCCGTTTACACCTTGTATACACGTACCAGTGTCTAAATCTGAAAATTGAAGAGAATAATAAAATCTCGACGTAAAATAGTAACACAATGGTAATTAAAAGCTACAGTTATTTAAATACTCACGGCAGCGTTAAATTAATACTGTGTACTGCACTAGTTTAAGAACATAGAATCTAAACATACTATTCACTAATAATCAAATGCAACTCTGTTTGTCCGTCAGTGTTTCATGCCTTTAAAGCTGAACGGATTTTGATGTGGTACACGGGTAGACCATAAATACTTGAACTTATCTTTACATAGTATAAAACAAAGTCGCTCCCGCTGTTTTTACGCTTAGATCTTTTCAAATACGCAACGGATTTTAATGCAGTTTTCAGCAATAGATAGACAGAATCAAGAGGAAGGTTTATATTAATATTGTACCCGTGCTGCTGAGGATAAGGTCCTGGGTTTTATTCTCAGGACAGGCTAAGTGTTATTGGGTTTTTCATCAGTAATTTCTCAGTAGCAGCCACAGAGTCTGGATTTATGCTCGGTTGATGGCCATAGGCTCGCCCTCTATAACTTGTGGGTGTACTATTAGGTACAGTTCTGCCTAACCCTTCGGGGATTACAGACGTGATGTCATGTTACGTTGAACTTATATTCCGGTAGTACCTTTCCGTGTGATAATTTTAGACATACACGAGGCGCAGCCGCCTTGAAAAGTTATGCTCTGATATAAATTAACGAATGACTGCATGATAGACTTTTGTTGATGGTCTTTGTCACGCACATTTCGTCGGCACGTGTTTCTATTATATTTATTCTAGGACAGTTTTCATATACAAGGCTATCATGTTTTTTATGTTTATTACATTAAATAGCCGCTAAAAATTTAATCAGAAAAAGTATGCGCTTCGAAATTAATTTCATTTGATTTATTCATAATTTTACATTGTGGTGAATATACAGGGTGTAAACAGACACTTCACGAAACCGTTAACCAAGCATTATTTACATCAAACCTAGTAACTTTACGCAAAAATTATTGCTGGGAAACGACATTTTTTTTGGGGGTGAAAAATATCGTTTTCCGTTAGGACTCGATCTAATGCACTAAAAACATTGTGCTGATAAATTCAATAGTACGGGGGTCATGGAGGTGTTTAGAGTATAAATCGTACATTAAAAACATGTAAGTATTTAAAAAAAAAATAGTGAAAATTTAAAAAGTCGGAACTTTGACCCCCAATATCTCCGTAACTAGAAGGTTCCCGGGTATGGTCTAGAACAAAAAAATGATCACAATGACAGGGAGAACAAGAGCGTTTCGGCTTCGTTAAGGGTCTTCTTACACCCTGTATACACCACTAAATTATCATGCAAACATAAAAGCAATATTCATACACCCAGCCACACATACATAAAACAAATGAACAGAGAGAAACAAAAAAAAATCTGTTGTCACTTAACACAGATATAAATCAGTCGATATGATTAGTACACTAGCGCATTCATTAAATTGTTCTCAATCGATTATGACCGTATCGAGAGGGCTACTAAATATGGACGATGGGTGTAACCGGCATATAATTTTCATGTCCTTTTGTCTTTTTTTTATTGAATACTTTCAATGGTTCATGCATGGTTGCTTGTGAGGATTATAATAAACGCGTCCCGCCATCGGGAGCATTCGCCTGTAATGTAATAGATTCTTGTCTACAAAATCGAATCTTGGATTGTTACATTCCAGGCGGTAGGTATTTAAACTAAAGTTATAACATTAAAAAAAAACTTGTGAAAAAGTTGAAACTTTGACCCCAATATCTCCGTAACTAGAAGGTCCCCATGTATGGTCTATCTTGAACAACAAAATGATCGCAATGACGGGGTATATTTACACCCATTATATTTCTGATGCAATAGGAGGCGAGCCAACTGGGTTCAAATCCTGCTGCTACTGAGAAATTCATAATGGACTAACTAACCCAATAACTTTATGTTCGACCTGAGAATTGAACCCCCGACACTAACACTAGACCAATGAGGTAGTTTTTACAACAGGGTTTGCTAAAGACGTCAATGTAACAGGCCGAAAATTATCGTGCGTCAATATTTGTTACCGGTGACGAATCAATCAATTTTGATCAATCGAATTTTTTGCTGAATAGTAATTTAAAAAAAAACTCTTATTCTATCTATAAAATAATTATTATTATTGCAGGACTAAAGTCACTCGACCACCATTTTGAATTCCGTTCATCATTTCAAACACTGTTCTATGCTTTCACGGTTTACAACTAAACTTATACTGTCACTTACGGGATATCAACCCGCGATCATGGCGCTTGAAACAGCGTCGAAATACCGGGAGCTCAAAATGATGAACAATCACGGAAGATATCCCGTAAGTGACAGTATAAGTTTCGTTCATCAATTACCCACCTATTATTCTAGTCGTTGTTTTTTAGACCATCAATCAAATTTTTTTTGGTAAAATGGGAAGCTCAAGAAACGATCAATTTAAATTAGTTTTTTCTAGTAATTCAATAAGTATTAACAATTCGCAATGCTCATAATCGCCTTGCAAGATTTGCCAATTTTTTTAGGTAGCAGGAAAAACAACACATTAATATTACCATGAGCTAAGATAGTCTATGGCGTACATTCATTTAAAATATTATAATAGTTTATGGAATATTTTACCTTCCTCGTTCTGATAGTCGTGTCAATAATACGCAAATGCTGAAAACTTGCAGGATTGATGTCAGGATGTCAGCCATTTTTAAAACTGTAATAAAATAATATGATAATATGTGGGGAAACTTTGCATTCGAGGTGGAATTAACATTCGAGCTGCAGGCGAGGGTGTTATGGAGACAAGAACTGCAGTAACAAATCCTCACGAGTATCAAACGACGTTCTTTCGAAGAAATAAAATATTAGAACGGAAAGTATGTTAGGAGTAAAAAACTATGATTAAATTCGTGCTTTGCTTTCGCCAGGTTGAAGAAGAAGCAAAGGTATGATGCCGCTAAACAGCCTAACACCTAGGTATAAGCATCATGCCGAAAGATGTCTGATGATGAATTTTATGTTGCTACGAGTAAAGTATTTTGTATCCTATACTAATTATAAAATAGGTAAGTTAAGTTAGTAAGTTGCTCGTAGAATACGTGGAAATCAGTTTTGAGTTTTGTTGAGTGTAGGTATACATATTCGTACTCGTGAATGTACAGGAGGAGCTCGTGGCTAAATAATAACAGCCGCGCGGATCAATCTTCAGGTTAAGCCGAGCTTGCCTAGGTTGGTCTGTGCATGGGTGACCACCCTTTTCATACCGAAACTCCGTGCTCCGGAAATCACGTTAAGCCGTTGGTCCCGGCTGTCATTTGTCAATCTTTGACAGTCGTTTTAGGTAGTCAGTGGCAGTACTAACTGGGTTGTGGAGGTCAGATAGGCAGTCGCTTCATGTGAAATACTGGTACTCAGCTGCATCCGGTTAGAATGGAAGCCGACCCCAACATAGTTTGGGAAAAGGCTAGGCAGATGATGACAGGATGTACCGAAAACAAAAGATCCTACCTATAAAATCGTCATAGCCATAGCGTGCAATCACGCATTCAATGTCAATGTCACAGATGCAGCGTGACATATCACGTTTGTGTAGACGCATGCTCCATAAAGATAGTACAAATATTTCCATTGTTAATATAACACCACTTATTATTTAGGACTTGTGTGACTACTGTTCAAATATAATAATGTCTTTAATCTAGGTAAACTAAATGCAATAAACTTTTAGTTTCATCAAACGGCAGATTATACAGGATGGTTTTTATGCTTCACTAGTTTTACCCCCTCTGGGGGCCTCATAGTACGGGCAATGGATGTTGTTTACCAAATATTGTTTGTTTACCGTGTTGCGAATCCATGAAAGTATCAATATTTTGGAATCGAATTCTCAATCTCAATAAGACGTGCATCTTGAAGACAATGAGCATCTATTTTGGATCGAATTGTGCAGTTTTAATTTTCACTCTTGAAAAGGCTGTCAAAAGCTTTAGCATCACGGTGAGAGGGACATCGACGCAAAAATCAAAATATCAATCCAAAATTATATGAATTATTCAGCATAGGTATTACGCTACGGGGTGTAGAATTACACCATCAAATGCGAAAAAAATATCAGCGGTCCCATAGTAAATTTCAATACCTACTCGATCCAAATGTATGGGACAGATGATAATTTCGCCTTTACGATATTGGACCCATGGAAGAAGTTGTTCAGTTTGATGGTCTGCAGCATATCCTTTCATATGACTATACCCTTTCTGTTACACCCTGTATAGTAGTATACTGTTTTTTTTAATTATTAAGAATAAAATCCACCATGTATAATTTTCTATCTGTTCACGTCACAGACTCGTACTACACACTACGTGATATACGCATGTCATAGAACTGCTTATGATTAACTACCAATATAAACTATTATCTAACCTCTAGCCTTTGCATGCTGTGTGCAAATGATGAGAAATCTCCATGACTCACTGACGAATGCTGGAAGCCAATGCTCTGAAATGTTTCGGGTTTATTAAAAAAGAATCAGCTATTCCATACTAATTTGCCAACACAATCAAAATGTATAGAACTGCTAATTTATTTTTAACTAGCACCTCGCACGCGACTTCGTCCGCAAAAATTGTGATAGCTGGGCTAATTTGCATGATGTAAATACAATTTATAGCCTATGTTACTTCCTGATAATTTGGCTTTCTATTGGTTAAAAAATTGTTAAAATCGGTCCAGTAGTTTCGGAGCTTATTCGGTACAATCAAACAAACAAAAAAATCTTTCCTTTGTATAATATTAGTTTATAATAGTCATGTAAAATTCATTAAAATCTCTTTACTGAATCCTTGGTAAAAGTTTGTTTCACAATATCCATTACAACGTGTATATTATAAGTAACAGCGACTGCAGTCGATTGTTTTCTAGAGTGGTTGTCGAGATCTTTGATATGCTGCTCTTTCATGTGACTAACATATTCAACTTTGGCCGAAAAACTCGAACAGAAAGCAGACGTCAGAACACCATTGACGACATTCTAAGATGAGACACACGTGATAAACGCATGTCATAGAGCTAATTATAATAAAGCTGTTATCTAGCCTCAAGCCGGCTGCGGCATGCTGTGACCAAATGATGAGAAAACCTCCATGATGACATACTGCTCATTGAGGAATGCTGAAACAATGATTGACATTGATTTGTGACACGCGCGTGTGATTGACTCTTGTTTGGGACGCACGGTTGTGATATTACGCATAGATATGTGTGTTGTAATTTTGTTGGTTGCAATGACGTTTATATATACGCTTTTAAATTTAATTCAACTGTTTCTAAAGTCAATTGTGAATCAACGTTTTAGACTACTTTTAGTTTCAAAATTTATACTTTGTTTTAAACTTTGCAACGTTATCAGCAAAGTCCTTGACGTTGCAGAAATTATTCATAAAGTCTCTCTATTCTTATAGTCTACATATAGATGACCATTGGTAGCAAGCGTCCAAACCAACTAGTACCAACTTGTACTACAGTCTGCCAACATCTTCATCAGATCCTCATTTGTTTACGGGTCGACGCAGTGTCCTGTGATCTTAATTTTTATACAATCCGATCTCCGTTTCTAACCTTCTTTCGTCTTTTGATGATGAGCTAATCATCATCACTGAGCATAGGCCTTCCCTCTTTTCTCTCTCCTGTCTTCTTTGGTCTGCATGAGTCTCACCCAGGTGTTACCCGAAGTTCGAATGCATCCACGTTAATCGATGCTATAATCAAATCAAGACTGTGTGCACGTCTGCCAGGGCTGCGGGACTGTTCGAAAGAGATACCGCGGCTCTGGAACACAAAGGGCAAAGAAGGAACATGGATGGATTTTAGTCAGTACAAGTCTGACACTCCCTTCCACTTCGCCCAGAGCGGGGGGGGGGGGGTCATTAGATGATTTCCCATCCTAAACTTAAAAAAGTCTGTGCACGAAATGTCTCTCATTCCTCCGCATCACATACCAGGGAAACAACAGACGAAGGGAACACATAAACGTATTTGTTTTGCTTAAAAGCAGATTACATTAATCCATTCAAGAAGATAAATCTAGCACGCGTCTAATAACTGATAGACAAGATCCACTACAATCTACCCTATGATATAATCTGACATGACCTGTGACATTGACTGCACGCTCAGATGAATATATTGACAATACGTGATCATTATATTGACTTGAACGTTAATCGAGCTGAACATTTTTATGTGATTCACGCGCCAATAGATTCTTGTTATTATTCAAGAGGTTTGTGGGAGGATCTTTGCAGTAATGCAAAGCAATTATCTGAATGGTGGCTAAATTCACATTTTTCGTCAAGTAGTTTTGAAACCTTAGGAGAAGACACGTAGGTAATAAATTAAATTAAAATAAATTTCATTTATTTCAGGTCCGAGACCCACATAAAAACATAAATAGATAAAAATACAAATGCAAACACATTAATTATAGCTAAAACCTAAATTTCAGAATTACATTACATTAGAAACATTATTGAATTAAATTAAAAAGTCAAAAGTAAAATACACAATCGATTTAGAATAAATTAATAAATGTCGAAATAAATTATCATATTATTAAAACATTAATGTTAGTAATGATAATGATAGACCCGACCACGCAAGAGAGGATAGAACTTAGGTATAACTTGTAAGCTGTATTCCAGCTTGTAAATGTAGGTCCGACCCACAATATTATTGGGTCGCATGCAAAACGAACCGAATCCATAGTCCAGCATTCAAAAATACAGTACATTAACGCTATTATACGGAGAAGTACGTGGTCTAGTTTTCGCGTTTTCGTTTCTTCTCTTCATAATTTATCTACGAAAAGGCGGAACGTATCGATTCGTACTGCTTACGATTGTTTTCTTTTTTATGCGCTAACGTCTGTGGCTCTGTGTATGTTACTTTTTCTGCTCGAGTACCATTGTATTTCAATGTATTTCATTGTTCTCTGTAAAATACACACTTCTTAGTCTTTCCTGGAAGTATGCGGTCAGCTTCTAATTAAACCCAATTAAAAATCTAATTTTAACTTCAAAACCGCAATTTCGTAGGAAATACTGATCTTTTGGTGCAAGAGGACCGAATGAAACCTTCCTAAAATCGCTTTCCAAATGTTTCGTATTTCTATAACGTCTTTCGACAGGATATCGTATGCCTTTTCGATAGCTTATGTCAATGGAATACTATTTTAGACGTTTCCACCATCTTGATTGCTGAAGTACCTATGTCACTTTGTTAACGTCCTCTGCTTTATCAAATGAGTTAAGGTAAAACTCTCTAAACATTTAATAATCCCTTCAAAAGTCAGTTTCCAACAGCTTGACATTGTTATCTCAATCGCTTCATAAAATATAATGCGTTAACTCCAAGTGAACGGTGTGCTGACGCGGTAAGACCTTGATCAAATTGGCTTAGCAAGGATTTATGTACCCTTGTTTATAATATACCACATTACTGCCTACTTCCTTTGGCAGCTGCTGTATGTAATCACGACTTTCCTGGTCGCTAAGTTGACAAGATAAAGATAGTTGCTTGCATACTTGGTATACTTTGTTATCCATAGACAGTTCTAGACGTAGACACAAAGGAGTCTTTACTCTTATGATACACAATAGGAGGTCCTAATCTGATCTACGGAAGTCACACACAGTTTTAATCTATCTTACATAACATAACATCACCCCTGTAATCCCCGAAGGGTTAGGCGGAGGTGTACTTAATAGTACACCCACATTTCGCCCAATTATGTTTTAAGGGCATTACATGGCTCAAATCCCAAAAACAGCGTATGTTCAAAGAAATTTGTTGATGAATCCCTTCGTGCGTTTTCCGTGTAAAAAAAGTATGTTATAGTTAAGTTCATCACAAATAAATTGTATTGTTTAAAATTTTAATAAACCTTCTCAATTTTTTTTGGTTAATCGTAGAAAATAGGTCCTTTTTCAACCTTAATTGTAAATTATCTCTGTAACAGCTGAATAGATCGGCATGAATTTTGTAACAACAAATACGTAATGATATATTTAACAATCTGTATAGTTTTTTTTCTGTTATTTCTTTTAATATTTTTAAATAATAAATAAAAACCGAAATTTTGCGAAATTAGCGGGGCAAGTCAACAAAAACCAGTACAGGGATCAAATCATCAAGGTCATCGAGCAATGTAATGCCCTTAAGCACCATGTAATAGACGGCCTATTGCCATGAACCGGGCACAAATCCAGACTCCGTGGCTGCTACTGAGAAATTCCTGATTGAAAAATCTTAAATCTTAGTGAACTTTTAAGGATTGAAATAGATACCTACATGCATCCTATAGGAGATAGGTACATACGTTGCTAGATTTTTTCGTGCGTGTCTGTAATTTTTAGTAGCACCATACACTTCGCAAATCATAACACGACTGTTTCAATCAGGGGACTGCCGTCACTGGACTAGTTCCAAGGACTTGCTTAACATAATAAAAGTTTGGTGTGTCAATGTAAGGTCGGCTTACAAAGCTGGTGGAAGATTTTGATATGAAGCGTGGCTTGCCTAACTTCCGCCTTTTTATTTATTTTCTAAATAGCGGCCAGTCATAAAATCAGTATAAATCAATAGCTGTATCAGTACAAACAAGTTTTTAATGAAAAAAAATCTTCTAAAACGTCACATTTCCTAAATATAAGCCAACAAAGTTTCGCTGCTGGCGAAGATTGTAATTTTGATGGGTTTTATCTTGGAAACGTGACGGTTTAGAAGATTTTGTCCCATACAATACATATTTGTATAGATGCCAGCTATTGGTTAATACAGGTATAATGCGTGGCCGTTATTTTGAAATTAAAATAAAATGGCGGAAGTAAGGTAGGACAAATGTACCACCTGTATTTAAAATAATGTTTGACATAACTTTGACAAATTGCACAGACGATGAAATGATTCAGTAGATAAGTACTGTAAAACAATGAGCACATTGTTTTAATTGTCTAATTGTGACGGTCCACTGACCGCTTGCTAATTTAATTTTGGTAAGCCATTATGGTTGCAGGAAGTGGAAAATTATCAACGTAGTCATCTAGTTGTGTTTTGTTTTAATTGTAGTGTTGCACTGACGTTGCTCAATATCACCACCACATTGTTAACTAATCACTACACGACATTTTCTTGTAATAATTTGATTATTTGAAATCTGAGAAAGTCTGATAACCAGTCTTACAAGGGGTCCCGTATTTCCCAGTACTAATTGGGTTTTTGGGTTCGGTAGGCTGTCGCTCCATGTAAAATACTGGTATTCAGCTGCTGGCTGGAAGCCGACCCCCACATGGTTTGGAAAAGGCTAGGCAGATGATGAAAATTGTCGAATTATCTAGGTATATTTTAATGAATTTTCAGGCCTCGTTTTCTGGTAGACTGAAACTGAAAACAAACATTAATATTATTAGTAGTACTTGATAGAAAATATAGGAATGCTAATGCTACTTATGTATCTTTCGTAATTATGGATCTCTTTATTCAAGTCTCCTTTTCTTGTTATGCATTTTTGAATTGTTATTATCGTATTTTCCAAGGACCTTTGCATATACTCTAAAAAAAAAAACTGCATAACATCCGTCAGCCTTATGCACGATGACCGCTGGGCGAAAGTCTCCACACGATAGTTGCCGGAAGACGGACGACGCCGCCGCCGAGGTCGGCCCAGAAAGAGGTGGCGAGACGATCTGGACGCGTACCGCGAGGGCTGGCCCGAGGAGGCGCGGGAAAAGAGTACATGGAAGGACTTGGGGGAGGCCTTTGCCCAGCAGTGGGACAGTACAGGCTAAATAAAAAACATCCTATACCTCACAACTCCAGGTCATTAAGCGTCCACAAAGTCCTTACAATATCCCACAGGTTATTTGCTTTAAAATAACTATATTTAAATATCCACGTAAGTTTTACGATACTATAATTGAACCAACACGTGATCAACCTTCACAATATTCCAGGTCGGTCTATAGTTATCTGGCATGGCTGGTCTGCGCCTATTTGGCGTAGCCGTGAGGCACACATATCTGTTTCTATTATTTGGCAGAATATGTTGTCGTCTATTGCAGTCTGTGCTTTATACATAGCTAGATATATTTCTTTAATTTTGTGTGAGTATTTCAAACATCTTTGTTTCTTTTCTCCACAGAATCTATTCCCCGGACCATGCGCGCATAAGCGGCGCGCACACACGCGATACCGGAAGTAGCGCAGCGGCGCGCGCGCGACATGCTCGGGGTACTTCCGGTGCGGTGGGTCGCGCGCCTCAAACATGGCGGAGTCGTCAACCAGTTCCTTATGGCCACCATGGGTGAGTTTTATGACTTTTAAGTATTTTTTTGTACACAAAATATGAATGAACTTTGTTTGGGAGTGAAATTTTGATTTTGTTTCAACATCGTGAATAGTGAAAAATATCATGCAGTTAAGCTGCTCATTTTGAAAAGGTAAAACATGGAATGCCTTTTTTAAAGAATTTCTACTTTCCAACCTTCGTTAGTGCGAATTTGACTGATGAAACTAAACGCGGTCAACCGAACCGTAATCTCGAGCTGTCAGTGTCAATTCCATAACACAATATGATGATACTGACAGCTAATGAAATTTTTTTTTTAAATTCATCGAAGCACTAATAAAAAAGAATAAATACCATGCGTACAATAGCCAATTGAATACAGAGTGGAAGACACCGACGAATACCACGGATTCAGTTATTAAATACCCCACATTTTTTTTTTTAAACAGCTGTTGCCTACAAAAGTGCAATACCTATACAGTCAAAATGTATGGAACACCTGTTTTTTTTTTTAATTGCCGACTAAAAATGTTGATGTGCGATCGATCGATTTCGATGTGTGTACATTGAAAATTTTCATCAGAATTATGTTCTGAATATTGGTAGCCGTTGGTGTGTCGTAACCCTTCCACCTTTTTTATGTCACCGTAAAATTGTAAAAACCGTTAGATTATAATCTATCTAGAGAGATTGAAAGCTGTCGAAAGATTGTGAACCGTAACATACTGTTAACAATTTAACGCATTACTAAGCAGTGATAGCCTAGTGGTGTAACCGTCGAACTGACAAGCCATAGGTCTCGAGTTCGAATCCAAGACACGCGATTCATGTGCGTATAGTATAATTATCACTTGCTTTTCGGTGAAGGAAAACATCGTGAGGAAACCAGCATGCCTGAGAGATATTTCTCGACAGCATGTAAACCCAAGTCAGAGGCCCATGGGCAGCATAAAAACTCTGACACCAGGTTAGGAACTAACCCCACGATAACAAACGCATTACTTTTCAGTAGATTATAATCTATCGAAGTGAAACCGTCAAATTGTGAAATGGCATTTGTACACAAAGATATGATCAGCTGTATTGACATAGGCTCGGAAATAACAACCCACATTCGCATTACTCGTCACATTCCATCAGTATGTAGGTACATACGTTCAGTATGTTATTAAATGTTGGTATGTATGTAGGTAGCATTCGCAGGAACAGCATTGTCACGTCTGATGCGATTGTGATACAGATAGTTTCGTGCTGGTGCATACGAAATGAAAATGGGGTTTTTGGTAGTTATTTTGATGAAATCACTCAAGAAATTATAATTTTCATTTTTTTTGTTTTTTTATTGGTGAATTGGGAAAATCTCGGTCGCGCCTGTTGTATGTCGAGATCTCGAATGGCCAATCTCGACACAGAGATTTCAGATGACCAATCTCGATTTCCCAAATACCAGCAATTTTATTTAAATCCTGTCATCTCCTTCGTTAATAATAATAATAAAAACTTTAGTGCTAAACAGATTACAAAAGGGTTGCCTAGGTCAAGTTGAAAACTACTAAAGACACTAGTTGTCCGGCGTTTTGCTATTTCGCCATTTGGCGCAGCCGTGAGACACAGAGTTTGAGTTAATATTTTTTGTTCATATGTACAGGATGTTACAGAATAAACCACAAGACCATGAAACAGAACCACTTTTGATTTAAGACTTTTGGAAATTGTTAACTTTTTATAGCTTCCCCCTACATGTTGATCAGCTGATCGCGTCAGTTCCTATTGAAAGTCAATTTTTTTGCGAATTTCAAGAAATCGTAGAACAATACTTGTCTAGTTTCATGGCCCGAGACATCACGCGACAAGTCTTGCATTTATTATTTTACACTACACCTTACCACGTAAAAGAAAACAAAAATTTAAAAAAAGAATAACAAAACTTTTTTTTTTATAATTTTTGTTTTATAATTTTGTGCAAGGAAAATAAAATGTATTTACTGTATTTCTTTCACTGGCTCCAAACTAGGCAAGTCTGTATCTTGGGCACCAATGACATTATTGCTGAGATTCGGTTAGGATAAAAACGTTCCACGATTTGATGCAACGCAGTAATATCGACACTTAACGACACTCAGCCACGTGTACGTTATTGTTTTGCTGTTGTTTACAAACGTAAGCCGCTTGTCGTTAATTGGCTTTTCTCGGCATTGTTTGTGTCAAACACAATCAAAGTCAGCTGAAATGTGTTACTTTACCGAGTGAGATATAGGAAACATCCTGTTGACAGGCTTCGAAAATTCAGCCATTCATTTTGTGCATTCATTGTTACTATGAATGTGGCGACACTTGGGGGAGGGCTATGTCCGGCAGAGGACGTCTTTCGGCTGAAATGATGATGATTTTTACTATTGTCCATAATTACTTTTTTAACATGGTTTAAAAAAAATAATGGAGGAGGCGAAATGAGTAAGGATTGTATCAGGTGGCGTTCTGCGGTTTCTGCCTACCCCCGTGGTAAAAATGCGTGAATATACAGGGTGTAAACAGACCCTTCACATAGCCGTCAACCAAGCATTCTGTAAGTACATCAAGCTTACTAACTTTACGCAAAAATTATTGCTGGGAAACGACTTGTTTTTTGGGGTGAAAAATCACGTTTTAAGGTAGGACTCGATGAAAAGCACTCAAAGCATTGTGCTGATGAATGGAATGAATAGTACGGGGGTCGTGGAGGTATGTAAAGTAAAAATCTTACATTAAAAACATGGATTTAAAATAAAACTTGTGAAAAAGTTGGAACTTTGACCAACCCAATATCTCCGTAACTAGAAGGTTTCCAGGTATGGTCTAGAACAAAACAATGATCGCAATGACGGGGAGAACAAGTGCCTTTCGGGTGTGTTAAGGGTCTATTTACAGCCTTTATGTATTTATGTAATGTGTATCTTATTAGTAGTTACCTACATAAGCTTGCGTTTGCTTAGTATGAAATCTATCATGAAGAAATTACAAATCGTGTACCTCCTTTTAATCGGTACTTACATTTTTGAAGGGATTTTCGTTAATAAGGTTATTCTCCTGTTCCGAAACAAAGTCCTCCCACGTTTGGGTAGCGACTGCGTCAAGTTATCTTAAGTACTATAGAGTTCACTGACTACTTTTCACCCTTATAATAAGGCTAGGGCCCTAAGACTTAGGGCCTAACGCAGTGTCCTGCTTGAGCGACGAATACGACGTAACAAGGCTCGGATATCGGTTAAATTTTCAAACCGTTATTACGTACTTTGACGCAAAACCTTTATATTCGGTTTCGTTCGCATAAACCGTTATTATTAAACCGGTATTTGGAAGAGTATTAACATAAAGGTTTTTTCGGTTTAAACGGTTTAGAGCAATAAAAACCGTTTAATACGGACGCACGATAATCCAACGTCGCGCGCTGTTTTGTTTTTATTCCGTAGTAAGAAATTTTTAGTTTCGGTCGGACGTTTATTTATGTCATTGCATCAATAAGCTCCGCTGCAAAAACAAAAAAAAAATGGGTAAGTATCTAATATTTTTTTTGGTGAAATTAAGTTGATAATGACGATAAATAATCGGTAAACATAATACATATTACTTTTCACAGATCATATGGACCAGTTAGATAATCAGTCATTTTTTAATGAAGAAAAAAACTGTCAATATCTCGGTAAGTACCTAAACACTTCAATTCTGTATTCGACATTAAGGCCCGCTTGCACCGCGAATCGCTAAACGCGTTTAACGCTAAACATATTTAAAACAGCATTCTGTCTCTGTCATCTTCAAACGATTGATAAAAACAGAACGATGTTTTAAATGCATTCTACGTTAAACGCGTTTAGTGATTCGTGGTGCAAGCGGGCCTTAAACTCTCAAAATTAAAGGATAAATAGGCCACAAAATGCCCGATCTAAGGCCCAGTTTCACTGTTGGTATTAACGACCAGTGAAACTGGGTCTTAGATCGGGCGTTTTGTGTGTCTATGTGATAAAAACTATTTGAATGTTTATTTAAATGAATGTTATATTATTTTGTAACAGGTGAACCACGAAAAAGAAGAAAGGAATATTCTGATGATGAAGATCAATCCCAATCTTTGCTAGCACCTAAAAACCGTACCATCAACTCAATAAAATAAACACCCAAATTTTGAAAGAGGATTCAAAAAACAGTTCTGATAGTAACGAAAACAAATCAGGCGAAGATATCAGTGCTAAACCAGGAGAAGAAACTACTTCGAATGTCAAAAATGTGTTTTATGTTTATTTGATAAGGACCTTGATAAAAGAAACTATTATTTTGGAAATTTGCTAATAGGTGAAGGACATTTTTTGCCGCCATGTATGCGCTTGAAGCATATATCAATATTTTAAAGTATATAGATGCTTTATAACATCAACACAGAGAAATCAAACTAAATAAATATTTAATTTGTATAATGTGCCTGGAGGAACATGCGAAATATCAATGTAATCATTCGTACTGAAATGTTACCAATAAAAATAAATAAAGGAAAATAAGAGCGAAGTTTTATTTTAAATTCAGGAATCTAGTAATCTGCTTAATGTGTGGACACCATTTTGCATGCTGTACTTAGTACCTACTTAGATGGATGTTCAGGTACAAATGTAGATATTCATTTTTTTTACGGTTAATTTGACATTTTTATAAATATTTGGAAAAAGAAAAATTATTAATATATATATTAATAATTATAATTAATATATATATATATATATATTAATTGAAGTTTTATTGTTTTCATTGTAGTCAAAGTATGTGTAGATTAAATTCTTTCGCTTTCTACCCATGTTAAACACAATTATAATAAAATTAACTGGTAATTAAATCAACTGCGAAGTCACGAATCGAATGAAAAGAAATAACGTAAGTACTAAGTTCGTCTAGTACCGCGCCGCTATGCGCGGCATCATTACAAGTAGTCACACGTTGCAACGCGTTTGCCGACATGCCGCTCGTCGAATAAACCGGTTAATTTAGGTTAAAATAAAGTTCTTAAAACGTTCACGTTCTTAAGAAAAGTTCGGAGGAAAACCGAAATAAACCAGTATTAACCGGTATATTTTAAACCGGTTCCGAGCCTTGCGACGTAACGCGACACGACACGATGCAATACGACGCGATGCTACACGCAACAAATTTTAATGTCCTACGTAATTTTGGTCATTACTTATCGAATCATAGAGAACAGCACAATTTTGCTTGAAAGTTCATATTTAAAGTACAAACTTTTAAAAAAATATCGTAAAAAAAACAGAAAGAAAACAAATATAACATTTTTACAACCAACCATTTCGTAGTTTCGCGTAGTTCGTGGTGTCGCGTCTGGTCGCCTTCAAAACAAGTACGCGTTACGACGCGTCTCGTCGCAGACTGCCATATAGGCCGCAAGCAGGGTATGCCGTTGAGTTCATCGCGTTCGCAGCATCGCGTTGCGTCGTATTCCTCGCTCACACAGGACACCCCGTTAGCCTTATTATAAGGGTGAAAAGTTGCTTAGGGCCTTAATTAAGCACTAAGTAACTTTTCATAAGGTTGAAAAGTGATCGGCCGTCAGTGAACTCGGTACTTACCTACTTTGAATGACATAACTTCAATTACTTACCCACTATTACGCAAGATTCATTGATTGCACTGTGTTATTGTAGCAGCAGATTGATATTCCCATTGATTGGTAACGTTACAAGCAGCTAAGATTGTAACGATCTATTCAATGACCAGAGTATTACTCAAATTGGGTCTGTAGTTCTTGAGATAAGATCACACACACAAACTTTCTCTTTTTATTACGGCTCCACGTGGGACATGCACGTTTTGTTATTTAATCTCTTAAGTCTATTAAATGGTACGTACTATTGGTATTGTATTGATTGAAGCCTTGATAAATTATATTGTTACTGCGATTTTAGTAAGATTTGTAGTAACGGTTTGATAGTTTAAAAATTACAATTTAATAGTTAAGCTGGAATCCCATCCAAGTGTATACTGCCAATAACTTTGCCTTTAGCTTTGCTATAGTCAAGTAAAGAAATAATAAGACTTTTTGCATCTTTTTAATTTTTTTACGACAGATGAATCAAATCAAACATTTATTTCTTTGCTAACATGGGTAATAAATAGCATAGATGTTCTTTTATAATAAAGTCTCCATATTTCACAAATGGGTATGCAAATAAATGGTTTACAATTATTATAACTTTAAAATAAGTGGCATGTTGAAATTACATACAATAAAAAAAAGTAAAAAATATATTTTTACAGTATATTTAGAAGATTTGTCGTTAGTCACCTAACATTATATCATGCCCGTATTCTAAAGGAAACTTCGCTGAGGCTTCGTTAAGGGTCTTGCTACACCCTTTATTGCACGCTTCAATTTACTTCGCAAGATGACAATCTTTTTAACTGAGTAGACTAATAGACCCTGACCACAAGTCAATATAACGCCACGGTAAATAATCACAGTAAGGGTAATTAAATTATGACGCAACACACATCAAATGTGACGTAATCAAGAAAGAATGACGTTGTCGTCTGACATTTGACATTTCAGTTTAATTGGCGATAATTATTAATGAGTGACAGATAAGATGATGCACGCGCGTCGCTTCTGATTAAATTACTTCAAATTGAGAAAAAAACAAATATCAGTACGAGTGAGTAGAAAGATAATGTCTCAAGTCCTGATTTTTGAGGTTCTGATCTCAAAATACAGGAATTGGGACATTACTAAGCCTCCGCTGTCCGTCTGTCTGTCAGCGGGCTGTATTTCATGATCCGTAATAGGTAGACAGTCGAAACTTTCACAGAATGTGTATTTCTGTTGCCACTATAACAACAAAAAATTAATTAAACTATGGTACGGAACCCTGCATGCGCGAGTTCGACTAGCTCTTGACCGGTTTTTTATCTTTTTTATTTTTATTGGTTAACAAACTCGGGTGGTAACACATCCACGAGCCAACCTAGCAAGCGCGGCTTAACCTGAAGAATGACTCGAGCGGCTAGTATTATTAACCACGAGCTCCTCGACATAAGCATTAGTCACCGAAAAGCTCCAATCAATCCTGTTGAAGTCTTTGTAGAAATACAACACGTTTGAAAGCGATTGCCACATTCCCCGTTGTTCTCTCTGCATGCAATACTTACATATTCAAAACAATAATTACCTCCCACATCACAACAGTACCTACACAAAGTGTTGCAAAACCTGCGCATGAGTCACTATCGTTCTCGAAAGCTTTGGAACTGGTTCCGACTGTCCCACACGCAGGCGCGGTGACATCCACGAGGTTATGCAAGTTCATGTGAGCCTGGTCAATTACTATCTAACTGTCGCAAATGTTGGTCGCCAATGCACATGGGATGGCCAACAAACAATTGAAGATGAATTGATGAAAGCGTTTTGTTGAGCAATATTCAAATCGCTGCCAGTCGACGTACGCCAAAATCGTCTACCGTTTTGTGAACCCTTTGGGAGTGATTGCATTTCTCTTGTCTTTCTGAACTCCTGGTACACTACCACTCGACAGTTTATCCTTTGTAATCAGCAGTCTGTTGCTATGTTCTGTTATGTTAGTTTTAGTCAATGAGAGCCTGGCCATTCTCATTCCTCAGCTATTTCACCAGATGTTACCTGAAATTGTTCCCGTTTGGCTGAATGCCATCCATAAGGGCCAGTCGAAGGACTGTTGTCCGTACCTAAATCCCATTGTCAACGAAATAGAAACATGAACCCCATGAAACATAACCCTCGTCTAGCCCTAATGTTGCCCATTTCTATTTTTATGCCTCAAAAACTTTTTTTTTAATACTAAATTGACTTGTGTTGGGCCACAACTCGCCTAATATGAAGCGATGACGCGCCATAGGGTGGAGCACGCTTGCCTAGAAAAAACCGATTCACTCGGACTTTGAATAGATCCAGATTATAATGATCAGGGAACAGAGAAGCCGGCAATGAATTCCACAGCCTGGCCCCAATTAAACTACGCCGACTGTCCTGCTAGCTTTGACACATTTCCTCATTGTTAGATAGTCCGCTCTGACACCATAACCTCGGCTAAAAGGTTAGGAATGTGTAAATATAACGTGTATCTGTTAAAACAATCTTTTCAAGTTACGATCCGTTTATGGACATAATCTTTCAATCTTTGTACAGGTTTACCTACGAAACGCATGTGACAAAAAAAGTGATGGACATGAATGTTGATGGATGAAGAGGGAGGAGGGATGGATGGAAGGTCAACGAAAAGATGGATGGATTGTGTGAGAAATTATATGCAAGAGAAAGGAGTAAATGATGCCGTGATGTCTGACAGGGGAGAATGGAAGAAAAAAACGTGTTGCGCCGACCCCAAGTAGAATGGGACAAGGACGGACAGGAAGCTGACGATGATGATACAGGTCTACATAAATCTGATTCACAAGCCTTTTTACTTTGTTAAGATAACTTGAGTATTTCTCTGACCAACAAGACAATCGTTTCTGGAAACATTCCCCTTTTTGGAAGCTGATTAATAGTTTTCCTTATCAGAAATTGCCAGCTTTTTCGATTTGGTCATTTCCCCTTTTTTTATGTAAGTCTTGATAAAAAACCTAATCGGAACCGAACCGACTTCGCAAGCAACGATAACAAACCATAACAAACATTTTGTTTTTAATTAATGATTACCAGTCGCCTAAGAAGCTGCACTAATTAATATAGCGTGGGTTCTAATCAACGGAGCACAGATAACCATGATCTTCTTGAACGCTATTCTAAAGGTGTGCGCACAGCATCCTCTTTGAGAAATCGATTATCGGTGATTCGATAATTCCTACAGATTATCCTTTATCTATCTACACTAATATTATAAGGAGGCAAAATTTGTTTGTAAGTTTGTATGTAGCGGGTAATCTCCGGAACTAATGATCCAATTCTAAAAATTCTTTCACTAGCAGAAAGCTACATTATTCGTGAGTGCTATAGGCCATAAATTATATTTATATCATGCATATTAGCCGAGCTATCACAATATTTGCGGACGAAGTCGCGGGCGTAGTACTAGTCCAACATAATTAACGTGATTGCACCTAATGGGCGAATTTAATCAACAAATGAATTAATCGAACTCGAACGAGTCATCCAACCAAGAGCCACCGAGTCATCTCGGTCGTACTTTTACCGCAAATAAGTAATTTTATCGTTATTCTAACGTTCAACACACTGACAGCTCTTTAACGCGATTTACATGTCAAGCAAATCATTATGCCAGAGAGAGGGTTGGGGATAGTGGGCATTTATTTATGTACCTACGTCACACTTACGCTAGCACACAATATTATAGATATGTTACAAAAATGTTATCATCCTGCAACTTCCAGGATTCAGGAAGGTAAATTATAACAAGGAAAAAGCAATGTACACACGCCAGCATATCAAGCTACTACAATCTGTCACATTCGTTAATAGATTTTCAAATTTATCACTAAAGCATTAGGTTCAAGGTTGATTAGAAAAATTTGACAGTTTCGGGTAGCTTGTACTCCCAAGTTTACTGACGGTCTGCCAATTTTCACACTTATGCCCTAAGTAATAAGGTTGAAAAGTGGTCGACCCTCAGTGAATTCGGTAGTACCTATATTAGTTTTAGTTTACCTTGTACCATAATTTTGTTTGTCCTTGGGTTGAAAATTAAAGAAACCAGAATAATTTCATCGTTGTTTTAACTGAGGAAAACATGTGCCAAACACGTTATTATCATAATTAACCTCATTTTCTTCAAATGTCTAAGGTAAGTCAGCATTTATGATATTATTATCCTCTATTTTGTAGAAGGAGAACCAGCACGTTACTTCTGATATGATCGCTACACCTACTAAGAAAATTCGTCTTAAAATTAAGAACAGTTATAATCATTATCCCCTCTCTAGAGAGGAGGCCATGTGTCCCAGTATTGGGAACATTATAGGCTCATCATCATCATCATCATTATCCTCCTGCCCTTATCTCAATTTATTGGGGTCGGCGCATCATGTCTTCTTCTCCCATACTTCTCTATTCCTCGTCATCTCAGCAGTCACCTCCTTTCTAGCCATATCATCCTTCACACACAGACCATCCGTCGTTTCTTTGGTCTTCCTCTACTCTTAAAAAACAACTATAATGTTAATAATATATTATTTTCCTTATACCTGTTCTTGTTAGGTAAACTGAGTACATTTAACTACAGTTTTAGTACCTAATAACATTTATATGTCGGATATGTCAGGATTTATTCCGTTAGGCTCGTACATCATGTGGGCAGACGATGGGTTTCGTACTATGAAAACATACTAGATGTGATACACTGTTTCTAGAAAACTAACAAATTACTTGACATTACAACTTAACACAATTACACGGGGCACAATGAATCGGGTACAGTTCCAAGACGTCTTAACCCCGCCGCGATCAGACAGTGACTGTCACCCTCGCCTCGAGTTGAACATCAGGGCTCTGTAAGAGCACGCTGTGGTTTGGGTAGGCTTGAAGAAGCATTTTTGACAAAGCAGAGATGTGACTGCGAATGTTTTGAAATAAGTATACGGGAATTGCTCATCAACATTGCTGACTATTTTAGAATAGTCGTGAAAAGCACATACATATAACATAACTACACGCCTGTAATCCCCGAAAGGTTAAGCAGAGGTGTACCTAATAGTACAGCCACATTTCGCCAGTTAACAAGTCCCATGCAATAAGGGGCGAGCCTATTGACATCAACCGGGCGCAATTTTAGACTCCGTGGCTACAACTGAGAAATTCCTGATGGAAAATCCCAATAATATTTTACCACACCTGGGAATCGAACCCAGGACCTCATGCTCAGCAGTCACGCTTGCGACCACTAGACCGTCAGAGAATGAGGCAGTCGAGGCGAGCAGTAAACTTTAATATCCACTATTAATTTCATAAACAATTTGTTCCTTAGGGTTTATTTCTAATTTCTATCTATTATGTACATTATATACAGACTAAAAAGAACTAAAGTAATGATAAAAATAAGACTAAAAGTAAGAAAATATAAACATCTAAACAATGACGACAATAGGACACTCAGGCGTCAAAGTATTCCTCCGCATCGCTGTCATCTGGAAACAATTATTAATTTCATTAAGTAAACTCTTCCCCTAAATAGTGTGTCCTTACCCTAATAGTCAGAGTCAGCAACACAAGATAAAGTCAGCGATTGAATCCCGCCACAAATCTGACTGACCTTGCTAGGACCCGATCGAACCAGCCATCTTGATTGGCCACAACTCATCTCTTAACTACTTGCCAGTGTTTATTGACTCAGACATCGATATTTTTTGTGAGAACATACGATCTTGTTATGAGGTGCTGTGTTCATGAAGTTACTTTCCGCATCATCACTGAGAGACCAATACTTAATTTTCCTTGTCTCGCCTAAAGGTAAAACTTGTCAAATCTATTAAAATGAAATCCAATCCAATTAAACTATACCCATTATAATAAACAGTCACAATAAACTTTTTAGACTGAAGTAGAATCTAATCTTCTATAAAAATAAATAAAATTGAATTGTCTGTTTGTAATTTCAAAATAACAGCTTTTTACTGAATGCTTATGAAAGTATACACGGTACTTATAAGGTTATAACAGACAATTTTTTTTTTTTTTTTCTGTTTTCTCTTCCGGCTAATCTCCAAAACGGCTGGACCGATTTTGACAGGACTTTTACTGGTAGATAGCTAATGTTATAAGGAGTAACTCCGGTTACTTTTATTTTGGAAAAAGGATTAGGGTAAAAAAAGGTTATTGATTATTGGATTAGGGTCAAAAAAATTAAGATTAAGACCCATGAAATTTTAAAAAATTTCGATTCAAATAGAGATGTAATATTTTACAACAATATTACGAGGAGGAAGGTCGCGGGCAACAGCTAGTATTATCTATAGATGACTGTGTAGGTACTGTGTTTTTGCTTATAACACTGAACATACACATAAAAACTTCGGACAATCATCGACTCCTTTTATTGATGGTTTCAATTGTTATAAATCTAATATCTCAATTTCTGCTCTCTCGTGTCTGCACTTATTTATATACAGACGGGACAATTTACATCGTAATGATCTAAAAATATTCCACCTATCCTACAAGAAGTAGATATACTTTTGGTTCAGGACTTCAGATAAGTTGTGGAATCAGTCGTTACTTTGTGCAAATCCATGACATTGAAATGTTGTGCAAAATATTTAAAGTCAAAGTCACAATTATTTATTTGATGTAATGACACATTTCGCCATAAAAATAACATGCAAATATTAATAAACACAAGCATTAAATTAGGTAGGAAGGTAACAAAATAAGGTATTTATTTATTTATAACAGCTTAGTTAGACTATTACTAAGTTTAATTAACAAACACAAAACAAAATTTTGCTGTTAAATACTACAAACTAATAATGTTAAAATATTAAAGCATTTGTTACACATTTTAAGGGCATTACATGGCTCAAATCCCAAAAACAGCGTATGTTCAAAGAAATTTGTTGATGAATCCCTTCGTGCGTTTTCCGTGTAAAAAAAGTATGTTATAGTTCAGTTCATCACAAATAAATTGTATTGTTTAAAATTTTAATAAACCTTCTCAATTTTTTTTGGTTAATCGTAGAAAATAGGTCCTTTTTCAACCTTAATTGTAAATTATCTCTGTAACGGCTGAATAGATCGGCATGAATTTTGTAACAACAAATACGTAATGATATACTCAACAATCTGTATTGTTTTTTTTCTGTTATTTCTTTTAATATTTTTGAATAATAAACAAAAACCGAAATTTTGCGAAATGGCAAGTCAACAAAAACCAGTACAGAGATCAAATCATCAAGGTCATCGAGCAATGTAATGCCCTTAACATTTATTTTTAACAACCAAATTTGGTGTTACTTCTGCTAAAAATATGAGTGCAAGATGCAGCACCACCCATCCGCCCGCAATTATAAGAACAGTCGCCAAGCACATCAAGCTACCCGGAAGTGTCAAATTTTCCCAATAAACCTTGAACCTTTAGCGATAAAGTTAAAAATCTATTAAAGAAATTTGACAGAATGTAATAGCTTGTACTGACGTCTGTACATGCGGTTAAAGCGAAAATTGGCAAGCCAAACCTATATTCGACAAGTGATTCGCTCCTCCACGGGGCATCCTCAGGAAATGTTCATAAATCGTCATCATCACCATCTACAGCTCGACTTCACCCACTGCTGGGTATAGGCCTCCCTTGCTTGTGATAAGCTCCATGTTCTTCTGCCAGCCTCATCCAGGATATTCCCGCGATGGCAACCATGTCGTCTGCCCATCGTGTTCACACAACCTAAATAAAATAGCAGAAATGTAATTCGTTTGAAATCCGCTTGTGGAATTCATCTGAAGCAATAGATACGTTCCCAGAATGGTCTTAGATTTGTGCTTGGTGAAGATCTTCGAAATGGTTTGGGAATTCTGCCTAGCTACAATTAGGTCTAAGAAGAATGCATTGTTGTAGTTAGTTCCAAAATAATGGTTGTAATATAATCTTGAGAACCTACTTGAATTTGCATTATGCATCCCTAAATGACTGCAATTATTTATACATATTCGATTTTGAACTTAACTCTCAACATTTTATGGTTTAAAATCATATGAAGAAAATTGGCAGTTTGTGGTAACTTGATATGCTGGCGACTGTACATAGTCACTCCGAGTACTCACAAACTTAACACATAAGTGATAATCACGCCTGAGATCATTATGTTTACACACTTCTGTGAGAACAGTTACGTTGTAGTCAATTTATCATAGAGGCTTCTTATCATGATCATCTCTCCAGATTGTTAATGGCCACTGATAAGCATTGACCTTTTCGAAGAACGTGTACAACGATATAACGTTACCACTGCATGAAGGAAAAGAGAGGGTGCTGAAACTAGCGTAGTTGTTGGGTAATCGATGGTCGTGGTACAGCATGTGATGCGGAGGCATGAGGAAAGTTTTGAATGTGGATGGGTATAAGAGTAGAGGAAGACATAAGAAACGATGAATAGACTGTGTGAAGGATGATATGGCTAGAAAGGAGACGACTATAAAAGAAGAAGACATGCTGCGTCGATCCCAAATAAATTGGGAGAATGATGACTGCTGGGACACAGACCTCTTCTTTGTGAACCATAATCCATCACGCGGACCTCATGAGGGTCAAGGGATAGCTGATGTCTTCGATTTTTGGTTTTGGGACATGCTACTTCCCTC
Organism: Noctua fimbriata; assembly: GCA_905163415.1. Lineage (NCBI taxonomy): Eukaryota > Metazoa > Arthropoda > Insecta > Lepidoptera > Noctuidae > Noctua > Noctua fimbriata. The sequence continues at coordinate 10,772,500 of LR990935.1, read as the reverse complement.
ACAATGAGTTCCTTTGCCGTTTTAAGAGTAGACTTGACTATTAGTTCATTAGGAACATTCAGACTTCATCTACCATAAATTCTTCACCAGCTTATTAGTAGAACTGCCTCGTTGGTTTAACATGAGGTCCTGGGTTCGATTCCCAAGATAGATAAAATGTTACTTATTAGGTTTTTCTATCAGGAATTTCTCAGTAACCGCCACGAAGTCTAAATTGGTTTCTGGATGGTAGCAATAGGATCATCCTCTATGTTCGCGAACTATGGATGTACTATTAAATACACCTCTGCCTAAACCCCTCGAGAATTACAGGCGTGATGTTATGTAGTAAGTATCCACCAAGGTGTGAATGCAGGGACTCAGTCTTATTTTGAGTTGTGTACTGATAAATAGTCTAGAAAACATAGCTTCTAAAATCAAAATCAAAATCAAAATATTTTATTTTACATAGGCCTAGATGGGCACTTATAAAACGTCGAAAAAAAAAAAAAGGTGCACGGTTCGAGTTGGTCGTTTCCTATGGAGAAGAACCGGCAAGAAACTCCATGGTTACTCTTTTCAAATCATTTGGTGTTACATTAATATCATGGATACAGCATTTGTACTTAAGTATGGGGGGACAGCGTAGGCCCGACAATAAGTCGTTGCTTACTACACAAAAAATGTAGAACAAAATAAAAAGTTAACAAAAGTTAACAAGCAGCTGGGAATCTACAAAGCCTACAATGTTCACACATTTACAAACAATTGATAAAAAAGAATCTATACAAAGGTAAAAAAAAGAATTGTAAAATACTAAATTAAACAAGTGACACAAATATTGTTATCAGTGCTGTAACTATTCTGAGCAAAAGATGTATAAATGATTTGAAAACTATTGTGTAAATCTGATTCGAAAGAGGAGAAAAAATGAGATTGAGAATAGTTAGAGACATCCACATATTTGTGCCGTTTATGAGCTACCAGGGAAGCCGCATGCGCAGAAGGAACTAAAGCCAAACTTCTTTATCTTCAACGTAGTCCTTGATTTTGTAATATGCTTTTTTAATAAATGCTTTTTTTCTGCTTACAATATTGGAACAACCTAAAATTGAAATTCCTGATACAATAGTATGTACTAATGAAAACTTGAAATGATTGCATTATCTGCGGTAGACCACATGACATGATTATTGAGTCTATTTTAATTACGAATGTTCGTAATAATATTTAAAAGTAGTGACCCAATTTCAGGATTTTACGTCGTAAGGCAATTCCAAAGTTTGCACAGATAACCTTTTGACCCAGAAGTAAATATTATCGAAATTCTGGTAACGAAGTGATTCATGAATGCGAAATGAGTTGTCATATAAATGTGTCACCAGAGCCAAACGTGTGTGCAAAAATTCAGCTCACTCGGTTAGAGTGAACTTGTTTAAAATTCAACTTTTATCCGAACGAGGTCCGTTCGGACCTGATTACATCATCATCATCTGCGTAGCCTTTTCCCAACTATATTGGGGTCGGCTTCCAGTCTAACCGGATGCAGCTGAATACCAGTATTTTACATGGAGCGACTGCCTATCTGACCTCCACAACCCAGTTAGTACTGTGTAATACGATACCCCTTGGTAAGACTAGTTGTCAGACTTTTTGGGCCTCTGACTACCTAACGACTGTCAAAAATCTATAAATGACAGCCGGGACCAACGGACCTGATTACATAAACATCTATAAAAACAACAAGAAATCCATCTCACAATGCCTCTCAAATAAGATTTCACTAGGTGAATCGTCTGCATATGTCATTAGGCAACATGATTAGGATGCTCCTCACTGCTATAGCAAGGAGACCTAATTTATATTCAGTGACCGACGGATACGGCAGACAAACATGCTTTGATTAGATCGAATGATGTATTCATGTTTTAGGCAGTGAAGCGTCTAATTTAGTGGATTTTTAAAACTATTTATCATTCGTCACAATTACCTACTGACTTCTATGAGTTTTATTCCGTGCCTGGATTAACAATAGCATAAGCATTTATCAGCTCATAATACAAGAGCTGCCATGACATGGCACATCTGAAGTGGAAGTCTTTAAATAGACTCCGGAGTTGTGGACACGGGCTGGCCGAAGCAAGGAAAACCAGTTCAGGTGGAGATTCATAGATGACTCTGCCCTGGAGTATAAATGTGGTATTTTTCCACAAAAGATGGTACACTTTACATCGTGTCCTGCCAGTCCTGTTGCTTGTACATCACAGGAACTGATGGAAGATACTGAAAGTGACAAACTCGGGCACAACAACAAAAACAAATTTTGGGCTCATTCAATTTAGGTTGCTATCGACACACTCAAAAGAAGCGCATAATGTTCAAATGCTGGGACAAAGGCCTCTTCTTTTGTGAGAAGGAGAGGGCTATAATCAATTGATATTTACATGAAGAATGTTCAATACTTTAGGCTCTGCTGGTACTTGGTAAACCCTTGTTCTCTTCTGAATACCCGCATTTCTAATTCGTTCATCCATTAATATCGTATTACCCAGTACTAACTGGATTCTGGAGGTCAGATAGGCAGTCTCTCCATGTAAAATACTGGTATTTAGCTGCATCCGGTTACACTGGAAGCCGACCCCAACATAGTTGGGAAAAGGCTAAGCAGATGGCGATGATTTCTGATTCGTTCACTTCAAGCATAGGCATCTGAATTGCTCTTTTATAAGGTCATATAAGGCGCTTTGTGAGCGACCATCTTTCGGTGCCACGGACACCACCCGCTTTTCAAATACTTTCATCTTGACACGTACCATATTGCACAGCTTCTGGAACAATGCCCAGCCGAGAAAGATTCACTAATTCAAGACATTGGTGTTTTTTTTTGCCATAAACTACATATAGCAAGTGAGCTGACATTCATTAAAAATCAGTTAATCAACGTATACCCTTTTTTTTTTTTTTTTTGGATGGGAAATCATCAAATGACCCCCCCGCTCTGGGCGGAGCGGAAGGGAGTGTCAGACTTGTACTGACTAAAACCCATCCATGTTCCTTCTTTGCCCTTTGTGTTCCAGGGCCGCGGTATCTCTTTCGAACAGTCCCGCAGCCCTGGCAGGCATCAACGTATACCCTGGACCGACGCCGAACAGTCAAATCAGCTTTCACAGTAAAGGCTTATCTTTATACGTTAACTTGCTGCATGGCTAAAGAATAGCGTGAATTTCGATTTTCGTTTGGCACTACAACTAAAATCTATCATACATTTTGCCAACGACCCACCCAACTGGACACCACCGCCTATCAACTCAGCCTATCACAGTCCAGGCCTTACCCAAGCTGCACGTTTTTGAAGTACTCGGTCGTCCTAGCTGGGAAGCGTCTCATTCTACGCCTGAAAATGTGCGGTCTCCACACCAGGACTCGTTATGCGAATTGTCAACGGTCATTCGACAAACATGGCCAGCCCACTGCCACTTCAATTTGCGTACTGCGTCGGCTATGGTCATTTGCCATACAAGAGACATGGCAAATGCGTTGCCGTCTCTGAGAAAGCTGGAATGTTTTATGGGGTACTTTCTTGAACTAATGCAAAGAATCTTTGCGAGCTGACATTACTTCCCCCGTCTTTAATTGGCTCCATGGCATTCAAGTCGCCTCAATCTCTCTTGGTATAGCAACACTATAAAATCCCTAACTGAAGGATCTTGGAACCTAGACAAAGAGACATTTTATCAATGATACCATTGAAAGCAAAAGTCAAAAAAGTCTGATTACTACAAGCTACTAATAAACGTATATCAGTCGTCAATCCCATTTGTGCAATACAATGTGAACATATATTTCGATATTTCTGAAATATTATAAATTAATGCAATTCATTGCAGTGATTTATAATAATTTTGAATCAAATTAAATATTTTGTTTTTTTTTCTTGTTTTTTATGTGTGCAATATTAATGTGCCTTCAAAATATTTTAAGGCACACCCACTTTTTCGTTTTGGCTTGTTAAAATTCGTTGAGTGTAACTCGCCATTGTTTTTTTCTTATTTTTTAAATATAAATGAAATTCATATTTTACTTTCTCTCTTTGTTTATTTATTTCAAACACTGTTGAATGTCAGTCGCTGTATGCAAAACGCTTCGAAAGTGATGGGCATATTTGTCTAGTCTCTCTCATATATTGGCCCAGTCAAAGTACCTTTCAAAGACAATAAAGAATTATGCAAATCTGTCCACAAACAATACGATACACGTCACTCTGCCCGAAACATAGTCATCGTTAAATTTTATTAGCTTTTTATCAATGTCCGCCGTTTCGTATTGTATTTTCTGTTAAGGAATGTAATTTATTCCTTCTTCGATCAGTAATGAGTGTTTGTTTAGCTGTTTTGGGACTAGTTAAGAATATGAAACTGTTACAAGGTTTCTTGAAAGCCTATTCGATTAAGCTATTGTCTTGTGTCTATTTCAGTTTAGTTGGGCTATAGTTATTTATTTATTCATTTGGTACACCAACAGCAGTACATACTAAGTATTATTTATATTTTGAATTGTTTTTACTATGGACACTTTTAACGTACACATTTTGCTACATCGTTCTCACATAATGTATCATCTCAACATGAATGATGTAACCAAGATTTTGTAAAAGTATTCTGATTTAAAAGAGTGTCCATGGTGTTTCTTACCCGTTCTTCTCCATAGAGATCTACGTTGGGGAATGGGCAACTACAGTACTTTCACAGTTTTTATGCCTTGTGACTGGGACTGTAGCTACATGTTGTTGACATTGTTGTCTTTGTTTCGACAATTCAAAAGTGCCTGTAACTGGCCTACTTGAAATAAATGCTTTGATTTTGATTTTGATTATTAATGTGAAACGATAAAAATACAACATAACAGTGCTGGTATGTATGCCTATTATATACCATAAGACAACAACATAAAGTTCTCAAATCTTATTAATAAAATATTACAATTTGAATACAACATAAAAATTTTTTTGAGTGTGATATCTAAAAATTTTATTTACATTCTTGTTAACACGAATGTTGAAAGTTGCACGAATCGATGTTATTTCGACAACCTATCATTCTCACAATAGCAGGCATGGGATTTTATTACCGATCAGTTACTTGATCAATGATTTAGAAAATCTGTGTTTTGATCAGTGTTTGTGATTGGCTGCTGCGCTGCGTGTCGCGGGTTCTATCTCCGCGCGGAACAAATATTTGTATGACCTACAGGTAGTTGTTCCGGGTTTGACTGTTTGTGTATGTGAGTTAAAATTTTTGTAAATGCACCCACGATACAGGAAAAATTCCTAGTGTGGAGCAATGTTTTTTTATTAATGAGAAAAGGCAATATAAAAGGTTTTAAAAGACCCTTAACGAAACCGAAAGGCACTTGTTCTCCCCGTCATTGCGATATTTTTTTTGTTCTGGACCATACCTGGGAACATTCTAGTTACGGAGATATTTGAGGTCAAAGTTCCAATTTTTTCACAAGTTTTTTTAATACTAGTTTTTAAGGTTATAATTTGACTTTAATTACTTCAATGACCTGTTTACTATTCAAAGCACCCATCAGCACAATGTTTTGAGTGCGTTACATTGAGTTTTACCGTAAAACGTGATTATTCACCCCAAAAAAAAAGTCGTTTCCCAGCAATAATTTTTGCATAGGGTTACTTAGTTTGATATACAGAATGCTTGGTTGTCGGGTCTGTTTACATCCTGTATATTAAAATGTACTTAGCCTCAGAGTATTTGCTCACTGCACCCGATACAAAATTCCAAATCTGAATCCAATATTCGAGATCCCTCTGATTTGACAATGTTTTAAACTGAGTTTGGATTTAGTATGTACACACGGCGGCACATGAAGCTGTACATTTCCAGTATAACTTGGCCACGCTTTAAAAAGATTTTCTATACAATGAGGGATCCGCATAAACTGGTTTTGTATAGCTTGATTGGCCGACGTGCGTAAACAACCCCTCATACAAAAATTAAAACGGCTACTTTGTATCGTCATATCACGGACATTGCTAGGTGTAACATCTATTCATACATTTTCAATAGCCTCTTCTGTAATACTTCGACAGATTCAGTGTTCAAGACTCTGTCTCCTAGTCTGACTTCATTCAGTCGTAAAAATATTCGTACGTACAAATCTTAGATATCTGTTGCTACCAGGTGCACGACATTGCAAGCTACACTCATTATTATTGAAAGTAGCAGTAATATTTATAAGTTTAGCGAATGACATAGTTAGCTTATACTAACAGCTTAGCTAGTAAAGCAATGGCTGTTCGGAATTCGCAATGCACCTGCTGGTTTCATTATTGACATAAGACCAACTTTCTCACGCGTTGCATCTCGTGGTGTATAGTCTCCTATGGTTTCTTTTTTTTTAAAACAAAAAAGCTTTGTTTCTCCTGTACTATGGGTGCGTTTACAAACATTTAAACTCGCATACACTAACAGCCAGACCCGGAACAATTCCATGTAGTTCATACAAATATTTGTTCCGTGCGGTGATCGAACCCGCGACACCTAGCGCAGCAGCCAATTATTTCTTAATCGATTACTAATTAGATAGTAGCAGTATTATCATATACATAATATATTCTACTTATGGACTATTAATGATTACACGGACTTAATTAGATGTAATCGAATGCTTGAACACTTAACTGGTACCAGTAGACTGCATGCTTTCAAATTCATGAATATTCATAGGCAAGTGCACTTGACTACGTGTGAAACTTTTACATCGTGCCTGATTTTAAAGATAGCTTAACCTACTTTTAAAGAGAGCCTGATAATCTTCACACTCGACAGATGCATTGGTGGTTGTTGCGTTAACTATAGCGAGTGTAGAAAGATCTTTAGCCGAAAGGCACTTTCTATCCCCGTCATTGCGATCATTTTGGACCATACCTGAGAACTTTCTAGTTATACAGATATTGGAGGTGGATAGAAGATTAAAAACTCGATGGGGTTATGTCGTTTTATAACGGAGTTCCTATGTACACCTTCCAGCCTCATCATCTAAAGGCAAAGTACTCGTCAAGAAAAATCAAACGAGTCCAAACTCGATGGCGTTGCGTCGTTTCACTACAGAGTTCCTATGGCCACCTTCCAGCTCCATCATCAAATCAGTTCCATGTCATCATAATATAGCATTGTCACGCAATATACACATGCGTGCAAAATTTTAGCTCAATCGGTTGACGATATCTGCTTCAAAATTGAGTTGCAAGATTCCACCCGAACAATCGTAGTCACATAAATACATACATTGCAAGGTAAATAAAAGCTTGTACAAATACAAGTTTTAATGTTATAACATTTCTTTAACTACCTCCGTGACCCCTGTACTATTAAATGCATCCATCAGCACAATGTTTAGGATGCGTTACATTGAGTCCTACCTAAAACGTGATTTGTCACCCCAAAAAAAAAACGTTTCTCAGCAAAATATTGCGTAGAGTTACTTAATTTGATGTACAGACTTAGTGCTCGGTACTGGCTTGGTTGACGGCTTCGTGAAGGCTCCGTTAGATCATTGTCTACCTTTTTTAGTGCCCAACTGTCTGTCTTCTTCTAAGTGATAAATATTTTATTTTCTGGCAAATATTGGCCACTCACCTGCTTGATTCCAGGACTGCCAAGGTTCTGCCACATAAAGGCTAACACAATGGAAAATTTAAAAACAAGTAGCGTCCCCTAAGAATACTATAATTTCGTTTTCAACCTTTTCCGATGTGCATCGATGTATCGGCGATTCAGGGTTAGCGCGAACATTGTTTTAGCTACACTGGCGGACAAGTTTGACGGACCTTTTATAAGACTCTGGGCTGGCAGACATGTGCGTGCACATGTTCATGTAGCCAATTTATGTATTTTTGAAGTTATTGTTATTTGTTATTTACTAAGCTAGGATAAGTTCATGCTAACACTATATAAGGTCTAACTATTCATACACGAAATATTTTCAGGGAATCATCTAACGGCTATAACGAAGCCATTTCAAGGGATTTTTTTTTTCATCTGAGTATATTTTTATAAAAAAAATAATAATTTAAAATTACTTGACCCACAAAATAAATACTAGCTCCTTATTTTTGAACATCCATTACGCTAGTTTACTACGTCGTATTTACCTACTGTCACTGTTAGAATATGGGAGTAAAGGTTTTATGCAAAAAGTCTCAAAAAAATTTAGAATTATAATAATTTCGTAAAAAAAAAACACTCAGATATTTTTTTTTTCGTTGCTATGGCGACTTTACGACTTACAGAAGTTACTCTTAAAATATTTCGTGTATGAAAAGATAGACCTTATATGGCTCTACTGATCTGAAAGAAAAATTTTGAATTTGAATCTTCCTCTATACTTATCAGCAACTTCTAGCTTCCATCCATCCCTCACAGGAAAAAGGCTGATTACAAAATAATTTATCGAACACTGGTTACGAATGATTACGTAAGATTGATTAATAGTTTGTTGATACAGCCGCTAATGCTAACAGTGAAGCACGAGGCACCGTGCGGTACTTTCTACGTAAACAATACTGTTTTCACATTCGTATTCCTGCAAGGAGACAGATGTTATAGTTAACTTGTTTAGTAATGTAAACTGTGACAAACTTAGGTAAGAGAGAGTACCTATTGTACCTTTAATAAATGCTTCATCAAGATCACATATATTCAAGATTGATTGGTAGAGTATACCTTGGCATTAAGTCTGTAGGGAAATAATACTGATACTGATACTAGCGTCATCCAACTGCTGGGCCAAGGGCTCTCCCCATGACTTCCAGTTGCTACGATCCAGGGCTAATGTGGGCCACTGGTCGTTTGTTTTGTCCAGCTCGTCCCGAGATCTTCTTCGAGGTCTTTGACAATCATTCAAAAGTCCAAACTCAAGGTCTGCCAACGTGCAATGGAGCGCAGCATTCTAGGCGTCAAACTAACCGACCATGTACGCAACATCACACTGCGCTCCAAAACACAAATTACTGACGTTGTTCAAAAAGCTGCTACGCTGAAGTGGGACTGGACTGACCACGTCTGCCGCATGCCCAATGAGCTTTGGGCCAAAATAACCACTTTCTGGAGCCCTGACACACTCAGAAGGCGTCGCGGAAGGAAATAATATATCCAGAATAAAACATCGATCAAGTTTAACTTTCTGAAGAGTGATGGCAATAGAATTAAAATAGTAGGCATAAATATCATAGTAACTTTAAAAAAATTAAGGATTCTGCACACTACACCTTACTAGCATGAGCATACTATGAACGTATCAAGCAAAAAATCTGATAATCAGCACTTTTTAAATGTCAATATAACATAAGAGTCCCCCAAAGCCTCCTCCTTCGCGGTTGCAATGAATGAATCTGTAAAACTACGGGCGAATCAAGTTGTCTGCATGTAATTATGACAATATGGCTGCTGTGGAGTCATTATCGTCAGGATAAAATAACTATAAATCAATGTAAATGATTCAGCATGATTTATATAATACCGGTACTGTATCTATATCAGTTCTTTTAAATAAGTGCTAAGCAATTACAATGTATTATGTTGATAGGTAGTGGCACGTGCGTCAATGGCAAGTTATTTAAATACATAATTACGTATTTCCAAGGATTTTAAGTCTGGTAACTTATATGCAATCCTGTTTCCGAGCTGTTACCACTCCTTACCATCCCCCGTATTCACAAACGCTCCGATTCGATTTTAATTTGTGGTCGGCGCAGCATGTCTTCTTTTTCCATACTTCTCTATTACTCGTCATCTAAACTCGTTGTCACGTAAAGTGATGGCCTGAAACACAGGTTTAAATAAACCTAGATCGGGCAGGTCGCTGACATCTGAATTGGACTATTATAACTTGCAACTGTTAAATATATTTTAGTTATAGTTTACTTATAAGTACTAATTTCCTTTATTTAAATTTTTACAAATTAGTTTACATTTTTAAATATTCCTTAAAAATAATATATATAAAAAACATTTAAAAATATAAAAAATTGTACCCCACCGGTATCGGGAACCGGGTCCAAGCTACCGGCGGTCAGGGCTCCAGAGAGAGGAACCTCCTAACAATACGAGCCGTGTCCAAAAGTACCGCTTTCTGAATCAAGCCCTTGATCCAGCTGCCTAACGAGAGCCTCCTCAGGTATTGGTCGAGGCTCTTGGCAATTAAGCCATGGGCTGATACGACTATCGGCACAATGATCGCTGAGTCCACATCCCACATGTCGACAACCTCGCGAGCCAAGTCAAGATACTTGATTTTCTTATCTTTCTCGGCTTTCACGAGGTTCTCATCATGCGGGACCGTTATGTCAACAATCATTGTGCGCCGCTCTGATCGATCCACCACCACTATATCAGGCTTATTGGCTACAATAGTCCTGTCAGTGATGATGGATTGATCCCAGTACAATGTGATACTGCCATTTTCGAGAACTGGGTCGGGCACATACTTATAGTACGGCACTTCCGATTCCACAAGGTTGTATTTTAGAGCAAGTTGCTGATGGATAATCCTGGCTACAAGGTTGTGTCTATATAAGTACTAATTATTATTATATGAGAAATAATACTACTGCGCCTAAATGTACACCTTTTGTAATACTTTTTAAATAAATTATTCTAATTATTCCAATTATCTCATTAGACACCTCCTTTCTTGCCATATCATTCTTTACACAGTCCATCCATCTTTTTTTTATGTATCGTCTACTAAAATTTAAAACAGATATAAAACAGTCCTTTCAATGTTATTGTACTTCTGTACTTGCCTCATTGTCAAAATCACAGTGTGTCCTTGAGGCGGTTTGCACACGGCACTGTGCGTCCACGCTGTTGACCGGTGAAGCGGATCTCACGTCGCATTAGCTTGTATTTGTAATCCATTGATCTACACTCGTAGGTACACCGCCCTGCGCGGACACAATCCGCTTCGCCGCGCCACTCTTCCGCGCGGTTGGGTGGTGTACATACGTGTGTGCGATTCACAATTGGGTTGCTAAGTGGTAAAATTAATATAGGATAAGACTTCCATGTCTCCATTTAAAGCTCAAAAATTCAACGAAAACTCTTTCTCCTTTGTTTCAGTCACAATCCCAGCCCTAAACTTCGGAATGCTGATGGGCTGGCAGTCCCCGATGACCCCCATCCTGCAGTCGGTGAACGGGCCAGCCCCGGAGCCAATCAGCGACGAGACCATCTCATGGATGGCAGCTATCACCTTCCTGCCCCCCATATTCTGCGGCTTCATGGTTGGAGACCTCGCTGATCGGTGGGGCAGGAAGTTAACTACGCTATTGACTGCGTTGATGCTTGTGGTAAGTTTCTAGAAGTTGGTTCGACCACTTATATTATAGGTACAATACCTACTGAAGTTCGACAGCAACATCTTGAGGAAACCTGGATGAAATTAACGGCACGGTTGACAGTGACTGAACAATTGGTTCGCTGGTTCGATTTCCGCACGGCACAAATATTTGTACGGCCTGCAGGTAGTTGTTGCGGGTCTGGCTGTTTGTGTATTTTAGTTTAAATGTCTGTAAACGCACCCACGATACAGGAGAAATTGGTAGAGAGGGGGCAAACTTTGAAAAAAATGGTCTGAAACTGCCAGTTTGCTGCAGGCAAACGTGGTGGAGAGCATCTGTGGCCCAGTGGTGGCGGCCCCGATTTACAAGCAGTATTAAGTCGTGGGGTCGAACCCTGGCAGGCGCATTACTTTGTGTAATTTATTTCATCACTACTGCTCTCAAAACGGTGAAGGAAAACATCGTGAGGAAACCGGCATGTCCTCGAACCAAAAAATACGAAGACTTGTGACATCTACCAACCCGTACTAGGCCCGCGTGATGGATTATAGCCCATTCCCTCTCATAGGGAGGAGGCCATGTGTCCCAGCAGTGGAAACATTATAGGCTGATTATACTTATGCTAAACGTGGTAATGAAATTTCAGAAATACCATACAGAGAGATAATAATTGCAGTAATGATTACTGCACGTACTACACCATACACCATTGACTTACAAACAAAGCAAAGTTACCCACAAACGAATCAATCGATAAAGCGGTTGTAACCATATGTGGTGGAACATACTAACTAGCAGTTACTAGTTCGTATAGTTACAGAGCAGCATAAGTTATTGTTTACTAGCAGCTGTATCAATTGACGCTTATTGGAACTGATCTGTTGTTTTGGGTTAGATCACTTTGATCAGCTGTTATACACCACTATTTTATAATTAGTACAAATACTTAAAGGGCTTATTAGAGAAGGTCTTGTGTTGTGAAACAGCAAAGTTATAAGCGTTTGTTTATATCCCAAAATGTCACTCAATTTATGGAAATATAGTTTGCCGGGACCTATGCGACAGGAATGGAAAAGCACTGCGCGTAGTATTTTGTAGTGGTAATTGTTATGAATGATTGATTCAATTATGAATTTACCAGTTATGACAAATTTTCGTGGACATTTTTGGGATTTCGATTTTTTGACTTTTGAGTACACAAATATGATCAGTAACGGGTACGGATAGAGCTCGCATTTTTTTGTACTAATTAAAAAATAGTGGTGTATGCAATCAATTAACATAAGTACTAACAGGCGTACCTATTGCGTAATCAACGTTTAGGTACCCGATGATGTTTTTGATGAACTTCTACGAGATATTCATAATTTGGCACCGTTGAATAGAGACTGTCGTGGCTAAATAATAACAGCCGCTCGGGTCGATCTTTAGGTTAAGCTGTACTTGCCTAGGTTGGTATGTGGATGGGTGACCACCCATTACATACCAAGTTTCCTCCGTGCTTCGGAAAGCACGTTAAGCCGTTGGTCCCGGCTGGTAGTTGTAGATCTTTGACAGTCGTTTCAGGTAGTCAGTGGCCCAAAAAGTCTGACAAACAGTCTTACCAAGGGGTATCGTGTTACCAAGTACTAACTGGGTTGTGAAGGTCAGTCAGGCAGTCGCTCCAAAATACTGGTTTTCAGCTGCATCCAGTTAGATTGGAAGAAGACCACAACATTGTTGGGACATATGCAGATGATGAATTGAGATTGCAAACGTCTACTGCTGACCATGATCTATATCAGCATGAAAGGATGCTGTTAAAAAACAGATCCCATGTAAATAGTTTTGTTTTGACAAAATTCAAAATCAAAAATCAAAATATTTTATTTCACATATATTAAAGCAGGAATTTCCCAGTAGCAGCCACAGAGTCTGGATTTGTACCCGGTTGATGGCAATAGGCTCGCCCCCTTACATGGGACTTAAACATAACGTGCGAAATGTTGGTGTACTTACTATTAGGTACCCTTACCGTCGGGGATTACTGGCGTGATGTTATGTATTCGTTGTTAATACATTTCCTTTGTAATTGTTACATTTTCGGCAGCATCACTAATTATCCCTTACTCCACAGATAAGCTGGACCATAACCCTGTGCTCTCTGGCGCCGTGGGCCCTGATCGCATCGCGAGCTGTGGCCGGGTTGGCCTGCGCGGGCTGCTATGTCGTCATACCGTTATATTTGAAGGAGGTAAGTAGTACGCATTACCCTGAGATTAAACATATGTGTATATAAGGTCTATCTTTTCATACACGAAATATTTTAAGAGTAACTTCTATAAGTCGTAAAGTCGCCATAGCAACGGGAAAAAAAATTATCTGAGTGTTTTTTTTTTTACGAAATTATTATAATTCTTAATTTTTTTGAGACTTTTTGCATAAAAGCTTTACTCCCATATTCTAACAAAGACAGTAGGTAAATACGACGTAATAAACTAGCGCAATGGATGTTCAAAAGTAAGGAGCTAGTATTTATTTTGTGGGTCAAGTAATTTTAAATTATTTATTTTTTATAAAAATATATTCAGATTAAAAAAAATATCCCTTGAAATGGCTTCGTTATAGCCGTTAGATGATTCCCTGAAAATATTTCGTGTATGAATAGTTAGACCTTATATTAGTAGGTGTTTCACATGCAAAAAATGCTAGCTCTCTCGAAAGCGGACTCCGATGCCTCTGATTTAACTACTGCATGTTTTCATGGGCCAGAACATAACTAAAAACCTCTCGTTTATTGAACATGGAATAAAGTGATGCCAACACTAAACCCCAAACAAGAATTTATGTGGTATGCTACAACTAGAAAACCCGACTACTGAAAAATCACGCTCTAATTAAATTCAGGTTTACAAGGTAAAATCGACTCCTCCTATTGTTGAAGTCGGTTATGTATGTGTATGTACCCCTATGTTACCCGGGCTATAATAACCAATCGATTGACACCTTATTCATCAAAATCGAATGAATAGTTTAGGCGCTACGGAGGAACATACGTAAATACAAACACACATACATACATAGATTGCTAAAATTATAACCCTTCCTTTTGGCATCGCCGCAGTCGGGCAAAAAATATGGTTTATCTGTTACATACAGATTAAACTGTTTAACATTTCTCTACCTGCTCGTAAAGAGTTAGTGTACCTACAATATCTAGGGTTGTCCGGTATCGTCGTCAATAGATACCTAACTAGTACACACGGCGGCACATCATGCTATACATAACCAGTATAACCTGACTTCGCTTTGTATAACCTTCCCGTACGATGAGAGATCAGCTTAATTTGGTTTTGTATAGCTTGATTGGCCGCCGTGCGTACGTAGGTACGCCAGTTTTTCGATGAGACACCGATGACCGGCAAATTTTCCAAACATGCACTGGAATTCAAAAACAGTAGGTAGCTGTAATACTATAATTTATTAATGAAAAACAATGGTGGATACCTATATTACCTACGTTAACACTTTTAGGAATATCCTCCTATTCTTCACCTGAAATTAATCAGTTTTACTACGTTAGCAGTAAGATACATTCATTTCCAACAGTTTTAGCACCTAATTTAAGGCGACATTAGGTGCCAGCGCCCTTGAGCGAGTCGTAGAACCGTCGCCCGCAAGGGCTCCCGCTTCAACGCGCAGCAAGTTTATTCGAAAAAACAACCCTCCTTGATTTATCAAACACAATACAAATAAAAACCGTATACTAAAATATGGCTCATTAAATTGTCTTTTTTATGGTCAAAGTTTCATGCAAATATGCCTGATAGTTTTTGCGTGATTATCGTTTTTTTGCCCGCTTTAGACATTACTTTACAAATTAATTACACTATGTTATAAAAATATAATTTCACATTTTCACATATCAAATTATGAAGAAAATTGTCTATTACAACATATTTTTTTTTAAAAGAAATAAGACTAGAAGTTTAGACATGGTGTTCAATTTAAAATCATTAAAAGTCGTATATCTGCGCCTTAAGAGTACGTCATAGCATTTCAGTCGTACGCATGACGGCTAATCAAGCTTTGCAAAACCAGTTTATGCGGATCTTTCATTGTATACGAAGTCTATACAAAGTGAGGCCAAGATATACTGGAAACGTACAGCTTCATGTGCTGCCTAATGCACCTACGTAAATTAAAATCCTGGTATACTGGTTTTTCCTGGTAGAAAGGTAAATGCCATACTTTTGTTGTGGGTGTGTTTGTGACGAATACCTACTTTGTTTATATTATTACCTTGGTGTGACGTCTGAGGAAAGTTTATCCCGCGTCAATGGTAGAAGTACTTACAAAAATAGGTAAAATATAGGTTTAGCTACGGTGTAGCCGCTCCATCGAGCTCAAAGCATTTATTTAAATTAGACCATGACAGGCACTTTCGAATGTCAAAAAAACAAAAAAAAAAGCGAAGCTACAGTCACAAGGCATAATAACTTGAGAAAGTACTGTAGTTACACATTCCAAAGCGTAACAACCCCGCACTGCGGCTGGCGTTTTGCTTAATTTTATTTCCCACATGAATTTCTGGCGAGTGGCGTGTGTTGTGGCTTTGGTTTTCAAATTAAGAAATAGAAAATGTAAACAACGACAACGTTGTGTAACAACGCTGCCGCCATAGGTACTGGGTGCATCCACTAACAGATCAAAGACATCTGAAAGGATACTTTTGCAAAATGTACAACAAACCGATAAGATTTTAATTACTACAGATAGTCGATTGATACTTTTGCTAAATTAATATGCAATAGAAAACCGAACGCGGTTAACCGCTGCGCGTGCGCCACCATACTATTACTATGTGATACATAAAAATCGCGCGTTTACAAACCGCGATTCAAATGTAGAAAGTTACGTTTTTAAAATCAGTCACTTTAAAAATTCGCTAATGCGGTAGCTTGTATACAACATTAGTTTTAGTATATGCGAAACCTGAAACACGTGTCTAGTATTTGTATGTAGCTTGTTCTGTTACCTGGTTGTCCGCATAAAAACGTGGTAACCACGCAGCGAGCCCGCGTGCGCGTCTCCAGCGTCGTCTTGAGCACATTGATAATAATAATTTGGCAGTAGGTACCTAAATGACTACGATAGGTACTTAGTGTCGCTCGGTGTCCAACTTGTAGCCTTTTTCAAATATTTTGTGGGAAAAATATAACATGGTTTAAAAATTATTGGAATCGATTCCGTTACTGATTCTGAACAAACTATATTCAGGTTTCGGATATACTAAAAATAATATTGTAGAAAGCAATGTGTTATATTTTTTTGCGGTTTCAGACGTACGGTTAAACACACACACAACACATACAATACACACGATACCCGAATTAATATCGTTAAACCAAAAAAAAAAAAGCGACCCGTTTGGTAGAAATCTTCCTTTAAACATAACTGGTGAAAAGTGTGTACTATTAGGAACACCTCTGCTAAACTCTTAGGAGATTACCGACGTGATATTATGTTCTGTAAAAATTAATAGTTTCAGAACAGCCCGAACAAGAAACCTCACCACAAATCATCACTAACGCCCCATCCTCTCCACAGATCGCCTCAGACAACATCCGCGGAGCTCTGGGCTCGCTGTTCATCTTGTCACAAAACCTCGGCTACCTAGTGGTCTATGTGGCAGGCGACATGCTCTCCTTCGAAGCGGTGCTATGGCTGTGTACTGCTGTGCCGGCCATCTTTCTGGTCGCTTTCATTGCTATGCCGGAGACGCCTGTGTTTTTAGTTAAACAGGGGAAGATTAAGGTAAGGGTATTTTTTTTTTTGTGGATTTATTGGAAATACCGCGTTAGTCTAGTGGTCGCGAATCTTTATGCTGAGCAAGAGGTCCTAGGTGTGATTCCCAAGCTGGTCAGTCATGATCTTCCTGCCCTTGGGACATGTTATTGGGGGTCGCCGCAACACGTTTTTATCTTCCATTCTCCCCTGTCAATCGTAACGCTATCATTTACTCCTTCCTCATACAATCCATCCATATTTTCTTTGGTCTTCCTCTGCCTCTCCCTCCATCAATATTTTAATCATCTCTCTTTTAGTCATATGTGTTCCATCCCTTCTCATCACATGTCTATACCAAGACAGACGACTCCCTTTCATCTTTTCTGAAGCAGGCGCCACTTTCAAACTTCCTCTTATATGCTCATTTCTTTCTCCATTTTAGTTAATCCATACATCTATCTCAATATTCTCATCTCTGCTGTTTCATCCGTCTTCTTCACTGCCCAGCCTCAAGCCGGGTAGTGTTATTGAGGCTTCCAATATCAGCACGGAGTCTGAATTTGTGTCCGGTTGATGGCAATAGGCACGCCCACTATTGTATGGAGTTTAAAAAAACATGACTGATTAAATTGACTGTTTTCTCCGAGTTTTAAGGCACATTTTGCCTCTATCAAAATCTCAGTACTTCATTTTGAAGTCATTCTGTAAAGTGGATCATATTATCAGTCATTTAACTGACGGATAACCACTTTTCTTCCTTATGCTCTGAGTAATAAGGCTGAAATATGGTCGACCGTCAGTAAGCGCAGTATAGTACCTAAGACATCATCCGTCAAGTCACAGAGATTGACCCGGACGACGTAAAGATGTGGTATTTCCCAGCGCAGGCACTTTCCCCTGCACTAGTGAGCAATGGAAAGACCAGATGCTAATTACTGCTTGTAAAACATGTAAAAGTTGATCTTTAAAGTAATGTTTGATGGGCAAAGAGGCGCCACTGTAAAGCCTTAAATAAATAAGTCTGGATCTTTATCCTTTCCCGCATCTATGCAATACAAATAAAATTGAATTGTCTATTTGTAATATTAAAAATGACAGCTTTTTACTAAATGCATATGAAAATATGTATCGCACTTATAACAAAAACACATTTTTTCAGTTTTTGTTTGTTTATTCCGGCTAAACTTCGAAACGCCTGGGTCTTTTTTGCCGGGTCTTTTACTAGCAGATAGCTAATCATATAAGGTCTAACATAGGCATACCTTATCGGAATACTTTTATTTTAGAAAAACAATAGGATTCCGTGCAAAAAATTAAAACCCTTTAAATTAGTAACAAAATTCGATTCAAAAAGGGAAGTGATATTTTTTTATAATAATTTCACGCGAACGAAGGTCGCGGGCAACAGCTAGTCCTAAATAAAGCGATCGCAAAAATGGAAAACCAGAAAGCATCCTCTGCCGGGTTCGCGAAGGCCACGTCCTAACCAAAGTAATCATCGTGCAAAAACACGACACCGTCGCATTTATTTTGATCAGCAAGAAGGTCGCCTCTATTGACGTTAAACTTAAACATAAGTGGCGAAATATAAATAACCTAACCTAACCAAGCGGGAAAATACAGGCCTGATGGTATGTTATGTTTAAATGTTTAAAAACTTGTATAACAAAGTAATGTAGGAGGTACACGTGTGGCATACCATAAAGATGAAACTGATATTATACAACATTAGTTTTAGTATATGCGAAACCTGATACACGTGTCTAGTATTTTTATGTAAAGAATCTATGTACAAAATTTGAAAACTGTATCATGAAAAATCACAAAGTTATAAGCTTGTTTTGTTACCGAGTTGTCCGCACAAAATCGTGGTCATCACGCAGCGCGCGCCTCCAGCGTCGTCTTGAGCTCATTGATGATAATAATTTGGCAGTAGGTACCTAAATTATTGCCATAGGTACTCAAAGTCACTCGGTATCCAACTTTTAACTTTTATTATACATATTTTTGGGAAAAAATATAACATGGTTTAAAAATTATTGGAATCGATTCAGTTACTTATTCTGAACAAACTATATTCAGGTTTCGCATATACTAAAAATAATGTTGTATAGGTACCTAAGAGTTGTAATGAGAAACTAAACCTATAACGTAAGATTTTATCTCCTTTTAAAGCGATTTATAAACCGCTACTGTGTATTAAAATAGATTAAAAATACATCTACCTTGGCTTAGCTTTAGCTGTATATTTCCAGTATAACATGGCCTTGCTTTGTATAGATTTTCTATACAATGAGAGATATGCATAAACTGGTTTTGTATAGCTTGATTGGCCGTCGTGCGTACATTAATAATTTAGTATCCTCGTTTTACCATAAAAATAAAGTCATTTACTAAGTATAAAGTTTATTTTAATTTGCTTTCAAATTTATGTTTTCATCTTTTATAGGTATTGATTTCCATAAAAACCGTTGAGCAATCTAAGAAATAAAAGAAAAAACTTAAACTTCCCAGTCCTTATTCCAATTTATTTGCGATTGGTGCAGCATGTCTTTTTCTTCCATACATCTGCAACAGTAAACAAATAACCTTACACTGTCACTTACGGGATATCTTCCTTGATTTTGTTTGACTGTGTTTGACGGTAATCGTAAAAGCTTAAAACAATGTTAGTAAAGAACATAACCATTGCCATCAACCGGGCGCAAATCCAGACTTCGTATCTGCTACTGAGAAATTCCTGATGGGAAAACCGAATAACACTTTGTCCGACCCGGGAATCAAACCCAGGACCTCATGCTCAGCAGTCGTGCTTGGGACCACTAGACCAACGAGACAGAAGAAATAAATATATTCAAAATCCATACTAATATTAGAAACACGACAGAAAATCTGTCTGCCTGCACAGTTTGATCATAACCTAGGTTAGGACAAAATATACTTTTTAATCCGCTATTAAGTTCCTGTGGGATAATTTTCGACCAACACGTGGCAGAAGCTGTTGGATAAAAGCATTGTTATAACGAAAAATTTTGATGTTCTTACAGGAAGCTCGTGCAGCACTAGCCTGGCTCCGGAACACCACCACCGACGACAAAGACTTGGAGGAAGCTATACAGCAGCTAGAGAGAGAGGAGGAACACGCCAGGAGTATGAAGAAAGCCACCTGGAAGAGTATAGGTAAGCAGTTCTTAATTATCACAGCCGAGAAGATAGAATAACCCATAACGACCACGAAAACCGTAAACTCAAACTAAAGAAGTGACTCATATAGTACTGTTCAAACTTTTGGCGGCTCTGAAGTTAGCTGCGAGTGGCGGTCTGCGCAGGTATAACGGTGCAAAGTTTATGGCGGCTCGGAACATCTAACGTAAAGCTGCGCAGTATACAATTTTAGGAATCAGCGGGGCGCAAGACGCATCATCTTGAGTGTATAATGCGCAGACCGTCACTCGCAGCTAACTTCCGAGCCGCCATAAAATTTGAACAGAACTATAGCTGAGTAGCAACCGCCGCGCCAATTGGATAGATTGGCAAGTTTAACCTTTGCTCAGCATTCTCAATGGGAAACAGTCTTCTTCACAAAACCTTTCGGCCCTCTGTGCGTCGGAGGGAGGACACTTAAAGTAGTAGGTCTCGCACCTGATCTGTCCCTGGTCGTGTCAGATTGATATCTCAACGGACTGTGAGGGATTGCGTCTGTGTTTACGTACATACTAGTGTACTCTGTGTCCTGTGTACTGTATCTTCTGCGACCTTGGCTAATCTCAGTGGAGATTAGCTGCCTGAACGAAATTCAGTCGACACTCGGGAATGCTAACTCACTATTGAATGAGTATCATTAAATTCTGTCCCGGTTCCCAACCCTGCAAAAAAAATCCCTTGGGCTTCGGCATTAACTCCAAACACTTTCTGACACACCACTTACGTCATGTTTAGAAGATATAAGTTGCCACCTGCAACCACAAGACATTTGCGAGGATTTAATTGCATCCCAAGAAATAAGCAAAACCACAAAAAGTTCCCCGTCTACGTCAGCTGACGACAATGCATCTTTCACAATAATTATGAAAGATACGTTCACTGACAATGTTAAGACAGCGGGAAAATAATATTTAGATGAGGTAAAACCCTTGTCATGAAGACTAACTGTAGATTTGTTGAATCTCTTATAACTTATGGAAGCCCCTCCATCTGTGAAGCTCACATCAATCATGTAACATTGATTTAACCATACAATGTACATAAGATAAATGATAAAACTTTGTATAAAGAGCATTGGTGGCCCTGGTCATACGAACCCCATAGCTGTAAACTAAATAGATTTGCTGCAACGCTACAAACAGTATGCCATTAAGCGGTTTCTAGCAATGATTTTGCGTTGATTTACTTAAAAACTAGTAAGTTCAACTGTGCTAGATTCGAAGAGAACATACATACTTGACTTTACATAAAATTCTGCAGCTAAGTTAGATCAGGGTCCCAAAAAGATGACGCATGCTAAAATTATAAAAACAAACCAAATTATCAATAAAATTTCCCAATAACTTAACCAAGCCGGTTCTCAGCTGACGTCAGATCCTGCCCCTGGGTTCCAAGAAGTGCTCTCACTCGTGCAGATATATTTACCGTCAAGTGTAATGAGCTATGGCACGCGACGGAAACACAGGCTGCACTTATATTGACCTCTTTTTGTGACAACATGGCTGTTGGAAACCGTTTAGTTGTTGATTTTTAAACCTGCCTGAGTAAATCTTGGCACAGAAAGGAAATGTCAAATAATCTGACACAACAATTCTCGGTATTTGAAAGGCTAATCAATTTATATAGAATTATTTACTTTTAATTCAAGCTCCAAATATCTAATGATTGTATTTTACAATCTGCTTGAGTTGCCGCAAGTAAAGGGACTTTACAGCTGTATACGGCTATGGTAATGACTAAGATCGCCAATAAAGGTGGTTTCCCATAGATTTGAATGTAGGTATATCTCTGAATCAACCTCCTTCTGGGCTTCGTTGCAGACGATATGGTTGCCATCGCTGGTATATCCTGGACAAGGCTGTCATAGGAACTTGGAGCTTATTGGCACAAGCAAAGAGAAGCAATAGTTCTCATGGTCAGCAGTGGGTGAAGTGGGGCTGTGAATGATTATGATTGCCTTTTAAAAAACTTTACATTCTGACTAGTGAAAAAGTCGATGAATGCTACGTTTATTCAGTCAAACGCCTACAACAAGCTGCAATTCATAGGTCTCGAGTTCGAACCCAAGACACGCACCTCTGATTTTTCAGATTCATGTGCGTAATTTACTTGCATTTGCTTCGGTGAAGGAAAACATTGTGAGGATACCAGCATGCCTGAGAGATATTTCTCGACGGCATGTAAAGTCAAGTCAGAGGAGCATGGGCGGTAAAAAAACTCTGACACCAGGTTAAGCACTAACCACACGATAAAGTAAGAAGAATGAACAAGCTGCAATAATAAAAATGACACCAGACACAACACTTCTCGTAACTAAATATTTTGCTAACAACATCCTGTACGCTCATAACCTGATACCAATCAAGGCACACTCGAATAATTCCAAAAGGGTGCCTTAACATTCTCCAACAAAGCTTGTATCAATTTATAACTCGTGCGTGCCCGCATAATATTTCATCGCGAGCCAGTTAAATAAAGCGAGGCTTCATAGCAACCGGTTGATAATCAGTTAGTTACTGAATAAGGAGACAAGTACTGCTGGGTTATAAATGAAGTGGTCATCAGTAAACGCAAAAGTAAAATAATAAAACAAATGAAAGGGATAAACAAACAATAGCAGCGGAGGGCTAAAACAAGTAACAATCACTGTCAAATCGTTTCTTATTTCTTCGACTTTCAAATCTTATGACAATCCAAATACATACTATCATGCCTGTAATCCCCGAATGGTTAGGTTAGGTTAGGTTAGGTTACCTGTTTAATAGACCACCCACATTTCACCAGTGATCACCATCCAATAAGTTTTTTTTTTTTCAATCATCGTCTTCGCTGATAGAATGTCACTTCATCTAAGACTTCTGGGATTATCCTATTGAAGCAGTCGGGGCCAAGTACAAGATGCTTTGAATGGTCAGATAGATTATCCATCAAACACAGTGTGGGAACACAACTGATAGTTTTATTATATTTGTGACGGACAGACAGGTGACGAGACAATTGTAGGCACTAAGGAGTCCTCCGTAAAGGCCTTAATGAGGGTGTATTTACGATAACCTATAATTGCGACTGGAGATCGGACCAGGGATAGACTAATAACTTAAACACTGAAATTAGTAACGAGCTACCTAGAAAAGTATCATAGCGCCCGTAACATGACCACCGTAGACAAGGATTTCTTTGACGGAAGAATCGACAAAATGATAGATAGTGCAAAGAAATCTGTCATTGTGTCGACACAATCTGTCAATTTGTCGATTCTTCCGTCAAAGAAATCCTTGTCTACGGTGGTCTTGCTACGGGGGCAGAAACGTAAAATTGCAACAAAAATATCGTCTGACCAACTCCTAACGTTACTGAGATAGATCCCTGTGGCAGACGTACAGACAGATATATTTAGGAAATAATGGTACCAATTGGCACCATGGTGGTATTCGCTGACACGATAATCAGTCTTCCTTTAAATCAGCATTATATTTCATACACTACATCGCAATATTTCATTTTATTCCAAGACATATGCACATAACTTAAAAACGGTTTCTGCAACTGGTTTATTTAATAACCTGGTTTTTACCTGGTAACTAGATAGAATATTTATATGGATATTAGTTACCTATTAATAAGAAGTTATTGATTATGTAAAGGATCGGAAAACTCATCTTACATTTTTCGATTTTAAGGAAGGAAAGCAAAATAAAACTGCTTGACTGGCTTATAATTATGAATTATAATTTCGTAGTTATATCTTAGGATACCTCTGAAGACTTAAGTCATTTTAATTGTAGCCGACTTTTTAATTGTTGTGTATCACACAAATTCTTGTTTACATAAAAATGTTGCCGGCCAGAAAAACACAGTGCGTCATCGATTAATCATCTTTCTATAAAATTCTCAATCCAATTCAAATAATAAAAAACAAAACACATTTATTTTTATGCATCGTTTGCAACCAGTTTTTTAAACGGTAGAAGCTTTCGCGATGTTCCATTTTCAAAACTGTCTGTTCATGCAAAAAAATAACGACATTTTATGCACATTTATATACTACTAGTTTTTGCCCGCGGAATCGCCCGCGTTGAGTTCGGTAATTATCCCACGGGATCGTGCTACCGGGATAAAAATTACCCTATTTGTTAATCCAAGCAATAAACTATCTATGTGTGCCAAATTTCATCCAAATCCGTTCAGTAGTTTTTGCAAAGAGTAACAAACATCCATCCATCCTCACAAACTTTCGCATTTATAATAGTAGAAAGACTAGCTGTTGCCCGCAACTTCGTTCGCGTGGAAATTTTGATGTGTTTGTGTGAGAAAAAATTCTTCCTAATCCGTTCAGCCGTTCTGGCGTGATAAATAACAACCATCCATCCATCCAAACTTTTGCATATATTAGTAGTAAAACGACTGTATACGATTCCGCCAATTAAGAGACCTATGAGGCCTTATAAGACCAGTTATTCCACAAACGGTGGGCAGATAATATCGTGTCCTGCGTATCCTGTTGTTTGCTCTGTACAAGAACTGACAGACGCTACTGAAGGCGTCAAACTCGTAGCCAAGTTCAGGGTCGACTTAATTTTGAAAGCCATCGATACGCTAAGAAGACGAGACAAAGTATAATTTTAGAAGCCTATTTTATGCTAAACAGGCTTGCGTTGAGCCGCAGCTCGCCTGATGTGAAGCGATGAAACGGCCTAGGCGAGTTAAAGATTAGGCCTTGTCTAGACTGAGCCACCAACAGAGATCAATAAACAAGAATTTGTGTGGTATACAACAAATAAAAATCCCGACTACTGAAAAATCACGCTCTAATTAAATTCAGGTTTACAAGGTCAAATCGACACCTCCAATTGTTGAAGTCGGTTAAAATGTATATATTACCCGGGCCATACTAACGAATCGATTGACACCTTATTCATCAAAATCGGATGAATAGTTTAGGCGCTACGGAGGAACATACGTAAATACATACATAAAAAAAACGGTGGATAAAATCATAATCCCTCCTTTTGGCTTCGCCGTAGTCGGGTAAAATGCCGAGACTATGAAGCGAAGCTTTACAACAGCAAAAGCATGTTTTTTTTATGATGGTGTGTCGTGTGTCATAATCCTATCGGTCCTGTCAAAATTATGAGCAGCCGTTTAAACACTGTATGGTATCACAGCCTGACCGCGATAGGGCGCGTTCCCACTATAATATCATGACGATTAATTTATCGTTGGATAATATATGGAAAAGTCGTGGACAACAGTGTATCGTGTTGTCCTATATGTGAACACCTCCATTTAAATACAGAAGCCACGACGCTTTAATCGACACGATAATCTGTCGTCACGACATAGTGGGAACGCGCCCATAGGGATTTTCCATCGCTCTTTACCAAGAATATGTTTTTCCTAGTTCATAAATAATATTTTTACCTGTAGTTAACAAACAATTTCTTCCGAAGCTTCACTGCAAATAGGAAAAATAATTCAGAGGAAAGACTTCCTTGGAATCAATTTAAATTCAACTTAGAATTAATGTTATTCGTTTCTGGAAACAAGTTTTTATGCAACTTATTATTTTTTATTGTCTACTTGTTTTGTTTACTGGATTTGTCTGTATATTTCTGTCTCAAGGAAGATTTTGAATAGAATTTAACTGTACTCAGGCTTCAAGCGCAGGCCACACCGCCAGCTAGCGAGCGAGCGAGCGAGGCGGACGAGGCATCGTTTCACCTTTTTTCATACTTGGGTTGACACCGCGAACTACCAAAAGAGCTGAAACGAAGTATGAAAAGAGCCTCGCCCGACTCGCTCGCTCGCTCGTTAGCTGGCGGTGTGGCCTGCGCTTTACTCGCGTGGACTCTTGAGACTTACTACACCTAATCAGCCTATAGATAATGTTCCCACTGCTGGGACACAGCCCTGCTCTCTGTGGGAGAGCTGGTCGTAATCCACCACTCAATTGACGTTGGGTGGATGTTACGTCTAACTACTAATATAAATGCGAAAGATTGTGAGGATGGATTGATGTATGGATGGATGAATGTTTGTTACACTTTCACGCAAAAACTATTGTGTAATATATAGTGTATTGTTGTAATGTTTGGCAGATAGTTTGTAACCTGGATTAACACATAGGATACTTTATATTCCTATACAATAACCGAACTCCACGCGGGCGACGCCGCGGGCATAAGCTAGTGTCTTCATTTTTCTGGGTCTAAGATATACCGATATTTTCTTTCACTGTTTTGTACAAAATATAGCCTGACAACAATCTGCGAATCAAGTAAACAATGCAATTTGGACAAGGCTTTTTTGAGTTATACTCGCACTAATGGATATACAGGTAGACAGACAGACTCTTTATAAGTGAGACACATGTTTAGGAAATACGTTATAAAAATCCAGTTTGGAATCTAAGAATATAATACGTCTAGGCAAAAAAAACCCAAAACGAGTTGTAACAAAAACAATATAAAGAATATGCGTACGATAATTTCTTGGAAGGTGCAGAGGTCAAAACTTTTGTATCTGTCTCAAGTAGGTAATCGGTTTGAAGACGAACCTTGGGACTTACCCATATTTAATATGATGTAATATCACAATCCGTAATATCTTTTCAGTTCAAGACAAAACGACGTTCAAAGCATTCCGAATCTCCCTTAACGTGATGCTGTCGCAAGAGACGTGCGGTTACCTGGTGGTCCTCATGTATGCTGGCTCCATCTTCGAACAGGCTTCGGAGTCCATCAGTCTGAAGTTGTCGCCGAACAAGCAGACGATCGTGGTGGGAGTTATCCAGTTGTTGGGCAGTATTGTAGCGAGTTGTATTGTGGAGCAAACTGGAAGAAAGGTGAGGCAAATATTTTTAATAGCTATAT
This sequence comes from Noctua fimbriata, assembly GCA_905163415.1. NCBI lineage: Eukaryota > Metazoa > Arthropoda > Insecta > Lepidoptera > Noctuidae > Noctua > Noctua fimbriata. The sequence continues at coordinate 10,745,314 of LR990935.1, read as the reverse complement.
CTGTTCATCATTTACCAGCAACAAATACTTTTTTCCTGTTTTTGTGGGAAAACTGGATTTTGTCGGTTGAACTGCATCGTCGGTCTTCACCTCAAGCACCACCCGGATATGCCCCAACAGCCGGGAGGCCGGGGCCGGGGGTTTTTATAAGAACTTGTTTTGACATTCCATTTTTATTATTATTTGACATATTATTAATTATTTTAAATTGAATGTGGATTATTACTGTTTTGAATTTGTTATTCCATCTTTGACATGTTTTTTGATTGTAATGTGTTAATGGTACTTTTTTAATTTAATTTTACTAAATTTCTATAGAATGTATGTTGTTCTGAAATAAATGACTTATGACTTAGGCCTGAGCCCCAGCAGTGAGGAAATTTAAGGCTAAGGGGGGGGGGCTAGGGTTTTGGTTTTAATCTGATTCGGATGTGAAGTTTCGCACGTTACCATTGTGTACCATGTGTTGCGCAATCGCAATTATTATGTCAAGTCACTCACTGCCGAGTATGCACATAGGAGGCTATAATAACGATGCTTGGCAGACGGATATGAAATCGGAGTAGGCATTTTTTTATGATTCTGTTGTGTCTTCGCGACGCACTACAAATGATTCTAAGAATGCATTACGTACTAGGTTGTTCGTGTGCATTTTGTAGACACTTTTTTTCGGGGAGTTACCGTCTAAAGGCGTCCGGGACTTTGGGGATAAGACCGGCTATTTTAGGACTCTAACCTCATTAAAAGCCACATGGAGTTCCGTACTTTCTATAACCAGAACGTCGAACTTCTGTTGGCCACATCCCAGGGATGTCACACACCTAACACAGCATCATCGGACTATATCGTCCACACAAGCCTCCACCGTTAGTACTATTATTTATTCGGTGCTCCACTCTAGTCGGATATTAATTACCATGCGGGCGCAGTGCGGGTTCGTCTTGGTCACATTTATTTGAAGTTCGGACGAGATTATATACTTACTGTACCCTAAAACAAATACTTCTTTTTTCCATTCTAGTGGCTGCTAGCCGGAACCTCCCTGGCGACTGGAATCTCAATGCTGGCGTTAGGAGCATGGTTCTATATAACCTCGTCAGGCATCTGGCTGCCCGGTTGGCTGCCGGTGATGGCCATGTGTCTGTGCATCTTCGCGGATGCTGCAGGGTACCAGCCTGTGCCCTATGTTATTACTTCAGAGCTGTTTAGTTTCCAGGTAAGCAATACTGGTTTAATTAATCAGATACTAGTTCAAGATTTATTTCAAAGAACTGCATAGTGGTTCTGGGAAGAACTATCAGACCTTGTAAAAGACGACGGTATGAATTGAACAAAATCAGTGACCAGTGTTCCACATTAGCCATGGATCGAAAGGAAGTCATGGAACAGGCTGGTGTTCAGCTGTGGGATGAAATAGGCTTCAGGATAATAGCAACAATAATGGTTCTGAGTCATGCCTGTTTGTTTGGTTCTTTATCAAGGATAGTCTTCTGAACCTCTTTTTAATTTTTTGTTGAAGAGGTTGACTGGTGGACTGAAACTGTGCAACAGCTAGATAAGCTGACAGAAAGCCTTCTGGTTGAACTACTGACGAAAAAATACTCCATATTGCAATTAGGTTCTTCAATCGAAGACTGCAGCCGAATATTTCAGTTTTAAAGCCCAACCAACTAATAAAACTTTATCATTTCCAGCATCGTGGCATGGTGACCTCCTTCGTCAGCTCTGTGGACGCTCTCAGCGACTTCCTCCAAACGAAGGCCTACGACCCGCTTCTCAAACTCCTGGGCATCCACTGGGTCTTCATCATGTTCTCCATGGTCTGCTTCCTGGGCACCTTCTACACCGTCATGTGGGTGCCAGAGACTAAAGACAAGTCTGTAGAAGAAATATACGCCCTTCTAGAAGACAGTAGGAAGAAAGAGAAGAGGAAAGCTAGAAGAGAAGATTTGGAGAATGGGAAAGAGATGAGTAGATTATAAGTGATGTTGGAGACTTGTCGGATTGAGGGCATTCAATTTCCTTTCATTGTTATTTTATCCCTCTGATTTTGCAGTGCAGTGACCTTTATTCTTATTTATATAAGGTTTATGTTAGAAGTAAACTGAGCAAGGACTTTGTAGTGACATTCGAAATAAAATTGACTTTGATATTGTGCATGTAGTATTGATACCTACCGTCGTCCATTTAAGAAGGATTTCATGTGAGTTTAACTTTAATTTTGTGCCATGGGGTTAATCGAATATTCCATTAGATTGCCTTTGGAGCAGTTGCAACGGAAAGCGGGTTTTTTTTTAAACTTAATTCGATATAGCATTAAAATACAGAATCTCTATGCGAAATCTCAAAAAATCTTTGTATCTATTAGTATAATCCTTACACAATTTCTTTTCCCAATAGCTAGTTATGTCGGGTAAACTGAAGTTTAAATAATTATGGGGGATGCGCCGCGGCAGCCTGCAAAATTCATTTTATTTGTGTTTTATGCAATTAGCAGGCCAGTGTCAGTTGCATGTTGATTAAAAGAGGGTTGTATTGATGGTTTTAATGATTATAATTCTAATAAATACAGCCTGACACTGAGCAAAATTGCAAAAATCGTAAGTAAATTTGATTTTGGCGGTCTACCCAGACCTCATGTTGGCCAACTTAATAGATAGCGGTAAATAAACTTAAGCCTTTACCAAATTTTGATGCGGACCTCACCATAGTGTCTGTTTCTTTAGCTTTAATTTGTTTTAAAAAATGACAGGTTGTCTGTGGAATGTTGTGTTTAACTGCCAGGGTCAGATTCATACCTGAGTCATAGCAAAAAAAAGGTCAAATAAATAGAAAGACCACATGCCTTGCCTGTGCCATTATGAAGCCTTGGAATGATTTTTTTTGTATGACTAAGACTTTTGTCAGGATATACACTGAGTTAATGATAAAGCGGTGTTCTCACGAGGCGATTTAAATCGATCGACTTGAATTTCGTTGACGAGAGGAATAAAAGAAAAAACTGACTTTTTTTACGTAATTGCGCTACATTTTACTTGATCAACTGTTCGGGAACACATTACATGTTACTTACTTCAGCCTATCCATTAGAGAATATCTTCTTCTTAAGCCTACCACTTTAATGTACGTTTTATTCTTTGATTCCGTCCCCTATATAATGTTACAGACTAATATAGACTATACCACTTTTCTAGATGGTATCATAATTCGTTAAACAATCCCATGCACCTTTTCTTTCTCTTCTGAAATCATCATCTTCCTGCCCTTGTCCCATGTAACTTGGGGTCGACCGCAGAGATTGACTGCACCCTGTGGATCAAGCGTGACGCATTGCTTTCGCGAAATAGTGCTGTTAACTGCGTCACGGCTCATGGAAAGTCGATAAATTCTATGGCATTCAATAAATTTTGTTCAACACGTTATCTTCTTCCATCCTCCCCTGTCAGCCGTCACGGTACCTATCATTTACTCCTTTTTTATTTCATACTATTTCACACACAATCCATCCATCTATTCTTTGGGCTTCATCAATCAACATTCTTATTCATCACGGTCTCCTTTTTAGCCTATATTTACGTTAAATTTTGATCAACTAAAAGTTGCCCAACTGTCTTGCCTCGTGAGAACACTGCTTTACGGAGAGGAATTTTTAAATCTTCCGGTGTTATAGTTTGAGGGTTTTTGTTATTTGTACTGATGCCTCAGATGATTGTGAATGTAATAAAAAAAGATCTTGTAACAATAATTACAGGCAGTTGTGTTTCTCTTTGCTGTTTTTATTTTTCTTTATGTAATGGCTAAATAAAAAGCCTGATTTGTCTGCCTGTTTTTTTTATGAAATAAGACAATATGATATCTAGGTATTCAATTAATTACAAAGGTTTTGTTACCTCAATTCGACAAGTTATTCCAACGAACCAAAATGTACAGAAAATTCATTAAGACCAAGTGACAATGATACAGAACAATGAATTTTCTGTACATCATAATTCTGTAACAACCAATCTTTCTGCACACCGATTTTGTACCTTAAACTCATGAAACTTCCGTACATTATCGACTGCACAGGAAGGTCGTGATATGTGCCTCCCGACTACCGATTGTGATATTATGACGAATTAATAATGTTTAGTATTTTGGTATTATTAGATTAAGATGTCTAAATGACGTTAAAAAAATAATTTATATCAAATGATCCTTGTGTTTTATTTAAAATTACCCAATTTAATTAAAAAAACCTCATCATCACATCATACAACTAGTTTTCCCTATGTTGGGGTCAGTTTTTTGTAATCTGATATATATTATTTTCCTTTGCATGTAACGACTGTCAATGATGACAAATGACAGCCGGGACAACCGACCAACATAAGTCAACAAGTAACATTTAATTAAAAGTACCAAAAAATCCGATTACAAATTGTATTATGTACCTATATATAAATATATATTTGTAATCTCCTTTTAATTTCATTCATTTTTATACCCTACTCGAAAGATTTTGTTCAAAATGTATTAACGACTTACAATATTTAGCGCCAAAAATCCGCAATTTTGTTTTTTTTTAAACACCAATCTAAGAACACTTGGGTTTTGAGACGAATCTAAAGATACCTTAATCGTCGACAAAGAAACATAAAAGATACACACGAAACACATAACCCTTCGTTGGCAGTCGGGTAAAAGAAATGTCGACGGGCTGTCAATTTTTCTAGACTGTGCCTGTTACGTAGAGGCCTATAACGTACTTTCCGAATTTAGAGATTCGACGGAGACGCGGTACATAATGGATGATCACCCAACCCATCCACGGACCGACTCATCAAGCGTTGATTAACCTTAATCGATCCGTGCTGCTGTTAATATAAAGTATTAATTTTTAACCGCCTTAAAAAAAGGAGGAGGTCATGTATTCGCCGACTGCCCATTTTTGCCGGCAGTAATCATGGAGAAATCAGTTTATACATATAAAAAAAAACGATTCTCGACGAATATGTTATAACTCCCTTCTCAATTTTTAAAGTCTGTTAAAAAAATAAAACAAGCTATGGGTAACATATAATTATACAACATTATTTTTAGTATATGCGAAACCTAAATATAGTTTGTTCAGAATAAGTAACTGAATCGATTCCAATAATTTTTAAAGCATGTTATATTTTTTCCCAAAAATATTTAAAAAAGATAAAAGTTGGATACCGAGCGACTTTGAGTACCTATCGCAATAATTTAGGTACCTACTGCCAAATTATTATTATCAATGAGCTCAAGGCGACGCTGGAGGCGCGCGCTGCGTGGTGACCGAGTTTTTGTGCGGACAACTAGGTAACAGAAGAATCTTATAACATTGTGATTTTTCATGATACAGTTTTGAAAAGTACATAGATTCTTTACATAAAAATACTAGACACGTGTATCAGGTTTCGCATACACTAAAACGAATGTTGTATAGGCATCCGGTAGGTACTTACTCCGGCCAAACATTTCACAATTTAGAATAAAAAACCAATATAAAAGCAGTACAAAAATAATAACTCCAAAACAATAAAGTTCATATCACATACCTACAGTACCTACTATGTACTACATACGCGTGTTAAACACATCATATTAGCTTTTAAGATGTGGGATAATTTTTTCTTGGTAATATTAACTTTAGGTTGCACTAGAGACGATGGAGTTAGAGGTTATAAATCAGTTGGTAAGTTTTATTTTGTCGTGAAAATCTGTCAACGATCTGTAGGCCAAAATAACCACAAATACGTAGAAGATGGTGGGACGAGCTGGATAAAACCAATGAACAGTGGTCCATATTAGCCCTGGATCGGAAGAGCTGAAAGTCAAGGGGACAAAGGCCTCTGCCCAGCAAGGGATTAGGTATGCTAACAGTAACAGTATATGTGCCCCTGCTGAATAGTCAACTAAGCCAGTATCAACGGCATATATACACACGGCGACATATCAAGCTATACATTTCTAATATAACATGGCCTCGCTTTGTATAGATTTCCAGTACAATAAGAGATCCGATTATATTGGTTTTGCATAGTTTGATTGGTCGCCGTGCGAACAATCGCACGTAAATAAACCTACACCTTCTTCGCATGAGGAGTAGGCGCAAAATACAAAATCATCGTCCTAATGTAACAAAATATCACTTCTGAAATCTCCAAAGGGTAAGGCAATGATGTAGTACCTTATAGTACACCAACATAACCCGCCATGCCAGTTATATTTTAGTGTCTTGTAATAAATAAATAGGGGGTGGCCTGTTGCCATCAACTGGGAACAGATCCAGACTCCGAGGCCGCTACTGAGAAATTCCTGATGGAAAAACCCAATAACACTAAGCGTGACCTGGAAATCGAACCTAGGACTGAGAAATTTGACTCCGCGCTGTTACTTGGAAATTCCTGATAGAGTCCAAGATCTCGTACCTATTCAGCAGTCGTACTTGGGACTACTAGACCAGCAAGATTACCACTCTTACGATTCATTTAAATGATATCCACTGTTAGCAGGTCGAAAGGTGTTTCGACTTTATTTCCACGCGAAGTAATACTTGATTACTTGCTTGCTTAGCGTGTGAACAAACCGTAACGTTATTATTTTTTCAAAGACCTCAAAATGAGAGACTTTGGCGCAAATCAGCCAGATAGATTCGACAACATGCGTCGCAGTGGATATCCCCACAACAAACAAAGTCTTCGGATCAGGAATGATCACCAGATCTTCTTGACGGACCCGAAGACCAACCTAAGGATCCGAGGGGGTAACGCCACTGATACGAAGAACTTCCCGTATATGGCTGCCATCATTATAAATGGACGGTTGTGGTGTGCGGGTACCGTTGTCGATGTTAACTGGGTGGTCACTGCTGCTCATTGCTTGAATTAGTAAGTAACCGGTTAACAAGGTGAGACAATTCTGAATGAGATTACACTTTGCCAAATCTTCTACTTCTGCATCTTTGAAGACATGGCCCGATGGAATGTCGCAGATTTGGGCCGGAGCTATCCGAACACATGAATGAACAAACACAAAACAATTTAAACTTTAAGTAATTCGCTGTAGATAGATGACTTCGACGTCGATGCCGTTACAAATCTGAAGATAGAACTGTCCCATGCCTTCAGTTACTGTCAACTACACGTATAAGCAACTACAATACCAAAGACTTTAAAGAGAAACATTTTGTATTTTTCCTGGTTACTGCAAAAACATACTTGTCGGCTAAATTACCAAGGGCTACCGTGCTACGGTGCTACCCAGTTAACGGGTTGTGGAGGTCAGACAGGCAGTTGCTTGTAAAATACTGGCATTCAGCCGCATCTGGAACCCGACTTCTACACAGTTGGGAAAAGGCTAGGCGGATAATGCGCTTATAAGACGTGTCTCCCACAGTGTCCTCAGTGTATCCCCTCTCAAAACTCTGGGACAGTTCGTGAAAGTCCGAGTAGGTAGTGCCCGACCTCATGAAGGAGGTACTCTAGTCGACGTGGCAGGAGCTGTCCGGCACCCCAAGTTTGAAGAAGAGCCGGTACCTCATGCTGATGTGGCGCTGTTGAAACTTTCTGAGAATCTAGGTCAGTAGTTCTTAGCTACCTTATTTTATACTTTCTCTATCTGGTTTAAAGTACGTTTTATTGTAATTGAATGAAAAACAAGGTGATGGGTTTTCTGATGGGGCTGATGGCGTTTGTGGTAAAATGTTTAGAAGAGCAGTGAATGCTAGAAACAGATGGTCACTGTAGCCGGTCTGACATTTCAGCATTGAAGTAGATAGTTGAGTAATGGGCGATGAAATGTATACAGATACATTTCATCGCCCATTACTCAACTATCTTCTTTATCTTTACTTAATTATCTGACATCAGAAATTGAAGTAGGCACTACATTCTTGACTGAGGTACAATCTAGAGAAACTGTTTGTTCCAGATTTCCACAGACACGTTAGCCACATAAAGATCTACGAGGGTATCAAGGAACCGTTCGCGCAGAGCTTCATCGCGGTCACAGGGTGGGGGGCAACCAGGGTACATCTTTCAGCATTGTCATGACCATGTCTAGAGTCCAATAATACCTATTCCTATACCTATTCGATTAGACGTGGTCATCATAGTTTAGGAATGAATCAAATATTTTCCTGGCATTTAATAGGGATGGGAGGGGTAGCTTGATCAAGCTACCCGAAACTGTAAAATTTTCCCAATCAACCTTGAACCTAATGCTTTATGCGATAAATTTGAAAATCTGAGAAGAGATTGTAGGAGCTTGATGCGCTGGCCTCTGTACATTGTTGGACGTTGACACTTTGTTTTCTTCTATGGAGATTAATCGGATTTAGACAATGGTCTACTGTTTGCAAGCGCAACAGCCAGCGTATGGTTCGAACAATTAGTTATCAACTCTTTCCATTTACGGTTCCATTCAATTGATGGCAATTGATTCACGTCCGATGGGACTTAACGATACAGAGTATTTTGTTCTAATTCCGCTTAACTAGATCCAGGCTTTGGTCATGGAAGCAGCAAAGTCCTGCAGCTCGCAATAATATGCTCATGAGGAAAGTGGGGCAGTGCGGTGTTGCGTAACATATAACTGTCATGGATTTCCGCAAAGCTACAGGTAGTAAGGGGCCCGAAAGTTTGACAACAAGTATTACTCAATGACTGGGTTGTGGAGTCGCTCCATGTAAAATACTGGTATTCAGCTGAATGCGATTAGCCTGGACGCCGACCCTAACACAGTTGGAAAAAGGCTAGGCAGATTATGGTGGTGGATTCCCGCAAAGTAGCGCCTAATTACATAACTTATTTTTCAACACGTTTAGGGCACCGATACGGCATTCAGAGAACACACTCCCGACCTGATGACGGCTCGTCTGAAGGTGCGCTCGCAGCACTACTGCATGGACGCCTACCAGCTCGTTAATGGCTTCCAGTTCACTCCGGACTTCTTCTGTGCCTCACTGAGGAATGGCACCAGGGATGCCTGCTTGGTATGACTTTGTTACTTCATATTTCTGTAAAAGTGTGGTCAAACCGGGCTGACCGGACCAGCTGCGGACAGCAGAATTTGACAGATATTTAAGTTCATTCTGCCAAAGTCGAGAGGAGCTCATGGCTAAATGATAACGGCCGCTCGGGTCCATCTATAGGTTATGCCTCGCTTACCTTGGTTGGGCCGTGGATGGACCAACCAATACACACCGAGCTTTAACCGTGCCTCAGAAAGCACGTTAAGCCCTTGGTTCCGGCTCTCATGTGCAGATCTTTGACAGTTGCTACAGGTAGTCAGTGGCCCGAAAGTCTGACAACCAGCCTTAGCAAGGGGTATCGTAATACCCAGTACAAACTAGGTTGTGGAGGTCAGATAGGTAGTCGCTCAATGTATAATACTTATATTCAGCTGCATCCGGTTAGACTGTAAGCCGATCCCGACATAGTTGGAAAAAGGCTAGGCAGATGATGGTATCTGCCGGAGTCCGGAGACCACTCTCCATTCCGTTTGTTTTAACCGCACCTTTAATAGAGAACTGAACTTTTTAACCACTTCAAAAAAGAGGAGGTTATCAATTCGGATGTTTATATTTTTTTATGTATGTTCGGGCATAACTCCGTCATATATGTCTCTCTTTTTTTGTTCTAAAGGGCTTTATTTCGAAATAGTCCCATTTAAAATAAACCCCTTCCCCGCACACCCCTCCACCCCTTTCCCTCCTTCCTCCCTCATCATCAGATCTCTGATGATGAGTTTCTGAGACAGACAACGGAACTCTTCAATAAATGACAGCAAATCAACCGCGATTGCTGTTATCGCAAAAATATGCATTGTTTACGCAATCACACAACATAAACCTTAACCGACTCCAAAAAAGGAGGAGGTTCTCAACTTGTCGGAATCTTTTTTTTTATGTATGTTCACCGATTACTCGAAGTATGTTCACCGATTACTCGAAAACACCTGAACCGATTTGAAAAAATCTTTTTTTGTTTGAAAGAATCTACTTCCAAGTTGCTCCCATAGAAAATTTGTTATGATCTGATCATGGACTTCGGAGATATGGAACGGAACTCTTCAATAATAGACAGCAAATCTGTCGTGATTGCTATAATTGCTTGGATGTTTATTGTTTCCACAACATCATAACATAACATCACACCTGTATGCTCTGAGGAGGTACGCAGATGTGTACAGTACACCCACATTTCAAAAGTTAGGTAATTTAAGTTCCATTTTATTGGGGATAACCTATTACCAGAAAATGTATTGTTAACAATGTAAAATAAATGCAAAGCAAATATTTGTATAGGGTAAAAAATTAAAAAACCTTTTTTCAAAAAATAAAACCGACTTCAAAAATACAAAAAAGTGAAAAATAACTTTAGCTTCAGAAGTCGGTGACAAAAAAACTAAATGAAACCAACAAAAGTCACTTCTGAAGCTGGTTTTTTATTTTTCTCGTATTCATGATTACATTGATGATTTACGTACAATTCCGAAGCAACCACACAGCAGACCGCAGCGGCAAAAGTGCCCAATCGGATTGACAGACCGTTGGGCCCCGTGACGACTGGTTGCTATGAAAAAGGCTACAGGCGGTATGTCGCCCGCCATCGCCATACAGTGTAACATCGACGAGAAAACCATAACCTTAATTGAACAAGACATGGGTACAATAGGACCCGATTTTACTTGATATCTTGACCTTACTAGATACATGCTAAAAATAGAGCACAAATTGATCGCGTAACTTATTAAAGCATCGATAACAATCTTATAAAACGCATCATCGCTCTGAGCAGTCTCAACAAATACCGAGATTAAAATCTTGTCTATAACGTCATTGTGTTTGCCTAACTAGCGGTACATTACTTTACCTAATGAAAGAAAAATATAAGTTGGTAGGTTTCTAAGATCTAAGATAAGAGTATAATAAGTTATCCGTGAGAACAGTAACCAATAGGACTTATAGGAGTATCGATTTACAAACAAGAAAGCATAAATAAATAGTCACTAGGTCGTGTAATTTATCGTTGGTTTTTAGTTGGCAAAAGTCGTGGCCGACAGTTAATCGTGTCGTCCTGTATGTGAACACCTCCATTTAAATACGCAAGCCACGACGCTTTAAATGCCACGATAAACTGTCGACATTGTAGAACCTTAAGCCGTATATATCGGGGCCTCTTTCGGGGGTACAGCGGCGCTGTAACCGCTTGTACATCTACTTTAGAACTTACTTATGGAGGCTATGCCGTTATTAAAAGCTTGTAACCGGCCGGTGTACGGCTTGTTATAGAGCTTGTGTGCTACTTGGGCGCAGCTTAAATGTGCTTTTGGCCAGCGAACGAACTCGAGCACGAAGAGTTTTAAGTACAGTACATTTTTTTAACATCTCGTTCACTCTACTCTTTGCTCTCAGTTCGACGCAGGCGCTCCTGCCGTCCAACAGAACAGACTCATGGGCATCATGAGCTTCGGGCCCGAACGCTGCGGTCATGAGTTCCAGCCCGCGGTCTTCATCAAGGCTTTCTACTTCAGGTGAGCTGCCGCTCCATCATCAACATTATCATTATTCTGTCGATAGACATCTTGTAGACACACCTTCCCTACCCCTAACCGCTTACACGATTAGATAGAAAGCTTGTAAAGCACTGGTTCTCGGTTCATTAGTCACGGCTGCCATTAAGTGATGTTTGAAAGTTCTAACGGGTAGTCACACCCCCAAGATTACGGCTCTGTCTAACAACCAGACCAACCAATCTTCAAATCAAAGACGCTTTGTGTTACACAATAACTGGGTGGAGGAGGTCAGGTCGCAGTCGCTCCATGTAAAATAGTGGTATTCAGGTGCATCGAGGTAGCCGACCCCAAGATACTTCGCGCGACAAATGATGACGACACATCAAACTTAAATGTAAATAACAATTAGTAATATCAGACTCATAACACAAACATCATCATAATTCATTTATTTATTTATTTCCTCCAAACATGCAAATATTCTTACAGGCTAGACCCAATGCGATATTGTAGCACACTTAAAATTTAAATAGCTTCTTTTTAGCATAGCAAATTCTATATGTAGCTGTTCTTGTAAATTCACCCAAAGTGCAACAGAATATGTCTAAGTGCTCAGCAATGAGGTTGAGAGTGCGGAGCGCGCTCGTGAGCGGCGCCTCACGCAGTCGTTCATAATATTATCTGATTTAATTTTAAGTAAATTTTATATTGTATTCAAATTGTAATACTATAAATTCTTTATTCATTTTCCTTACATATTATTTAGGAACATTAAAAAACAAAATAACAAAAATTTTATAAAAACCATTAAAACATATAGAAAATAGTAGCCACCGGTATCGGGAACAGGGTCCGAGCTACCGAATATTACTTTACTATTAAGATCTGAAAACATTATGTTGTTCTCCTATAGTGAATGTTGCGTATACCTGTAACAGGTATACATACCAACACTGTTATGTTATTTTTATTGTTTCAAATTAATTCTTAGTATGTACAGCTGTTGGTGTACCAAAAAAATAAACTAACCTTTTATTCATTACACAGAGATTTCGTAAAATCAACGATACTATCATACAAGACGACTAACGAGGTGATCGCAGCGATCAAGGAGATTGACCAACCCCATCCTATGGGACAGCCCCCAGATATTATGCATTTAGGCGTTCCTCCAGAAGTACCCGAGAATCTAATGAGCGAGTTGCAGGGAGCGTGGGCAAACATCGAACCGGATCGGAAGCACGACTGATTACATACCTTTTGACAAACGTAATAAAGGATTTATTCCCGTAACAGAATCATGCATTTAGTCTTAGGAGGAATGTTGGCAGATCAAAAACCAGGCATAAGGATAAGGGACGTATAGAACCCGGAATTGTGGAATTAAAAGGGGAGGCCTGTACCCAGCAGTCGGTGATTGCAGGCTGCTATGATAGATCCCCCCACCCCTCACACCTAGACGACCTCCTTCACAAGGCTTTCAATTTGTCAAGGCATTAATCAAATTATCCATGGTCAAGTTAAGGATTCCATCCTGAAAAATATTACGTATACAACATTAGTTTTAGTTTATGCGAAACCTGAAACACGTGTCTAGTATTTTTATGTAAGGAATCTATGTACAAAATATCAAAACTGTATCATGAACAATCACAAAAGTTATAAGCTTGTTCTGTTACCTGGTTGTCCTCACAAAAACATGGTCACCACGCAACGTGCCCGCGTGCGCGCCTTCAGCGTCGTCTTTATGCTCATTGATAATAATAATTTGGCAGTAGGTACCTAAATTATTGCGATAGGTACTTAATGTCGCTTGGTGTTCAACTTGTAACTTTTTTTAAATATTTTTGGGACAAAATATAAGATGGTTTAAAAATTATTGGAATCGATTCAGTTACTCATTCTGAACAAACTATATTCAGGTTTCGCATATACTAAAAATAATGTTGTATAATATCACGTCTGTAATCTCCGACGGGACAGGCAGAAGGATAATTTCCCAGTCTTTTAAGTCCCATGCAATAGGTTATAGGAGGCAAGCCTATTGCCATCAACCGAGCACACAAATCTCTGTAGCTGCTACTGAGAAATTCCTAATCAAAATCCAAATTACACTTTGACCTACCTGGGAATCAAGAGGAATCAAGGAATGCAAGAGTCGCTGGTGCAAAACAGTTCTTTTCAAATTTCATTATTTTATATCTCTCATGTACGTTGTAGAAACACTTTACATGTAAGGTAAGAATATCTATTTATGATATGTTATTTGCATGCTCAATGTGCTAACCACATCTTAAGATATGTATAATCCTCTCTTGTCAATATTTGATCGAGATACTCACACTGGAGCCATACATAAGTATAGCATCCTCTAAGCAAAGTATGATACTAATCAAGAATCGTTCTTAGAACTGTGGTGGATTACAGCCCACTGCCTCGGACAGGAAAGGCCTGTGTCCCAGCAGTGGGAAGATTGTAGGTTTCATGGCATATTTGATTATGCTATGCTAAGAATCGTTCTTGACTTTTTTCCAACATGTTCGTAGGGGGACTGGTCCGAAGGTCAATTTCCGCCCCAAGCCGAAGCCGCAGCAGACGGTTTCATAACCCTAAGAAATGAAGCTGAAAATTGGCTGAAACTGAATAATATGACGGTTTTTAAAACTTCTAAATGCTTCTCCTTCTGTGGTAGAGAAAACCGAGTGGGTTCGCGGTATTATTACTGTTCACACCAAAGCGGATTTCGCTACCGCCTTTGTGCACTTATACTCACAGCGGCAGCGAATACCGCTCAGGTCGCTCTAGCCGCGGAACTTGATACTAAATACCTGAGCGAAACTCGCGCGGTATGTACTTCTACCCACAACGGCAGCGAAAGCTTAGGTTTGAATGGGCCTTAAGTTTGGATATCAATTTTACGCCACAATGCGTAAAATGGTCACTAGGTGACTATTCATAATATATAAACGTCGTCTGTGACCGAAAAATCTTCCCTATATTTCCCATCCCGCTCTGGGCGCAGCGGAAGGGAGTGTCAGACTTCTACTGACTAAAACCCATCCATGTTCCTTCTTTGCCCTTTGTGTTCCAGGGCTACGGTATCTCTTTCGAACAGTACCGCAGCCCTAGCAGGCATCGGCCCTTGCAGACCCCTTCCTTGTTGCTGATATTTCCCTGAGGCGCGCGTGGAACACGAACGCGCCGTCGACACGGCCAGACGGCGAGCTAGCCCATAATCACCGTCCATTTTTTATTTTAAGTCCCCTGGTTATTTAACCATATGATCCAGATCCAAGGCGATGCCATTACAATACTTATTAGTGAGCATTGCAGTACCGTTTCATAGAAAGAACCCTGATCAGCTCGGAGGCCAAACAGATCCCATGCAGTGCTTTAAAGTTATAACTGGGTATTAACTTTTATGTTAAAGAGAAGTGTTGGTCGTGCGGCAGCGACATGGAAAGACGACATTGTTGCCATCGCGGAAATATCCTGGATGAGGCTGGCACAAGAACGTGGAGCTTGACACAAGCAAAGAGAGGCCTATACCCAGCAGTGCGTGAAGTCGGGCTGTGGATGATGATGATGATGAACTTTTAAATTCACTACCGCATGCCAAAACAGCCGTGTATCTAATAAAATAAACTAGTTGTCCGTAGCATGTAGGTATGTGCTCCATTCATTGCATTCTGGCCATACATGCAGTAACAGTTACGTCACACTCGACCGTTATTGGTCTTAACTGGTGTTACATAACGTGTAAATTCCTTTAAGAAAAAGGCGTCTATCTATAGGCATTCTTCCTGCTGCAGTGCAGGGCACTTGTCTTTAATATGTTCCATGTTGTGTTTAAGTCCCATTTAATTACGGCTGAAACTATTGCCATCAACCGGACTCAAATCTGGATTCGGGACTGCTACTGTGAAATATCTGCTGGAATATCCCAATAACACTGCCCGACTTGGGAATTGAACGCAGAACCTCGTGCTCGCACAACAATGGCGTCTTTGACCGCCATTGTTGTGTTGTTAACCTTTTGGTTAAAGCACTGCATGGGATCAGTCTCGCCTCCACTCGGTCACAGATTTAAAATACTCCACCTGCCATCACCACGCCTTGCTAGGTGTCCTGCCCAACTACATTTGAGTTCCATAACTCGATTTTCAATATCGAAGACCTTCGTACGCCTCCGGATTTCGACGTTTGGAACTTGGTCCTCGGTCTAGTATTAAGTCTTTACTAGTTAGCTTTTATTTGCGTGGATATCCAGATCTGCATAGATGCCTCTCGGCTAGGTATGCATCAAGGAAAAACGGTACTTACGGTTGACACAGCGCCTGTGCGAATCCCAGCGGCACTGCATGCGGTGTTTTGGGTTCGATTTCCATTACATTGTTATTTGGTAACTAAGTAAGTAATAAGGATAATAATGTCCTTAGTTAGGTTGGATGATATACGATATGGTTTTATAAACATAACCATGATTCAAGAGAAATTCCTAGTGTGTCAATGACAATTTAAATTGAGTCAGCCCAAGATTTGTCGACAAGTTTGGCACTTTCAGTAGCTTTCATAAGCTCCTGTGATGTGCAAGCAACAGGACAGGCAGGACACGATATTAAATGTCCCATTGTTTGTAGGGCAGCGCCTCATTTATACTACAGGGCAGAGTTATCTATGAATCTCCACCTGTGTGTGTGTGTGTGTTTGGTTAAATAAATGTGGAATACACTTTGCATAGTTACATTTCAGAGAGCATTATAAAATACTTAACTTTCAAGGAAATCTTCGTCTGTGTAATTTTTTGAAGATTCTAGAAGGCGCCCAGGTTCCTAGTACGGACAAATTAATTCCAATAACAACACCATTTGTAACAGGAAAACTACCCATTGATTTCAATGAAGAATCAACTACAAATGCGGCACAGCGGCACTACTTCATATCAGTATGGAATCATTGATGCTTTCTGTGAATCCGCAGGGAAACCCAATGACTGAATGTACGAACACCATGTTTAGGCTACCCCCCCACGGCGATACATAATAGACTTTAAACCTTATTTTTCAAGGTCTTAATTCGCTTGCCTAATTGCTAAAGAACGGTCAACGAAATCGGTCAGCCGGTACGCCGCCAAAACCCCCCAAGCACTTGATAAAATGCATTCCATTTAAATTTAAACTCTATCACTGACAGATAAGAATCATTTGAGGAAAACTGAAGAGTATGACATAACATTGTGTTTGCATAACTGTTAGCTAGTAGGTACACATGTTGATGATTATAGGTTATAAAAAGTAGTCGTTTGACAGACGTCAGTTGAGTCGCAAGCGCAATGAAATAATCGCGATTTTTTTGACATTTTAAATGAAAACGTAAACCGCGAACTACGAAAAGTGATAACAGAATAGTGATTTTTGTCATGAATCTATTTTTAGTGAAGTGTCTTGTTAAAAAATAACCTACGTACGACTTTTGTTTTTTTTTTTCAATTTAGGATTCAGAGAACGTATTCATTCAGCCAGTATGGACCGGCGAAAAAACGAAAGTAGTGCGAAACGGCAGATTTTCACCGCTTTAGTAGGTGAGTACTTTTCAAGGGTGTATTATATTATTGTTTGAAGATATATTAACTTGTTGTTAATGTCTGTCACGCACGTTCGCTGACGTACCTTTTGATGCTAATATTTGTGTACATTTGCTTACAATGTCAGATGCTGTATTAACAATATTAATTTGTTTATAGCGTAGTAGAGTAGGTCAATTTTATGAACCCGGGCTGCATTTTAAATGCAGTTAGATGCGCTATGTAGCGTTGCTTATCAACAAGGCAAATTCATGCACCTATTGAATGAAATTAGAGTTGAAATCCATCTATCCATCTATTAAGTGAATAATATTTGTAATCACGAAAACGGCGCCAACGATTTCGACGAAAGTTGCAATATAGGGGTTTACGGGGGCGAAAAATGGATCTAGTTAGGTAGGAAAATTCGCTTTCTCTATTTTCATCGGAGCAGAGCTCCTGGTTGGAGTGTAGCCTTAGGGGCGCTATGGCGCTTGTACTTAGAAAATAATAAAAGTCCGTTTTTTTTTCAAAAAAATCCCAATTTTATTGCATTATCAGGTTGACCTTGACCATAAAAACTATTTAGCTTCTAAGATGCATGGTCTTACGACGCACCGTTTCCGAATTATGGGCCTCCGAATTTTATTTTCTTTAATATAAAACGCTCTATATTTCCAAAATGGTAGCTCAGATACAAATCTTTCCTGGAAAGAAATTGTTGCTCTAGTGGAAAACTATGAGATGGTGTAAAAAAATCCCTCCCTAAGACGACGCACTGACCGAGCTCCTCAACAATTCAGCACATCACTGATGCTAGCGAAGGGCAAGAATGTCGCGTCAGCAAATAACTGACACAATCGCAGTGTTAACTGTCTGAGAAAACATGAAACTATCTCACGTATTTGATAACAGCACATCCTATTGTAAAACTTTCTGTTTTTCTGAGAACAATGTGGTACCTACCTATTTCAGCACCTTTAGTTTGCTGGTAAACAAAATTACATGACTCGGAAATATTACGTAATAGTATTTACAAAACTATCATTATACACAACTCTAATTAAGTATATTGGGGTGGAGCGTTAATTTTATTTTTCTTTTTTTCTTTCGGGGTATTCCTCAAAGCGCAACTATTTTTAAGCGCAACCAGCTAAGCGCAACCCTGATGAAAAATAGAGAGGGGTATGATGGATTTATTATCTTTTTTACAATCATGGTTGCGCTTTGAGGAATAAACATATAATATTTTTAATTGAATTGAAAATATTATATGTTTATTGATGAATTTGTGAACTTAACTAATGGTTGCGCTTCGAGGAATAATTTAGTTGCACTTAAAATAGTTGCGCTTTGTGGAATTTATTTCGGTCATAAGGAACACGAAATACTCGCCCTCTACCGCCGTTCAAATATTTCAGTAAAGCGTAAAATAGCATTGATTGTGGATCTTCGTCAAAGAATCGTAATTAATTGAAAATTGCTTTATTTTCTTCGAAAAATTTCTCATATTATTCTAAATCTAACAAAGTAGAAATAGGTAATATTTTCTTTAGAAGTAAAATCATAACACCCAAATGTTAAAACAATACTAAGACAAGAGCGCTGAAAAATGCTAAAATAGCTAAGTTTAAAAAACCTCATCATATATGATTGAAGCTAGTATTATTCCAAGCTTTTGGCCATGTAATGCTCTATCAGTGAAGTAATGAATTTAATATTTTTATTTAGAATATGGGGAAAATTGCAACAAGTACGTAGGTATCGTAGGTAGGTAAAATCAACCGTTTACACAAATTATTCACACTAGCAGGCGTGCATAAAGCACTATAAACCATTAGTGAGGGTCATATTAAAAACCTACTCTAGTTGGTTGTTGGATCTGAAACCAATTATAATTAACCAAGTCACAGTTCTCGCGGCTGCTGAGTATGACGTCCTGAGTTCGATTGCCAGGTCGGGCAGTATTTTGGATGTTTCCATCAAGATTTTCTCAGTTGCAGCCTCATAGTCGTAGATAGCTATAGGCTTGCCACACATTTATTATATGGGACTTCGTAACCGACGAAATGTGGGTGTACTATAAGCTACACCTCTGCCTAACCCTTCGGATTACAGGCGTAATGTTATGTTATTTCTCATATAAGCGTTCGGTAGGTACCTACGTAATGTAAATCCGAAACTTATGAGGGAAGTTGAAATGAGTGTGATTTATAAATACGGGTTTGAGTTATTTACACGGATTGCATGCAGTTACACCGATTGGCTTGCATACGCTATGTTTGGGAATGGTTCAATAAACTTTAGATCTTATTATAGCAACAAACGAATGAAAATAAATTGAAGAATTGTAGTACAAAACGAAGCCACGGGATAAATTACGTTTCTCGTAATCATTTTTCTGTATCGGTTGAGGTTCTTTACTTTCAAAACTAATATATGCCTCTAACGGTCTCTTACAGTACAGTTTTATGTAAAATACTAAAATAAAACCCGATCGGAAATTCTCAACATAAGCAGTAAAATGCTAGAAGGCTTAGTAAAATCGTTGTTCATTAAAAGTCGTAACTATCAAAACTTATACTGTCACTTACGGGATATCTTCCGTGATTGTTCATTATTTTGAGCTACCGATATATCGACGCTGTTTCAAGCGCCATCCCAAAAACCCGCGATCATAGCGCTTGCAACGAAATATCGGGAGCTCAAAATAATGAACAATCACGGAAGATATCCCGTAAGTGAAAGTATATGTTTAGTTGTAAACCGTGAAAGCTTAAAACAGTGTCGTAATTATCACGAGTAAACGTCAATACCTAAAAATGACCTCCAACACAAAAAAAAAACCACTGAAAAAAACATCTGGAAAAAACCCTGAAAACTTCAAGCATTTTCTAAATACCGTAATTATGGCCATTAATCATTGCTCGATTATTACATTAACAGAATAAATAAACAATTTAAAATTATGAATCTATTTGCATCATCATGATTCAGAAGATATTGTATTTCATGAAACTGGAAACGTCAAGTCAGAATGTTGAGTCATAGGTGCAAAGTTCGCATCATATTTTCAGTTATTACGTACATTGTATGTACACACGGCGGCACATCAAGCTGTACATTTCCAGTATAACATGGCCTCGCTTTGTATAGATTTCCCGTACAACGAGAGATCCGTATAAACTGGTTTTGTATAGCTTGATTGGCCGTTGTGCGTACAGTCACGAGCACCAATATGTAAACATTTTCCTAAATTTAAAAGCAATTTTCGCGAGAAATAACTATTGTAACTTGGAGATAGGATCTTTTTCATAAAAAATATGAGTTCCAAAATACTATGTTCGTAAAAACATGAAATTTTAATCAGAACAGTAGGAGAAAAATGTTGTTAAGTGTTAACATATTGTTGCTCGTGACTGTACGGATGTTTCCCTAGTACCTAATTTATCTTAACAAAGATAATGTTTAGACAGTTCTGCTGAAAATGGTTCACAATTTTGGAATACTGTTTATTCATAACATCACGTCTGTAATCCCCGAAGGGTTAGGCAGAGGTGTACTTTAGAGTAGGTAGTAGGTACATCCACATTTGACATTTCGGCAGTTATGTTTAAGTCCCACCCGGGCACGGATCCAGACTCCGTGGCTGCTCCTGAGAATTTCGGATGTCCTCATTTCTGGCTTGATCACGGAAAAGGAAACTCCGAGCATAGCCCTCTCCATTGCCCTTTGAGTGACTTTAAGCCTTCTGATAAGGCGCATTGTGAGCGACCGCGTTTCTGTCCCGTATGTAATCACTGGCAACACACACTGGTATGGTAGACTTTGGTCTTTCGCGCTTGTGTACTGAAAATAATTTTTGATAGTCTATTTTAGAATTCTGGGTAAATTAACTAATTCACATAGGTACCTACTAAGGTATCTTGAATTAAGATCAACATCTAGATACCTATTATAGCTACTATAATGCGCTTATCGTGCCTGTCAAGTCGTACCTATACGTCGGTGTACTCGAATGCGTTAAAAAACATCACCGAAGCCGAAGTCCCATTGCCTGTGTACTTACTTACTTGTAAAATGGTTAATTTGCACTTCTGTTATGTACATATGAATACATAGGTACTTGCATTTTCAATTTACACGAGATATACATGGATATTAGTTATAGTCAAAAGATTTAGTTAGTCAGGCTTGGTAGCGCGGACGACTGCCCAAGAGTTCAAGTTTCGCAGAATACATAGAAAATCCGTCGGTAAACATTCGGAGAAACTCTGAATAATATATATGACATACGGTTCCTAGTGAAAATAGCAAGATTGAATGTTCTGGTGGCCTACCATGAATGCGGGAAAGAGATGGCGCTAGACGACCTGTGTAGCTCTGTCTCTTTCCCACACTGGAATTACTCCTGCTTTAAGACGTCATAATAACGCCCCTGGTGGCCTACCATGACGTCTTAAAGCAGGAGTAATTCCTGTGTGGGAAAGAGAAGGCCCTAGACCACCTGTACAGCTCTGACTCTTTCCCACACTGGAATTACTCCTGCTTTAAGACGTCATAGTAACCCCCCTGGTGGCCTACCATGGCGTCTTAAAGCAGGAGTAATTCCAGTGTGGGAAAGAGATGACGCTAGACGACCTGTGTAGCTCTGTCTCTTTCCCACACTGAATTACTCCTGCTTTAAGACGTCATAATAACCCCCCTGGTGGCCTACCATGGCGTCTTAAAGCAGAACTAATTCCAGTGTGGGAAAGAGATGACGCTAGACGACCTGTACAGCACTGTCTCTTTCCCACACTGGAATTACTCCTGCTTCATGACGTCATAGTATCCCCCCTGAACTTCATTCTTTTCTGTCACCATCGAATGTTCCACCTCGACATTCCCGCTTGAGAAATCTTCTTCGTGCTCCTTACACGCGCACCGTTTACTGTAGCAATTATTATATGCTTCGCTCATTCAAACCTTGGTTAAAGTTTTAATGAACGAACAGCTCTCAATCGATTTGTTTACAAGCTGGTAAGCGGCAATTAGTACGGTCTTGGCTAAAATCTGTATTGGATATTATGCTTATAGTTATTCGTTTGTACAACAATAGTTTACTGCTAACTGTGGAGGCTTGTAAAGTTGTAAATGGCTTGTCGTTGATTAGCTCACTATAACTTTTGTATTGCCCTTGTCCCATTCTATTTGGGGCCGGCGCAACGCGTTTTGTTCTTCCATTCACCCCTGTCAGGAGTCACGGCATCATTTACTCCTTTCTCTTTCGTATCATTCCTTACACTATCCATCTTTTCTTTGGCTTCCTCTCCCTCTCATCACCCAAACACAATCAAATATAATAAATAAAATAAACACTCGTGGACTCTTTTAATACACACCAATACCTAACAATAGCTCCCTTTATATAATTCCAGCAACCATCCCAACCTTCACATACGGTATCCAGATAGGCTGGCTATCCCCCATGGGGCCGCTGCTCAAGTCTGACGCAACCCCTGCGCAGGCGCCGCTGTCGGACAACGACATCTCGTGGATGGCGGCGGCACTACCACTGGCAGCTATATGCGGGATACCGTTCTTCAGTTACTCGTCCGATCGGTTTGGACGGAAGATCTGCGTGATTCTTGTGTCTTGTCTGTCTTGTGTAAGTATTTTAAGCTATTGTGAACCCTATCCTTCTCACCTGAAGAGTTAGTGTGAAACAGTTTTTCTGGTCTATAAGAGGTTGCAAGTCCTCACTCTAAACCACATGTAGTATCCTACCCTCTGCTTTTCACAATCCACCAGTACAAGCATGGTAATACTTAGTGATATTTTCACTTTCACCATTTATAGGAGGAAACTTCACTTTTACTTAGAATTTTCCAGCTCAACGTAGTGTTAATAACACTTGCCAAAACCACGCTACAAATAAGGCGTCTGGCTCATTTAGGTAAGCGTCATTTTGCAGTCGCCATATAGGAGTATTCCTATTCATCGCGACAACATAATTTCGTGGAAATAAATAAGGTTAGACCTCATCATCATTATTGTTTATTTACCCACGTGAACTACAAGGATATTTTTCGCGTAATATCGTTTAAGTACTAACACCACGTAAGTCAATTTTTGGCGGTTTCAACATTTTGATGCAGTTTTTTAGAGAATTGGAAGACGTGTTTTTTGAGTTGTTTCAGGCAATCAGAAACAAGCAACGTCTCTATTTAATTTAAATTGAACACAAATTAGAAAATGATATTTGGTGAAATTATGCAGTTTTTACAATCTCCTGTAAAGTTACTATTTCTGACTTACGTGGTGTTAGAACTTAGTGGCGATAAGCAAACTGTTTTTCCACGTTTCAACAAACAGCTTCTTATGACGCAGCACCCAAATCTTTGCACATATTGTGTCAAAGTAAATAAGTAGATCTTAAGTCTTACGAAGTGGTTAGGAGATAATATTTATTTTACATACATTACTGTTGTGTGTACCTACAACATACTCGATGATGTGGTTTAGGTTGCTTCGAAGGTCACATGCTTGGAGGCTAATGTATGTTTCTAGTAATAATCATCATTAATTAATTTAGTTAGGTATATGTACCTGTATAATTAATGCAGGAGTGCGTTTATACTAATCTGCTGTGCCCTTTAATTTTCACGCTTGATATGCTAAATCACAAAAGGTCTTTATAGTGTACCAAGTACATACAAAAATTCTTTGAACTATATTCTAATCAAGTAATGATATTATAATGCTAATCATCATCATCTGCCTAGCCTTTTCCCAACTATATTGGGGTCAGCTTCCAGTCTAACCGGATGCAGCTGAATACCAGTATTTTACATGGAGCGACTGCCTATCTGACCTCCACAGCCCAGTTAATACTGGGTAATACGATACCCCTTGGTAAGACTGGTTGTCAGACTTTTTGGGCCTCTGACTACCTAACGACTGTCAAAGATCTACAAATGACAGCCGGGACCAACGGCTTAACGTGCTTTCCGAGGCACGGAGGAAACTCGGTATGTAATGGGCGGTCACCCATCCACAGACCAACCTAGGCAAGCACGGCTTAACCTAAAGATCGGCCCGAGCGGCTGTTATTATTTAACCACGAGCTCCTCATTATAATGCTAATCATATTTGATATTTTCGCCATCGTTACGTTAAGAAGAATGGTCATGATCCCACGTTGCTATAACAACACGCGATTAAATACACTTTACTCCTTTTTACCAAGCTTTATTGCCTTCACCCGTAACTAACTATGTAACAAAATCTTAGAAGTTAAATTTGACCCACTTCCCGGTTTCTGATTGAACTGAAATTTTGCATACATGTCTAGTTTGGATGACAATGCATAGTTAGCTAAGTCACGCCATTCCACATCCAATATGGTGGACTCCTAAAGATGGCGGAATAGTTATCTTTATCCATTCCCATGATATGGGCATCAAATGACGATAAAGCGTGTTTTTTAGTTTGTTTAAACTATAATATTTTAATGTACTCATAACACTACCTTACATTATTACTACGTCCTCAGACATAAGCAAACATGCTACCAGTACATTTACTTGCCTAAAGCTGTAAATCCTATAACAAAACCTATTAATAACTCATTTTGGAAAGCCTGACCTTAACTCACACACATGAAATAAACAATCTCCTTTCAAATTCCAGATATCCTGGACAATCAAGCTGACCGCGATCATGCCGTCGACCCTCATAGCTGCCAGGGCCATAGCAGGTCTGGCTGCCGGCGGCTGCTTCGTAGTCGTGCCGGTCTACGTGAAGGAGATCTCGGAAGACAACCTTAGAGGAGCCCTGGGGTCCCTAAATATGACTGTGTGCAAATTAGGTAAAGGATTTAGAACAGAAAGTACCGCGCTTTTTTTCTCGTTAAGCTAGCTGTTTCTTCATCGTCACTTTGATGTTTCTGCAAAATTTTGATTTTTCGTAGAAGATATTTAAAGAGACAAAAAATATTCAGGGATATAGTACTCAGTGTCATGTTGTCGTGATTTTTGGTGGTAAAGTTTGCATACCTTTAGCGATCTTTGCCTGCAATGATGTATCTATAGACATAGTAGGGTTTTGAAGACAATGCCACTTTTTTATAAGCTCATTGTCGTCTCCTGCCCTATTTTATAGGGACAGCAAGTGGTCATCATCATCATCTGCTTAGCCGTTTCCCAACTATGTTAGAGTCGGTTTCAGTCTAACCGGATGAAGCTGAATATCAGTATTTTACATGGAGCATCTGACCCCTACAACCCAGTTAATACTGGGTAATACGATACCTCTTGGTAAGACTGGTTCTCAGACTGGTGCTTGGCCAATTTTCTCACAGAAATTTCTACTCTTCCCTGTGTGCTGTTCTCGGGCCCAATTTCCCATGAAGGTCTCCAAGAATTGCTCCTCATTCCATCATCCTGTTCATATCCTTATTAATAACGGGCCACATCAGCCAGCACATTTTGTATTCCCCCTCTTTCCAGCCATACTACAACACACAATCTATCCAACGAACATTGGTGTTCCCATAGTCATCCATTTACAATTTCCTCTTGGGTGGTCAAAGCTCCAAAAGAGGACGTAGAAACGAACGAACGACGAAACCAGAGATGAATTATTATTTAGATGCAAATAATAATTCATCAAAGGAAATTGTAAAACATTTTTTAAATCATAACATTACGTCCAATACTGCAGTGCTAAACGGTATCAGTAAAAGCGGTATCTCAAGGAAAGCTAGTTTCGAGAAAATTTAAGTTTTGTAAATATAGTTTAGTATACACATTACGGATTGTTTACTGTTTTATTTTTGTTTGTTTAGGTGTAATCTTCGTCTACGCTGTCGGTATGTTGGTCTCGTATCGCGTGAACCAGGCGGTGTATTTGGCCGTTGCGTGCGCGCACGTGTTCATGTTCTGTTTCATGCCGGAGTCACCCAACTATTTGTTGAAGATCGGGGAGGAGAAGGTTGGTATGTTTTTGTTTACTGACAAGAATTTGTTCTGGTTCCTAAAGGTGCTTAGTTGTCTCAGACTTTTAAGTCATCCTCGACGAATATGAGTCAACGGATTAAAACTGCGGTTTAGTTTAATTTTGTAAGCAGTCATAGCCTAGTGGTATGAACGTCGGACTGCCATGTCCGTTGATTTTAAGTATTCATGCGCGTAGTGTATAATTATCACTTGCTTCGATGAAGGTAAACATCGTGAGGAAACCAGCACGCCTGAGAGATATATAATTTATCGACGGCATGTAAAGCCAAGTCGGGAGGCCCATGGGCGGCATAAAATTCTGACGCTCGGTCAGGCACTAACCACACGATAAAGTAAGTTTAATTTTAACATTACAATGAAAAAAATTAAAATGTTACATTTATCCTTCCCGCGCGCCTGTAGGTACAGGTAACCGCTATTGTTTTATATTTCCTCTAAAAAAACATTTTTAATGCGAATTTCTCTTGCCAAGGCATTAAAATCTAACAGACAGACACGAATTACTCTCGTATTAATAATATGGTTAGCTCTGCAAGTAGTGGTGACTGTACAGTTTTTCCGACGTTCAATTTTTTCTGAACATCGTCAGAGCTCAATAGCAGATAGAGAACTTCACGATTAACCAACGGTAGACTTAATATAGACCTTAATTCCTGTTCCAGAAAGCTGTAAAAACAATATCTTGGTTGAGGGGCCTGAGTCAGAACCACAAGGTAGTGGTCGAGGAGGTGTTGAAGCTAAAGGAGGAACAGCGCCAGTTTGAGGAGACCACCCGGCTGTCACTGCTCAGTGTGGGTAAAGTACGAACATCCATCAACAGTAAATACAAGGTGACGGCTTCGTGAAGGGTCGGTTTGACCCTTCACGAAGCCGTCAAAGCATTCTGTGCATCTTACTAAGTAACTCTACGCAAAAAATATTGCTGGGAAACGACTTTTTTTTTGTGTTGAATCATCACGTTTCACGGTAGGACTCAATGTACGATTCTTTCCTAACATTGTGCTGATGTATGCATTGAATAGTAGGAGGGTCGTGGAGGTATTTAAATTAAAGTTATAACATTAAAAACTTGTATTTACTAAAAAAAAACTTGTGTAAAAGTTGGATCTTTGACCCCCAGTATCTCCGTAACTAGAAGGTTCCCAGGTATGGTCTAACTAGAACAAAAAAAATTATCGCAATGACGGGGGGAACAAGTGCCTTTCGGCTTCTTCAGGGTCTTTTTGTTACAACCTTTACATGAAATCATGTTATCATATATCTGTATCTATGTTGGGGTCGGCTTACAGTCTAACCGGATGCAGCTGAATACCAGTATTTTACATGGAGCGACTGCTTATCTGACCTCCACGTCCACAACCCAATTTGTACTGGGTAATACAATACCCTTTGGTAAAACTGGTTGTCAGCACTGACTACCTGTAACGACTGTCAAAGATCTACAAATGACAGCCGGGACCAACGGCTTGTCGTACTTTCCGAGGCACGGAGAAAACTCGGTATGTAATGGGTGGCCACCCATCCACGGATCAACCTAGGTAATCACGGCTAAACCTAAAGATCGACCCGAGCGGCTGTTATTATTTAGCCACGAGCTCCTCTACTCTCACTTATCAAAATATAAGTAAATAGTCGTAATAGTAATAGTACTCGAAACCACTTTGAGATTAGATAGTGAGGTTAACACCCTTCTAAGTCAGCAGAATATGTTGATAATCTTAAAACAAGTTGAAAATCCTAGTAATCTAGTAGGTAACTACAAAATATGTAGCAATAAAAAGAAAGCCTCTAATTAACAATAGTTAGTTAACCTAATCACGTTTTAAACAAAGAACGAGTCCTGTTATCAATTTTAATGGCATACAATTAGTCCCATAGTGGGTAATGAAACTATTGTAGTACCATAATATACCCTGAAAAATTCACCCTGTATAATGCACAATACCTAATTAAACAATTTTTTAATATAACAAAACTGAAAAATTGTTACATAATTAAGTAGACAGGTATTTAGTGAGCAAATAAACTGTACTTATGTCAACACTTACTAAGATTATTCATTTAATAGTGCGTTGTTGGCAGTTTACGATATTTGCATAATTATTCAGATAGTAAAGAAGAGTGTTTTGCTTTGTTTTATTAATATCTAGCTTTACCAACCGTATCTGATCTTTAGTCAAATTAAAGTCTAAGACTTATGCAAACATTTTGATGCAATAGACAAGAATTTAAACGAAGTAAGAACCGTCAATGAGAGTAAAGCTAAGAGTTCTAACTTTTGACAGTTCTAAGGCGCATCGCTCACATGAACTAAAGTCGAGGAGGCGTCAACGCGCGGACGTACAAGCGGTGCGCCGCTTCTACATTTTCTTTATGAATAAATATAAGTGCGCTCATATACTAGGGTCGCCGCACGGGCGCGGTGGAAGCGGCGCGGGATCGAGGTGAGGGCGCGGTGGGGGCGCTGTGCCCGTTCGCTTCACGACTCCACCGCCATTTGGTTTCGCGATTTGCTACATAAAGAAACGGAAAGGAAGCATAGCCGCCCGCGCCTCGACTCCACGTAGAGACCTATCCTCGGCCGTGCCGCGACGTTGTGCCGCCGCTATCGCGACGTCGTCGTCGCCTCGACTTACCAGTGAGCGACGCGCCTAACTTATCGGAAACTACAGAATAACATTTGTATGAGAGCTTCGTGTTGTTCTTTAGTCAGTTTGACAGCGGTGGAACATCGGTAAAGAGGTAAAATAACAGATGTAATGTAGATAGACGATGTTATTTATTAGCAGTATGCTTGGTAAAGAAACTGATGAAGCTATTTGTAAAGCGAACAAGAATGGCGATCAAATCCATACCGATGGCAAAAATTCCATAAAATGAGATTAGGGGAGCTCTTCGACCCTCCAATACCTAGAATTTGTTGTTTTACGAGTATATCCGAGCATTAGGGCGGGTGAACATCTAGACATAAATATACTATAAAAGTAGTCACACTTTCCCATCAGGAGCGCGTTCGTGGCCAAATAAGGACTAACGACGCCATCTCTTTAAATACAATTTCACAATATAAAAGCTGTGATATGACCGTCGGACTGCCAAGTCGTAGGTCTCGAGTTCGAACCCAAGGCACGCACCTCTGATTTTTCGAATTCATGTGCGTATTGTATAATTGTCACTAGCTTCGGTGAAGGAGAACATCCTGAGGAAATCAAAAATTACTGCGAGATATTTCTCGACGGCATGTAAAGCACACCAGGTTAGGCACTAACCCCACGAAAAAGACGAAGACAAAAAACTTACAAGTGTCTGCCAACACGACCCATCATTTCATTTCAGCCGAAAGACGTCCACTGCTGGACATAGGCCTCACCCAAGTGTCGCCACATTGACCGGTCCCGTGCGACTCGCATCCAGCGGATTCCTGCAACCTTCACCAGGTCATCGGTCCACCTAGTGGAAGGCCTTCCAATGCAGCGTCTTCCGGTTCGCGGTCGCCACTCCAGAACTTTTCGGCCCCATCGGCCATCCGTTCTGCGAGCAATGTGCCCTGCCCACTGCCAATTACCTGTTGTAATGGTTGCAAAAAAAGATAGTTCCGTTCGTTTCTGTGTTGATAGCAGAAAACTGAATAGGGTTACCGTCAGAGATTCTTATCTTCTTCCTCGTATTCAAGATATCCTTGACAATCTTCGCGGTGCAAGGTATATTAGCTCGCACGATTTTAGTAGCGCATTTTGGCAGGTTCCTCTTGCAGATGAAGATAGTTGTCAGAAAACAGCTTTTATAGTTCCCCAGCGTGGTTTATTTGTTTTTGTTAGGATGCCATTCGGACTTACGAACGCTGCTTCCGAAATGCAACGTCTTACGGACATGATCGTAAATTTTGAATTTACTTCAACTAGCGATGACTGTGTTTTCGAGTATGTTGATGATTTGATTTTAATCTCAAAGGACTTTAATAGTCATCTCGCACTCCTGAGAAAAGTACGAAATCGATTACAAAAAGCCGGATTATCTATTAATCTAAAGAAGTGTGAATTCTGTAAAAGC
This sequence comes from Noctua fimbriata, assembly GCA_905163415.1. Lineage (NCBI taxonomy): Eukaryota > Metazoa > Arthropoda > Insecta > Lepidoptera > Noctuidae > Noctua > Noctua fimbriata. Next base: position 10,715,173 of record LR990935.1, on the reverse strand, counting down.
GAATTAAAATATCTTGGCTACATCGTTAATGAGAAGGGTCTTCAAACTGATCCTAGTAAATTGGAGGCGATCAGAGATTATCCAACACCTACTACCGCTAAGTCATTACGTGGCTTCATTGGTATGTGTTCATATTATAGGTGTTTTGTAGATGGTTTTTCTTCTATAATAGCTCCTCTCACATCTGTGATAGGCAAAAGGAAAGGTCGTGGTGCGATTAGTTGGGACGATGCTGCCGAACACGCATTCATAAAGTTAAAACATGCGTTAATTAACGGACCTATGATGACTTGCCCTGATATTTCAAAGCCATTCACTTTACAGTGTGATGCTAAAGTAGTTGGACTAGGTTGTGTTCTGTCACAAAAGATAAATAATATTGAACATCCTGTTGCTTATTATTTCCGCCTATTTTCCAAAGCGGAGCGTAATTATAGTACTACGGAACGCGAACATTTGGCTGTTCTAGATTCGATAAAACATTTTCGTTGTTATTTAGATCGAATGAAGTTTACCGTTATAACTGATCACATGGCTTTGAAATGGCTTCTTACATTAAATAATCCTTCTGGACGTTTAGCTCGATGGGCTACTATTATTTCGCAATATACTTTCGACATTGTTCACCGCAAGGGTTCACAACATGTTGTACCTACCTGATGCCTTATCTAGAATTTATGCTAGTCCTATAACTTTTGATCAAGGTCCTGAGAATACCAATGATAGATGGTATAAGAAAGTCGCGATACACCCCAAATGTTTCCTGCTTACTCCATTCAGAACGGCGTTCTTTTAAGACGCATGCCGCCGACGGATTTGATTTTTTAGACGGATTTTCCGCTTGAGAATAATAAGGTTAAGAAGCCATCTTGTTACAGTTTGTTTGCATTTTTGCTTAGTTAGAGGATAAAATGTCAGTGTTTGATTTATTTTATTATATAAGGTCTAACTATTCATACACGAAATATTTTAAGAGTAACTTCTATAAGTCGCAAAGTCGCCAAAGTAATGAAAAAAAAAATATCTGAGTGTTTTTTTTGTTACGAAATTATTAGAATTCTAAAAATTTTTGAGACTTTTTGCATAAAATCTTAACTCCCATATTCTAACAATGACACTAGGTAAATACGACGTAGTAAACTAGCGTAATGGATGTTCAAAAATAAGGAGCTAGTATTTATTTTGTGGGTCAAGTAATTTTAAATTATTTATTTTTAATAAAAATATACTCAGATAAAAAAAAATAATCTCTTGAAGTGGCTTCGTTATGGCCTTTAGATGATTCCCTGAAAATATTTCGTGTATGAATAGTTAGACCTTATATACAGGCTGTAACTTTTTTTTTTGACTCTCACCTCGGGGGAAAGTACTCTAAACACTGGGTATAACAAATTTTACTCAAAGGAAACATTCCTTTATTTTAAAAAAGAAACAAATCTGCATTCAAAGATTTTTGAGAATTCGCTTTCCACACTCGGGAATCGAACCAGCTAAAGTCCGAAAAAAATAACACCCTGTACTTTTATGGCATCAATCAATAGGGTCAATCATAAGAATTAAATCTCTCTAAAAAACATGATAAATTAAATGAAAGGAAAACCATGAAATCTAAACTTATAAATTCTATGGATAAAAGTAAAGCTATTTTAACTCAAAGGTCCATCTAATTACTTATGTTAGTAAAAACATAATTTACAATTATTCTTTGGCGTCATTTATTTATTAAAATGATGAACAACTATTTAAATTAAAAAATTGCGATTTGCACAAACAAACAAGTGCAAATTGCAATCTTGTTTCTTCAATTGTTAATTAAGTACGCGAATTGAGTACGGCAGGCACTAGACTCACAAACTGAATGTTTTCTATGTGTATGTAGGGATCATAAGTCAGACGACCATGCATTTTGATTTGATGATAGTGTTAAGTATGAAATCCTTTGGGGATTACAGACGTGATGTTTTGTTAGGTTATTATTAACCTAAAACCAATCTCCACAGTCCGCGACCGCACGACTTTTGCGGCGCTCCGGATGACGCTGATCCTGATGGCGATGCAGACACTCTCCGGGTGCTTCGCTTTAATGAACTACGCAGCCGACGTGTTCCACCGCGCAGGCACCGAGTGGAGCCCTAACACGCTCGCACTAGCCGTGGGCTCCTTGCAACTGGCTGGGTCCTTCTTCACAACAGTTTCCATTGAGAAATTCGGGCGCAAGGTCAGATATTTAAATACTGTAATCATCAACTGCTCAGCCTTTTCCAACTATATTGGGGTCGGCATCCAGCATAAGCAGGTGCAGCTGAAATACCAGCGTATTCCAATATTATAATTGCGAAGATTGATTGAATGATGAATAGATTGATGTTTGTTACTCAATCACGCTAGAACGGCTGAACGGATCTGGATGAAATTTGGCTAAGAGGTAGATTATAGTCTGGAATAGCAAATAGGACTTTTTTCCTCACAATTATTCATCAAAATTTCCACACAAACGAAGTCGCGGGCAACACCTAGTATTTTATATGTAGTCGGCTGCCTATCTGCCCTCCATATTACATATCCTCCATATTACTGAGTACTGGTTAGACTGGTTGTCAGAATTTTGGGTATCGGAGTACTCCTACTGTACCAACCGTCAAAGATCTAGAAATGACAGCTGCAGTCCTTGTCGACTTGCAGACTCGGACAGGTCACGGTATGTAAAGGATGGGTCACCCAATCACGGTTCAACCCCGGCAAGCGTTGCTTAACCTTTAAGATCAACTCGTGCGGCTGCTAATTAGCCAGAGCGTTTGATACTGTGTGTTGTTGTTTAGCGTGTGCTAAATGGAATGCACTCAAGCATTGTAATATTTATTACTATACAAAGCGTAGAAAATTTATGACAGAAAGAAAAGAGTTTTTATTCGATGCTTTTTTTTAATCAATCACGTTTTATGGCTCTGGAAAATTATTTACACTAATTGCAAGAAGTTTAAATCTATGTGTTCACCACACGCATCGATTCGATTTCGATTCGACAACTCGTGTGTCTATCTTTTTTTGGCATTACTAAAGCGAGCGAGATAGATATATGACTTTCCGAATCGAAATCGAATCGAAGCACTTGTGAATAGCTATGCAGTAGTAATATAGCCCAAGGGTTAAGGCTAATTACATTATCATTAAAGTGTCGAAGATCAGCTCTCTTTTGCAATGGATTATACACTCGCGTACATAAAATAATTAAATTATTAATGAAAATTTTTGAGACATCGGTCTCTCAAATAGAAAATAAAGGGGTGGGTCGACTTTCTTGCACGCAAGTGTATATAAAACATGGCGTAGAGGAGAACGTCCTTAACAAATCCATCTGGTTTAAGTTAAGCAATGATAACTTCAACACTATACGGCTGCAGAAATAATAGTATACACACGTACAACGATAGAAAAACAAACTAAAATCAATAGTTGCATAAATGCACGAAAAAGTAAATCACTTTATGAAAGAGGGACACCCCAACTGAAGTAACTAACAGTAAGAGCTCAATATCAGTAGAAAAAATAATTGAATGATTTTTACAAGGTACTTAATTATAAACTACCTAAAGCACAATATCACTCAAATTAGTTATCTAACAATAAGGTAAGCGAGACCGCGGCATAATTAAGCGTTGACCCGATAAAAGGTCGCAGCCAAAGTATAAGAAGGCTAAGCATTTTTTAGGACAAAATTCACATCTGATCGGTCTAAAGTTTATGAACGAACTCTTGCCAATGACAAAAGCCTTGCTCATCAGTGTTGCACCAGTTTAATCGCATCACAACTCTTTGCGGAGGACTCTCTAAGGAATATCTTGACCCATCTCTTAACTGTGACCAACTTGGGTACACATATTCTACTTTCAAAAAATCATTTTCTCCATCTGTCCACCTTTGAAAGACAAATTTGCCACTAATAGGGAATTTCTCAAACTGATTTGGTAATTCCATCGATTGAAAACCCATGGAAGTCGCAATAGAGTTCAGGTTGTAATCATGGCCCACCAACAACGTTAACTTTGGCATTTCGTCATAATTCTTAAATGTTTTAGTTATGTACTCCATTAACGGTGCCGCGATGTCATCGGCCATTGTTGTATATCTAATATAATGGTCCTGTCGCGGTATTTCAGTCAAGACTTTCCATTTTTCCGGTGTTGTTATTTGTCCCCAAGCGACGTCTTGTATCGGCATGCCGTCGTAGTAACTCATAATAAACCAGTCCATGGATGAGATTCCTATGAACATAGGCCCCTCAACCCACACTTCTTCACCGACCTCATACGAAATCGTATTATAATCTCCAGTCAAGTCACATATTCCATCCTGCTTGCAAACGTCTGATCCTCCAATATCCAATACTTTGTTCAATTCCAGAAATGCTGCGTTCAGTTTATGATTATTTTGCATTTTCCTGGTTATTTCTTTAAACACCATGTCTTTATATGCTTCAGTGGTGTTGTGTATGACAGGGTTAAAAAGTGGATCTGGCGTTTTAGTGTTTTTGTGATGTACACTCACGTTACAACTTTTGAACACTGAGTCAATGAAAGATTTCGCGGTCGCCTTTGTTCGGCTGGCCGTGTTGGCATACACAAACACTGTATCATCATCGGGACACCCTTCAGGAAGAAACTCTTCCTTTTTGAACCATTCTGCGAAATATTCCCCCATGTATCCTTCTAGCTGCGCTCCTTTTGGAGTCAGGAGTCCCGGCGGGCCAGCTTGTTGGGGCCAGTGCTTCGGTGAATATCTTGGTAGTTCGCCTCCTAACGGATACCGAATGTTATGTCGACCCAATATAAAGACTTGTTTCAGTTTCAAGTTATTGGCGATTAAGCCTTTACACAACACAATCATCAAAAGCAAAGTAACTGATTTCGACACCATTTTATTTGGTTTTATCACTGTAGCTAACTTTTTTGTTTAAGGTCCGAATTAAGTTATCTAAATTTAATTATGTTTAAATATTTTACGAGAACTACTCATGTCAATTGGTTGATCAAAACTAGTTTATATTTTGATAAATTTCGTACGGTTCGAGTTACGATACGGCGCTATTTGTTGTTTAAATACCGTGACATTTTACTTAAAACACTAGTAGTTTCACCTGCCTTCGGCGCCCAACCCAGTGCGTCGCATCGTTTGCCCGGTCTATTACTTCGTTTTTGTTTTGTTTCTGACTTTTTGCTCAGCTCCCGAGGGTCATAGCGTCATGTTAAATAGCCTAAAACCTTCCTTAAGAGTTGGGCTACAAAATGCAAAAAATAATTCCAAACCGAATGGCAGTACCGGAATTAGCGCGTTCAAACAAAAAACCAAGCGATTCAGTTTTATTATATTATTATAGAAGAAGATATTATTCATTGTGCATTGTCAAGGTGACACAAGAAACCAGTCGGACTGGGTTATTAGAATAATGGTGAGGGTATTAATAAATTTGATAACACATAACTGGGCACAGTGGAAATTGGTAACATCATTCTTAATCCACCGTGTAAGTAGATTTCTTTTTTGTTAGCGTCGGTACGCGATTTCAAAAAGTAGGTAGGTACCTAATTTAATCAAGAATTTTAGATAGCCATCTTACTTTTCTGTTAGCAGCTTAGATATAATGTTATATTTCTATGGTTTGCATCTAGCGCGCCATCATTCAGAGTAATCAGAGTATGCCATGTTAAACACGGTAAAAAAAAATATTTAAAAAAAAAGTTTTTTTTTTCTCTTCACCAAGCTTGGCCGCTTCTGCCAGAATCTATAATCATCAGTTCAAAGGTGTCCACCAACAGCAAACGGGCTACCTTGCTTATCAAGTACCGTCATAGCACCGGGTAACAAGCTTCTCGCGTCATCTAATTCTCGCAGCTTTGACGACATCGTCGCTCGGAGCGATAAACTATTTATAAGTTTTAATTCAGGCAGACCTTGATATTCAAGACTGACTTATTTGTCCTTACTGCACATTCATTATATCTCATAATAAAAATATTTCTTAAAAAACGTATAATAAAATAATATAAAAAACAGAGGTCCGCCGGTGTCGGGAGCAGGGTCCAAGATACTGGTAGTTAGGGCTTCAGAGACAGGACTAGTTAGGGCTTCACAATGCAGGCCGTATTCGAGAAGTAATGAATTATTATAGATCCTATTTTAACAGGTCTGAATAAAAAACTTTAAAAATAGAAGTTTTATTTTTAGTTTATTTTTTATTTTTAATTCTACACAATAAGGCCCGTATCGAGGAGTAATTAATTATTATAGATCCTATTATAAAAGGTCTGAATAAAAAACTTTAAAAATAGAAGTTTTTTTTTTAGTTTAGTTTTTATTTCAGTTTTATTTTTAACTCTTCACAATGCGGGCCGTATCGAGGAGGAATGAATTATTGTAGATCCTGTTTTAACAGGTCTGAATAAAAAACTTTGAAATTAGAAGTTTTATTTTTAAAATGCTACTGTTAATTGTAACAGTCATGTAGCGCGTTTTACTGCCGGTCTCACTAAATATACTTACTAAATACACGCTACATAATAAAATACACACCTACTTAATATACATTTAATTAAATTCGTTCATTCACTGACAGACAAAGCCTACCCTTAAATCATTGGGCCTAGAAGCGTACACTTTTATTGGCGCTAAAGAAAGGAAATGAATTTTGACAATTAGGAGATATGCAAGTTTGTAGGGAATTTCGTTTTAAACGGTAGAAGGGATATCAAGGCACAAACGTTTACGACGTATTCAGTACATCACATACCAATGGGTACATGGAAATATTTCATTGGTTATTAATAATAAAAAAACAGCTGTTCCATACATTCTGCCCGTGGAGGTATTGCAGTTTTGTAGGAACTCTTTTTTTTATTTGCCAAATAGAAATGACATGCGTGCGTCATATCTATAAAAATCTTCGCACAACGCCGTCTAAACCATTTAGTCTAGAAGCATGAAAGGTGTTAAAATAGATAGAGGATCTAAGTTTGTAAAAAAAAAAGAAGGAAAGAAAAGTGTGTTTATTGCTATTAAAACAAAAAAAAAACAGCTTAAAACTAAATAGATAAACAAGGATATTAGTTTCTGAAGTTAGAAGCGTGGAAATTAGTACTTAGAATTCTGTTTCTAAGTAAAAGTTAGAGAAACTTAACCTTACGGAGGTTAAATACCACACACCACCACCGCCACGACACTTCAAGGGGATAAAACCTTAAGTTTATTAACGAAGTCTTGCCAAGGACATAATCCTTGCTCGTCAGTGTTGCACCAGCTCAATCGCATCACAACTCTTTGCGGAGGACTCTCCAAAGAATATTTTGAGCCATCTCTTAACTGTGACCAACTTGGGTACACAAATTCTACTTTCAAAAAATCATTTTCATTATCTGTCCACCTTTGAAACACCAACTTCCCGCCAATAGGTATTGTTTCGTACTGATTCGGCAAGTCGATCGATTGAAAACCCATAGAAGCCACAATAGTGTTAATATTATTATCATGGCCAACTAACAGCATTAACTTTGGTTTTCTGTCATAGTTCTTAAATGTGTTCGTTAAATATTCCATTAGTGGTGCTGCGACATCTTCAGCTACAGTTGTGTATCTTATGTCTTGATTTTGTCGTCCAATTTCAGTCAATAGATTCCATTTCTCTGGTGTTGTTATTTGTCCCCATGCAATGTCTTCAATCGGCATGCCGTTGTAGTAATTCGAAATGAATGTGTCCACAACTAAGTGTGATATTAAAAACGGCCCATCAATCGCCACAAACTTGTTGACCTGATACAGTACTGTGTCATTAGCTTCAGTCAAGTCGCATATTCCATCCTGCTTACAAATGTCTGATCCTTCAATGTCCAATATTTTATTCAATTCAGAATAAACTGCCTTTAGTTTGGGATTATTTCGTAATTTTCTATTAATTTCTTTGATCACCATATCTTTGTATGCTTCGGTGGTGTTGCGTATGGCAACTTTAAAAAGGGGATCTGGCTTTGTAATGTTTTTGTGATGTACAGTCACGTTGCAAGTTTTGAAAGCTGTGTCAACGAAAGCTTTCGCGGTCGCTTTTGTTCTGCTCCTCGTGTTGGCGTACACATACACTGTATCTTCACCGGGACACCCTTTAGTAAAAAACTCTTCGTTTTTAAACCATTCTGCGAAATATTCGCCCATGTATCCTTCTAGTTGCGCTCCTTTCGGGGACAGGAGTCCCGTCGGGCCACCCTGAGAGGGCCAAGGCTTCGGTGAATATCTATGTTGTTGTGTGCCTATCGCATACCGCATGTTATGTCGACTCAATATAAAAACTTGTTTCAATTTGAGGTTTTCCGCGAAATAGCTTTTAAACAACACGATCAATAACAGCAAAAAAACGAATTTCGACACCATTTTTCTCATCATCACTTTTAATGCACGAAATAAATTAACATATTTTTTTGCCTTGGGTATTTTATGAGTGTTTATATAGATATCTACTCACATGTATTGATAAAACGTGACTAAATTAATTTTGGTATTACAAGCGCGGGTGTGGAACAAACAGATAACAACGAAATGGATACGGCCGGATTATAAGATAAATTAGCGACCCGCACTGGATTCGCACGGGCGCAATCTACTAACAACAGCACCACCAATGGGGTCCATAACTGACCTATCTATCTAGGTTCCGTACATTCTAATCTCCGAAACCTAGCTTCCTAGGTTAACTGTCGTAAATTGCGTGTAAGGTAAATACAATCCTGCAATAGTAGATTATGCACCAAGAGGATAAAGCAGTGTCCTACGTCACAGGCGCTATTTTAACTTAAACCGGGCTCATGAATCGCTCTGTCACGCTCTAGCAAACGGCGGTTCTGAGCGACAGAAAGAGATAGGAGCATGGAAAAATGCAATTCCTTGCTGACAGATAAGGTTCAACCCTAAGAAGAAGCCAAAAAATGTAATGAATTGCTAAAAATGACGCTGTGCATTTACTGAATAATTGTATTGAAATCGGCTGTACTTACGGCAGGTAATAAAGAGGACCGAAACGTTAAAAAAAAATAATAATGAATGTGGATAACCACATTCATTATCATTTTTTTTTAACGTTACTACGTACGTACGTACTTATGTGGGGGTAGAGGAAGAGTTAAGAAAAGAGGTGACTTCTGAGATGAATACTAGGTAACAGTAACGAAGGGTAAATGTTTCTAAGAGGTAAGCCGGAGTACGTATCTCTAATGTGATTATATTATTTGTCTATAGAAGACTGACTGTGCCATTTTTCAAAAGGAAGCCGGTAGGAATCGAGTTGTATGGAACCTCCGCCACTGCTAGGTAATATAGAAGCAGTAAGAACACATCATGCCCCAAATAAATTGGAATAAGGATCGGAGGAAGATTGGTAGAAACAGTTGTGAATCGCGATCTTTTGTTTTTCGATGACGAGTTGGAACAGTGACGAGTCGGGCATAAGCCACTTCTCCTGCCCCGTAGACAGACAAGGATTTCTTTGACGGAAGAATCGACAAAATGACAGATTGTGTCGACACAATGACAGATTTCTTTGCACTATGAAATCCTTGTCTACGGTGGTCATGCTACGGGGGCTGCTTGAGGTTGACATTGACAAGATTTTCCTACAAACAATATACTAATGCCATGCGTCCTTCCACAGATTTTATAGCTGTTTCACTAATCAATTCCCTTCATATTATGTTCCGAGGCGCGTAGCTAAGTTTGAGGCGCGAAGGGAAAACATTGTGGTTGAGGAACAAAGTCGTAATTACATAATGTAGCCACGTTTCTTACTATATTTACTAATACAGGGTGTAAATAGACCCTTAACGAAGCCGAAAGGCACTTGTTCTCCCCGTCTTTACGATCATTTTTTTGTTTTAGACCATACCTGGGAACCTTCTAGTTAGGGAGATATTGGGGGTCAAAGTTCCAACCTTTTCACCATTGTTTTTTTGAATACTTGTTTTTAATGTAAGATTTTTACTTTAAACAGCTCCAAGACCCCCGTACTATTCAATCCATCCATCAGCACAATGCTTTGAGTGCGTTCCATCGAGTCCTACCGTAAAACGTGATTTTTCGGGTGTGTAATGTATGATATAATAACAAATGCTCTAATTTCACTTGAAATAACGTTCATATAATATAATTTTCATATGCTATAAAATCATATAACCTAATTTCATATGACCTAATGTTTCATATGATATAATTTTCAATATGTATAATATTCTTTTTATATAACATTCATTTGACCTAATGTTCTTTTGACCTAATTTTCATGTTTAATGGTCACAGTTCTAACCTAACTCAAATGGCATCTAACCAAATCTTAAAATATTCAATGCATGGTCGAGGGTGGGCTTGGTCGACGGAGTCCCGCTTCGCGGGGCTCCTACTTCTGGATGGTTTATAAAAAAATAACCACGAAGGGGATGGCGGGGTCTATTCGCTCGCTTCGCTCGCTCACACGACCCCGCCATCCCCTTCTAACCTAACCTGTCCGAGTCGTGGTGAACTAAAGTCCAGATTGCATCCAATTTCTACTGGTTACAATAGTTGAGGGTGGTAGGTGTTTAGGGTATAAAGCGAAGAAAAAAAAAACAGTACAATATTTTTTTAATCATAACATAGCATCACATAAATATTACATCTTATTTCAGTTTTAAGTTAGAGGCCAAAGCCCGAAGGAATTCAATTTCAGTGTATTCCTTTTTGTTTTTAAGAATATTATCGATTCGTTTCGTTTTCGTTTAAAATCGTATCAGATTTTCTAAATTATATTAAAAGTTATTAGAGATTATGAATATTATAGTAAATGAATAATATACTACATGAATATTATGTCAAATGTGCATTATAGGAAATGTTTATTATATCATAAGAAATTAGATAAAATGAAATTATATCAACAATTCATTATCTCAACTGATCGTTATATTAAACAAAAGTATATTAACTGAAATTAGGTCAAGTGAACGTTAGATTTTTTGTTATTATATCAATATATAATATATTTTTGCTATTATATAATATACAATATATAATATCCGTTACACACCCTGATTTTTCACCCCAAAAAAAAAACGTTTCCCAGCAATATTTTTTGCGTAAAGTTACTTAGTTTGATGTACAGAATGCTTGGTTGGCGGCTTCGTGAAGGGTATGTTTACACCCTGTATAAGGGTATCATCATACATCACAGACATCTAAAGTTTATCGACGAACTCTTTCCAAGGACAAAAGCCTTGTTTATCTGTGTTGCACCAGTTCAATCGCATCACAACTCTTTGCGGAGGACTCTCCAAAGAGTATTTTGACCCATCTCTCAACTGTGACCAACTTGGGTACACATATTCCACTTTCAAATATTCAGCTTTACTATCTGCCCACTTTTGAAATACAAACTTCCCGCCAATAGGGAATTCCTCATATTGATTTGGTAACTCGTTGATCGATTGAAAATCCAAAGCAGTCGCAAGAGTGATCATATTAACATCATGACCAACTATTAACATTAACTTTGGCATTTTGTCATAGTTCTTGAATATTTTAGTTACATATTTCACTAATGGCGACGCGGCGTCTTCAGCCACTGTTCTATATATTGAGCTTTGCTCTTGTCGTATTAATTCAGTCAATAATTTCCATTTTTCTGGTGTTGTTATTTGCCCCCATGCGATGTCTTGTATCGGCCAGCCGTCGTAGTAATTCATTAGAAATGCGTCCATAACTAGGCATCCTATGAAGAACGGTCCTTCGATCCGTACCTCTCGACCGACCTCATAAAAAATTGTGTTAGGAGCTTTCGTCAAGTCACATATTCCACCCTGCTTGCAAACTTCTGATCCTTTAATTTCCAATATTTTATTCATTTCCGTATATGCGGCCATTAGTTTGGAATTATTTTGTAATTTTCTTGTAATTTCTTTGATCACCATATCTTTAAAGGCTTCGGTGGTGTTGCGTATGTCAATTTTAAAAAGGGGATCTGAGTCTGTAATGATTTTGTGATGTACAGGCACATTGCAACTTTTGAACGCTGAGTCAACGAAAGCTCTGGCGGTTGCCTTGGTTCTATTCACAGCATTGGCGTACACAAACACTGTATCTTCATCGGGACACACTTCAGGAAGAAACTCTTCCTTTTTGAACCATTCTGCGAAATATTCTCCCATATATCCTTCTAGCTGCGCTCCTTTCGGAGTCAGGAGTCCCGGCTCGCCCGTTGGTATGGGCCAGGGTTTTGGTGAATATTTGCCTAGATCGTAAACCAATGGATACCGTATGTTGTGTCGACTGAATATAAAAACTTGTTTAAGTTTGAGGCTGTACGCGATAAAGCCTTTACACAATACGTTTAATAAAAGTAAATGAACTAATTTCGGCACCATTTTTTTGCACTTTTAGGAACTTTGTATTAAATTTTCGAATTAAAGGTTCTCTATAATGTTTTCCATGTGTATTTTGCGAGTATTTAAATAAATGTACAGATGTCTAATAGTAAATCAAGACTAATTTTGCTTCTGAATATGTACCGTCGGAAACACTTTGTTTCAGTAGTGTCTCATTTTATATGATTTATTACGGTATTGTTTACTTTAATCATGTTTGTGGGCAGTATTTATACATACAGAAGAGTAAAACATTGGTGCCCGTGTATAAGCAAGCTTTTTATTTTCTTGAGAATGCATGAGCCAAGGCCTCCCACTAGGTGGACCGATGACCTGGTGAAAGTTGCAGGGATCCGCTGGATGCGAGTCGCACGGGACCGGACAATGTGGCGACCCTTGGGGGAGACCTATGTCCAGCAGTGGACGTCTTTCGGCTGAAATGATGATGATGATGATGCATGAGCCAGTACCACTTGGTCATAGTACAGTTGGCATCCTGACGTACTGCCCAAAATACGCTGGCCTTACGCATCATAGGCAGCAGTAGCCAGCGTCTACTGATGTCCAAATCTAATTTTGAGATTTTTCAGGAAGTAAGATAACCAAACTTAATAAAGCTTTAGAAACTAGGCCTTAAATTTAGTCCATTGGGATAATCAAAGTACTGGAAACTAAAGACTAAACTACTGGAAAAAGATCCAGCCGCAGTTATTTGAAATCACTGTTAAAATCAAAGTAATCCTTTCGTCGTAGCAATAAGGTGGCTGCTGGGTTGCTGTCAAATCTAAAATATCTGTGAAAAGACTCTTAAATTGAACCAGCGAAAATTGATCCAAAAACTATTCTTCTCTTTCCAGATTCCTCTAGCCTGCAGTTCCCTGGTCGTGTCAATATGTATGACGACCTTAGCGACGTGTTTCCTTCTTGGTACTGGCGTGGCGAGCTGGCTTCCAGTAGTGGCCGTGTGTGTGTGCATACTGGCCTATGGCGCTGGCCTGGCCCCCGTACCTATGGTCATAATGGCTGAGGTGTTCACATTTCAGGTGAGATTTTATGAAGCCGTTAAACGCAAAAATGCACCTTAACCATTGCATTTTTGCACTTCTTCCATTCTTCGTGTGTATTAGGAATTTTGGAAAATGTTGCATTTACTGCTCTTGTTAACAAACAGCATGACTGTTTTATCTAGTCTACTACAATCCGTTTTGCAACTAGTGGAGAAAGAAACACATTGTTCCTTCATTTAGAGTTTTCGACTAAGCATGTCGCTTCACTGTCGGAAGATTTAATTTGATTGGATTGATTTAATTTTTCATCTATCTACTTATTTTGAGTCGTTGTCAAAAAAAAAGCCGAAAGCTAGGTAGATATTCAAATCAGCTGATTTAAAAAAACAATAAGTATTCTTTTTTTGCAAAAAATAAATTATACGTAAAAGTTCGAGGAAACCAGGCTATAAACTAGTTTCAACACAAAGAACACACAACTGATGTAAAATATCAATATATTAACTATTGTTCAAAGTTTAAATCATCATTTTCTTACATTATTGCCTTAGAATATGTATACGTTCGCCATGGCAACTTCAGAAGTACTACTTCTTGAGTTACTACTTTTACAGTGTTCAAAAAGTTTTTGGCTTGCCAGCAGATTGTGTTATGTGTAGTTGTTTAAAGTCGTTACCTATATATGTAGCCAATAAGTGGGCGTTGACAAGTGATAGATTACTCATTATTAGTTACCTACTCTAATGAAATCCAAATTAATCCGACGCGGTATTGAGTCGCGTCGTCCGAACGAAACGAACGAATTACTTGAAACACGTCATTTTCGCTTTTATTGCATGGACTTAAAGCTCTTTCTGATCGTCGCGGCGTAAGCCGATTCGTGTGGTCACTCTCTGAAGAGTGGTACCGCTACAGCCTGTTAGGGTCAATTCACACCGAGACGTGACGCGACGCGACGCGGCGTGGCGTGTCCCTGTCAAGCCATTTTATGCTTTATCTCCAGTTGGAAACGCATAGTATCGTTTGAAAGACTCGGGCCGCGTGACGTCTCGCGGCGCCGCGAGCGGCCGTGCGTTTGTGCCGTCTCGGTGTGAATTGACCCTTACTGTTACCGTTAGACATCATCCCACTGCTGGGCAAAGGCCACTCCCCATGACTTCCAGTTCTTACTGGTTGTTGGTTTAGTCCAGCTCGTCCCGCTATCTTCTACGAGGTCGCTGCGTCGCCTTCTGTTAGATCCAGGGTGTCATATAGTGGTTATCTTGGCCCATTGCCCACGGCAGACCACTACACCTCACATAACAATAATAACAAACACTTACCATCTATCCTCAGGTGCGGGCTCGAATGGCGGGAGCTTCGATGGCGTTCTCGTTCTTTTGCAGTTCAATGACCGTACTCTTCTACACGCCAATAGCCAATCAGTTCGGAGCGTTCGTCGTGTTCTATAGCTTCGCAGCAGTCACCTTGTTCGGAGTAGTCTACACCGTGCTTTGGGTGCCAGAGACGAAAGGCAAAAGCTTAGAAGAAATCCAAAAGTATTGGAAGAAGACTGAGCCTGTGTTTGTGTAGAGCAGGCCTTATTTGACTTTGTTATTGTATTGGAGTTTGTAAATAGAAAGATGTAAGGTGCACATTCCCTTAAAAAAGTTATGGCTGTTCCTTGGATATTGTTCTGAAGTGAATGTATCAGTCTGGGCGTACAGTTCAGAAGCCGCCAGAAAATTTGTTTCTAAAAGAAAAATACTTGTGTATATAAAAACTATTATTATTGCTTCATAACCTTCCCAAAAATGATCGAAAGTTACATTATACTTTTTTTGGGTAACTCAGAAACTAATTAGTAAAATAAGGGAAAATTTGTAATGTGTTTAAATAATTAAGATGACAAAATATTTATTTTCGAAATATTGATATTTGTACCAGTATTTTTGAAGTACAAAAGGATTATTATTATAATATCAATAATATATTTAAATATAAAGTACGTTACTTTTTGAAGGTTTATAAAATCTCATCTATTTATCATCATTATTTGTTAATTAAACAAGCTTTATGTATTTTGAATACATATTGACGTTCAGTGTAAGAAACTATTTGACATTAGCAGAAAAATGCTATTCTTGAAAATCAGTGATGAACGATATTTTTTAAGAGTCTAAATCGTTTCAATGATCTGTATTTAAAATGAGTTTTATTTAAAAGTCCACAAAGATTTTTTTACAGTGTATTTTGTTAAATACAATTTTGAATGTATTTACGTAATGTTTAAATTACCACATTTTAATTTGTCGACTCGTTGCTGTACTGGTGTAACAGCATTAACATAATTCAATATTTATATTGAATGGCCCTCAATCAATTTGTCTATAAATATGTGTCTTATAATGGGTTTTATAATAAATGAAAAACTAAAGTATGATAAACGTATGTCTATTTATTGTGTTATCAGTGAATGAACTCGTTTATTGCCCGTGGTTCGACCGAAAAGTCTACTAGTAGGACCAAGGGTATTTTTTTTCGGTGGTTCTATCAATCAGAGCATGGACAAATCAAGTATTAAGGGCAACTTTGTTTACCCGTGGTTCTATTAAAACTAAAGTGAGTATTTAACCTCTTTGCATGTAAAAGTTCATTCATGAAAATGTTTTAGATGAAAAAATAAAATTGGGGGCAAATTACACGGGCAATAAACGAATGAACTAATCCTCTAAGCACAAAGGTTGTGACAAGGTAATTAAAACCAAATGGAATAAAATGTAAAACTACCAAGAAATGTGTTTATTATTTATTTTTAATACATAACTACAGAGAATCACTGCGACAGTGGAGCGAGCGCTGTGTCGCTAATATTTCCTTTTTTTTGGTACACCTTAAATAAAATGTTTATCAATAAAAAAAGTTATTACTTAATGCCGGTCTTGTACGAATGTTCTGGACATCGGAGCGGGGCAGGGGAACCCTATAGTAGACACTAATGAAATAAATGGTAGCGATGTCATTACTTAGAATAAATAATCTATATAAACCTTACAATTTATTTACCGTCAGATCATACAGTGTATGTATTTCAAAATCTGTGACCTTACTGATCTCGACTTATCGAAATTACAGTGCTTGTGAAACTACAGGGTTTAGTCCCCGATAAAAACCTACATTGATATTTAGAATAATATCACGAGAAATTAAATTAGTTGACGAGTACCTAAAGTTAGAGGCCAATATCTGAGATACGTCGCACGATCATTTATATTATTAGAAATTGGCATAAAATTGTCCAAAACATCTGATTAAGTTTTGCGTCCACAAGAAACAAGTTTCCGAATATTAATTAGCTTAATATTAGTTACATAATTTTAGTATTTGTTTGATTTACAAAACGTGTTTTACTCAGTCGTATCTCAGAAACGGGTCAAAATATCGACAACACATAATAATAACCTTAAAATTAGCCGCTACGATGACCACAGACTAACCGAATATGTCCATCCAACATTACAAAAGAACTGCAGTCAACATTCGTGGTGTCCTCAGTCGAGGTCCAAACTTTACAATACTTAATATAACTAAAAAAAAATAAGGATACGCTCATCGACCAGCCGAAATGAAATTATAACTAAAAACAACGATAAAACAAACATTAAGATATTAAAACTTATTGATTTAACTCTATAATACAGACTCATTATCTCTATTCGTAGATCGTTATTTTTTTCAATCCTGGAGATGTCCAATCAAAGTTTTTTTAAGACCAATTTTTTTTTTTTACTTGGCCTGGACTCGGTGTTTGTGACAGTGGATTACGAAAGGCCAGTAATATCTGAAGACCTATTTACACACATTTAGCTATAAATATCCAATATAAACTGACCTCTCTTTGTACGAGCTCCCGGTAAAATGAGAGATCAGCTTAATTTGGTTTTACATAGCTTGGTTGGTCGTCGTGCGTTTGTCCTATAATTCATTGTAAAAACAGAGGTGCATGTTTTATAATAAGCACTTAAATTGATTTTCAGAATACTGATAATGTACTGGAAATAGGCCTTATAAAGCGATATTTGAACCTAGTGATTTCGAATTTCAACAACAGTCACATTTTAGAGTTCACCGCCAACTTTCGAGGTCGTCTTTTCGAAGATATTACCCAAATATCTATGTATACTATCAAAGAAATTACACAAACTTGACGCCGATTCGACTTAAAGTGAGGTTTATGTCATGTTACTGACGGTAGAATTTTCATCATCTACTTAAAAGAAGTGGCATTTCTTACCATGTTGAAAATTCTGCCGTAAACGACATAAAGCAGACTTTTCAATGTCTTACTGTGAGTCAAGTCGAATTGAACTCGGCGTCGAGTCAGAAAAAAGTGCGAAGTCTTTTAAGCACAAAGAATGAAACGTGTTAAATAATGTAAAATAAATTCTTGAAGAATGACGAAATAAAAAATATTTTATGATAAACTAAAATATCAGTTTCATATGCATGAAGCAGTAAATATTATGCGAAGGCCGTAAGAAATGAACGTTGAGCAATTTATTATGAAACCTAGCAATTAATAACGATAATATACATAAACACTTAGGTATTATTGCTCATAACAGTAATAACCTCTCATTTTCGAAGACTCATGTTCAATTTAGGTATAAATGTAAAATAATTCGATTGAATTAATTGCACGATTTACCAATGCGTTTTATAAAGTCAATCATTATTATGCTCTGCCCGATTTACATTGTGCCCTATTCGATAGCGTAAGAAGATATTTATCCCGAGTGAATTTATCTTATATCGCTTATCTTCTTTTTACTTAGGCCCACTTGCACCACAAATCACCAAACGCGTTTTGTGTTAAACGTTTCCAAAACATCGTTCTTTTCCTGACAATCGGTTAAAGGTGACAGATACAAAATTATGTATTAATTAAATAACATAACGTCAGAGAAGTGTACCTAAATAGTACACCAACATTTCGTCAGTTATGTTTAGTCCACGTAATAAAAGGGCTAGCCTGTTGCCAATTGCCTATTGCAACCGGGCACTAATCCAGACTCCGTGGCTGCTACTGAGAAATTCCTGACGGAAAAACCCAATAACACTTTCCCTGACCTGTGGACCCTGGTGCGCGTGGGCCGCGGCCGGCACGCGTTATTCCTACTGAATTAGTCCGTCCGGACGGACCCGCCACGTGCTTGTAGCTTCATACCTAAACTGCGGAGTGCGCTTGGCATGCCGTGTGGTACGCTTGCGACCCTCCCGAAGTTCCGATCTTCCACCGCTGCAGTTATTACGTTCCACCCGTACGCGAGAAAAATGCGGCCCGTGAAGCCAGAAAGCCCTCAACCCGAGGAAGATCCTATGTAGAAGAAGCTGATAGTGGGAATACTGCGAGTGGCTCCGACCACATATACAACGCCCCGGTCCACATTGACGTAGGCGGGCACCATCAGTACCTTTGGAAACTCTCATTGCCTATTTGGAGACGCGGCTCGCCAAGAAGTTCAACGGCACGATGGGGCAGCGCGGTGGGGGCGCTGGACACGCTCAAACATCACTACTTCATCGACCGCGACGGTGGCATGTTTCTCCACATCCTCAACTTCTTGCGTAACAAGAATCTGCTACTGCCCGCCGACTTCCCCTTCATCGACCTGCTCATTCACGAGACGCATTACTTCGTTTTGGACAACATTGTGTACGCACTGACCAAGGTGAAGAGCGAGCACGAATACATGAATCAAGATCATCAGTGGCTGAGCCAACCCACCTAGCTCCTCAAGCAGGAGACTTGAGGCGCTCGGCAGCCTGGCTCAGCCACTCCTGCGGAACCGGAGAGAAGTCGCTTTTACGTCGCTATAATGTTTAGGATATTTACATTAGTAGGAATTATTTGAACAAAGCATGCTGCAAAAGTGTATGGGTCAGTGGTCAGTGCCAGGACAGGGCAGACAGTGCCCTTGGTTGGTACCTAAGTGTAACTGTTCAGGGGGTAATACAGTCACGAAGCTATCAGCTGAGGGCACTGTCTCGTCACTATTCGGTATACGTATCTTATGGTATGTGATATGTTGTGTATAAATGTTTAGCGTTCACGTTAACTGTTGTGATTGTGGTGCAGTCGGGCCTGGTTCCGTTGATAGCGACGTATATTGAACTTATGTGTTGCAACTGTGTTGAACTGCTTTTATAGAAACTCCATTAACTCAATTTAGGAGCTAAATATGTAAATCAGGCTTCGCTCATGAAACTTATTGATCAACAATATGAATTTATTATCTTAAGCACATGTCAACTTGAATAGATGTTGTAATTCTCGTGATTTATCAAACATTTTCGTCTAATTTTAGTCCGTTGTAGAACATAATTCATATACATCTGATTATTTACATTTTCATTTTAATGTTTTCGATTTATCGTCCAATGGTCGTGGCATCAGATATTTTAGAAGAGAGGGGTTTTAGGAAAACAGACAGCATCGACTAATTGAATGGAAAATTTCCTTCTTTTAGATGATCATTAGAAAATGTATTAGAAAAGGCCAGCTTAGTAGTCACAGGAATTGACAGAAATTTACTAAGAAAATTTAAAATAAGAAATCTTTTATCATTTATATAACTCATGCCAAGACCAACATAGCACGACAGTTTAGACAAAATTAAGTTACCGAAGTAACGTACATTCAGTGAAGAATGAATGAAATACTTCCATTCACTCATTCGTTCAATAGTTAGGAGTACATACTAGTAGCCAGTCTTCATAGGGTTAAGCTTATAAATACATGACTGAGGTTTGTCCTAGATTTTTTAGTCTGAACTCATAGATATTTTTAGTTTCGATCAATGTTGCCACACTTAAATATTCTTGATATTTTTTGGTTAACCCCAAAAATGCGACGGAAAATAACATTTAGAATCATAAAAATAACCATGTGTTAAGACTTAAAAGATAGCAGGTGAATTGACCAAAAACAGAAATAAAGAGCTGTAAAAGATTTTCGCCCCAGAGTTTTGATGTAAATTCTAAACAAATAAGACTCAATATTTAAATATTAACGTAGCCATAGACTTCTTTATTTTTTTTCTTGTATGAGAGGTCAATGCAACTGCTACCTCTTTTCAGTATTCTCGATATAATAAATCGTCCAACCAACTTGTATGAGATTTGTATATTTTTATAAGTTGTGTACAATACTAAAGTGCCAACATTGCCGATAGATATCCGTGACGAAGTGTTATTTACTAATTATTGAAACTTTATACAAAATGTAATTCATTAATAGATATAATTACTGGTGGTGCCAAAGGATTTATTTGAAATACGCGTTCCTTGTTCGGCTTATAGACCTCATAGTTCTATTTACCGCAAAAATACATTGACATCATATACATTTTGTTGTAGATATTGTAAAACGCGTACTTACTTTGATACAATTATATCTGAAATGTTCGTTATATCTAACTAACCTAACTCTCTCCCATACAAACATGAAAAAAAACAAAATAATTTTGAAGATTCCCAAAATTCAAGACACCCAACAAAAAAAAACAATTGACAGCATATTTTCAATTGCCATACAAATTCGACAGCTTATTTATAAAAGCCATACAACTGCAGTTACTTGCAATTTATCATCCAAAATTCATACAAACTCGACAAAAAGTTTTTCATGATGACATTCAAATGTCAAAATCATCTGTCATATAAATCTGACAGCTGGCAGCGCCTGTCATTCGAGTACTTCGTTACCATGACGACACAAACACTGTTCGTCACGTTATCTATCGCTATGTGGTACTTACTCGCTGGGCTTGTGAGACGGTCCAGCGGAAGGTCGTTCTCAGTCACTGACCGTGCGCTTCGCTTGAGGCTCTTCTAGTTCCGTTTCCGGAGGAGTGTCTATGCCGGGCAGTTGTATCTGTGTATCTGATGCTTCTGAGGGCTGGAGAAAATGAGAAGGACGGTTTAGTGGTGATATCAGAGTCTAGAAGAAAACATGAATTGCGAAACTGAATGGAAATGAAAAGGGATATAAAAATAAAATTAACAATTTTAAGGCCTGTTCATCACATTAACTTTTATTCAATGCAGACGTTTGCCCAACATCGTATAACCACCATACTTGAAGTGAACGTTCCGTTTACGCAGAGTTTACGTAGCATCCACGCTCAGGTCACTTAAGAATTACACAGCACAAAAACTATATAAATATTGTCATTACTGCCTCTCATAGAGGGGAGGCCTGTGTCCCAGCAGTGGGAACATTATAGGCTCGTGATTATCTCAAGAATGACATATAAAAAAATAGGCCTTCATGCAAACAGGCTTAGAAAAGAAATATTACCATTGGAATGATGTGATGTGCATGAATGAATAATTTCAGTAATAAATACTTACATCAGTAATCATTAAAGAGATATTTAAAATACTATGTTCTAATGGGTTTACCTTGACGTCAATACCGCGTCCCAAAGTGTGCTTGGAAAACATTGTACAAAGTAAATACATATATACTATTTAGTTCAAGCTGTTGACGTGTGATGAGGGTTAGCGAGATACATACAAGCGACAAATAATATTAAAATGGTATATACAGGTGTAGCAATACCCTTAACGAAGCCGAAAGGCACTTGTTCTAGTTACTGAAATGTTGGGGGTCAAAGTTCCAACTTTTTCACAAGTTTTTTTTTTTAATACATGTTTTTAATGTTATAACTTTACTTTAAATACCTCCACGACCCCTGTACTATTCAATGCATCCATCAGCACAATGTTTTGAGTGCGTTACATTGAGTCTGACCGTAAAACGTAATTGTTCACCCCAAAAAAAAGTCGATTCCCAGCAATCTTTGCGTAGAGTTACTTAGTTTGATGTACAGAACTTTTGGTTGATGGCTTCGTGAAGGGTCTGTTTACACCTTGTATGGATTAGTAATGTGAATGTAGCTTTAGGACACCAAAGTTATGGTCGTGGCAACACACGACCTTCGCTATCATATTGTTGGCCGAAACCGAACGCGTACTCGTACGTTTCATGGTCTTTATATTCTACTCTTTTACTATTCTATTTCTAGGTCAACGAAAAGTATCGTATAGGTATTGATTCCCTAGTGAAATCACAAAATATGCGACATAAACGGTCTTTTGATCGCGTTTGAAAAGTTTGTTAGATAGGGAAATGGTGCTAATTTGGGCACAAAATCATGCATTTTATAAAATTCATTAATGTTTACTTTTATGAATATTTTATGTCATTGGTATACCCATATTCCATTTTTCGTGTCGGACAGGGTTTTTTAACACATTGATTAATATGTTGCTGGGAACAAACGAATGTGCGCACGCACTAATTTGCACGTTAGCAAAAAACATTTTGACCCCTTTTTCTGGATGGATTCAAATAAACACAATGAACCACACAAACCAAGCAGTATATCAACACAAAACCAAGCATATGCCAAAATGATCCTTATGACCATGAAGTCCGTGCTTACCTCAACATCGTTAGCGTTCTCCCGCTCGGGCAGCGCGCGCAGGCGCTTCTTGCCGCGCGGGTTGTTGGCTTCCCCGGCCGCCGGCCTCTTGGGCTGGAACTGTGGGGAGATAAGGTTCCTTTAGTAAGTTTTATATGTTGCGAGTTTGATCAGTCGCGGTCAAACCTTGGTCAAAGATTATACATGGCTGACGGTTCTGCAACCGCCGTGGCTTTGACCTTTTGAACGCCAGAGCATAAAGGCACGCGCGTGCCCTCCACGCCAAGCCACAATTTCAGCAAACATTTTGTCACATATATTTGTATCGTTTGGCATACAGGGCACGCGCTTGCTTGTCACGTATATGTGACAATGGCGTTCAAAGGTCAACCGCATAGTGTGCCAAGTCAATAAAATTACTTTAAAATCGAATACTAGAGGATAGTAAAAAATTTAACACGTTCAATGATCAGGATCTTGCCCCCAGAAACTTAAAGCGCCTTTGTTTCTGTCAGTGCTGGACTGTGGCTATTTTTCTAATAAAGTCACTTTCTGAATGTCTTGATGACGAATTTTCGATACAGCACAGCATAATGCATTCACGCAGCGTCTGCATGGCGTTAACGCCGTCTCTCGAGTGTTGTGTAATTCAAAAGATATTTGGAAAGAAGTAACTGACACTAAATCAAGTCTTTAATCCCAACGGATTAGGCAGAAGTTTTCCTGTATTACACTAACATTTCACCACATAAACTGAAGTCTCTTGTAATAGAGGGCAAGCCTATTGCCGTCAACCGAGCACAACTCCTGACTCCGAATTGCTACAGAACGAAATACACAGAAAAGCACAATACTGACCTGTAACTCTGGCGGCAGGAACACACGAGTGTTGACGAAGTACTCCGACTGGGGCGCGAAGTACATGCGCGGGATGCGCGCGTCCGACGGGAAGTCGCGCAGCTCGAAGCTCTGCGACCGCGCCCAGATCACTGACATGGCCAGGTCGCATACGGCCCACAGTTTCTGTTGAGGAAAGAGGAATTAAGAACATAAACATCACGTCTGCTATCCCCGAAGGTTTAGGCAGAGGTGTACCTAATAGTACACCCACAAATCGCCAGTTATGTTTAAGCCCCTAATAGGGGGCGAGCCTATTGCTATGAACCAGACAAAGAATCTTTCTTTTTTTTTTTAAAAAAAAAAACGTTGCCCCGCACTAGGAATTGCTCCTGTATCGTGGGTGCGTTTACAAACATATAAACTAACATACACAAAGAGCCAGACCCGGAACAACTGCCTGTAGATCATACAAATATTTGTTCCGTGCGGGGATCGAACCCGCGACACGCAGCGCAGCAGCCGTTCGCTCAGCCACTGCGCCAACCGTGCCGTCACAACACAATCCAGACTCCTTGGCTGCTACTGAGAAATTCCTGATGGAATAACACTTAGCCCGATCTGGGAATCGAACCCAACGGAATTCAATCGTTAATAAATTCCTTCTAGTCATGATATTTTACTAGACATTTAATAGTCGTGTTTGGACCAACCAAAGGTACTTTTCTGATTGCCCGATTGGTCTCATACTAAAATGGAGGCCATTATCAAAAAACACCGTACACACAACACACACAAAAGCGTTAACATTAAAAAAGATTTAAATGTTGACAAATGTCAACAAGACGGCTTGAAAGCTCTGATCTCGAAACCCAACCCAACAGCTTACTTTGCTACTGACCATGATCACAAAACCTCAATGCGTTCCCGAGCTGTCAGTTTCAATATTTCACAACAATGCTTACACTTAGAGTTTTCGTTAAGTTTCGTTTTTAAATTTCGGTCTAAGATCTCTTTGAAACCAAGTTTAGGAAGATTTTCGTCACATAAGGCACTGATCGGAAACTAGAACTAAAAGTAAATAACATAATTACATAGTTGACACCGTCATCCGTCTCATTGAGCGCATCCTTGTGCGTCTTCATGCGCTCCACCAGGCTCTTGTAGAACCCGTAGCAGTAGAAGTCGTTGCGAGTGATCAGCGGCTCCAGGATGAACCACAGGCAGTTCTTTACGACCTGAGAATGAAAATAGGATTGTTAATATATTAGTTACTAGCGACCCGCCCCGGCTTCGCACGGGTGCAATATATACATATAAACCTTCCTCTTGAATCACTTATAATACTATCTATTAAAAAAAACCGCATCAAAATCCGTTGCGTAGTTTCAAAGATTTAAGCATACAAAGGGACATAGGGACAGAGAAAGCGACTTTGTTTTATACTATGTAGTGATTGTTAGGAGTATCTAAGGATCGTAACGGTGGCGTTCTGTCTACCCCCACGGGAAAAACGCGTGAGTTTATGTATGTATATAAAAATATTATGGACATCATGAAGTAACGCTTTATTGAATATAAGATTTGAAACTATCATGGTCACTAACCTTATTATATAGACTAGAAACGGGATATTTACCATGTTTACTGTATTTATTGAGTTACCGATATTTCGGCGCTGTTGCAAGCACCACGATCACGGATAAATAAAAAACACAAAACATGGTAAATATCCCGTTTCTAGTCTATATAATAACTTTATTGAATGTTATTAAATAGTAATCAAAAAGACGGGTAGCATGATGGTGAGTGGTAACCATCGCCCGTGTTCATCTGCAATACAAGCGGCAACGCAGATTCGTTGCCATCCTGAAATGTCTCGTATGACTGTAATTACAACCTACTCTGCATAACTACTTGTCATACAAACCTTTGTAAACATTTCTTACATAGACCGTATTTTGAACCCGCTACGTGCATGGACTGATACAGAAGTAACATTAAGTTAAGTTTGCGAGAATTGAACTGATTTGCAAGTGTATATTTCTTTTTTTTTAATGTTGCCCTACACTAGGAATTTCTCCTGTATCGTGAGTGCGCTTACAGAAATTCAAAGTCGCATACACAAACAGCCAGACCTGGATCAACTACCTGAAGGCAATACAAATAAATGTTCCGTGTGGGGATCGAACCAGCGACACACGCGCAGCAGTCAATCGCTCAGCCACTGCGCCAAACGGGCATCAAACTAAACACAGATGACTTGAACTTTTTAGAAGCTGAACAGCAAGGCATTAATTTCGATGTTCTAAAATCAATCTTAGGATGCATTCTGGATGTGTAACAGCTGACGTACCTTGAGTTGCGCAACGCTGTCGTAAGCAGTGAAGGCGGGGTCGTGCGTAAGTATGGGCACGGCGAACACCAGCATGTAGTCCGGCAGGATGTGCGGCAGCTGCGACACGGCGCGCTCCACTGTCCAGATATAAACATACGTTACTTAACAGTCTACATATACAATATGTTTAAAAAAAACCTGTCCGATCCGAAAGGGGCATATAGGTATACCAATGACATTACCAAATAAAATATTCATGAAAGTAAATATACAGGGTATAAGGGACAGCCGTCCACAAACTGACAGGGTGCATTGAGCTCCTTATTTTGAATCCACCGGAATTTATCTCTATTTTGTTTTTTTTTTTTTTTGCCACGGTAACGATCTATTGCGTATGAGGAAATAAAACAAATCATTTTTTTTTTGTTTCCCATAACATTCTTGAAATAATTTCTTGTTTCGGTAATCTTAGCATGATATACTGAATTCACCTCATCAGTTTGTGGAGGGCTGTCCCTTACACCCTGTATCAATGTATTTTAAAATGCATGATTTTTGTGCCCAAATTACTACCATTTCTCTAAAATCTGACAACAACATCTTCGGCATTAGTATGTTCCATCGTCAATAATTTGTTTATGACGTCACTACCCGAGAAGCGACCGGAATGTTGCCACCCGCGCCCCTGTATTACCAGGTAAGTTTGCTCATTTTAGTTACATTTTATTTAATGTTTATTGGTGTGTTTTTTAACACGTTATTCAAAAAGGATTACATAAATAGAATCTAGTATCGATACCTAATAATAGCCTCAGGGATCGGACAGAGTATTTTTAACATATTTGTAGATTTCTCGAGCTTTTGATCGCCATTGACTGCCTTAGACGAGCATGTGCCCTAGGCGCTAAAGGTGTCAAAATATCAGTTAAACATGTGTTTGTAACACGCTTATTTATTAGCTTCACCTGTAAATAACTATGTACAAAAATCTTAGAAGTTAAATTTGACCCACTTCCCGGTTATCGATTGAGCTGAAATTTTGCATACATGTATGTGATGATAATGCATAGTTAGCTAAGTGATGTCCTTCTAAATCTAATATGGCGGACTAGTTTTTTTACGCATTACATGCACAGATTCCATGACTGGGTATCAAATGAAGAAGCTGAGAAAAATGCAAGAGTTTGAGACCTTGAGTTTGATACAGGACTTTCTCAGTAGCAGCTCTGAGTTCGGATTCATACCCGATTGCAATAGTTGAGTCTTCTACTACATATGTTTCAAAAATAGCTAGCGAAATTCGGATGTAGAACACCTCCGCCTGGCCTTTCGAGGGTTACATGCATGTTGTTATGTTTATCTATTTTGTAATAATGAGTGTTAGTAAAGCCATGAGTGCCAATATGTATACACTTGGCAACTTTTAAAAGCGATTTTCTCTTACTGCATTGATTATAGTTTTGTTGTTACTATTGTGGAACCCATCTTACTTGATACTTAATATTATAAACGCGAAAGTTTGTGAGGACGGATGTATGGATGGATTTCAAAGGTTTTTTTTTTACGTTAAGTTACTTATTTTCTCCATCTTCAACTAAACTTCAATAATTTATGAAGACAATGTGTAAAAAGTTGAATTTACTCGGACGGAATCTAGTATTATTCTGAAATAGGTCATATTAGACAGTTGCAAGTGTGATTCCACGAGAAATGCGCCTTCAAGTGCCTTCAAACGTAGCCGTTGTGTATACATGGCAGCGCGTCATGGCAGCTTACCCGTGTCACGTACATAGGTTACCTTTAGTGCCCACAGTGATGTTGCGCACGTACTCGCGCCGCCGCACCACGTCGGCCAGCATGTACTGGCGCACGGCGCTGCGCAGGCGCCGCTCGGGCTCGCGGCCGGCCAGCGCGTACATGCCCATGAAGTCCAGCGGGAGGCACTTGTTGGGGATGCCCTATGGAAACAGTTTTATTTTATGTGTAACGTCTAACCTATGAACTAAAACTTATATACAACATTCGTTTTAGTACATGCGAAACCAGATACGTGTCTAGTATTTTTATGTAAAGAATCTATGTACAAAATTTGAAAACTGTATCATGAAAAATCACAAAGTTATAAGCTTGTTCTGTTACCTAGTTGTCCGCACAAAAACGCGGTCGTCGCAGCGCGCGCCTGCTTAGTCTTGAGCTCATTAATAATAATAATTTGGCAGTAGGTACCTAAATTATAGCGATAGGTACTCAAAGTCGCTCGGTATCCTACTTTTAACTTTTTTTTAAATTTTTGGGAAAAAAATAACTTGCTTTAAAAATTATTTGAATCAATTCAGTTACTTATTCTGAACAAACTTTATTCAGGTTTCGCATATACTAAAAATAATGTTGTATAAAAATCTCGTGTCACGGTGTTTGTGGTCGCACTCCTTCGAAACGGCTCGACCGATTGTTAAGAAATATTTTATGTATATTTGGTAGGTATGAGAATAGGTCGTAAAGTATATTTCACACCGCCAATTTCACGCGGACAAAGGTCGCGGGCAACAGCTAGTATTATATGTTATTTTCATGTCTACCATGTGCTCATAAATAGTAAAATAAATAATAACGACACAGATGCAAATGTAGACTTGGCCAATACTAGTATTAACCATGTTTACAAAACCTGCGCAAATAGGTAAATTAAAACTACATTTGTTTTATGAAATATATTACCTTTGACAATCCCTTGTGTAGTTTTGTGGCAAAAGCTTCTCTGACTTGAGGTACATCATCCTGAAAAAGAAAAAAAAAAAGTAAGTGACTTGTTTTTTGGTTGAGTCTACCAATACCTAAAGCATTATTCAGAATAGTAACTTCAATGCAGCATATAAGTTTTCAAGAGTTCTATCATATACATATTTATCAAAAAAAGAACCTGTGGCGACCAAGCTCTGCTCTGCTCAAAATAGAGAACGAAATTTCCCAGATATTAAACTCTAGATCGATTTTTCGCCCCAGTAAACGCCTATATTACAACTTTCATCGAAATTGTTACAGTCGTTTTCGAGTACGTAATTACAAATGTATATATACAAATATTGCTCATTTAATAAACTGCTGAGATGACGAGTAATAGAGAAGTATGGAAGAAGAAGAAGACATGCTGCCCCCCAAATTAATGGGATAAGGTCTGGTGAATGATGATGATATAGGATACAAACTGTGTTCAGCAATGTGTACTCACAATCATCAAATGCGACAAATTATAGAACTGCTCTGCAGTGAACTGATCCCCGACTCCCTTCTGTTCGCAGATCTTCAGCATGGCCGCGCCCGCCGCCAGCCGCAGGTGAGCCATCTCCGCTTTTGATAGGCGGTTTTGCTGAAATAGAAGATCAATGTAAAGCAGAGGCAACTCAGTTCAGAACTGTCATTAAACTAATGATAATATAATTACTATTCAAAACACTGACTTGTTGATTTCCAGGACATCATGGTGGATTTCCAATTACTTTTTCATGATAGTCACATCTCAACACATTATACAAAAATATTTATGAAGGACTATTGAGCTTCTTTGTAGTAAATTAATTTTGAAGCATAAAAATCTCGATTACTTCATTAATTACATTTGTCGTCAAAAGCAGGTCAATGCCAGGATTGGTTTTATAATATTTTGGATAACTACTCACGTCTAGAACCAAGTTTTGACAACATATTTGCCGCTCAGTATTTAACTGGGGGACTCTCTGTCAATTATAACGTTACCTGTAGCAAGTCTCCCTTGTGCACTATAAACGCGTTGAGCATCCGGAAGGTCTTCTGCGCGGACAGCTCGTCCTTCTTGAGCCCCAGCAGCCAGCGCGCCATACACTTGAGCCCCTCCAGCTTGCAGCGCGTCTCCTCGGGCAGCTGCTCCTCGCTGCACCACGCCTCGTCCGGCACCGGCGTGCTGGACCCGCCCTCGCGGACTAGCAACTCTTTTACGATCTGACGACGAATTGAACAATTGTGTTTTTGGTAAATTCATGTAAACAGTAGTTTAGCGTCGCATGAGAATTAGATTTCTTCGGGGCATAATCCAAACATGGACTCCAAAAATAACGAGTATCTATCAACTTTACAATGTTTCTTTATAGTAGTAGTATACTCCCGTAATTATAAACAGTGTCGGGAGAAATACTACACATCTTACAAAATCAGTAGTCAGAGTATTGTTGCCCATAGCCTCATACAGTAGACTCAAAACGCCCGTTCACTG
This sequence comes from Noctua fimbriata, assembly GCA_905163415.1. Classification (NCBI taxonomy): domain Eukaryota; kingdom Metazoa; phylum Arthropoda; class Insecta; order Lepidoptera; family Noctuidae; genus Noctua; species Noctua fimbriata. The sequence continues at coordinate 10,684,853 of LR990935.1, read as the reverse complement.
TATTCCTACTTTTTAATTTACCACCCAATGTCTTAGCTATTACCTTGCTCCTTAGTATACTTCCATTTCGAATAATGAATGAGCCACTTTTGAAGCGAATACCTACTTTATATCTCATAGTTATAGCGGTCATTTTAGAAGAGGTATCTTACCTTCCTAGAGACGATATTCTTGATGTGCACGGCGAAGCTGTCGGGCAGGTTGTGTGCTATGTGTCCGAGCGTCACGATGGCCGTGCGGTAATGTTCCGAGTGGGGGGAGAGAGTCGCCTTCAGAGTGTCCAGGATCTCTGTGAAGATCTGCGTCCTTTGTTCTGGTACGTTCACGAATAGGCATCTGAGGAAGCAGTAACAATTTAATTGATAGATGAGTAAAGGCAGAAGATACATTATGAAAACAAAATCGATTCGATTCAAGGTACGGTGAATCAAAGTTTAGTAAGTAACACTTGAATTAGAAAAACCGGTAAAGTGCGAGTCTGACTTGCGCATGAATGGTTCCGTACCAGCGTAGTAGGGGAGCCGCATTTAATTTTTAATTGATTTTTATTATTTGTTGTTACAGCGGCAACAGAAATACACATTCTGTGAAAATTTCATCTATTATGGATCATGAGTTACAGCCCGTTGCGAGACAGACGGAGGGACGGACAGCGGAGGCTTAGTAATAGGATCCCATTGGTTAGCCTTCGGGTGCGGAAACCGCATTTACCACTTCGAAATAAAGGGAGTAATAACGCCACCTCTTATAGCAGAGTTGCAGCTATACAGAGCCTAGCTCTATCTCTTTCCCACGCTGAAGTAAGATTGAAATAATGATACTACAAGAGGTGGTGGTACAGTCCCTGGACCACGGTTGTTTCAATGATAGAAAGGCCTTCATCGAAGATCTTACCTGACAGCATTCTTTGCTTGCTTCGGTGTGCCGACCTCAGCGTACGCTTTACACAGCGTAATCAGTCGCGGGAATAGTGCAGGGCACGCTTCACCTGGGAAGAAACATTTTTTTTTAAAATTATTTTTGTATTGTAACATATTTTTTACTTTACTTCAAATAGCTCGGAGACGCGAATTTCAGTAGTACTGCCATCACAGACGCTGCCGAACACAGCAAAGGTACTTAGCTACCAACATAGGTATAACTATTTCTATTTACATATATATAATATATTGATATATATTTATAGTATTTTGATATATCGTTATAGTATTATATATATCCTTGTAGTTTAGCTTAGTAATAAATTAATTTTTTTGCAGATATATTTACACCTACCACTGTTTGTCTCTGCATCACCCAAAGGTTGACTGGTAGAAAATGCCTATGGCATTAAGTCCGCCTGTGTACTTTGTGCTTGAAGTGTTAAATAAATAAATAAAATAAATATAACGATGGTATTTCCCTGGAAGCATCCCTCACAACGCTCTCTAGAACTACTACAAAGGAAAACAATGTTACACTCACTGAGCGGCCGGTATTTGCCTAGGAAGGTGAGCGCGGCGAGTATGTGCGGCGCGACCGACTCGTCGTCCAGCTCCAGCAGCGACGTCAGTCGGTTCAGGATGTCTTCGTGCAGGAAGTGCGACGGGAACACGAACGACAGCATCACGAGGAGCTTGAGACCGCGCTCTGCTGCTTTCTTCTCATCTATTCCTGTGGAAATATGGAAGATTTCAGTTGCTTATTCCATACATGTTTAATTTGCCGTATGATAAACTGCAAGCTTGTAGGTTAAGCTTCGCTTACTGAGGTCGGCGATGGGGAACAGAACAATACATTCTGAGACTCGAATTTACTCGGAAATTATGTCAAGCCATTCGGCCTGGCTGTCATTCGTAGATCTATGGCATTTGTTAGAAGCCGGAAAGTCTGACAATCAGTCTTACGTACCCATACTGGTATTCAGACGCATCTAGTTTGACTGGACGCCGACCCATATGTAGTTGGGAAAAGACTCGAAAGATGACGACCCCTTAAGCTGCGTTTCCACATAAGATGAGCTAGGATGCGTGGCGAGGGATGTGTGTGAAACTAACCAATAGTAAAGCTTCTTTTTCACATTTTGAGCTAAGCTAGTTATGTGATTGGTTAGTATTATGCACATCCTCGCACATATCTGGTGGAAACGAAGTCTTATGTCTGTGAAGTTTTACCAATTCATTTGATTAGTCCTTGTAAACATACCGCACTCCTCCGCCATAGAGCCGTCGGTTCCCTTCACGGTGCCCTCCACGTACCCGACGAGTATGAGTAACGAGTCGTGATCGATCATCACTGAGCTCACTCGCTCCAGCAACATCTTCACTGTGTTGTAGTAAAGGTTCGTCATTACTGGCTGGCCGAGCTTCTTTAGGACACTTGACTGGAAAACGAAAGAAGAAATTAGTATTTATTATAGTTATGTTTTTTATCATTGCATATAGGAAGATTAGGCACGAGTTTAAAAAAAAAACATTAACAAATTTTGAAATTCGAACCTTGCAATATGTCCCATACCCAGAAATTTACCAGCCTCCGTAGCATGACCACCGTAGACAAGGATTTCTTTGACGGAAGAATCGACAAAATGACAGATTGTGTCGACACAATGACAGATTTCTTTGCACTATCTGTCATTTTGTAGATTCTTCCGTCAAAGAAATCCTTGTCTACGGTGGTCATGCTACGGGGGCTGGTGTGATCCCATCAAAACATAAGAATAAATGACTCTTGGGTTCTTGAAGACTATCTTTCCATAAGTTATGGCCCTGTTACCCGAGAATTGGGTATGTCTTCAGAATCATGATATTATAACATCCTGATCAAAACAATCATTATTTAAAAGAAAGCCATTCATTTTAACATAAATCCCACATTTAATAAAATCATCTAAAACGACGCCCTTCAAATTAAAGAGATTTCAGAGACAATGTGATTAAAGTTGCCGGAAGAAACTGGAAAGCCATGACACAAAACAGCCAAAAGTGAAGCGATTTGGAAGAGACAAAGGCCAAAGGTGGCCAAAGGTCGAAGAAGAAGATATTTTTGTTAATGCCCCTTGCATTAGCAATATGAATAGTAACCTAATCAACAAGATCGGATCCCACCTGTAGGATTATAGGTTAGTGGGTCACCACTCATACTAGGTCAGTTGCCGGCTTAGTGCTACATAATTACATTACGCTAATCACATTCGTAGGCACCTACTATTACTACCCATTAGTTTATACATTCCGGAAACTAAATAAATTATTTATTCCAATACAGTGACAACATTGTTACAGACAGCTTAAAGCACAATATACAGACATTATGTCCCACAGATAGGTCCCCTGGCTCTTAAACTAGGTTTGCATCTGTGACCTGGGACACAGTGTTGCTCCATTAAAAAATCATTATTTATGTATGTCATGTCATAGCCTCATCGGTAAACAAAAATGTAACAGAAAAAGAAATAGTAACAAAAAGCAAATAGTACCAAATCACAATTATTGGAAACATGAAGTGCATGATTACTGTGTTGTGAGAGGGTGTGTGTGTCTCAGTGTGTGTGCGTTTATGGAGTGTAAAATGCATAATCGTTGTTAAGATTCCATATATAAATAAATGTATAGATAAATGGTCCTGTACAATCAATGTACACTTAATATTACAAAGAGGTAAAGTTTGGATGTAGGACGTATTCTCCGAGACTACAAATCCGATTAAAAAAAATGCGTTTACTAATAGATAAGTACAGTTTTGCCGAGTGTCAAAGATAGATGTTTCTTCTACGCGAACGAAGTCGCTGGCAGAAGTACATCATACTGTAGATCATATTTTAAAATATATGTTTGTCTAGCGATCGGTATGGGCGACATCTAGACCTAACATTATGCAAAATTTCGAATTCCTACATTGCATAGATTACGAGAAAAACCTCTGTGACAGACGAGGAAGAAAGGGAGATAATCTAGGTTTCGATTTTCCTTGAAAGGCCAGAACCTGAAAAGTAATAATTCACTGATTTATCCTTCAATGCCTAGCCCAAACCCTAGAATCTAGAAAGCAGAAATATTGCACGACAAAGATTTTCTTTATGACCTAGACAAAAGGCCGGATTTCCCTCGGGATATAGAATATAGGGCGGACACGGTTACCGGCAAAGTGTTAGTAATAAATAAATACTCACAGTAGTACGGACGCAGACTTCACAGCTGACATTAGGGTTCAAAATGGTCTCCATTCCTTGCAACAACTCAGGAGCCTGTTTCATATGGTGAGAGAACTTGTTCAAGAATTCCTGAGACTTCACCGACTCCGGTAAGAATTTCGAACTTATATGCAGCACTTTAGCTATCATTTCCTTTTGCACGGCCGGCGTCGGAGGTTTTCGGTGAAGCTCGATCCATTCACCAACCGTACGTCGTACGACCAACTGGTGCTTTTGTAACTCTATGAACGCTTTCGTCGCGTTATCATCAACATTTGACATTAAATAGAAGAGCTTTTTCATACGAATTGGGGCCGGCAATGTGTATGGAACGAGGGAAGTGTTTAGGAGACGTTCTACCAGCAGTCTGTCTTCTAAAGCAGTCATGTAGTATCCATGAAGGATCTTATCTTTGATCCATTGGACTGCCCTCTCTGTAGCGGCAGGTACGCTCTCTTCTGTTAGAAACTTTTTGTAGATGAGGGCTAGACCGGACATAGCCTCTTTTCGAATTTTGAATTTCTTATCGAGCGTTCTTTCGCGGACGAAGTGTAGGAGGTCTTCTGATTCGGCGACGGCTTGGAAGTCTCTTTGAGCGGTCGCTATGATAGCCATTACAACTTCGTAACGTACTTGTTCATGAGCATCGTGTTGCCGAAGTTTCAAAGTGTCTGTTATGTCATTTCTCAAGTCTGGGTGGTGTACTAAGAAATGCATGCAGTATTGCACGCATTTGATTCTGATTGGTACTGATATATCGTTGAATCTGCCGAGGAAGGCCCTCCATAGTGCTGGGTACTGTTTCGCTAGCTCTGATCCTGGTTCAGAGAACATTCTAGCAAGTAAGGCAACGCCGCTGAGTCTTTCCGGGAACTGTGCGGATTTGAGCTTGCATTCTAATTGAGGTAGTACGGAGAGAAGAATGGCGGGGCAGCATTGATATAACTCGTAAATAAGCTCGTACACTTTTGAGTATATGAGAAGATTCTTCTCTTCTTTGCCGAGTATTAGCACGTGGTTGAAGAACTGTAACAAATAAAGAGAAATTAATATTACGTGAACATAAAAAAATTAAAGTGTCACTTACTTTAAATTTAACGAATTTAAAACGATTGAAACCCACTAGGATTTTAATCTATCTATACTAATATTATAAAGAAAAAAAATTGTTTGAAGTTTGTATGTAGGGGGTAATCTTCGGAACTACTGATCCGATTCCGAAAATTCCTTCACTAACGGGAAGCTACATTATATGTTCCCGTGAGTACATTCCGTACATAACGGGAGCGAAGTTGCGAGCAAAAGCTAGTCGCCAATAAAATCGAATCACGTTTAAACGGAAATGTGTAATGAATTTGTGGCTCACCGAATTTGTAATGTTACTTTTGATGAATAAACTTTAATTTATTGAGGGCAAAGTCATTACAATTTATCACGATATTGATACAGTGACTGTATAAAGCCAAAACTACAAATAGATCTAATTATTTAATCATCACAACAAATTAACACGCTAGCCTATTATTAGCTAGTACACTAAATTAGGGTAATCTATTTTTATAAGGGTGTCTCTCATATTATAAAACGTCATATTACGCCATCCATCTTGAATTTACGTGGGTGTAAGTCGCGAGGGATTGCGTAGTATTTAATGAAGTGGGATTTAACACCCACATGTAAGTTAATAACATCATAATTACAGTATCCAGGTATAAATAAGACACATCGGGATTTAGCGCGGTGTCAGACTAGCGTATTCTTTTGGGTATACAACATTAGTTTTAGTATATGCGAAACCTGAAACACGTGTCTAGTATTTTTATGTAAACAATCTATAAACAAAATTTCAAAACTGTATCATGTAAAATCACAAAGTTATAGACTTGTTCTGTTGCCTGGTTGTCCGCACAAAAACGTGGTAACTGCCGCGCGCGTCGTCTTGAACTCACTGATAATAATAATTTGGCAGTAGGTACCTAAATGATTGCGATAGGTACTTAGTGTCGCTCGGTGTTCAACTTTTACCTTTTTAAAATATTTTTGGGAAAAAATATAACATGTTTTAAAAATTATTGGAATCGATTCAATTACTTATTCTGAACAAACTATATTCAGATTTCGCATATACTAAAAATAATGTTGTATAGCTAAATTGTAACCAACATTAGTTAGTATTTTTTGTTTAGCTTTAGGTTTATTTATAATCCAGGAATCTGAACTCTTCCTTTGGTAGTCAATAATTTAACTAAAAACAAGAAAAATAATTTTGACTCTTAACACAAAAAGAAATTTCGAATGTCTATCACCGCACGGCGAGTGTTAGCAAGCAACGCGCAGTCGGCTAGTCGGCCAAAGTCTATCTCTAGTAAAAATGTATGTCTGAAGTATTTCATAAGATACAACCAATTTTTTGTCTCTTTACAAAATCTGTCATATTTGACTAGCACGGTATTGTTAGTTAAACGACGATATGCAATTTTGGTCATGTACTGTTAGTTGCGACAGACACCTGCATTTAAATAGTTTAGAATACAGGGGAGCGTGATGATTGCAAGCGTCCGTACCTCAGTATTATGTACACACGTGATATTCACGTACCTAAACGTGATGCAGTTATATGGAGCAACAACTGCGCATTGAATCGTTTAGGCAATTTACATAACTATGAATGTCTACATTTGGAATTCGGGTGTCTAAAATGTAATTATACGGGGTGGAAGGCCACCGACGCGAAAACGGATACCACGTATTCCGTACATCATTCTGAGATGAAAAATTTGTATGTGGTACATGGAAATTTTTCATCGGTTAAAAAAAAAAACAGCTCTTCCATACATCTTGACCGTGTAAGTATTGCGCTTTTGTAGGAAACAGCAGATTTTTTTTAATAATCGATGAAAAATTTCTATATGAGGGGCTCAGAATGATGTACTGAATACGTGGTTACCGTTTTCGCGGTGTCCCTTCCACCCAGTACTGTGCATAGGTACATTTCGAAACGCGCCTATTTATATTTACGGCAACCGTTCTATCGGACATCCATGTTAAAACACTTGCAACGTTCGGATTCAGGGAGGTTACTATAACGTCTTACAGCAGGAGTAATTCCAGTGTGGGAAAGAGACAGATATAAAGGTCGTCTAGCGCCATCTCTTTCCTACACTGGAATTACTCCTGCTTTAAGACGTCATAGTAGGCCACCTGAACATAGAATACGCAAACAATGTTTAGTTAGAAGAACTCATGACGACATATCAAGCTATTCAGCAGTTTATGCTGGTAAGTAGTATGTTTTATGTACAATAAGAGGTCAGCTTGTACTAGAAATGTTTCGTCGTGCTTACCCATTTTAAAACTATAAATGCTGTTAACCGCGGGAAGCGCCCCCCCCTTCCCGCGGGGTCTGCAGCACATCCTATCATATGGTTTGGCAAACATTGCAATATTCAAACCGCGTGCAAGTTTACTCATTGATGAGCTCCTTAGCTTAATTATTATGGTCCCAATTGTTAGGCTCCACAAGATTCAGCAGGATGTATGAACGTAAACGACGCAAAGAGAGATAAAGTAAGTGACACACATGCATTGTAACATAACATGACATCACACCTGTAATCCCCGAAGGGTAAGGCAGAGATGTACCCAATAGTAAATCCACATTTCGCCAGTTATGCTTAAGTCCCATGTAATAACGGCGAACCTATTGCCGTCAACGGGGCACAATTCCAGACTCCGTAGCTGCTTCTGAGAAATTCCTGATGGGAATCCCAATAACAACTTGCCCGACCCGGGAATCGAACCCAGGACCTCATGCTCAGCAGTCGCGATTGAGGCCACTAGACCAACGAGGCAGTCCCAGTATTGTAAATTACTTATATGATGAAGCTAGGTACTCACCGCCTGTATATAAGGTTCAAGCGTCTCACTAGTCTTGATGATCAGCTCCTTAGCCAACGAGTACGCGTACTTATGTTCCCTCTTGTTAGGCTCCACGAGGTTCATCAAGATAACGTTCAGGAGCTCATTGGAGACCACGTCCGACTCCGTGATGAGGGGGCAGAGGACGTCCAGCATAAAGGACTTGACTTTTGTTGAGTGTTCCGTGCTGTGGAGAGAGGGGGACGTTAAAAATGGATTTGATGGAACATTTGAACTTGCATAGCTCTTACTATATCTACAGGGACATCGACCTTTAACGGGTTACCACGTGTTGAGTACATCAAACCGCTGAAAGAAATCAGCTGTTTCCTACAAAAGTTCAATAGCTACACGGTCAAAATGTAACAGCAGATTTTTTTATTAAATTACCGATGATGTACCGTGATAACCGTTTGCTCGTCGATATCCCTTTCACTCTGTGTAAAGGGTGTAACAAGACCCTTAACGAAGCCGAAAGGCACTTGTTCTCCCCGTCATTGCGATATTTTTTTTGGTTCTACACCATACCTGGGAACCTTCTAGTTACGGAGATATTGGGGGTCAAAGTGCCAATCTTTTCACAATTGTTTTTTTAAATACTTGTTTTTAATGTAAGATTTTTACTTTAAACGCTTCCACGACCCCCGTACTATTCAATTCAATCCATCCATCATCACAATGTTTTGAGTGCGTTACATTGAATCCTACCGTATTTTTCACCCCAAAAAAAAAATCGTTTCCCAGCAATATTTTTTACGTAAAGTTACTTAGTTTGATGTAGGTACAGAATGCTTGGTTGACGGCTTCGGTTTGGGTCTTATTACACCCTGTATTATATTGTACGCATATTTTAAAGTAGACTCGCATTTAATGTGTCTTTGTTTTTTTATTGTTTAGATAATTTGTTCAGGAGGGTTAAAACATTAACGTGTCATATAACTCATATTTATATCGTAAAGTAAATTCGATGTATTGACATGACTTAACATCAGTGCATTATAAATGCGCGAAACTCACTCACTAGTACCAAACAAACATAGGTACTACATAAAATGCACTGGCTAAACATTATTTGATTTAGTCTATCTCTATTTTATTATCATATTTGCATAATATAAAACTGACCACTAAACCACTGCATAAAAAGCAGTACATTCTTGCATTTCCACCCAACAAACCGCATTAAATACTCAAGAGTAAAACTTCAGAGCCGCTATTTTCGCATGAAAACCTTATTACGTTGAAAAGGAATGTTCTTAGAATTCGCTTGTAGTGAACAAGCTCTGGGATCTTGTTCTGCGAATAAGGATCGATTCAGCTCACTGTAGTTCGTGTACATGGTGGCTTTTATACAGGGATGACATCATCATTCTCTTGCCCTAATCCCAATTCATTTGGGTCGGCGTAGAATGTCTTCTTCTTCCATACGTCTCTATTAATCTTCTGTACAGGGATCATTATGGTGACCAAAAATAAATATGTCGGTTTTGAAGCGTTTTAGGGCCGGTTTCCACCAAGCGAAGACTGTGAAGATTATGCAACATTCAACAGAATAATCACATTAAAGAAAGATTCAATGAAGAATCACAGGATGTGAGTTTTAACTAATGTAATTAGTAAGTTTCTGACACTTCTTCTCTCCACTCCGCTCGTCTCCGCTTTGCTGGAATCTCCGGGTCCTAGTCCGTAATTAGGGATTGATTCGGGATTTGCGCCCTTGAAGCTGTCGTCGACATCTCCTGAGGATGTCTCGTGGAGGAGCGAAAATGTGCCGAGTATAGGTTTAGGTGCATGACATGCTAATTATGATTGCTTTTCCTTCATGCATATATTTGCGGGCGGGAGGGCGGCGCTGAATCGTGCATCCAGGCCTGGATCTTTTTTCGAGGAATTAAACTAAATATTTTTCAATAACATTTTTCAACAGGAGCAATGGGCAAAAATTACCACTCAGTGGTTACCAAATGGCATTAAACGACAACGTGACAGGCCCCGAAGGAGATGGCGGGATAAGCTGAACTCTTTCTCAAAGGATTGGCCTACATTCGCACTAAATCGCGAATTGTGGAAGGAGGGAAGGGAGGCCTTTGCCCTGCAGTGGGACACTATAGGCTTATAATATAATAAAATTTAATGTCATGGATTTCAGCAAAGTAACGCCTGCTTATATAATTTAGTTTAATTTTTTTCTACTACACAACCACAGGGGCAAACTAATTGATTACCATGTTAAATTATTGTGGAAGCTGCAGAAGATTGTAAAATATCCTTGCTTTGTATAGATTCTAATTTATCTATATATGTATGGATTTAGAAATATATAAGTATGTTTATCAGTTGTCTAGTACTCATAACACAAGCTCTGCTTAGGTTGAGACTAGACGGCGTTGTGTGATAGTTGTGGAATATTATTATTATATTATTATTATTATTCCATATGTTAGTATTATATAATTGCATATCACATGTGTGAGTACTATGTAAGGCTACAATTTACATTTTGTTCTCTTTCATTGACTTGAATGGCTGAGAGAATGTCATGTTCACTCAAATGTCTCGCTGATGGTGGCGGGTGTGTCGGGTCATTTAGTTCCCTTCAATATGGTTGAGTTGAACGGCGCTGATCCATGCGTCATGTTCGTGAACGGGCGCTGTCAGTTAAGACTGTTCATCTCTTAGCTGCCACAGTTTATTTGAATTACTTTATTTTTTCATTGTTGATTTAATTTTTAACTCTTGACGCTCTTAATGTGCACGTCTTTATACATCTTTCTCACATGTATGTATAATCTCAACATGAATGATGTAACCAAGATTTTGTAAAAATATTTTGATTTAAAAGAGTGTCCATGCAGTTTCTTGCCCATTCTTCTCCATAGAGATCTACGCTTTGGAATGCGCAACTACAGTACTTTCTCAAGTTATTATGCCTTGTGGCTGTGATTGTAGCTACGCTTTTTTTGTTTTTTTGACATTCAAAAGTGCCTGTGATGGTCTAATTTTAATAAATGCTTTGAGACTAGAGTTAAAAAAAATGGAAACAATTAAATCTGTTAACGCGATATCAACTTTTACGAAACTCTTGGCACGTTACGAATAAGGTTGCAATTTCGGGAAAGTTTTTATCAATAATCCTCAATTCCTTACTCCGTATAAACCGTTATTAAAACAAAAGCCTTTCAGTTATGAAATAAATATAACTTTTTTTATCAATTTTACGAGCTCGGCCGAAGGTCAAAATGTTTGTGGGTTTTAAACAGACACTGAAAACATTGTATTGATTCTAAGTTGTTCAAATAAAACTTAGATTTATGACATAATATATGGAACGTGCGATGTGTTCAGTGTTTTAACTGGGAAGGCAAGCAATGATAACGTATTTAATTTTAAATTCTTATCACTAATTAATAAGACTAGGCACTTATGTGGAAAGCATGGCAAACATAAATACTGCCTACACTAATCGATGCGTGTAATTAAAGTAAAACTGACATAAATCCTTGTTTTTTCACTATGGAAATCGAAAGTATTAGGGTGTTTTTGTACTATAAGGAATTTTACTGTCCGGCCGGCAGTCCGATTTTTACGGTCCGATACGGCACGTCATAAATGTGTATACTAGTTTGTGCACTATACATAATTTTACCATCCGATATTTTAGTTTTCCCCATTCCGGGCCGAGATGACAGCAATGAAAAACGTGTTTATGCTTGTGTACTGCGTCCGCAATCAGTATTATTCATGATCGGGCATGGTAAAACAAAATCATAAGTACCTGTAGACATCCGATAGTAGTTAAAATGAATTATTTCGTCCTGCCTCAATTTATTGTGGTTTACGTGCAATGCCTGTCAGGTAACTTTTCTCTTATAAGGTCATCCCCTTATAAGAGAAAAGTTACCTGACAGGCATTGCACAAAATTTTTGTCTTCTACGTCTTCGCACGTAGAGTAATAAAGCAACTGTCGACTTTCCAAGAAACTCATCGTTCCTAGCGTAATTATTTGTTATTATCTTATTTATAAACGTTGCCCCACACTAGGAATTGCTCCTGTATCGTGGGTGCGTTTACAAACATTTAAACTCACATACACAAAGAGCCAGACCCGGAACAACTACCTGTAGATCATACAAATATTTGTTCCGTGCGGGGATCGGACCCGCGACACGCAGCGCAGCAGCCAACCGTGCCGTCAATTACGCGTGCGTGACGTGTAGTTTGAAAGAGAGCTGCCCTAAACTGTGCCGCACCGATCCGATTAAAGATGCACAAACACCCTTTTCCCCCTCCCCCCCCCCCCCCCCGCTCTGGGCGGAGCGGAAGGGAGTATCAGACTTGTACTAACTAAAACCCATCCATGTTCCAGGTGTGTTGTGTTCCAGGGCCACGGTATCTCTTTCGAACAGTCCCGTAGCCCTGGCAGGCATCGGTCCATGCGGAGCCCTACTTGCTTGCTGACATCTCTTTGAGGCGCGCGTGCAACACGAACGCGGCGTCGACACGGAGCACAGACACCCTTAAGATTACATTCAAAGAAATCCTTAGAAAGTCGGTCACAGAAATCGCACAAAAATTACACCTCTAAAATATACTTGTTTATTCTAACAGCTAGTTCAATCAAACATAACTATATAATATACATGATTCGGCAGTTAGCCTTTAAAATATCAAGAATACTAGGAACTCAACCTGCTACTAATAGATACGACATTCACATTAGAACATCCTTTCGAATAAAACTAGACAACCTCGAGTATATGTAAGCTTACATTGGTCCTTCGAGTCGCGTTGAACATTTCACATGAGGATTAATAGTTTTCATTTCTAACAAAATGAGGAGCTCGTGGCGAACCCGAGCGGCTGTTATTACTTATAACAGCCGCTCGGGTCGATCTTTAGGTTAAACCGTGCTTGCCTAGGTTGGTCTGTGTAAGGATGACCGCCCATTACATACCGACTTTCCTCCGTGCCTCGGAAAGCACGTTAAGCCGTTCCTACCGGTCCCGGCTGTCACCTGTAGATCTTTGACAGTCGTTACAGGTAGTCAGTGGCCCAAAAAGTCTGACAGCCAGTCTTACCATGGGGTATCGTATTACCCAGTGCCAACTGGGTTGTGGAGACCAAATAGGCAACTCCATGTAAAATACTGGTATCCAGCTGCATCCGGTTAGACAGGAAGCCGACCCCAACATAGTTGGGAAAAGACTAGGCAGATGATGATTTCTAGCAAAGTGCATTTCAAAAGGAACATACTTCGCAATTTTGTAACGATAGGCAGTCAGTACCCTGCTTTGAGCAGTGGTAACGGTCCCAACTAACGAATTGTAGGTCGTGGGTTCGCAACCAAAAGCGCAGTACAATAATGTAATTTATTTTATCACCACTGTTCACAAAACGGTAAAGGAAGACATCGTGAGGAATCCGGCATGTCCTAGAACTATAAATCGAAAACATGTGGCATCTACCAACCCACACTGGGCCCGCATGGTGGATTATATTATAACCCTCTACCTCTCATATAGAGGAGGCCTGTGTCCCAGCAGTGCTGATAGTCGAAATACAGGCTATGCCTAGTTCGGCTACAGACGCTAATCTCGTTGCCTTAATTGAAATTGTTGCCACATTACCATTGTAAACTAGTACTAAGTTTTTTGCAAATAAACTATTATTATTTATTTATTTATTTATTATTTAGTGGGAACATTATAGACTGAATACGCGTTACCTGACCCGTATCCTCCTTAAATATACTACATTTAAATAAACAAATTAAAAAAACAATCATTCTTCCTATCCCATTACAGAACGTTCTAGAACTCAATCAAACTTTGTCCTCAGGACTAGATTAAGGTCAAGAATAGGCCCATTTAATATACAAAATGATACTCACTTGACAATCTTGAACATAAGCGAGAAGAGTGCGCAGAAGATCTCCTGGCAGTCTTCCAATTCGAAGCACATGTTGAAGGACTTCACGTACGCCAGGTTCTCCAGCAGATAGAAGTAGCGCTTGAACGCCGGGTCCTTCGGGTCGCGTAGACCTTGCAACTGGTTTATCAGGAACAGGAATATTGTTTTTACCTGTTGAAGGAGAAAGAAGGATAATTTATTACATTATCAGACAAAACAGCCCATAGATAAAAATCTTATACAATAATAAACTAATACATATTTAAAATCTTACTAAACTATAACTATACACGTAACGTTGTCGGCGTCGTGTTTCGCTGCGTGGTGTCGCGTAACCGTCCTCGGAATCGTCGGTACACGACACTTTTCGGCCTAATGTCCTGTTTCAAGAAGGTCTGTAGATGTTGAATTGCAACTCGTACCACAAACGACTTGAAGTTGTTGTTGTGGCGCGATTACAACCTTTCGACCCTCAGGGTCCAGTCGGTCTTCGCTCTAAAATACTCCACGACATCCTCAATCATGCAGACGCGAAATGTACTGCGTCGTAGGCACGCAGGACGCAGGGTGGTTCCATTCTGTGCGGTACCGCAAAAATATATTAAATACACCCACATTTAGAGTTATTTATTAATCCCGTATCATAGGCGGCGAACCTATTGACAAACAGGTCACAAAACCCTACTCGGAACTGCTCTGAGAAATTCCTGATCGCCTCAGTAATAGCGCTTGCGACCACTAGAAGAGACACTTATAATGTTTAAGATATCTATAGAGAATCGCCACAAAGGGCGATGCTACGCTTGCTGCATCTAGTGGATTCCTGCACACATCATTAGATCTTCAATTTAGTGGGTGAAAGGTCTATCCATACCGCGACTCTCAATTATCATATTTTTTTCTAATAATAATGCAAAGAAATACAGCACAACAAAAATGATGCTACTCAGACGGAGTACATTTTGAAGTATAAACTTCAATATATTATCAACAAGCTACTACGCGATGACGGGCGGATCAATCCGATTATGAGTTGATAACATTAACAACATCCTGCGAACAGCAATCCATTCTATGCATCCGTCATCCGTGTTGCAAACCGAGCATTAGCGGTCTATGGAGGGATCTAAGTTTAACCTTGCATTATATCAGTTTTAAAGAGCTATGTAATAGGGTCTAGTTTATTGGCATCAACTAGAAATGCCAATAAACAGGATGGCCGCTGCAGAAATAATCTGGCCAAATGAGGTATCATCAACCCGTCCCAACTACAATGGCAGTGTGGAGCTCCTCTGCAGAATATTCCCCACCTCCTTTCTTGCCCATTCTGCACAACCACCTGCACCTTCCAGGATTTAAACGAAGCCAACGACAGAGCTGTGCAGGTGGCAATATACTGGTTGTGTATTATTTGAGTCTATCGACACGTAAAGAAGAACTAGACATGCGATCCAGATCCCGAGCTGAGTCTTTTCTTAAGGAAAAACCCAATAACACTTGGGTCTAAGGGATGGAACTCAACAGAACCTGCTTCACATGCCCCCTCGCAACCAATAGACCAAGGAGGTATTCTGGAGAAAAGTGAGTACTATACAATGCACCCGTCTTTCTCTTCGATGAATATAGGCGAGATATAATGCCAACGTATCATATAATGCCGTATTCAAACCAGCAATATATCGCGACAGTGAATTCAGCACATACTCTGTCCATATCATCTTCCAACTGACATAATCCGCATTGACAAATTAGACACTTGAGTGGTTGCACAATCGATTCAGTCATAACTGCGCGCACAGAGGGAACGCTCGTGCATTCCGCGAATGCTTTTAGATTCTGATTTACTTACAACGTTGTGCGAATCTGAATTATGGAGAACGTTTAGAAACAGCCTTTATTTATAATAACATAAAGGCTGTTTTTGAAGGTTCATTTTTTATGGCAGAAGAAATGAATGATAATAATGATTAAAAAAAAATTGGCGCTCAAATGTCAATGACTCTGTTGATACACATTTTGTGGAATTCATTGTAAAACAAAATGGCCGCGTTAGTTACGTTTTTTGGTTGCGCGCCAAAATATCCTTGTAAAGCTATAAAAGCAGAGTTTGGGGTCCTGGTGCCGTAATAATTATGACGTTTTAATGTTAACATTATTCCAGTGCGAGACAGAGAGACAGACAGCCCCAACCCTTCACTAAAATGATGATGGCATTAATACTAACCCTGGTTGCAAATTATTGTGATTTTCCAGCAGAAATTTCTCAGTAGCAGGTAATGGGAATAAACCAGACGTTACTTCCCATGTGATGAGGGTTCGTTTTACATGGGAAATACCATCTGGCCCTAATTAACTGCATGCAGAGCTTACAACGGTTCCTATACTTACGCTTAGAAACTCATACTAAATACATGGCTGCTAAGTACATATAAAAGTTTGAGCACTAACTCGCGATATCCAATTAAACTTGGAAAGTTTTTCCTTTAGTCGTGTTAAAAGGTTTCCCGTACAGCGTCCATATTCAGCAAAGTGAATAAAAATCAAGGAATACCGTCGACATCATGTTCTGTGTACACACGGCGGCACATCAAGCTGTACATTTCCAGTATAACATGGCCTCGCTTTGTATTAATTTTCCGTACAACGAGAGATCCGTATGAACTGGTTTAGTATAGCTTGATTGGCCGTCGTGCTTACGATGAAAAAAATTGTTCTAACATTGCACTTTACAGGATTTAATTGAATTAGCTAGAAGGAACTCAGTAGACGTTATGGATATTACAAGGTGTAAAAAGACCCTTCACGAAGCCGTCAACCAAGTATTCTGTACATCAAACTAAGTAACTCTACGCAACAAATATTGCTGGGAAACGACTTTTTTTGGAAGAAAAATCACGGTTTACGGTAGTACTCAATCAATGCACTCAAAACATTGTGCTGACTGACGCGTGGATAGTACAGGGGTCATAGAGGTATTTAAAGTAAAGTTATGTAGGAGAGGATTAAAAAAGTAACGCATGAAAGTGTGTGGAATGGAACGTTGAGGTGTGAGTAAGGGGAAAGATAGTATGAAAGGGAAGGGGAGAACGATGGATGACGAGTACCTAGAGAAAGGAAGTTGCTTATGAGACGCAACTTACAGTTATAAGATTAAAAACTTGTATTTAAAAAAAACTTAGAACTTTGATATCCAATATCACTCTGTAAGTAGAAGGTTCCCATAAAAAACCCTAGAAGAAAAAAATATAACTATGACTGGCTGACAATAATTGCTTCTCGGCCTCGTTAAGGGTGTTTTTGCACCTATTATAATTATGCAACGACGATAAAACAAAAACCAAATTCAAAACTCCTCATTTCAAGTAACTACATCTGAAATTATGATTTAGATTTGACATTATTCCTTTCGCAGTTATGCTGGAAGAGATTTCTTTAGAAATAAGCGTCACTTTTGTACGCACGGCGGCCAATTAATTTATACATAATTTAAAATTTTAAAAACCCCCATCGCAACAAAGAAAAGCGAACAAACATTTGAAAAGTCAATAAAATGGCTAAGCCAGTATTGATAAAACATGTCTAATTGTAATATACACATCATGCGTCATCACCGATTTTGATAAAACGATATCTAAGAACCATCACCAAGAAACTAGCTTTCAAATAAAAATAATTGCATCCAAATTGCAGTCAAACTTATAACAACCCTCTTTTTGCGTCGGGGGTTAAAACCAGTTTATGTGGATCTCTCATTGTATAAGATATCTACAAAAAGCGAGGCCAAGTTATACTGGAAATGTACAGCTTCATGTGCCGCCGTGTGTACTATTTTCTGTTCCTTTCTTCTTTTCTATGTATATTTAGTGTGTATTAAATAAATTATATGTTTAGAAAATCATATTTCTCACGTCTGTAGTTTCACTAGCTCATAAAATTTTATATAGTTACGTAAATGCTTTAATAACCTGTTGCTACTTCATATTCATTTACAATGTATTGATTTTGGCTTCCATGTCATTTATGTTGCGAGTTAATAGCTTTTACCGAATCGTTCTATTAAAAAGTAATTATTGGTCGATAAGCTTGCTGGTAAGTATGGCTAATGGTTTTTTCTGTATTATAAGGAAAAAGACGAAGATAAATAAAACATTACCTGCTGAAGTCACCATAATTTTGTATTTATGTAGCTACTTGAAAGCCTAAGTTTTTCATTAATAATTTTCTTCTCAAAACCGTACAGACTACAGCTTTTTGAGAAGAAAAGGACTCCCGACAATTAAACTCCTGAGATTCCCTGAACCTGTCAAACTACATATTATCGATCTGTGAAGTAAAACCTCTTTCGTCATGACTCTCTCTTTTCTTCCGTACCCTGAGTATGTTGAGTGTAGTACTGTAGGTCTTATCCATTACAAGCAGAGTTCCCGGCATTGGCTTCCCTTATCCAACTTATACCATTTCCAGCTTACTTCACATGGTCGTGTCTTTTCGCTTATATAAATAAAAACTCACCTGTTCCTGATCTTTATAAGGAGCCTCCGGGGCATACACCCGGAGCACATCAGCGATGCAGCACGCAATGAGCAGCTGGACATCTCTGGAGGGGTGTGTGAGGAAGAACTCGTCGGCCAGGTGTAGAGCCAGGGGAATGTACTGCTGGTACATGCCCTCATCTTGGCCGAGACCTTGTAATGTGTGTGCTAGGACCTGCAAAAGAAAAATGAAGATGAGAATGCGTCATGCTGATCACGGTCTGACTGATGTAGATGTAGTGGGCCAACCACTAGCTTTTCTCGTTCTGAATAGCTCCATATTTTTGTAACACTGAAGCAAACTTACAATAATCTTACTACTTTCGTGGTATGATGAACAGGGTGTAAAGTTCTTCATCCCTCATAGAAAAGGGAGGATCCTCCGACCAGACGAGTGCTATGTCTGGTTGTTGTCGGGTTCTTCTTTAGAGTCTTAAGTCGCGGATAACTTGCGTGATGTAGGTTTGATGTATTTCGATGTTTAGTTCATCGTCTATGTCATTGATGGAGTTGTAGTACTTTTTTCTGCTGCCGGTTATAGTACTCTTTGTAGCGCCGCTACAATACTATTCTAAATGCTTAGATGTGTGAGGGTGTGTGGATGTTTGTTCCTCTTTCACGTAAAAAACGGTTGAACGGATATGGGTGAAATTTGGCACACAGATACTTTATAACATGGATTAACACATAGGATAATTTTTATGTCGGTAGTACGATCCCGTGGGTTAGTTACCGAACTCGGCGTGGGCGATAAGCTAGTACTGCTATAAAAGGAGGTGGTGTTGCTAGTTTACTGGAGGTGTTAGGGAGCATCATGTTTGAGAACAGGAGCAGTTTAGGAAAAGTTGGTATACCTACGTTATTGCTGTTTTAATAGAATTGCACTTAGATACCTTTAAAATAATAAACCTAAGCTTATTTATTAAGATTATTTCCACCTGCTTAGATAGATTAGATACGCAAGTCACTGGCCTTTAGAGAATAGATTTTCCAAGGACAAAAGTGCAAAAGGGCTCATAAGTAAATGCTGACCTGACCCATTCGGGGAGTGTCTTGCATTCTTGTTTAGGACGTTAACAAAATAAATAAAACACCCAACTTGGTTGCTTTGTCAGATGATATAAGAGTGTAACAAGAGCCTTAACGAAACCGGAAGTCACTTGTTCTCCCCGTCATTGCGATCATTTTTTTGTTCTACACCATACCTGGGAACCTTCTAGTTACGGAGATATTGGGGATCAAAGTTCCAACTTATTCACAAGTTTTTTTTTTAAATACATGTTTTAATGTAAGATTTTTACTTTAAACACCTCCACGAACGCCGTACTAATCAATCCATCCATCAGCACAATATTTTGAGCGCGTAACATTGATTTAGACCGTAAAACGTGATATTTCACCCCAAAAATAAAGTAGTTTCCCAGCAATATTTTTTTGCGTAAAGTTACTTAGTTTGATGTATGTAATGCTTGGTTGACGGCTTCGTGAAGGGTCCGTTTACACCCTGTATAAGCGACGTGAACCTTCACAAAGATTCAAATGTATAACTAAAAATACTTCTCTCAACCAGAATCGATCCCAAACATAACGAATGCTCCGATGACCTAAATGACACCTAGTAATCACCTCGATTGAGATGAGCTTAATGCTATTTACTGCAGCATTCCGTCCTATCACGTAGACCCAATCTAGGTCAGGTGTCATGTAGACAATAGAACAATTTGTTCGGAGATTACATCTAGATTCCAGACCGCTCTAATGTGACCTAACAATGTGGGCGAGCCATGAAAACCGAAAAAAATGGAATGTTTTGGAGATTGTCATACATACAGATTACTAAATTCTGATTATTTTACACATTGTCTAGTGCAAAAAGTAATAAATACTGATTACCGTTCTGATTATTTTGGATACAAACTAGTGCAAAAATGTTGCGTAACGAATAACAACAAATAGATGAACAAAATTCGGATTGTCAAACTCGGTTTCTCAAACTGACGTTTGGAACGACACTTCGAAATATGTCGCAAAAAATAACAAAAACACACGACAAGCATTTGACAGCTCTTTTATTCCTTGTCTTTATTATTTTCGTGTTAAGTACAAGACAGCAAAAATCTTAGAGCAGATTTTAATAATGAAACAATAAATTGTTCGCGGTCAGCTCATATCTAAAGTCCCACCATCTTTTCTGTGACAGTTTAAAAACTCCTCCTCATCCTCATCTCGAAATCCTCGTCATGCCGAAGAATCGTTAACTCGAAATTTACAACCTTGAAGTTCGAGTTAAAGAGGCTCCACTGTATAAGTCGCGTTCAAGAGCTATCACTGTCATAATTGCTATGGAATATTGACACAGAGTTCTTGAAAGCCGTTTCGCCCTTAGCTTCGTCAATAGCACCAATTTTCTTAGAAAGCCAATCGCCAGATTAGCTTACCCTAGTGCTAGACAAAGGTCTGTCCTAGAATAGAAGCATTACCAGTCTACTACGCCGAGCGGATTTGTGACCGCAAAGTCAGCTGGCTCGCACCACTGACGTTGTCATTATCCCAGCCCTGTGCCGTCTATATTGGGGTCAGAGACTAACTAGTAGCGGTTTAATGGAAGTGGTTTGGACCGTAAATAATTACTTTTTGTTTTGTTTTTGTAGTCATCTCATTTTTACCTAACATTTGACCAAGACTGCCCGACTGACAGACTGCCTCGTTGCTCGAGTGGTCGCTGAATATGAGGCCCTGGGTTCGATTCGCGGGTTGGGGAAAGTGTTATTCAGTTTTTTCATCAGGATTTTTCAGTAGCAGCCACAGTCTGGATTTGTGCCCCGTTGATGGCGATAGGCTCGCCCCCTATTACTAGGGACTCATTTGCGAAATGTGGGTGCACTATTGGGTATACCTCTGCCTAACCTTTCGGGGACTACAGGCGTGATGTTATGTTTTACCATGGTTTTTTGGCTTAGGATTTACAGTCGGCAGCCTGCCTAACACCAACCTTACTTGAGAAAGCTGTTGCTGGTGGTTTATCCGTCACAACTCTGGTGTTCCAAGGTGCTTAACGTGTTGCACCGACCGCAGTAATATAAGACAAGGGCAAGATGATAAGAACGGAGGAAGTAGCTTAACTGCTTATCCGTCTGGGGCTTGCACATGACTCAAGAAACATGCATAGCTTTATTCATTGCGTTCATTACCTGATCGTATAAATTGCCCTTCGAGTTTTATAAAAGGTACTACTTTTTAGATAGTCTTCTGCTAAATATGTCATTTTACGCTTCTGGGTACGGTTAGAAGATGCACGGGTCCATCACGGATCATCTTTATACTCGATTTACTTGTACCGTGTTCAAGTCTCTAACGTTTGGCCACAAACTACACGCTCAAAAACACACGTCTTGCGCCAGTGCCTACGTAGAAAACAAATGAAACAAGTTGTTCAGGGCATGCCACGAGTCATGCGACGGTACTCACGCAATGGAAATAAGTGACACGCGCGAGAGTCGCTTCACTGAAGTCGAATCGCCTGAGGCTGTTGCAGTTGTGTGCACGAGGCCTTACAAGTCGATCGATCCACACGGTCTTTCATGGTTGAACCTCATCAAGTAACACGGAATCGCACTTTTCCATGCCCCTATCCTTTTCTGTCGCTCAGAACCGTCATTTGCTAGAGCGAGAAACTGAGCGGAATAATATCGTACGCCGCAGCAGCATCGACGATGCGATCGGCAGTACGCTCGCTGTTAAGAGTAAATGAAATTCATTTCTTAGGGATCTCGCCCACTACGCAGCCTCGACCACGCTTTGTCGCATGATTGGCCGCTATCTCAAACAAAACTGGTCGGTCATGCAACCAAACGTTCTTCCTGGTCGTAGGTTCCGAGGCCAAAAGTCGTAACTGTGGCCGGGTAGTGTACGAGGTCCCTTAGCCACGAGCCCTCTTATTACGCACGATATGCTATCAAAGTATTTGATCGATTGATTGAAATTACAAGTTACACAAACCGCTCTCCCAAACACACTCACACTCACTACACACACAGAGTTGACGGTTCTTTATAAATAAATCACTGATACCACTGCACATACAATTACGAATATTTTGTGTCTATCTCGACGGAATTATTTATCGGACTCTATATTTAGATGGCAACTGAAATTACATGCAATATATCTCACATAATTATTTAGTTTTATGACTAAGAATGCAGAAAAACCAGATGATAAGGCTAGCAAGGGAATAAACTCCTAAGATGACGACAAATAGAGAAGTATGGAAGAAGAATACATGCTGCGCCGACCCCAAATAATGTGGAATAAAGACAGGAGATTGATGATATTCAAAGCAGGAAAATCCTAAATTATACTATTCATAGTGATACTAACAAACACGAAAAATGACACATAAGTTTACGATGAAACAATCTATCCCCAAAGATGTATGTTATCTTATCGTGCTACACGGAACACCCATAGCTTAGGAATGACGTCATCAAAACTCGATAGAAGAGGCGAGCGTATTGCCCCAAGGCACGGCACGAGGCACAAAGGTTTAGCCTTGGATTAAGCTCAGCCTAACGCCAATCAACCATAGGGACGCAACTGAACACGTGAAATTCGATAGATAGGCGAATATGCAAAATCGGGTGAACCTGCGTCAGTTTGGTCTGACCGGATGAGTGCATTCAGAAACACATGGTGAATCTGTTTTGACACGTAAGTCGAGGCTTTTGTCCACTAAAATACACAGACCTGTACAGAGTTAGTGTTAAAATCACACGGCGGCACATGAAGCTGTACATTTGCAGTATAACTTGGCCTCGCTTTGTATAGATTTCCTATACAATGAGAGATCCGCATAAACTAGTTTTGTATAGCTTGATTGGCCGTGGTGCGTACTCTTAGGCCCGTATCTATAAACAAGTCAAAGTGATTACTTGAGTAAAAGGAGGTAATTATTTATGATCGGATTTTTATTTTTTAGTTTAGTAATTGCTTGAAGTTAGAACTTTCTTTGACGTTTCTTACCTCGTTTAAATTCTTGCCTATTATATAAAAATGTTATATTATATTGTGTAATTAAACTGTAGTGATTACTTTTATATGACTATAGATACGGGTGTTATTCTTCATTGTGTACAAAAAATACATACATGTATTATTGCAATATTACAGCGTATGTACAAGCCAAGCTTAACCAAGACTTGGGGTTTACACGATCATGATTGTTTTACATGATCGTAGTCGTCTAAACCAGTGGCATGATTACACATTAAAAGGGTTTTAAGATGAGAGTCTCATGAGGCGGAAGTTTAATTATAAGTAGTATAACTGACTATCGGCCCGTCCCAGCTTCGCACGGGTGGATATTTATTTTTTAAATAATAAATATAGCTGTTACTCAGGGATAATGTAGCATTCTAATAGTGAAAGAATTTTTGAAATAGGTCCAGAAGTTTTTGAGTTTATTCGTTACAAACATACAAAAATACAAATCTTTCCTCTTTATAATATTATTAGTGTATATAAACTGATAAATTGATAATATATTGCAGCTTTATCATACGAAACACCTCAGAAATATCAACTGTTCAAATCAAAGTAATGAGCAAGCAAAGTTGCTTAAATTAATAATGAAACTGGTTACATAGGTCATAAACGAAAGGCTAACAATCGATCACAATTGATTCACAATTATGACCTTTAATTCAAGGAGAATAGGAACCTCATTTTCATACTACCAATCTTCCTTGATTATCCTACTCTATGTGAATATACTTGAAGAACACAGAGCAGTGGTAAAACCTATTTCTTAGTAAATCTTAGGATTTATCAACAATTCAAGGCAAACACTTAAGATTAAACTGCAATAACGGTAACTAAATTCAATTAAACAGAAGTTTCATTTTTAACCCCCGACGCAAAAAGAGAGGCGTTATAAGTTTGACCGCAATGTGTGTGTGTGTGTCTCTGGCGCCGTAGCTTTTAAACGAACCGATTTAATGCAGTTTTTTTTTTGTAAGCTAGTTTCTTGGCGATGGTTCTTAGTTTTTATCAAAATCGCTGCAGCCATTTAATAGATAATGTGCTGTATTCCTGATTAATAAAAGGCGTTTATAACACAGCTTCAGCTTCACCTGTAATCCCCGAAGGGTTAGGTTAGAGGTGTACGCACGACGGCCAATCAAGCTATACAAACCCAGTTTATGCTGATCTCTCATTGTATAGGAAATCTATACAAAGCGAGGCCAAGGGGTCCATATTGGCTCACCTAAAGTTCTTTACCCGAAATTGTTCTTCCTAATGATTTGTAATCCGAATGATCACTCTTCCTAAAATTTTTCATCCTAAAGTTTTCATTCATACTATTTGTAGTGCTACCGGCGATGTTCATAACACTCATGTTTCCGAAAATTGTAATTAATAATATCATTAATGTAAATATATTTAAACTCCTACTGTTTTTTATTATACCGCTTATATCCCTAAACATAATTACCATATTATTTTAGTTTAGAATGATTAAAGGTCGTTTCACTGATTTTTGTCTTAAATGAATGAAATTCAGGTCAGAGTGTCGTCTTGCGGGCACTATGAAAAAAATACTTAGAAACGCGACCAATTTTGAGGTAGCGCTCGCCGGCCGCTGCCGCGGCACCGCTCGCTTCGCTCGCTCGGCTCGCGCGTAGTTGGTCACAGTTCTAACCTAACCTATGGATCCCTTCCACATCGTTTTTACGACAAACGGTTAGTCGGAGACAAGAACACCAAGACACTTTTAGCCTTATATTTAGGTGCTTTATACGATAGAATCGAGAAAATAAAAGATTTGCAAAAATAACACTTTTTTGGAAAATAAAGTTACGCAAAATTAATGTATATAATACTGATTATTATGAATAAAAAGAAATCTAAACAAAAAAATATATGAATTTGAATAATAGTGTAAAAGATGGTTATGTTGAGAAAATATAGGAAAACAAATAAAAGTATAATAGATGTTTATTGCTACTGACATTATGAAGTTGAATGCTTCGGAATTATGAACATTAGAGACAGAGTAGTTAGGAATTGTGATTGTTAGGAAGAACATTTTCGGATTTCCAATTATCGGAGTTGAAAATTTAGGTGAACTTTGGCGCACCCGAGGCCAAGTTATTCTTCTTTAGCTTCATGTGCCGCCGTGTGTACTTATGCATAGTACACCTACATTTCGACAAGACGTATACAGGGTGTAAACGGACCCTTCACATAACCGTCAACCAAGCATTCTGTACATCAAACTAAGTAACTTTACGCAAAAATTATAGCTGGGACACGACTTTTCTTTTTGAGTGAAAATTCACGTTTTACGGTAGGGCTCAATGTAACGCACTTAAAACATAAGCCGATGTATGGATTTAATAGTACGAGGGTCGTGGAGGTGTTTACATTAAAAATCTTACATAAAAAATATATGTAAAAGTTGGAACTTTGACCACCAATATCTCCATAACTAGAACGTTCCCAGGTATGGTTTTAACAAAAAAAAAAATGATCACAATGACGGATAGAACAAGCGCCTTTCAGCTTCGTTAAGGGTCTTTTTACACCCTTTATTTCTGACGTGAAAACTCAACAAAACCTGAAACTAATCCTAAAAATATGATCCTTCATACCAACGATCCTTTGATATCATAACGAGGCATTTCTAAATCCCCGCGGGATCATAAAAACCCGGGATAGACGACTTATGAGTTATAACGAAGTCCCGGGGCGTTCCCGAGTAATCGATAAAAACTACGTAATAACAGAATCAAACATCCTGACAAGCAAAATCCCAGAGCTTTGAAACGTCACAAGTTAGAAATACTCTGATGTTTAATCCTGGGGAAGCGCCAGGGTAGGCCGCAAAATTCTATTTTTATTTCACATTTTTTCAATTAGCAGGTCAGTTGCAGTCAGGCGCATTCGATTCGGCATGATTTGTTGAACAACAAAACCAGCCCAACGCAAAGACAGGTAAATACATAATAAGGCTTTTATTCAGCTCATGCTGATTGACAAACTACGCCGCGTTCGGCTTAATTATGCCACTGAATCATATTCGAGTCGGCTCGGCACAATTTTAACCAAACCGAACGTATTTCCACATAACATCGATTTAACCGCCCGGCTGTACCGAATCATATCGACCCAAACGAGTGTGTACAATGTACATCCGCACGACGACTGTGTACGGGAAGCTCATACAAAGCGAGGTCAGGTTATACCGGCTATGTATAGCTTGATATGTCGCCGTGTACCATCCCTTCCTACTTCCAATAAAAGCAAGTGAACGATACGAAACGGACATAAGAGAGGATATTGCTATTAGTACTGCACACGTTTCAGTATGTTTGCACACTTGTACAGTTGTACTCAAAGCCGTTTCTCGAGTCTCAGATATTAAATAGTAAGGAACGGTGTCTGTGATGATCTTTAGGTTCGCGATCAAATAAATTTCAGGATTTTTCAATGTGTCCTATATTGCTTAAAACAAAACACGCTGAACACTACCTTCCATAGTAGTAAAATGGGTAAACAATAACACCACAGAATTATAATGTTCAGAAGGGTAATGTTGATCAAGAGTTACTATCGATCCCCAGGCTTGGGATGTAATAGTATAAATAAGCCGTCATCGAATTGCGTTTCTCGCAATCGCTAGCCAAACTCAATTATCCATAGTACGCACGACGGCCAATCAAGCTATACAAAACCAGTTTATGTAGGTCTCTCGTTGTATAGGAAATCTAGACAAAGCGAGATCAAGTCATACTGGAAATGTACAGTTTCATGTACCGCCGTGTGTACACTGTACTGTAAAGGCAAAAAGCACTTGTTAAGATCAAACATACTGTTGTGTTGTGCATACTGACTAGTATAAAAAAATCTTAAAGAAACCCAGAGTATCTGAAAAGACGTTGGGCTGAAGACATCTTATTTGGAAACTACAGGATGAAACGAACGCGTTATACCGTGGAGTCGAGACTTGGCAGAAAAAACAGAATGAACAAACATTGCCTAGTTCGGGCGGATTAAGCTAAGCATGAGAACCAGAGTACTACACCCTTGTCGGTAAAAATATTCATGGGTTTCTCAATTAGGAATTCAGTTGATGGCTTGATCCCTATCACCAGTGATAGGAATAGGTAGTGCCTATTAGCCTAAACTTCGAAGAACAGAGACAAGAAACGGAGACTTCCTTAGGACTATATTTTTTCCGGCACATCTGACTCGAAATTTCGAGACAACATTTAAATACATTTAAAAAAATGTGTTATTTGAAATAAGTAATTCGTCTATATTTACCTAAGGAAGTCTCCGTTTCTTGTCTCTGTTCTTCGAAGTTTAGGCTAATAGGCACTACCTATTCCTATCACTGCCTATCACACAGGACTTGCACAAAACTGGTGATATGTGGGTATACTTATAAGTCCACCTCTGGACTCCTGTCTAACCGTTCGAGGCAGTACAGGCGTGGTGTACTTTTTGTGTTATTTAGAGCTCGTGGTAAAGAATACTGGACTACTGGTGAAAAATCTGACACACACGGCCATATTCTTCAATTCAGCACACTAATATTATTGATAATCGTGTGATCCTTCTGTGCCCTGTTTCTATTCAATGGTGGACAAAGTCGTATGTGGAAATCGCAACACTTGTTGTTAACCGTTCGCATTGATTACAAGTTGGGACTATTAATAGTAGTACACAATACGCAAGTACATGTATGGCATGTAAGTTAACCGTAGTTTCATGTTTTCACTTTTATAACATAGTTAGACGGACTCGGTCGTATGTAAAGTAAGTTTTATACAGTTTTCAGGGTAACAGGATTGATCAGTTGTTGAGAATGTTGAGTTGTATTTGTGGTGTGACCCGAATAAAATGAAAATTAAGTACGGTATGAGTATATTAGATGAAGTTTGAAAGTTCCGCCAGCTGTAGAAAACTTGAAGGGGAATCGACTGTCTTGGTATGGGCATGTGATGAGGAGGGACGAATCGAATTTGACTAAAAGAGTGATGAATATAAATGTTGATAGATGGAGAAGGATAAGAAGACCAAGGAAACGATGGATGGATTGTGCGAGGAATGATATGAAAGAAAAAGGAGTAAATGATAGCATAACGTTCGACAGAGGAAAATGGAAGAAAAAAACGTGTTGCGCCTACCCCAAGTAACGTGGGACAAGGGCAGGGAGATACAAATTGGTCAAATGTATGAAAGTGAACTAAGCAAAAGGAGTATGTAAGAATACAGCAGCAGCATGTAGCAGTTGGTGTTCTGTAGAATCATGTGTTTATGTAGCGTGAGTTTGTGACTTTCTGCATTGTGTAGGATTGAACAAAAACTTTTATTTACAGTGTCACGAACGTAAGGAGTTCGCATCCGCTGGGTGCGAGTCGCACGGGACCGGTCAATGTGGCGACACTTGGGGGAGGCCTATGTCTAGCAGTGGTCGTCTTTCGGCGGAAATAATGAACGTAAGGAGTTCATGAGCAAGCGTTTTGTTTACACAAATTAAAAGCTCGCGAAACTTCATTCTCTTGCCCTTATTCCTATTTATATCATGTCATCTTCTTCCATACTTCTCTATTACTCGTCATCTCATCAAACACCTCCTTTCTTACCATATAAAAGCTCGCGAATATAAGGATGATATTTTTCAACATGTTTTGCATAGGAAAGGTCTGTAATAGTTCTACCGCAGACTAGAAAAGCCGCGTAGCGAACGGCGCTTCACTGGTTTCAGGATAGGATTACATTTTGCTTTGACTAACAGGTTTTTTTGCAGCTTAGATTTTCTAAGGCTTTTTATTAATCAATGCATCTAACTGAGAAATATCCATGATATTCTCTACGTTATGCGTGTGTATCTACAGGGTGTAAACAGACCCTTCACATAGCCGTCAACCAAGCATTCTGTACATCAAACTAAGTAACTTGACGCAAAAATTATTGCTGGAAACTAACTTTTTGGGGTGAAAAATCACGTTTTACGGTAGGACTTGATGGGAAGCACTCAAAGCATTGTGCTGATGGATGTATTGAATAGTACGAAGGCCGTGGAGGTGTGTAAAGTAAAAATCTAACATTAAAAACATGTATTTAAAAAAAAATTGTGAAAAAGTCGGAACTTTGACCCCCAATATCTCCGTAACTAGAAGGTATGGTCTAGAACAAAAAAATGATCGCAAAGACGGGAAGAACAAGTGCCTTTCGGATATGTTAAGGGTCTATTTACACTAAGGGGTAATACGATACCCCTTGGTAAGACTGGTAGTCAGACTTTTTCAGCCACTGACTACCTGTAACGACTGTCAAAGATCTACAGACGACGGCCGGTACCAACGGTTAATCCGTTGTGTGCTTTCCGAGGCACGGAGGAAACTCGGTATGTAATGGGCAGTCACCCATCCAAAGACCAACCTAGGCAAGCACGGCTTAACCTAAAGCTTCCTCTTTTAGGGCAGTAATAAAAGTATATTGTGGAAAACGCTTTGTGTGCCTTAATTGTCATGTCTCTAACTTATTAAGATTGCTTCTTGTTCTTGCATGTGTCATGTAAAGTGGCTGTGCTTTTCTCAATTTAATAAATAAACTTCATTTTATACGAGTAAAAGCAACCAGCAACCAGTTTTTACTGAGCTGTCTACGTCATGCTAGAGGCTCGGCCCTTCTATTTACAGCCACTCTCCATGACCTTTCGCAACAAATTGCTTTTAGTTCTATTATGGTTCTCTTTTCTCTCAAAGAAATTAAAAAGACGGCGAAATGGAACTGCTAACCATTGTAATAGAATTTTGTATTTAAGTTTATTTAGAAATTTTACTCGTATTTACAGAAGTGTCACAAAAATATTCATGTTTTTCAGGGAGTTTTGTTTTTTATTTATTTAAAACTAGCGACCCGCCCCGGCTTCGCACAGGTGCAATATATACATATAAACCTTCCTCTTGAATCACTCTATCTATTAAAAAAAACCGCATCAAAATCCGTTGCGTAGTTTCAAAGATTTAAGCATACAAAGGGACATAGGGACAGAGAAAGCGACTTTGTTTTATACTATGTAGTGATGATACATTCCACTATTATCACAGGCTTACCTAATACAATAGTGTAGTTTTAGTTAAGTTTAAATTGCTTACAAAGATTATACTTACAATTATATTATTTTATCAACCAAGAGTAATCTTACAAAATGCGGCCCGTGAGAATTCACTCGGAGTACAATTGAAGCAGTCAATCAGTTGTGACACCATATTGAGTTTATACGTAAATCATTTACAGAAGAAAACCTTAACTGGTAATGTTTTAAAGTTTCAATACAATGGGGAGTTGATGCTTATTGTTTTCAAATTATATACACGGAGGCAGTAGCGAACAAGGCTCGGATACCGGTTAAATTTTCAAACCGTTATTACGTACTTTGACGCAAAACCTTTATATTCGGTTTCGTTCGCATAAACCGTTATTATTAAACCGGTATTTGGAAGAGTATTAACATAAAGGTTTTTTCAGTTTAAACGGTTTAGAGCAATAAAAACCGTTTAATACGGACGCACGATAATCCAACGTCGCGCGCTGTTTTGTTTTTATTCCGTAGTAAGAAACTTTTAGTTTCGGTCGGACGTTTATTTATGTCATTGCATCAATAAGCTCCGCTGCAAAAACAAAAAAAATGGGTAAGTATCTAATATTTTTTTTGGTGAAATTAAGTTGATAATGACGATAAATAATCGGTAAACATAATACATATTACTTTTCACAGATCCTATGAACCAGTTAGATAATCAGTAATTTTTTAATGAAGAAGAAAACTCTCAATATATCGGTAAGTACCTAAACACTTCAATTCTGTATTCGACATTAAGGCCCGCTTGCACCGCGAATCGCTAAACGCGTTTAACGCTAAACATATTTAAAACAGCATTCTGTCTCTGTCATCTTTAAACGATTGATAAAAACAGAACGATGTTTTAAATGCATTCTACGTTAAACGCGTTTAGTGATTTGTGGTGCAAGCGGGCCTTAAACTCTCAAAATTAAAGGATAAATAGGCCACAAAGTGCCCGATCTAAGGCTTAGTTTCACTGTTGGTATTAACGACCCAAAAACTGGGTCTTAGATCGGGCGTTTTGTGTGTCTATGTTATAAAAACTATTTGAATGTTTATTTAAATGAATGTTATATTATTTTGTAACAGGTGAACCACGAAAAAGAAGAAAGGAATATTCTGATCATGAAGATCCAACCAATCATTGCTAGAACCTAAAAACTGTACCATCAACTCAATAAAATAAACACCCAAATTTTGAAAGAGGATTCAAAAAATAGTTCTGATAGTAACGAAAACAAATCAGGCGAAGATATCAGTGCTAAACCAGGAGAAGAAACTACTTCGAATGTCAAAAATGTGTTTTATGTTTATTTGATAAGGACCTTGATAAAAGAAACTATTATTTTGGAAATTTGCTAATACATGGTGGCAAAAAATGTAGTGAAGTAGATTTTTTGCCACCATGTATTAGCAAATTTCCAAAATAATAGTTTCTTTTGGCAAAAATGTACTTCACTACATTTTTTGCCGCCATGTATGCGCTTGAAGCATATATCAATATTTTAAAGTATATAGATGCTTTAAAACATCAACACCGAGAGAAATCAAACAAAATAAATATTTAATTTGTATAATGTGCCTGGAGGAACATGCGAAATATCAATGTAATCATTCGTACTGAAATGTTACCAAAAAAATAAATAAAGGAAAATAAGAGCGAAGTTTTATTTTAAATTCAGGAATCTAGTAATCTGCTTAATGTGTGGACACCATTTTGCATGCTGTACTTAGTACCTACTTAGATGGATGTTCAGGTACAAATGTAGATATACATTTTTTTTACGGTTTTTTGACATTTTTATAAATATTTGGAAAAAGAAAAATGATTAATATATATATATTAATTGAAGTTTTATTGTTTTCATTGTAGTCAAAGTATGTGTAGATTAAATTCTTTCGCTTTCTACCCATGTTAAACACAATTATAATAAAATTAACTGGTAATTTAATCCACTGCGAAGTCACGAATCGAATGAAAAGAAATAGCGTAAGTACTAAGTTCGTCTAGTACCGCGCCGCTATGCGCGGCATCCTTACAAGTAGTCACACGTTGCAACGCGTTTGCCGACATGCCGCTCGTCGAATAAACCGGTTAATTTAGGTTAAAATAAAGTTCTTAAAACGTTCACGTTCTTAAGAAAAGTTCGGAGGAAAACCGAAATAAACCAGTATTAACCGGTATATTTTAAACCGGTTCCGAGCCTTGGTAGCGAAGGGTCAATTTTTGTAAGAGGTAAGCCGGTGTACATATTTTTAAGGTGATTATATTATTTTTGTATACATGGTGTAAACAGATCCTTCACATAGCCGTCAACCAAGCATTCTGTACATCAAACTAAGTAACTTTACGCAAAAATTATTGTTGGGTCACGATTTTTTTTTTGGGGTGAAAAATCACGTTTTACGGTAGGACACAATGTACCGCACTCAAAACATTGTGCTGATGGATGGATTGGATAGTACGGGGGTCGTGGAGGTGTGTAAAATAAAAATCTTAGATTAAAAACATGTATTTAAAAAAAATATTGTGAAAAATTTGGAACTTTGACCCCCAATATCTTCGTAACTAGAAGGTTCCCAGGTATGGTCTAGAACAAATAAATGATCGCAAAGACGGGGAGAACAAGTGCCTTTCGGCTATATTAAGAGTCTATTTACACCCTTTAGAATACTAACTGTGCCATTTTTCAAAGGGAAGCCGGTAGGAATCGAGTTCTGTGAAACCTTCGCCACTGCACGGAGGCAAATATTTAGTCTACCAAAAAGTAAAACGTAATTACATGACCTTGGCCAAGACATAATATGTTTTTGCCTAGGTTTGTCTGTGGATGGGTGACCACCCATTACATACCGAGTTTCCTCCGTGACTCGAAAAGCACGTTAAGCCGTTGGTCCCGGCTGTCTTTTGTAGATCTTTGATAGGCGTTACAGGTCGTCAATGGCCCAAAAAGTCAGACAACCAGTCTTACCAAGGGGTATCGTATTACAGAGTACTAACTGGGTTGTGGAGGTCAGATAGGCAGTCGCTCCATGTAAAATACTGGTATTCAACTGCATCCGGTTAGACTGGAAGCCGACCCCAACATAGATTGGAAAAGGCTAAGCAGATGATGATGACATAGGAAATAAGTTTAGAACCTCTTTGGATTGCGTTCGTAACTTCCCGAAGTCAAGCATTTATGTCAATACGCCATTAAAATGGACTTTACGCGGAAATAGAATTGATTGTAGTCGCATAAATAATATATCGAAGAAATGCAGCCATCATTTTCACGAGAATCCAAAACAACATCCTCAACACGTTGTACAGTTTCTCAGAAAACACGTGCCCTTCATTTTCTCCTACAAGGCTGTTGGCTCACACAATACACGATATGTTCTAACAAGCAATTACATAGTGT
This sequence comes from Noctua fimbriata, assembly GCA_905163415.1. Taxonomy (NCBI): domain Eukaryota; kingdom Metazoa; phylum Arthropoda; class Insecta; order Lepidoptera; family Noctuidae; genus Noctua; species Noctua fimbriata. The sequence continues at coordinate 10,650,778 of LR990935.1, read as the reverse complement.
ACTACTCAATATATAACGTCATTATCGAATAATCGATCATAACGACGCCATAGTTTTCTTTTCAGTTGCGGTGGAACACCAGATACATAGTTAGAATTAGCGTTGCCAGACGTCCCGATTTTTAAATCAGAATTAATGTCCCGGCGGACAAGCTCAGTCCCGCTTTTCGGGGATAACTCGACCGTTTTTATTTTTTTTATTCAGAAGACGAACAGGACTCAACTATTTAACGATAGGGTAAATCTGACACTTTTAATAAAATACATTTTCTATGGCTATTTTTGCTATCTATTGTCACGTAAACGTAATTTGAATTCAAATAAACTGATAAATATTTAAAAACTTCTGATTAATTATATACGTTTTTTTACTATGTCCCGCTTTCGACGAAAGAATACCGCTTTTTTCACTCAAAAAGTTCCAATATCCCGACTTGGCAAAAAAAAATCTGGCAACGCTTTTAGAATAGTTCATTTAATTTTGGTCCTAGAATCCTAAAACTATTTTACTTAGAACTTATCGTAATTTAACATCAAGTCTGTAATTCCCAGAGGGTTAGGCAGAAGTCTACCTATAATACCTACTCCCACAGTCCCACATTACGCCAGTTATGTTTAAATCCCATGTAATATGGGCGCGCCTATTCATCACCGGACATAAATCTAAACTCCCTGATGCAACTGAGTACTTCCTGATGAAAAGAAAAATCACTTTATCGGTTTGCCCGACCCGGGAATCGAATCCAAAACCTCAAGCTCACCAGTAAATTACGCATATCCCTCGTCTATAAAATCAATATTAAGAGCGTTTCAGCTATTTATAGCAACCGGCAACCGATGCGACATTACAGAATAATAATAAAAAAAATTAGGTCACCAGCAACACTTGACAAATATGTATTCTGCATGTCCATGTTATGCTACAGTTATTCTTTCAGCACCGTGTTAAAAATAACACAATGTTTATTTTGGCACTTTACTGTGTTACTAAAATTACACTCGAGTTGTCGTTTTACGCTAATTCAGTGCTTTTTGCGAAGTGATTGAAGTCATATTAGTTTGAAGTGCTCTCTGTGATCTTTTAGTAGATATATCACTCGCGTGTCACGATCCAACATGTTATTGGCGTTTGTGAAAGAAATGTGAATTTCTTATATTTTACGATGGGAAATATTAGTTTCTGAACAGCTTTTGACATCTCGGTATTGCATTGAACGTGAAATGTAGACATGAGGAATGTTCTAATTCTAAGTAAGTAGTTCATATTTATAGACCCGACTCTTCCTATTATTCCACCTGGATGAGCAGAAGCACTAATCTATAGAGTAAGTAGGTTTACAGAGAGCTACTAGACACTATAAACATGTTCTCGTTACATTGAAGTTTTCACACGTGTGATTCACAGAATCGCGAATCATATTTTAATCAACATAGAACCTGACACCAAGGTTACCGACGTAGCCCGAAGGATAGCCAAACTTAAGAGGCAGTGGGCAGGGCCCATTGTTCGCAGAACGGATGGCCGATGCGGCCGAAAAGTTCTGGAGTGGCGACCGCGAACCGAAAGACGTTGCGTTGTAAGGCCTCCCACTAGGTGGACCGATGACCTGGTGAAGGTTGCAGGGATCCGCTGGATGCGAGTCGCAGGGGACCGGTCAATGTGGCGACACTTGGGGAAGGCCTACGTCCAGCAGTGGACGTCTTTCGGCTGAAATGATGATGATGACAACCTGACACTGGAACTGCAAGTTGCAAACACCGTAAGAAAATTTTCGGGCTACCCTGGCGCTTCCACCTTAGGGGGAACTTTTGCCCTCCTCTTTTATTTCCACTCAGAGGCACTGCACAACACTGGCATTTTATGAAATAATATTCGTCTGTTTATGATTTAAAAGATAATAATATGAAAAAAAAATCGTAAACTACGCTCATGTAGGTATTTTGACAGATGATTAGACCTTACGCTCAAGTGCTGCCACCTCGTGGATCTTATTACAGAAAACCTCGTTAGACGCACAGATCCGATCGGATGGCGACAAAACATAAAAGGTGACAACTAGATAGCCGTCCGCCGCCTGCTAACATTTGAAAGGAACCCGTTTCCTTGAGTCTCACACCTTGCGGGATGAGCAGATGTTCGGTTTTTATTTAACTCCACGTGGTCAGAAGTTTATTACAATCTGTCTGTATTAAATACACACAACGTTTTAATGAATTCTTGGTTAACAAGATAGCTATATTAATCAAATATATGTTTGTATAAGATTCTCCATGATATTGGTATGAAAGTACTGAAACCACTCATAAACCTAGTCTTATAAAATATTGTGTTATGATTAAGCACAACGTATTAATCAATGCTTGGTAAACATGTTAAGATAAGTAGAATTAATGCTGTGGAAATGCGTTACCTGCGAAGCACGTGTGGTGTAACTGAATGATAAATTGAAGAATGGGGTTGGGGATTAAACGAGAACGCTGCGGTTTAAAAGACAAAAAATGAATAGAATATGCTTAGACGGTTCCGTCATGTACAGAGGGTGTGTGAAAGGCGACTAACAAAAGGTATTTCTAAGGCAAATGTGAGTGGCAACGCCGGGAGGGACGCCCTGGAAGGACATACACAGACCTTATTGGTGAGGTTCTTCATAAAGATCAGGGGGGTTACCATGACGTCTTAAAGCAGGAGTAATTCCAGTGTGGGAAAGAGACAGAGCTATGCAGGTCGTCTAGCGCCATATCTTTCCCACAAAGGAATTACTCCTGCTTTAAGAGGTCATGGTAGGCCACCAGGTGCGTAGTACTCGCAACCGGCGTGCGTGTATGACCAGATGTGAACGTGGAAGAGGCAAAAGGAGTATGTAGGTGACGTTCAGTGGTTTCTGCCTACCACCATTGGAAAAAGAGTGTAAGTTTATACAACATTATTTTTAGTATATGCGAAACCTTAATATAGTTTGTTCAGAATAAGTAACTGAATCGATTCCAATAATTTTTAAACCGCGTTTGTATTTTTTTTTCCAAAAATATTAAAAAAAGTTAAAAGTTGGAGCGAGCGACTTTGAGTACCTATCGCAATAATTTAGGTACCTACCGCCAAATTATTATTATCAATGAGCTTAAGACGACGCTGGAGGTGCGCGCTGCGTGGTGACCACGTTTTTGTGAGGAAAACTAGGTAACAGAACAAGCCTCTAACTTTGTGATTTTTCATGATACAGTTTTGAAATTTTGTACATAGATTCTTTACATAAAAATACTAGACACGTGTATAAGGTTTCGCATATACTAAAACTAATGTTGTATATGATAAACATGATAGTAATTTGGTCTACCAGTCAGTCAATCCGCAAGCGAGATGCCAAGTATAAGATTCGACATGGACAACAAAGTGCTGCCAACCAATAAAGTCTTCAACCAACCTTGATGCTTTTCCTTTTGTCTTTTTTAACATGTGGTGTGATGCTGATGTAATACAATCATCACTACATAGTATAAAACAAAGTCGCTTCCCGCTGTCTGTCTGTCCCTATGTATGCTTAGATCTTTAAAACTACGCAACGGATTTTGATGCGGTTTTCAGTAATAGATAGAGAGATTCAAGAGGAAGGCTTCGCACGGTTGCAATTTATATATACATCTATACTGCACCCGCGCGAAGCCGGGCCTGGTCGTTAGTTAAAACATAAAACAATGTGATAACCGATATCAATTTCCTGATTTAATTAGCTCTAATCCTCTATCTGGTGAACGAGACCGTTTCATTTATTATACTGGAATTCTATCCCACCCCTGAGCTTCGTGTCATTATCCCACTGCTGATACAATCAAATTAAAGCTTTGTTGGACGTGCTAAAAAGAATATATTAGAGTGCATCAAACAGAACGAATATTTTTCTATTTATTTAAAGAAGAGAAGAGAAAAGAAGTGTACATTATCTATACAATCTATGCAAATAAATTAAATTTAAGTGGCTGTTTGTAATTGCAAAATAACATCTTTTTACTGAATGCATATCAAAGTATACATATATACTTATGGTACTTTTAACAAAAAATCTTTTTTTTTTTATGCCTGTCTGTTTGTTCCAGCTAATCTCCAAAACAGCTGGACCGATTTTTATCTTTGGCAAATAGCTGTTGTTATAAGTAGTAACTCAGGCTACTTTATTTAGAAAAAAGAAAAATTTCCGTGAAAAATAAAAATAAAACCCTTGTAATTTGTTAACAAAATCCGATTCAAATAGGGGGAGTAAGTAATACGTGGGGAAGGTCGCGGGCAACGGCTAGTATTAAATAAAACGTTAACTGTAATTTACGTTGCCAGTTTCTAAGAATCAAGCGCACGGAGGAAGCCTCAAAGCTTTTATATTCTTCTTAGAACGTCGTCCTCGCGCCATTGCGAGAACCAGGATCAATATTGCATTGGAGGTACGGCAAATAAACTTGTAGGTACTAGGTAGTATACCAATCAACAAATATCAGCGTTCGACGTAAAATCAATAAACTGCCGAGTTCAGGAGTAGTTGTTATACTTGTAAAGAGTAAGTAGGTCAATATGATGTTACGCTGCTCTTAACAATATTATATTTCATTAGCAGGAAAGGACTTGATTTTCCTTAGAAGGACAATGAAGGAATTTGAGGTTGCTTAGGGACAAGTAAGGTACGTGAAAACAAAGAGGTTACTTACACGTGTCAATTCCCTTCGATTCACCTTCTCTCTATCTACCTACGCTTTTCAAACAACACGAAGTTACCATATACATACAGGGTGTAAACAGACCCTTCACATAGCCGTCAACCAAGCATTCTGTACATCAAACTAAGTAACTTTACGCAAAAATTATTGCTGGGAATCGACTTTTTTTTTAGGGGTGAAAAATCACGTTTTACGGTAGGACTCGATGGAAAGCACCCAAAGCATTGTGCTGATGGATGGATTGAATAGTACGGGGGTCGTGGAGGTGTTTAAAGTAAAAATCTTAGATTAAAAACATGTATTTAAAAAAAAAACTTGTGAAAAAGTTGGAGCTTTGATCCCCAATATCTCCGTAACTAGAAGGTTCCCAGGTATGGTCTAGAACAAAAAAAAATCGCAAAGACGGGGAGAACAAGTGCCTTTCGGCTATGTTAAGGGTCTATTTACACCCTTTATATGTCTATTTAGTCCCTAAGTCAGAAAGCGGACGCCGACAGGATGTTGTGAAAGTTGATATAGGAGACGACAACCAACTAACTGTCGAGGATGCACATCACAAAGTCGAACAAAAGCAAAAATACTTGCTCCGTCCCAATTATTCCAGCTCGACGAAGTTGGCGTGCTAAATTCAAACAAATTATATAGAAATGTTCGCGTTTCTGAACGACAAACAACAACAAACGGTAAAGCGATAACCTCTAGAGGCGAAGGTTTCCGAATAGCGCCGAATACGTCCAAATTTTGTCCCTTAGGGTGTTAAGCTAAATACAGAAAGGACCAAAAACCTGACTCAAGAGAAAATTAAGAGAAGCATCTTTACATAGTACGCACGACGGCCAATGAAGCTATACAAAACTAGTTTATACGGATCTCTCATTATATAGGAAATCTATACAAAGAGAAGCCAAGTTATACTGGAAATGTACAGCTTCATGTGTGTACAAGCAGATTTCCGTTTAACCCAAAGCAACATGTGGCAACCACGTTTAGTACCTTTATTGTTTATCTGCAGTACCGTTGCAAACGTCATGTCATAAAACACTATCCACATAAACATATAAAAAAAATGAACAACTCTCGTACATTAGGAGCTACGCTTACTTATTCCAGGGCTGCGGGACTGTTCGAAAGAGATACCGCGGCCCTGGAACACAAAGGGCAAAGAAGAACATGGATAGGTTTTAGTCAGTACCAGTCTGACACTCCCTTCCAGTCCGCCCAGAGCGGGAGGGGTCATTTGATGACTTCCCATCCGAAAAAAAAAGGACCAATTCTGAACAATATTAAATACACTTTCCGCCTATGATCTTAGCTGGAAATTAATGTTTAAAACCGGCAAAGTGCGAGTCGAACTTGCGCATAAAGGGTTCCATTTAAAAAAAAAAATTATTTGTTGTTAAAGCGGCAATAGAAATACACATTCTGTGAAGATTTCAACTGTCTACCTATTACAGACCATGAGAAACAGCCCGCTGTCAGACAGACGGAGAGTGAGGTTTTGTAATAGGGTCCCGTTGGCTACCCTTCTGGTACGGATCCCTACAAATATTGAAGGCGCAAAGTTAGAAAGATACTCCCGAAAACTAAGACTAATATAGAACATACTTCTCTGTACAGAATCGTAGCTTCCGAGTCCTGGAAGACTTAGGAGCTCAAAGTTTGGAAGTATCTTCACAAACTACGGTAGTCGATTTGGTACACCGACAGTCTCAAAGTCAGTGTGTCGATGTGAATATTATTACTTACCCAAACAATAATCTCTTAAGATTGACTGGGGGCCTAAAATGGCCACTTTTTTTTATGGCCATTATATTAACTGCGTCCGTCACCATTTTAAGAATTTTAACGTGATTCATATTATTATCCTATTATGATTCTAATAAAGCGGCCATTTTAGACCCCCCACCCCTCCCCCGACTTAATTAGTAATTGATGACACATGATGTACACATTACATCTAGAACTTTCCTGCATCTTAAAGCGAGAGAATACAACATTTTAAACCTTCATGGTGAAATAAATTCTTGGTAACAAATCGTCTAGTACACTGCAGGGATCAGACGAGGGCTTACAATCGATTTATGAAGCAACGTGCTGGAGACGGGTGATATGGCGGACTATGGCGCAACTTTGAAGACGACTAGGCATTGAATTAGATAGGCTTTCGTTTGGTTCCTATAACTATACCGATAGATATGGCTACTGAGTTCTACGAAGTGTTTTAAGTGGATTTTTTTTTCTTTAATATTAAGCATCTATTGTTTGTAAGATTTCGAATAGATACGAATCCTAAATTGTAAGTGTTATTCTTATATATATACCTTTACCTAGACATTAATATTTAAACAAATTGATGTTTCGTATTAAAATTCTATGTGTAACATGTCCTACTATTTGAGTGCAAAATATACACACACACACACACAAACACTTCACACACACACACACGCACACACATTACTTCACTTCACACACACACACACACACACAAACACACACTACTTCACTTCACACACTACTTCACTTCACACACTACTTCACTTCACACACTACTTCACTTCACACTTCTATTTAAAGACCTTAATGTACTTACCATGTTTTTAAACAAATAAAATTATTCTATTCTATACTATGTATACTTATCGACCGAAGGGTTTTAACGACCTTTTCCAATAAAGAAACGTGTTTTTATAATCTTCAATTCATTATTAGTGTTTTGCTTACCACTGTCACGAAAAAATAATCGTTAAAACATATGTTAATTTCAATGAACATCAGTGCGTTTCTTAACAAAGTTTGGAATCACCATATAAGCCAGGAATGTGAGGAATGTGCCAACTTCCACTTGGTATTGTCCAGCAATATACAATTGGTGTAAATTATGACGCATCCATTCAGCTTTCCGCGTCTATTCAGATGTCTACGCATCTTCATACAAAATCGTTGTTTTCTATGGACAAAAGCTGAACAGAGCTGAATAAGTGTGGTTAGTCCCTTAGTTGAAGAAGGCCGCTAATGATATGACAACTCGGGTTATACAACATTATTTTTAGTATATTCGAAACCTGAATATAGTTTGTTCAGAATAAGTAACTGAATCGATTCCAAAAAAATTTAAACCATGTTATATTTTTTCCCAAAAATATTTAAAAAAGTTAAAAGTTGGATACCGAGCGACTTTGAGTAGGTACCTATCGCAATAATTTAGGTACCTACTGCCAAATTATTATTATCAATGAGCTCAAAACGACGCCGAAGGCGCGCGCTGTGTGGTTACCGCGTTTTTATGCGGACAACTAGGTAACAGAACAACCTTATAACTTTGTGATTTTTCATGATACAGTTTTGCAATTTTGTACATAGATTCTTTACATAAAAATACTAGACCCGTGTATCAGGTTTCGCATATACTAAAACTAATGTTGTATATAACTTATTGAAGACCAGTTTCTATATCATTAACAACTCCCAAATCACCTGGATTCCTTAAATCCAGATGTCTAATAGCATACAAGTTATATGTAAACCATCAAACTCAGGTCTAAAACGAACGAATTAAAAGGGAAACAATATCGATTTCTCACAGACTGCCGTCGTCGTTGCGACGTTCGTTCGTTCATGTATAAATTGCGATACGAGACTGCGTGGTTGCATCACTGGACACCTGTTCATCGCGTCCTACAGCAAATAACTCAAGCCATTCGATATCTGTCACACTGTGAGCTTTATTACATTGTACAGCCGCCAGCACATCAAGCTACCCGACACTGACAACTTTGGGGTATTCCGCAACTATTTTTAAGCGCAACTAAATTATTCTTCGAAGCACAACCATTACTTGCGCTCACAAATTCAAATTAAAAATATTATATTTTTATTCCTCAAAGCGCAACCATGATGAAAAATAGAGAGGTGTATGACGGATTCATTAATTATTTTTCAATCATGATCGCTTTGGGGAATATACATGTAATTTTTTAAATTTGAATTTGTGAGTGCAACTAATGGTTGCGCTTCAAGGAATAGTTTAGTTGCGCTTAAAAATAGTTGCGCTTTGAGGAATACCCCACAAATTTTTCCAATCAACCTTAAACAAAAAGTATTAGACTTTAGCGATATTAAAGAAATTTGACAGATTTTAGTAGCTTGATGTGTTGGTGTCTGTACGTTGTGATAGTGAGCTTTCGCAATCTTTACTTAGTAAGCGCAAAAACAGTAAGTTCTGAACCGTAATTGCATAACAGTCTTAATGATACTCGCTTTCATTTTTACTTTTTAACAACATCGACTGCGTTGATGGTTTAACTCATTACCTGCAGTACTTATACAGGGTGTAAAGGACAGCCCTCCGTAAAATGACAGGGTGCATTCAGCTCCTTATTTTAATTTTTCACGGGAATTTTTTCAGGTAAATTTTCATTGTTTTTATCGTTTTTTAGTTACTATTTCTTTATTTCAATGTAAAATTACATTCTCTGTACGCAGCAATATTTTATGTAAATAATACGGCTAAAATACAAAAAAACCAACAATGTATGTTAAAATATCAACGACGCGTCAAAGTAGCTGTTCACTTCCTTCCTAGCTACAGAGTTCATCGAACTCGTCGTCGCGGTTGCCGTTCGCTACGGTAACAATACATTGCGTATGAGGAAATAAAACAAATCAAATTTATTGGATTTCCATAAAGTTCCTGAAAAAATATATTGTAAAGGTCATCTTAGTATGATATATTGAATTCACCCCATCCAGTCTGCGCAGGTCTGTCCCTAACACCCTGTAGACTTCAACAATAACATCCATTTATTTTCAGGCTACTTTGGCCCATATACCTTACAGCTGAACATACATATGAGGGGTGTAAAAACACCTTTTACGAAGCCGTGAAGTCACTAAGTCATTGTGATATTTCCATGTAAAATACTGGTATTGAGCTGCATCCGGTTAGACTGGAAGCCGACCCCAACATAGTTGGGAAAAGGCTAGGCAAATGATAGAGGAACAATGATGTAGCATTGAGCTTTGACATTGCCAGTGTTCCTCGATGCGCACTGTTGATTTTTTAAAATAATCATAGGGAAGGCTATTTTAGTCTATGGATTTTCCTCTGGGTCGTGAAAGTAGGCCATATTTATAGGTCATGTTTATCTGAGCCCTGGTCAAAACAAATGTAGGCTACGGAATGCATAGAGTGGTAACAGGGAATCAAAAGAAGCGGATTTTTTTTAAGTATTGGGATACAACAGCACGCGTAGCATGACCACAGCAGAAACGGGTTTTGTCGACGGAAGAATAGACTAAATGACAGATCAACAAAAGAAATCTGTCATTTTGTCGATTCTTCCGTCGACAAAACCCATTACTACTACGGTGGTTATGCTACGCGTGCTGAAGGACTGGAAAGCAAAAACCGCTTCGCCTAACGAAACTGATAGCAATGAATTTCTTATTTAATTTATTGTTAGACTTCGTTTTAGCTCCATCTACCTACCAGGTTATATTGCTGAAATTGAATTTGTATGGAACTATCGGCCTAGAGAAGTTAACCGCAACGAAGCAGATAACCTGGTATAAAAGGTCATTAAAGTATCCAATATATTTCTTATCAAAGCGCCAACTTTCAAGGCAGTCCTCTGATAAAATATAGCCTTATACCTAGACTACAAAGTTTCAGGTATTGTAACTATAAAAGCACTTCACGATAAATATTTTCGTACATGCTATCGATATTTAATTAATTAGCCCGTTGGAGCAAATAAGTATCCATTCCAAGAATTGCCAGATTCATAAATAAGACGTTTGGAGAAAGTACCAGCTTTTCTTTCCGCATATTAATTCTGCAATTTTTATACAATGATATACACCGTGTCTTTTTAGTCGTATTACAAAGGTAGTCCACTCAATGTACCCGACATAAAATAGCTCTATGCGCGATTTTTTTTTTACCTACCATAATACGTACAAAGAAAAATAAATAATACATTAGAATAAAATTATGAAACATCCTGTTAATGATGTTTACGTGTAAAACGGGAGAACATACCTACCCAACGCTCGAGTAGAGTAGATAATAGCTCGTAACAGGGTGTTTTAACTACGTCATGCGTCATAATACTGAATAATATTTTTATTTTTAAATTATTAAAATCTCTTCAATACCAATTTTTTCAATGTTTAGTAGTCATTGGATACATGGGCTGCCGTTGTAAGACGACTAAAAAAACACGGTGTATTAATAGAGAAAGGTTTGTTGTTGGTTTGTAATACTGTGTCCTATATTGTCTGTGTGTATTCTTTGTTGGAGATCCAAATAAATAAATAAATAAATAAATATAAACATTCAATAACTGAGGGAATAATTATGGTGTACAGTGAGAATTCTTTTTAAAAATTGTGTCGCTGACCACCACTGGTGGCTAGCAAGTGGTGGACATCGGAAATCATCGTGGCAACCCTAATCATTCCTAAGAAATAGCGACAAAGCTGAAGCATTTTATGACTATAAATAAATAAATCAATGACGAAAGCGCGTGGCGTGAGACTTACGGTAACAAGCTTTTAATAAGTATAGATTCCAGTAAGACAATAATTAATTGTATCGTGTAATGGTAGCGCGAAATCAAGTTTAATTTCCAAGTTAGTCAGAATATATTATCAAGACTAGTTTGTGCTCGCAGCTTCGCTCGCAATTTATGTAAAATTGGAAAAAGTTTGAACAGAACTATCTTTCCAAATAAATAAAATTGGTGTGTCTGTTTGTAATTTAACAGCAAAACAACAGCTTTTTACTGCATGCATCATATGAAAGTATACATATGCATTACTTGACACACAAAAAAATGAAATTGTTAGATAGACAGTATCTGTGCCTGTTTTTTCTGGCTAATCTCCGATACCTCTGGACCGATTTTAACGGAACTTTTACTGGCAGGTAGCTGATGTAATAAGGAGTAACGTAGACTTACATTTATTTTAGAAAAAGGTTAAGGATTCCGTGCAAAAACATTAAAACCCTTGAAACTGTTAACAAAATCCGATTCAAATAGGATATAATAATTTTATAAAAAATTCACGAGGAAGGTCGCGCGGCACGGCTAGTATACTATAATGTTGGCGAGAATGTGTGGACCAAGATATGTGGAGGTGTAGCTTGGCAGAAGAAAGAATTGTTCTTAGTGTGTAAATGGTAATCTAAATTCAGTCGGCTCAGAATCCGCCTAAGAGCTAGCACTATCTGTAGCGTCCATCAGCTCTCGTAACGGGCAGACAACATGACACGTAGGACTCGATTTTATCTGCGCCGTCGTTTGTTGACCAGCCCCACGACGATGTACTAGACAAGTGAACAGCTCTGCATGTCCCTTCAGATACAGGTGCGATGGTATGGATTTTAACAGGTCGAATTCGTCTACAAAGTCAACCTGCATTAGATCGATATCAAAACGGAAAGGCAGATGACGAATCCACTCGTGCTATCAGAAGTGTACGTAGAAGATATCAATAATTACTAACGCGTATTCCATTGTATGAAATATTTTTTGTATATTTTTACGAAATGAACGGTGGGAAAGCCCACGCGGTCACGAGAGATAATGGCTCATAACTACTCATAAGTAAACAATGAAATTACACTTATCCGTAATGCATGAACCTCGGACGTATTTATCTAGTATTAAATTAATCAGGATCAGATAAATAACGTATCAATTGAAACAGTAAGATTTCATAATAAAGGGTGTAAAAAGACCCTTAACGAAGCCGAAAGGCACTTGTTTTCCCTATCATTGCGATATTTTTTTTGTTCTAGACCATACCTGGGAACCTTCTAGTTACGGAGATATTGGAGGTCAAAGTTCCAATTTGTTCACAATAAATACTGTTTTTTAAGGTTTTAACTTTACTTTAATTACCTCAATGACCCGTGTACTATTCAAAGCATCAATCAGCACCAAGTTTTGAGTGCGTTACATTGAGTTATACCGTAAAACGTGATTTTTCACCCCAAACAAAAGTCGTTTCCCAGCAATATTTTTTCCGAAGGGTGACTTAGTTTATTGTACATAATGCTTGGTTGACGGCTTCGTGAAGGGTCCATTTACACCCTGTATGTTAAGCTTGATAAACAAACAGAATGAAAGGAATTGTCACCTTCTAAGTGTGTTATTAAATTCGGGTGCTGTGTAGTAGTAATATAAACATTAAAAAAACTAAAGTAATCAAGGATACCAGCATTGTTTACCAAAAATCCTACAAAATAGATGGCACAAACAGATATAAAGCTTCAAAGGACCAAATAGGCCGCAAAGCTCGTCAGTGCATTTGACGTGACTGAATATTACAGAGGTCCAACAGCAGACAGGGTTGACAAACAAAAGGCTTTTTAATGACAAGCCCGGCTTCCGCTTTCTAAGGGATACGATTGATGCCAAAACTAGTTCAACTTCGAGGCCATACTAAAGCCCCCTCCAACCGGAGGGGGCTAACTTTTTTTTAAAAATGGCTTTATGTTGATGGCAACCCTACCCACCTCTAACTCACTTAATCGAATCGCCGACTTCCGGATTGAGATACTCTCACAATATAAGTACTACTTACTATAATATAATCTATACTATAATATTATAAAGCTGAGGAGTTTGTTTGTTTGTTTGTTTGCTTGACCGCGCTAATCTCAGAAACTACTGGTCCGAATTGAAAAATTATTTTAGTGTTGGTTAGCCCATTTATCGAGGAAGGCTATAGGCTATATAACATCACGCTACGACCAATACGAGCGGACCATTCATGAAAAATGTTGCAAAAACGGGGAAAAATCTAAACGCAGGCGAAGTTGCGCGGGTCAGCTAGTTAATTATATAACGCCAATAACACTATCCATAATCTATACTTACAATAAAAAAAATAAAGTCTGTTTGTAATACCAAAATAACAGGTTTTTACTGATTGCAAATGAGAATTTAAACGGCAATAATAACATTTAAACATATTTTTTTCAATTTTTGTCTGTCTGTTTGGTCCAGCTAATTTCCGAAACGGCTGGATTTTGACTTGCAGATAGCTGATATCATAAGCTACTTTTATTTCAGAATAAATAATTAGGGTTATGTGCAAAAAAGATAAAACACTTGAAATTGTTAACAAAATCTGATTCAAAGAGAAGTAATGTTTTTTTTATAATAATTTCACGCGTATCAAGGTCGGGTGCAGCAGCTAATATTGTTATAAAGTTATAACTTAAGCACTTATAACTCTATTGTCCTCATTCTGCTGAAAAGGCAATGACTGATAAGATTTATCATACACGTATTATGAATGTCAAGTTTTATGTTTTGACAGAGTGTTAGCTTTGTTTAAGAATTTTGAATGTTATATCAGGACGTATTAGGACACTGGTACGTTCCTTGAGAGCTCCCCAAGTGTTGCTCGTTTGCGTTGCGCCAAGGATGACATAACTCAAAAAAAATATTTTTCGATGTTGTTTGTAGTTGCATAAATAATTAACGAAAGTAAGTATTAAATTATGTAACGAAATACGTAAAATAAAACTTTCCTCTTTTGTTAAAAGTTCATCGAAAATGGCAATTTAATGATATTATTTTGTGTCCTGTATTTCTTATGTTTCGGGTTATATCGTATATATAGGATAAAGATGTAAGGTTGACTGATAGAAAATGCCTATGGCATTAAGTCCGCCTCTGTACGTCTGTGCTTGAAGTGTTAAATAAATAAATAATGATATAACTACGAGTCCTTATACGCAGGCTTCTTTTCATCTCATGATTTTTAATAACGATGTATTCATAAGAATAGAACAGAAAAGGAGAAGACATCATAATAACAAAACATGTCCATTCACCAGACCGCACTGGGCCCGCGTTGTGGATTACGATCTACTCCCTCCCTCCCACAAAGAGGGGGTTTGTGTTCCAGCAGTGGGAACATACAGCATACATTGTGCTTAAGGATGGTCAGTCAGGTTGTATATTTCATGAAAAACTCATTCAATGGGATGAAATGAACTTAGAGGGTTGTATTGATGATTTTAATGATTAAACTCTGTAAAGCCGTATTTGTGATCGTCGCAAATCATGTTTTGCTCAACAAAAAGTCTGATCCTGTCCTGCAAATTGCAAAAAAGTAAGTAATTTTGAATTTCGCGGGCTGCCCTGGCACGTTCCCCTTAGGAATAAAATAAGCAAAAGAAAACCTACGAAAAACAGTCTAGGCTATTATTAATCACATCATACAGAATCCCAGAAACAGCCAGCGGCGGCATCTACGACGCCACATATGAACTACGTATCATACCTGACGTCACGCATACCCTTACACTGCGCAAGCAGTTATCCGCGAGATAATGATGTAATATACAACAGCCCGACAGCAACCGTTGGGCAGTAGCCCACCAGACACAACACCGATCTGGTTCAAGGATTCAACAATTTCAATATTGAGGATAAGGAATTTTCCACCCCGTTTCTTATACCTCAACCCCCCCCCCCCTTCTCCACAGACCAAAGAGGATAACAATAAATAAAAAGGTTCTAGACATACCTTAAGCCTCCTCACAAGTTCATCTGGACCGAGGTCATCGGTGATTGGACGGCAGCCTTGCGGGTACACTATTTCCGCCATGCTGCCAATCTGGAAGAAGAGAAGAAATATGTGTAAGTTTAGCTGAATTATAAGAGTATCTGGGTCTGTCCGATCCTATCCTATCCTACTTAATTCACACTGCTGATCTAACTTATTTAACAATTGATCCAAAATAAGAGAACTTTTGAAACTCAATCAACTGCAATCTCTGTACACACTTTAAAATCAAATAGATGATAAGTTCAAAAACAATTAGGTATTTCAAACTAACATACAAATTAAATTTAACCTTTCGAACGCCAGAGCATAAACGCACGCGCGTGCCCTCCACGCCAAGCCACAATTTTACCTACCATTTTGTCACATATTTGTGTCGTAAGGCGTACAATACAGGGCACGCGCTTGCTTGTCACATATATGTGACAATGGCGTTCAAAAGGTTAATAAAGATGATGCCCAATTGCAATATGCAGCACACACAAGTAGGTTAGTGACCTTTGGGATGAAAGATTTAGACAATGGGTACTTTCATCATCTGCTTAGCATTTACCCAACTATGTTGGGGTCAGCTTCCAGTCGATAAGGATGCTTACCAGTATATTCATTGGAGAAACTACCTGGATCTGACTCACATCCCAATTATTGGGTATAATCCAGTACCAATAGAATACCCTTGGTGCTATCCTTTCTGAGGCACTTAAGGTCTCAACACATATTAGATGGTCACTATCCCACAGATCAACCGCGGCTAGAAGAGCTTAATCTATGACTGACCCATGCGGCTGTTGTTACTTGCCTTAAGAAAAAATGAAAGACAACATAGTATCCATATGATTTTAAATTTGTTGAAGTTGTCAGACTTAACAATGCAGTTTTTGAAATAAATAAAAAAAAGTAGTATTTTCTAGACAAGGATTGAAAAAGACTGATCTGGTTGTGTTTTGTTTTAACACCTTCAGTACCGGGAACCCGCACTATGGGTTCACGCATTTGCGATGCCGATACACGGACGTGGTCACGGTCACCTGGAGGGTCCACTTCTCACTTGCAATATGTATGGTGGGATGGCACACATGCTCAATGAAATGGGGGTGGACACAAATGTGTTAACTAAATCATTTGATTTAGCTATTTCCAACTTTACTACTATAGCAACAAGAGAAAGAATTTTTTTTTAAGGACACTACAGTCCTGCTCCAGCAACATTTGAACAAACAGCATGACTCTTCTTAGAGGAACAGGACCAGGAATAAGAATTTATTATTATTTTAATTATAATTCAAATTTTATTATTAATTTTAGAATCAGCTGTTGTTAAAATATTTCAAAACTCAAATGTTTTATTTCAATTTAAACATTTGCTAAGGTACTTTTGAATTTCCAAGGAGTATCAGCATGGACAGTTCTGAATTATTCATCATCTTCTTGCCCAGTCCCATGTTACTTGGGATTCAGTGTAACAAATTGTTTTCTTGTTTATGTTGAAATGCACCCCCCTTTCGATGATTCACTTATTTTTCTTTGATATCATCCCTCACACAATCTATTCATCTTTTCTTAGATCATACATTAGCTAGGTTTGTGAAATTTGGTTTTTATAACTTTGTGGCCAACTAGGGAGATTTATGCGAATTTCGAATTTGTTGCTTTCTGGTAAAAACTATTTGAACCAAACTAATACTGTCACTTACGGGATATCTTCCGTGATTGTTCATTATTTTGAGCTCCCAATATTAAACTACCAGCCTATTAGTTTTTTTTATTATTTGGTTTCTATTTGAACCACTACTGTTGAAAAATGTAATAGGATTCTCTCTGCTTGGGCACAGTCCTCGCTGTGAGACGGAAGGAGCAGTAAGCCATAGAGCACATTCCTAAGCTTTGTCATATTGTAATCTATGCTTAGTAAATTTATTCTCCTTGTTTCTTTATGGAATTTGATTATGTAGGTTACATAGCTCCCATAAAGTCAGTTAAAAAATAGGTATGGGACCTTCAAACCACACAAAAGTGTTTTTGTTGTATTTATCAAATAAGTTTGCCTATGGAACATGAAATACTTTTCCTTATAACCAAATGTTACTAAAATAAGAAATGTATGATAGGTCATTCAGTAATATTTAGTTCAGGTATAATGTAGTTTCAATATAAATGTGGATGGCTATGGCAGGGCAGGACCAAGAAACAATGGATGGACTATGTAAAGATATGACTAGAATGAAAGTGACTGCTGGTATGATGAGAAATAGAGAAGTATGAAAGAAGAAAAGCTGCACCAACCTCAAACAAATTGGAATAAGGGCAGAAGAAAGATGATGACATACAAGTTACCATAAAATAATTTTGAACATTTATTAGGCCCTAATTACATTCAACATGCCTTCTTAATTAGGAAATAGCATTGTTTCAATATTTAAGTGAAACATGTCATTACAACAAATTCCTTAATTTAAACACATTGACATAAATTTCTATTGTTTTGCAGTATAAGATAACACATGTTTTCTATTAAAAGCTAAGCAGAGGTGAAACATAAACAGGCTATATAAGAACTGCTTGGACACAAGCCTCCTCTCTTTGGGACGGTAATGGGCTGTAAAACATCATGCAGGCCCTGTGTGTGTCAGTGGATGGAACTGTATGGTACACCCACATTACACCAGTCATGTTTAAGTTCATCAGGTGTTCCTGCTGCAGGGAGATTAAACCCACCTGTTACAGTGCCATACCATGATGCTCAAATGTTGTCTTTGAACAGATGATTTGTCCACAAAGATTAAGTAGGCAAGCTGATGTAAACACATTTTTGCAAGGGATTTAAGATCCTTCCGACATTCAATGTGCATACACGCTGTCCAAAGGATCTTCCCAACCAGAACATAGCCCAATTGCTTGACTATTCAAAGAGACTATTCCCCTTCACCTGCACTTTAGAGGACCACAAAAGGCAACTGATGCCCTGGTTAACATGATCACCTACTGTGTGCAAGTAATTTGAAAAGATGTATTATTTATATGAAAGAAGAAGCTAACAAAGATGGCAAAGCATTCTGTGGAATAAACAATTGACATGATTGCTTTCCAGTGACAAAATTTTGTACAAAATTGGAACAGAAACAATGCCACAGATAGGGCCCCATTATCAATACTTCATGCTTTCAACACATTTAAAGCATAAGTTTAACTCAAAAAGTAGGTCAAGGCTTTCAAAAAGGGATAATGCTAACCAGATAATCAGAATACCAGTGTGAGTATGTAGAATGATCTGGAATGTGAGTATTGTTGCAGCCCTATGTCTAACATGTGGGACACTTACATCAAAAAAATGTTCAAGCTTTAGTCAGAAAACGATGTTCTAACAATGTTTACCAAGTAAGCTGCATAGTGTGACATATTGATTGAGAAAGAAGTTGGTCATGACCATAATGTGCATCCACTAACATCATTAGCTGTATACAAACAGCTTTTGCCCACATTGTACTAACTGTTCTTGACCTAACATGATGCTGACGGCTTATCAACGAAATCTTTATTGATTGTGAGCGATCGAGAAAAATATACGACCATCGTCCTCAAAACAACACCAATATGATGTTTAGAAACATAAAACATGACGTGTCGACCATATTAAGTCATAACTTTTAGTTTTCTCGTAGAAATATCATCACGAACGTGATATTTACCCTACCCTGTTGCTGTGCTCGTGGTTTATACAACAATCAAATTATGCTAGATTATGGCAGACCCAGTTTTTACGACCAAGCAAACAACACAAACATAAGAGGTTAATCCACCTTTACTGCACCAAATTATACTAAAATATATCGAATTTGCATCGTGATTACACATAAACAGACAACTAAAAACTATAATGGCTAGAATACGTACAAGAATTCATAGACGTGGGCCTGCGTTCACGTCCCGATGTTTACAAAATCCACCACAATATAACAACTCAAACAAACTGTTCACTGTTATAGCATTATAGTTTCATGAAAACGTCACTGGAAAACAAATCCTAGGGGTTGAAAAATGTCCTATTGATCTAAATACATAGAAAATTCGTGCTAATAATTTTTTTATCAATCTATGTGGACGCCAAACTGCGGGAAAAACTACAGCGAAGTTGGCATCATATCGCTCGCAATTCAAGGCCGTCTAGACTCTATGATATTGGGAAGTTGTCTATGAGCTCTGCGCTTTTTCGTTTATGGAATTTGTCTATGGTGAATTTTATGATCAGGCTACATTCAAGTACAATCGGGTACACAACTGGTATGTATGTAACTTCCTGGTGGTAATTTGTGGGTTGTAAACTATAATACGCTAAGAAATCCAAATATAACAAATTCATAGTGCTTGTATTTTATGGAATGCACACCACAAAGTCAAATTTGGTAGAAAACTTTATTTATATAAATGACCTCAGTGTGTAAAGGTATTTAATGAATAAATTCAATTTGTCTTTTTGCTTTCTTCATTGTGTCACGAAAATAAAAAAACTGCAGTAATATTTAAAAATTATTTTATTTTTACACCTTATAACATACTGTACCCAAAATATTTCGGATGACTTATAAAACCGATGATAAATGTTTCCAGAATTATTATTTAGAAGCGCTTTTACAAAATAGCCCTTTTACATTACAAAAGGTGATTAATTTATTGCAGCAGTCAGTTTGTCATGTTGGCAGTTATCTTAAATATACGAGAAATCTAATTGATAAACATACATTGCGACAGATGGCAATGACAATATTTTTCAGAACCTTCCGCTAAGAATGGTAACGTGACACCACCGACGGCTGCCACAAGCTCTCTATAATAGTTAGGTACTAAATAAAAAATAAATGTAGGCCTACATAATTAATTAAAGTGTGATCTGCCATAAATGTAGTCTCAGCAAGATTATATAACTTTACAAGCATGTATTTTATTATTGTGTATAGTTTTTTTTTTTACTAAATGCTTACCTAATAACAGTGAATGAGATCTATTTGCATACAGTTACATATTTTATTCTATTGAGTACTAACATTTGATAATTTTAATAACAATAGCCATCACAAAATGATTAATTAACTACAAATTAATTATAAACCTTATTTTATCCTGAAAGCAAAGCAAGATTTGAAAACGTACATGTTAATTATAAAAAATATATCTAACTAAGCTTTTCATTTAGATCAAAAATTGCCCAGCAAACTTCCAAATAATTGGAGAAGTATCATTTCATTTAGTTAAAAACAATAATGATTTATTTATGACTCTAAACTTTAGCTCCCAACAATATTCTTAATCTAATTCAAGTTTCCTGAAGGACCCTGCTGTCGAGTGAATGTCTTGAGTTAAATCGTTCTTCTCCAGCGCGTGTAAGTCCACCGACATAGCGTCTAACGATAGCAAATCATCTCTTCGCTTCAAGAGGTTCCGTTTCAGTTCTTCAATCATGTCTCTGAGAGGTACGGTGCCTCCGTATTCTTTCGGCAAAATTGCTGGATCCACGTGCTTCATCAAATCATCGCTAGTTCGGTGGAACTGTGAACAGAGTTAAATAAATTTAGAAGATAGAAAATATTGGAATCTAGATATATATAATAAAGCAAAATCAGCCTATAATGTTCCTACGGGACCCACGGCCTCCTCTCTATGAGGGGGAATGGGCTATAATTTACCACGCGGGCCAAGTGCGGGTGCGTAGGTATGTCACATGTATTCCAATTTTTGGTTCGAGGACATGCCGGTTTCCTCACGATGTTTTCCTTCACCGTTTTTGAGAGCGTGGTGATGAAATAAATTACACAAAGTAATGTTCGTAAGTCGGAGCCGTCACCATTTTTTTTAACCACCATAGAGAAAACAAACAAACAATTTAGACAGACAACCTCCCAACATATCTTCCATCATCCTTGAAAATCTGAAGTAGTATGTTTCTTCTGTATAAAGATTTTACGAAGAGAAAATACGAAACGTTACTATAATTGTTTCATCATCGTCAAATAATTCACAAGGGTTTCTTAAAAAACAGCTTTATCATGGTCAGCTTATATTATAACACATTTGCATAGCAATTCTATTTTGTATATTATGAAAAAAAAAACTAAAATTCGAGTACTTCATTTTTAACATAATTTATCATGAAAGCAAAAGATTTTTCTAAAAATTTTCTTTCTGACTGTACTACTGGTAAAATGTTTTATGATATAATATTTAAAAAGTCTCGAGTTCACTGAGAAGGAATTGTATTGAAGGGTTTTATTGTATTTGAAGTAGTATTGTATTTAACAGAAGGATTCTACTCAAAAGAATCACGGCTTTTGCTGCATTTTAATAAAAAATTGTTGAAATTACCATCACACGATCCTTCAGTTTATCGCTGAGCAAGGATACAGCGAACTCGAAGAACTTTACTCCATAGCTTGGAATGTTCACAAAGTGGGTGCACTTGTGCCTCATCGGCGTTGAGTTCTGAAAAATAAACACCAGCTTGTTTATGAACATGTTCTAAAGTACACCGCGAAATTCAAATAAACTTCGTCTTTTTTTTGCAATTTTCAGCTGTTTCGGTGTAGGTACATACGATACGAGACAGTATAAAATGTGCAGGGGGACGGAATAAATAATGATTAAAACCATCAATGCAACACTCTAAGGGTAAAATATAAAGACTCTAGTTAGCCTCAACTTAACACTTCACTTCACTTCTTCTGCATTTGGCATTTTTTGATTATAGATACTTTGTTCGCAATGTAAGTTTGCGCAAAGTTTCATCTCTGTTTTAAGCCTAAGTCATAATTGAACAAAATTAATTCAAATTATACCATGAAAACGTAACACTCACCTGTATACAATTAAGCATGACCCTAACATCAGTGAGGGACCACAGACTGACGTGTGGCATCTGCATGCCAGCCTCATCATTCACATGGGTGTATCCCAGCAGCTGTGACCTTGGCTCATCCAGCAGCAGTTCCACGATCATGGAGTGGACGCGGGCCATCACGCAATTGTCAAACTGGTGGGGGTCGAAACGACCTGCAGGATAAAGAGTGCTTTAGTGTTTTGGAAGAATGGTTAGTGGATTAAGAGTTCTCTTATGCATATTAATAAGAAAACACTTAATCCATTTCAGACAGAGTTTAATGAAAAAGGATGCTTTTGACCGATTGTCACGCTTAATTGATTTGACCCGCTTAGTATCTCAATCGTGTGGGTTAAGACTCTTTTTCGGCCTAGTGCGGCAAGGTCCGTTTTTTGCTCGGTAAAGGGGACAGTTTTGAAAATAAACAGGTTAAGATTCCATCAAGCATCATAGTTCTTCTTTTCTGAATCTTATATGCTGACTTATAACTGGGAACATCATAAGCTTAGATTTTAATTACAAACATTATATCAGTAGGTAAAAGTAACGTTTGTTACATCGAAGTCAGCAATGCGCAAACATCTCAGAATATCATCCGATTTCTAGGATACCGCACATTATTGTACAAACTATGACTTACAAGGGAAACAAAACTGATTACCTAGCTAGACCACACTCACAATAAAGCAGCTAAAAAAAACAGCAAAACTTACAATAAAGCAGCTTCAAGCGCTATACCTAACTTACCCATACAAGACAGCACCACTCGCCTTCCCTCAGCGTCCCTCTTCGGCAAAGGCACCAGGTATCCTGCATCAATCACTGCAGCAATCTTGGGGTCCAAGGGGTCTAGCTTCTGGAACCATTGAGGGTACATCTCCCGGATCGTGAGGTAACGCTCCAGCATCGAACAAGCTTGAGGGATGGAGTATTTCTTCGTCCGGAGGAAGCGGAGGAGGAAGGGTGAATCTGTGGACAGAAGGTGGGTTATGGTTTGACTTGAAATCGTCGACGATGGTACTAATGGTGACCTTTAAAACCTTTATAATCCATGGATGTGGGAGTTCCCGGATCGTTAGTACACCCTATGCAATACAATCACACTCTGCAAATTTCAAAGCCCACTAATGCAGAATTTTGGGTTCCCAAAAACTACGGGCTCCGATGTCATAATTGCTAAGTATTCTGTCAGTTTTTTATATAGCTATACACGGTAGAAGAGACGTTCACCTAAGAATCCTTGGTATAAGTTTATGCCTTACACCGTGTATTAATTATAATGGATCCAAGGCATGTCATCTAAAATTGGGCCATCTGGCACACCCGCCCTGTATCCTAGAACACGATGGTTACTATAATCATTGTGTATTCGAGAGCTGCACTCTAAGGGCTTCACCATGAAGTAACGGATACAATATTTACATACCACGAGATCTGAATCACAAGTGATTTGTATCATCTGGACTTAAGGTCTAATTTACCTTAAAGTTTATTTTTTTCTTAAATTGGGGTCACGAACCTGTACAAACTGGCAGTATGACGAAATTTTAGATGCAGGATGGTATAAGTATTTTACGACGGGAATAATTTAGGATCACAGTTTGCATCCGTCTACCTTAGTCTGCTTCGACTGCATATAATCAATGTTGAACTTATTGTTTTGAAATGGGTTGTTGCAGTGTCGATGGATAGAGAAATGTGTGCAATCAATGGCGCATGGCGCAACCTTAATTATTAACAAGGCGCGGCGGGGCCTTCAATATAGAACCGTGAACTTTTTTGATGGGCCAAATTATTTTGTACCTTATCAACATTTTATCGATTGAAACCTTTCACAAAAAGACTTTAGTACCGAAGATGCTTTCTTACCAGTTCTACATTTCTTGATTGCAGGATGTTTCTCAATAAAGTGTCTCATTTGTGCCAAAGCCTGTTCTCTTAATGCTGGTTCTTCTCTCAGCTCTGTTCTGGCCCTTTCTCTGAGTTCTGGAGGCAGTTCGCCAGTCTCCCGCTCCTTAGCTTCAAGGATGTACATTCGATCATCGTCAGTCAACCTGGGCGCTTCGATGAGCTCATGCTTCGGTTCATGCTCTCTTCGGCAATCTTCGGGTTGCAGCACTGATGTCGCCATTTTGGTTTACCTGGATCAAAGGAAATTTTAAATAAGTCAGAAGGCAGGTGAGGTTGATGGATGCGAAGACCCCTTTAATGAAGCTTCAACGTTCCACATGTTTCATAGTTAGTATAGGGCGGCTTAATTTACTATTCATAAATCAATATAAGGCCCCAATCTGTTTAGCATAAAATCCAATAATTATGTTCAATGCAAATATTAAATTGTGCGACCTTCGAAGTTGCTCAGTGGGCTGTGATGTGTGTAGACACGCAAATGTAAAGTTTTGCTAAATACTTCTAAAAGTAGGCTGTAGTTTAACTCTTAATTGTAGGTACCCGCTAGATTATATAATTTATCACTCAAAATTGAACGCCAGCTCCTGATTTTAATAATGTTATTAACCAATCAAGAATTCAGACTGACTGATTACAAAATTAAACTGTCTTGGGGACGTAACTAGCAGCACCATGTTTGGGCTAGCACATACTGATAGTCTTGCTGATAGCTTACGGGAATCACGATTAGGTACAGCAACAAACAGTAGCTTGCTGTGTCTTGTAACTAAAATAATCAAGGGCTTAAAACCTCGTATGACGATTACAATTGATTTTGATTTAGTAGTTTATGTATCTATACTGAAAATCGAAGGAAGCAAGAATCAATTGTCTATATTACAATCAAGACTAGCTACCTCAGACAGACACGCGACCGGGGTGGGTAAAAAGTTCAATAAAATAACACGTGTCAGACTTGATATTTCCTTCCTTTCGTCGGAAGTCGCGTCTCATAGTGCAGAGTACCTTGTATCTACACGCGATGCATGTGTTTATGAGTATATTAATATAAATTAAATAAATGTATTCCATTCCCATAAAGCGTTGTGAAAAGGATTTTAGGACTAGATAGCTCCTCGCCACCAATTCTCGTCCCACATGACTGAATTGATATCAAAGCCTTGTACGTCGATCATGACTGAAATGAAATCCTGTTCACAATCTATACTCATTTACCTACTTCAGTAACTTTTACTGAATTTGTTATATCATAGTCACGATATCGGAAACCTTTTTAAATAGGATTCAATGTTTTATTAACGTTGATGCAGTTTTTGCAACGTGTACAATTATTTTGTAAGTGTTTGTCAATATTCAACTAACGTATGGTAAAGGCTCCATGCAGGTTGTTCGCTGAACATAAAGTAACAACATGAAGAATCCAAAAAAAGGAAGTTCTGCCTTGTTTTTGCACACAGGTTCATAAGTTATATTTACTTTATTTTTATTCAAAAAATTTGGTCCTTCGAGCCGAGCTGTATAAGCCGAATAAGTCATTGATAATTTGCATCTTCAAACTTTTATTTGCCTCAATGAATATTCTCAACAAATAATTGCTTAGCTTATTCATTTGATTTAAAATCTATTGAAAAAAATGTTTGCTTTCAAAGCTAAAAAAGAACTTTGACACACGCGACAACTAGTCACGCCATAGTCAAACATTGACCCGCCAAACTGGCTTCTATTTACATTACATAACTACAATTCTTGTAGTACACTTGACTTAGTTACAACTAATAAGTTTTAATATGGTCTACAAGCCCAGATTAACTGAATTTGTTATGTATAGAATAGTTAAAGTAAAGTTGAAGAGAATACGTGAGTAGCTTTCTTAATGCAAATTATTCGTGAGGCTTGTAAAGAGGACTACACACTTGTGATGGGACTTTTGTCCAGCAGAAAGATGAGAGCCTAATATGCTCCAATGAAACTGGGAACTACTCCTAAAATGACAAATTAACTTGACGCGAAAAATATAAGCCGACTTAAGTTAAACAAAATACTTTACAGGATTTCTTAAAAATTATATAGATACACCTACCGAAGTAGTCCTTTTTTATAAAGATGAAAGTAAGTTGTCTTTTATAGACGAACTACTCAAACTCAGCGAGCGAGTCGTATTTGACCTAGCCACGTATGGCCTCATGTCCAGTCTCTGAGATTACAGTAATCTTATAAATCTTTCAAAATTATTTTAAAGTAGCAATGTACTTATGGAAAAATAATCGTACTCTTTAGAGTTCCTATAGAAACACTTGTGTGTCTGCTGTTTCTTTTGCCTCGGTCAATGAGTAGAGTTCTTTATCTTAAAGCATAAACAAGATTTTATTTTCAGCTCTAACATACCAATGGGTTACAAGGTGAAGACAACTGTGTTGGTAAGTCTATAAATAGCTATGTTTACGTGATACTTTTATACAATTAGGGTGAGTAATAATTAACTAGGTATTACTAATACACTCCAAACGAGTAAGTGTCATATTGAAAACCACATCATTTACCCGTTCATTATTTGCCTGTGATTGCTTGGATCAAAGATGAGCAAATCATCGAAGCATGGGGATATCTAATTTGCCAGACGTAATGTTCACAAAAAGGAGTAATTTGACCACAGCTTTCGTTTTTAAAATATTTTAACGCTTGAACCAGCATACCATCTAATGCCTATTATAAATGACGCTAAATTCCATGGCATTAAATTTTCTATTCCGTTCGCGGTCGGCGTCATCACTGACCTTCAAACTGGTTTGCTAAAACTAAACTTTCACTAGCTACTTTCCCCTTTAGTTAGCCTATTACAACGTCGTGATTTTATTTGTGTTTATATTATCATGAAATGAGAACGCGGCATTTTGCATCTGTCAAAACTTGGCTGTAGTGCAGTAATTTTTTTGCTGCAATTTATTTTGTTGGTGAGTGTACATACATACTAGTTTATGGTCTATCTCGTTCCGATTAAAAATAGAGTTTAAAAAAATAAAAATGGAAAGTGATTAAAAAAAAAGCAATGCACAGTTTAAATGAATTAATCAAATTAGGTACAGAACCTCTAATTAAGCTACATAGGTGAATTGGATTAACCTAACGACCTCTCAGTCACCAATCAACGCAACTATGGCAGCCTTGATGATGACAAGACAGAGTTACATTGTAACTAAAAGAGTGACTTATTTCACAAGTGCTAATGTAGGTATTCTATATTATAGCTAACGAATCAACTTATGGATGGACCAAAATCGACAACAGACCTACTAAATACTTGACATTGCCTCTACTTTTGGCTAGTCGACCCCGGCCTACTTTAGAAACATCCATCGCTTTGTAAGTAAGCGTGCGCCATCGTCAACGCCAGTTAAATACAGCAATGGACTTTATAAGGGTCGGTAGACCAAGCGCAACAGCTGATTATTGCTTCATGTTGCTTTTAGCGATGTCGCATCAGTATTGTTGCAATACACTGATTTCACAAGACTAAACAACTTAAGATAGCCAGTAACAGCTTACAACATCCAACAAGCACGAGCATTTTTTTAAACACTTCAGTTTATTTTTTTTTAATAATAGGCGCCAAAATTTACATGCATTGGATAATATTTTTTTTTGCAATAGTAACATATTTTTTTACTATCTATCAAATTTTAAATATCAGTAGGGTGAAAGACCCAATTGTCATCCTGTAAGTTAGAGTACATTTCCATGTATTTATCGAGATACAAAGCACTGTTTGATATGCCAGTGACTGTTGTATCGTTATTATCAATAAACCCATTTGGAGTCGACAAACGTATTGCGTACCTACTCATGTCTAACGTCATTGTTTTAAATTTCTCAAGCTGTATTAGACCGTAAACTGTCTGCTTCATGGTTTATTTTGCTTTGTTTTCGTTTATAGGCTGTTCGAAGTAGACTTATAAAAGACATGGCAATGTACTTAGCCGTGATCACAGGATAAGAGTTTCCTGCCGTAAACTTTATATTTAAAAATAAAAAAAATCTGTGTTATATATATGTGCTAGATAAGGCGTAGGTAAATATAAATATTTACCTACGCCTTATATGTTCTGAAACGTTTCAGTTAATTTCTATCCGTTTTTATGACCCTTGTATCTCTTTGACATTGCTGAAACTTTAGAGTCTAGGTTTATCTAACATGGAAGTAACGAAACAAATCACAGCTTTATTGCTGAACACAGTACACATATATAACCAATATACATATAACAAATTGGGTTTCAAGATACCATCACACATTGTACTGACAGGTTGCCTAATCTTAAGTGCACCAGAATGATTTGATGGGCATGGGACCCAAATCGATGCAACAGATAATAACCCCGCCGATACAATCAAAGATTTTTCATTGTTTCCAAAATCAGTATACACAATTTGACTCATATGTCTAATATATCTATACTAATATTATAAAGCTGAAGAGTTTGTTTGCTTGAACGCGCTAATCTCAGAAACTACTGGTCCGAATTGAAAAAAATATTTTAGTGTTTGATAGCCCATTTATCGAGGCAGGTAATAGGCTACATAACATCACGCTACGACCAATAGGAGCGGAGCATTTATGAAAAAAGATTGCAAAAACGGGGAAAATCCAAACGCAGACGAAGTTGCGCGGGTCAGCTAGTATATTATAAAGCTGAAGAGTTTGTTTGTTTGTTTGTTTGCTTGAACGCGCTAATCTCAGGAACTACTGGTTCGATTTGAAAAATTCTTTTAGAATTGGATAGCCCATTTATCGAGGAAGGTATAGGCTAAAATTTCACGCGGACGAAAGTCGCGGGCAACAGCTAGTGTCTAATATAATCATTAATTATAGCTGCACGTGCACTTTACTGCACACAATTAAATCAGTAAATTCGGTATTCTATTATCATAGATTTCCAATATCTATAACTTCTGCAAGTTACTGGGTCTCTCCCAATTTGCGTAGCAGTGAAATTTATCAGGCTAATAGTACCTAATTTTTAAATAAGGAACTTACGAAAGTTTTAAAATCTTAAAGTGGGTAAAGCCAATCTCGTTATCATGTCTTACATCAGCGAAGGTATTAAATAATAAGTAAACTTCAAACCGCATTCCTTTTGGTAATTAAAGATACATTAGAATAGTTGAATGATTATTTTTACGTGTTCCTGAGTTAACTTGATCATTATACGTGATACTTACATACATATTATGCACGATAATTGTTTCGCATGCTCGTTATACTTATTCAGGTCAACATAACATGAATTATAATTATCTGAGTTCATTTAAACTTGAGATCACGCAACGTCTTATATACTTGATATTATTTTAGTTTTTTTAAAGTTCTCAATCTGTAGAACTTACGCCATGCTAGAGCAAAATGCATCACTCAAAGTTGCGATTAGCAGCAACTACAAAACAACAACAAAGCGCAGTTGCTGACTGGTTGCTACCCCACGGATTGCGGGCTTTTCTCCGAACTATTTAAAAGTGCGCACTTTTAAAGTGAAACATAATTGTGATCTGTTGTTATTCTTTTTTACTATTTTCTGTCATAAATTCCGACTGAAGATAATTTTTTAAATTTTTATTACATCGTTCTCAATCTATATTAATTACAGTTATTTTTTTAATTACTAATTAAGTGTTGAATTTATAAGTGAAAATCGTAAAAAGTAATAAAAGGCAGCGCAAAAACAACGCTCACTAAACTACAAATAGGTAAAACGCATCAATTACCGTCCATTCGATCACATTTTCAATAATTCAAGGGTGAACACCACTGTTGTCGGCACGTCACACGATAAACGTAGGCCAAGTCGTACTGGCTGTGCTCGGTCGATGCACCCGGTCCTCACCGTTAGCTCCCGAAATATTGCGACATACGGCAAGCCCTCCGTGATTCACGGAATAAAGTACCTTTATAATGGTATTTTTATATGTAGGGTATTGCCCTGTCTGCACCTATGTATGGTAAACATGGCGAACAGAAATTAATTTAAATTTAACCGCTAGAGGTCAGGCAGCTCATACTTTGTTTATTTGGAGCAATGTAGAATGTGGAAACATTGTAGAACTGTTTTTAACAAATTTCATGTTCATCATAGAACTAACCATTAAAAAGCCTCATCATCATTTCAGCCGAAAAGTCCACTGCTGGACATAGGCCTCCCCCAAGAAGGGGGGTTTTGCCATAATCGCCACGCTTGGCAGGCGGGTTGGCGATCGCAGTATGGTTGTTGTAGAATCAGAGAACGCTGCTGCCCATTCTCTGGTAAGTCCCTTAAAAGCCTGATACTAAACTATTTACTTTCATGTTTCACCACAAAGCCATAAACTTTTTATAGAAGAACGTCTTGAGCTCTTGACTCAATAAACAATAGGAATTGATAATCATAGCATAATCGTAGAGTTACGAGCAGCGACTCAATAAAATCAGCTTCATTACTTCCCCCGCCCCCCTCCCACTGAGAGGCATCCGATGAGATGAGCCATGACATGACACTGCAATAAAAATATATCCTCCGTAGAATGTCCATCATATAATTCTTACTTCTACTTTCCTAAGATTGGCCGTTTTCTTTAAAATTACAGTTGACTTTTGAAATTCTGTTAACCATTTTGTTAACATAAATTGAAAACCATTTGGCCATTTTTTTCCATTTTGTTAAATAATCTAGCGTAAAAACAATAAACGCAGCCGTATCTCACGCACTCATAATTAATATTCAATAAATACATAATGTAAATAAGAATATTATCGGTAGTGTTCAAGTTTTTTTTTTAATATTGCATAATGTGTGTTCGTAACAGCGTTATGTAAACATAAGCTTGTCTTATAGGTGTTTCTGTAATGTGGAGTTTGGTTTTTGTAACATTCACCCACTGTGTAATGTGTTGGCGAAGACACATCAGCGTCTTAAGTTACAATCGTACAATAACCAGCAGCTTCAAAGTTCCCACGCATCGAATTATTTTTATTTCACTATCGGCTATTCCGTAAAGAAATGATGGCTTTTTCTTGCAAAGATTGGTGTTAAACGCATCGTGTCAATACCTCCTTATCGAATGAATGCTGAAAAAATGATATTGGTAGAGCATTAAAATATAATCCTAATCCCTTATTCAAATCCTTAAATTGGCACACTGAGAAGACCATGAAATCACGGAAACGTTAGCTGAGAAAAAGAAGCAAGTAGATGCATAGAGCGTATAAATTATTTGTTTTTATCTGCATTTTCTTCTCATTTTTCTATGGCATCGTCATAGATATGAAAATGAATGAGCCATGAATAGGTAAACAGCCTAGTCCATGTTAGTTATTGGAATATCAGATATCGGAAGACCATATTATATATTATTATATTCATTTGAAAAAAGTACTGATGATAAGTTACTTGAGTTCCGAGAGGGTTAATAAAATTACAATCAATATTGTAGACTGATAATTGGGTCTTTCACCCGTATTTTAATAATGCATTGTGTTTCAGTGCGCCATTTTGTGAACTTTTAATCAATCATAACTTTTCTAACTTTACAAATCAAACTGCTTGGATAACTTATTGTAGCTAGAAAGAAGTTTGAAAACCTTTAGCTCTAGGATATATGATCCATAGTACTCCGACGTTTTAACAACAGAGTGTAGGCACTCGTTACGAATCCTATCCTATTAGCTCACTAAGTGCTCTGCACCACACCCATTCATTAATTACTCTATGCTACATTTCCCAAGTTCATCTATTCTATCTCTATGAATATTTCATTATTTTTTTAACCTTGTCAAATTTAGTGTATGCACCTAGATTATAAGTAAATGATGTTGTCTCCTATAATTGGAAGCGCACACTTGTACTTGACCCTGTTTAATGTATACTTGCATGTAATTGTGTAGTTTCCGTTGGAGATCCAATAAATAAATAAATAATTACTTAGCGTCTCGTTACTAACGAGATTGCTTACAAAATAGTAAATATTTTATGATCTTCAAATTAACAGCCGACGCCAACATAGGTAGTTGGCGAAATGCTGCACATTGAGTTTCCACGCTTACCTAATAAGTAATCGAAACATAGTTAAGTAGTATTATTTTATACCTTAAAAGATTTGGTCGTCTATTACTAACTTCTGTGAAAAACATCACTCAGAATTCTGTGTTGAGTGTGTTCATATGTTGATAATTTGTTTTCCTTAGATTGACGTCATTTCAAAACCCACGTAATCCCTACAAATAAAGACGCTTACGTTGACAGTAACAGGACCTAACTTTTAAGGAGCACTCCCCAATTATCAGCCACCAAATAAAATTAAGTATCGTTTGTTCTAGAATAAAACACTGCAGATTTATTGACTCATATGATTTAAAATGGAAGTAAGCATGGAAACTTTACACTGACATTTTTATTTATTGCAGTTTCCTCGTTAAAGAAAAAGCTCGTTACAAAGGAGACTTTTTGTGAAAAAAAGTAACCTATGTTTGGAAAGTGGAGCTCGCGGTCGATGCACTTGGCTGGGTCCCGTTAGTGCCGAATCGCGACGTCCCGTGGGACATTATACCTGTTTTGGGTTCCTTAGCGTTCCTTTGCATTATCACCCGTATGGAAAACCCCCAGTATGGCAGATGGCGGAGCTGCGTGCTAAAAATAAGGAAGTTTTCTTTTGCGTAAGGGACAAGATATAATTTTGTCTCGCTTAAAAACGTTTTTTTATCGTTTCAGATTTAGATTATCATCAACACGCTAAGAAGATCGTTTTAAATTTAGATTATCATCGACACGCTAAGAAGATCGTTTCAGAAGGAAATTAATACTTTATATTAAACAAAGAAAATAAAAAATAAAATATCTTAAGGTTTTTATCAAACAAAAAAAAACTATTCTCAGTCGTACACGCGGAACATTCACCAACTATTAAACAGAACTAACATTTTTCAGCTACGTGATCCACATATTAACCGTAGCAGCGTAGTCACAGGTACTAATCCATTTATTTACATGTCCGCCCTTTTGTCATGCCGTGCTAAACACATTACCTTCCATGTAGGGAGCCAATTATATAAAACAATATGTAGTTAACAGCATCTGTCAGGAAAACTCATAAATAATATGACTTGTTTGTAACTTCTGTTATTTGGTGATGATGAGTTCCTGATTACTTGGCATTGACTTTGAAATGCTTTAGTGAGTTCCGAAATGATTTAATGGGTGACAGTCACAAAATTAATGTTCAGTTCTGTTTCCTGTTCTGATTAAGGTAATGACACCACTTATCGACGTGGAATCATCTTGAGCCGATCACTAATCACCACATTGCGATGTCGAGACGAATGACGTCTTTTTTGCTTTTGTTGCGTGGACATAATGTTCCTTTGGACCAGCTCAAGCCGATACCTCATACGTAGGCTTACTCTCTTACCTATGAAGATTACTAAAGATCTAGAATTTCTGAGTGTTATCCTCAGATTCCGGGTTCATGACTACAATTGGAACTCTGCCCGATAAATGACGATAAATTTGCCTTCGAAGCACCTACTGCCATAATATCATTAGTAGAACTATAGGGCCGACGTGTTTAAAAATCATTATAGTCCATAGAATGCACCGTGTTATTGACTTATTGTGAAAACTTATTTAGACTGCACACAACTCATTATTGCTACAGGCCTCAAAAGGCGGAACACAATGCACACAAACTCATTTCTCTATTTGGAATTCTATTTATTGAGCAATGAAAAAACCAAGCTCACAGTTCGTTCATATTCTATTTACGGTTCAAAATAATGTAACTACGAAAATCAGTAAACATTATTTGTAAGCGATTTGTCAATTCTGACCGAAAAAATGGACCAAGTGATTATGAGCCTCATTTTTGGCATTTAAACCGCAAGTCGTTTGAAATCACGATTCGTGTTTTGCAACAATCAATAAAAACTCCGAGATTC
The DNA here is from genome assembly GCA_905163415.1 of Noctua fimbriata. Lineage (NCBI taxonomy): Eukaryota > Metazoa > Arthropoda > Insecta > Lepidoptera > Noctuidae > Noctua > Noctua fimbriata. Next base: position 10,616,754 of record LR990935.1, on the reverse strand, counting down.
GTCTTAAAGCAACATCTTAAACAAGCACGCAGTGAAAGTCTTGGCCAGTAGAGCAGAATGGGGACAGTGACTAAGCCATTTTAACTGAACTACTGCACACGTATGAGCATGGAGGACGCATGGAACTTGTATCCGCCAGTATGTTGCACCGAAAAAAAATGCAGTTCTGAATCTAAACGTAGGTAGTAAGCAAGTAGGTTTCATACACAAAAAAAAACTGATGAAGCTAAATAATGTTGGCCAATGGTTGGCCACCAAATAAAATACTGTTCTACTTCGCCGATTTGGATTATAAAGACGCATGGTAAAGCTAAGCTTACCCGCCAGTATGTTGACCCAAAAACAATTGCAGTGACGCGGTTAAGAATCTTAAAAGTAGGTTTAACGCACCAAATCTTATATACTATAATATTATAAAGAAAATCTCAAGGAACTTCTGGTTCAGATAAAAAAAATATTTTTGTGTTGGATAGGTCATTTATCAAGGAATTTTTAGGCTATATAACTTCACGCTACGACCAATAGGAACGAAACATCAATGAAAAATGTCTCTCTCTTATGTGTCGCTGGCGAAGTAGCGGGGATCAGCCATTAAAATAATATAAGCGAAATTCTATTCGTAATTAAGTGTGAGAAATTCTTTTCAATTAGAACAGAATTTCAAAGACAAAGATGTTTATTCGCAGAATAGGTTTCTCACTAATTATCTGTTCTAATTGGCCAACAATAATTTTGTTCTACTGCGACGACCGTTAATGTAAACAAAAATAAATTAAAGGCCAAATTAAAGCTTATTTTTTCTATTCTTTATAACAACAATTGATCTATTCTAAAACACGCATTTTCTCTAAATAGAACCCCGGAAGGCTGTTAATTCTTGAATTTATCTACCTTGTCAGTAATTTACGCCAAGTATCTAACATCACCGCGTCTACAACGCTGTCTAGATACTAACACGTTGGGTTAAAGCAATAAATTTCTACACCTAGGTTCACACGGTAAATACTGACTTTCGCCTATAAAGTAATTTCCATTGACGTCTTGAAACTGATTTGGGAGAAAAATAAAATGCTCAACACTTTTTCTTTTTTGTTACTAGTTTTTCCGCATTTTACCAATTCATCAGACAACGTACCATAATAATTATTGTTTCAGGTTATTCAGCTTATCTCATATTATAAAGAAATTTATTATACTGGGGCTGGAATCTACTGGCAATAATAAAGTGTTTGTTCATATTATTTTCTTTACTTCTTCATTATTGTACATCACGAGATCGCTTATATCACAGATAATATAATACTACGTTTTATGGTAAGGAAGACATGTACACACGACGGCTAATCAAGCTATACAAAACCAGTTTATGCGGATCTCTCATTTTATACATTTCCTATACAAAGCGATGCTAAGTTATACTGGAAATGTACAGCTTCATGTGCCGCCGTGTGTACTGTTAAAAAGAACAACGAGTAGTTTTGGTTTGTTAAATTAACAATAATAGTTATTTAAATAACATAGAAATTAAAACCCTATCCTTAAAACAACTGCTTCTACTAATTTATTAACTACATATTTCTGCAATTTGTTATTATGTCACGTAATATAATCGGAGGTACTAGAACCTAACAGGTTGTGAACACCAAATGTTTTGCGAAACACCCTTACTGAGTAGTTGCAGTTACGTAAATATTCACCGACTAACCGACTTAGGTCGATTTTATCGTTTTTCCCGACAACTTCAGTGCTAATGGCAGACTTTCTATGCCTTTTTTGATAAAAAAATTTCGCCGACATAATGGACGTTACTTCATTGTTTTTATAAAAAAAAACAACATTTTGGAGTGCCATGTGTTATGTAATATTTTAAATTGTCACGAAAGTCTGTTGTGCAAACTTTGTAGGCGTGAATAGTGTAATCTCTAATCTACGTAATATTTTATTATAAATTATTTTACTAATTAAAAAAAACTCGGACGGCTATCATATTATTACTATACTCTTTGGCTATCATGAACTTTACCCTATTATTTTTGACATAATTATTAATATTTAATGTTACCAGTAGCAAAAAGTCATTATGGTTTGAGAGAATATACCACCTCAACGAAAAAGTAGAATCGTTACAGATACTGTTTTTCACAAGGAACACATTTGTGATACGTGTAGGTAAGCCTTTAATGGAGTTTGAGTAAAGAGTAAAGTAAGTACGAGTAAAGAACCCATTACAAATGGCCAAATTCACAATTAAATTCTGCGTAACATTTTCATAATCTGACCATGTAATCTTAACTTCATAAAGGTACAAGGTATGTACGTACAAGTTTGGCAACTGTAATGAATTGGTTTAATTGTTTAAAACCTGCCTCTCATAATAGGCAGATTGCGAATATTGTTGTAGCTGTAGTGATCTCAGATTTAAAAAAAAAAAACCATGACTAAACTAGAAGTAGGTACCATCTGGACTATTATTATCAGCCATTTGTGTCCCACTGCAGGGCAAATTTGGACTATGGCTACATAATCAAAATACAGTAAAATGACCTACGAAATACAAACCATTGATAAATGGGCTTGAAGTGGAGCCACCTTCAAAATGCCGGCCGCCTCTGACTTGTCTTATAATTTGTTGACACGTCTGACAAAAGGTACCAAGTAACAAACGCCGGATACACTTAGCAGACAGACCTATTATTATAAGCCTTAGAACAGAACAAATAAATTGTTCTTCACATGTCTCCAATCCAGTATATCCTGACCGCTCATGGTGGCGCTACTAGCAAAGGCAAATGTCATAAATGTGTCAAATCCATAGCATTTTTGGTTTAGTTCATTCCTTTTCCACCGCGTGTCAAGATTTTCTGGTCCTCGTATAACACATTGTTGACACATACCATCAACACTATTACGCTAATGTCATTGGGTAAGAGCAGTTTTCCATCACAAGCCTTGGAGTTCACCGATTTGGCGCATGAGCATAAAATTGAGTAACATTCAATGACAAATTGCATAGCATTTGACAGTTTAAATTAGTATAATAATTGCGTTTAACTACCTACTAAATTCGGTTTAATTACCATCAATAAAATTAGTTGACAATGTTTTGTGCAATCTCGTTCTGTGATTAAAGTTTTGATTTCGATTGAGCAAGGTTATTGCCATTTTGTTGAACAAAAGCTCGAAACAAACTACTTCAACAACAACATTCTCTTTGATGTTTACCATAAATCATATGTTTATCTAAAAAACGTAAACATTTATGAATTCTGATATAATACAGACTACTTAGGTACACCTGCATGCACGTAGTTCAAACGATTTTGTAAGAATTATTTTTTGTTTCATGATCTTCACCTGAGAGCTTATCTGGTCCTCATGGTGATGGTACAGGTTCTCAGTCAAAAGCATTTCATTATCATAATTAATCTTCTTCTGGCTATTTTTCCAAGGATCAAACCAACCATAACTGGACTGTTGCGAAGACAGACCTAAGTAAATAGGAATCTAAACCAAAAACTTCTGCAGTGTGTCTGCTTTCTATAATAAAACCAAAACTATTTTGAGTTGTTGACCAAAATAACTATCTAAACACAATAAAAATGATATAAAAGCAGCTCCCACGGACGAAAGTAACCTAGTGAAAGAGGTTTCACTCTCAAGCCTCGAGTTTTAACAATAAGATGTATCTGGACCTATTTTTTACAAAAATCAGAACAGCAGTTTTTTTTTCTTACTCGTTTTAAGACATGCTTTGCTGCACACTGGCTGAATTTGTTGTTAGAATACGGATTTGTTTTTTTTTTTCTAGCAATGCGCTTTGCAATTGAAGAGTTCTTTTTTAAATGAAGTATTGCGCGGATATTTAATTGATCATGCTGATGATGATTAATTCATCATCAACATGATCAATTAATAATAGAAATACATTAGCACCACTGCTAACTATGCCTTTGAAAAATAAAATGAACGTTACGAATTTATTAATTAAGGAAGTCTGACATTACGAAAATATCCTTTTGTTAGCAGGGCCAATTTGTTGCATTTCATATGCAGCAGACGCAGTAGGACCCAAAGGTCATGAATAAAGGCCAATAAAATTTCACCAAAAAGGTAAAAAAACATTGAGAAACTAAAGACCATCGATCAGGAAGTTAACTTTTTAAAAGCTTTGCCTGAACTTTCCTATAAGGGTCAACCTACTTTAGGCGCGCATTTCGTAGGACCGCAACTGGTAAACCTTGATCGCTCACTTTTACATCAAGTTTACTTTACGTACGCTTTAATTTTATTTCGAATTTCGAAGGTCTGTGCGTGCAATCAGTTGCGACATGATGAAATCTCGTTATACTGTACAATACATATGTAATAATGTGTGGTCACATTATTACATATGTATTGTAAATAATAGCCTTTAGACCACTTGTTGAATATTTTAATGAAGTTGGTCCACTCATCCACTGTGTGTTCCAGGCGTGGTGTTTGGGCCACGTTTTACCACGACTCACGTGAGTTGCTGGCCTGTGGCCATGTATGGTCGAGTTCATGTTTTCGGGGTAATATTTTTTTTCAGGCACAATCAACTAAGATGATCTTAAAATTGAATTTTATTTAAAAAAGGTTTTAATTATCTCTCCCGATTTGTATGAAGTCCATAAAGTTCTGGTTCTGTTCTGGAGTTCTGATGATGGTTAATAATGCCCGTTCCGAATTCCCAATCAATGATTTCTTCTGTCACTTGGATATTTTGATCTTAGTTTGCTTTCAGATAGTTAGAGATAAATACACAGATCTAACACAGGCCCAATTAATTTGATAAGGCGTAGGCGTAGGTACCATCGATACGAAAGAACGCACTGGTCATAATAGCCACTGCTGCACTGGTCAGAATTGGGAAACCACATAATTCCCTATAGTGTGCTATGCCTGGGTGTTAAACCTAGTATTATATTGGTACCAAGAGCAGCTTTCATCCACAAGGTTAACTATGGTAACATCGAGAACACCTTTTATTTAAATACTTTTTCCTATTCTTTTCTACTTAATCTTTTTTGTTTAAACTAAAGTTTAGGAAGAATGTGGCTTGATGCTTGTCGTAAAATATTATTTAAAAAAAATACTAAATTTAAAAAAAAAAAACAAACCTGAAATACGGAGAGCCGGAGAGCAAAGGAAATTCCAACAGGAGCCAAGCGTCAAATTTTCCACTAGGGATTTTCACTGATTGATCAAATTGATTTAATTATTTCACTGACGTTAACACTAAAGTTTAGAAAACAATAAAAGTTTATTCGAAATTTAAAAATCGTGCGATGGCCGTACCCACCGCACCGAGTGTAGCTTTAACACTGAGATAGTTACGACAATGTACGCGATGTTCACTGTGCGAGCCAGTCGATCTAGTCGAAATAAGCGCAAATGCTACCTATATAAAACCTAGTTGAAATTGACAGCTCTTTTGTCCTTAAAAAGCCTTTTTTGGAATCATGAATTGGGATTAGTGTCCCATTTTCAAAAGGATGGCGCGATTTCTCTGATTGGTCGAGCGTCGCGACCGGTTCTCATCGATTGGTCATCTCGACGCGGCGGTTTCCCTAACTTTCTTTGACCCCGATTTAATCGTGTCGGTACATTTTTTCGTGATTGCATTTTGATAGAATTTTATTGCAATAATTCAATCGTTAGTGTTCCGATTGCTGGGCACGACGCAATGAAAGGTTGTTTTGATGTTCCATTTTTTATTTATTGATTTTTTTACTTCCGTGGTGTTAAACTGATGCTTAGTTGGCGTAAAGCCTGACTTTTCTCTATTTCGTGGGCTCAATTATTTTATTGGAGTAGAAAGCTTTTTTGTATTTTTGTATTGAAGTGCCTATTGCCTACTCCTGCATTTGTAACAGGATCATTAAATTATTTTGAAATATTTTATCGTACATACATGCAAATTGTGTTTAATTACATCAGAAGGTACGGTAGAAAATGATGTAGGTACATTATTTTCTACAACCTTCTCTGGAACTTGCACCTGTATATTTATCACAACATAATCTTCTTCAAGGCCAGTATGATTGCGATGGCGCTGTAAAGGTCATCCAGTAACAGCAGAACTGTTTATTTAATAGTCACTATTTATTACTATCACTTATGTAGATGCATTCTGGCTACCTACTTATAAATATAAATATAAGTAGTTCTTTAGTAGGTATTTTCGTAATTTTTACCTAATATTGCCACGAGCTGACGACTGAAATCTCATACAGTTTCACAAAACAAAATGTTGTCACTACATTAATTAACCAGATTAAAAAAAAGTTGAGGGAGATACTGCCATCTGACCACTATTCCCTAAGAGACAGGTGTGGTTCTTAGTACAATCCATCTACCATAGGGGGAGGCTCTTCTTTCCGGCACATATTAAATTCGGACTCCAGAATGCAACTATGGAATTCATGACGGGAATATTCAGGCCAGTTAGCCTGCCAGCTTTTTGAACATCAGCCACCAACAGGACAAGAGTCCCAATGAAGCGCCGGCCTCGTCGGAAGTACCAAAGAGGATTAAATAACATTTCCCATTGTCTCATATTTAATATCATTACGGATTTTCGGTTAAGCCACCAATCGTGCATTTGTAGATCGTGCCCATGTCACGATTCTGTTTTCTTGGCTTACCACCAGTTCAGCATAAAGTTTTCCAACGCTGCCCGAGAACGCGAAGACTGACCTTCGTATAGCTCACCAGGCAGACCATTAGTAAGTTTGCTCAACTGCACTTAGCTGTTTGAATTCATGTATCTATTGACTATTGCGTATTAAGACTTGCGTTTCGTAAGACAGGTCTATAGGTCAAGTGGGTCTCCTTATGTATGGGCAGGAAGACTTTATAGGTTTACAAGTTTCAACTGACTCAAGTTCCAGTCAAAGATTGTAGAATCAGCCATCACATTCCATAATTGAAAAATGAAATGAGATTTTTAAAATATTTGTTTTTAAGTCAATGGATATTCGCTTCTAAAGCCTTAATTTCTCTATTTTTTTTAGTAAGAGGAGGAAAATTCTGAAGAATGTGGGTTTGCAGAACGTATTAAGCACTTTCAACAAGGATCAAAATTCAACCAAGTCCTACAGCAAAGAGAAATATCTCAAAAAATGATAAAAAGATGGGTAAAAAAATATGGCATACTTCCAAACTCCATCCTTACAGTGTAACATACAAGAAAATGCTATGGAAATGCGTTCAGAGGCAGTAATAATTATCTACAATGAAAACAGTGTGTCAACGGATCTTTCACGATGGCGTCAACAAAAAAAAAAAATAATAAAGTAAAATAGTAAAAGTAGTAGTAGTAGTTAAATAGTATGTAAGAAGAATGAATAAAGGAAATAATAATATTAAAAAAACAGTATGTACAGTTGGAACATAGTCTACACTACTCTATCTTAGTCTACTCTATTCTATTTAACAAATGCTAATTATCGAACAATCAAGTTATAATTCACAACTAGTTCGATGTTCGGTGGTCGAACAAATGAGAAAAAAACCTCAGTTGTTCGATGATGGAATTCAATAATTGAAGTAAAAGCCAAGTATTTCTCAACATTGTAATATATTCATTGTAGATATTACTGCCCCTGAACGAATTTTCACAGCATTTTTTTATATGATAGACTGTAAGGATGGAATTTGGAAGTATGCCATCTTTTTATACCCAATTTTATCTTTTTTTTTAGATACTTCTCTTTGCTGTAGGACGTGGGTTATTTTGTATGGACCGTGCCCCTTCTTCTTATTTTTTTAACAGATGGGGGTCATTGACGCTCCTATTTTTATTTGAAATGCATTATAAGAATGAGCGATAAAAATATTGTTACTCAGTGGTTTTGTCTCTTAGTGATAATAATAAAAATAAAACTTAACAATTGGTAATTAACAAAAAAAAGGGGTAGGCAATTATTGTGATTCGTTTCCTCACAGTTTTAAAACGTATCAATCCCATTAACGTGATGATGGTATAGGTAAACGTTGTTGTTCTTGCTTTATGTAAACATTCAAAGTAGAAAAATGTTTATCAAGAATGAACACAATGGTTTCTAGAGACGAGAACTATTATAAGGAGTCTGCCCACTATAAATAAAAGTAAAGAACGTTTATCCTCTTTATAAAAGTGAGGTTTTGCTACGTGCATGGAATGCGTAACAAATGTATGACGATGAATTTGTATACCAATCAGAAAAGTCAATGACAATGCAGACAAAAGATGTTGCAACCGTAACATAAATTACGAAAAACCTTCAACATAAATCGTTTGCAATTTTCAAGTGACAATTTATTCAGCGGATGCGTTAAAATACAGTAGTTGTTGCATGTGAGGTGGCGTGCATGCGGCCTTGTAACAGATGTGAACAAATCTTTGACGTCCACGGTCCAAGGCTCTTCTGATATTGTTCAACAAATTTTATGTAATAAAAACATTGCGGTCAGAATCTTCTTGGTAGGCGAAGCAGTAGTAATATTGCAGCATATTCATCAAGAAGCGATGAAACTTTGTTAGCTAACCATGCACAAACGAATAGCGTATGTTGAAGTTTCCTTGGTTAACCATAGACAGCAGTTAATTAAAAATTTGCCTTCCAGTTTGTGGATTAGTGCCATTGACAATAATTGACAGCTGTCATTGTAGCAAAACAACGAAAATGGCGAGCGTTCCACTTCTTGGTGTAAAAACACATTCGCAAAAGGTTTGCTCCCTTTACAAAAGGGCTTTACGCAATTTGGAGGCGTATTACGATAGACGGTAAGATCATCTATATACTTAAATGAATAAAAACCCTTTATTCTCATTGGTTTTTGCCATTACGTAATTCTTACAAACATAACCACAACTGTTACCTGTTTTTCAGATACCTTTTTATTTTTATATCCTTTCCTTGAGAAAATCCTACACCAGAAGTCTTTTTCAAGTGTTCGTACATACAAGGTTATTTTAAATTATTGTTTGAATAGATAATTTTTAAACTTTAAAACTATTGCATTTTAAATTAGTTTGTTTGTTAAATTGAGTTTATTTATCTCAAATCTTGCTCAAATATATTTAGAAAAATATTTAGTTATTTTAGAGAATATTTATTACGTAGAAAAAAGTGTATAAAAGAAAACATAAAATAAATAGAATTTGATTACTTCTTCATGTACTTAATTCATTACATTTATTTAGCCAATCCACTACTGTTATCCTTCAATTTTAATTTACCTCTCATCCCATTTTTAGAGAAATTTGATTTGTTTACAAACAGTAATAGTACTGGAGACTGGGAATTGAATAAGAAACTAGAAAATATATCATCCATAAGTGGTCTGATTCAGAAAGCCGCTTTCACAGCAGTAATTGTGTGTAGATTTGAATTGAATAGTGAATCCATGTCCTAACTGATTGTATTCTGTGATTCTTTATTTAAGTAGTTTATAGAAAATGGTTTTAGGATAGAAAAATATCCCATGTAGGGTGATAAAATCCAGACTGGATGTGGAAGGCAGAGGAAAGGATGTGGTGGCACAGCTTGGGAAAGGCAGAGGACTAAAATAGGCAGATTTGATAGAAATGATTGTATGATAAAACACACAACACAACAGATTTAACAGGGGTGTACCTAATAGTACACCCACATTTCACCAGTTATGTTTAAGTCCCCATGTGAGAAGAGTGTGTGTGGCATGTGTGTGTGTGTGTGTGTCTGATTTGTGATGTGTGTGTGTGAGGCGAACCTCTAGCCATCAACCGGGCACAAATCCAGACTCCGTGAATGCTACTGAATCGAACCCAGGACCAACAGTCGAGCTTGCGACCACTAGACTAACGAGGGAGTCTTCAGTCAGTTTTGTATAATAAGTTGTAGTTTCTTCCCATTGTAATTATTTTACATGGATTTTACTGAAACATTTTTCATTTAAAAGCTATTCTCTATATTTCAGCAATGTATACCGGTACCAGGCCGTACTCCTCCGGGACAGGTTCGACAAGAATGCCAAGGAGGTTGACATGATCAAAGCTGTAGAGCTACTGAAGGCAGGAGAGCAGGAACTGTTCTTAGTTCAACATCCTATTCCTAGAGCTTGTAAGTTGTGTTTTTATTTACCACTGGCTACTGTCCGCAGCTTTTGGTACCTTTTGTTACCCTAGCAAAATAATGTCGAAAATAGTAATTTAAATCACAGACAACTAATTATATAGCTGATAAATATTTTGATATTCCCATTAACGTTTCGAACGCCAGAGCATAAACGCACATGCATGCCCTCCACGTTGTCACATATTTGTGCCATTGGCGCTTGCTTGTCACGTATATGTGACAATAGCGTTCAAAAGGATAAAAAAAGAAAATGTGGCTGTGGTTAAGCCAGCAGTAAATGTTTTTGTGAAATAGCTAAAAAACTATAAGTGCAACAAATTTAAAAATATGCGCCACAATTACAGAAGCTGGGCAAATAATTACTATAACATTTCAATTAATATTTTCGACATTATTTTGGTGGGGCAATGCACACAAACATATCCTATGTTACTCAGTTATAGTGAAAATTTTCCATCACCAAGTACTTCAGGGGATATATCTCCTTCATCCAAAGTTAGCGTTTTCTTTCTATTTAAATGACTTCAGATTTAACGCACTGCACTAATTTAGCTTCTAACATGTAAACAAAGGTGTTTTGGTAAAAAGACTTCAATACCAATAAAGTATAGTTCAGTATACGCTCAGACCAAATAAAAAGCAAGACACAGCGCTGTCAATAGTGACGTGAAGCCGGTTTCGTAAACATGTGTGCACTTATTGAGCGTAGTTTGATGTAAAGGTGTGTGTGCAAGCGTGTATGCACAGAGCGAGGTGCAGTTTTGCGCATGCTTCACTGTATTGTTCGTAGCGATATGTACTGAGTTTTTATTTGGTCTGAGATTATTCGCTATAACTTCGGTTTTTTTTTATGTTTTCCCACGTAGTACCACGTAGTTCTGAAATCTACTTCATTCAAACCCTGAATGGAAGTGTTGTGTCTGACACCATTGTGCAACTTCAAAAAATAAATTACACGAAAAGAAGCTATTTTATGGTAATGAAAATGCTTCAAGATTGTTTGTGTTTTTCTTTATAATTTGATTTCCTGGAATTTTCTTTCAGACCTTGCACCTCGTATTTATTGTTTAAAATATATCATTATTAAAGCTCTTTAATAAATGCAAAATGTCTTACAAATTACTTGCAGTGAATATTTAACTGTGGTCATAATATTGCAGCATCTTATTGAATAATGCATAGAGGACTTGTTGGAAGTAATTTTACAATAGCCTAGTCCTCGTCGTTGCTCAATTTGACTAGAATATTATCAGTGATAAAGGTCTCGCCTTACGAGTTGTATACTGTGAGTTTGAACACAGCACTGTCGATTTCAAAACGGTGACACCGGCGCCACACGTTGCCGCCAACGCTCGTACCAACGTTGGTCGGTTAATTTCGTGAGGCGGCCACACGTTGGCTGTTATTATACCCAATCCTGTTCCGTCAGAGCCAACGTGAAGATGTCCGATACAGAAATCGAAATTGCTCCATATTATTGGATGTGCCTGGTAAACTTCTTTTTCATTTGTCCATACGGGTGGTGATTTTGAGGATAACATTCTCGCTCGTCGCGCGCTTTCGATGCATGTTGCAACAGGACTCAGGACTGAGCAAAGCGTCAACATGTGGACGGATCGCGAGCGTTGGCGCAGAATGCTTTGATAAAACCGACACGCCTCGGCCAACTCCCAACGTTCGTCCCAACGTTGGTGCCAATGCTATTTTCTAGATTCACACGTTGGACGAGTGCCGTTGGGACCGGCCTAATAGAAACCGACATTTATCTTATAGTGTAGATTCAGAAGACATCAGTCACCAATCTTTCAGGTTTCGTGTAGTTGATAATGGCTTACTCTCTCTCGCTGAGATGAGCCCTGTATCCAAGCCGTGGAGCCTTATTGGCTAGCCATTGGTCTAAAGGTCGCAGGCGCGACTGCTGATCATGAGGTCCTGGGTTCGATTCCCAGGTTGGTTGTTATTGGGTTTTTTTGGTACTATTAGGTACCTCTACCTAACAGTTTTCTGGGACTACAGGCGTGTTTTTATTGATTAAAAACATCCATATTCGAACTCATGTTGATGTTTCGATTCCTATCTGAACCCCACAAACTAGCTACGTATATTAATCCCAACTAATTCTTTCTCCCCAGTCGCAACAAGCATGGGAGGCGTGGCCCACGAGCGAGTGGTAACTCCCCCGGACTGGGTCATCGACTACTGGCACCCTCTAGAGAAGGCGCACTACCCTGAGTACTTCAAACGGCGTGAACAACGCAAGAAGGAGTTCATCGCCATGTGGGAGAAGGAACACGGCCCCGCTGACAAGAAGGAAGAGAAGCATTGATGTGTTATTGTATAGTTGTGTAATATAGTGTATTGCGTTAATTTAGTTAGGTTGTTTTTTTTTATTTGCAACCTTTGTACAGTCACGAGCCACCACCAACCACCCACCATAATCAGCCTATAATGTTCCCACTGCTGGGACACAGGCCTCCTCTCTATGAGAGAAAATGGGCTATAATCCACCACGCGGACCAAGCGGGCGGCGGCGGGCGGGCGGGTTGGTTGGTAGATGTCACATGTCTTCGAATTTTTGGTTCTACGACATGGCGGCTGTCACGAGCACTAATATGGAAACACTTAACAACTTTTAAAAGTGTTTTTCTCCTACTGTTCTGATTAAAATTTCATGTTGTGACGGACATCGTTTTTCGGATTTCACATTATTATGAAAAAGATCCTATCTTCAAGATACAATCTTTACTTTTTGCGAAAATTGCTTTTAAATTTAGGAAAGTGTATAGGTACATATTGGTGCTCGTGACTGTACTTCGTAATAGAATTTGGAAATGGATTGGAGGGATGTGGTGGAGCTATGATGGCCTAAAGATCCCGATTGCGGGCTCACAACGGACTCGAACTCACGTAGGCCTTGTTCATCATCCACAGCCCGACTTCACCCAATGCTGGATATTGGCGTTTCTTTGCTTGTGCCAAGCTCCACATTCTTGTGCCAGCTTCATCCAGGATATTCCCGGAATGGCAACAATATCGTCATGTTACTTTGAGCTTTATTTATCCGGTTAGACTGGAAGCCGCCCCTAACATAGCCCAACTATGTTAAAAAAAAACCTATGTTTGTCTGGCTAGACAGATGATGATGATGACTCGAGTAATTTATTTCATCACCACTGCTCTTAAAATGGTCAATGAAAATATTCGAAGACATGGCATACCATGGATGACGGTCCACTGCCTCTCACAGAAGAGGCCTGTCTCAGGAGCAGCTGATACATTATTATGTGCTGATTGATTATGCTAGGCGTTTTACGCGAAAAAATAGAATAAGAAATGAGTATGTAAGCGAAAAAATCCTCGCGCACTTTTATGATGCCACTGAAAAAAAGACTGTTTATGTATTGCCTTTAAGTATAAAATTCGACGCACACATTAAGCGTCTCGCACATGCTCCAGGATGCGCGAGTATGCAAAGTACGCGAGGATTCTTCTACTTGGTGGAAACTGACCCTAAGAGGAAGGGTCAGCGCAGACAGAACGGAGCGCAGCGGAGAGGATTTTATTAACGCACTTGAAAATAAACTTTAAAATTATTACAATAAAGTGCATAAACGCTTGAACCTGAAAAAAATGCTCGCGCGTCCTCGAAGATACGCGGGAATCAAAATCCGCGATCCGAAAAGAAAATGCCTGAGACCGCGCGGGGATTATTCCTCTCTGTCTGCGCTGACCCGAAGTCTCAAATTGGCACTGCAGGGGCCTGAAAAGTAGTGTAGAAACCTACGGTCATGTGATGCGGAGGAATGAGGAGTTTTGGAGCATGAATGTGGACTGACCGACTTCATTTGAATGAGGGCAGGATAATGATGACTTGGTAAATGGATCGATGGCGCCGGAATGTTGACAAAACGTAGATTATGTAGGTATTCAACACTACGACTAGCAGAAGTAAAACCACAATTTTAAACGGCATTTTTTTTTATTGTTAATACAATTTTGTTTTACAAATATAATCTAGTTTGTCTTGATATCGTCACGTCTTCGTCAATATAACAAAGCTTAGGTATTTATATTTAAATAAATAAAAATGCTACAATAATTATTTCGTGTATACTCTTGGTATATTTAGCCGCTATATTATTCTGGAAACCCCAAAACAGAAAAAGGAGTTCTTCTTATAGGTGCGAAACTGGGTGTGTGCGCCTATAGTCATTGAGCTGGGGGTTAGTATGAGAGACAGAGCTATACAGGACGTCTAGCGCCATCTCTTTCCCACACTGGCATTATTCCTGCTTTAAGACGTCATGATAGGCCACCTGGGGGGTTACTGTGACGTCTTAAAGCACGAGTAATTCCAGTGTGGAAAAGAGACAGAGCTATACAGGTCGTCTAGCGCCATCTCTTTCTCACACAGGAATTATTCCTGCTTTAAGACGTCATGGTAGGCGACCTGCGGGGTTACTATAACGTCTTAAAGCACGAGTAATTCCAGTGTGGAAAAGAGACAGAGCTATACAGGTCGTCTAGCGCCATCTCGTTCCCACCCTGGAATTACTCCTGCTTTAAGACGTCATGGTAGGCCACCAGGGCGTTAACTTTCGTGTGTGAAGCGGTAGGTAAGTCCTTTCACAGTTTGTTTTCTTAGGCAACTGAGGCGACGTCGACTATTCTGGCAGTGACATTAAGTGGAAGCACAGCGAGAAATTCTACTTGATTTTGAATCACTATCAAAATTATAGTGATCTTGTCCCGTCGTTCCGAGGCCGAGTTTCCTTTATCCTAACAGTAGAAGAATGTGTGCATATTTTAAATAAAGAGTATTTGGAAACATACCCTTCAAAATTCTACAGGGTGTCACTTAATATAAACGCAAGACCTGTCGTGTGGTCTCTCAGACCATGAAACTGATCAACTTTTGTTGTACGACTCGAAGAAATTAATAACTTTTTTTTAGTTTTACTATACATGTTGATCAACTGATCGCGTCAGTTTCTATACAAAGACATTTTTTTGCTAATTTTAACAATTCGTAGAACAAAAGTTTTACAGCTTAGGGAGCATACGGGAGGTCTTGCATTTATTATGTTACACCTCGTATAGTAACAGGCGTAAGTTGTCGTTCGTTGTAATACATTATGGCTATGGACTTAGTTGATCAAACTTCTAAAAGCGCCTTTGGCATTAGGAAATAAACGACTCACTTGTGGGGACTTTGAGGTCTTGGCGAATTACGCCCGTTTATACTATATAAATAAAATAAAAAAATTATAATTATATATACAAGGTGTAACATAATAAATGCAAAACCTCCCGTGTGGTCTCCCGGACCATGAAACTGTACAACTTTTGTTCCAGGAGCTCTAGAAATTCGCAAAAAAAAATTGAATTTTCTATATGAATTGACGCGATCCGCTGATCAACATGTATGGTAAATCAATAAAAAAATTATTAATTTCCGCGAGTCGTAGAACAAAAGTTGATCAGTTTCATGGTCTGAGAGACCACACAACAGGTCTTGCGTTTATATTATGTTACACTCTGTATAATTATATATTATTTTTTATTATTATTTTATTATTAATTTTTTGTATTTAAATTAGTCTTTTATCAACATCAAAATAAATGCAAGGTTCTAGTGGAGTTTAGCTAATATAAATTGAAAAATAAAAGGTAAATTAAATCTAAAAGTCTAAAATGGGAAACAGGACTTACAGCAAGATGTACCATAGTTTATTATGTTAAACGCATTCCATAGACAATACTTAGAAATCCTTATTTGTTTTTCACAGATGATGTTTCATAATCGACTCAGTAGTTTCCGAGATTCGCACACACAGCTTCCCATTTTCAACTTGATTCGTTAGTTTATGGTAGGTAATGCACTTGTTTGTTAAATTAGGGAGTGACCTCATGACCTGACCACACTTATCGAAGCGAAGTGCGCTAGAGCTGGCCAGAATGGGCTAATTATGTCCATGCAACGAAAGCGAATGGTCGCGTCGTCCGCACAGGCGCAAAGATGTATTCGCTTTTATTTGCATGGACATAACGCTTTTTGTATCGATATCTGTGGTCACCTCTTTTAATTGAAAAAATAATTATTTATTAACATTCCAGTAAAACATACACTGTCCACGACTCTTTGTTATTATTACTTTCGTAGTAATTTATTGTTTAATAAATTGCAAATGCTATATTCACATATTTATATCACCATACTTAATATTGATAATAATGCATTTCATTTCAATAATGAATCCAAACAAGTTAAATCTTTACCTAATAAAAGTCATCAGGGTTTTTTTTGCTAGGAACATAATTCCCACAAGGCTGAAAATAGGCCTTCATCAAACTTAGCAAAATCTACCATGTGTTGGACAAAAGTTTCGAGACAGTATTGCATGGAGTCAGGTTCGCGATCACAACCTCTTTTGAGATGAGTAAAACTTTTTTTTATACGAAGAAACTCGTGGAACTCATCGAATCGACTCGAGAACGATTTTATTGGACTTTTACCAAAGACACGATAGAGACCCCCCCTCTCGTCTCAACCCCTAGCCCTCCAACTCTTCATTCTGAGTAATAAAGGTATATTTTCTTTAGGGTAAATTCACACCGAAGTGACACCGGTCGGCAGCGGCCAGCAGCACTTTGCTGTAGTGCGCCGCTTTGAGGGCCGCATGACGTCTCGCAGCGCTGCGAGCGGTTGCGCGTCCATCCCGAGTCCTACAAACGATACTATGCATTTCCTTGAAGATAAAGCATAATCTGCGCTGCCGACTGCTGCCACTTCGGTGTGAATTGACCCTTATTTGACATTCTAGTACTGTAGTGCTTTTGTTAGAGTGTAAATAAAAGTCACATGTGTTGTAAAACTTATGTAAATATAGCATTCAGCATGACTTTATTTACCTATTAAAATAATTATTCGTTTTTCGCTATAAATAGTTAAATCCTTTTCACAGTCATGATAAAGGAATAAACGAAACCTGTTCATACTTCTATGTTGGCTTCATAATCACCCATTGACCAATTAAAATGACTACACGCCAGGAAATAAATGAGAAACAGGCAATAGCCTAGCCAGACTGATTTTAAGATTCACAGTAGCCATAGACAACACCAAGGAGTCTGTTAATGTGTTGCCAACCTTATAAAACAAAAGTACTAGTTTCCAAATGAGTATTTTAAGATTATATATTTCGATGCAATTTATTATTGGTCAATGGATAACTAAGACCGCCCAGTATGAGTCTTTCCATTGCCTTACAAACACAATTCAATGAGCACAAATCCAATTCAACCAGTATTACAGAAATCCACTATAAAGTTTATATCAAACACCAGAAAAAAAAAACATCCACACTATAACAATATAGTACCTAAACATTATTTAGCATCCCTAGTTCTCAAGTTGTGATCATAGGTGGTACTACAATCCCTCCACAGTTATTGTACCTCCAACTTAAACCTTATTACAAAGAAAATAAAGTTCACTGTACTGTAAAATCAAGAGGTAAATTAACAATAAAAAAAACATACTTCAAACTTGAACAATACTCTATAAAAAATAAAAGCAAAAGCTGTGTACACATTGCCTACTAAACAGTCACTAGTAACACCACAATCACATCTAGAAAATCGGGACACCGTGTAGAACTAACATCAAAGTCTCTCACTAAAACGTTATTTTGATCAGTTGCCTCCGAGCGCTTGTCCGCGGCCCCAGTTGTGTCCGCCGAACACAGCCCCGGCGGGCCTCGTGGGCACACGAGCTTGGGGCGCCGTACCGAAGCCTCCGACGTATCTTGTGTCGGGGAACAACTGTTTTCTGGAGATAGAAAAGTAGGTATGGTTAGGTAAACTGAATATGTTGAGATATATTCTGTGTAGTATAATGTCGGTCTAAACCGGATGCGTTTATCTATTTTACGGCTGTTAAAACAATCGATTTTCTAATGAAAACAGATACAACTTATTTAAAAAAAAAACATAACATAACAGCTGACGATACTCCAGTACTTGTCTCGATACCAAAGTTTAAGACAGGCAGCATTAATGACGTCTGCTATTTCACTCAAAACTAGCAAATAACACTATCGTTACAAGAGCTATTTTTGCATAGCTTGACTAATACGAGACAAGAACATTAATTACCCTGCCTCTAATTCCCAAAGGGTTAGGCAGAGGTGTACCCAACAGTACACCCACATTTCGCCAGTTATGTTGAAATTCCATGTAAAGGAGGCGAGCCTATTGCCATCAACCGGGCAAAAATCCAGACTCAGTGGCTGCTACTGAGAAATTCCTGATGAAAAACCCAATAACATTTTCCCCGACCTGGGAATCGAACCTAGGACCTCATACTCAGCAGTCGCGCTTATCCCTTCAACCGTTATCCGTGCCCTTAGGGCTTCATGTCATTTTCCCGCAAACTGTGTTGAAAGCCCGAAGGGCCTTCGTCGTCACTGTCGTAAGTTTTGACGTAATTTGTCTATTAAAACTATCTCTATCTTGCTCAAACAAGCACAGAGTCTAGGAAACAGAACAAGAAAGATATATTTTCTCTGTCAAGTATTAAAAATGAACGAACTACACGTTATGCACTGACCAAACCGGCGCCCCGCAGTCGAAATTTTGCACGCGCGCCGACTGGTCGCGGTTCGTATTTTCGTATATTAAAAACGTTTTGTTGAGTGTGTGGTGTTTTTTGAACATGCCTGGGTATGTAATAAACATTTTTGATTGCCTAAACAGTGTAATTGATAAAGATTTCGGGTAGAAACAGTCATTTCAACAAACATCGAAAACCGTTGAAGCGTCATCGACGAACATTTCGCGGTATTTTGGCGGTATTACTATTATTAGAAATGCAAACTATGGCTATTACGTATGTTTCTATGTATCGTGTTATTGATAATAGGCGTTTAATTTGAATATTATCGTACTTTTGTTGTGTAACATTGAAATGAAAATTACGTAGTACCCCCCGCGCCCGCGGGGCCGCCGTCACAGATTCAGAGTTAGAGTTCAAGGTCTTCCAAACCGCCATTTTTTGTACGAATTCCTGGATCAAAAAATTATGGATGCGACATCCGTGATTTCAATTTGAATATTTTTTGTTGCCTTTTTTTTTATTCGTGATTATAACCGACTTAAAAAAGGAGGTTATCAATTGTATGTGTGTGTGTTTTTTTTTAATTGTGATTATTAATCGACTTTTTTGTTCGTGATTTTAACCGACTTCAAAAAAAGGAGGTTCTATGTGTGTGTTTTTTTTTTAATTGTGATTATTAATCGACTTTTTTGATCGTGATTTTAACCGACTTCAAAAAAAGGAGGTTTTCAATTGTGTGTCGTTTGAAGTGGAAGGGCTGGTTGGAGATGGGCCAGCTCATTCCAAATAAAGCTGCAAAAAAGGCATCAAGACTTATGAGGTCTGTGAATCTCAAACCGGCTACTTATGGCGGTTTGAGGTTCACGCTCATAAAAGAAGTCAATTGCCACCGCAGCAGTTTGAAGATCCATTAGAGGCACCTACGCCGTCTATAGTGCTGCGGTTGATCCAAGGTCTGGAGCACAAGGGATACACATTGTGGATAGACAATTTCTACAATTCGCCGTGCAGATTTTTTTCCATTTTTATTTTTTTTCCGTTTTTTTTTATTTTTTTTCCATTAATTTTTGTTTATTTTTCCAAAAGAGTCTCGTCTATTGCAATGCTGCATCATTTTTATGTTTTCTTTTTTATTTTTATTTACTTAATATATACATAATATACACGCTAAAAGACTAAAAATAATAATAATATTATGTACAAGTACGTAACATATTTTTGATTAAAATTTATTTTTTCTTGTTTACATGTGACAGTATTGGCCGTATCCATATTTTTTATCATCCTTGATCATGTACTTGTGTTTTGTTTGTGATTTTTTAGTGAAATTGATCGTTTTGATTTTTGATTTGTTTAATGTTTTTGTTAGGCAACATGCCTTTTTTATGTGTTTATCGATTTGTAAATATCTTCAAAATGTAGAATGTTAATTTGGATTTAAAATTTAGGCAACAGAATTTAAACAGTGATCCAAAGTTTGAGTGGGTGTTTTTTGCGCCCGTTTTCAAGTGTTTGTTTTGGTTAGTCGATACTTTTAAACTAAGCACTTCTAACAGCTGAGACTCGGTTTGTGATAAGTATGTGAACTAAACATCATTATTAAAATCTAACCCAAGCCACTAGGCGTATAGCGTTCTCAGAATATAAGTTTAAAGAAACCCATTATTTTGTTTCGAACACGGCACTCGTAAATGGCGTCATATTATTGTTAAGCTTGTGAGATGAAAAAAATGTATGGCGAGGTCTGCTCTTTTGTTTGATTAATGTGAAATAATGTGTATTTGTGGAAATAAAGTGAGAACTTTTTGAAATAATGGTTTATTTTTTAAATTATGATGACCTATACACAAGAAACTGGGAAAAATTCACTCACACTGAACATACATTACAATTACTAATACATTACAAGGCAAAACTATACTAAACCATACATAACCTGTTAGGTAATTTAATAACGATTGCAATGATATTACTAGTAGAGAGTTAACTATATTAACTTCCGAGATATTGTCATTTTAATCAGACGCGGCGTAATCGCGCGTAACAACCCAGAAGTGGTCCCACAGATTAGGATGACGCGCAATATGCGGCCATATTCCACGGTTGAGGGGTTATATCATATTTATGTTAAAATAATATCACGTTTAGAAATCCACCAATACCCATCCAATCTGTGAAGTGTCACCAATTAGCCTTATTTGTGTTACGTATAATTTTATGTTATACTTACATGAAGTTAGGCGGCGTAAGTAGGGCGGGGCCGCCGAACTCCTGTGGGTATTTGAACAGAAGGAAGAACGCCAGGTGACCGATGAGGATACCAATCAGCTCCATCACACCTCTGCAATAAAGAATAATGATTTTATACACGGGCTCATCGTCGGGTAGGTTCCACACCTTAACCGATGACAGTTTTTTCTACCCATATTTAAAACTTGAGTACGTCGATTGACGTCAAATAATTGCCAGTTATAGAACGATGTTTTAAACTGTTTTAGCGCCAAAGAGCGTTTAGATACTTGTGGTGCGAATGGGCCTAAACCTAGACCTTGTATAGATAAAACAATCCACTATTGTTATGTCATTGCAATAAAGCACAAATTGGAATGATTGGACCCATCTTCATGCAATGCAGCATAGGGGTTTTGTCGACGGAAGAATCGACAAAATGATACATCAACTAAAGAAATCTGTCATTTTGTCGATTCTTCCATCGAAAAAACCCGTTTCTACGGTAGTCGTGCTACCCGTGTTGTTGCTATGTCGGTACATATGCGACTAAATGTTTCAAGTGTGTCACGAGGACCGCGACATTTGTCGCAAGTATGACGACACATATCACGAATTCAAGACACAATATAACGCGAGTCTATACGACACAACAATGACGTGTCATCGTCACTCGTGCGTGGCAGCTCGAGATAGGGAGACTCAACTGTAATTAAAATGTATTATTTACGAGTCTTGACGGCGTAGTAACACTATCGCCCACGTTGTTTAGAATAACCTAATTTATATTTGGGTGCTAAAGCGTCATTTAAAACAAAACATTAAGTGAACCTTGTCCTACTGATTAATGCGATATTGCAATTGAGCATCGACAATGCGTTTTCCCGAGCCTAAGGGCCAAAACGCTTACACACGAAACGAAGACACATCGTGACACGTTGCGACGTGGTGTACTGATGCGATGTCATGTTGTGGAATGCATCGTAAAAATCGCGATACAACGTCGTGTCGTGACAACTAGCGATGCAACCCTGGGTCCATTTGATTGAAACTAACTTATCGCCTATGATGTGTCGTGATTTTTTACGATGGACGTCGTAATATTTCCACGAAACGGCATCGCATCGGTATAATAATATGACAATGGGTCGTGGTATCATGTGTTTTAGCCCTAGATTGGTTGCTTTAAATATGTAAGTTTTAACCAAACTCACCCGCCGCTAATAACGAGGTTGAAAGCCAACAGCACCCAGGGCAGGTACATCGCCTTGAACCTCGTTCCGAACCAGAACGATACGATCACGTCCTTGTTGAGCTGGCACCACACGTACAGCACTGACAGGACCATAGGGTCCATGAGGATCTGGAATAGGAAAGATTAATAAAAATTATATAAAGCCACATAATTTTTTTTATAAAATTTTGCTTGTAGAGGTCCTGCACATCATCATCACGTTTCTCCTGCCCTTGCGTGTTTTCTTTAGGCAATGACTAGCAAATAACTTAAAATTGTCGCTGTTTCAATCAATTACTATGCAATTGGTTTACCGCAGCAAATTGATGAAAAAAATCAATTAATTTCTCTGAATGTACGTGGTGCAGTAACAGCATCATGGGATGTGTCAAGGCTCTTGTTCAGGACTGGTTTCGACCTGGTGCAGTTCCGAGTAAGCTTGTACGCAACCACGGTTGCAAGCAGCTAATAGAAATCTAAGTTTTTTGGGTAGCCAGCATGCAACGTGTGAACATCCGGCTTATAAGTGCTTGTGCTTGATTCTGCGCCAGGCATGGCGCGAAGGTGAACCAGTGCAAGGGCGTCCATTATTCCAAATACTCACCGGCAAGCTAACAAGCAGCCCAATAATCACACAGCACGCCCAGTTAAACAGCAACATGTAGAAGTAGTCAGCAGGTTTGCCAGCAAACATGCCCGTCTCTAGTCTCTGAGAGTAGTTGTACAGGAAGTAGCAATTGATGAGGAAGTGGAACCCGGTGCTTGGACTGATCGGGTAAAAGAATAGCGCTGTCAGTGGTCTCCATATCTGTGGAATGAGGAAAACATCATTATATGTGGAGTTAAATTATAGATTTACTGTTTTCCTTGATTCCAAAATATAGTGGGAAAAAGTTTCTGAATTACAGTTAAATTCAGAACATAAAACAAGCATATCATTTAGATTTTATCAGCATCAGAAAGCTGATAAAATTAACTAATCATTAATCTGAGGTTTTACACAGATGGGTTATTTCTCCCAAGTTTCAAATTCCAATAGTTCTTAAAGTTATAAAAAAAAACAACAAAAATGAACATGTCTTCTAAAATAAGCAGGAGACTAATGGTTGGCAATAAATGCTATTTCAGCCTGTTTAGATATTTTATTTATTATCAGGCAGGCAGTCGAAGCAACTGATTGACCGTTGATTCTTCCGTTGACAAAACATGTTTCTACAGTTGTCATGCTACGCATGCAGATTTTCATCATGCAGTATGATATATTTTGTTCTCAACATTAACTATAATCATGAATTATTAAAAAAATTACTTCTAAATCACTCTGTTTTAATGATAAATCTACACAGTGAATTTCAACCATAAATGGTTCACACATACTTTAAAACTGTTTGGTTGTGTGAGCTGGCCATAGGACTTCAAATCCTCTAGTATTCATATGGAATTTCTACACTATATAGATGGAATGCAAACTTGCCTCAATAGTCTTATCAGATCATTTAAAAACAAATGCAGCATTATTTTAGTTTTATCAGCATATAAATAACATGTTTTGATAAGCCACCTTCAGTGGCATACAGCTTTCAATATCTACGGTGTTTATTTACTGCTTTGAAATGTGATATATTACATGTTGTTGTCACAACACAGATCAAAATTGTTGGTTTAGCTAGCCAGATAGTTTTATACCTTATTGAAATTAAATTTGTAGAAGTTTATTCATTGAAATTTTATTTCTTCATGGTGCAATAAACAAACTCTGGAATTATCTAGCAGTTCTGTAAAGACTGATAGAAGACTCTACATAAACACAATTAATTTAATATCTTACCTGGAACTGGTTGATTATGGGGTAGAAGTCGAGCACTAAGTAATAATAGTTTAACAGTCCGAACCGGCCCAAAATACTAAACACCATAGTCAGAGTCAGCCAATACCGTGTAAAAAACGGTACACTGTTGTACCAATCCCTAAATTCGGACATTTTTAGTTTTTTTGGCTCCTTTCTAGAATGTAAACACAAACAACTGGGTCAGGAAGAAAACAGGTTGCAAGGGATTTCCACAATACTTAGACAACAACACTCAGCGATCGTTTGCCCATAAATAGATACTAATGATGAAATTATTAACATTAAATTGTAGGTACACGTGTACTATGAGAATTTGTCGAGAAAATTCAACCAACAAGAGGATGATTTTGTTGTTTTTGACAATTCAATCTTAATGTTGCCCTTTTTACAAGCTTTTACTAGCACTTGCCGCAGAAACCTGTACGTGCGTTGCGTTGTTTTGAATTTTCAAGCGAGTTGTGATACTTTTTATAAATTAAATTTTTATTTAGTTTCATTAGGTACTGTAATTGTGCCAAAGTATACGATATCGTCTCTGTGCGCTGCTGGTGCTCACCGGGCGAACGTAATCTTCACTTCAATAATTCTGAACGCTGCCCTGTCAACCAAACGGCAAATCGACAAATGTCAGTATCGGTATTAATGTCAACTTATGACAACTGACATTCACCGTATAACCTATCAGCTTATTTGAAAATATAAAATCCTTGTTTTTATTTGAATTGCTGAAGAAATGAGAGCTATTGTGAACAGATTGTTTACTGCTACTAATTTACCTATAAGACGGTATGCCGTGCGATTTACTTCCAGTGATGCTAAACCCGCTGCAAATGAAAAAAAAGGAAAGGAAGAAGTACAACAAAAAGAACCGGAGAAAATAGAGATCAAAAAGAAAAGTAAGGTTAAAAAAACGCTCTATTCTCAAAAAACATTATTAGCAATATTGACTCTTTACCAGTACTTGGGCATCTCATAATCATCATCATCATTCTCCTGCCTTTGTCCCAATTTATATACCTATATATAATTTTTAGAGTACCCGCAGATTCAAGGCTTTTTATCGGCCGATAGTTTAGCTCTTAATCAGTAAGAACATGCATGCTAGTGGGAATATTAAAACGTTTCGGTGTCGGCCGATAAATCAATTTGATGGGCTACACAATTGCCTTTAAACTGAACCATCGGCCAAGTGCTAGATCAGTATGGCGCTCTTATTGTTTAATCGGCCGACATAGTTGTAACTAGCAAATTGTTTGAGCGCAGTCAACAGACTGTTGGTCTGGTTTCCACAGTCATCACCAACCCAATCGTATAGTTGACCTAGTGTGCGCTGGCAGTCCAACCTGACTAAACTATCGGCCGATAGAAAGTCTGCAGTATGCAGGGATTCTCAACATATTAATATTTGTCTTCCCTTCTAAAATATAATATTTCAACTGTGAAACGCTTAAAAGAGTGAAGACTACAGACTAACTTGAAAATGATAAAAAAGAACATGTTTTGCATGAACTATGTATCTACATTTTTACACAACCTATCCACAATAATCTGTATTTCAAGACACTCCTACCTCAGATGCCGTTCTTTATCCAAGGTTGTGCCTATATAATCCTGTGGTTGTAGTCTTGATGTTGAGATAAATATTGATTATGTTACTAATTAACACTAAAAAAAATCACTTGCAGATATCATAGTTGAAAATTTTGGACCAATAATGACACTGAACATAGACCGCCAAACTTCACGTAACAGCCTGGATATCCCCACTCTTAGAGAAATGGCTGCCGCCATAGATGCCTTTGATAAAGACAATAATTCCAAAGTCCTGGTCATCAACGGAGAAGGTGGAACATTTTGTTCTGGCTTCAACATGTATGAAATAGGCAAGGAAGGATACCAAAACATGAAGGATGCTGCGGTAAGAAAACAGTTCAATTCTAAACATTAATTTACTGTATGAAATTGTACAAAAACTTCTCTTCTTCATCATTCCCTTAATGTAAATGTGTGTGGCCACAAACAACACATCTCCAAGTTATGTATTTTTCTTCATTGTGAACTCCTTGGTACAGGCTGTCTCCAACAACCTTCTTGACCGCGTATAACCATCTTGCCGGTGCTCTGCTCCTTGAGCGTGTTTACCTTCCACCGGGCCCCTTTGTCACAAGTAGCTTATGCCCTATGACGGGTGTTACGGATGGCTCGATATGATGTCCGAGAGTAATAGATTATACCATTCCACAAAAGAACCACATATAATAAGAGCCGAGCACGGAGCGGTAAATTGTCATGAACTTCAATGTCTGGATTTTTATTGGTAATAATAAAGGTGCTAAAGCTATATGTGATCACTTTACGCAGAGGATTATACAAAAGAAGTTTTAAATAATTTGTCATGGCTATTGACTGTTACCACAACAGTGATTTGCAACAAACTGAGGGAATAACTGGAAATTACTGGTTATTTGATAACTGTGTTTAAAAATAACTAACAGGAACAACTACGTCAAACTATGGCAACGCAAATGATAATGAGTTACCATGCCTCGCATACAATTGATCACTGTTGTTATCATTTATTTTATCGACTGCAATGGTCACACATTGATGATATTGTGATAACAACTTCATTTAGTGGGCCTAGCCAAATATTAGACTGATAACAAGGGGGGTCATTTGAATTATTTGATTTGTGTTCATGCTGATACTATAAATGTGAAACTAATTTTGTCTGTCTATTTACGCCTTATTAGCTGAACGAATTTCAATGGGACAGAGGTAGGGATGACCTGGATTATCTCGGTATTATGTTCACATTAAATAATGACCGTTCTCTGCATAGTACTTTTTGTAGTTTGTAGGTTAAAATTTGCATGGTTTGTAAAGCTTGTATTGTTTATATGTATTCTGTGGAAGATGTTGTTGGTAACACATTTGCTCATACTTGTTTTATTGTTTTTTTTTTAATTTATTGGTGAAATCAAACAGTGACATGTTTGTTATCACAAATAAATTAAAAAAAATCTTCTCTGGTGAACCCGGAGGAAAGAGCCAGTATAAAAATATACAAATGGAATTTGGTTGATAAAACCATGACGCGCGGTTAGATACTCAGTAGATTAGAGTGTTTAAATGATTGTCTATATTGGTATCATTGCTTTGTATAGATAAAAGTATGTGTGCTCGACGTCATTAGCATTATGAGCTAATATTTGAAAGGACAGAGGTGATGGTCTGAATACCTATGTTAGGCATATTCTACTAGGAGAACTATTTCTGCTCGTGTCGACGTCTCATATATTGTCTAACCAGTTCCAATTGTTAAAATGGTCACAGACGCCCGCCATTAATATTTATAATTGTCACTTTGTGACCATTTATGGAATTGTAACGTAATTAATTAATATCCTGTTATGAGTCTGCTAAAGCGGCCATTTTAGACACCCAGCACCAACCCAGCCTGCTTGCGTGACTTGCAATTTCAAAGTCTATCGTTTTGACAATTCAAAAATATTCATTGCGATATTTGCGCCGTCACGCAGCCGAATTTTTCAAACATATGAAGCAATGGATTAGGACAGAAACTGTCTTGACAAAAGTCTTTCGCATTGTGATTCGATAATGTAAGTGTGTTATGTAATTTAGGGGTTGGACAACTCTGTCGTCTGATGCCCATGTCGTCTATGACTCAAACTCAAGATATTGAGTGATGCAGAGACATTCTCATGACACGATAAATTCGCTCACATAATGCAGAATGTGCAGTTATCGCGCGTATATCACGTTCAGAAACAAAGTAAAGGTCTGGCCAAACTGAAAGCGAAACCCCCGTGTGATCATCATCTGCCTAGCCTTTTCCCAACTATGTTGGGGTCGGCTTCCAGTCTAACTAACCGGATGCAGCTGAATACCAGTATTTTACATGGAGCGACTGCCTATCTGACCTCCACAACCCAGTTAGTACTGGGTAATACGATACCCCTTGGTAAGTCTGGTTGCCAGACTTTCGGGTTACTGACTACCTGTAACGACTGTCAAAGATGTACGCCGCGAACTGACGCGAATAATCGACTTCTTAATCTTTAAAACGATTTACGCGCGCAATGGCGTGTCTGTCCCACACCTCAGTGACCAAAGCTTAATAGTGTTAAAATACCCACAAATAAACATGGTACTATATTTCACAGAGGCGCCTTGAACGTCGTCCTCTCTCCGACAAGATCACAATTGCAGCAGTATCAGGGTACGCAGTGGCGGAGGGCTTTGAGCTCGCCCTGTCTTGTGATCTGCGGGTCATTGAGGATACGGCGGTGATGGGCTGTCTTGGGAGGAGGTTTGGTATGTCATCAGAATCATCTACCTTCTACCGTGTACCTACTTAGATCTTGTAACTACCATCAAACAAATACCTAAGCCTGATGATTTAAACGTTGCTTGAATACTCGCCGCATTTTCTTAGTTTCCTCTCGAGTACAATTAGATCTAGATAAGGTGTTACGAATGGCGCAACACTATGCAAAAGGACTGCCTTGTTGGTCTAGTGGTCGCAAGCGCGACTGCTGAGCATGAGGTCCTGGGTTCGACTCCCGGATCGGGCAAAGTGTCAGCTAAGGAGTCTGGATTTTTTGTCGGTTGATGGCCATAGGCTCGCCCCCCTAATACATGGAACTTAAAACATTACTGGCGAAATATGGGTGTAGGTACTTAGGTACACCTCTGCCTTACCCTTCGGGGATTATAAGCGTGATGTTACGTATGTATGTAAAACGAATCTACCAGAAATAGGCTCTGGATTGAAATGGTGACCGAGATATAATATCACACTATAAAAACATCTTGTTGTTTACATTATATCCTAGAGGCTTAATTATTTCGAACTATTTTCCTTCCTACAGCCGCCTTCGTGGGCGGTCTTCGTCACCATTCCTTCGATAACCGTTTCTTGTGTAATAATGACGTAAGACACTGAAATCCCAATGACTATTTAACAACATTCATTGCCCTATTGACGTTGTCGAGTAGACGAATTTCCCAAAAAAAAAATGAAGCAATCTATTTTTAATTTCCTTAAAAAAAGGTTTAGGACTATGATCGAAAATGTGTTGTTTTGTCACTAAATGGGTGGTTATGAATACAATTTACAGGCGTCCCACAGTCTCTATTCGGCGCTCGCAAACTGACTGGCCTGATTGGCCTGTCGCCTGCGCTGGACCTGCTCATCACCGGCCGACTAATCTCGGGAGTAGACGCCAATCGAATGGGGTTGGCGTGTAAACTTACTTCTACGGGCACTGGTAAGGAGAACTAGTATTTGTCCTTGTGGTATTTGCTAAAAATAACAAATTGGAGGCCCAGGCCCGCCGCTAGCTGTTTCGTTGCCCGCGTGCAATACAGATTATGCCGCCCTACGCCTACTTGCTCTGAGTTTTGTCAAAAAATGTGTCCTTCACCACACAATCCTCACCTTTGAAAACTTCATGAAAATCAATTTTGAGTTCGCAAAAAAATATTCAAGAAATAGTCACCAAGGTTTAAAAAATAGTCGCATTACGATTCCGAAGTTATAGCTACATGTTGGTGAGGATTGTGGGGTGAACTTCTCCACACAATCCTCACCTCAGTGCAAGCAAACGGCGGTTAGGATTTTGAATTACAATAAAAACATGACATAATACTAATTAAAAAAAAAATATGGAAGGTTATTCAGTTCTGCTAAAACCACCGGAAGGAAATGTTTATATCTAGAAATGAAATAGCAGGAAACATAATGTAAGTAACTACAATATTTTATAACCGTTTTAAATTAATACACTACAATATTAAATTAAATAATTTTGCAATTTTTGTGTCCGCGACTGTACCAAAACATAATGTATGTAGAAGTTTAAATGGACGTTTAACATTCTTCTACATGTATAACGTAAGGCAGGTCGAAATTATCAAGGTTGGAGACGACTATTTCTTGACTATTTTTTGACACCAAATTCAGATTCAAAAACGTAAGCGTTCCGCGGTAATCAGGTGAGGCTTGTGACGAGAAAGGCTCACCACGCAATCCTCACCAAAACACCTTTATATCTGTGGAATCCTTTAATGAATATTTTTGAGATTTGGCATAGCCTTACGACTATTTGTTGACTATTTTTTGGAATTGAAACCAAGTCGATACGCCCAGCCGTTTGCTTGCACTGAGGTGAGGATTGTGTGGACAAGTTCACCCCACAGTCCTTAATCAATTAATTTTTATGTTGTTATGCCCGACAGGGCCCACAATGCTCCAAAACGAATGTATGTCTTTATGTACCTACCACTTAAGTTCACATTGTGGAATGCAATAAACGTATTGAGTATTGAGTATCCTCACCAACAAGTAGCTAGAATGTGTGTAGTCGGAATCATAATGCGACTATTTTTTTAACCTTGGTGACTATTTTTGCATACTAAAATAGATTTTCATTAAGTTTTCAAAGGTGAGGATTGTGTGGTGAAGGACACCAAAAAACGTGCATGAACGTTTGTTATTGCATCGTAGTTTTAACGGATGCCAATGTTAACGTCATTAGGTCGGATTTTTTTCTATGCTATGACATTTCTTTTTATACTTATGGTAGGGTGGGTATTATGACAATGACTTGAATTACGTGATGAGTCGCTCGATTTGGGTCAGCGCAGACAGAACGGAGCGCAGCGGAGAGTATTTTATTAACGCACTTGAAAATAAACTTTAAAATTATTACAATAAAGTCCATAAATGCTTGAACCTGACAAAAAATGCTCGCGCGTCCTCGAAGATACGCGGGAATCATACGCGATCCGAAATGAAAATGCCCGAGACCGCGCGGGGATTATTCCTCTCTGTCTGCGCTGACCCTTTGCCGCCCCCGGGGTGTGTCGCCCGTGTGCGGTGCACGCTTTGCACGCCCGCTTACGGCGGCCCTGATTGGAGCAGACATTGAACCATGTAGTGTCTGATTTTCATTGGCGATTTTTCTCTTTAATAATCCCTTCAAGTCGATACAGACGTCGTCGTCGTCATCAGACGTCGTAGTTACGTTGATTCGGATTTAAACTTTACTATGGATGAAGTGATGTTTTTAGATCTACCAGCAATTAAATTTTTCATCGGTTTTTTTTAGCCTTTTGAACACTAAAGCATAAACGCGTGTGCGTGCCCTCCACGCCAAGCCACAATTTCACCTAACATTTTGTTACATATTTGTGTTGTTTAGCGTACAGTACAGGGCACGCGCTTGCTTGTCACGTGTGACAATAGCGTTCAAAAGGTTTAAAGAAAATCAGCTGTTCAAACTTAAGTATTGCATTTTTGTACGCATCATGTTTTACTGGCTGAAGAATAGCCAAACTGAAGTGGCAGTGGGCAGGGCACATTGCTCGCAGAACGGATGGCCGATGGGGCCGAAAAGTTCTGGAGTGGCGACCGCGAACCGGAAGACCCTGCGTTGGAAGGCCTCCCACTAGGTGGACCGATGACCTGGTGAAGGTTGCAGGGATCCGCTGGACGCAAGTCGCACGGGACAGGTCAATGTGGCGACACTTGGGGGAGGCCTATGTCCAGCAGTGGACGTCTTTCGGCTGAAATGATGATGATGATGATGTTTTACTGGATCCTTAGAAAACATTTGTTTCACGAAGTCCCGTGTATTTATTTCGAGTAAATACGGGGCGGAAGGAACACCGACCCGAAAACGGTTACCACGTATTCAGTACATCCATGGTATTAAAAAAAAAACAGCTATTCCATACATTTTGTCCGTGTAGGTATTGCACTTTTGTAGGAAACTTCCCTTCCAGCCCGTATTATTATTGTTCCGTTTTTTTTGGTTTGTTGACAAATGTACTGTGCAGTAGACATCTAAACACAAAACATCCTTAAATTTCAGCTCTAGGCGAATCAATTAAACTAGCCAAATGCTTGGCGAAATTCCCTGAAAACGCTTTAATCATGGACAAAATGGCGGCGATCAACTCGCAGCTGAATCCCAATAGTGAGGAGAGTATGAGAGACGAGGCCATCATGGCTAGTTTAATGGGGAACGCGATCGAAGATATGAAGGAAGGTGTCAAGAAATTCGAAGCAGGTTTGTGGAATATTCGTAGTCATTTGTTGCCTTGTTGGGATAAAGTCGAAAATGGTCAGACCATAGCTAATTGATAATGATCAATATTGTGTTGAAAGTTTAAAATAACCAGCCCCCGTAGCATGACCAGCGCAGACTGGGATTTCTTTGACGGAAGAATCGGTAAAATGACAGATGGAGCAAAGAAATCTGTCATTGTGTCGACACAATCTGTCATTTTGTCGATTCTTCCGTCAAAGAAATCCTTGTCTACGGTGGTCATGCTACGGGGGCTGATCATAGCCAATCGATCGTTTGATAGAAATTGCGACAAGGTCAGATCTTAGCTACCCAAAAGAAAATATGCTTCTTGTGTGTTTTTATAGGGCAGCCATTTTTTTTTAGTTGGTCTCTTGCTTTCTCTTCTGACCTTTACCCCCTGAAACAGATTATATGTAGATTCTATACCTTGAAAGATTACCAACAATTTCAAATCATTTGATACTTGTTTCACGAGTGCACGTTGATAACTGTAATCTATACCTTATAGCACTGACATAACGTCGGGGATAGTGCAAATCCGCGGAACTAGCATTGGATAATTCCGCGTTTCTGACAAATGTAGCCAATTTCAATTACGCATTGTCGTAGCGACTAAATATTAATAGATTTCAACTGTTAACAATACATAGAACACATGAACTATTACTATTCATGTAAAAATGAGGTCAAAATACGTTGAAAAAAAAAAAACTTATAACCTTCCCCTGTAAACCTACACGTAGTGCAGATACGCGCACTTTACGTATGGTAGATTCGCGGATTTGCACTACCCCCGGCGATAAGTCATAATAAGGCTCGTGTTATGCGACGACTGTCTATTAACGTACTACTTCTGTTCTACTTAGGTATAGGCAAACACGGCAAGTTCTACAAACTAAAAGAAGTGCCGCTAAAAGATTGGGAGCTAGAAGAAACGGCTGCTGAAGTGACCATAGAAATAAAAGACAAAGAACCCGGAAAGAAGGACACATAGTAGTCCGGTTGAGTCAGCTCAAAAAATAGGAGTTACAATAATTCGCATAGAGCTAAACATTGGTACACACAGCGGCCCATCAAGCTATGCAAAACCAAATTAATCTGATCTCTCATCGTACGGGAAGCATCATACAAAGCGAAGTTTGGTTATACTGGTTATGTATAGCTTGATGTGCCGCCGTGTGTACGACTGTTAGGAACACCATTATAAATGAAATGTGACAAGTCCCCACCGATGCCACAAACGCAAAAAAAAAAAAAATGTTACGTCAAAGTTCGCAATTGGGGTAATGGTATCATAAAAATATTTCAAAAAAGAATTGTAGATCATGCAATTATCTATAAAAAATGTTCTAACACTTTTTTTCGTAAGAATCACCATTTCTAAGTTATAGTGATTCAAACAGTTGTGTTCTTCATATTATGCACGATTCCACGCTACCGGTGAGGAAGTAGTATACTTGCGCCAATGTGTCAATGATATTATAAAGATAGATACGCTACGTCCATACTGAGCGGCGTTCAAATATCGTTGCGTTGTTACGACTGCGATAGATAATACGGAACGTATGATACAGAAAGAGATAGCTATTGCGCTTGAAAAACTTAAATTACGACAATTGTCTGAATTTGTCTGCAACAATTTGCTAGTGCGATATCTATCTCTTTTTATTTATAATATCATTGTATTTACTACACTACTGGTTACCCCGGTAAGCTTATTCCACGATCTATTGTGGTCCTGTTCGATTCAATTTTCAGCTCTATGCGAATTATTGTAACCTTGAATGTCTATTTTGACCGGGCCATAGTGTTAGATGCCATAGAGAAAAGACTAAGGCTCGATTTACATTGGTCAAGGACAGTGGCGACCACCTAGACAGTGGCTGTTGACTCGCTACTGTCCGATCGGTTTACACCACTGTCCTTATCTACTTTACTTTCACTAAACACTTGACCAATATAAATTGGGCTTAAAAGCCGACGTAGCTGGCAGCTGACCAATAGAATGTCAACCTTGCGTCGATTGAAATAAAGTTGAAAACAAGTAAAGGTAAACTTCCATCAATCCCAAAGAGTATCAACGCGGATACTGTTATCTATTTTCGACTGCATTTCAAGAGAAGCAATGTTGATATTTGTTTGGCAGAGACAATTGCGCTACACTGCGCTTTGGAAGGTCTGCACCGGCTTTTAATTTTTATGAATTTGTTGTTCCGTTTGTAAGGCATTTAAGTTTGAAATAAGTGTTATACTAGTCATTTACGACGCTTTTGTGTTGTAGTCGTAAGTTTCAAAATAAATATAGGGTTGTGCCAATTTTACTTTTTATTACAAGCTTTTATTTAACTAGCACTGCTGCACTGTTTGTTTAGGTCATATCTTGCAAATGAATTTTAAAACAGTTAATCCCAACCGATTGAGCTGAAATTTTACATATACGTTTAGTTTGAATGCCAATGCGTGGTTAGCTAAGTGAGTGGGCTTTCTAAATCCAATATGGCGGACCCTCACAGATGGCGTACTATTGTTTTTTTTTTATGTTTTCCCATGATATGGATATCAATTAAAACTGTTTGCTGAGAAGAATAAAAAATTGTCACCTGGCAAGAGACCAGTCTGATTGTACGGCGGGCCGAGTCAAATTGCAAGGACAATATCCGGACATCTTTTAAATAATGTGGTGTGCATGAATGAAGCTGCCTCCTGGTTTTGATTCTTCGATAGATCTTTGACAGTCGTTAGGTAGTCAGTGGCCCAAAAAGTCTGACAACCAGTCTTACTAAGGGGTATCGTATTACCTAGTTCTAACTGAGATGTGGAGGTCAAACAGGCAGTTGCTCCATGTAAAATACTGGTATTCAGCTGCATCCAGTTAAGCCAACCCCAATATAGTTGGGAAAAGGCTATGCAGATGATTGAATGTTGAATGAATTTATTTCTCAATGGCAGCCTTGACTAGTATTTGGGTCCAGTTGATGGCAATGGGTCTCTATGATGTCCCTTGCACCCTGTATACAGAGACACACGTCTGGCCCTTCGAGATTACAAGCGTTAGTTATGTGGCGTAATTAAAACAACTTAATACAAATAGCAAAACTTTATTACAATAAAACCATAAACCTAAGCGTCAGCATCGCCCTTCTCCGCAGCATACATGTAGTGCAGGTCGGAACAGTCTTGGTTGGAGATGTTGACCCAGCCCTTCTCGCTGATGTGGTAGACGCGCACGATGCCGCCCGAGTACGCGTCGCGGTGCGTCGCGTGGTAGATGGCGCGGCGGCCTAGCTCTGTAAGTTGAGGAGGAGGTATTAGTAAGGACGTTCATCAGGATTGAAATCATTCTGTGGTGAGCAGTTTGGTAGGGCCTGTATTCTGTATCAATCAATGCAAGGTATGTAGCTAATGATGGGTAATACCATAAGGTGGACGCAAAGGATCGGATCAGTCTTATTAATCATAACCAGGCAATATACTTTATACGTGAAATGATTATAATTTTTGAATCTGATTTTGTTGCCAATTTAAGGGTTTTTTTTTTTTTTTAATAAATATGGCCTGGCAATGGCAGATAGCTGATGTTATAAGGTCTATCTTAGACCTTATAACATCAGCTATCTGCCAGTAAAAGTCAGATCGAAATCGGTCCAGCCGTTTAGGAGATTAGCCGGAACAAACAGACAGACAGACAAAAATTGAAATAAATGTGTTTTTGTTATAAGTGCCGTATATTATTTCATATGCATTCAGTAAAAACTGTTATTTTGATATTACAAACAGACACTTCAATTTTATTTATTTATATATTTTGCCGTTCTGCCTGTTTTGACCATTCAAAAGAAAAAATTTAGGATTTTTAGATCTCAATATTATCCGTGGTATGGTAGATAGTTTTCATGTTTGATGCATTGTAGCTCTGCTCTGGACCTCTTTTGGTCCAAAGCTACATCTAGGCTGTGGCCGATCGTCGACTATTTCGATGATCGTCTCAAAACAAAGTGATAACAATGCCTATCGCTGCTCGTGCGACAGTAAATTATAGGGCTAGCTTTGGATCATTCATTAACGATGAAAGTTGTAGTGATTCAATAAAGCCTGACAGCAGCTTTCTAAGTTATGCAATCCTTAGAAAATAAATTTATGTTAGCTCTTTACCTTGCGCGTCCTTATCGGACAGGTCCCAGCTGTAGCCGCTGTCGAGCACACCGAACGCGTACACGGAACCGGAGCCCACGGAGAACACCTTGCCGGGCGTGCGCGTGCCTTCAGAGTCCACGTAGTACAGTTGAGCTCCCTGCAAGAATGTGGAATTAGTATGGAATTTCATGTTTTCAGGTGGCATAAGCTGGCAGATTTTCTGCAGTTTTTTTAATGTGTTTATGATCTACCTAGCTTATGCCCGCGGCTTGGAGTTCGATGATTGTCCCACGGGATCATACTACCGGGACAAAAAGTATCCTATGTGTTACTCCAGCTTATAAACTATCTGTGTGCTAAATTTCATACAAACCCGTTCAGTAGTTTTTGCGTGAAAGAGTAACAAACATCCCTCCATCCTCACAAACTTTCGCATTTATAATATTAGTAGGAATAGGATGTTATCAACCACAAAGAGAAAATAGTGGAAGGTTATAGGGCAGACATTTGCCCAGCAGTGGGACAATACTGGTTGAAAAAAAAAGGATATAACCCAAATTCAAAATTCGAACGATTCAGTTCGAATTTTGAAAAAAGAAAAAACAAATTTTTACACACATGACGTGTTCTATGAGGCTAGATGCAAGAATTGTTTCAGAAAGCTATTGAGAAGTGACAAAAAGGATAGACAGAAATGTTATTGTCTTCCCCATCACAATTCTTCCAAGCGAGGTGAACATGGCAGTTTAGTAACCCTTTTCAGCAACTTACAGCTCTTACCAAGCTATTGACACTACTAAACTAACTTATAATGAATGTAAGGTTCTATCTGCCCAATAAACGTAGTGTATGCATATTTAAGTAATTTTTGATCAATTTAATTACAGCTATTGAAATATCTGTAGAATTAAAGTAATGGCAAAATAATGAACAAACTCACTCTCTTATCAACACCAGCCAACATCATTCCCATACTGAGCCCCATGCCCTTGTAGTTGTACACCATGTTTGCCATCAGCTTGCTGGCGGCGGCCACTGAGATGCGCTCCCTGTTGCGCAGCTCATACAAGCGGCACTGCTTGGCCAGCACGCGGTCCCAGTACACACAGTCTGCGGCACCTCCAGCCAGTGTTCCTGGGCAGAAATAAAGTGAGAAATTATGAACAGTTGCAATAATTAAATAATGGTGGAGGGTAAAGTTTACATCTCTGAAGGGGTAGGCACATTGGGAATACAGGCATGATATATATTTTTCAGAATTTCTTATAAATTGAGCATTATAAGCATACAGTACTAATAAGTATATCAATGATAGTGCAATTGAACAAAGTCTGTGGTGTTTTGAAAGATATTCTATGAGAAATCACAAGGCTCTTATTTGCTTATTATGCCCCTTTAATGCCTACAAGATTCAAACTTAGTTAGTTGTGATATTGCACAGATTTGAATAAAAACTGGTTGGGGACTTACCAAGTAAGTAGTCATTGATCTCCACAATCTTCTTCATGGACTGGGATCCAATGAACTGGCCACCGGTAGCACGGGAGTCCACAGCCAGGAGCACTCCACCCTGTATGTTGCATAGAATGTTTATAATGGTAAATGACTAGACATTACCATGACTAGACGACAAAGTATTGAGTTTACAAGAAAATTGAAGGCATTTTAATAGTTTGCTACAAAAAAGGTCTGACTAACTAAAAAGTTTCAGTTACTTTAAACAATTTCTTATTATGATGAATACAATAGAGTTCTAAATTATAGACACTGGAGGCTGCTTATGAAAAGAATCTATGACTTAATTTACTAGTCATAGTTAGAAAAATAATTATTGGGCAGCCATAATTTCTACAGACAGAAACAATGACTTGGGTATTTTGTAGAATCATCATAGTCATTACAGTTTGTAGTAACAGTTAATAGTTTATTAGTAATATACATAGAAACATGACAATCTTACCTGGTAACGGAAGCCAAGAGTAGTGGTACCATGGTCGAACTGGATTTTGATCGCTTTGCCAGTCTCATCGTGCTGGTTGAATTGCGCAAGGGTTTCTATAGGCTGTAAAGACGACAATGACAAAGTTATTCACGAGTTTGAGAGCAAGTTTAAGGGATTAAAGCCATTATAACCTTTACTTACGTTAGCGAAAGGCGGCGTCGCAAGTTGAGTATTGTTTAAGAAGTTTTCACTGTACCCGACGATGTCATTTTGGAATGAGGCAAGTGCGTCAACGGGTTTCAAGTTAATTTTCTCGTTTAAATTGCAATAATCGAGTAAAGCCATTTTTGTTTTGTGATTTCAAATAAACTTTTCTATATTGAATGAATGACAAGCGATTTCTTCAAAAACGCCGATTTGTCAATTTTGACGTTTACCTTGTGATGTTGCAATTTGAAATATTAAAGTTGCCATTACTGTCTGAAACAGATTTAAATTATTTTAGCCAATTATTTTGAAAAAGTAAAACTGTTAGGTTTAATGTGATTTCTTTTTTCACCAAGAGAGTTTATTGCAGATGTGAAAGAGCGCCATCTAGTATAAAACCCTAAAAGTTTTGGATAAATCATACTACTCGTCAACGGATGTCGCTAGCAGCCATTCAAAGTCACTAGTAGTGTCATCTATAATGAAGTAGCAAAACTAAATATGATCTTGCAAAATGTAACAAAGTCAATGTGAAAACAAAAAATTTGGATAGCCAATATTTTTATTTAGATACCAATGTATTTTTAATCCGAAGTCCACTTAGTCGTCAGGTCGTCAATCGTTAAACCCAAGAAACACAAATTAGGAATCGTATCTATCTTATAATTCGTTAATGAATAGTTCGACCGTCAAAAATGATCAGTTGTAAATAAATTCAAAGAATCGTTCAGTCTAAACATTATAAAATTCACCGAATAAGAACTGTGCCTAATAAATAGCGGGGAAGTTAGCAAACCTATCATTACGCTATGAGTCAGGGTTTCGATACGATCTGCTTGTCGATATTATTCGAAGCTCCTCAGTTTAAAGTCTGTCATTATATCTAAGATATAGATAGCGTTTGTATAATTTATATATTAGTCATTAGTTGTTGGTCATTTTGGAAAGCTCGCTATCAAGATGTTATTGTTATGTCGTTGTGGGGAATGTGCATCGTTCGTGCTTTTATGAATGATTTCTGCTTTTGTTTATTTTTTGAGCGTAGATAGGTGCAGCTGAAACTTCAGACAAACAACATACCTATCAGCTGTTTTTCTTCTTCGTTTCGCTGGCCCAAAACTTCCCCACTTCCACGGAGTGGTCGGGGGCAGCGCAGAGGTCAATGTGGCTGCAATTTTGGACGTGGGTTATAGTTTGCAACACAGCTCCGCGATCATACACCATAACAGCAGCTTCGGCACTTTTCTGCTACTGTCAGTAGCAGCAACCTCTACCTACTATTACCGCTACCATTGTTAGAACTTTTTTATTTTATTTTAGTGCCTAACCTGGTGTCAGAGTTTTTACACACAGAGTTATTAAACCTCTGACTTGGCTGTCCATGCCGTCGAGAAATATCTCTCAGGCATGCTGGTTTGGACTGCGGGACTGTTCTAAAGAGATACCGCGGTCCTGGAACACAAAGGGCTAAAAAGGAACATGGATAGGTTTTAGTCAGAACAAGTCTGACACTCGCTTCCGCTGCGCCCAGTGCGGGATTCATTTCATGATGTCACATCTGAAAAAAAAGGCATGCTGGTTTGGTTTCCTCACGATGTTTTCCTTCACTGAAGAAAGTGATAATTATACAATACGCACATGAATTCGAAAAATCAGAGGTGCGTGTCTTGGGCTTGAAACTTGAGACCTATGACTAAGCAGGCCGACGGTCACACTACTAGGCTATCAGTTCACTACTTATGGCAAATACTATCTAAGTACTTACTCCTGCTGCTAGAAAGTATGTTAAAAGTTACCTAGGTATTAGCTGTTCCTAGTCTGCTCACTAATTTAACTCTCTGAAAGAGCTCGTGGCTAAATAATAACAACCGCTCGGGTCGATCTTCAGGTTAAGCCGTGCTTGCCTAGGTTGGTCTGTGGATGGATGACCGTCCATTGCATACCGAGTTTCTTCCGTGCTTCGGAAAGCACGTTAATCCGTGGGTCCTGGCTGTCATTTGTAGATCTTTGACAGTCGTCAGGTAGTCAGTGGCCCAAAAAGTCTGACAACCAGTCTTACCAAGGGGTATCGTATTACCCAGTACTAACTAGGTTGTGGAGGTCAGATAGTCAGTCGCTCCATGTAGAATACTGGTATTCAGCTGCATCCGGTTAGACTGGAAGCCGACACCAAGATTGTTGGGAAAAGGCTAGGCAGATCGTAATGAGTCCGCTCCCTAATTTTATTGGTCGACCAAAAAGCTCAAAGCTCTATTAAGTTTCAGTTTCAGAATTCCTTTCCATTGCGCTGAACATGACACTTGCATCAGAATCATGCAGTTTGTTACAAAGTGTAAATTGGCTTCTTCTGAAAGAGATTGAATGTCCGAAGGATTTACAAATACTTTCGTAAGTGACTACAAATTTCATTCTACACAATGAACAAGTTTGTGCTCAGTCTAGAGACTCAATCGGTCGGACTGCCTCGCTGGTTGGGGTCGCAGGC
The DNA here is from genome assembly GCA_905163415.1 of Noctua fimbriata. Taxonomy (NCBI): domain Eukaryota; kingdom Metazoa; phylum Arthropoda; class Insecta; order Lepidoptera; family Noctuidae; genus Noctua; species Noctua fimbriata. Next base: position 10,575,813 of record LR990935.1, on the reverse strand, counting down.
GCGACTGCTGAGCATGAGGTCCTGGGTTCGATTTCCGGGTCGGGCAAAGTGCTATTGGGTTTTTCCATCAGGAATTTCTCAGTGACAGCCATGGAATCTGAATTTGTGCCCGGTTGATGGCAATACGCTCGCCCCCTATTACATGGGATTTAAACATAACTGGCGAAATGTGGGTGTACTATTGTGTATACCGCTGCCTAACCCTACGGGGATTACAGGCGTGATGGTATGTGATGTATGTTTAATCGATCGTTTCGATTGGTAGAAAACTCGTCTAACACAGATTTGTCTGGGCCGCAACGCCAATGCTATATCTATAGAATCAAGTCATATCACTACTTTTGATATGGAGTTATGTAATTGTGTCAATTTTGCGATCCACTGCGAGTCTCCTGTCTGAAATATTGATAATTTCAGCCTACAAACGTTCACTTCTGAAAATCCAATGATCACTAAGTTAAACAATCGTGACTAGGGCATTATAATTTAAACATTCAAGGCTGTGACTTTGCCTTCATCCTAAGTTGAAAGGGCGGTAACAGCTCAACAAACCATATCTTACAAACATACATTTATCTTAAATCCTAAGGGAAATTAGGAGTTTCTCAAAATTGTGGCGCCAGCATCACCCACATCAAAGGTTTGCGTCAAATAAATTCGGGAATCGTGTAGAGTATCGCGGGAGAGTCACGACTGAGCGGGCAGAGACGAGAGACGCACCTAGCGCACAAATGATAGCCCCGAACTCGTAATTGCGAGTTTTAGGGGACGACTGTTACACCGTTCTGTAATGGGTGGGGTGGGATGATCGTTGTAGGATTGTTACGAGTCTACAGTGCTCCTTCACTTTGGAAGTTTGATCGTCTGAAAGATGTATTAATTTACATTATATTTTTCTGCATCACTGCGGATACAATGGAGGTTTTGGACAAGCTATACGTAATCCAACCAACAGTTATCAATAAATCATACTTATCGCAAAAAAAACCTTTATTTCGACATTGATGCTTTGATTGTGGTCAGATGTTTAGCCTCCAAAACGTCACATGTGGAAATATTTTGTGCTTACCAGACTTCAAGCTTACACTTTACGCAGTACAACTTTACTAGACGCAGTGACAACCCCAAAACGTTCTTCCTTTACGGCCAAACGAAAGGAATGATGCACGTCGGTGTAACATACAGCCTGTTTTAGGATTGATTAACGCATTCCGGCGGTGCATGGTTGCAATTCGTCAGGTCTCGTGAGGGGTGCGGGGTGCAAGGGGAGGGGGTCAGTCTGATTCCCATAGGAAACTGGTGCGACTTGACCACTTGTCACGCGACACGCAACGGTTTTCGGTAGTCCACTGTGGTGACCATGGCTGGTCTTGATCTCGGATTTATAAGCTCTGGTTATGGTTAGTCTGGGCTATCGAAATTAGTGAATTTTGTAATACCAAAACGATATATTCGTTATATTCTAGAAAATAAAAGTGGTGTACTTTGTCAATTTTTTCTTTCAGCTTTGGCATAGGTAGATACATTTCTTAAAGATCAGTTTTCACGAATATATTAACAGATTTAAAAACTATAGGTTGATTTCTTTAAGTTTTCATCTTCTTTCTATTCCTTAGAAAAGAAATATTTAGCAGTAGGACTGCTTAACATTTTATAAAACCTATCATAACATCATTACGCCTGTAATCCCCAAAGGGTTAGCCAGAGGTGTACTATAATAGTATACCCACATTTCGCCAGTTATGTTTTAAATCCTATTGCCATCAGCCGGCACAAATCCTGACTTCGTGCTTAACTTTGCATTTCACTGAACACACAAAAGCCACACTAATGGACTTCAAACAACATGGTACAATTTTTTTTTTTGAGTTATAAATTTCTTTTTTCAGGAAAATCTCAGGACCCCATCACCGCATGGTGTCCCCAACATTAGTGTTAGTGAGTCCTCCCCGGGGCTGCCGGTAATGCCTCGAATTTGATAGGCATCTTAAAGACATCAGTATCAACTTGACAATAAGATTGTAGCAGCCGACATGGAATGATATCGTTTTCATAGGAATGCTAATGTCGTACAGATTGGCAGGGAATTTAGACTGTAGTTATGATAGCTGTGGGATAATGGACAGACTAAAAATTATTGAAAAGGGTTCTAGAAAATTGTTTTTTTTCTGGATTCTTTTAAGCATATAATTTGACATGTATCCTGTGGCTGTTGAAGGGTGGACGTAGTCCATACAAAATCACCCATAATCCTTTGTTTTTTTTTACTTTTTCATATTTATTTGATTGTTTGCCTTGTGTGAGTCCAATAAATACTTTTTCTTTCTGTATTTCAACAGCAAACAATCGCGTGATATGAATTAGATTTAAATCCTACTAATATTATCTATAAATGCAAAAGTTTGTGAGGATGAATGGATGTATGTTTGTTACTCTTTCACGCAAAAACTATATACTGACTGGATTGGCACACAGATAGTTTATAACCTGGAATAACACATAGGATACTTTTTATTCCGATAGTACAATACCGTGGGACAATTACGGGACTCCACGCGGGCATAAGCTAGTAAATATATACATAATGTTTAGATATTAATATATTTGACGAAGTGTTCGTAAAAAAATGTTTGCAAAATAAACATCATCATTTAAACAGCCTTTTCGAACTATTTCCAAACACAATTACATCCCTACATCCCTAGTGAAAATTACTTAACAAAAAACACATTGATAAAATCTATCTACCTTGTAGCTTTGATAAAAGTTATTTCTGCGATGATTCGCTCCCTTCCGTTATTTCGAAGATTCCACCTATCATTTCAATGACAAGTAATAAGAGCTAACAGTTCCGTTCACGGCCGCCAGGGGTCGGTGGCCTGTTCAGTTCGCTAAGACAGTGGCAATCAGTTTAGTGTGTGTTGTATTCTGCGTGGCTTGATTGCAGTAACATTGCCGTGCAGTGGCGGCCGAGAGAAACGACACGCAGAAATAGGAATACCATAAAACATAACATCACGCCTGTAATCCCCGAAGAGTTAGGCAGAGATGTACTTAATACTACTTCCACATTTCTCCAGTTATGTTTAAGTCCTATGGAATATGGGGCGAGCTTATTGCCATCAAATGAGCACAAATTCTGGCTACTACTGAGAGAATTCTGATGAAAAAACCGAATAACATTTAGCCCGACCTGTGAATCGAAACCAGGACCTCATACTGAGCAGTCGTGCAGCTTGCGACCACAGGACAAACGCGCAGAAAATACTGATGTGTGTGCGTATGTGTGTCGTTCCGATGACTGAAAAAAATGTGCAAATTGCTTCATGAGCTTTGGTCGTGGCTGACAAGATACTGAGTAGGTAAGTAGCTTTCTTAATTTTATTTTTTTAAATGCCTCGTTTGTCTAGTTGCTGCAAGCGCTTCTGCAGAGCATGAGAGCCTGGGTTCTGTTCCCAGGTCGGTCAAAATGTTTTTGAGTTTATCCATCAGGAATTTCACAGTAGTAGCTACCGAGGCTGGATTTGTGCCCGATTGAAGCCAATACCTGCCCCACCCTATCACGAAAACTCAAACTTAACTAGAGAAATATGGGAGTACTAGCTTTATACTCGCGACTTCGCACGCGTGTAGTTCGATAGCTGTTCCACGAGATCATACTACCGGGATAAAAAGTATCCTATGTGTTAATTCAGGTTATAAACGATCTGTGCTAAATTTCATCCAAATCTGTTCAGTGGTTTTTACGTGAAAGAGCAACAAACGTCCATTCATCCAGCCAAACAAAAGCAGGATTCATTGGCACACCTCCATGTAGATTCTAATATGTCATGGAAAACACATGTAAATAGTGTATGTAACAAATTGCATCAGTTCTCTTATGCCCTCTACATGCTCAAAAAATTATCTAACCTACTCCATCTTATGGGATACTATATTGGGGATACTCGACTGATAAAGAAATTGCGTTCAAGGCACAAAAAAGGTGTATTAGATCAATATGTGGGATACACCAAACAGATTCATGTAAACCTCATTTCATAAACCTCAAGATATTAACCTTTATATATCTACAAGGCCTCAATTTTAGTTAAATCAAATATCAGAAGCTATGACACATTATAAAGCACATCAGAAATACACTACGTAATAAAACATCCCACACTGCACTACATAGCAATAGTATTTTTTGTATGGGCATAAAAATATATAATAAGTTACCCATAGACATTAAGAGCATTCATTTAATTGGTATTTTTAAAAGAAAGCTAAAAGACTTCGTGATTAAAAAGGCATTTTACTCTATAAAAGAATTCCTTGGAGAAAAGTAATTATTTAATATTAAAATAAGAAGAGTATGATTAATAAAAAATGTTTGAATAATGTTAATTAATATAATATAATGTTAATTGTAATTTTAAGTATGTATATTTTTAAAACCATTTAAATTGCAATGCCTTAACAGGCAACTAAGTTCTAAGAACCTACCTGTTGTTACCATCGTCAAAATACTGTACACTTAGTTCGCAATAAAGAATTTGAATTTGAATTTGAATCCTTCGGGGATTACAGTCACGAAGTTATGTTGCTATTTTTTTTAATATTAAAAGCTTCCCAATCCCATCTTGACTAACCAATTCCACTCATTTCTCTGGCTGTGCAAACGTTTCTGCCCCTATGCGCAGACGCACATTAGGCGTCATATAACGCGGCGCTCTGTGTATCTTGTACCTCGTTTAGCCGATCACCTTTATAGCACCCTTATGACTTAATCCTTCGCTAGAATCACTTCATTTTTAATTACTTACTTATTCAGATTTCTGTGTGTTAATTTTAGGGAATTATTTATTTTTGGCTAGACAATGTTGGACGTGTGTTTTGGATAGGGTTAGACACTATATCTACCAGCCCCTGTAGCATGACCACCGTAGACAAGGATTTCTTCGACGGAAGAATCGACAAAATGACAGATTGGGTCGACACAATGACAGATTTCTTTGCACTATCTGTAATTTTGTAAATTCATTGCCAGTATCTCTGATCAAAATACCAACCATTATTTTAATGCGAAGTACTTAAAGTACATAATATCATATGTACAGCAACTTTATTACTAAAAAGATACACCTACCTAATGTACTCTCATTACAGTTTTCCTTTACTGAATGAGTTATCGGGCAAAGGTAGTAATTACATGCAGCCTATAAACATATGCATATACATAAGTCGTTATAGAACTTAGATAAATCTCCGTTGATCTACCATCTTGCACCGAAAAGATCGTCATTATATGAAATTCGAACATTAGAAGAGTTTAGCTATATAGACTTAGAGGTAGAGAGAGGGAGATAGAAGATAATGATGTTACCCAATGTGAAATACGGTGTAATGTTGCACGCTCCTTATTAATATTCGAAAATAAAGAATGTTGCCATTTGCCCTCCGGGGTGGGGAGGATATTTTTATACTAGTGCTGACTATTGTGGAGTATCGATAATTTTTGTCAAGTGAGGATTAAGAGATTAGTGGTATGATGGCTTAGGTTAGTTAAGCTTAGGTAGCTCACTCCCCCCGCAGACTTGAGGAGGCCTGCAGAGGCAGGCCGGCACTAGATGGGGATCGTGGAAGGTGGACTTAGTTTCCATGATCCCCGGTGCAAATGAGGGAAGGGAACAGCGGGGTGGTTTTTAGTCAGTAAGAGTCTGACAGACGCTTAACCCCAGGGCGGAGGACATCCATGAGAATTTTCCACCACAGAACAAAAAAAAGTTAAATTAAGTTTATTTTTGATGTGATTTTCTGTATCGTGAAGACTCTTTCAGCCAAAGCGAGTAGCGAGTGAGCTGATCTTTCCTTCTGCGTGTTTTTCTTCTACTCTGCTTTTTACCGGCGCGCCGAGTCGAAGTTGTGAATGTCTTTTTGTGTCCAGGGGGAGAAATTAGGTTGGTATATATTACTATTGAACAGTTCTTTATTTATAGCTCAAATGAAATATTTACTTCTGTAATATATTATATGAAATAGCCACATTTACCGCCCCACAATAAGGAAAACATTAAATTCGTCGCTATCAGAGATTATAGAAAATCGACAATAAATCGTTGTCACAACACTAGCGGGAGCAGGCTCGATGGTGAGCGATAGTAGTGGTCGAGCCGCGGGCTGCGTGCGCGCCACCCTTTCATTTTCTAATTATATAACTGGCAACACCGGCCCGTGCGCGACCGGCCATCGTAACTTCTTCAGTTTTGAATTTAGAATTATTATTGCGCATTATGCCAGGGGGGGGACACTGCCTTAATTGACGTAGGCGTCCAATTTTTCACAAAGATACTAGCACCATCTCTTACGAAATCCGCGTAAGCTTGAGAGATTTAGTACGTAAAAAGACATAGATGGTGTTTACGCCAATTATCGCTAGTGTGCTTAAAACCCCTTGTTGATTAGAATGAAAATTTTGTCAAAAATAATAAATATATATTCTAAACAAGAATAAACATTTATTTATTTATTTTAAAAGCATTTTGCAATATCTTTTTTTTAGGTTCAGTTACATTGTCATACAAATTGTTTACAAATATTACTTTATATACTCTGTGGTTTACAAAATGGTCGATACTTTCGAAAGAATACTTTACAGATGTAACAATAAAGATCTTAATTTATAGTTGGTGCAAGTCAATAAACCGGATTTTAGCAGGGAAGCTTACTTTCGAAGGTGAGGATGAAACTAAAATGTATGCTCAAGAATATTATAATAACCATCGCCATAATAAGATCAATAAATGACTTAAATATTAACACAATCATCATTTTTATTTTGTGCTGGCTTTATAAAACATTCAATTTTGTAAACAATAACTGTATTTGTTTTATTTTTATTTTGTAATTTCTTATATTAAAAGTTAATCAAGAACTAAACACGAATTACTATGAAACAAATACAAAATGTTTATAGAACTGGTTTTTATATGGCCTATATTGCAAATTACCCGCCTACCCATAGAAAACCTATTCAATAATAAATACAGTAAAGCTATAGATATATACGTAGGTATGCACCTATAGCTTTTGGGATTAGTTCAGCGGATATAGTACCAGATGGCGACACCGTCCATTATAGGTGTCAAAAATTCTCGAGAGAGGGTTCTCTATTCCATTATTATTACTATACTCTTTGCATTATGCTCTCGCCCGCCGCGATGGACGGACGTGCGTGTCTTTAAGTCGTTATTGTTATTTGTGAGATATGTCCCATAATTTTATGCTCGCGTTTTATGTATGATTGGGTTTATCGCTTAAGTACTATGATTAGGGAAATATTGCGATAAAGTTTTATATCACATAGCTTGCTAATGATAAAGGATAAACTTGGTATATTAGATGTAATTTGCATGTGAGTCGTCTTGAGGTTTACAGTAATATATACTTTGGATAAAGTATGTAATGATATGATATGCAAGAAATATAAGTAGACGTTAGCTTGGAATCCAAGTCTTGGATATTAAATTGGTGTCTGAACTGAATTCAAATAGTAATTAAGGTCATTGCACTTAGAACTCGTTTAGAAATCTATTATGTTCATAACATATAACTCCAGACGCTACTTGAAATTAGTCAATAATATCGCTTCAGGGAAATTAGTTTTTTTTTTTTCGTTGATGACGAGGAATTGATTTTGAGCTAAATTAAGTCACGAAAAAGAAGATGCTTCAGACATTACATCTTCTTTATCGTGTGGTTGGTGCATAACCTGGTGGTTTATGCCGCCCATGGGCCTCTGACTTGGTTTTTCATGCCTATAAGAAATATCTCTGAGGCATGCTGGTTTCCTCATGATGTTTTCCTTCACCGCAGCAAATGTTAACCTTCCTATTCTATTGTAAAGATACAGGAATCTAGTTTCAAACAGCAGCTGCACCCGCATGGAGGTCAAAAACAGTCCCCTGGGGAAGTACGTCCGGGGTAAGTAGGAGTTTATAGTATTAGGATGGTCACAATGATGGTCATTAACACAACCATAGATGCAATAAAACTCAACTAGCTGCTAATAAAATGATGAACTCAACTTTAGCACTAGCTAAATCACGGATTGACGGATACACATTATAATCCTCTGGTATCGTGTAATAGCTATCCATGTTATTCAAATGCTTGCCATTGCCCGCGGGCGGCCGGCTGCGGCGTCAAGTGCGCGCGCATTTGACAGTGACAGGTCAGACAACATGGCGGATCGGCGGGAAAGTGGGTTTTCTTTTTGTGGAAAAAGGAAATGAGATAAAGTAGATGATTGATAAAGTGCATTCATATTTAGAAGTCAGGTTAGAATGTGGTTTCTTTGATTAATCCAAGAAGGTAGACGTAAGTTCCGAAATTGCCATCAGGCAGTGAGCAAATTTTTTGTTTTGATAAAACTCCTCTTTTGCTGCCTGTATGAGGAAGGGCTTAGTTATTTGCTTTGCAGTGGGACATTCAAAGTTCAATTCTTTGTTTTGCCTATTACGCGTGATTTCCTGATCGGAAAAATCTTTTGCTATTTTTTCTCGGTTCGCCAGGACGTGCGGCTAACCGCATAATCACTGGAGCATAGATATATACACATATTTATAAGGTTATTATTGTTTGAGAAGCAGCTGATAGTCCAAGTAACATGTATAATTAACACCCACGGAGGGAACTTAAGATATACCTACTTAATAAGCAGTTTCTCCGACGAAACGCGCATTGATGCGTAGATATTTCCATAACTAAATGATGTGACATTTAGATTGAACTGACTTTACCAGTAAGGTTATCATTAGTACCTCATAAATGCGTTTTGACATGCTATTCTTATGTAAAACTTGGTAATAAAGATTAAAGAGTCATGCTTGCATGTTCGGCTGATACCTGGGTAGTTTCGGTTAGAAGTTACAATCATATAGGATCAAGCGACAATGTAAGTTAGGTAAATTGTCGCTTGATCCAGGGTTGATACAATATTGTTCTTCACTGGACTATTTCAGTCTACTCTCTGTATCCTAATTTACTTTATAGGTGACACAAATAGGCCGAGTACATCTACTGGCGAGCTGTTGGTCGTTTTAATTGAATCCAGACAGGCTTACAATTTTTTGTTATTTATTTCATCACCACTACTCTCAAAAATCCAGTGAAGGAAATCATCGTGAGGAGACCGTAATGTTCGAAGACAAGTGATATTCATTAACCCGCACTGGGCCGTGTGGAGGATTATGGCCCACTCCCTTTTCTTTCTTTTTCTGGTGGTTAGCGCTTAACTTGGTGTCAGAGTTTTTATGCCGCCCGTGGACGTCTGACTTGGGCTTACCTACATGCCGTGGAGAAATATCTCTCAGACTGGTTTGGTTTCCTCACGATGTTTACAATTTGTACTCACACATACTCACAATTTGTCCGACTTACAGAAAGTGGCTTAAAATGTCCCTTACGAAATCTATAGGAGAGGTATAAATATTAGAAATGCGTGTACTCAAACGTATACTTAATTCCATAAGATTTAGTATCTCCACATTATAAGTAGGTAGGTACAGTCATATTTGGCAAGACATACCTATTATTTACTTTCAAATCGTTTGACCTTTTTAGATGAAAACTCAATCTATAGAGTGATTAATCGCTTAGAACAACTGTAATTAAACATTTAACTAAACCATTATGGATTATGTTTTATCACACATGACAAGATGGCGCCTGAAGCAGTACACTAAATGGTGGTTAAAAATCGGTCAAAAGCTCCAATCATGGTCGTAACACGATAACGAGTATATCTAAATGTTTTATTTGTAATTACTCTCATTATTTTGAACAATTAATTGGTGTAATAAGAGTGTAGTTACTGTAGTTAGCAGATTTTATGAACGCTTCACTTTCTTTTTAATTTCTTTATTTAAATGCTGTCATTTCGACAGGATTGGTTGTAGTTTCAGGGAAGGTCGCATCTTAGCAACATGACACAGACTTTTTTTCTGACACAATGTGTTAGCAGAACATAGCTGTTAGGTACTTATGTATCGCTTAGCAAGTAAAAAAATACCGTTTTGAGAGCAGAGACCAATAACGCTCTAACGGTAGACGTTCAATGAATCGAAAGACCCTGCAAAGAACCACACACAACCAAAAACCAAAGTCCATCAAAAACAGAACTGCACAATTTGACAGGAAAAAGCGCGCGAAACCAGTCACAGATAATATCTGGCGCGAGAGACCTCTATCTAGTCTGTGGCAGTCACGTGACCGCCAGCGGGAGGCCACGTGACCGTGTTTACACAGTAATGCGCCCTTTATTAACCCGCACTTGAGGCTGAGGGTACTTCATCAAGATAGGGTGGTAAGCTAATAAGTACTAACCCTAATAAGGTCGGTTGTATATTAAATTTTGACAGTATGGGGGAGTAAAGTTAAGTATTTTGGCGATATGCTTTGTATTCATCAAAGTAGAAGATGATCCCTTGCCACCAGCTAAGCATACTAGCACCTTTCGTTCCATCTTTCTAGAATTTTAATTCCTGTGTGTTCATTATCAATTAAACCGTCTTTTGAAGTCGTGGCTGTCAAAATCCGCATTGATACAAGTCTACGTTGAACTGTAAATTTTAGAGTGATGTGATGCACCAAACTTTCAGTCAGCTGACAGCTGCCTCTGAGGTATGTGTCAATGACATAGAGCAGAGCTCGTATACACATGACCATCTCAGAGGGTTTCCATCTCTTTATGTCTAGGCTGTTGGTCCCAGTGTTGAACAAAAGTTTTCACATATGTTCGGGGCAAATGCTAGCCAGTCCTTTTAAGATTCAAACTCTCTCCTTTCGCCATCGTCACTTTGGTGTAGGGCAGTCGATTGTTTATAGTTGCTTCTTTCAGCCGCATTCAGGAATCGTTTTCAGGTTTGCCCATTAAAAACTCCTAACAGTCAAATAGTTCTGGAACTACTGTAATATTGTAATAAACTTATTGATTTTCACACATAAACTCAGTTCGCAGTTAATATTCTCGAACAACAAATACAGATATTCATATAGCAGAGTGTTCTCTCGTAATCCTGTACGTCAACAGCTCTCTACTCGTATATTGAGTGACGCTTGACATTCGTCGCTCAGGAGGATTAGCGGAGTGAAGGCGGGGTGGATGATGGATGCGGTAGTTTAGTTGAGCATAGTTCGGTGGCACTGTGCTTAAGTTGTAATTGAAATAAAGTCTATGTCAATGATGATCAAATTCAGTGATGTTGATGATGCAGCGCGAACATACACTACAATGATAGAGACATCTTGTTCAGTGATACATTTAAAAGCTTTTATAAGCGGTTATGGCATCCATATTGTTTCCCTATTCATAATCTTTTAGCGATAGGCCTTTCGTTACCAACCAACCATCAACTCTCGGGCCATTCAACTCTCTCCTTGACTAGTCTAAGCTAACCTATGATCCAAATGATCTTAAATCAGACATTATAGAGGTACCATAATGTTCTCTAGGAGTTCCACACGTATACCGTATCCAACTTTACCCGCACAGTTGCCACCCAAAAATGAACAACACGGCTCACAAAACCCTTGTTGATTTTTGTTCTCAGCAAGGGCGATCAGGGCGATCGCGTATTCCGTCCGTTTCCCAAGACTGCGCCTCTCAGGGGACTGCAGGACAAATTCTGCTGATATAAGCCTGTTAGCACCATACGTGGACTAAATTATATGCAGTTATTGTGGAATGGGTGATATTATTTTCTCTGTGTGAGAGTTTTGGACTTCTGTCATGGGTTTGACGTGTGTAGTAAGTAAATATAAAATGGTAAAATTCTCCGAGGTGCTTTTCAAATTCGAAAAAGCGTTCACAGGTTAAACCGTAATCATTTTGAGCAACACTTTCATTGGTTTCTCAGTTCTGAGGAAAAACATTCTGGAATCTAAAGAAATGGGAAACAGAAGACATTCGTCATTTGAGAACAACAATTATCTATTTTGAATTTCGATTTTTGGATATAAAAATTAAAATGAAATTCGGCAAAACATTAGGTTAATAATTTGGGCCCATTATTAACAACCACACTCTTGTGATGATTAAAAGATCAGTCATGATTTTTGATTGAAAACAGCAGAGATTTTTATGAATTCCGAATTTCGCTATGGAGATACTTGACCGAACATCGATCTTGAATAAAGGCCTTGTCTATTAAAGTAGACACATTACCATAACCCCAGAACCGATTCGCCACCCCTCTTATCCCTAAAAAGAGGTCCCATAACTCCATAACTTTATGCATAACTAATATTTATCGGTTTATCTTGCGCATGCGATCCTGCGTCATCAATGTGACGTCATTACACAAGATCTGCATAAATGTCCCCGTGCGACTGTAGCGCCCTCTGGGGAGAGTGGTTAGATGGAGAAACTGTATTGGGTGAGTGGGTTGAAGGAATTTAAATTGTAAAGTGATGTGGTTGGGGTTTGATTTCGCTTGTGCGTTTGTGTTATTGTGCAGGTAAAGCGCAGTAATTCAGCTTATGGGTATTTTGAAATTCAATCTTCAAGGCCTTTTATTTGAGTTAACGAGTCAGTCTAGTGTAGGCTGTTCAATCACACCTCTTGAACCGAATAGATTACTCCTTCTGGGTATGGACGCTATAGGAAGGCCCTAGACAAGTAGCAATCACTTCCAAAGGATTTAGGAAGTATTTCTACAACGACTTTCAAGAGGATCTTTTCGAGAGCTTAAGGTCTAGTGCTTGCAAGCGCGACTGCTGAACATGAGGTCCTGGGTTCGATTCCCTGGTTGGGCAAAATGTTATTAGGTTTTTACATCAGGAATTTCTCAGTGGCAGCCAAGGAGTCTGAATTTGTGCACGGTTGATGGCAATAGGCTCGCCCCCTATTATATGGGACTTAAACATAATTGGCGAAATGTCTTCGGGCGTGGTGGTGTTTATGTTATAGCTTATGTCAGTCTCGTATATTTTTGACTTATCTTATTCTTACCTTATCGCTGATAAAATGATACTTGGCTAAGGCGTCCAGGGAGTCCAGGGCAATAGTGTATTTGGGCTGGCAATGAAAACCAGTTCGCGAAAAACCACATGCCTGAATTTCGTTGTTTGTGATACCATAGCGGGGCATGTATTGGCCCACAGCGAATTCAATGATTGTGTAAACTTGTTTTTCTGTTGTTTTCGTGTACAGTAATAATATGTCACCCCACAGTTATAATAATAATATGCAAATAATACGCATAATTTAGGGTGTACCCGTGTTTTATCTATTTATCTATGGAATTGCTCAATTAGCGATACGAAAGCGATGCAAATCGCGACATTATCTACTCTATGGAATATGTTAAATGATTTATTGTCTTTGGATGGTGTATAATTTGGTGATTTATGTTTGCCTATGGTCTGTGGTTAAGGAACTTTTTTTTTCTTGTCATCGTGTAAGGGGCGGGTTATAGATTATTTTAGCTTTGGCGGCACTATCCACCTGCGCGTTGATTTTTAGAAATACTTATTTTTAGCGGAATAAATGTTGTTGAAAAGTTGAATCTGATGTCACTGTGATTAGCACAGATCGTAATAGTTAAGAGTTTATTGTCTTCCTTCAAGGACGGAAGTTTAGTAAGACGTGGAAAATACATCCCTCTAATTTAACAACTTTATTTCAGAACTTAAAAATAACATAGATATTTTATCCATATGTTTTTTTTTTTTTACAGTAAATTGGCTTGCGTTTGCATGCAACTCGCCTGATTAGAAGCGATGCGATGATGCGGCCTAGAATGAAGCACGCTTGCCTTGAAGAAACCGATTACTCGAACTTAGAAGAGATCCAGATTATAATGATCGGGAAATAAAGAAGCCGGCAGTGCATTCCACAGACTGGCTTTTCGCATAACGTGGAAGCAAAGGGCTTTGTCCGGGTCATGTAATGGTCTTTGAAATTTAGACAAATAAACCTTGTGATTAGGCTTATTTTACACCTACTTTAGTTATTTCCATATTTTCGACTTATCCTGAAAAACAAACGAGGCATTAGAAAATAAAATGTGTTGCTTTTAACCCTATCACTGGCGCCTTACGTAGTGACACCCAACTCCCATGACCACACGCGTTTGATCCTCCAGACATTAGAGCCTCGTCCTTAAATATTATTTTTATTACGGTCACACATTTATAACCATTAGCGGCACAACAAAAACTGTAACAAACCACTAATTTCACCGAATCTATAAAAATATATAAATCAAAGAAAAAAGTAAACACCACAGACTATTAATATCTCTATCCTTATACTTAAGTTCGGAAAAGACGATAATTACAGTTCACGAACGTCGGGCTTAACGTTCGAAAATTAAAAGTTGTAACGTTCAGCCAGCACGTATCATTATGTTTGCATTATTTTGTTCTTATTTGTCGACCTGAGGTTAAGTTGGGTCACGACACATCCCAATTAAGGGTGATTAGGCGTCGAAATTTATTGAGTGCGTTTCTGAACGGTTGTGGCACCGCGGCCTCTTTGACTCGTGGGTGTCGTGGCGCCAAATTTTTTTTTAATATTTTATTTTTTTAATGTGTTGAGTTGCGAACATGGCCTTCGAAAGTTTGTCGAATAATGCCAGTCATCGATTTAATCGACGCCACGAGCGAGTAATAATATTTTTATTATTTAATGAGGCTGCTTTCTCTTATGGGCGTTGTAATAGCCATTAGGAGTGTGTTATTAAAGTCATAGATTTGACCTCTACTCTATATTTTTTGTGCGTAGCTGCGTAGGTGAAGATTTCACGCTCTTGTTTGGTGTGTGTACATTTTTAAGACATTTACTTCCTGAACTCTCGTCTTCCTCTTAGCACAAACTCAGCTACGCGAACCGCTAACTGATAGATACAGTCATAAGTTCATCAAGATGGAAGGATTAACTCTCATTAAACGACTTAATTCTTTTAAAATAAGTGCACAGCTTAATCCTCAATGATGACATTTCTAGAAGAGTAACCTAAGAAAAAATTTAAGCAATATTTTCGATGTTCATCCAAGTATCAATGAAGGTACAATAATGAACAATAATAGATTCCGAACAAATTAAAAACAATTTTAATTCATAATAGCAGGCAAACCTTATAAACAACTGCATTTGCAATGATGCACGGCTTGCATAATAATGTATGCAAATTGTATAATCTGTGCGTGTGTCTATTACGCTGTCAGGTAAATTACGCGGGAAGGTAGTTTGTCACCGTTTGACCCCCCGCCCCGCCTACGTAGTACGGTAATCATAGGTCGTAATCATTGACCTGGGTGTTTGTAGTTTTATGTTACGCTACGACATGACGTCAGAACTTCTCTTTTTTAAAATAATTTCTACTGCTGGACTGTTGAGGACTTGAGGGAGGCCTTTTTCTAGCAGTTGAATAGAAACGGCAATATAAAAACACAATTGTGCAAAAAGGCTCTTTCATAACCAGAGAAGAAAGTAAACGAAGGTGGTTTTGAGGAATAACGGCATTATGCAACTAAGGACAGTCTATTTTTTAATTCTAGCGATCTATCAAATATTTTAAAATGCGGCATAAACATTCTGTATATAAAGTTGATTTCGGGGCAGCTTAAACTGCGACGTTTTTCCATGAACAACCAGTTTTCAATGATTTTCAAATCTCAAGACAAGTTATATCGCTGTAACTTGACGCACTTCACGTAATGTAGGTAAGTCAACGATGTCCTCCACCATAATAACTGATAATATTCTCTGATTATCAGCCTGTAGGTAATTTATTGCAAATCAAAGGTAAGCCTGCTATCTTATTATCTAACCATATATTAAATATGCATAGGAATAAAAGACAATTGCTCGTGCCTTTGACGTGCAAATCAAAATAATATGACGTTTCATGCCCTTGTCTATGGTAAAGGTGTAATTTTGGCGGGAAATTAGTAGTTCTGTGGATGTAGTTATTTTGCCGATTGCGTAATTGCGCAGTGTTTCGTTGGGGGAAACCATTTCAATTTAATATTTTACGGATTTACTTTTGTAATGCGCCGTACTAACTTACCTGTAATAATGTAAGTAAGAAAACACTCAGACACAGTAATAACTTTTACTATATCAGAGTCTTCTTCTTAGCGTGTCGACGACAATTTAAATTGAGTCGGTCCAACATTTTCAAACCCTCCTCCTTCCTGTGATGTGCAAACAAAAGGACTGGCAGGACACGATATTAAGTGTTCCATCGTTCGTGGGGCAACACTACATTTAAACTTCAGGGCAGAGTCATCTTTGAATCTCCACCTGTGTCAGAGTGAAAAATTATGATCACCTTCTTCTTCTTCTTGCTTCTTCAGCAAGTCAAGTACACAAATACTTCAGGTCGTGGTATGTGGTACTCTACCCACATTGTAAAATCTTATGCAATAACGAAAACAAGATTTTATATAGGTACATTCATTTTTATTACTTATCAGGCTCACATTCATAGTTATAATTTCGGTATTTTACAGAAGTCCACTTCTCTTAAGAGAACATGGGCAACACAATTGCTTGCCACAATCTTTTAGTTTCATCTTTCCTTACGAATTTTTCTTACATTTCACACCCTTCTTATTAGATTTGGAAGCTGCAGGGCCATAAACATGGCGGCCACAATAGCTTTTAAAATAGTTTATTCAAATCAGTAAGTCAAGAAATTGATAAGAATTTTCCGTCAGAGTAGTCCCGATCAAAGATCACATAGAAATAAGACGTCGAATGTATGGCATAATGGCATCGAATTAAACGATGTTTTCCCGTCGCACGGCTTGGCGGCATTTAGATAAGCGGAGCTCTAATAACACAGGTTTGAGATTTAACGCACTGTTAGTGTCGGTGTCCACGAACTGCTTCGATGAAACGCTTCTGTTAATAGAAGGTAAAGATGCTTATGCTGGTAGTTGGAGGAAAATATTGATTTAGTTCTAGACTTCTACAACTGTACCTTCAACTAAAGTGGAATTGGTATGACTCGCTAATTTTTTTCGCATGAAAAAGATTTTTGACGAAAAATGTACATATTTCAATATAATTTTTTCAAATTTCAATGATCTCGTCAAGGTAAGGAAGGCATTATGCCTATGCGAAATGCCAATGTTAATTTTCACTGTCGCCTGTAAGTATCTATCTTTGTATCTGTTTAGTTTAATAAAACTATTTACCGTCCATAGGAGTTTAGAATGATGAAAATTTCTGTGCTCGACCGAACTGATATAGGTACCTGAAAGTTTAGATGTTAAATTGCCTTTAAAAATACAATGCTTCAAAAACCTGGAGCACCCCGTATACCCAGGCTTCATATCAACTATGAGAATATTGTCGTATATGTAGATAATGGTCGAGTAACGGTGTTTATATCGGTCGTATGTTCAAATCACTACAACAATGCTGCAAACCCGAAGCAACCCGAAGCAGCCCGAACTAAGGCGAATCAACTCGTGTACCCAGCCCTCACATCAACTATGCTAATTGTCGTACATGAGATAAGGATCGAGTAACGGTGTGTGTCGATTGTGGTGCTCCGTAAACGTCTCTCGGTTATAGTTATTAGAGCGGCGCGTGCGCTGTCCGGCGAGGTGCGGGCGGAGTGACGTAATTGTGCTTAGACAACTTTAGCAAACTTTTCAATTTCTTACAAATGTTTTAAAGGCGAAAATTTGTGAGAATGGATGGATGGATGTTTGTTACGCTTTCACGCAAAAACTACTGACCGGATTTGGATGAAATTTGGCACACAAATAGGTTTCTATTAATCATTAATCTGGAATCTAATAAAATTAATTAATCTGAATTAACACAGACTTTTTATCCCGGTATTACGATCCCATGGGACAATTACCGAACTACAAGCGGGCGAAGCCGCGGTTTTAAGCTAGTCTATGATAATTTGCAAGACTACGCCTCTGTTAAGCGACCATTTATTCTTGAAAAAGACAAGAAAATACAACGTTGACGTACTGTCCTAATTAATAACGTCGATGCATATCAAGAAAATACGGCCCCACCCCATCACTATTTCCCTCTCACATAAACCTTGGCCCAACATCTCACTAGCCCACGCGCTAAGTTTTAGTGGCGTGCCGTCGATACGTCGACTGTCGATATGTCATAGATAACAGATGATTTATAAGCAGTTATTACACGCCGGCTTTCTCTATGCTTTGTCTCTATTGGCTGTATAAATAGCTGTCTATGGTGATGAGTTGCTTCTCTACGGCGTTACGATTAAGTTTTCATGTGGTGGCTGGAAATTGATAAATGAAGAACTGTTTGTATCGTCCAAGTTCATCGCAGGACGATACATTGCGACCATTGACTAAATTATAACTTTTGATAACCTTAACTTTTAGCGTTACCGAAAAATTGATGGCATGAAATGATCCTATTTACTTTTCACCTTGTTACTTTATATATCTAGACCTAGTTTTACAAAATAACTATAAGAATAAACCTCGTCTCTTAAGATGTGAAAAAATAATACTGTCAGAGTCGTGTAGTGAAATAGACATCAACGAACTAAGCTTTTAATGATCAGAAGACTCGAAGGTTTCTAAGTATATAATAGTCTTTCCAAGGGGTTCCGTATTGGGCTGCGGGACTGTTCGAAAGAGATACCGCGACCCAGGAACACAAAGGGCAAAGAAGGAACATGGATGGGTTTTAGTTGGGTTGTGGAGGTCAGATAGGCAGTCGCTCCATGTAAAATACTGGCCTTCAGCTGCATCCGGTTAGACTGGAAGGTGACCGTAACATAGTTGGGAAAAGGCTAGCCAGATGATGAAGACTCAAAGTTCCGTTTTAAGACACACACTCTATTCAATACCAATTTCAAGCCGTATTCCGTTGCAAAACACTTTTGATGACTGTATCATTATAAAAGAACAAAAAGTACTTGCTAAAAAAAACCCAAATTACACGTTTCCACCCCTAACTAAATGCATGACAATCGATTGTACCACAGATATACATAATCACGTTAAGGCCACCGCTGTGGCGCTAGATTGGCACAATTATGAGTTCCGACGTACTGGGGTGGCAGACGTGGGGTCATGCTATTGTCACCACTAGGGTTTTGAGGGGTCATTAGATATTCAATTGTTTTTTTGTGAGTAATGATTAGAATGAGAATGTGGTAAAGAAAGGAGGTATCCTCAAACCAGTATCTATTATTACAAAGAACAGGCTCATTTCAGATTTTGAAATCCTGTATGGCCTACAAGTCATTGTTCCGAGTCTGGCTGTTGGTGTACGTGAGTTGAAATGTTTGTGAACGCACTTGCTATTCAGGGGGAAATCCTAGGGTGGCACTAAAATAATGCGTTTCTTTTAAATAATAATGCACTGATGTCATTTTTACTCCCACCGCTGAGCCAATCGTTGGTCATCTTACAGTGTGCTTTTATTTTGTTTATAAGTTCATTTAGGTGTCGATTATATATTAGCGAAAATGGGGATTATCACCGACGCGGTCTGCCAATTTTCACCCTTATGCCCTAAGTAATAAGATGTAACACCAAATCCTTCCAGGATTTTTTAGAAGATTGTGCTCTTGTTAAGACACCTAGATCACATTATCATCATAGGCACCCTTGATCCGCCAACTGCAAACTAGGTACTTGCTTCTTCTTTTTTCTGAACACCACATTGATCAAAATTGGCACAATTTTCGATGCTAACGTATAAGGGTGTCAGAAGGGTGGGCAGGTTCCATTGTCGCCCACCGCGCACCATTGTTGAACCCTTTGCGAATAGTCATTACTTACATATTGATTGTTTTTAATAAATGAGGAGTGTGGTTGCCGTGTTTGGGGCTAGTATATTCATATATATATTTTTTTAAATTATTAGTAAGTAGGTATTTTGGATAGATCGGAATATGAAATGCATCAACCATACAAACCAGCAGCTGCTGCAGTGAGCACCCGATATTGATAACGGCCAATTCTTTTTTTATAGGGATATCCATGGACTGGGAACATTATACCCCCGTCTATGCTATGGTCGCTATGAACAGTCATCATCATCTGCCTAGCCTTTCCTAACTATGTTGGGGTCTGCTTCCAGACTAACCGGATGCAGCTGAATACCTGTATTTTACATGGAGCGACTGCCGTTAGTACTGGGTAATACGATACCCCTTGGTAAGACTGTTTGTCAGAATTTCGGACCACTGACTACCTGTACGGACTGTCAAAACCATGAGCTATAGGCAGTATCTTAGCATTATTAGAAGGCATAAAAATCAAAAAGAAAACAAATCGTGTTCTTAAATTAATTTTAACAGTGTCGAGAATCAGTAACGGACCTAGCAGTGACGAAGGTTCCATAGAACTCGATTCCTACCGGATTCCCTTTGAAAAATGGCACAAGCAGTATTCTATAGACAAATAATATAATCACATTAAAGGTATTATGTACTCCGGCTTACCTCTTATAAAAATTGAATCTTCGCTACTGGGACCTAGGTAAATTAAAGTTATAATCAAATCCCATTTTATTTCAACTAATTACATTGCAAAATTCAATCTTATTGGTTTGTTCTTCGACGGGATAACGTAAGTAAGAGCTCTATGCTCCCCCTTCACAAATATATGTAGTAAAGCTTGAATGACACATACAAAAAACTAATGGAGTAAAAAGCTGTATATTAATTGCCCTCAAAAATCTGTTATTAGCTCGAGGACCCCTTATAGGGCTTATCGTCCGATTAGCTAGGGGTCACCACGCCCTGCCATACTGATTTTGTTTTTTAAGTACGATAGTGATGTCATTAAATCGATATGATAGAGAACGTAGGCAGCTTTGACAATTCGCAATTCGAAATGCAATAAGAAATCTGTTTTTTTTAATAATAATATTAGAATTTCGAATTTGAACGAACAAATCGGTAATGAACAAAACTTCTTGCATGAAATGGAGTTCATACTTGATTCCAGACCCCAAGTTGTTTTAAAATCGATTAGAAAATCGATTTTTATGGGAAGTAAGAAAATATGCTTAACCAAAAAATTTATGCTCGATTTTATCGATAGTTAAATTTGTCCCCTCACTTAATCACAAAGAATTAAACAGTAATATTATTTGGACAACAGTTAATCTTTCTTTGATCTTCAAAGGGGATGTATTCGCCCAAAGTGAATTAGAATATCATCTCGAATTTTAATTAACAAAAATGTTCTTGAAACGAACATTATTCTCTTTTATTTTATGTTTAGAAGTTAAAATATTTGTTTTTATTAGGTACATGAATGGAAGGAATTGATTTGTTTAAATTAATATTGACGTCTTAACGTAGGTGGGTTAGCTCTTTGATGAGTGAGCCTTCATTTAAAATATTCCTATAAACTTTGTGAAATAATATTTGTGAAGAAGTTATAAATTCAGAAAAGGATGGGACATCGTATTACCATAGGAACTGCTAAAAATTACCCAACATCAAAATAGATGTCCATAATTTTCGTGAAAAGTTTTAAATAGAAAAGGATGAGACTAGAAAATCTACTGATGAAGCTAATACTGAACACTGTTTATTTGTACGGGTTCTTAGATATCTCAAATAATACAACCCAATTGTAATCTAGGTGAGTTCTATATCTATCATAATAATAAAATTTATTAAAAAATATAAGATACTACATTTACAGTTTTTCTTAAATCTATGTCTATTTCACCCATGATTTGTGCCTGAACTAGGTAATCCTGTTTTTCAGGCGATTGAAGGTTACATTAATTATTTAAATTATCATTTGAATCTTATTGGTACCTATGTAAAAACGGTATATATAAATAATATTATCTTAACTTAGCTAACTAATTAAAAATAACAATAATACGTACAATATTTACTTTAGCACAAGTAATAACTTAACTAACAACATCTTACTTACCAAGGAATCGAAACTTAAAAGTATAAAGGCTCTGCCATATCTTTACGGGCAAATTGCGGATCGATGGACACTGATAGATAGACAATTAAAAAAAAGAAAAAATATTACCAAAAAGTTCCAGTACATTACACTGCATACAGATTGAAATTCTTAGTTTGGTATTAGAGAGATAAATACAATAGGTTCAATTCAACCTCCTCCCCTATACTAGGCTTGGCCTCTATCTTTTTTTGTTTGCTTTTCTGGTGTCCCACTGTTGGGCCATGTCTTAGGGGTCAAAATATTTTTAGTATAGTATCTTTCAGAGTACGGTACGGGGCCGGGAACACAGTTTGAATGAACTTTAAGCTGGTACACTAAGACATCCCAATTAGTCTGAATTCCGTGAATTCTATGTTAACAGTTGTTATTTGAGAAGGAAACCTCAAACTTCACCTCACTGGCTAAACTAAACACAAACTAAACAATAACAAAGATTCCATAATGTTTACTTTCATAATAATATCTCGAAGGATAGCAACAGTTTGAATTTAGACTGAGTACAAACTTTTGGTGATTGAAAACTTAACAATGTAAACCTTTTTGGTAAAAAATGTTAGTTTTGTGGTTATTATCAAAGGCTTACTTTCATAGAATCCCTCTCCAAACTTGGTTCTATAAACAAAGTATGATACACTTTTTTGACTTTAGGAATTTCGCAGTCCTCTGTTGATGGCAACAGATAGTAGACCCGTAACATAAACAACGGTTACGGAATTTAAACATTACTGGTGAAATGTAGATGCTTTATAGGAAAAACTTGTGTGATTTTGTGTAATTTTAGATCACACTTTTGTCCATGTAGATAACATTAACATTCCGTAGCAAAAAGTTGAAGAAGCAAATAGAAAAAAGTTGCTTTGACTGTGGAAGCCCTTGAAAAAAATGCTATAATTTCTCAATCAAAAAACCTAAGGTGTTCCAAACAGTTCTGTATCATCAAAATTCACACGAAACAAAAGATCATACAAAGTATTATCTCCCAAAAACAAAAAAAAACTTAAGGACGTTTCGACTCTCAAAAAGCCCTTAAACAGGGAACGAGGTTAAGGAACACCCATAACAACGCTGATTACACGCAAAATGCCTGAAATATCCGAACGCGTCCGCCTGGCTGCATGCGTGGAATACCTTGAACAACCAAAAGCTAAAGAAAAGAGTATTTGGAGCGAAAAAGTCGTGATAGTTATTCAAAAAAGGAACGCTGGGCAATTACTGGCACGCGAGCGGGCAGTCGCGCGCCCGAAGCGGGTGCGTACACACTGGTTTATGTGAGCAATAAGATTTTCAATTTATTGTTTGTTTTACGTGACAAAAACGTCTTGACGTGTTTATGAGTTGAGCATTAATTTTATTTCCATAGGGAAATAGTTTTAAAAGAATTGGTGTCTGCTGGAAAAAATAAACGAGGATCAAGTTAAATATTAAATGATATGCGATTGGAGAGGCATGTGTCCAGCAGAAGAATGCAATGGACTGATGATGATGATTAATGGTGATACGCGCATAATATCTTTAGAAACAATATTCCCTGATCTAGAACTATTGATGAAAATGTAAAATGATAGTTGATTGTTAATTCGGTTTCTAAGGACCAAAATAACTTTTCTAATACATAATTACTTTCAGCCTGTAAAGCTGTACATAAAGAGAGGAAACTAAAGTTACGATTGCTTGTGCTTTCTTTTGTAGGCCTGATTATGAGTATGTATCACACATCTTTACCAAGTCTCGATCCCAAAACCTAGTAGAATTCATGTTTTCGCAAAAGAGTTCAAGAAACACAGCTGTCGTAACATTGTCTGAGTCTTGATCTAGAATATTTTGCCAAAAAAGCGATTGCTCCGCAATCGGTGTGTCCGCCGGCTTAGGTCGTCGGTCGTCGTGACCGCCGCAAGCCGTTGACGGATCGCCTCCCCGCCCCCCGCCCCCCCCCGCTTCACCTCTACTACCTTGTATATCTGGGCGCCTGGTACCGGCCGCTTGCTGATTTGCTTCTGGCCTCGCCTATTGTGGGGCTAGAGAGTAATGGGCTATTTATTGCCCCACTCGCTCAAGACTGAAGTGTGCTGGATCATAGGACCAGTCTATTATTTCTGATAAGTTTATGTTATCGTTATGTTTTCTGTCTGATAGGTGGAAATTAAATAAATCTTTTAACGCATATTGATAAGTCCAACTTTCATCAGAAATGACATAAATTACAAGAATTTTACCTAGTTATATTGTAATGTAAGAGGAAGGATACGCTGGATGCGAGTCGCACGGGACCGGTCAATGTGGCGACACTTGGGGGAGGCCTATGTCCAGCAGTGGACGTCTTTCGGCTGAAATGATGATGATGATGATGTAAGAGGAAGATTGATTTTGCCCATTATCGACGAAAGCCACGGAAGACGGTGCTGCTCGTTTGCCTAACTGAATAAATCTTGGTATGATAACAAAGATTGGCTTGCCACTTAAAGTTCTTGAGGATCCAAATACTAATTTGAAAGGCTAGCAATAAGAAGCTGTCGTAAAACAATCTCAATTACAATTTCAATGGTTTGTTTCTTTTGAGTATTCACTAAAAGTAGGTAACTTCGTTAATGAGGATTGTTTTACAAAATCGGAGACACGCCACTCACTGTTTAACTTGGAAGGAAATATTTATTTAGAAAGGTAGCTATGAAGTTAATTTTATTACAGAATTTGCTTTGTATTTCTGTGCAATGTGACTGGAGGGAGTTATGGATCTAAAGTTGCAATCTACCGTTGGTGCTCTATGGTTTAGATACAATCCTCTTTCCTGACAACAATAGTTCATAAACGGTAACTAGCATCCGAACTCCCGCTCATTGTAGCAAAGTTATTACAGGGGGCAGATTGTCTTATTCCAATACGAGTTCTAAACCAAATAGCCCCAGGCTATACGGTCCCCTCGACACTATAAAGAACCCAACACAGGCTGACGTACCAATATCCGAATATGTTCCAATTAAAAATAAAACCTATTCTTTTTTCGAATCCGATGACGGGAAACGGTTGCAACGCAGCTGGAGTTTGGCAAGAACAATTGACGAAAGTAGACGCACGTGACGTTTTAAAGGTGTTTGGGTTTTTTGAATTTAGAATTCTTGGAAAATAGACCTTGTAATGGCATTACGCAGATTTGGATTGATCGCACACAAATTATTGTTTTACTCTGCATAAAATCTAATCAGCCATAAAATGTTTTGCACTTCTAGGACTCGATATTCTTGCCAGTGAGTGAGGTTGACCATCACGCAGCCTCAATAAGTCTTCGTAAATTAGTATTTTACTTTGCACAGACATAGATAATCTTATCATCAACCTTATGATGTTATGTCCACGACTGCTGGTTCTGACAAGCCTTCTGTGTGTCAGAGGGTAATTTATGTAGTTGCCAAAATTACCAAACAAGGTAAGTACAGAAATCCTGTCCTCCATAAACCGATGTTACAGACAAGCCATTAATCCTTTAGCTACGCAAAAAAAAAACTTAATTCGAAATTCAAATCTCCCCAACTTGGCGAGTGCGTTCGGTTTAGCCCGCGGTTATTTACTCAAACTGAACGCGACTGCGTTTCTATGAAGCAGGGATTATAGCGATCCTTCATTACCTAATGGCACAATACAAGGGGCTGTTGCACGATTTAGTTTTGGCAGCATTGCTTTGATGGTAGTATATTATGTATTGTTAATCCTTAAGTTAGAATGTGTGTTCCTTGCTTTACATAAAAGTGAAAGTTGGCCTACGTCTGTAATATGATTCGATCTTTGGGCAAGTTTTATCTTAGGCCATCGCCTTAGATGGCTCTACCACGATACGCTTCCGGTAGGAAAACTAGGGTCAAATTAATGCCACTTCAAGATCATGATTACTTACTTTATCATCCTGCTAACTGGTACACAGCGGCTGTATGACAAAGACCTACATCTTTATCCCTAATTAATTAAACAAATTCAACGAACGAACGTCTCAATCCGGCAACTTATCAGTGGTATCTTGGTACAGCAGTGGTGCCAACATACCGACTACAAGCAACATGCTTGTTAAGCGCGCGGCGGGAACCCGGCGTCCCGTCGAGAGCCGCCGCCGCTACCGACCGCTCTTATTTTGAATTTCGAATTTTATTTCGACATATTGATGCGGTCGTAACGCTTCTGTATTAAAAATAGGTCGATTATGTATTAATGTAATTTGTTGATGCAAATGAAGAGTATTTGATGAAGAAAAAAAAAATTGAATTTTCAATAAATTAAATCAGCTGTAGGAAGGAACAGGACTGCTTAGGGCCAAGACAAAGTGACATTCTATCAGCGATTTAATAACGAAGATGGCGGCATCAAAATTGAAATGTATATTTATATATTGTATGTGCGGGAAACAGTATCTTGTTGTTGCTGCCTGTCAGGATCAACTGGTAGATGCTGCAGAACCTCCTTAGTCCGCTTTACGAGTAATACGGGCTGAAAAAATTATGGAAGAAGCGAATTCCTAATTTTTTCCGATGAAATCTTTGTCATTACCTTCCAAACAAGCAACACCCTTGAAAGCTCGTCAGCATTCAGCAACACATGTTAGAATATTTGGAAAGCTGCGTTCTCCGCAGAGCAGTGATTAAGACCTCTTTTGTAGTGTTGTTCTAAAACAATGACCTGTGGGGTCGCAATGCCGCAGCATCGACAATTTGCAATGACTTGAATAAATAATTGGGGATGTGGTGATGAGGTATGAAAGCAACAGATTGATATCAAACCGAAAGTGTTCCTTTTGGTCTATAATTCTACATATATGTTACCAATCTCTTATTATTGTTTCGAAAATTAGTAGAGATTTGTAGAATGATTAGAGATTGCAGTAAAAGGACACGGTTGTCTGACTTCCCTACGGAACCAGTTCCGACTACCCTCTAATTTGTTTTTCTCTCTTCTTATTGGCGTAGCTATCCTGTATTTGCTTCTGTGTATCCATACCTTATTGTAGCATACTTTCCTCACTTGATGAATCTTCTTTTCTTCTTCTTCTGGTGCCTCTGCGATTACTGAAGGTTGCCAACCAACTCCAAATATTCCTCCTTTCTACATTATTATCGATCTTTATTTTTAAAACATTTAATATCTTTATTAAACTTGCGTTGGTCATGCATAACGCGTTTTATCGGTACGTGTATAATCACTGCGATCACCCTCCTATCGGGCTGTCACCCTCGGGGTGCACCTCAGTGACGGGGGTGACGTTGTTTAAACATCACTAGTGGTTACATTTGGAAATTCATTAACTGACTGGACTTAATTGTTTGGTCATGATTATTGTTCTCGTTCAATGCATGGTTATTTTTTTTGACTGCATTATTTCTGCTTGAATGTCGTAAGGTGATATGGTGCTTTGTTATGTCGTAAGGTCGTCTGGCACAGCTTTGCAAAAATGTATCTGTTTCTTTTCTGAAACTGCTAGCAATTAACAATACCTGCATAAATATATTCATGCAATATTGTTTATTAAATCACCAAGTATATCTTCTCTTCCTGTTCTGATTGTTTTGTTTTTGCAGATGTCACATAAGTTTCGCTTTGAAATTCTAGCTCAGACAAATTGGCTTTTTCTTTCATTCCACACTCGAATGTCCAATCATACGTCTCAACTAAATTCGCAAGAGCATCGATCATCTCTTTGATGACGTCACACTATCATGCTACCGCAGCCTCATCATCAAAATCTTCCAAAACAAAGCCCCTATCATCTCCTGTGTATGTTTTACCAATCAATCAAGTTCCAATCAAAATTCACCCTTATTCTCTTTTAGACAATGATCGTTACGGATTTATGAATTAGCGTATGCTGCTAGTGTGTGTCAAATATATGGATATGATGCCGCGGCCGCGTATCGCCGGCGGCGCGCCATCTGTCAACGTTTGGAGAACTACGAGCAGGGATGTGCTGGGATACTCGATGTTTTATTTATGTGGTGAGTCTGTGTATTTCCTAATTTTAGCATGCTTTCGTTGAAGGTGATAGTATTCGATGAAGAGCTCATACTCATGGAATTGTAAATTATTGAAGTCAGTTAAACTATTTTTTGGTTCTTAAGTACACAATCTTTTCGCTTCGTCTGTGTTGTCAAAAACAAGGCTTAGTTATTGAAAAAAAAAAATAATTTAGGAGGAATTTTCAGTAGTTGGAAAAGCACCAGGAATAAGAAACAATATTTAAAACTTGTGTTGAATTCGGCGATGGTGTTGCAATATCGATGACTATAGTGATGTTCCAACAGTTTGCACCATTAAATAATTCATGTTGTAGTTTTTACTCATCACTTACGACTGGTACACAGTCGACAGATGGCGGTGTTTACTGAAAATTAACTGTCAAATGGTGTGTGAAAACATTCACATGGGAACGGCAATTAATGGAAATGAATGAATCATTTGAATGGGAGCTTTCTTGGAAAAAAATGCTGTTAACTATTTATTATAAATTGAAAATAATCTGTTTCAAAATGGCTTATGTGTGGATAATGTCAGGTAGTTTTATCATATCTACGTAACCTGCTATGTAACTGTTCTATAATTTTATTCCTTTGGGTCCATCGTCTTGTAACATTCGAAATTAACACTCTATTTAATACAAAATAAATCCATAACCATCCGACCCCAGACATATTAATCAGCCACTTCTACACCACAAATTAATTCTTTATAAAGCCTACTTGGCAAACACCTGTATATTTCATGGCTCCAGCTAAATTAATACGAACATTATAACTATAATGGCAGGAATTCAATTATTCTGTGCACCGAACATGCGCGCAGCGTGGGCCGGTAGCGTGCGCAGTACATGTGTCTGACCATGGACAAAATGTTAAAAACATATTGATATATTGTTTGATGGGGTGGGTACTAAGATATATGAGTAGTAGGGACAAAAAAAGATGTCACGGTTGGTATTGACAAATTGAATAAGGTAATCCAAGGAAAAAGAACTTATGGTCTTTTTTGCGTTTTTCTCTTAACCAATGCTACTTAGGCTTTAAAGACAGGCCCTATTTTGATGGTCCTGATATGCAAAAACTCTTTTGTAGTAGCTCTCAAATGGGCTTAGCATTTGGTACCTAATAAGTCCATAATTTTTGAGTTTAAGATTCCATTTCCCTTCTTAGCAAGCAGGAGACAGAACAGAGCAAGGCCAATAGGCCCAAAGGGACTTTTACAACTGGGATAGGCTCAGACCGGAGCCTAGTACCACGGTTTTAAATTATTTTTATATTAATACATAAAAGTGAAACTGAAACTTCTGAAAATAAATATAACAGGTCACAATTTAAGGGTCCTAAATTGTGACCTGTTATATTTATTTTCAGTTGCTTTTGTTATTTGACGTTTCCATCATCGTTATTATCTACTGCTTATATAATATTAGGGACATTGTCTAGGCCTAAAGATCCTGAAGGCTACAATATAATGCCAAATAGCAATTTCCACTTGAAAGGAAGCCTTCCCCTCTTTCACTTCAACGCCTTGTCGAGTCATAGCTTTGATTTCAAAGAAGACATCACATTTTCTCCGTATTCTGACGTTGCTGTTACGTGAAGTCAGATCTAAGCCTTGGAAAACTGCGGCTGTTAGTTTTCTGACGGAAAACTTCAAGGTCGTTACTTTGATGACATTTCCCCGTCTAAAGATCTCTACGAATTTAGGTTCTAGCTGTGGTAGTTTGAAGACATTTCAATAAGATTGAGGTCACTACGGTAGGCTGATTTACTGGGAACTATTAAAAGAGGAAAGGATACCAATCCTTACCTATAGTTTAAAATAACGTAGAAAAGACTATGAAGGTTATAATTCTTTTAGTAGGTTTTGAAAAAGTAAGCACTTGAAATTAGACATTGGTGAGTAATACCGTCTGTTACATCTCTAGAAACGACTATATTTCCTCTTATTTAGTATGGGTAATTCTTACATTTAAAAAAATTTCATTGGTTATAAAAGTGTTGTAACTCACGAATTTTCATTGCTCTAAATAAACTGTATAAAGCGATCACGGCTCAAGACTGATTTTATACCTCGTGATGAGACACAAAAAGCTACAACTTTACGAGTGTTCCCGCCATGTAATTGAATAACAAGATGGCGGTATTAGGCTCTGTACAGACTAATTGTCAGTTTATTTCATAAACACCGTAATTGCTAAGACAGTGAATATTGAGACATCGCAGAGACTGTAGTATTTCAAGAAGGCTCGATATAAAGAAAGCGAGGTATTTTAGAAAAGAATGAAAATATTATGGAAATGTTACGTGAGATGCCAAAATAGTCACCGATTTTAAACTAAAAGTCATAATTCTTGTATTATCTCCCAGTGTTACTTCTATTGAGTGCAAGTTTTTAAAGTAAATATTATTTGGCCAACTTCGAAAACTACAAAATATTTAAACCTCAAATGGCATTCATTTGCAGTGAAAATCATGTATTTACCCGTTGCGTCAACAGATATGGATGTTACTTACTAGTGACCACTGTGACAAAATTACTGCTTACACGCGATATAGAAGACAGGACAATTACTTACTGTTGTTAGTTTTATTTACTGCACCCACTTCTATTACTTTATGGAATTAATGTCTTCTTTTTCACGGTAAACGTTCCTATTTGTAGTACCTCAAAATCAAATTTTTTCGCGCCAAGTTTTGCTACTGCACCTTTGAAGATCTAAACGGTGCCACCTTCTAGGCCCCATTCAAAAAGAACCAGCGACTAAAAGAGGAAAAGTTACGATTGCCAAATTCCTGTTAGGTACGTACTGGATCGGCTACTTATATTTTGTAGTGAGCGTAGTCTAACAATAGAGCTGCCCAGTTTCAATAACCATTATCAACAGACAATCGGATCGCTCGATTTGCGTTTAATTTGCACACGTCGAAAGGTGTTTTAGAAACGTGTTAGATTTGACAGTCAACCAAAAGCCAATCGTGTTTGTCTGCAGTGGAGTGCTGTAAGTTAGGCTTCATTGATTACTTTGGTTTCGGATGTGACAAGCCAGCTTCCCCTTTTTTTCTGAACTTTTTATTTCATGATTAAAATTTTCTTCTTTTTTTTCAACTTTCTCCCTTACAAAATCTATCGTTATGGTTAGACCTTTAGTAGTGGAAGTGTTGTCGTGTCGCGGACGTATATATCAGTCGCGGGGCCCAGCATGCGGCCCGCCAGCGGTATAATGTGGCTACTTTAACATATCAGCGAGGAAATATACCTAGATTTGTCAGGCGATCGCCCTAAAATGTCTGATAATCATTTTAGGAACAGGGAAGTTATTTATTTATTTGAAATCTCCAACTGAGATTGCACACATACAATAGAACAGTTTTTTGTTCACGATTTAGTTTGAAAGGGAACCAGAGGGCCTGGATGAGTGGTAATCAATGTCAGTGTTTTGTTTTTCTGCGACGACTTTCAACTTTTCAGCTTTCAGCTAGTATCAGCTTTTCGTTCAGAAATGTCAAAAATAAATTGGATATTTGGATTGACGCAATATTTTTGTCATTGTAATCGTTGATAGTGTGACACTTTCTTTTATACATATAGGCCCTCTGTTATCAATTCTTCGTCCATTTTGCATGGAATGGTCGGTTGATGTTTTTTTAGATAACGATTCAAGCAACATAAGGTTTGTCAGGTTCAGGAAACACGTTAAAGTGGCATATTAATTATAATAAAAGTCATTACCAAATTCAAAACACTTGCTTCCCACATTTACCTCTACACACGTTTGGCAAACGTTTTAACAATAGCTGTCGTGAAGCGAACACGCCCGACTAGGGGTCATAAGCTCACAAAGTGACGTCACAAACAGGACCAGTAGGGTCTGCCGTCTGTAGCTTTTGATCCGCACAAAGGGCGAATGGGGTATCCTATAATGCCTGTGAATGTAACGAGTTGGTAATTAAATTAAGTGCTCTTTTTATATTTAGATTGTTGTTTTGTTTGTTTTTACGATACCTATTGAAGCAAGCTGTGGAAGCAAATTTCAATAACGACCGAGGCTCAAAGGACCACATATTTTTTACAGATGTTTTCGTATTTCGACACTGGGTATTATGTTATTAGGAAACTGAGAAATTAAATATTGGTATTTATTCTTCAAAGCTTGGTATCGAAAGATTTGTGTTTTTTGAGTGTGAAACTTCACGGGAATCATTCATCATGGAAAAAAGCATTTTTTAATTCTGAATAGTTATCTCAAGAAAATTAACATTTAAAGAAACCAAAATAATAAACACCACAAAAATACCACATTTTTATCGTTGCAACAGAATCTATTGCTTTAGCAAACAAGTCTACATATCTGTAATGTTGGCGGCACAGCGTGGCTTCGCGCTCAGCGTGGCGCGAAAATTATAACCTCGCGCGATCAGGCTCGCACAAATCAATTTGTGCCGTTATGGTGATGTTAACGCAGCCGCGACACGGATGCGCGGCTCCTTGCAGTCGTGTCTTTGCCTTTTTGTATTTAAATATGGTAATGACATTAGATGATTTTTATTAATTTATTGTTATTTGGATGTTTTTAATATAAAATTCGTAATCGGGTTATACGATCCGATGTTTTTGACAGAAATGTATGAATTGATAACAAAATTTGGCTGAGCGTGAGATGAGGTCCCTCAATTGGTCGGGTCATGTGTTATTGGGTCTTCTTTCGGGCTACTAGTCAGTAGCACAGGTACAGTCACCTGTAACGATTGCCAAAGATCTACAAATGACAGCCGGGACCTACAGCTTAGCGTGCTTTCCAAGGTATGGGGGAAATTCGGTATCTAATGGATGGTCACCCATCCACGGACCAAATTTGGCAAGCGCTGCTAAACCTTCGAGATTGACCCGTTTGGCCGTTGTTATAAATTAAAAGGTAGCCTAACAAAATGGCTCCAAACAAGAAAATCCTTGTTTGAACAATTTGCACATCTCGATTAGTATGACAAACTGTCAATCAATTTTATAATCATTAGCAATGTTTACATCCCGAAATCATAACATCTGGCTAAGAATCCACTCATTATACTAACAGTAGGTACCATACTGTTTGCTTTCTCCAAGTACCAGGGCGCCATACAAGAAAGGAGGCCGGCCGAACAATGCTGTGTACGCAGCGCGCAAAGGCACGACTAATGACTGCTGAATAATTTAACGGAGAAGCGACACAACTTGCGCTGTCGTCTGTTCTCCGTGGCGGAAACTTAAGATTTCGTAGTTTTTTTTTACTTTTTGCCGATAGCAGAAGCCCAAATGAAGTAGTGTTTTATTAAGGTTTTTACTGAAACACGAATTATCAAAATAATTTCATATTTCTTTATCAAGTTTGTGGTCGCCTGAAAAGCAAAATTTTTTGAATGATGTTCTTTCAGTTTTTCATTTTCACTCTTTTGTAGATAGAACTGAAACTGCATATTCCACGCTTCCTCTTTCCGATTTAATTTTATTTACGAATGTCTTCTACCTAGAGTTCGAGATGTCAACAAAACTTTTTGCAGAGCCACGAAAAGAGGAAAAAGTCCCAAATGTGAAGAGCCAGTGTTATGATGGAGCAGCCCTTTCATTCGTCACGCTTTGCTTCACAAAAGTTAACAATGAACCTCTTAACCTACCACAATGAACAACATTGCAAAAAGATCCTTCTTTTATGGCAAAAAAATGCAAAACTAAACACACTCCATTCTTGAATATTGACAAAATACACACCCACGCACAGACAATTGTTTTTTTTTATTGACGATGATATTATGCTCATTCAGCCTGAATCGAATCGAATCGATAGATCGAGCATGAAATGAATTATTTGTGCAAAACGTTTAAGCTACCTGAGTGTTATTTTTATGTTATTATCGTTTTGAGTTGTAATCGTTCTGGTACAGGTTTTAAAGAGTTAAAAAGGCTGTATTTGGTTAAAGGGAAAATAAAATTGCTGCATTTACCTATTTGCATTTTCTCAGCAGCTTACACGTTACACATTATCGTTTCATATGAATAACCTTCGTTATCGTTAATAACGAACGTTATTCATATGAAACGATCATCCTGAAATTTTGCATATACGTTGTCAGGTGTACAGAAACATTCATAGGGTACCTTTCATCTCGAAAATAATAATAATAATTATTGTTCCCGAGGAAAACAACAATAACGTTCTTAATAGATGGCGCCACGTGTCAACCAGAGTACAATCCGAATTGATTGTCAAATTCTAAATTAACGCGAGCGAAGCGGCAGGCAAAAGCTAGTTCATTATAAACGTAACATGAATGCAAATAAAAGTTAAAAATATCTTCACTTGCATAGGTAACTTGTTCTACCTAAGTTAATTAACAAAGTTGGTGAAATACCTTTTTTCTCCTTCACATCACAAAGTCGCAGTCGCCTAAATAACTGCTTTATATTGCCGATGATCATCCGAAAGTAAGCCAGGCTAGCAAGGCCTATCGAATCAAAATTGGATTAAACTTTTTTTCCATAAATCACCTGACATTTTTCTCAAGATACCCAATTCATTTCTTTAACTATAAGATCAAAAACGAGCATGTAATCGAAATCCTCGTGGTAAAGTGTGCAGGTCGTCAGTCTAATGCGTTTTGTAGCAAAATAGGTGCGTAGCGAATTATTAGAGGTGTGGCGAATCGAGTGGCTAATGCCAATTTTGAAATAGGAATTGCATCAAGTGTGTGTTTTTTTTTTTCTTGAAGTAAATGTAAGTTTTTGTGCAGTTTAACCAGGATGATGTAGGTACGGCCTTCTTGCAGTGTCTTTTCAATTTATCTGTTGCAGAATTTAAAGTGTAGGTAAGTAGCGAAAACATTTGGTCACGCAGTGATAATAAAAGCTAAAACACTAGGAAGTGGAGAGGTGCGTGCGTTTTGAGCGAGTTTCTCATGTAATTTTTTTGACTTCCAATTGTGCTGATTAACCGCCTTCATTGAATCTATCTAATCTAAATCTATCTATTTATCTAAATATATAAAAGCGAAAGGTCACTCACTAACTAATCACGAAATATCGAAAACCGCTTGACGTATAAAGATGAAATTTGGCAGGGAGGTACTTTATAGTTAGTAAACGTCCGCTTAGAAAGGATTTTGCGACAGGGCCGAATTAAGGAGGTCTAAGGGCTCTCGCAAGTGCCCATGAAAGTTCTTCATTGTTAGTACTACAAACTTGAAATTTGGCAGGGAGGTATAGTTATCGCGGACAAAATCGCGGGCACAGCAGCGGCAACAGCTAGTGATTTTATAAAACTGTTTTTCATACAACAGAAATCCATAAAGCAATTTTCGATTCACCTATTGTCTATGCAGTGGTTGTAAAGTTACAAACTCTTGGTAGATTTAAATTCACCCTACAGTTCAGATTTCCCCTCTGAAAAATAGCATCGTAAAAAAGACAATACCCATAATATACCTCGATCTATATCTACATTATGCATCGGTGTACCTTAGTTCAAAGTATACAGAAGGGAGGCCGAATCAAAACGGACTTGTTATTGCAAATTATATTTTTTTCTCAAGGGGAGGATGTTTGTACGAATCCTTAATAGAAACGAAACATTGGTCGGAAAGAAATCTGTATAACTTCAGGGGATGCAAAGGAAATTGCACCTTATCTTGTAAGAAATAAGAGTGACGTGGCTTGTCATTATAATGTTATTTGAATTCTTCAGGTCTGCCAGCGACAGGTTTATTAATTTTCCTTTTTCTTTCTTTTTTGTTTTTCTTCGGTTTTCGTTTGCGGAGTTTCCTTATTTTTAATGTACCTAACTGTCTTTCCTGATTTCCATACTGATTAGATGTCAGCGTTTCCGAGTACTGTGATAGACGTCTTTATAGACAACTGAGATAGCTTTGGGTTTAGTTTGCGGTTACTTACGTAGGTACCTACAAATACTTATTCCTCTATATTTCCATTTCGGCCACTATTATGTGCATCATTTGATGCAATATTATGCTAGACCATTTATATCCACGTAAGCGTAGCAGTAGCGAAGGGTCAATTTTGTAAAAGGTAAGTCGGAGTACATATCTTTAATGTGATTATATTATTTGTCTATAGAATACTGACTTTGCCATTTTTCAAAGGGAAACTGGTAGGAATCGAGTTGTATGGTACCTTCGCCACTGGTAGCTAGTAGGTATATCTATATACCTACTAGCTATATTCTTCAGACCTGTGTATACACGTAAAGAATAGTAATGTACTATAAAGTAAGTAATGTGCCTATCATGTCCGGCTAAGTTTCACGGATCAATACGAATAACCAAAAATCAAGAAGATTTCCATATCACGTACACATCTGCACCCAAGTATTCAAGAAAAATTAAAAAAATACCTTATTTCTGACACCACATCCGTTTATATCAGTAGACTTTATTATGTTATATCTTGCAAGCAAGGAGAAGCGTTTCATACTCTCATTTTTTTCGTTTTATTCCATGTCTAGCGTGGACTTATTCTCTAGCCTCTGTATGTCGCACAAGAAAGTTGAAGTGTAGCAAATATGCAGACTTGCGTTACAGTGGGTAAATTTAGTTTTAGAATTCTTATTCTAAAACTAAATTTTAGAATAGGAATGGCGGTGTTTTTTTTTCTGAAGGATCAGAAAAAAAAACACCGCCATTCCTATTCTAAAATTGAGCCTACTGTCGCCTTGGTGAATGAGCCGCGAGAACTGTTACGCATGACGTTCGCGACTCATCCAGAAGGTCGTGGCCCTAGGGTGACCCACCCTAACCCACGTTATGCTCTTAAATTGAAACGAATTCTAAATTCTGTTATGCAAAACTAGACTGAAGAATAAGCTTAAAACAGAATGCCAGGGATATGGAGAAATTTATGTTTGAGAAAGCATTCAATTGCAAAGATGAAAACGGAACACGCAAATCATCGACGGTACTAGATTATAGTACTATCTTATTTATTTATGTACACACAAAATACTGCTTATTTCATAAGAAATTTCTTCCAGCAGACCTGCGAGAGGAAAGTATTTCAAGTACTTTTAATTCTGGAAATAAAAGCTTAAAGCCTGTACCAAACGGCAAATGTATTTATTTATTCAGAAATACATTCGAAGCTAACAGTGTTTTTACCAAAACGCTTAATAGCTAACAATAAGTAATCATATTACAATGTCAAATATCATCTTATAATAATTACAATAATTCAAAAAGCAAAATAAAAAATACATGTCAATTGGTGTCAGACATATCACAAATAAAATAATATAAATAAGTCCTAATATGTCAGAAATAATAACTACATGTAATCTCATGTACACGTCCGGTTAGACTGGAAGCTCACCGAAAAGGTTAGGCGGTATTAACTACTCCGCTAAAGCATAATACTGTCTACATAACAACCGCTTGTGTAACTTTATAAACTTAAACCATTTGGAAACTGCAAGAATTATAAAGAGAATCGATTAGAACCGATACAGTAATCGATTGTCTTGATCCCGAAACTATTTAGGCTCAAAACAATTGCCAGGCTTAAGAAAACTGTCCTGTTGTCAATTTTTCTATTCATTACACGCTTCACTTGAGATAGATAAGTAGCCTGTAACCACTTTCTCGAATTCTATATTCTTGATCATTCAATACTGCTACCATATCGCCGATATTCAAAATCGTGGGAAACACCTGCCCTCGTAGCATGACCACCATAGACAAGGATTTCTTTGACGGAAGCATCGACCAAATGACAGATTGTGTCGACACAATGACAGATTTCTTTGCACTATCTGTCATTTTGTCGATTGTTCCGTCAAAGAAATCCTTGTCTACGGTGGTCATGCTACGGGGGCTGGACAAGGGACGCACAGAACTGGGAAGTGTGGAAGGAGAAAGAGGAGGCCTGTTCCCAGCAGTCCCAGCATTCCGGACTGATATTATGATGATGCTAATGACCCAAATCGACTAAAGGCCATGAAAACATTATAAAATCTCGCCACTCAACGTCAAGAACGTCAGTACATACAGTAAAGCTTTCATACCATTTTCATACCACTATAAAAACAAAACATTTCTCCATAAACCTGCAGGATTTTTAAACGCAACCAAAACATCGGGCTCCCTGCAAAGAGATGTAACTGTGAACGTGTAGGTGTAGTTCGCAAATTTCAACAAAGCTCCCTCTGACAGCAATTCCGTTTTAGAGCCTTAATCCCGACTCTAGTACGAATAAAAGGCATATTTCGTTCGCCGACGCTCGCAAAATTGTCATCGCAAATAGCTTTTGCCTTGGGCGTTACACTTACCCAACTCCAGAACTTTGTAACTCCCCAAAACTTACAACGAATTTTCAACTTTGAACTTAGCGCTTAAAGTCGAAAATATTTTCTCTCAAACTCTCCTGAGGATTGTAACAATGAAAATGCCAGCATTGCACACGTAAATACAATTCGTGGGATCGTTTCGATCGTCTAGATTTAACGGCTTGAGGAATAGGGTTCACAATCGTTCGAATGGGAAATCTGAACTTGAAAATCGTCGCCTGCCTGACGCTCGATATCAAATAAACATTATTATGGGTGCAAAACGCTTGAAGCAGCGCGTCTTGTTTGAACGATTGTGAGCTTTATTGTTCTTTACTTAAAGTTGGTAATTGAGAAATAATTTCATATTGCTAGGATTTTCGCCGGGGGAAGTAACAAGGATGGCCGGATGCGGGTATCGATAGGAGAGAAAGGGAGAGGAATATAGCTCGGAGCACTGTGATTGGTCAGGAAGGCCGCAGGCTGTGAACAGTAGCCCGCCCTATGTCTACTGTAAACGATGACGCAGCTGCCACAAAAAGACGTAACCAGAGCTGAAGTCGTAACTATTATTTTTGTTCATACTTTTTTAAAACGTTTAATTGACTTGAACATCAGTGTGGATGTTATTACTTTAAAGATATAAATACGTCCATACCGTCTTGCCGGGAAAATAAGGCAAATTATATTTTGTGCGTTTTGATTGTTTGGTGAGACCTTGTTCATATTTTACTCTTTCAAAAAATAATGATACGCAGCACCTGTTGCTTGTGCCTGGGAGGTATTTTGTGTAAATAAACAGTTACATACGCGTACATTGTACGTGTTTTCATATTGGCTTTTGTGAAAAATTCAGAATTGTTCATTTTGACAGCGACTTTGGCAGCCTTTTTGTAAATTCAATAACGTTTTTGCTTTTTCAATGAAATTTACCACTAAGTTTTTTACCTTTTATTCTTTTATATTTATTTTGTGCATAAATGTTGCGAAATTTATCTAAGAAGTGCAGTTACCTATCTGTTGTCGGGCGCCGTCGCCGCCGGCGACACCGAGGGCGCTCATAGCTCGGGGCGGGGCCGCGGGGCACGCACACATACACAATCACACCCTCCAAACATCGTAAATACACGGAAAATCTTACGCAAGTGTGCCATTTTCACTCACACACTTGCATTCACAAAGAAAAACTTCACAAAACCCCATGTGTAAGTAAGTACGCTGTGAAATTGTCAATGTGTGTGTTCTATACAGTTACCTACAATAGAAACTTTTTGGACCAAAATACAAGAATCTTTTTTATATTTATTCCACGCACACTTTGAAGTGAGAGTTCTTTTTCCAAGATCCCTATATTTTCCTGTATATATGAAGATGTATAGTTATACATTTTTCTCGTACAAGCAATTTGGTTATGTAAAGTTAAATAATTAAGAGATTGTGATGCTCCCCTTCGTACTTTTTATATAAAAAGGCCAGTGTCTGTTAAAATATAAAGAATTTGTAAAGAAAGTTGATTGTAAGAATTCGGGAGAATAAACACGTGAAGACTAATTAATAATCCACGCAAAACAACCCACTGCTGGGCAAAGGTCTCTTCCGATGGCTTTCAGTTTTATCGATACAGGGCTAATGTGGAACACTGCTTCAGCGAAATCTGCCGCGTCGCCTTTGACGGTGTGAATATAGTTAGTAGTTATTTTGGCCCTCATCATCATCATCATCATCATCATTTCAGCCGAAAGACGTCCACTGCTGGACATAGGCCTCCCCAAGGGGGGTTTTGCCATAATCGCCACGCTTGGCAGGCGGGTTGGCGATCGCAGTATGTTTGTTATAAAAATCACAGAGAACGCTGCTGCCCATTCTCTGGTAAGTCCCTTAGTCGCCTCTTACGACACCCACGGGAAGATATGGGATGGTGCTATTCTTTACGTCCGGACACCATACAGAACAATTTTTGGCCCTCAGCTCAATGGAAACCCTTTTAATATTAAAAACATTTTCGTAAATATACAATCATATAAATAACTGTTCAATTTAATTATTTAGTTATTCGACGTTTCATTCTTAATTTATAACATATTCACGCATCTCTCTCAAAAAAATTTGCCAATTGCCCGATCGATACTTGAATCGATCTGTAATTAAAAATTAAATTTCAGAGGATTGCCTAAAGGAAAAAGGCCTACTTATAAAACTCTATAACTAGGCCTTTTTCCCACTTTTTTTAAGTTAATATTTAACAACATAAACATTATAAAGGTTTCGATTGGTCATTAAATCATTTATTTAAAGAATAACATTCAAATGAATCAAAATGTTAGTTGACGCAAAATAAAACACATGAAAAAGTTAGTCGTTAACCATTTTAAGAGTAGGAACAGTCGTTTTCAGCCTCTACTGTCTCTCTCTAGGGTATTTACTGCGCACTGTCGCAAACTTAACTTATTAAAACTATAACTATGATGACAAACTTGAAAGTCTAAATTTTTTCTAGAAACGTGTGAACTAAAAGCCCAAAGCTCGCCGTAAAACTAAAAAAGCCACTCACACCGTAAAACTGAACATCAAACAAAATTAAATTACCGAAGTATAATCAAATTATGTCAGAATTTCAAACAAATACTTTATTATCGATACAATTGGGTGTATGTAGTTATACTGCATTTGTTTCAGCCCGCCGCTCCGTTAGTTTCAGCCGGGCCGTCCTGAAACACGGCCATAGCGCGTCGGCCGACGCCATCTTTTATTTTATAAATACCGTTCTTTATTTTATACTGTTTTTTGTTTTGTTTTTTGCAGTTGCGTGGTTATTCATTATGGGACTTTTGGCTGTGTGTTAAGTTGACATTTTTTGGAAAAGCAGTGAATGATATCGGTTAGTGAAAATAAGCTGGTCTTAGCGTGATTTTATAATTAAAAGCTGTAAATCGTTAGTCGTTTTTACGGTGAGATTAATGGTATTTCAATGAATTGTGTGTATCATGCAACAACTTAAGGGCATTACATTGCTCGATGACCTTGATGATTTGATCCCTGTACTGGTTTTTGTTGACTTGCCCCGCACATTTCGCGAAATTTCGGTTTTTATTTATTATTTAAAAATATTAAAGAAAATAACAGAAAAAAAAACAATACAGATTGTTAAGTATATCATTACGTATTTGTTGTTACAAAATTCATGCCGATCTATTCAGCCGTTACAGAGATAATTTACAATTAAGGTTGAAAAAGGACCTATTTTCTACGATTAACCAAAAAATATTGAGAAGGTTTATTAAAATTATAAACAATACAATTTATTTGTGATGAACTTAACTATAACATACTTTTTTTACACGGAAAACGCACGAAGGGATTCATCAACAAATTTCTTTGAACATACGCTGTTTTTGGGATTTGAGCCATGTAATGCCCTTAAGCCTTTTTATGCAAGTGCGTTTACGATCAGCTGTTTTTTTTTATTTCGGGAAAGTTATTAGCAAGTAAAACATGTTAGTGTGAAATCATAGGAACACATTCAGTCATAAAAAGAGGTGCTACATGGTCGTTTCATGGTCCTGGACTTGTTCGTTCCTTTTCTGTATAAGTCGAGGTCTGTACCCTGCAGTCGGACCGATATATAGGGTGTAACAAGACCCGTAATGAAGCAAAAAGCACTTGTTCTCCCCGTCAATGTGATAATTTTTCTGTTCTGGACCATACCTCGGAACCTTCTAGTTACGGAGATATTGGGGGTCAAAGTTCCGATTTTTTCACAAGTTTTTTTAAAAATAAGTACATGTTTCTAATGTAAGATTTTTACTTTAAACACCTCTATGACCCCTGTACTATTCAATCTGTCTATCAGCACAATGTTCTGAGTTCGTTACATTGAGTCCTACCGTCAAACAAAAAGCAGTTTCCCAGCAATAATTTTTGCGTAAAGTTACTTAGTTTGATGTACAGAATGCTTGGTTGACGGCTTCGTGAAGGGTCTGTTTACACCTTGTATTTTGTATAAGTAATTAGGTACAACTACATGTTGGTGATCATTCATCATCGGTCTAGCCCTTTTCCAACTATGGTGGGGACGGTTTCCAGTCTAATCGAATGCAGCTGAGTACCAGTATTTGACATGGAGTGACTGCCTATCTGGCCTACAACTCAGTAACACGATATAACGATACCCATTGGTGATGGCCAGTTATATGTGATATACAACATTATTTTTAGTATATGCGAAACCTGAATATAGTTTGTTCAGAATAAGTAACTGAATAGTTTCCAATAATTTTTATACCATGTTATATTTTT
Organism: Noctua fimbriata; assembly: GCA_905163415.1. NCBI lineage: Eukaryota > Metazoa > Arthropoda > Insecta > Lepidoptera > Noctuidae > Noctua > Noctua fimbriata. The sequence goes on along the minus strand of LR990935.1, from coordinate 10,533,263 downwards.
TCCCAAAAATATTTAAAAAAGTTAAGAGTTGGATACCGAGCGACTTTGAGTACCTATCGCATTAATTTAGGTAGGTACCTACTGCCAAATTCTTATTATCAATGAGCTCAAGACGACGCTGCGTGGTGACAACGTTTTTGTGCGGACAACTAGGTAACAGAACAAGCTTATAACTTTGAGATTTTTCATGATACAGTTTTGAAATTTTGTAGATAGATTCTTTACATAAAAATACTAGACACGTGTATCAGGTTTCGCATATACTAAAACTAATGTTGTTTATATCTATCGTTTTTATAATTAAAGACCTCCAAAAAAACCTTACATAATAAAAGGAACAACACGCAAATTAACGAAAAAATAATAATAAGTAAAGCCAAAAGGTAATCATCGCGGACCATAATCTTGTTACACAAATATTTGGCAAAATAAAAGAAGCGCGCGTAATTATTTAAGAAAATTCAACGCACAAAGGGTCTCGCCCCCTCCCCTCCCCGCGCCTGCTGAAAGGGGGTGGACGCCATTGTAATTATTCTTTTTTTAAACTTTCCCGCTAAGAATTTGTTTCTTTGAAGAAAAATTATGTAAGGCTGTCTATGGATGTGGTGTTTTGGTGATTCGATATTCAGTATGCTTTTTCAGTGGAAGATCTTTTACTGTGTACTAAATTGGTCTAGTTAGTGACTTAGTATGATTATTAGGTTATCAGTATGTTGCTTTATCATAACACTAGCTGTCGCCCGCGACCTACGTCCGCGTGAAATTATTATAAAAATAATAATCCCCGTTTTTGCAACATTTTTCATTGCTGCTCGGCTCCTATTGGTCGTAGCGTGATGTTATATAGCCTAAAGCCTTCCTCGATAAATGGGCTATCCAACACTAAAAGAATTTTTCAATTCGAACCAGTAGTTCCTGAGATTAGCGCGTTCAAGCAAACAAACAAACAAACTTTTCAGCTTTATAATATTATATATAAGTAATAAGTATAAGTAAACAAGTAATAAGTATAAGTAATAAGTAATAAAAGTAATAATTATTATGAATTTGCTTTTTTGACTTTTTACTTGTGAATTTGATTTTGTATTGTATTATTTTGATTGTGCTTTTGATTTTAATTTTGTTTTTCTTTTGTATCTAATTTTAATTATGTTTTTAATTTTTGTTTTTAACTTTGACTTTGTTTTTTAATTTTGATTTTGTATTTAAATTTAATTTTGATTTTAAGTCTGTTTTTAAACTTTGATTTCAATTTTACTTTTGTCTTTAATGTAACATTTATTATTTTATGGGGCATGCGGTGCTAACCTATAAGAAATTGTTATACTAACCTTTGATATAAGAATCTTTATTTTAAAATGTAACCGTATAAACAATTGTTGGTTGGCCAGAAATAATAAATAAATAAATAAAGTAATAAGCATAAGTATAGATACCGGGTTTCCTTCGTACCTAGTTGGTCTCGGCTGTTACTTGTAGATCTTTGACAGTCGTTACAGGTAGTCAGAGGCCCGAAAGTCTGACAACCGGTCTTTCCACCGTATTACCCAGTACTAATTTTGTTGTGGAGGTAGATAGGCAGACACTCCATGTAACATACTAATATTCAGCTGCATCCAGTTAGACTGAAAGCCGACCCCAACATAGTTGGGAAGACTAGGCAGATGATGATGAAGTTGGTTTATGCTACGGCGGGTACATTAACCTGTTTTTAATTGGCTCGTCATTCCTGGCCATTTATATTGACATATGGTAGGATCTAGTGTAGATACTACCTACACCTCTATTGACACTTTTGAACACATCATCATCTGCCTAGCCTTTTCCCAACTATGTTAGGGTCGGCTTCCAGTCTAACCCGATGCAGCTGGATACCAGTATTTTACATGAAGCGACTGCCTATCTGACCTCCACAACCCAGTTAGTACTACCCAGTACTCAGTACACGATACTCCTTGGTAAGACTGGTTGACATTATTACTGACACTTTTTCAACACATTGAATAATATTTTAAAATTTCAATGGTATAAATAAACTAGATTAAAAAGCCTACTGTTAATTTAAATATTAATTTCTAGCTCTGCTTTCAAAATCCTTTGCCACAAAATACAATTCAGGAAATCTAACTAGTTATGTTATGGTAATCTAGAACCTGTTTCTACTCAGTCGGTCACGTAAACAACAACAACATTCATTTATATTCAGGATACTTTGGCCCATAGATAATAGACCTTACAGACTAACATACATATATACAACATTATTTTTAGTATATGCGAAACCTGAATATAGTTTGTTCAGAATAAGTAACTGAATCGATTCCAATAATTACAAAACCATGTTATATTTTGTACCAAAAATATTTTAAAACTGCTACAAGTTGGACACCGAGCGACACTAAGCATATATCGCAATCATTTAGGTACCTACTGCCAAATTATTATTATCAATGAGCTCAAGACGACGCTGGAGGCGCGCGCTGCGTGGTGACTACGTTTTTGTGCGGACAACCAGGCAACAGAACAAGTCTATAACTTTGTGATTTTTCATGATACAGTTTTGAAATTTTGTACATAGATTCTTTACATAAAAATACTAGACACGTGTTTCAGGTTTCGCATATACTAAAACTAATGTTGTATACAAATTGTGATAGTAACACTTCACTGGGGCACTGAGTCACCGTGCGTTAATGTGGCTAAAAGCGCTAATAGAAAAATAAACCATCCCATATTACCATAATTTAAATCAAAATAACATCCGCAAGTTACAAACGTAACATAGCCTTTATTACAAAAGTTTGATACAACAAGGTCCGTATCATTTTACCGGTAAAGCTCGAGGGGTGGGCAGGCTTCGAGGCTACCGACATGTTTGTCCGTTCATTAAAAGTATTGCTACCTACTTGCTTATTCAAGAAAATGTTACTCGATTTTTTTTCTGACAATCAAAGGGGAAAATTTTGTTACATACTTACTTGTGAAGTTATTTTTGTTGAACAATGTAATCAACTCTTCTTTGACGGCACTAGCTGAGCGATTGACTGCTGCGCTGCGTGTCGCGGGTTCGATTCCCGCACGGAACAAATATTTGTATGGCCTTCTGGTAAGTAAAGTTCTCTAAGTGAGTTTAAATGTTGTAAACGCACCCACGATACAGGAGAAATTCCTAGTAGGGCAACGTTTTATAAAAAAAAAACTCTGTTAAACCGTTGGTCCCGGCTGTCAGTTGCAGATATTTGACAGTCGTTACAGGTAGTCAGTGGCCGAAAATCTGACAACCAGTCTTACCAAGGGGTATCTTATTACCCAGTACAAGATTAACTAAGAAATTCTGACAACCAGTCTTACCAAGCGATATCGTATTACCCAGTGCTATAGACGCGACCGCTTTAATGAGTCCTCGCGAAGGTATCAATTTAAATGGAATATTCTGATGGTTGATCACGTATTGGTTCAATTAGTATCGTAATACCTACGTGGATTATGGATATTTTAAAGCAAATAACCTGTGGGATATTGTTAGGACTTCGTGGACGCTTAATGTACCTTTGAAGGGGCAAGGCGGAGGACTTATTAAAGCGGTCGGTCTATAACTGGGTTGTGGAGGTCAGATAGGCAGTCGCTCCATGTAAAATACTGGTGGGTTGCGGGACTGTTCGAAAGAGATACCGCGGCCCTGGAACACAAAGGGTAAAGAAGGAACATGGATGGGTCTCTAGGATGAGATCCCTTCTGATCCACCCGGGGGGGGGGGGGGGTCATTTGATGACAACCCATCCTAAAAAAAAAATGTTAAATACTGGTATTCAGATGCATCCGGTTAGACTGGAAGCCGTACCTAATGGGAAAAGGCTCGGCAGATGATGAATGTAACCAACTATGTTTTTTTTCTTTATTTTGACAATGAAAGGTACCAAAGCTACTTCTTACTTGTCTTCTTAGGTACTCACACTTCTTATCATTACTAAAAGTATATTTCAATTAACACTGCCTCATTGGTCTAGTGGTCGCACACGTTACTGCTGAGCATGAGGTCCTGATTCAATTCCTAGGTCAGGCAATCTGTTATTAAGTTTTCCATTAGGACTTTCTCAATAGCAGTTAGGAATCTGTATTCGTGTTAAGAAGCTCGCCCCTATGATGTATGGGACGAAAATGGGGTGCTCTGGCTCAGCCTAACACTTCGAGAATTTGCGAGGTGGTTATGTTATTATTATCATGTGTTACTCTAGCAGTGATAGTCTAGTGTTGTGACCGTCAGACTGCCAAGTCATAGGTCTCGAGTTCGAACCCAAGACAGGCACCTCTGATTTTTCGGATTCATGTGCGTATTGTATAATTATCAGTTGCTTCGGTGAAGGAAAACATCGTGAGCAAACCAGCATGCCTGAGAGATATTTCTTGACGGCATGTAAAGCCAAGTCAGAGGCCCATGGGCGGTATAGAAACTCTGACACCAGGTTAGGCACTAACCACACGATAAAGAAGTAGAAGAAGTCGCTTTGAAACCTTCACAGAAATTTAGACAGCTTCATGTACGCACGATAGTCAATCAAGCTATAAAAAACCAGTTTATGCGGATCTCTCATTGTATAGGAAATCTATACAAAGAGAGGCCAAGTTATACTGGAAATGAACAGCTTCATGTGCCGCCGTGTGTACATACGTATGTTACTCATTCATAGCTTCCCTCTTTATGTAGTACTAACGTTTATTCAAATAAACTAAAACTGACTTACGTTACGTAATCATATTGAAAGTTTCAGAAGAACTAACTAGTCGACGAAGGAAAACATATGTGTAGTATAGCGTGTTGTTGAATTTTCATCTTTCTGCTTTTGGGTGAAGGTTGTAAATCTGATAGTTGTCGAATGTCGCTTACGGCCTTTCACATTTTCACCGTTTTTATGACGTCATATTTCAGTAAATACGCAAGGGACTGAGTAGTATTGTAACTTTAACTTTACACGCATATTACTGAAACCTTTATTAATAGTGAATTAACTTAACTCTAGTCAAATAAGAACTGAGCAGCGTACTAGTTGAACAGTTTTAACTGAGGGTTTGTTAACCGTTTCCAGGCATCCTTTGTTCCCCCGGCTACCGTAGGCGCGGGCCTGTGGACGGCGAGTTATGGGCTAGCTCGCCGTCCGGCCGTCTTATGACGACAGGCCGTGTCGACGGCGCGTTCGTGTTCCACGCGCGCCTCAAAGAGATGTCAGCAACCACGTAGGGGTCCGCACGGGCCGATGCCTGCCAGGGCTACGGGACTGTTCGAAAGAGATACCGTGGCCCTGGAACACAAAGGGCAAAGAAGGAACATGGATGGGTTTAGTCAGTACAAGTCTGACACTCCCTTCCGCTGCGCCCAGAGCGTTTGATGATTTCCCAACCTAAAAAAAAAAAAAAAAAAGGCATCCTTTGTTACTGGTAACTTTTAGAGTAGTTCCTAGGTCATTGTAGGACGTAAAGACTAACTGTTTGTTCTCCTTAAACAGTGTAAACAGACCCTTCACGAAGCCGTCAACCAAGCATTCTGTACATCAAACTAAGTAACTTTACGCAAAAAATATTGCTGGGAAACGTTTTTTTTGGGGTGAAAAATCACGTTTTACGGAAGGACTCGAGGGAAAGCACTCAAAGCATTGTGCTGATGGATGGATTGAATAGTACGGGGGTCGTGGAGGTTTTTAAAATAAATCTTACATTAAAACAACCATTTAAAAAAAAAAATTACAAAGTTGGAACTTTGACCCCCAATATCTCCGTAACTAGAAGGTTCCCAGGTATGGTGTGGAACAAAAAAAATATCGCAATGACGGGGAGAACAAGTGCCTTTCGGCTTCGTTAAGGGTCTTGTTACACCCTTTATTATAGTTAGTAGTAAATTTGTTAATTAATTTTTATTATCTTAGGTACTCCATTGAAATTAATACATTTAGATTTCATGGCTCTTCTTCCACATAATTTATCATGTATGTTAGAGAGATTTGATCCATATGATTGACCCTATCGATAGATGTCGTAAAAATACAGAATGTAATTTTTTCGAATTTTAGTCGGTTCGATTCCCGAGTGTGGAAAGCGCTTTTAAAAAAATAAAGGAATGCCATTCGCAATATTAGTAGTATTTAGAGTACTTTCCCTCCAGCCCCCGTAGCATGACCACCGTAGACAAGGATTTCTTTGACGGAAGAAAGGACAAAATGACAGATTGTGTCGACACAATGACAGATTTCTTTGCACTATCTGTCATTTTGTCGATTCTTCCGTGAAAGAAATCCTTGTCTATGGTGGTCATGCTACGGGGGCTGGTGACTTTTATCTTTTGTTTCAGCCAGTGCCGTAACTGAACAAGAAGTTTCACAAATAAAAGAACTCTTTAACATTAAAACTTTGACAATAGAGAAGTGATGACCGTGTACCGTGGACCAGACTTTCAGAACGATACCTGTGTTGTGCTTACATGGTGCTGACTGTATGGTGATGACCGGAGAACTCAGTGATAAGGGTGATAAGGCCTTACATACCTATGTGCGAATCGTTCGATGACATTCCTGGCCCTGGAGCCTAACGGATGGCAGGTGAGTGGAACTTTATACACAGGATCAAATTATCGATACTTATATCAAAGGTGATAAGACATAAAATATGATGTGATCTTTATTTTGGCACAACGAACGCCGTTTCCCACTTCACCTCAGGCGAGTATGGTCAAAGTGTGCCAAAGTACGGCCAAACTCAAGCTTATTTAGCGTAAAAAAGCCGGTAGCAGATCGTAAGTTTGCGCGGGGTTTCTCTAGCTAATTTAATTTAACCTTCCCTCTAAAGCAAAGAGTAAAGAAGTAAACCATGAATCTGGCTAATATGTATACAGATATAACCCTTTATATTACTACGGAAATCCTAGGACATACATAACAACGGACGTTGACCAACAAAGACTAGGTACACGGACTTTATTGAACTTACCGATCTACTGTACAACCTAATTTTAGAACATCTTAACTCAGGTTTTCCAGGACTTGTTACAATTCAGAAATTGTCCCGAGGTACATAATTATGACCACAGATATAGATAGAAATAGATAACGCAAGTATCACGATCTGTATGAAAACCAAGCGTGCCATTTTTTGACTACCTATTATGACGTCACAAGCACTATTTAGTGATGGGAAAATCAAATCGATTCAAAGACGCCGCCGCGGACGGCGCCCCCCTCGTCCTACCCCCCGCCATGACGCCCACTGACGTCCGACTAGCGCTATGCTCCGATGCAGACTGAGTTCGAAATTGGCCACTTACGATTTTTGTACGTAAGCTACATAATAATATGGCACGCGAAGTAGTTGCTCTCGCGTTATCTAGGTCTATCTATATCTGTGATTATGACAGTTACCACAAAACTTATTTACTTATACTTTAATTGACTTCTAAGTGTTAGACTGTAGCCTTGTAGCCGTAGTGTACTAAAATCTTATATTTTCACCACAAATGATTGTTACCCTGCCTGAAAATAAATATCAACTAACATAGAACTCCCGCACTATATTAAAGTTTGTCCACAAACGGGCCACGGCGACACATCGGTCAAACTGCCGTAAAATCACATTTACCGACTGAAAACCTTATTTCTTCAGCGGAAGCGACGGAACAAACTAAATAGTGCTGCCACCTGGCGGGCCGCGCCGCCGGAAGTGGGCTTTATTGGCGGAAATGGACCGGCCGACCGGATATAGCAATTTACACGGGCGCCTCCCTGTTGACTTGTGAAGGAAATACACTTTATCCTGAGTTTGTTACTGTTATTTGTACTACGTTTATTTATGTTTATACTTACTGTCTTGCTGGAACGAAAATTGTTTGGAGAAAAAGTGTTTAAGTTTTTAGAGTTATTTCTGCTGTAAATGTGAGAATTTTTTGTTGCTGATAAGAAAATTATAGAGTCTGGTACTTACCATGTGTCACAGTAGCGAAGTGTTAATTTTTGTAAGAGGTAAGCCGGCGTACATATCTTTAATGTGATTATATTATTTGTCTATAGAATACCGACTGTGCCATTTTTCAAAGGGAAGCCGGTAGGAATCGCGTTGTATGGAACCTTGGCCACTGATGTGTCATTAGGTTATATGACCCTACTAAATACGTAATGGACCAGGAAAGAAAATACACCTTCATCATCTGGCTAGCCTTTTCCCAACTATGTTGGGGTCGGTTCCCAGTCTAACCGGATGCAGTTGAATACCAGTATTTTACATGGAGCGACTTCTTATCTGACTCCACAACCCAGTTAGTACTGGGTAATACGATACCCCTTAGTAAGACTGAATGTCAGACTTTCGGGCCACTGACTACCTGTAACTGTCAAAAGATCTATAAATGACAGTCGGTCGGCTTATCTTGAAGAAACCACACCTTATTATCGAAAAAAAAACTTTCAGAAAAATAGTTACAAAACGTGTTAGGAGTAAACTAAACGTCATCTATAGACCGACCACTTTAATGAGTCCTCCGCCTGGCTCCATCAGAAAGAAAGAAAATACATTTATTTGGCACATGCCACAAGTGCACACAATCTAAAACAAAAATAATACAAGAAAAAAAAAACACATTAACCACCACTAAGTCTCAACATGACGAGGACGTTCGCGAGGACTCATTAAAGCGGTCGGTCTATAAAACCTAATCTAATTACGTAACTACACAAATAATGCAAGGAATCTATTCAACCGCAAATCGGAGAGCTTCCCCGGAGAGCGGGACGAGCTCTGCACAGACGAATCAATAAGTTCGTGACACGAGCCGGGGTGGAATGCGTTGACTTGCGGACAGAGAAATAATGTGTTTCGGTAGATGAAAAGACTTTAGAACTATCAGAGGCTTAACGTTGCCATACAACGTGGCAACGCCGCCAGTCTCAGTGACATTACCAGTTGACAGCGTTGAGTATTAGTTTTTTGACGCCATTTTTTAGTTTATTTTTAAGTTTTAGACTATACTATGACTCTAGACTCTCTCTCTTCTATGACTTTAGATTATTTTAATTTAAAAGTATACTTATAAATTATTGTTATAATTTGGCTTAATAAACATCTATGGTCTAATAAAAAAAATAAAAAGTAACTATCTGTGGCTTTATAGTAAAACATTAAACATTACTTTAAAAAAAGAATAAGACCAAATAAATAATAGTCCTACGTTTTAAGAAAAAATACAAGAGCACTGGCGGACACAAATAAAGAAATGTATTTGTAGTTTAATACGTTAAAAGTACCTATATCGGGGTTAACTGAAGAGGAATTCCTGTAGTAACACTTGTGAAACACAGAAAAGCTGTAAAAGCAATACTTTTCCAAACGCGTGGTAAAGGCGGCCTATATGAAGGCCCGCTAATCTCATACAAAAAAAAAAAGAAAGAAACAAAAAATGGAAGCGTCTGTTTCAAAATCAATTTCAAAAATCAAAATAACAGCTTTATACTGAATGCATATGAGATATGTATGCACGGTACTTATAACAAAAAATAAACATTTTTTTTTACATATTTATCTGTCTTTTTATACCGGCTAATCTCCGAAACGGCTGGACCGACTTTGACTTTTACTGGCAGATAGCTAATGTTATAAGGAGTAACTTAGGCAACGTTTATTTTAGAATAAGGATTAGGTTCCGTAAAAAAAAAAACTGTTAACAAAATCCGATTCAATTCAATTGGACGAAGGTTATGGGCAACAGCTTTAACACTTTCTACGTACTTAATGGCCTCTTGACAGCTGTTTTCGCAACTTACCACCTTTTTGCCAATACAGTTTAGTAGAATTGAATGTTAACATCCCTCCATTACTTTTCATTACCAGCCTGCTTGCTAATGAATTTAAAACTATACGCGAGAACTTTTTGTTTAAACATATTTCCAGAGTTGATCGTGTTAACGATTATCACCTTTTGAGGCTTAGCACACGAAGTGTTGGTCAATTAATCAACTGTCATTTGTAGACAAGTGTCGAATACACTTTAACCAACTTATGTGTGCAGGTGGGAAAACACAGAACTAAAATAAATGTACCAAGTTTGACATAACGATGCAAATTTTCTTGACAAGCAACGCCACCTTGAACTGCACACTTAAAGTGGTGATACTATAAGTGCCTATGTAACTAGTTAAATGTTTTGGTACCAAGACCGTTTAATATGCCATTATTCATCATTGATCAAACTTTCAAATTGGATAGTCTTGTTCGTATTTACGCGTATAAGCATACTATTTCTCATCATCATCTGCCTAGTCTTTTCCCCTTTGTTGGGGTCGGCTTCCAGTCGAATTGGATGCAGCTGAATACCAGTATTTTACATGGAGCCACTGCCTATTTGACTGGGTAATATAATACCCCTTGGTAAGCTGATGCCCCTGGTTGTCGGACTTTCGTGCCACAAGACTACATGTAACGACTGTCAAAGATCTACAATTGACAGCCGCGACCAACAGCTTAACGTGCTTTGCGAGGCACGAAGGAGACTCGGTCACCCATCCACGGTTCAACCCAGGCAAGCACGGCTTAACCTGAAGATCGACCCGAGCGGCTGTTATTATTTAACCACGACAAAACATCGTCTAAAACTAAAAAGTTGAAGCGGTATTATTCTAAATAAATACCAGAAAATACTTATCAGGCTAGGACTAATCTATCGCTAGGGCCAATTAATTCAATGTAGGTATTTGGTTTTTGTTACGTTTCAATTTTGACTCTAAGATTTTTCAATTTAGAATGCTCTTGTTTTAAATGTAGATTCATCATCTGGCGGCCCGTCACCCCGATTTTCAGACAGTAACAAAAAAATATTCCATCTTTAAATTCAATTTATACATCAAAGTGACCCTAACTGAGTCCACAAACACTATCTTCCCCTACAATCGGCGATGTTATCTGATCATATTAAAATCAAATTGCGCGATAAACTGTCCAATTTGTAGCTGATGATGAGATAGCGCCCCCTAGCGGCGCTGGCGCAACTGGCCGTGACTAAACGGTGCGAGTCAAGTGTTCATGATTGATGAGGAGCTATGTGGAGTGGGTGTGAAATGCAGGTCTAGCATGTAGGGTAATGATGCGGTTGTAAATGTCGAAGGTGAGATGTCAAGTGGCAGGTATTTAGGCACTGACTTATGATGTAACCGGCATCCCAAATGCGTAACACACTGTTCTATTAGATCCGATGGATTTTTAAGGAAATTCGTCAAAATTCGCTGTCGTGCTTATTAAAAAGGTTGTTTTAAAAGTAAGGAACGTCGCAAGTAGCTGTCAAATATTTCACTGTTTTGATGAATTTTTTTTTATTGTTTTGATGAATTATATTGAGGCGCTCGTGGCTAAATAATAACAGCCGCTCGGATCGATCTTTAGTTTCAGCTGTGCTTGCCTAGGTTGGTATGTGCATGGGTGACCACCCATTACATACCGAGTTTCCTCCATGCCTCGGAAAACACGTTAAATAAGCCGTTGGTCCCGGCTGTCATTTGTAGATCTTTGACAGTCGTTACAGTGGCTCAAAAAGTCTGACAACCAGTCTTACCAAGGGGTATATAGTATTACCTAGTCGTGTGTTAACTGGGTTGTGGAGGTCAGATAGGCAGTCGCTCCATGTAAAATACGGGTATTCAGCTGCATCCGGTTAGACTGAAAGCCGACCCTAACATAGCTGGGAAAAGGCTAGGCACATGATAATGAATTATATTATTCACTGTTTATTCGAGGCACTCCGAAGGACTAGTGGCTAATTATCTGGCAGCAATCGCTGTTCCATTCGCGGATACTAATTTTTACTGGCTATACAAACATCTGAGATGAACAGGTTGAAAACTGAACATTGAGCGTGCTCACCCGTGTGTAAGCAAAACTTTTATACCTGAGTGTAGGAAAGAAAGAAGGTGTCAGATAAATAAATAAAATAAATAAATAAATTCCATTTATTTCAGGTCCGAGACCCATATAAAAAAAACAAAAATAGAAGAAAATACAAAAATAAAAACATCAACTATAGCTAACACCTAAATATCAGAATTACATTACATTAAATTAGAAACATTATTGAATTAAATTAAAACGTCAAAAATAAAATACACAACCGATACAGAATAAATTAAAAAATTAAAAATGTCAAAATAAATTATCATATTATTACAACATTAATTACAAAATGTGAAATTGAATGTCAAATTAATAGGACAACAGCTATTAGACCCTAATAACATGCCGGTCACAGCAGTGCCTCATCTAAGGACAACGTTCGTTGAAGAGATGACAAGTAATAGAGAAGTATGGAAGAAGCAGACATGCTGGGCCGACCCCAAATAAATTGGGATAAGGGCAAGCGAATGATGATCTAGGATGCACTGTTTTAATCTTTCACGGTTTACAACTAAACTTATACTGTCACTTACAGAATATCTTCCGTGATTGTTCATTATTAACACAAAAATTTCAATCGAGAGGATGGCTTCAAATTGTCAAGTACGTGGAATCCAGTTTTGAGTAAGCTCAAAAGTAGCAGCCGGCATCGTAATAAGGACTCCACAAAACCTGGTGATACTGTGAGTGTGTTTTGACTTAGTGTCGAGTTCCAGTAGTGCGCGTATCAAAAGACAAAGAAAGAGGGTAGATAGATTTGTCTGCTCTTAACAATTTATTATCCATCCACCCGCATTCTCCAGTCAACCCGCGATCATGGCACTTGCAACAGCGTCGATATATCGGGAGCTCAAAATTATGAACAATCACGGAAGATATCCCGTAAGTGACAGTATAAGTTTAGATTTATTCAGGATGGTTCGAAGTCCCAATCAACCAAACCGAATAGAGACTGAAAACTTTACAAAACTTAAAAAAAACTGCACATCATCTAATCTAACAAAGTTCACAGCTTACTTGCACAAAGACGTGCTTCTAAAATCAATTTGACAACAACTTCGTTACTCCGACATGGAGTTTTCATTTCTGCGTGCAAGAGGCATGCAAAATCGCCTTAGGGGGCTACCACTTTCCACAGACCCTTCGCTCACTTCAAAATGCACTTTATTAAGGGGTGTTATAGTTCTTATTGTTTGTTACGAGGGTCCAGGGTGTAGTAGGTGGTTGGTAGAAGATCATCAAGGTGTGTTTGAGCCCGTTTGGGCAATACCACGGTTGGGATAAGCTGCTGAGGGTTCGTAATAGGCGAGGCAATGATGTTTCATGCTTGCGACGCCGTTGCCATGGCTACAAATACCGATTGCTTTTTGAAGAGTTGCATCATTTGCATGAGAGAGTTTTGAGACTCTAGGATTTTTTTCTTTTTCTTCCTTTTAGCGTTGCACTATTCGTGCTTATTGCCACTAACAATAAACGTTTAAGTAATTGAGGATAAATGCCTGTCACTCGCTTGAAAGATATAACGATTAGAATAACAAATATTTGTATGGCTTACAGGTAGTTGTTCCGGGTCTGGCTGTTTGTGTATGTGAGTTTAAATGTTTGTAAACGCACCCTTAATACAGGAGAAATTGAAAATGTTCTAGTACGAAATACAAGGCTGTGATTTCTAACTAAGGTCGTGTCTACTTGGATACTACCCAGAATCTTCCGTTCTTAAAGAACTTGAATTTTCTTTTATGATTAATACCTATGTGTTAGTAATTAAAGTAACTCGCTCGAAACATTTTGTTTAAACTTAACACCTGGATTATTCTCGATTCAAAAATACAACCCTGATGCGAATGAATTCAGTAATGGCCGGAGGCAGTGTTGGTGTTTGTTTTTATCATATTTTCTTTTGGTAGATGTAAATGCAGGAAACAGCTCATATGTTTCCAGTTTGTCTGTATGTTTTTAGTAAATAACACATTTGCATTTATTATTTTCCATTTCAGTAGGTACTGAAAAACTGCTCATTTGACAGTTAATTCAAAATGGCCGTACACTTAGGTGCAGAAATATGCAGTCACAGTTTAATTAAAAGTAATAATAGTTAATAATAGTTTATTGATTTTCGTTTCTGCTTTATCTGAAATTAGCACTTATCGTTAATATTTTTTTCGATTAAAAAAATGAAATCTTCGAGCATCTTAAAACTGTTGTAAGGTGGCAACACAGCAACACGCGCGCGTGCGCGTTTCTTCTTCTTCTTTCTTCTTCTTCTTCTTCTTTTCTTTTGTTACGATTATGCACTTAACAAATAAAGTTCTAAGTCCATTTTACGATGCTTGTTGTTTTCTGGTTTTCTGGATATAGTATAGCCACACAGTTTATATTTTATGGTCGATTTGAATTCACCGAATTTACCACTTGAACTTTCATCACTTAACACTTTTTTTTTTTTTTTAGCACTGGTTACTTATACTGCAGAGGCGTAAACTGGTGACTGCTACCTTTGTTTTCATACTATGTCGCCCTTCGGCCGTCGTTTCTCCGGGGAATGCCCAGATTGCCTCGCTCCAGATCTTCTTGTTATCGTACTCCTGTATATCTCCTGATTTATCCAGCGTACATGACAACGCCGATACATTTGTATCAGAAAATACAGCACACCAAGCCCCAGAACCAGTACCACTATGATCATCAGTATGGTGATGGTGGAAATATGAAACTTCACCTCCTCCAGATGCGTATTATTAGTTCCTCCGGCTGCGTTTTGCATCACCACGGTCTCTTCTTTAGTCTGCGTACTTCCCATTTTTAATAAACTCGAAATTTTTTACCGAATTCGACTTGTCACAGCCGTTAGCAAATAAAATATTGTAATCCATCTTAGTTCGGCTTTACTTAGTCCAATTGTTTAAGACTTACAGCCCTTATACGGCACGGCGGCGTCGGTAACGCAATCCGCTGGCAGGGTCGCCATGTAAGGTCGAAGGTATTTGTGGAGAGAAATGATACACGCGACTGCCCAAGTAATACTCTCCTTTATTTTAGGTTACACATGATTATATAGGATAACATACATTGACGTCACTACATACACACTACACTGTTATAAGTTAAGAATATTATCACACCAAACAAATTTACACTTATTTACCATTTATTCACCAACTGGACTACTACAAAAACGGATACCTACCATAACCCATCATATACCTACAGAATCAAAAATCCCTTTCACAGAATTACCATACGCCCATAGCCGTAGCATACCGTGTCCGGTGCGATACGGTGGAGCGGCGCGGGCGCGGAATCCGAGCCGCGGGCGACGCGCGCAGCTGCCGCGGTGCAGTAATGAACGCACCCTGTACGCTGACGGCTTAGATCGCGTACAGGGGGTGGGCTCATTAGTTCGTAGGTTAGTTTTGGTTAGGATTATTTTTTGTTATGGAATAATTTATAATAACGATATTAATCGTTAATAATTGAAGTAGAGATGGCTCAGAGTAGGCAATGGCCCCGACTTACGTCTCGTAGGGAGGCATTTTACTTGTTTAATTTATTTCATCACCAAAACTGTGTGCTCTCAAAACGGTGGAGGAGTTCTCATCGCGAAAAAACATATCATATCATAGGCATTTCTTAAAGCCAAAAATTCGAGGACATGTGACAGCTTCCTACCCGTACTGGCCTTGTGTGGTAGATTACGGCCCACTCTCTCACCCTGAGAAGAGGCCTGTGTCCCAGCTGTGGGACCTTATCATGTGTCAGGCTAAATATTTGAAGTAGAGCATAGGATCAATTAAAACAAGCTAAATTATGATAATGGCGTTTTATCGTTAGTTAATTTAAAACAAAAAGAATTCATAACAAAAACACAAATGCCATAGTTAAAAATACCATATAATAGTTTTTTTTCATTGAAATTATTTGTCTTGGTCCCAGTCAAGATACGCAAACCGAGTATCTTTCCAATAGCTTAAGGCTTGAATTTAGTGCCACTAGTAATTATTATTTTTATGGCATATAAAACTCAGAGAAGTAATAGAAGGAAGAGGAATTAATGCAGCCGTTGGTAAACGACGTCGTATATCAGCGGGACATGGATTAACGAGTAATCTTAATGAAATAATTGTAGGCTGGACTTGTAGATAGCGCGTTTAGTATAAATTGAAACATTCAGACATTTACTTGTTTCCTGTATGCTCAATGGTTAAGAGAGAATTTCACAAATGAAACAAACTCCAAACAACTTTTCCAAACCGAGTGTAAGAGCTGTCAGTGTCAATTTTGTTATGGAATATTGACTCGGTTAACATGTGGTGTTCGCGTTCAGTTTTCACAAAACAGTTCAGAATCTAGTAATTATAGTATCAATCATTTGTCAGCCAGCAGTGCCAGCAGTTTTCTTTCAAAGTATTTTAGTATCACTCTCCAGCATTGTTGATTTTTTTTTACTTTAAGCTACTACTGATTTAAACCCAACATACTAAACCATCTAAATTACCCCCACCATACAATTTTTCAATTACATAAACGTTGCACATATTTAACATAACAAACACGAAAAACTCCAATGAAAAAACAAAGTTGTAACGATCAAACACCATGTGTTTTGTGATCTCGGAGCACATTACATATTCGTGCGGCATAATAAATGTATCCGCTTAATTATTATTTTGAAAATATCCGCGCCCCGGGCTGGCCGCGCGCTCGCTACACAATCATATTTCTTATAAAAATAAAAGTAAAATGAGTGTGCACTTGTTCGTGGCCCGACTTGTAAACGGGACAAACTTCGGTGAGTTATATGTTGGTCATTTTAAATTGGAGTATATGGGTTTGTTTCATGATTATTATAAACGGCATCGGCAGTGTAGTTTTCTTTCTTGGTAAAGCCCCAGTCGCTTCTGAGACAGAGAAACACGGTTATATGACGTACCTGTTGAAAAGATGAGCTAGTCAGGTTCGGGGTGGTCAGGTTGGCAACGAGGCTAACTGATGATGACCAGAATTTTTTTTTTGTGACTCATTTGAGGTTTATTTTATTGTTCTATCGCACGTTTTCACTAACACTAGGCGCAACATAAATAAATGCCTAAATAAATGCGCGCTGATAGTTTGTCAGCGCCGAGAATTTTAAAATTCGAACGGTGCAATCATATTTAGGAATTTATATTTCATAAAGCTACTTTTGTTACCTTACCTACTTACTATATACCAAAGTCCACCCAAAGTTCGATTATCCTATCCTTGCCATTATATATCTACCAAGCGTGATGATACGCCAGATTTTCGCTACGAAACAAAAATTGGAAGCTACGAAATCGCTACGATTGCTACGAAATTGCGACAAAAGTACCAGGCGATCAGTTATTAAAGGAGGTTTGAACGTACCCAGAGTAGTGTATTGTAATGGCTGCCGAAAGGGAAAGGGTTGAGCAACCCTTTGCTAAACCGTAGACTTTGAAAGGGGAATTGAATACAGCGGTATAATACGTTATTTGTTGTACTCTTATGGCGAAAACAGGTTTTTTTTTTGTATTCAGTGCTTGTTCAAACATTCGATAGGTATTAATAATTATTTTATGTAAATGTTACTTTTATGTAGCTAGAAGAAGTTGTCCCTCTAGAAACACCTTTTAATGGCAAAAGCTTCGATGTCCAACCGTCTCTTTGACAGCCGCTACAATGTTATACTAAAATCAAAAAGTTAAAACTGAAACATACCAACTTTGAATAATAACAAAACCCTTCTCTAGAATATCAAAAGTCTACTCAAATATATACAGTCCCTCAGTACCGAGGGCATTGTTACCGATCAATAGCGACTCCCGCTTAAATAACAATCACTCATTCATTCGCTCCGTTTACTGCAGATCTGTTACATTCGAATTTCGAATTAAAATAGCTGCACAATGCTTCGCGTCCTTTTAATTATTTGCTGCCAGTGTGAAGTGTCGCATTTTGAGGGTTCAGTTTTGTTTGTCATTTTATTTGTAATATCAAGTACTTATTTTACGTGTTATGTGTTGATAGTAGGCACTCATCAAATTACTGACAACTTTTTTAAGGTGGAAACACCAGGATAGCCCGCGAAATTCACATCGAGCCTTTTCAGAAAGAAGATCACAACCGCCATTTTGCATATTTTACAGGAGGTTTTTTTTAAATATTTCTCAAAAATTTTATAACATCAATTTTTACTTCTTGTTATATGGGCACCTGCCTATTAATTCAAATGTTAAGATTTGACTCAGTACTCTATAATCACATACATTTGTCGCTTACGTTAAAACTGATGACCGTTATTAGGTAGAGCTGATATGAGTATGTCGATTACGATAATTCTTAAACATCATGAAATAGTAGAAATAAATTTTGTGATTTTTTTTTTAACTGTTTTTACGAGATACCATGCCAGACAGAGAAGGACAAAGAGTCAGAAATACGAAAAAGTAAAAAAAAAATACATTAAGTACTTCTAAGTGAATTAGCTTTATTAGTAAAATGAAATACTAATTTTTGGCGCTCACGATGTTCTTCCTGAAAAGACTCGACATGTTCTTAGGTTTTGTGGAATTTGCAGGTCAGTTTCAGGCTATAATTTAATTATAACACTAGGGCCAAGGACAGAATGGATCTAAGCCTTTCACCTTTTAAATATTAAGGCTAAAGTAAAATAATAATTGAAATGTCTGTTCTCTTAGATTTTAGTAGGTCATCATCATCTGCCTAGCCTTTTCCTAACTATGTTGGGGTCGGCTTTCAATCTAACCGGATGTAGCTGAATACCAGTATTTTACATGGAGCGACTGCCTATCTGACTTCCCAGTCCAGTTAGTACTGGGTAATACGATACCCCTTGGTAAGACTGGTTGTCAGACTTTTTGGGCCACTGACTACCTAACGACACTACCTTAGATTTTAGTAGGTAACGTCTATTTTTAGCCTAATTTCAAAGTAACTACTTAAATCCGTCTTCGTAGGAAAACTTTGTAATTTACTTACCTCTGCTACGGAAAGTACGCACGGCGGCCAATCAAGCTATACAAAACCAGTTTATGCAGATCCCTCATTGCATAGAAAATGTATACAAAGCGAGGCCAAGTTATACTGGAAATGTACAGCTTCATGTGCCGCCAAACTTTCTCATTGTTTAAATATTAGAGTTTTCATTCAAAACACTAAAGTTTGTGGAAATTATTAAGGGGATCAAAACTTGGTTCCTTAATTACTATGAAGTTTGAACTCTAAATTCTGGTGGTAAATTAGAAAATCGTATGAACTTGGACCGTGTCTTAAATTAAAAACTAATAGGTACCTGTTACACAGAATAAATAGTACAATAGTATTACTTACAATTTGAATCCAACAATGTGCTTTTATCAATATCTTATTTGTTTAAAACAATATGTAATTACCAGCATTTATTAGCTAAATATTATATAAATTTATAAATTAAAATAACTTAAAGTACTAAATAATAAACTTAAAAAATGGCGTCTTAAACTGCTCCTCAACGCTGGCAACGGGTAAAGTAGTAGGTACCCAAGAGATTGGCGGCGTTGCCACGTTGTATGGCAACTCTAAGCTTTAAATTAAACTATAAGGTCTAACTATTCATACACGAAATATTTTCAGAGAATCATCTAACGGCTATTACGAAGACATTTTAAGGGTTTTTTTTTTATATGAGTATATTTTTTTATAAAAATAAATAATTTAAAATTACTTGACCAACAAAATAAATACTGGCTCCTTATTTTTGAACATCCATTACGCTAGTTTAGTACGTCGTATTTACCTACAGTCATTGTTAGAATATGGGAGTAAAGGTTTTATGCAAAAAGTCTCAAAAAATTTTAGAATTATAATAATTTCGTAAAAAAAAACACTCAGATATTTTTTTTTTCCGTTGCTTTGGTGACTTTACGACTTATAGAAGTTACTCTTAAAATATTTCGTGTATGAAAAGATAGACCTTATATTGGTTTAATCACAACCCCTTAAATAGGAAAATTACACAGCAAAGGAACACTGCTATACTGCCTTGCTCAGTTGCTATTATTTATTCGATAAACTAACAAAACCTCTTCGGTACATAATCACTACTTAACATTTTACCACTATTTCAGGCGATAATCAACCTTAAATATAGGTAAATAAGGGTTTGTAGAAATGCATATTTAAGTTTGTCGTACCTAATAATGGGTTATCGTCGATATAAAATAATAATATTGTTGGTTATATGACATATCGCAATATTATAGTCACGAAGTTCCGTTCGACTATTATTTATTACTTAAATAATCGCTATTATGAAATTATTGAGGTTTATTTATCCTCAATCACTGGTTGTTAAGAGTGACGATAAAATATTGTGATTATGTAATGACATGCGATTAAAAGTATACTTTACTTGACATGAAGATGACATAATCTAACTCTACCTTTTTTGTTTTGGGATGGGAAATCGTCAAATGACCCCCCCCCGCTCTGGGCGGAGCAGAAGGGAGTGTCAGACTTCTACTGACTAAAACCCATCCATGTTCCTTCTTTGCCCTTTGTGTTCCAGGGCCACGGTATCTCTTTCGAACAGTCCCGCAAAAGCCCTGGACAAATAAACTCTACCTTGAGCAAACATTATGAAGAACACAATTCAGTGTGAAAAAGATACGAGCTATCAGGGGGGTTACCATGACGTCTTAAAGCAGGAGTAATTCCAATGTGGGAAAGAGACAGAGCTATACAGGTCGTGTAGCGCCATCTCTATTCCACACTGGAATTACTCCTGCTTTTAAACGTCATGGTTTGAATAACAATTACTTCCGTTTAAAAACACATGTTATCATCATCATTCTCTTGCCCTTATCCCAATTTATTTTCGGTCGGTGCAGCATGTCTTCTTCTTCCATACTTCTCTATTACTCGTCATCTCCGCAGTCACCTCCTTTCGTGCCATATCATCCTTCACACAGTCCATCCATCGTTTCTTTGGTCTTCCTCAACTCTTATAGCCATCTACATTCACACTCAACATCTTCCTGACTAAATTAATCACATGTCCATACCACGATAACCGATTACGACAGTTTTTTTGAAAATTACAATTAGAAAAAAAACATATTACAAATACATTTATTTTTATTACCCCTACAGGGGTTCAAATAGAGCATGAAAGTTTTTCGGACACACATCTTGTCAAAATAACCTAGATACCAGTGGCGAAGGTTCCATACAACCCGATTCCTACCGGCTTCCCTTTGAAAAATGGCACAGTCAGTATTCTATAGCCAATAATATTTTATACAGTAAAGATATGTACCTCTTAAAAAAAGTTACCCTTCGCTACTGCTAGATACCTTTCACAGAATCTATTCAGCTGTCAAATTCCAACGAGCATAATCCGATAATACCTAATAAATGTAGGCTACATTGCGAGGCAGTTATATCGCCGTAACCACTGGGTGTAGTGCCTTGCCGCGAGGAAGCTAGCCACGCCTCGCGAGACGCACACCTTTCTATGTAGGTACGTATGTACTGGCTTATGTATAAGACAAAGCGCGCACTAGAGTTAACTTATAAACTGGTTAATACCATTATAATATCGTGTCCGGCGCGTCCTGTGTCTGCATGTTACAGGAATTGAACGACGCCACTGAAACCGCTAAAACCGTAGCCATATTTATGCATTTAAATTGCTATATGAATATGGCTACGGTAGCCTTTTTTTCGTTTCTTTTTTTTGTTTTAATGTAATAGACATTGAATGGGATTAAATGAACTTAGAGGGTTGTGTTCGTGATTTTAATTATTATAATTCTATAGCTACATACGTGTTCCGGTCGCGAATCATACTTTGTTCAACATTGACCTGTAAATTGCAAAAATTCGTAAGAAAATTTGAATTTCGCGGGCTACCCTAGCTCTTCCCCATAATGCTACCCACGATAGTTTTTACTTTTTATAGATAGAGCGATAGTTTGTCTACCTAGTCTCTCTTGAGTCATGTCTGTACCTAGCCTTAAGCTGTGTGGTATGAAATTGATTAGTAGTAGATACTATGATTGTTTATGTAGGGGGTAATTCAGGTCAACTGTCAATGGTATTGTTTCACTATCCTGTAGTTAGAGGTGATGTTCAGGAATTTAGTTTATATTTTTTTGTGAGCTATTCAAGGCAATTGATTTTTATTACGTTTAATTTGGTTTGGTATCTAAAGTTCAAATTCATGCGATATTTTTCTACAATTTGTTATTAGTTTGAGTCAAAAGTTTGTCAAAATACATAAAACGCAACATATTTCTATTTCTGTTCTCCGGCGACTTAGTACCTACATGCCTTAGTATGAAGTGAAGTCGTCATTATAACGCTATTCGATACAACATTATTTTTAGTATATGCGAACCCTGAATATAGTTTGTTCAGAATGAGTAACTGAATCGATTCCAATAATTATTAAACCATGCTATATTTTTTCCCAAAAATATTTAAAAAAATTAAAAGTTGGATACTGAGCGACTTTGAGTACCTATCGCAATAATTTAGGTACCTACTGCCAAATTATTATTATCAATGAGCTCAAGACGACGCTGGAGGCGCGCGAAGCGTGGGGATCGCGTTTTTGTGCGGACAAAAAGGTAACAGAACAAGCTTATAACTTTGTGATTTTTCATGATACAGTTTTGAAATTTTGTACATAGATTCTTAACATAAAAATACTAGACACGTGTATCAGGTTCCGCATATAATTTAACTAAAGTTGTATATAATTCAATTGTCTTGGACTTACGCTTAGGTTTCATAGAAAATTGCCCATGGTCCTTTGGGTGTAATCGACACATAAAGAAGAAAATTGATATATCGAGACATATCTATCTCTATCCAACAAATAAATCCCGAAAATGTTTTAAATCTCTAACTTAAACACGTACACCCTCTGTGTACGAGCAATTCCAAACACTTAAGTACCGACTACTTCTATGGCACGACCACAGTTCCAAACAGGTGCATCTTCCCCGAGACAGTTGTGCTCCGTTTACTGCAAACTGTTTGAAGTTGCGCCAGTAACCGTACGAGTGCACGTACTTAGCGAAAATAAACGGAAACTTCTGTACTAAGGACAGTGAGTTGGTACTTTTGGAGTTGTCACCTGTGAGGCTGTGATAGCTAGGGGCGGTTGAGAAGCGAGGCAGTGCTATTGCATGAATGTGCTTTCTAATGTCTAGGTTAATTCTTTTGTTACTTTTTTATAGAGCCGTATTAACAGAACTTATACTGTCACTTGCAATAGCGTCGAAATATCGGGAGCTCAAAATAATGAACAATCACGGAAGCTAACCCGTAAGTGACAGTATAAGTTTAGTTGTAAACCGTGAAAGCTTAAAACTGTGTTTCAGTATTATTAACGGGCTTGTTTTTTTTTAAAGTAAGTAGGATATACACCACTATTTTTTAATTAGTACAAATACTTAAAGAGATTATTAGACAAGGTCTTGTTATTATATATGTAAAGTCTCAATAAATAATATTCATAAACAGCAAAGTTATAAGCGTTTGTTTATATCCCAAAATGTCACTCAATTTATGGAAATATAGTTTGCCGGGACCTATGAATGGCGACAGGAATGGAAAAGCACTGCGCGTAGTATTTTATAGTGGTAATTGTTATGAATGATTGATTCAATTATGAATATACCAGTTATGACAAATTTTCGTGAACAATTTTGGGATTTCGTTTTTTTGACTTTTGATTACACAAATATGATCAGTAACGGGTACGGATAGAGCTCCATTTTTTTTTGTACTAATTAAAAAATAGTGGTGTAATTGATTGTAAGTTTGTCTTTTTTTCATGCTTTATTCATTTCGTTTCACTTAAGTGATGTCACTTAAGTTATGTGGCTCTTAAATAAACCAAGAATCTATTTTTCTGACGGTAAATAGGCTTAACATACCATTTTTACTCAATAAAATTAAATGCAGTAACAATATAAACAACCTGCACGGTACATTTTCAGAAATTACACACAGCAGGCATACAACATTACCGAGATGAGTGGGTGCTGCCAACTGCAGCAACCTAATTGTGCCCCATTGCGGTGTCCCCCCGGCGGTCATGATCTAGCCACACGACTACCCCAAGGGCCGCACTAAATACAACCAACTTCGCGAACGCAACGGAAAAATTCCAAATTCGAACTTTTAATTTGACGTTTCGTAAAATTCCCGCCATAAACGGTAAGGATTGTTTCAATCGTGAGATTTTTTCGTCATATTCGTGAGTTTTTTACTGGGTTTAGCCTTAGGGTTTGTAATTAGAGAAGGCTGATGTGAGCTGCATGTGTTGGCGATGTGACGTGTGGACTGGGATCACGAGTTCGTGATACGCTCCTCATCAGTGCTCTGGATCGATGTCAATTGTAGGGATCGTATTGTTTCTGTGAGGGCCTAATGATGAGGCTGCGTTCTGGAGTAAGTGATTATTCCGCGGAAACTCTTCGGTATTTTAGTTGCTTAACTAAGTTTTTGTTATGGTTTGTTGTTTCAAGTGTGAAGAAGGTCACTAATTAATTTATTTGGTTCTTTACGAAGATCTTCACTCATCTTTTTAAAATACACTTAATTGTTTTTATTTATAGTTTCTTACTTATTTTCAAAATTAAGCTACTATTGCGTAGTCTCTTGTGGTACCTAATTTTTAAACACACACTATTTATATCTATTTGTTTTATTTATTCAGAGTGATTTCTAAACGTTCAAGAGCAAAGATGAAAAGTTCTTAGGAAAAACTAAACGTTCACAAGTTCCAAACCCGAATTCAAAAAGTCACCAGTTTGTCGTCTTAATAACTGGTATGTTTGTCCCTGCCGTGTTTGCACGATGGCAGCACTAGTCCGAGATCAAAGGCGCGAGTCCAATATGTTCATTGATGCAAACGGGGCAGAGGGACGTAACTCATAGTGCGAGTGTGTTACATGATTGAACAAACTTTGAAATATTATCACCGAAAAAGTAAGTAGAATTCAAGATTCTTATTTTGAATATTTGAATTTGATTGTCATAGGTAGGTACAAATAGGTAACGTAACTTTCGCAAAGGTATATCTATTAGTACCGAGATTTGACACTCAAATTTTGCCAGGTATTTAGAAGTCCCGTGTAATAGAGGATGAGCCTATTGCCATCAATGGGACACAATGTCAGACCCCGAGGTACTACTGAGAAATTCCTGACGGAGAAGCCCAATATCTTAGCCCCACTTGGGAATCGAAATCAGAGTCTAATGCTCAGCATAGTGTTTGCGACCACTACAGCAATAAGAAAGCGGGAAAAATATATTAATATAACCACTAAATGGCCGCTCAAAAAAGTCACCACAGTTAATAAAGTAACCGGGCGTGATTGTCTGTGGTGTTTGGACGATGACAGCTCTAGCGGAGATCAAAGGCGAGCGCTCAATATGTGCAGGGACACAAGTGAACGCTAGGGGGAGAGTAGGGACAGGTCTAGTTATCGATAAATCTGACGTTTGTGGCCGCACAATTATTTAAAATCCTGTGGAACTTGACAATTATTATGTCAGGATTACAATTTAATTGAACTTTAGACAGCAATAAAACTTGCAGCAATGCTTACTCAGAAAACTTGCGAAAATGTCTATGGTACTTTAAATAATTTAAAGTTTTGACCGCCATAGTCACATATACGTGACAAGCAAGCGCGTGCCCTGTACACTAAGTGACACAAATATGTGACAAAATGGTAGATGAAATTGTGCCTTGACGTGGAGGGCACGCGCGTGCATTTATGCTCTGGCGGTCAAAAGGTTAAATAAATCGGAAGACTTGCATTACTCTGAGGAAAGTTACTTTCCACTCTGATTTCATATTAAATTAAACTACAGTTTAATTTTCCTTCAAAACGCATAAATCGTTCCTGTAAAAAATGACCAGCTTTCTTACTCCGCAATCGACATTTCACATTAGTCACAGCACTATTAAAAAGCTGAATGCACTCTGATAGAAATTTGTTTTTAATCGACCTCAAATTGGGCGCGAAATGAGTTGGACCCTCGGGTGGGGTGCGTCAAAGATAGCTTCATTACAAACGCAGAATTAATATTCTAAACATTTATCATTTATATTAAATGCCACGTTCTTGTTACTACCAAAATGTTTTAATTGAGGATTTTTTGTTGGTTTTGTTGAAAAAATAGTGAACTTTGCTCTTTTACGGCACTTGTGTGTCAAAATTCAAGGTAAAGCCATTTATCAGGATTCGATATTTCATGCTATACATATATTCATATATATTTGCAAATCTGATTGAATTGCTCCTCTAAGGTTGATATTTTTATTCGAGCCAATTTTCCGTTTAACTTCAGACAGTTTGTTGACTTTTAGCAAGAAATAAAGCTAGAAATCTTGTGAAAAACTACGCACAAACTATAACTAGAAAACTATGCCTCTAAAACTTTTAAATGTATTCGAGAATAAACATCTTGTTTTCATATTGGTTCTGCCGCAAAATAGTGTGCCTGTGCAGGATGGATATTAAATCCCAGAACTCCAGAAGATGAACAGAAAGCCTATAAAATTTTATAGAAAGACCTTTGCACGTGTTACTAAATGATAAAAAGCGTGACCACAGCGCAGACCATAATTCTAATTACAATTCGGAATTCAAAACGATTGTTTCCCGCCGAAATCTGACAGCTCAATTACATTCTGCCTCGGACGACATTTGTTCAAATTGCCTATGTTTTATAGATATTACCACATCAGATTGACCACGAAAATAATGCAATGACGTGTTTATGTTTAGTGTTCTAAAGAGCAAAATTCAATGACAATAAATTTTGGAACTGTAGCTTTAACGTTGTAAACATAGGTTCTTTTTACGTTCCATTTCGCGGTTAACTCAGCGTGTAAATGAGTTCTTTATCATGTCGTGTTTTAAGCGACTGTTTATAAAGTTTCGTTTCGGGTGACACTGAAGGGTGAATAAATTAAAATAAAAGCGATAATATAGAGGGAAATGTATGACAAATTGGCCTGTAGCTATAACTAAATTACTTTTAGAGCTTGTATGGATATGATGAGCGAATGGTCGGAACAAAATTCTAATGTATGTTTAGAAAGACACTGGAACAGTAACTGTAAGTAAGAAACGTTAGTGACCTCTCTTTTTCTATATATCTGTCTTTTAGTTTTCTAATAAATCAATTTAAGTTATAGTTTCATAATGATTTATGTCAAAAATATTTCTCTTTATGTTAGTTTATTTCTTCGGATTGGATGCACGTGGGCATTTTTCACTGTAGTTCTCGACTCCATATCACTGAATTCACATGAATTCAGCCTCGGCTGTAATGACAAATTTTCCCCACTTGTTTCAAAATGGCTTCCTATTCTCTTAAGCTTTCTACAAATGACTCCAGAACACATTATTTCCACTACATATAATTCACCTACCTATATACTATAATACATAAAGACATTTCGCACAGATACATGCGTTCATCGTGCACCTGCCATTCAAATCACGCCTATAGCACTTAACAGCAATAATACTATCGAGGCAATACACGATTTTGAACTCTATTGCGTTGGGATAAGGATTGTGAAATATTGAGCACTAGTAAAGTATTTGTCTTAGTGAAGCAAGCTCTGGGCAAAGATTAAGGATTTAGACTAAAAGACGATCAGATTTGATTGAACGTGGACGAAGCAATAGGTCTACCGAGTTCACTGATGGTCGACCACTTTTGACCCTTATGCCTTGAGTAATAAGGTCGACTGAGCACGGTAGTCCTTAAGGATCGTTTCAGGAGATATTCTGTAGATTCTGCCTATTCATCATCATCTTCTTCTCCTTGTCCATGTTACCTGGGGCGGTGCTGCACATTTTATTGAACGTGAACGAAGCTAAAGGAATATCCAACATGCAAGGATCGTTGGAGGAGGCGTTCAATAGTTTCTGCCTAGTAGCGGTACTTTCATACAAGCCTAAAACCTCGGCTTGCCCTTATAAACTTACTACTCTACATGATGTTAGGGCTTCTGAACAGTCTGCTTACCGTATTGTTGGCCCCTAGGCACGCCACTGCTGAGAGGATGTCGGCTGGTCCCCTGGCAAGGGATGGCACCACGAACTAACGATGTCTGTGCTGCTACAGAGAAATTCCCAATAAAAAACTTCTTAACTCTGCCTGACCTGTAGATTCAACCTGACATTCAGAAGTCTAGCTTGCGACCACAAGGCCAACAGAGGCAAAGGCAGACAACAAAACGACACTAAAAAAAAATGGCCATGATCTACAAAGGTTCAGCAGACTCTCCCACCTGCGTTCCACCCACTCTATGCCCGCCCGTGGCATACAGTTACCGAAGTGGCAGAACGCAAGCGGTGCGCCCGCAGGCATCACGGAGCGCCCGCGTCCGTACGCACCACACGTTATACTTGCTGCTCTGAAAAACATTCGGTTTTTTAGTCAAGGTGAACGATATGGGGTCTTGGAACATCTTGAGATCATATCTGCTTTGGAGGTTAAAACTTTCATATCTTGAACGTTCGTCCAGCGTAGCGTTAGTCAAATGTCTAAAAAATCGGCCAAGTGCGAGTCGGACTCACGCATGAAGGGTTTTGTACCACCGTAGTAGGGGAGCCCCCTGTATTTTTTAATTTTTTTTTTTAATTTTTTTTTGTTATAGCAGCAACAGAAATACACATTCTGTGAGAATTTCCACTGTCTGCCTATTACAGATCATGAGGTACAGTCCGCTGACAGATAGACGGACGGACGGACAGCGGAGGCTTAATAGGGTCCCGTTGGTAACCCTTCGGGTAAGGAAGCCTAAAAACTTCAAGTAGTCTATGGCAAGGCAAGCTGTAGAATCGTCCGACTAACGCCAACGCTGCCTCTACGCAGCTGCCTAGCACCTGCTACGCCGAGTCTACGCTGTGTAAACGTCCGATTGGCCTTTATATGCGCTCATTTTATGAAGAAAACTTCAAACCAGCTGTTTATATAACACTAGCACTTCGCCCGTGACTTCGTCCGCAAAAATTGTGATAGCTCGGCTAAGCATGATATAAATATAATTCATAGCCTATGTTACTTCCTCATAATTTAGCTTTATATTGGTCAAAAAATGGCTAAAATCGGTCCAGTAGTTTCGGAGCTTAATCGGTACGAACAAACAAACAAAAACATCTTTCCTCTTTATAGATAGAAATAGAATAAGTATAGATAACAAAACATCACGTCTATACACTCAATCGGGTCTCCCTTGTTTGACCGAAAAGAATTTGACAAATTTTCACTTCCCAAAAAATTTTTCGCATAATTTCATTTGCCAAATTATTACTTAGCAAAAAATCTATTCACAAAAAATTGTAACGCAAACCTAATGTTTGGGAAATTAACGTTTAAACTATAAATTGTTTACCAACTAGTACTTTTAACATTTTTTATTTAGTCAAATATTTCAGTTGGAATAACAGTTTTTACGCAAAATCAAATAAGCCAAATATTTTGGTTTCCAATTCACCCTTTCCTATTCAATCAAATGCTACAATGACAAAAATGTGAACTGCTAAGTCACTAAGTGGTCCGAAATAAAATTACTATTTTTTTGCAATGGATACTTCCATTGCAAAAAAATTAAAGTTGTAATGTAAAAATATTTTGCATTAAACAAATGATTACATTAAAATAAAATTGCATTTTTTTATTATATAATTCCCAAAAAATCTTATTTTTGCCTTAATATTTTTTGTCTTAACAAATCATTTCACCAAACGTTTATTGTCTGAAGATTGTTTGCTGGAATAAATCATTTGATTAAAGACCAAATGCCATAATGACATTATATTTGGTAATATTTTGCCAAGTAAAAATTTGACCAAATAAAAATATGCGTACTAAAATCATTCGAAATATTGCAATGGTATAAAAAAAGGTTGCTAAAATTTGTTTGGGTAATGAAATTTTGTCAAAATTTGTTCGGCAAAACGGCAGGATCCCACACTCAATCATCATCATCATCTGCCTAGCCTTTTCCCGACTATTATTTTTCCAGCTTTCAGAGAAGTAACAATTAAATGTTTCGACTTGAGTAGTTTTTTCATAATTAATTGTTTTTGATAACAAGTCGCCACTAACAAAGGCTGAATTTTGAAAGAGCTAAGTCGGAGTACATATATTATTTGTCTATAGAATACTGAGCAATTTTAAAAGGGAAGCCGGTAGGAATTCAGTTGTATCGAACCTTCGCCACTGCAAGTCACAAAATTTCTTAAAATCGTATAACCGACAAAGCTCGGTAACCATTCAGTTTTGACCCCTTCATTTGTTGCTAACGACTTCTAGAATCTCTTTCAAGGAATAGCTCGAGTTTCCCTGTCACCTTGTATTTCCTTGAAAAATTAATCAGAAGTATACCTTTAGCACACACCTTTCGCTATTAAGCTGTTATTATGTTCTCAGAAAAAGTCGTGAGGTCGACATATAAGTAATTCTGAGAAAATAGAACATGACTACATTGTTTCGATTCATTTTATGATCTCATGTTATAAGATCATACTCTAGAGCTAGACCGATTTAACCTGTCCATAGTCAGTATAGTGTAGTGTAGATAAATTAGTAAGTTTTTTTAGCCAAGCACTATGGTAGTTGGTACAGCCCTAGAGATAGGGATTCTGGATATGAAAAAACAATAAAAGGTGCTGGGTACAAGTGAAGGTTGTTTTTACTGTGTCTGATAGAATCCTTAAATTCCAAGTATCTCGCTGAACACCATTCCTGGCTGAGCCAAAGTCACATAGAAATTTTTCATCGGTTATTAAAAAAAAAACAGCTGTTTCCTACAAAAGTGCAATACGTAGACGGTTAAAATATATGTAACAGCTGATTTTGGCTCAGAATGATGTACTGAATACGTGGTAACCGTTTTCGCGTCGGTGTCCTTTCCACAGTTATTTATTTATTTGAAATAATGAAAAAAACAAAAATTATCAGCTGCTAGAAACTAAACATTAGGAGCAATGGTCATTAACTGTGTTACTTTTAAATTAACTACGATCTACTATTGTTCAAGTACCAATATACAAAAAAAATCAGATTCCGTGTTCCCTAAAAACTGCGTGGCTGATACAAACAAAAACAAGACAAATTACGAAGTGACTAAATAACGTTATTTCTTTCACAACACTTCTACATCTGATTTATCGCTCTAGCTACATAATAAACACATCACTAGTCCACAATAGGCCAATAATTACGTATTGTACTGCAACGAGGCTGCCTTTCAATAGGCCGTGTTCTTCGGCAGGTGGGGCACATCACATGGATTATTGTTCGTCTGCTTAGAACTTGTTACTATAAGTGTACTAAACTGTTGTAACTATTACTTGCGATGTGACTATGTACATGGTCCACATTGATAGGATTCAGTAATTTCACGAAGACATGCAAAGCAAAAGAATATCAAGAACTAAGGCAAACAAAACATAATAAACTATTAGGATTTACTTCTTGGGTAGTTCAAAAAAGTGTATTATCATACCAAGGTTTTCGTAAAATGTGCATCATACAAACATTACGCACCTATGTATAAAGTAATCTGATTCTAGGTTTATGCAATTTTACAAATGTAACTTTGTCTAGAGCTTCGAGTAATCAGCTGGCCGATGGGTTGCTAGATCTAGCTGTTTATACTCTCATCCGAAATGGTAATCTCCGAAGGGTTAGGCTTAGGTTAGGCCCACATCTTGCTCACTCGAAACACCTTTTTAATTTAAAGCTTTGACTCAAAACTTCGAGTCAAAGGCCTAACCTAAGCCTAACCCTTCGGAGATTACCATTTCGGATGAGAGTATAAACAGCTAGATCTAGCAACCCATCGGCCAGCTGATTACTCGAAGCTCTAGACAAAGTTACATTTGTAAAATTGCATAAACCTAGAATCAGATTACTTGATAGAAAAGTGCATATTTTAGCCATGTTATAAAAATATCTAAAGCTGCCCGACTTGCAATAGCAAAAGACAAATGATGTCAAACTAAACCCATTCAGTATTAGTATCCTACAGTGCTGCCAGACACTTTGTACAGACCGTTTAGAGCCATTATATCTCCTTCTGTCGTAGTCATTAGTTAGACACGCCGGTGGTCTATTTACGACAACATAGTACATAATGTACTGCGGGTAATTTCACAATAGTCCACCGATTATATATTTAAGTAAATAGCACAGATACAGTTTATATTCTACTTGTACTGAGAAAGGTAATAGCTGGGTGTAGGGTGGCAATGAGTTGAGTGTATTGTGGACTTTATGGTCTAGTTTTAATTGTGGTATATTCTTGAAAAATTTAATGTCAGCAAGAAATTTTTTGCCTGCACTGCCAGGTAAAAGTCTCATTTTGAAAATGGTCATGTATGTGGTACGACAAGTAAGGTTTTAAAAGTTACCAACATCTGCAATACCAGAGGCATCACAGTCTATTGCCATCCTCATCATTTATTCGAAGCTTGGTGGTACAAAAAGAATCATTTCGAAAAAGGGTCTACTATACATCTTCTTTTCGTGTCGATGATACTTTTTAAAACTGTTGGGCCCAGTTAGCAACCAGGCCAAGTACGAGCGTCATTGGCGTAATGACGTTCATTAGATCCTCAAAAATGCAGTTGTCTACACTCAAGACAGTAAGAGGGAGTACTTTCATACAAGCCTAAAAGCTTGGCTTGCCTTATAACCTACTACTCTTCATGATGTGAGGATTTCTGACAGTCTGCTTGCCCTATGAGCATGGCGTATTGTTGGCCCTGCACGCCACTAAGGACATTCCAATAAGTGGGTCACATTTCGAGCAGCATCGCACTATTTTGTATCGGACGGGTTTATAATCTCCATTTTTGTCAAATTATGCTTGTTACTAAAATCAGTCCCATCCTACCTCGTTCCCGTGGCCCCTCTACCCGTGCAATAGTGTAGGTACGGCCAGTAGGTACCAGAGCCGCGGGCTGTCACGATGAATGACCCGCCACGCCGCCACGCCGCCCATACACAATTTCACCGGACTGCGCTCATGAAAAGACTCTTTTTTTTTTTTCTTTTTTTTTTAAAGCATGATGAGCTCCTTTTTTTGGCCTCGGATATTGTTTGATGGGTCTGTTTTGTCTTTGTTCTGTATGTAGGTGAGATGTGTAGTGTTGCTCGTTTAAATTATTGTTTTTGTTTTTTTGGGTATATTTTTGCACCCTTGGTTTAGTGATCTAGAGTTGGATCTTGTTAATTGTTAAAATTAATTATGATCACTTTTTAATGTTATTTATCTTTGTGACTTAGTTCCGCCTTAAAAATTATTATCTTCTTTATTTCACTAATTAGGAGTATGTTTAAGGATCGTAGCAGGTAGCGTTCTGTAGTTTTACTAAAGCAACTTGTTATCAGTTGAAGGAAGTCAGATCACTCCTGGGACGTAAGACAACGTTTTCCATTAAAAATAGAATTCATCATTTCAATATTTTACATGTCATGAGAATTCAGTAGCGAAACGATGAGCGAAAAGCACTGTATATGGTGAAAATCAAGACTTGAACAAATCCAAGCTAAAATGTTAAAAGAAAGTAAGTCACAAAAATCAATCACCACTGCGCCACAAAGTCTAAACAACAACAACACAAAAAAGAACTATTCTTTTAATAAACTAGCAAAAAATAACAAAAGGGGATCACCGTCACAGACCCCAAAATTATACCAAGGCCCGACTATAATCACCCTATCTGGGTTTTTTATCGGGGACCCACAAATCTAATATGAGTAATGACGGGATCGCAGAGTGGGCACTGTAAAGCGCCTATTTGGTACCCCTTGTGTCATATCCAACGATTTATTTGAGACGTAATAATAATGTTTTACGTGTAGATGAAAATGTAAGATTCGTTTGGAAATTGGTTTATGAAAACAATGTTTGATACTATAAAGTCCGTAGGACTGAACAATTTTGTGGTTACTGTAGGTAGTTTCGGTTTTAATGTTTCATTTTGGGAGTTTTATTTAACTTGCCTGTAGAAGCAGCCTGTTTGCTTTTTTGTTCCAGTTTACTGAAGTTACTATGCTTTTAGTTACGAGGGCAATGTATTATAACCCTTGTCATGCGTTCATGTATTTCTGTTTTCCAAACAATTGTTTTTCACTAGATTTCTTAAGGGGTACTTTTCAAAAAATACTTTGCTGATCCTTTCTTTTTATAACAGCTGTCTTCCTCACTTCCATGACTGCAGCGTTTTTGGGTATAAATCAATCCCAGAACAGCCTGGATAAAGTTCTGAAGCTGTTAAAGAGCTCTACACAGTATCGATAAGGGTATCGGAATGATCACCATTCCGATACCCTTATCGCAATTTATTTGGGATGTGTGCGGCATGTCTTCTTCTTCCATAATTCTCATCATCTCTGTCGTCCAACCGAATAAAACCTTCCTGTAATTCCTGAAACCAATCACAATGTCTCCGTCAATTCATGCGTCAATCAAATATAAGCATTTTTGCGCGGGCGTCGGCTGTCAAGTTGAATCAAAGCAAATCTGCAAGTTGACAAAATCACTTATTACAGCAATTCCTTACACCTTTCCGTCATGAATCCATTCGTCAATGAATAGTCCCTATGCTAACGCGGTCGGCTGATGCTTATCACACCATCACTGCCATCCAATTAAAGCAGTTGTTCCCATTGACAAAATACTTCATTCCTCAAACGAAACACATTTCCTTAACTCCTTCACCAATCCATTCGTCAATCAATTAGAGCCCGTGTGCTTGCACCGTGCGCGGGCGTCGGCGGGTGTCGTGCGCGGGAGCATGCGCGCAGCGGGCGCGCCGCGGGGAGCAAGCGCCGCGCGACATGCAGCCTTTGTCTTTGCGCACCTACGAGTTAGCCTTTGTTTCAAAGAGGCTGGCTGATTAGGGAAATATGTTTTCTTTTTTATTGATTGACAGGGAATCAAAGTCGGCTCGTGGCATGCAGACAAGGTTTGGAAATAGAATGCTTTTGCTTTTCTTTAGAAAAAGGCTGGCTGGTAAGGGGAATAGGAGAAATATGTTTTTTTTTATTCGTCAGTAGGGGATTAAAGATGCCTCGCGACATGAAGCCTTTGTCTTTGCGCACCGTGTTAGTAAAGGGTGGCTGATTAGGAAATATGTTTTTTTATTGATAGACAAGGAATCAAAGTCGGATGCAGCCTTGTTATTTTACCTAGTAGGGTCATGTTCCTACGAGGTTTTACAATAGAATACTGAAATATACAACCTAATTCAGCAACACCTTGTAAAACTCCGTAGACTCCACCTACCTAATCCATTTTATTTTTCTGTCGAAAAATATGGTGGGCCTTTTACCAACTATATTAACACCTAGCTAGAATATTATCTACCGCCTTTTTTAACGATGCTTTAGCGTAATGTGTCCTATAAAGACGTTTTTTATTTTGTCGATGACAGTGTAGGTAAGTCCTGAAGCGATTTCAATTAACTTATCAGCAGTTGTATCTAGAATGTTTACCGGTAAAATATTAAATTATTCTGTTCAAGAACTTTACAGAACACTTTAAAGACATCTGCAAAGAATAATTACTTTATAATGCGATTATTATTGTTACCGTGTATGAAAAATTATAACTACTTACGGTACCTATATTTTTAAAGGTTATAATTATAACGTTTCTATCTTTTGAAGACGCCCTTTTGGTCCCTAACGCAGGACATAGGTACGTCGTATTATTGGTTTGTGACTAACTTATCCAGATTAGTCCAGAGGGGTTGACAAGCAAAGCGAAGCATTTCATAATTCGACAACGATTTTCATCAAGATTGACATTTATACTTTTCGATAGCTTATGTCAGTCCCACA
The DNA here is from genome assembly GCA_905163415.1 of Noctua fimbriata. Lineage (NCBI taxonomy): Eukaryota > Metazoa > Arthropoda > Insecta > Lepidoptera > Noctuidae > Noctua > Noctua fimbriata. The sequence goes on along the minus strand of LR990935.1, from coordinate 10,497,446 downwards.
TATTTTTGACTTTTCCATCATAGTTATCGCCGGCTGCTTCAAGTGCGACTGCTGAGCATGAGATCCTAGATTCGATTCCCAGGTCGGGCAAAGTGTTATTGGGTATTCAATAAAGAATTTTGTAGTTACAGCCACGCCGCCGTCTGGCTTATTGCCCGGTATAGCGGTGATAGCAATAGGTTTGCCCCTACTAGACGGGACTTACACGTAGCAGGCGAAATATCCAGGTGTTCTATTAGGTACAGACCTCACACTTCGGGGATTACTGGCGTGAAGTTATGTTATGTTATCGCTGATAGAATGTTACTTTGTCTAGGCTCTCTGGGTGATGTGAAATGAGACTTTCGAGTGCATGAGAATGCACTAGAAAATATATATATACATATTTTCTTTCTACTAGTGAATTCAAAACCCACGATAATTACGCTCAGAACTAACAAGCTAATGCAAGGAGCTGTCAAAATTAATAAAGTAGAGGTATCGAGTGTCGACGCGTGGCCCACAATGGACCACTGTTTTTTATTCGTGGCCGATAATGGGCGCCGCGTGGCGTTACGAGGGCGTATTGTAAGCCACCATGAGTGGTACTGCGCTATGATACGGTAACTAAGTACTTGATGGATTCCATCTTTAATTTTTATGCACGTGTGTTTTTATACAAAAAAGTAACTGAATTTGTGAGGAGTTATAGGGTGAGGTACTTAACCGGTCGTCTGTTTTGGTAAGCTATTGTCTATGGGTGGGGGAAAATCTTCTTTTTTTCACACGAACCAGGCACAAACCCATTATTAGACAAATAGCTGTTATTTCTTGAACTGTAATAACTAATAAGGTTTCTTGGACGTATTTCCTCAAAACATTTCGTATTCCTGCAACAAAAAGCTGAAATGAGAATTAATTAGTAGCATTTATTTTGTGAACTAAAAATAATTTGAGATGTATTGTATGTGTTATGTTAGAGAGGAGGCCTGTGTCCCAGCAGTGGGAACATTATAGGCTGATTATGAATTATGTGTGTGTTATTAGGTTTTTTCACCAGGAATTTCTCAGAAGCAGCCACGGAGTCTGGATTTGTGCCCGGTAGGTGGGAATAGGCTCGCCCCCTATTACATGGGACTTAAGATAACTGGTGAAATGTGGGTGTACTATCAGGTACACCTCTGCCTAACCCTTCGGGGTTGTTGTGAATTTGATCATAGAACAAATTGCCATTCTGAAAAAGAAATTACTTATGTAACAATATGAAAAAAACAACAATTTTCCTTTTGAAGATTCAAAAATCGTCAGTCTTGTTAATTGTTCGCGGCCATATGCAAAATAAATGCATAGAGGACGCGCCACCTGCCATTGCCAGTTCAATTTGAATTTTGAATTTTCGAACGCTTTCAAAACTTATATCTGCGTGATGCGATTTGAGGCACGCAAGCGATGCGAGGGCGCGAATCGGAGGGAATCGATGCTTGAAATCACATTCGATTCGCGATTTAAAATGATTTTAGGTCCTTTGATGTGTTATTTTATTTTAGATGTATTTTTGAAACAAAGGAATTTGTCATTTGAATGAGGATCCCAAAAAAAGTAAAAGTATCATGCTTAGGTAACGCCTATTTAATTGGGTTATGTTCTGTATCGCATTTCTTCTTCAATTCTTTGTTCATTTCTTTTTCATGATATATGGATAAAAGTTTCATAACATTATCTTAAGGTGTAATAAATTCCATACACTAGTGTTAGGTAAGTTGAAATTCTCCGAAAGAGTACGTTTTCCGCTTCGTCATAAACATCCTCGAGCGTATATAATAATTATAATAATAATCTTATTCTGCCTCCACATTAAAGTTTCAACATGAATTCATTATCCGACCCATTCCAACCACTCTCCGTGGTTACTTGACGCTCCACGCACCTGTTCCGATTCGAATATCGAATTACCATAATCGATTTGGGGGTAAGCCACGCAATGTGCTCTATGATGAGATGATGCACAACCCTATTCTTCCTTGTACTTAAGTAAAGTTTTACTGTCATTTCATTTTCACATTATCTAAGATGCTTTCTTTCTTTTATTTTACACGCACATCACTGACAGTTTAATAAAATATTCTTTTAAGCTTTCACGGTTTAAAACTAAACTTATACTGTCACTTACGGGATATCTTCCATGATTGTTCGTTATTTTGAGCTCCCGATATTTCGACTCTGTTGTAAGCGCCATGATCGCGGGATGACTGGAGAATGCGGGTGGATGGAAAATAAATTGTTCGATGCAGACAAATCTGTCTACCCTCTTTCTTTGTCTTTTGCCACGTGCACTACTGGAACTCGACACTAAGTCGCTATATATAGCTCAAAATAATGATCAATCACGGAAGATATCCCCTAAGCACTGTTTAATGTCAAAACTAAATAAAATAAAATAATAAATAAAACATCGATGAGAAAATAAAAACAGCGGTAATTAATAACAACAACCATTTTGCAAGAAGTTTACGTTAGGTTTTTTTTTACCCACACAACAATAATTATAATTGTGCCATAATATTACTAAACTCTCTTTTCAGGGAACACAGATTTGGCCCAATTATTCTATTATAGGAATTTGGGAGGAAATTCGCCGTATTGTATAAGCCTTATAAATCAGAGGATAATGTTCACCGCAGCTTATGAGTGATCGTGGAACGCAATAAATCACTTTTTGGGGATGAATGTGGTCAAATTGCGGCCATATTTCAACATTACGAATTCTCTAAAATGAGATTTTGTGTTTTTTTTTTCAGAATTACTAGTCTGTGGTTTGTGAGAGCTGCCTACTGAATTAGGAATGAGTGATTTTACGGCAAGAATATGCATATTTAATAGAAAACACTAAATTGATCTAAAACCGCGATGTAACCCTGATAAAAATATTATAATTTTTAAAAATTTGTAGGTTATGTAAGTATTTTACTTAGACGTAGATGAGATGATTTAAAAGATTAGATTAGAAATTAAAAAGAAAGATCTGAGAAGCAAAGAATAACAAACCATTATTGTCTTAACAGTATTGCTGTTTTGTAACCATTTAAACCCACTTTTCTCGCACATTAAACAACAATTACTCTGAAATTTTCGAAATTCTAAATTCTGGGGACTTGCGTGCGTCCAAGCACCCAAGATGGCGGTGCAATCAATCAGTCAAATTATATTGTCTTAGAGATCGGGCCAAATCGTCCCGATCCGGGACCGAAACTTTACCACGACGGATTAAATTGTTCTAAATGGAACGTAATTGTAAATATATTATAGTATTTTGTAGATTGAACGTTTATTGCGTTGGTTTTTTTAGGTTCAAGTGTTGGTCGTGACTTATGGTGAGGAGATGGAATGTCGTCCATGTCGTGGTTTAGCATAATATGATTAGGCTGTTAGCCGAGTGCAATTAGACTTGAATTACTCATAAGGTGGAACGAAGTTTACAGTGGTCGGATTCTGATATGTCCGAATGAATTTTTAGTCATCTCACTCGTAAATTTGGTATTTCACGGTATTTGAGAAATAATTGAAGAAAATCGGAAATTAAAAAAAAAAAAATTGAAATATGGTTTTCATTGACAACAATGAACACACAAAATAAACCAAATTGGCGTTTAATGAATGCACACAGGCACAGGTCACACTATTACGTCACAATATAAATTCGATGAATTTCAAGTTATTCATAAACGAAAAAAAATATTCAAAAGGAAATTTAAAACAAAAAGTTTTTTTTTGTTACTTTTTTCTTCACACCTCTTGGAATTCAATAAAAAACGTCCTATGAAAATCCGAACACTATTTAAATTTCTTTGCACCTTATTGTGTAACTGCACTCGACTGTGATGAGGGATGGAAGGCCTACAATGTTGTCACTTGTGGGACACAGGCCTCCTCTCTGTGAGACAGAATAGGTTGTAATCCACCACGCGGCCCTAGTGGATATCACGTCTTCGAACTTTTGTTAGGTACCAAAGAAATTTAAAAGACTTATAAAGCGAACATTATGAATATTTTTGTACAAAAATATTGATCCCGAACATTTTTGATTTTAACACACGAATGCTTCAGTTGACAAGCGACCATATAGATCTGATCAGATATCATACACCCGTTATCCAATACTTGTTACTACTTAAGTAGTAACAAGTACTGGTAGCTAAGTAGTAACTTGTTACTACTACGAAAATCGAAACTAAGAAAATCACAAGACTAAGAAAATCGAAATTCAATAGTTGTTACTACTTAGCTACCAGTACTTGTTACTACTTAAGTAGTAACAACTATTGAATTTCGATTTTCTTAGTCTTGTCCCGTCTATCGCTCGTAAATATTTGAATGTCTTTGTCTTACTAGTACAAGCCAGTTTCCTTACAATGTTTTCTTCATCAGAGTAGTGATGATATAATAATTTACCCAAAGTAAACTAACTGCTTGGAATTGAACCATGTTCGAAAGACGCGGTCGTTACCACTGGGCAGGGGCTCATAACTCTTAAATTGGTTTGATGTTGTTGTAACTTGGCTTACCAATCACATTAGGAACTCCTTGTGTTGTTGCTGACTTTACCAAGAATCATATTTCTGGTAGCATCTGTAAGCAATTTCCTAATTAATAATATATATATATTATTATTATTTTATTATTATTTATTATATATATTTTATAATTTTTTAATTTTTCCTTCCATCGTCTGCAACCGGGAGTGAACCGGGGGGATGACTGGATGAGGGTTTAGTTCAGACCTATCTCAATATGAGGTTTGCCCCATTAAGACGAACCCTTTCCTAGAAATATTTATCTTATTATATTTACAATATTATCCTTTTTATAGGTCCTGAACTCTAGAGTTTGTGTCTCAAGCTTTCATAGACAAGAATCTTGTCCCTCTAAAACTGTCGCAATACTGAGTCCAAATGTGACTAAATCAACTATTATCTCGACGGACGAGAATAATTTACTGTATTATAATCTTATCACCAAATAAATCAAACTAAAATCAGCTAAAAAACTTATAAGTACCAACTGCAGTCGTGCATCAAATTTTTTGTACCTACAATCAAAATATGAAAGGTTAAAGTCAATCAGGCGATTATCAGATTAGTGAAGTGATCCTTTAGTCGAATTATAATAATTTAGTTTCGTGTTAGTCGATTGTTTTGTTGTTCAACACTAAAATGGCCGGATCGTTTGAGTAAAAAGTAAATTTTGATTGATAGATGTAATTTTTGTAATTTGTAAATACAATATGGTGATCGTGATGTTTCGTGTTTTTCGTTGGTTGGAGAGAGTTGGTTTTGAAGTGGTGTGGTACTTAAAATTTTATTATTGTTTCAGAATTACTATATTGTGTATTAATTCTTGTTTGACCGCCTCGTTGGTCTACTGGTCGCAAGCTCGACCGCTGAGCATGAGGTCCTGGGTTAGATTCCGGTTCGGGCAAAGTTTTATTGAATTTTTCCATCAGGAATTTCTCAGTGGCAGCCAAGGAATCTAAATTTGTGCCCGGCTGATGGCTATAGGCTCGCCCCTTATTACATGAGACTTAAACGTAACTGGCGAAATGTGGGTGTACTATTAGGTCCACCTCTGTCTAAACCTTCGGGGATTACAGGCGTGGTGTTATGCATGTTTCAGAATTAATGTTCTTGTCTCGTGTTAGTCAAGCTATGCAAAAATAGCTCTTGTTACAATAGTGTTACTTGCTAGTTTCGAGTGAAATAGCAGTCGTCATCAATGCTGCCTGTCTAAACTTTGGTATCGAGACAAGTACTGGAGTATCGTCAGCTGTTAGAAATGCGTTCAATTGACATGTCGGCTGCTTTGGTGTGTAGGCTCTGTTACACATATCACGCACGTTAAGCCGTTGGTCCCGGCTATCATTTGTAGATCTTTGACAGTCGTTACAGGTAGTCAGTGGCTCGAAAGTCTGACAACCAGTCTTAGGAAAGGGTATCGTATTACCCAGTACTAACAGGGTTGTGGAGGTCAGATAGGCAGTCGCTCCATGTAAAATACTGGTATTCAGCTGCATCCGGTTAGACTGGAAGCCGACCCCAACATAGTTGGGGAAAGGCAGGCAGATGATGATATCATAACGCCCGCTTTCCTCGGAAGGCTTTAGGCAGATGAAGCTCTTCTATTCCTTGTATGGTCATTTTTGAACTACTACTTTATCTATCTTCACCGCACATGTTCATATCTGCAACAAAAGCTTCCTAAATCACAAAACAAACGCGATAATCCACCATAATAATGCCGAAACACACTAACACCCAAAATCATAACCTAACCTCATTATGTTCACAAAAAACGAGGCATTTTAATGTTCCTCTAAGTATAGGGTGCTCTCTCACTGATGTCGCGAGCCCACGTGGTCGACTAATCTACATAAACACGATGACCCGACATAGTTCATCGCAACCTTTAATTTGATACATAAAATTTTAATAACATAAAAATTATAATTTTCCAACATAATTATGGACCGTTCCAATAAAATGTTAGTGGATTTATATGTTAATAGAGTTTCAGAAGTTACAGTCCATTCACAGTGGTTTTCTGTCTTGGCATTACTGTCAAAATCATTATGATATTAATTCTCGTTACTGTAAGGTTGCTTTTAGTTTGCTTCCACTGACGACTCTGTCAAAGTTACAGTGAACTTTATGATCAATGTAAGAAGGTGGCTGTTGAGTTGCAGTTGTCAAAGGAAATATATCTGTGACAGGACTGTAGCGTTATGATGATTCTTATCTTTCTTATCAGACTCATATCTGGCAGTTTGTATTGATGTTCGTATTAAAACCCTTTTAGAAATTGCCTGCTTAGCATAATCAGGCTGTAATGTTCCCACTGTTGGGACACAGGCCTCCTCTCTATGGGAGAGAGTGGGCTGTATTCTACCATGCGGGCACAGTGCGGGTTGGTAGATTTCACAAATACTTATCTTTGATTTTTTTGACTGTAGGACATGCGGATTTCCTCACGATGTTTTCCTTCACTGAGAGCAGTGGTGATGAAATATAAACACACAAAGTACTGCGCCTGGCCGAGTTCGAACAGACCTAGGGCTCGTAGCCGGGCTGTTACCACTGGCCACCACAGCTCCCTAAAATTGCTTGCATGATCTGTGGAAAAAGAAAAAAAAATGACGTGTCAGCTGTTTGGATTCCCGCCCAAGTTGTAAAAGTCACCCGAGGGAAAAGTTCTTGTAGCAATGATAAAATAGACAAAAGATTTTCTAGCTAGATTTGCTAGCCTGGGTTCTTATTTATTTTGTGACATCATTGCCTTTCCGTCCATCATTGAATTTGATAGACAGAATGACGTTGGAATAAGCCTCTGTTTAGCTCTTATTTTATGTAGTCTGTGGTCTTGAAAACTAGCCTTGAAAAACCTTTGTCTTTATGATTTTCCCTTCGGGTTACGGGTCTGTTAACTCTAGCCCTAGATTGTGCCTCAGGCAGAGTAAAACCTTTTTTTAACGAGTCAGGTGAATGTAACAGCGTTCAATTGGACCAGAATAATATCGTAAACTTTTATTTTTTATCAATGCAGAAAACCTCATTGGTAGCAACGTGTTTGAGTCATTTGGAGTTGAAACACTATCACCATGGGGTCGGAGTGCCCACCTAGTCTTCTGTAATTTCGCCAGGCGGTTGGCCGAATCTTCACGTGATCAGACGGCTGGCCTACTTTTTTGGTCAAATAATTAGCATTGCCATCCAACGTGGCAATGCTGCCAGCCTTCTGGGCACTATTCCTGTTGCCAGCGATGAATTTTTTGACGTCCTTTAATGCTTTTATTTTTTTATAATTTTTTTAAGTTTGGTTATGGATAATAATATAAATTGAATAAAATAAAAATATAGAATGGACATTGCTAGACTAAACATTTGTGTGATCAAAACATTTTGAAACTAAAATAACATCTTTACAATGACAGGTGAAGGTACAATACCATGCACCAAAACTGAAGTTTCCACAAACAATATATTTATTGTTTTGGCCATAAAATACAGCCAATGACTATGTTTAGCTCAATTACAGGTGTGGTCCAAAGAGGCGCAATTATAAAACGTTTTGTGACTTATCCGACCTCAATTATAAGAGGTTCCTATTGTTTTTGTGGATTTTTATTGATTTTTTGACCTTTGAGGTCCTTTTGATTTTAGGATAGGTTTAATAACTATTTTTGGGTTCTAGAAGATTGTTATTAAGTATGAACTAAGATGCATTTATAACTAAAAAATAAAAATAAACTTTGAATTTAAAATCAACCATTGCCAAAATTAACTACTTATGTGGTTACTGGATAAATAAAGAAAAGCGACCTTCCAGTGGGCCTATGAAACCACTTAGAATTCAGATTTTAATAGGAGGGTCAAAAGACACTTGTTTTCCCCGTCATTGCAATACTTTTTTTTTTCTTAACTATACGTGAGTCGGAACCTTCTAGTTACGGAGATATTGGAGGTCAAAGTTCCAACTTTTTAACATTTGTTTTTGTTTTTAATGTTGTATGTACCTTTACTATACGACGACGCCCGTAGGTACAATTCAATGCATATATCGGCACAATGTTTTGAGTGCATAACAAACTACCTCGGTCCTACCGTAAAACGTGATTTTTCTCTCAAAAGAAAGTCGTTTCCCAGGAATAATTTTTGCATATAGTTACTTAGTATGTACAGAATACCTGGTTGACGGCTTCGTGAAGGGTCCGTTTACACCTTGTATAATAAGACAATGATCAGTGTCGAGTTTTCCTGGCATTTATCAATGTAAAAGATGATACAGGTAAATCACTCATCATTAATGATAGATTATAGACGTTTATAATTTTCTGAGAACGACGATATGATGCGTCACCTTGACCCTGAACTACCAACGCCATTCACAACAGGAGACGAGCAAATGTCACAGAGCATAATAACTGGTGTTCCATAGACGGAGATGATTTGTATTTTAGCCTACGTTAGATCAAAAGATTGTAAGTTTAATCTTAACATTATTATGATGATACAAGACATAGACTTTCATTGATGAATCAAGCATTGGAAATAATGAAACAAGAAGAAAATAAAGCAATAGTATTCATATTCAAAACTTTATTTGCATTCCGTAATGTTTAAAGAGCTTTCAAGAGGCTTAAAGCTTCATACGCAAATTATGCGACTAAATATTTTGATCACAATCATGAAACAATACACAAAATATACATCCTTTTAAAAGGATGTAGGGAAAGAGATCTAAATACTTAATTTAAACTTAACAAGAATGATTTTTTTTCGAAAACGCGAACACCAAAGTCAGACATTACAAAAAGGTCAAAATAGTTGCTGGGACAACAATGACCCGAATGAAGAAGCAGATTTTATAAACAGCTCAGAAACGCACCAAACATAAAGGTACCTGTGTAGTGTGTAGTTACAATGTATCACAATTACATGACATTAGCATTAGTATCAAGGCCCTTCTAATAGTGAGTATCACATGATATTCGAGTAGGTAATAGAGGTGCTCCTCGCGTGTCTCGTCCACGAATACCCGAGTAATTGCAGTGGACACGGGTCTCCGAATATTTCGAATTTTTACCAAATTATACACTACATTGAAGGAATTCTTCAAAATCATTACAGACGAGTGTTCTAGTGTTGATTTTGTTTATTTTTAGATAGTTGCTAGTATTAACATCGTCTACATTCCGATCGAAATTGAATCGATGATTAATCAGAAAAGGATTTGATGTTTTGAACTTTAGTTTGTAAAAAAAATGATTTATTGTTAACGATTTAAGATTTATTTGATGTTTTGTGCATAGTTTGTTAAATGCTATAATATGGCCTTCAATATAGTTAATTTTAGAAGCTGCATTTGATTAATCTCAAATTCTCAACTATATCTACGTAGGAGCAGAGCCAACAAAAACAAAACTTTTTAACACGCCATTAATCCAGAAATGCGTTACGAAACGCTAATGATAAAAAATGGCGACCTATAAAAAAATTACAAATGACAATCTAATTCCTAATTTAATTTCCAACTTTCCGAATTCGAACAACAAAAAAGTACCGTTACGGAATTGTAATTCTAAATTCGAAAATTTCTAACGGGATGGCGCGTGACTAATAGATCGGTCGGCTAAAACAAAACGACATAAGTAAGAAAATGTGAATTTATCAAATTTAACTGACAGTTTTGTAATTTTTAATTGATGACCCATGGGTCGGGTCGCCGCGGTGAATTAGACATTAATGAGCTGATAATGTGTGAGGCCATTTTTTTGTCAGAAGTTTTTAGTTTTTTTTTCTTTAATTCTTTTGTATGGCACTGTGTTTGTTTGTAGACTTCTGTAATGCCTAAAGGTGTGTTTCGTTGACTCCTCTTATTGTATTTTTTTTATTTGAACTGAATTAGATCTTGTGTTATGTGTGATATAAATTAATACATAGAAATGAATTTCTTATAGTGCAGGCAAAACAGGTCAATAATTGTTAGCGAGTTTGGGAGAAAATAGGTAAGTATAACAATGACGTCGTGTACAAATAAGTAGGTACAAATTAATAATAACGTTTTAACATTACTACAGTAAATGGGGAATCAACACATATTTTATCCCTTTACGAAAATATTCTCAGTTATGTTGAAATTATAATTTCTTTTCATAACAGGTCCAATGCTCCATATTATTATTAACAACAAACCTAATTAAATAAATTAGCTATTCACATCAAATAAATGCGTCATTATCCTTTGTAACATGCAGAAGGGGCATATTTTGCAAACTTTCGATATAATGAGAGTTTCCAAAAACATTTCCGCGCCGACCAAATGTCCAACACCTCGGGGTGGTTATTAAACACACACGGGTAGGCGTGCGTTTCCACAAGAAATTAATTATCACAAATTATCTGAATTATTCGCGATGGTAAACCCGAAAAATTGACAATGTTGCCACCGCAACGCAAGAGGTTGGACCACACAATGGTTTGACAGCTGTCATTTGAATTTTTTTGTATAGGTACTTTAATTATAAGGGGTGTTGCCAGTTTTTGTATATTATTGTTTTTGGAAATTGTTACTTTCTTATTTTAGAATGAGGTGTAATCTTCCTGCCGGATCACAGCAAGATCTAAGGTTAAAAAGTTCAAAGGGCTTTCTTAAAGAAAACTATACATAAGATTTATAACTATGTCCAAAAATACGCAATAGGTAAACACCAAGATAGTTCTGTTTCCGCCGGACACAAAAATTAGTAGGATAAATATTTTTGTAAAAAATACAACTTATGATTCAGACATAGACCTAACGGTTGTGAAAAGTTTAGTTTGAAACAAATCTGGGATGTACCTTATCATGGGTACCTATAAGTGAAACTAATTTCAGATTTCAAAGCTAAGTACGTTAAGACATTAAAGCTTCTGTTATAATTATAATACACGTAGGTAGGTATGTAGCGTATAGCTAGATTCTTACATTAAAACATAATATCAAATACATTATCCTTATACAAACTAAGTCCCTTTCTAATTTTATTCTTCCTTACATTGTTAGGTAACAATGTATTCATAAGAAGAGGTTCTTCTCCCCTTTGGGGTTCGCCCCTCAACAGGAAAACCCGAAATCCGTTCCCCACACTTTTCCAAGATAAACATAGTAAGATGCGTCCAATGTATGAAAGGAGGTGCTCGGAATATATTAATAACTACCTCCTTCCTATGTTTTCACTATACTGTTCTATCAAGACCTCGTAGCTCTGATGTAGCGTGCTTATCAATATTTTGTGTTGTGTTTCTTGTTTTGGGATATGCTTTTTGGGTTGGTTGTGAAAAAAGTATTATTTTATTACAGTTTTTCTTATCAAAGACTTCTTCTTGCACCCATTGAAAAATTCTATTGAAAGTGATTTTAAACCAAGCTTGCAAGTTTTTGAAGAAAAGGTATTTGCAAAACAGTTTTTATATTGATGTAAGTAAGTAAACTTTGCACCAAAAAGACCTTTTGAAAGAAACATAAAGTAAACAGGTGGTATTAACAAAACCAACAAAAATATAGAAACTTAGCGCAACGAATTCAAACACGCTGACACAGAGCCTACACAAACAGCAGCAAAAAGCGAACAAAACGGTGCGCCCGCGCAAATCTGACACAACGGACGTATCCACTACAAACGAGCTATTCAAACATGGAACACAAACGTCACGTATAACTGCTCACTTAACCCTACAATAGCCATAAAGAATTACAATTAATCGCCGCGACGAGAAATGCCACCGCGCCGGTAAAAAAACGTCAAAATATTGTCGGTGGATGCGACACGGTACCCCCACCGGCGGCTACCGGGTAGCCAATAGGGAGGCGCGGTCGAGGCCCGCTACCGCTTTTTAGCCAATGGCGTTCCCTGGGGCGGAGCCTCGAGCTACGCACGGTGTTTCGCCCCCAGCTAAAACCTTTTCGCCTGCAGTCGTTTACAGATAAGCCCGCGGGATGGTCGATTATTATTACATTTCATACGCGTGATTCTGTGATCTACGCGCGTCGCCTCGGGCGCTTACCGAATCGATAGCGATGTACAAAGCGAAGTGCGATACTAGAATTAGTTTTGGAGATATGATAGAACTTGCGTTCTAGTGTTAGAGACATATTGTGCTGTGATATGTTTGCCTTAGTATAGATATAGCGTGCGGTATGAACCTATATATGCAGTGCCATCGTGAGGTATGGATGTATCTATCTTATATGCTTGTGTTACAGCGAGACGAAGCCAGCATCTTGTTAAGGCTTGTGATGGATTGCACCATGATTGTTTACTAGTTTTATAAGTTGGTGTATTTAGATTCTAAGTACAAATAGCTAGCTGCTTAACTACTATTAAGTCAAAGTAAGTGATTGTGGTGGTTTAGTTAGGTATTTACTATTTATACATTAATGTTTGTTTAATTCAATACTATTTGTGACATGTGATGATCCGTCGCTAAATCTATTAAAAAACGTGTTATTGTTTATTCCCTAAAGTGTGTATTAATTCTTTGTTTTCTTATAATAATATAACTAAAAAAATTAAATAATTTTTGCATCTGATTTCTATTAAACGCAATACAATCCATAGCGGCGTAGCAGTGGACGCCAAACCCAACCTTGAATATTAAAAATTATAGTGATATAATTCCATTATTGATTACAAATTGCTATCAATATTAACTGCTATAAATTTCATTGTAATTTGCATAAGCCATTTAAATAAACATTCAAGTCAAACATACCAAGTTACAATAAACACGTAATTATAAACGAGAAACATTTTAAATGGAGCAAACGACAAACCACAATTAAAGTTATTTTAAAAATAAAACCGAACTTTGTGAGAGCGGCCGTCGTTGCTACATTTAAAGCATTCCATCAAAGGATATAATTAAATACCCCGTGTTCTTCTCTAAGTTATACTTTAAACTTATAATTGGCGGTCCTCGACAAAATCTACACGTAAGTCAATCTTTTGTAGCTCTTTTATATAAAAACTGGTTTGTTTTTATAAATTTTATTTAAAAGAAAAAACTTGAAATACTTACTCTAGAAAATTTAACAAAAACTAAGTTAAAAAGTAGACTTTGTTATAAAACGAACAAATATCTAAGCAAAGGGGACAACAATAACTAAATAATCTGTTTTGTTATTAAGTTATAAAACGCCGATTTTGGACTTATACCACTTTTGTTGTTGGTCGCTAAACAGAACTTAATTTTTCGACATGTCATCATCTGCCTAGCCTTTTCTTATCTATGTTGGGGTCGGCTTGCAGTCTAACCGAATGCAGCTGAATACCAGTATTGAGCGTTCAGCACTGTAATTTTTTAGAAGCAACACTTGCATAATTCATGATTCAATAACACTTCATACAGCCTACAGGTTTAGCTAAAGCAATAGTAGATGAGTAACCTAGAGTACGTACTTATAATATGCAGTGAAAAATCACTGCAATTTTCTAAGTAATGACCAATTTCCTCTCCATGGATTCTCAAAAGCGGAAATTCAGCTTTTAACTCCGTATCCCAAGCTACGCAGCTTACGATTAGTATTTTAAAATAAGTTATGATTAACACGCAATTACTTTTCTTGAAACGGCGCTCCATGGTTCAAAAAAATATTTTTACATGTCAAAATGGACAAGCCGACCCAGAGGAGTAAAATTGTGTCCTATGAGACCCAACGAACGATCCGCCGTCGGGGTCGGCGTCGGTTCCAAAGTGATAAAAATAAAGACTAACATAACTTTTTTTTAATCTGTTACTTTATTAATTTTAAAAGGCTCTTTTAAACTTACCTGTTTTCTGTGTTAAATCAAACTCATCTTAATAGACCAAGTAACTTCAAAATGGAATCTTATTTTCGTAACTATTCACTGTTGCACTTTGAAGGAAGTTATAGATTTTAAAAAGCGAACATATATTTTGTAAATCTAGGTCCTACAAAATCACTTTTATGACTTATGTCGTTTGACTAGCATATTTTGTAATACTTACCGACTCAACACACTACGTATAATATTGTTTTTTTTTTTTACTTTTCCGCGTTTGTAACTCACTGCAATATTTTAATTCCATATTTAAAATTATAACGGTCAAAACCACGTAAACATTTGTCATCCTGTCTTAGTTTTGCTTCTGCACATGTAGTATTTAAACATTTGCTTGCACTTGACCACAAACTTCTTCACTACCTAAATGATTTATTGACATGTATGTAAGCTCTATTTTCAGTTCACACTTCTTTACATCACATTCCCGTTTTTTTTACAATCCGACACAAATTCGACATTCAGATGCAACAGCCAATTATCCCAAAGTACCGTAAGTCCGGATGGTTATTGTCTGTCTGCGGCCGTCGGATTTCCAGACGAACCTGGGCGCGCACCCTGACCCGACATGACTAACACTGTCTGGTAGTTTTGGCCCATCCTTACTACCTATAAGCTTAACATTTCAATACATGTTCTTCTTGATTTCCTTAGCAGTATAAAAACCGTTTCTGTACATATTTTTCTTGTGTTGAATGTATTCATTTCCGTAGGTAGACTTATTAATTCTGTCTTTTGAGTAACATTCTATTTTGAGCCAACTGGTCACTGTAATAAAATTAATAATGCTAATTAAAACTTTTAAGGAGTCCACCAATGTATTTTTCATTTTAATAGTCCCCAAACTTATGACTTATCGTCTTACTTTTCCGACAAGTTTGGTTGCCGTGATTGCTAAATCTCTTCGACAACTTTGGCCTACAAGTGTCCCACTGTTGGGCAAAGTCCTCCTCTTTCTCCTTTCAAAACTCTCTATCTTGTGCGGTTTCTGGCCATGTTCAAAACAAGAATTGTCACACCATTTTCGCCGCGGTCTACCTGAACATCGATTTCCTCCATCAGGCGTCCAGTGAGAGTCGATCTTCTGCCAGAATTTACTTGAAACAAATTATTATTAATTGTTCCAAGAACCTTAAAGAATCAAGGTACCCAAAAATCTAATAAATCCATTATCTTATTCAGATTGAAGTAATAACTAAATTAATTTCCACATAAACAAAGGGGAATTAAAATCAAAAAGGAAATAATCTCCAAACGAAATGAAAGGCATTATATTTTTTATGGCGATCCCATTAAGACGCTGTCATCGCTCGTTGATAAGATTTAAATTAGCCGCACAATAAAGCTCCTGTCAAATCCGCCATTAATTTCGAATTTTGAATTTGGAACAGAAGCGGTGTTTGATCACACCACACTGGCTGGTAAAGTGGCCTCTATGGTTTGAATAAAATGAGCGGTGCAATTTAAACGGTTTTGAATAAAGCTTTTGGAATAAATGAGTTACGGAAAATACGTGTATTGATTATAATAAACAAGAGTATTATTGTAGGTCCTCAAGCATCTCTACATTACCTACCTAATTAATGTCCATGTCCATGATATTTTAATCGATGTTGAACCTTCAATTAAGCTGGCCCATCCATAGGGTGGGTTAATTTTCACTAGCACGTGATTACAAGTAGCAGGCTAAAAACGAACATGACGCTTTAAACTAGAATATCAAATATGAAAAAATAAAAATACCTAGTGTTTACAGCACATGATATTCAAGATATTACTCACACCACACCACTTCGTCCGTACCTCGCGTCGCGGCAGAAAAGGTCTCTGAATGTAATTTTAAACTAATTAATTTTGCTCCGCCTGTCCGCTTTTGAATAACACTATTTGGACTTCAATTGTCTGCATGCCAAATATAAAATAATGGCGATTTTGATGAAACGCCACACACGAATTCGTGTAACTTTTTATAATATTTGAATGCACGACCATCAAGTTTTTGTGGATGTGGTTGCCGCTGAAATGGCTGCAATAAATCAGTTTTTTTTTTGCTTGTGAGCAGTTCTTACTTATTAATTTTATTGTCAAATGCTTCATCGAATAGCTAAGCCGCAAAATTAATAAACATAAAACGATCGGGGCTTCTCAAATTAAAAAGAATATTAAAGTGTTTCAGGACAAAAAACTAAAAAATAAATAGAGTATAGAGTTAATCTTATTTGACATTTTTATTTCCGCCATTTACGTTATTGAAATTACCCAGGCAGGAGTATCTAAATTATTCTACTTTCAAAATCAAATCTATTTTCATCTCCTCCAAAAACACAACTACGAAAAAAAAGCACGGTAAAGATTAAACAATGTATCATCGTGTTGTACAGCTTACGTCACACTCGGTAATAGATATTGTCAAAAAGATTTAACGACATGTCACTTTGGTCCCGCCCACCGACCGGCCATAATCTACATCGGACACATTCGATACTCGACTAATTGGCTATTTCGAAATTCGTTTTTCAATAATCATTGCCGATATTATATTTTAATAGGCAATAAGAGCAAGGATAAAAGCTTTTTTTCAATTCTTTTTTTTTAATAGTGTACCGCAAGGGACTAAATGAGCGTGTCGTTGTTTTTCAAGTTTTTTGATTTACTACCAATGAATTGTGAACAGCAATTAATGAAGTATTGAGTAGTGTCGCTAGAAGAAGGATGCTTTTATTTTTAATTTTTAATGGCCATCGGGAAACATAACTCTTGTTGTTTGAGCTCCTTTATATTTAAAATCGTTAACATTGCCGCCATATTGAATGACCATCAGCTGATCGATTGTGAAATGAAAGACTTTCTTTCACGTTTGAATCCGAGTTGCTGTCTAGTTTTTCTTTTGCTAACCAAACAATAATAACATTCAAACTCTCTATGGTATATCAACAAACGATTCTATAAAAGTGCTAGTAATTTTTCACCGTCCATTTTTTGTATAGAACATTTATAACAACAAATATAAACCTATTGTGTGGTTAATACAGAGGTCAGGCCGTGCACGGCAATCGCTTTTCTAAACCATAACCGGAATTTATACCCGACATTATTCATGCGATGCCATTCGGTTGTTTTCCTCTAATTAGAATCCATTCAAGCGTACCCCATTAAAACTCGTCTAAATTAAAATTCGAATAACTTACTAACTAGGCGTATAAATCACAAGCGTACATAAAGACAATAAAATATATTGTCCAACTCGGCCGAGGATACGACCGCCGCAAGAATAATTAATACAACAATACACTCACCGGGTAATTAAAATAAACTAATTTCTAAACGTGAATGGCTTGGGTTTTATGAATGAATATTCTATGGCTTTTTTTAAAACTGGCAACATTTCTCATTCTTCGTCTCGCGTACTGACAGTTCGGTTGTAGTCTTTTTTTGAAGCGCGACCTCGCACAGCGGGGAGCAAGCGCATCCGTTGCGCGCTCGAATTATCTCATTTTAATTTAGGAATCGGCACTTTTTAATAGCGTTATTGAGCTAATAATTCATTTAAAAATCGGAATCAATTATGTGGATGGTTTTGGTATAATTTCGTGGTATTATTTCGTTTCTACTTTCCAGTAATCCCTTTGTTTCTTTCTCACGCTAAGCAAGGGTTGACTCCCACGAATTAGTCTGCTAAGGATTTTTATTTGCGGCAACATCGGATCGGGATGAGTAAATCGGTGTTCATAATTACAACGTTGGGATATTTGGGCGATGGCCGCCGCGTGCACAGTAGCAATAACGTGCAATTTAAATGTTTCACATTTCGAACCGATTCTTTTTTTGAATGCGAATCCGTTGCGTGTGAGCACGCAGGAGAAATATTTGGTTATTGCTGGCTGGAAATGACCTTTAGTCTGGTGGTATGTGTATTTTAAAAGAAGTAACTATTACTGTGTCAAGTAAAAAGTAAACCAATAAATTCCCTCTTCGATAATAGACGATAGACATCTACCTATGCATTATTTTGGGGCACTTGGCAATTTAATCCAAATTATAATAACTTCATGGATTAAGACTAAATCCATTAAACATCTAAATTTTAAAGGGCTATTTTACAGAAAAAAAACTGACGTAATAAATTATAAAATAATCAAAAATGTATTTTAGCTACATAAATGAACTTTTGCGCATAAAATTGTCTTGGATACCAAAATAACATTTTAAATAATGAGTATAATACCTAATAATTTGCATACTACAAAGATAAATAAAATTGTTATTGGCTTTCTTAATATTCTGGGGGCGTGTAATGGCGGCTGTCCAAAAAGTTATGTCATCTTAAAATAGCCTGTTTGCATACTAACGAGATAATGGCGGACAGAGGTCGAAAATCTAGTCAATTGTTAATGTTATCTACTTTCCTTTATTTAAACTTTTACAAATTATTTTACATTTTTAAATATTCCTTAAAAATAAATTAAAAAAAACATTTAAAAATATAAAAAAAAAAGCAATTGTCTACTTATTATTAAATCGATTTTAATTTGTGTAATTTCTACTATTATCGTAGCATAAGAAGGAATAGGGGAACAAATCGATGGATACCATTTTAACTGAATATATAATTGATTATGAAAATGAAAAAAGTTTTGAGATCTTTTTAGGGTTCCCTAGCCGAATGGCAAAAAACGGATGTCACAGCCATTTTATTCCGAAACTATTAGCTTGAAGAACACAGTTGAAGCTTGGGAGATAGATGCATTCTGTGAACCACTTTACGTTTTTTTATACAAAAATTAAAAGATTAAAGGGGCATTGTATGAGGAGTATACACGGAACTGAAACTAAAAAAAAAATCATCAAACCGAAACGTGCGGTGTCTATAGACAGCTCTTTAAAAATGACATTGAGGTTCCTAAAACCACTTTTTCGCAAAGTCAATCGTTTGAAAGATAGACACTTCCAAAGTGGTAAAATGTGTCCCCCCCCCTCTCAATTCTAAAGTAAGAGGAGGAGAATTCTGAAAAAATGTAGGATTGTAGAACGTAAAAAAAAAACTTTTTAACGAAACTTGGTTTGAATACGATTCGATGTTTAGTTTTTGAAATATGGGACTTTTTCATTAAACTGCAGCAGTAACTTTGTTTTTCATTAAAATACTATGAAAATCAAATTTTGTTTTGCTGTTGAATGATTACAATACAACATTTATGAATGAGCCTTCAAAACATTTTATTATATTTTTTGGTGCTACGGAACCCTGTGTGCATGTCAGTACGACTTGCACTTGTTTCTGACATACCAGGGATTTATTTCAGTCACTGTGGTCCTATTAAAACTGGGCTTCAAAGAAGACAGGAAAACGCTTAATAATTAGAAGAAAAAAAATATGAATAAATACTTCTTCAAAAAGAAATTAAAGAAAGAAATGGCTATTACGTAATAAAAAAGGATATTACAGCGCTACTTTCGACGATAAAACTTGAAACAATGCATTTGTAACTGATTATTAAAAAGTGAACATAATTATACTACACTAAAGTCCGGACCACTGTACTGGCTATCACGTAGCCACAAATAATACCTTTATTGTTCTAAAGAACGAAAAACAGCTTTCTTCGAAATTCCAAATGTGCCTCGCAATATTCGGGTTGAATAAAACCTTATTTTACGGCTTTTTTTCTTCCTTTTTGACACTGGCCACTATTGTAAGCACAAATAAATTGGCTAGAAGTGAAATGTGCTGTTGGAAGATAATAGGCTTTTTAAGATTTTTATAATGGGATGGAAAATTACCATCATCCCATCATCCATTTAAAGATGGCTGTCAACCTATTTATTTGAAATTATTTATATTAATACTAGTCCAAATAATTTTCCTGTTAAATGCATGAAATTGTCTCCCTGCGAGAGGAATGATATGAAAGAGAAAGGACTAAATGAAGCCGTGACGTCTGATAGGGGAGAATGGAAGAAGAAAACGTGTTGCGCCGACCCCAAAGAATGGGACAAGGGCAGGAAGATGTTGATGTCTCACTGTGAGTACCTATTGTATCTCTGGATACTAACAAATGCAGCTGTATGTGCTACAATCCTCATTTTGGAAGACTTCTAAATATAAGACGACGGGTCGATATGACCAAAATAGACAGGTCATTTTAGTCGTATCGCACTGTCAGTTTGACAGCTCATCAATACGTTATAGCTGTCAAATTGTATCGTTTGCACTTGACATTTACCTGCATGTCAGACACATGTTACGTACTCAATACATTAGCTAAAATCGTCTGTCATCGCTATGTTCCTAGTAACTAAAATAAATAATGAGTAAACCTTGAAGCAATCGGTTTCAAGCTTAAGGCTACAAGCTATAAGATGCTGTGATGGGTTGTAAATATAATGTTTTAATAGCTTCATATGTTACCAACGTAATATACAATTATTAGTATAATGTTTGACTATATGCACTAAAGTACACGTTTCTATTTAAATAGTAGGTACATAATAGAAAAGAGAGCTAAACAGATGAAGTATTTTATTAAGTCATGATGATGGGCAGCCTTGTTCCAACCACTGAGCAAGTATGGTCTCAACCAGGTCTTAACCGCGATACTCTTAATCATCATCATCCGTACAGCCTATATCCAACTCTGTTGGGGGTTCACATGGAGCAACTGCCTATCTGACCTCCACAACCCAGCCACTGGGTAATACGAATTCTATTTTATACAAATCATTCAGATTCAAGTGATCAACATTATCTTTTTTAAGTTTTTGATATTCGAACACCGGAAGACATGACACCTTCGGATTTAGAACCATCAATTATAATAATAGACTATGTGTATCTCCGTCTCACATATACTTTTTTGTCCCCTTCGTTAAATTTTAGTATTGAAGATTATTACAAAAAAATCTTCAAGGGCCATTAAAAAATATTAATATTCGAAGGACACAATAGTCTATGCAAATGCAAACAGAGACAGGTTGCTGCGAAAACGCCCACTTATCTGTCAAAACTCTTTTATTTTTTACAAAAGCCACAAAAAAGGTTGATTAAATGTTCACAAGATATTTCTTCTAATTAATAGGTACTTCTAATGGATTTGCCAAAATTCTAACTCTTTGCCTCAATATAGAAAACACGCCTTCTCTTTAAAATCATTACCAGTTCGTGAGCAGTGTTGCCAGGTAAAAAATAATCATTCCCGGTATTACGCGGGAGGCTGCAACCGGTCAGTGGTCACGACCTGGGGTCAAGTCAATTAATTTTATTACTTTATTACAGCTACCACTTTTCGATAACGCTTATATATAATACGGTTACGTCTGTTCTTTTCTGCCGTCAAAATAGCATTTAGTCAAGTTTTTTTTGCTCAATATTCTGAATAGCGACGACAAAATTATCCTCACGCTTTCATGTCTCGTTGCCCCAAAAAAAAAAGCTTTGACGAAACTCGAACGAAATTACGAATGATAGCCTGGCTTAATATTAATATTTGAAATTTGGAAAGTCCTGACAAAAAGCCGGACATTTGCAAAAAAATGCATTCAGTTTTCATTTAACTTTTTATAAAAGAAATAGTCCAGACAAATGACAAGGCAGGACTAGTCGACAAATCAAGACGAATGTTAAACCTAACCTTGCTTGGTAGACTAGATGTGAATGGTGAAGGACCAAGTCTGACCCAGTATTATGGCGCCACTCGAGAGAAGCCATAAAACTGCAATAAAAATAAACAATCATAGAATACCATAGAGTAATTGAATTTCAAATTATTATCACTAAAGTAGAAAACCCACTTATCGTTTTAAAATCATTACCCAATTTAAAAACCATAACTGAGCTTAGAGCTTGCTCGTATGTCATAACTTGGTGTTGTAAAATATTCTCTTTGGTGAAGTTAAACAAATCTATACAAATAAATAAAATTGAAGCGTCTGTTTGTAATATCAAAATTTAACAAAAACGACTTTTTACTAAATGCATATGAAAATATATACGGCACTTATAACAAAAACATATTTTTTTGATTTTTTTGTTTGTCTGTCTGTTTGTTTGTTCCGGCTAATCTCCGAAACGGCTGCTGGACCGATCTTGCCCGGGCTTTCACTGGCAGATAGCTGATGTTATAAGGTCTAACTTAGGATACTTTTTGTTTAGAAAAGTAATTAGAGTTCCGTGTAATAAAACTAAAACCCTTGAAATTGTTAACAAAATCCGATTCAAAAAGGGAAATAATATTTTTTTATAATAATATCACGCGAACGAAGATCGCGGGCAACAGCTAGTAAGTAATAATATTTTTACTGTTTTACCCAATTATTATTTTTTTTTTATAAGAGGTGTATTAACTATCTGGAGAACTATTGCATTCCTCGCATTGTGCACTATTTAAAAAAAGAGTTTTCCTTTTGAGCATTTTTTTTTACATTCTGCATGAACTGCATTCAAGCTTGGATCTTCGCGGAATTAAAACACAATAGTTTTAGATAGCATTTTAGTGTCATGAATTTCCGCCAAATAACGCCTGGTTCCATAACTTAGTGCAGTCTATGCCACACAGAAAACCTATTTTTTATTAGACATGATTGATTTCACCATCCCCATCAACCAAGACAAACCTATTTCTACCCTTCAAAGAAAAACATTAATCACTAATACGACCTCAATCTAAACCGTCTAAAAACACCAATTAACCGCTCCAATATTCCACGATATAGGAAACGCCTACCCATAAAATCATTGCCAGTACAAAAAAAGTCATTACCGTGTTACGCGGCTGAACCCGAACGCGTGCCCGAGTCACGACCGAAGCACTAACACGAGTGCGCGGTGTAAGCGTAACGTAAATACGAAAGATTTTTTAATCGAAAATACTGATATGTTGGATTTTGGTTAAATTTTTTACGACAAGCGATATTAGTATCATCCATAGATACTTAACTTACTTACCCATAAATATTTACTTAAAATTAAACTCCTGCGAGAATCTAGCGGCTAGAGTGCGCGGTTTTAACGTAATGTTAATACCGATTTTGAAATTGAAACATGTCCGTATAATTTTAAATATAATTTATTTATATCTATGGCTGATAGTTTTTATTGCGAAATAAAAATGCTATAGGGTAAGAGTGCATAATTATTTTCGATTTTGAATCGTCCGTTTACACCGCGCGCTCGTGCTAGCGCCTCCGATTTTATTACTTTACACGAACCGCGTGTAACGCGTAATTGAAGGTTAACGAACAAGTTTCGAATTACGAAGTTGAAAACTCTTGCGATGTTCACGGTTTGAATTTTTGAATTCGGATTTGGATTTTTTTCGTTTGTTTCTTTTTGGGATGTGTGCACGGATTGTTTTTTGGCTAGTGTGGCATGATAATGTGTATAGAAAGTACCATTAAAAATCGCAAAGCAATGGAATCTATCTTTGCTATGAAATTCACTGGAAAATACGGGTAAAATCCCACAAGAGACTATCAACTAATACTTTCGTACAAGCCAAGCTTGACTTGCCTTTATAACTGGCTATTCTTCATGATGTTAGGGTTTCTGTACAGCCTGCTTGCCCTAGGGGCTTGCCGTATTGTTGGACCCTAGGCTTGTCACTGTACCTATTCTATTTCTATTCTAGAACTTACCATTCCTAGCAGTAGCGAAGTCAATTTTTGTAACAGGTAAGCTGGAATTTATCTTTAATCTAATTATATTATTTATCTATGGAATACTGACTGTGCCATTTTTCAAAGGGAATCCAGTAGGAATCGAGTTGTATGGACCTTCGGCACTGATTCCTAGTACTTATGTCAGTTTTAATCTATTTTGAATAGCTCAATAGTCAGATTTCAGTTAAACTTTGAAGGAAAGATCATTTCCTTCCACAAAATGTATTACACGAAGTACAACCAAAAAAACCCTCTCATCATATAACCTGCCTCCTATTTTCCTGTAACAGAACAAACCACATCTACCCACCTTCTGTTGTTAAGAAAGGACACTGACACGAAACATAATTGTTTCGGAGCTCATAACTCAACGTCAGACAAAACTAAAACAAATGCAAGACCACAGCTTCCTTCATTAGCAACTTGTTACACCGAACCTTCTTACAAAACGACTGGCTGAACGGAAAAAAAATAAGAAGTACGGATACACGGTGAAAAACTGAGAAAAAAAAAAAAGAAATAACAACTGAATTTGTTGATTGTGTTATGAGGTTCTGCTTCACCTACTATAACAAAAAAAAAACAATTTAGAAGTTTCCTCAAGCTCTCTGTATTAGCTTACTTGATGAAATATTTTGTAAGTAATAGCTGTAGGTAAGCAATAGGCCCATTCTTTACCAAGGAACCTACCCTTATCGCTAGCTTAAACAAAGGAAGTGACGCTCTCTATGACGCTTCAATTCTCAGTAAAATAACAAGAAATCAGTTTCCTCCTAACCCAACAACCTGTCAGTCAGTTCTATTTTCAAATCAATCTCTTGTACTGGCAGGACAGTGTGAGTGCGGGGCATCGATCATAGAGCCACGCCCCGTAGCCGCCGCGCGACAACCAGACGGAATATAAACTTTTTGAATCAACCTCTTTCGATATTCGAGCGTGGAATTTGTTAATCTGTTTTGGGATTATCTGTGGTTATGACTGGCTGTGTGTTGGGTGCATTCAATTAATAATTTAAAAGAAAGTGTATTTTGTCCTCTACCAAGTTTTATATTATACATAACAAAACAAAATAAATAATAAAAATGTCCACAAATACATTGCTTCCAGCCTTTTTCCATAGGCATCATAACATTAATAATCAGGAATTAATCGCCATAACATCTAAGTAGGTGAAAACCCATGAATCATAAAGAGATTTTCCGGATACGGGCGGGAAATAACTCGCCATCTAGAAAGAACTATATGTGAAATTGAGTAAAAAATTACCACACTACTGCAAATTTTTCATTAACCCTCTTATTATTACATACTTACCTTTAATAATACCTATTTAATACTTATTAATAATTAAGTTCCTCTCACCATTCATTCTCATGCAGAAGGTACGGCATAGCCTAAATAAAAAATGTTATTTTAATTCCAAAGGTTATAATATTTCGAACCAAAGAATTTCATCTACTGACACGACTTGTACAACAAAAACAAAACGCTAGCAATTTAAAAACAGCAGAATTTAAAAAGAGAACAGATGGAATGTTGTAAAGAACCGCGCTACCATTTCCAAATACGCTTCAGAAAGTAATAAACAATTTTGAACACTATCTTGGTTAATACAGAATGTATTTTCCTCAAAATTATTTCAGCGATATAAGACGTTTTAATTTCAGTTATTTTATAATTTGGACTTCCGTTTTACGTTCTTACATCGGAGGAATGTAATTTAATCTGTAAAAGAAAGCAATTAAGTCCAAATTCATTTGTAAAGGGAAGAATTGATACAATTAATTTGTGTTTTTTTTCTCCTTTACTGACTACCTGTATTGAAAGTATCGAAAGTAAAAATTTGAATACTTTAATAGCTTTTATGAGCGCCTACAACAAGTTTCTGTAGGAAACGCGTCATTATCAACGATTACCCTCGGAATGCCTAGGATTCACACTTGCAACAACTTGTATCCTACCTCATGTTGGTATTGTTTACCACACATCGAATATTTTTAGATGTTCGTGTAAAAGCTTGAAATCCAGCAGCTCAAAATTAGGTACTAAACTTTCATTTGCAACTTTTTTTTAAATCTTTGGCTTCATTTATGATTGAAAAATTCATCTACTCGATCACCTAAGTAACGCAATTTTGTATTTTTTTACTTTACTTGGAATAGCTTCAAAAAAACGCTCTAAAAACGGACGTAAATTACAAAGAAGAACAGAATTACCAAAATAAATGATCCTCCATTCAAAACTGAAAGTTTCGAGAAACACAAATAAAAGTGAGTTTAATAGGACTTTTACGTGCTATTGTTCTTTAGATTACGAAGTTTTCTGCTTGGTAGACAGAACCTGCGGATTATTTTAACAATTTCTTTTTTTTTTTTAATTCTGTATGGGCTTACTCTTGACCTCAATCTAGTCCAAGGACAGAGATGAGGTCGACGATGGAACGAGCTAACCCAAAAGAAGCCTATTAACTCGCGATTTAAATAGAATGGGGTCATATGAACTTGGAAACACCGACGACGTAGGCAGGGAATTCCACTCCTTGGCTGTGCGCATAATAAATGATGTAGCAAAGCGCTTCGTGCGAATGTGTGGAACATCGACAAGGTATGGGTGATAACCTGCAGTACGTCTGGACTCCCGATGGAAGAAAGGAGATGGTGGTATGAGTTCGTGGAGCTCTTGAGCACACTCACCGAAGTACAATCTGTAAAAGACCGACAAACATGCAACTTTGCGCCGATGGGCCAGACATACAATCATTAGAAAAATACCAAAAAGTAAAACATATAATCATTAGAAAAATACCAAAAAGAAATACATTGAAATATACATAATGGTCACAGGAAACGGAGAACAAAATCGTACTTAATCTTCTTGCAAGAGCCAACTGGGTGCTGTAGACATAACCCCTATAATGCTACTCTTAGGGATAGAATTAGATTTTTTTTTTAAATTTAAATTTGAAAAACTTTGAAGTGTGTGTTTTGTCACAGAGAAAAGGGATCACATTTAATCTATGAAATGTTTTCTGATAGCCTCCTAGAATCGTAAATCTCTTTGGAAAATAAACTGGCCAATAGACCCTTAATATTTCACTTGTACGGTCAGAACAGGTGGCCTACCATGACGTCTTAAAGCAGGAGTAATTCCAGTGCAGGAAAGAGATATCGCTAGCCGACCTGTATAGCTCTGTCTCTTTCCCACACTGGAATTACTCCTGCTCTAAGACGTCATAGTAAACCCCCAGGAAGGAGGATGCGCGGGTTTGCGAGAAGTAGAAAGAGTGGAGCCTTTGCCCAGGAGTGGGATAGAGCAGGCTAGGAGAAAAAAATAACAGTCAGATCTCTTCGATAAGAATGGACGGTAGGTACCTAGGTATTTCAGGTTTGTGGACATCACATGACCATTCGTCCAAGTCATTGCTTTTAGAACAGGTGCGATTCTCCGTTAGCCCTTGTTTTTTGACACAAAAATCAAATCAACCTGAGTAATGTTTCAGACTATTCAAGTATGTACATAGGTATTTACCTTCCCAAAAGGAACTCTCTGGTCAGAATTTAGAACTTTGAACTACCTACTTCACTAAAGAAGGTAACAATAGCGTGCATGTTGCTTCGTTACTAACAAACACAGCCTTCGTCAATGCCCCAATTGTTTCAGCCCAACAAGAAATTCGGAGCACAAAGTCCGTTATTACGCAGGAGAAATTTTAAACAATAGTAAGCAAGCTGCATAGACACAATTATTTAATAATGCATTAAGTACATACTACAAATAAATCTATTCAACAAAACGTTGAGCTACATTCCGCAAATACACTAATTAATCTTTCCGAAACACGCAAAAAATACCAACATAATGATAACTTAGTGCGCGCTACAATGAGGCATAAAATTCTTGACGTCTGGTACTCACAAAAAAGGTTACTTGAAAAAAGCGACCTCTGTTATCGAATAGTCGACCTAATCGCTTTAATACAGAGTAGGGTTTTGTATCTGGCAACTTTTTACGTTGTTTTTTTGGCTGTTTAAAAAATGCTGGAGCTGACCGCACCGCCGCGGGCATGGCACGGGCCGGCCGCACTCTGCCTAGAAATCTTCACTTCAAATCTGTGCTTAATGATTGCGTACAACTTAAAATTACCTGTCAATATTAACTGTAGGCTATTATTTTTATGATGTCGACTATTTAATTTTAGGTGTAAAGAATAAAATGAATTTTTGTTTAGTTGATTATGGACCGGATGTGCTTTAATGTTTTTATGGATATTTTGAAATGTTTTGAAATAATAATTGTCCGACAAAACGACTCTAATGGGTAGTCCTAAACCATTTTTTGCTAACTATAGTATCATCACGTCATAAGTCCACAATTATATTAAAAATAGGAATAGCAGCTAGAAACAATTATATTTAAAAAAAAGTATTCCATAAATTCAAAACCCTCTACCAAAAACCTTACAAAAAATCCTTCGGAATTTAGACCAGTTTCCTGACGTCTCTAACCCGCTAGACAGAACACGTAACATCTTTTGTACCCCTACGCCTAAATCGCTATAAAATTATACCCACCAATCATATACCAATCTAAATTATGATCGCTCCAGTAACGTTGATCGACGCGCGATGATGATTGGCTACAATTATCCCGTCATAAGTCAGTTATCTATAAATCAATAGAGCCTTTTTAAAACGTTTACCTTATTCGGGATGGTTAGTCTTCTAGTTATTGCAGATTCTTTTGTATTTTATGATCAGTGTCAGTCTTTCACATTTAATCATGTATCGTTAGATTATTATTGGTTAGAAGATAACGAACATGTTTCGCATTATTCAGGACTTATGACACCTTTGTTGATTTACTTAAAAAATCTCGCTTTTTAAGTAATAAATCTTTTTGCAAATAGTAGGTACTTTAACACTAAAATATCATTTTGTAATCTGCATCACTAAGTAAGTGTTTTGTTTTGTTCTAGGTAAGCTGTGAGAAGAAGTTTACTTGTAAAAAAATACTGACCAATTTTGTGATATTAGCGAAAAATGACTTTTCGGTGTGTTCCTACTTTTCAAACTGTGTCCAACGATAGCAACGCCACCTGGGTAAGTGTTTACTAACTAAAACTTTTTATTTATGCTATTCGATGCTAGATGGCGCTACTTTGCCTTATTTTTAAAGAATGCGTTCTGTAAAAATTGCTGAATATATATGATAATAATTATTATGTAGACATTTAATGCACTCGCGGAGCTAGGGATAATTTTATTAATAAATAATTAAAATTTAATGATAATTTTGTCTCGCTAACTAGTACTAGACAGGATTTAAAAATAAATCCAAAGCGCCATCTATTACAAAACCGTAGAACTATTGAAATACGTAGCCAACAAGCTGTTCACTTAGTTACACTACTGGCCACTAGATGTCTGAACTTATTTTGTTATTTCCAGTTTAAAATCAGAATCTTGCAGTTTTACTGACATTGAAATGCCTCCCATTGAGGTCTCATCATTTGTATCATACTTCGATATATATTTTTATTCCTGTTTGTACTTTACCCGACTCGACTCGGCCCACAAACTCGTAAGTTTTTTTATAGACCAACCTAGATTCTGCATAATCATCACGCAGTAATCATAAAAAGCAATTAACAAGTTTCAAATCAACGCTTCATTGTCCGTGCTCGATCGTGCTCAGACCATTGACACATGAAGTGTTGTCTCGTTGACATGTCGACGAACTAGTGCTGTGACCTCTGCGATGCGCCCACTCACTGCTTAACCCAGAATTTACAAGTTTTTCTTAGCAGTTCTCGATGGCGCTGCTCACTAAGTCAAACGTCAACGAAATGTCAAATTCATAACCAAAAAAATAGTTCCTCTTTTCGCCGCGTGTCAGGTTAAATTGGTTTTTTTAGTGAAGAGACATGGCTACTTGAAACTGACCCTGTTATTTCCCTGGGAATAAAAATGAAGTAAGGATGGGCGACGATACGTGGGCAGTAGAAGGTGTTATAACTGTTCCGTTAGTTAGGTGTTTATGATTTATTTCCTTTAAATATTATGTTGTTACTTTCATAACGTGATGTCTCGAATGAATTAGCGATAAGTCATTTTCGAGTGTGGGTTTTAATCGTGTGATAAATCTGGTGTTAATTACCCATTATTGATTCACGCTTGTTGTTAAAATATACCTCCTGCTTTTTAGTTTAAACCTTGATGAACCGAGAAATCATTGGGGTTGGTTTTTCCATCAGCGTAATTTTAGATAATCCTCTGTCTACCGATTTGATAATTACGGTAATGTCGATTATCTTTTTCGTTTTTTTTTTTAAACCACCAAGGCTAAACCTTACCCATTAGTTTAACTTAAAAACTTCTTATTCAAGATATTTCTCGTAAGGATTCCTTTCATAATTCGCACTCCTTAAAATGCCTATCTCCCATTTTAGCAGCCTCACAGAACAATATTACTTACAATAGCATTATAAAAGAAAAGCAATTATCGATGAATGTTCGGCGAACTAGGTAGGTATTAGTAGAAGATAATTAGCTCTCGTCTGAGGTAATTACAAGTTTAGCGCTCATCAAATGCTTGTCATCGCCATCGCGCTAGTTGTACAATTTAAACGATCGACTAATCAACGATTGGTCAGTCTATGTTAGACCTACTGGTACTGGATCTGGTGGTCTACCATGACGTCTTAAAGCAAGAGTAATTCCAATGTGGGAAAGAGATGGCGCTAGACGACCTGTCCAGCTCTGGCTCTTTCCCACACTGGAATCACTCCTGCTTCAAGACGTCATGGTACTGGGTACCCCACTCCTCATTGTACTGGGTAGGTAACACGTAATTCTGGGTATTTCCTGCTCGTACCGACCCGAAAACAGTTTTAGGGTGAAGCAAGAAGATCTCTAATATATTATCATGGTTAAAAGGCCAATGCTGGACAAAGACCTCTCCCAAAGCCACAATGCCCTCCTCCGCTTTCCGTCTGATCCATCACTTTTTCAAGGTTTTCGGTCCATCTAGCTGAGAGGCTCCCAAAGCTCCGAACGATACCCGGTCTCTCCTCTAAAAGAACTGAAAATTACAGTTAATTATGATATTAATATTAAATATAGGCGGGCGCCCTTTTGGGGGACCGTCTCTTGTAAACTTTGACGTTCAAAAAGTGCTGATCATTAGCCTAAAAAAAAAAGTGCCTTATGATTTTGAAAAAAATATTAATGCACTGCAGCTTCCTCCAAAGAGAAAGCTCACCTAACTGATAAAAAGTAAATCAATCCGTTAGTACACGAACCGATAGTAACTGCTGTAGTGATTATATCTCTGTTGCTAACGACTAACAACGATAATAAAACAATGCTTGGATGCCGCCCGTTGAGAAAACGCCTTGATAGTAGGTACAATCTACAACATGCAGGCTGGTACAAGGAATGAGTCTATGTTTATGCACAGTTTCTATAACTAAAGAGGCCTTAATGCTTTGCTTTTTCATAAGTCAAATAAACTCGAAAGCTCTGTTTTACACACGAAACTCACTAGATGAGAATCGAGGAAATCAACTTACTTACCTAACTAAGTATCAATGACTTAGGTATGATTTTTAGACCAAGTTAAAAACATACCTATTTGCAATTTTGGTTCATTTTCTTAAAATCGAACCAAGCAGGTTTGAGACTGTACCTACTACTTGTGCTTATTCAATCTTACCTATGCATATATTTTCAAAAGGATCTTACTTGGATTCGCTTTCGATATAATATTAATTTCCGTCCAATAAAATGAATGAGCTGACTGAAAACACTCCCAAAACTAACACTTACAAAACTATTCGCCACTTCAAAAAAAACTTTCTAAGCTCCCCTTGACATGTCATCAAAAATGCGTAACTATCTACGCGCGTAGACGCAAATCATTTTACGCACACACACACGTTCAGGTACCTACGTAGTACACACACACACAAACTCATGATCACCTCACAATCAAACCTGATATGAGAGGAACAATGATACACATTCGCCGAAGAGCGAGAAGGAGCTTTTTGCACAGTATATGTAAAGATAACAGATGAAAAATTGTGACGATGATTTTTCATGACTTGTAAAAATTCAAGTGTTTTAAAAAAAGGATGAAACAGATAATCATTGTGTAACGATGTTGTCAAATCTAATTTTTCGTCTAGTTCTATGCAGTTTTTATTTCGCTTCAGCGATGCGTAGAGGCTACATAGCCTCTCTCTCTCTGTATCTATCATTATTTTAATGAAGAAGCATCTAATAAGTTTGAAATATTTTCAATGAACAGTGCTTAATCGATTCAAAATCAAAATCAAAATGTGTGAGCAGTAGGTAACCCGTCATGGCTCACAAGTGGCAATAGACCCGTTCGTTTGTTACATGTTTCTATGAAAATAACATAATCAAAGCATGTTAGATAGCCAAGATAGAACTTATACTATCGTCGCATATGTGAATTACCTGCCTAGGCGTAGATTATGGTTATGCAAAATTATTTAAATGTAACAACTAAAAATAATCTACTAAACCGATTGACGCAATTCAATTATGCACACGATTAATCTACGCCCGCTCGTCGCCAACCAATTCATCATCAGTTATTAAATGTTAATGTATTTCTTGATCTGCATAGTTACGGTGGTCTGTGGGCCCGGCACTCCCCGTCTTTATCGCGGAACGGTGTACGTCGCGCAGGCACTACATGTGATAGCCGCGGGCCGCGACCGACTGCTCACGTGGGCTCCAAACACGCGCCAACATACGAAATTAAACTTTTGGAATTTCGAATTCGGAAACTTTTTAAATTTTTTGACAGTGATTGTGTTTTGTTTTTCTTTGTGTTTAATGGTTGTCTGCAGTTTGTTCTTGTCTTTGAGTGTGCGAAGTTATTGATATTTAACTTTTTATGATTAAGTGACAGTGCGATTTGAAATTAGTGAAGAGATTTTTTGTTAGATAGGTACCAACCTACCAATTGATAAAGTTATTAACAGCAAGAGAATTGAGTAAACCAATCTGCCTGGAGGTAATCACATATTGGTCAGGCAATTTCCTATACCATCAATAATAACGGGGCAAGTAAACAATAACATTATTTGATGTAAGACAGAGACAGACACATACAGAAGAGCGGAACAAAAGAAAAACATCGATCTAAGAAAATAGAATTCTCATACGAAATATAATGGCGGTACAATAATCGTGTAAAAGTTCACGATAGTTGCCCAACGTGAGGCGGTAACAATACAATAACGCCAACGTATATAGAACTTGAACAAATCGATTTGTGTATACTTGGTGTACTGAAATTAGAGGTCCTAGTCCACTGGCCGGTTATAGCGGTCATCTCGGCCGATAGATAATGATCTGTCGATGATTTACGC
Source organism: Noctua fimbriata (assembly GCA_905163415.1). Taxonomy (NCBI): domain Eukaryota; kingdom Metazoa; phylum Arthropoda; class Insecta; order Lepidoptera; family Noctuidae; genus Noctua; species Noctua fimbriata. The sequence continues at coordinate 10,464,014 of LR990935.1, read as the reverse complement.
CGCGTTAAACCGACAATGGCACAAGATAACCCCCGGCCGCTGTGCACAATGTGACCAATTAGAAACGCGGAACATTCGCCACGATGACTAAAATGAACGGAATCAACCTGCCAGATATGACCGACCGAGATCTCTCCGTCGACGACATATTCAACGAGAACTTTAACTTGAAAAGGAAGAAAATACAAATCGATTACGAAGACAACAAAAAAATTAACACAACCGATGATCCCCTAAAATTCGGTAACAACAACAATGTAATCGACAAAATAGAATCGCCTCAAAATCTGAAAAGGAAAACGAAAACTTTCGCGGACAACTATGATATCGATAAGATCGTGCAATCGAACATGATAATCGATAAAGAATCGAGTAAAGTAAGGCTCGAAATGAGGCAGTGTGGTAACGATATAGAATACAAAACAAACGGGCACGTTGGTACCGACTTGAACGAAGTAGTTTCTGTATCCACTGACGGGAATGACTTTACCATGAAGGATGCTAATGATATAAGAATGGATGGTGCTGCCGATAAGATTCTGAACAACAATGAAGGTGATTACAGCGTCAACGGGAATGATGAGCATGGAAACGATGTAAGTAATGTAGTTGTAAAGTTTTCAACAGATATGACGGACGAAAATGACCCTTACTAACTAGCAAATTAAGAAGAAACTACCTAATTTTGAAATGATATTAATATCTCTACTGAAATATTATGCAACACATTAATATTCAAAAATATGGACACCTGTTTCTCGATTAACATTTAGAAGCCAATTATGTCAATCGTCTTTCAATTAAATATTATCGGATGTCCATTGTCAAAGTTAGTGAGCTTCGAAAAAAACTGCTTATTAATTTATTCGTTAATGCTTAATGAATTCCTTCATCAATTGTGTTGGTTGCTTTATGGGTGGAGTCTGACCATCTGCTATAATCGTATTTAAGTTCTCAGGCGTAAGAAATGCGCGGATCACGAAAACATAGTTCCTTCCTGCGACCAGCCGCAGTCACCTGTTGGCTTTATTTATTAACTTTATGAAATAGAATGCTAAAAGTTTCGTTCATTGCAGATTGTAGATATTATTAGTTGGATCTTTTCAATCTATCAATCGGCCTAAAGTATCAACAGACATGGAAGTCTACGTTAGACTTATTTCTGAGTTCAGAAGCTGTGTTATTATGAATGAAGCGAGTGAAGTTGATATGAGAGGTCACTGGTAGTCAACCTGAATAATCACTGACTATTAAAACCTTTTAAGACCACCACCTCTTTGTTAAAATGCATTATCTCAAGCTAGACTGCACAAGACAACCTATTTCTTATACGAAGCAGAAATAATTCACAAAACGCCGTCTCGTTTACATCAAAGCGTATAAAATTCGTCATGATCCGATATCGAACGCGATAAGACGCCGAAATTTCGACAATACTCGGCTAATTCCGACAATAGTCGACTAATTTCGACAATGGTCACCCAAATGCCGTTAGTGGACTACAATGGAGTCGCTGAGTGGAAATAATCGCAATCTCTATGCGTTCGATCAGGAAAAAAATGTGGATAATATTCCATATTCATAACTATCCTTTCTTGTATACCTAGTCATGATTCTCTAGGATCTTGTTTCAGCTCATTTGGGATCCGAAGTAACCCAAAATCACCTTTTGACACTACACTACTAGCTGTACCAGATAAATATATTTATAGGTACGGAAGTAGCTGCTTCAGCATCTTTCTAAACGTTTCTTACAAGAGAGATTTTCTGAGCGCCACATTGTCATATTAGGAAACATTTCTCCATTAACGTCGTCTACAGTCGTTTTTCTGTCTTTCAATACCGACTTTTCTTACTTTTAGTCAGAAAACGATACAAATGATTTAGTAATAGGAAAAGCTTATAAAAGTCTACAGAATAACCATATACAAAAACATGCAACTGTTAATCAATTTCACGCCTTAAAGTCTTCTACGCCATCTTGGCCATATAAGAAGCATAGACACTCCCGCCTTTTTTTGTTTCTTGTTGCTGGCCCGCGGCAAACAACACAAAACATTTATAACTGTAGTCTGATGCACTTGCCGCTGATAACGTGACACGTGCTGGCTCGCCCGACCCTAGCACGCGTTGAATATGCTGAGGTATATTCAATAATGTATACTTATAGGAATGTAAGAGAACTTGATTTGCTTCAGCTTTTGGTGGTAGAAGCTTTTTCATTATGTTATTGGAATTAGCTGTAAAGCTGCTGCGGATGAAGCAACATAAAGTGTCAGTTGTTATATTTCCTCCTTCAAAAACGTTGTAGAACTATCGTTCAGTCTTTGCTTTACAATCGGGATGTAAAGTGTAAAAAACAGGATATAAAAATCTGGCATCAATTTCTTCATTAAAATCGTTTACTTCTTATTCAGCACTTTTTCCTCAAGGTTTGAGCTATGGGTCTTTTCATTTTCATAATACAAGCCTTGATTACGTCCAAAGATGATTTGATTGTTCAATCAGATAAGCCTAACTAAACAAGCCACAAAGCACATCCAAACTTATTTTCTTAACACTCACAATAGTCAACTATCTATGTCAAATACACACTTGAAGCAACCAAGAATAAGAATCATATGTCAAGAGCTAACTGACCAAGTCAGAGGTGACACAACTGGGTCAAAGAGGTTATAGATCCTGAGGTTATGGGTTCCTAAGTAGTGATGCACGATACTTAACAGTATCTGTCGATACAACAAGACGGCATTCAACGATACTTTGGGTCGATACAAACGAAAACGACAAATGCTTGGATTGATACAAAAGTACCGAATTGGGACGAATGCATCGTACGACACATTATCCTTAATTGCATGATCTATCAAAAGAAAAAAAAGAAGGACATATTAATAAAAGGATTACAAAAGAATTCCTGATTTTTCGTTAACTCTTGGAGGGGTTAATGCACATCGTACATCCCAAAAGACGATATCGTAACATCATAATTTTCATGTCCTTATCCCAATTTATTTGGGGTCGGCGCCGCATGTCTTCATCTTCCATACTTCTCTATTACTCGTTTTCTCATCAGACACCTCCTTTCTTGGCTAAAGACGATATCGTAACGTCTTCGATAATTTGAGAATCAGATCGAAGACATTCGATACGATCGTATCGTATTTGCGATCCAGATCGATCTTATCTATCGATACAAATGCAAGAGTGGTGCATCCCTGCTCGTAAGGTTATAAGGCTAGATGAAGTATTAGCAAATTGAACATTATGGGCTCTTAAAGCCTCCAATTATGACCTGCAGCCTTTATGGACAGTAAGTGAAGGTCTTTGTGGTAATGACAGCTCAACATGCAATTATTTGCTGCAAAGGTTAGATGAAAATTTGTTGTTTGGTGAAATAGATTGGAATCGTGGAATGTTGGGTGTGTTTAGGTATGTTTCTTTAGTAGTTCACATAAGGTTTACAATAGCAGAATTTCCGAAATATAACTTAAAGACTGGATTCACTGAAGGGTTCGTGTATAGAACTACCACCATTTCGCTAGTTACGTTCAAGTCCCGTGTACCCCCTATTGCCAACAGTGCCCAGACAAGACGATGAGCTGCTATTCAGAAATTCCTAATAGAAAAACAGAGTGCAATTTGAAATAGGCTGTAACTTACGATTGCTACTGAACGTATACAGTGGGTTTAATTTACAATCAGAATATGAAGTTATCTGCTCCTTTATTATACATATAAATCATCAGATATCATTCTAATTGAAATCTAGATTAAAAAGATGCTCAAACATTTTATATCTAGGTTCAAAGTGGTTTGTATTTCTAGATACCTATTCAATCATTGACAATTTCTGTAAAAATATTAAGGTTATCCACAGTCACAACTACAATAGTATATCGTATAATAGAAGTTCACTGGATTTTCAATTTTCGCCTCAACGAATAGAGTTAAAAATCTAACAGTGCGTTTTTCTTAGTCATTACATCTACGTGTCCCGTCGTCACCTAGCTATAGTCTTTAAAAAAACATATCCACTTAATTAATTTCTAACTGTTTCTCCACACTTTACGCAATCCAAACACTCAAAATTAGCACCTCCACCACTATCTTCTCCTCATCAGACGCAAAAGCGCGAACTTTACCAGCTATACGGACTAGCACATTAAAACCCCATCCATTTCAACCGCGTGTCTCATTTGATATATTGTTTATAGTAGCTTTCGGAGTTCTTTCACCTTTAGCACGAGTAAATATGTCAGCTTGGCCGGTTGACGGCAGACTTTTTGCTTTGAGAAACCAGAATACAATGAGCCTTGTTCAAGTGCGAGCGATTGATATGTCGTGTTGGGATTGTTGAAATACTGTGGCGTTTCAGTGTTGGTGGAGGTTCTGGGAAGTGGGATTTGCATATAGAGGTGCTCGTCTATAAAGGTACGGTGTAGATGTGATAAGATAACAAGTCTTCACGTCTCATTATGTGATACGTAAGGTGTACGTAATCTTCTTACAGAATTGGTCTCGTCAAAATTTTTGCCAGTGTACGTCCCCAATCTTTGTATTTAAAACAGAAGAGAGTGTATGTCTATCGAAGATCTTCAAATGTTTCCCTCCGATCCTGAGTCATTACTGTAGCAGCTTTTCAATATCTTTTTGCTTCCTTGTTACTTTAGTACCCAGTCTAGTTATTCCGTGCGTTTTTCACGACTTTGTCTTGCAAAGCTTTCTAAGCTAAATACTGAAGAATTTATCACGCGAGCGGAGCCCCGCGCACAGCTATGTCTAGTGATATACTTACACTCAATCCTTACGTAATTATTGTAATACCATAGACAATTAATTCTACATCTCTATTCCTACTTACAGCCTTATCAACTAGATGCCGAGTATCAACAAAAACAGAAATCATACCAAATTATAATGAATTCCTATCAGATCTATCTATTAGGATAATGACATCATTATAGACTGTGCGTCTAGACTTCATGATAGACTGTGCGTCTGGATCTAGATTTTTTGTTGAGTCTAGTTAGACTGACAATGACAAGTATTATTATGCCGTCTGACTCAATATTCATGAATGTGTTTGATAGACCAATGCACTGAGGAACTGCGATGTGTGACAATAGTGTTAGTAGATACTTAGTACATATCTCCGTGGGTGTATGTTGAGGTGTGTCCAATTGTTGTAGCTAAAATTACTATTGACTAGCAAGAAAAGTTTCATCTGGATTTAGAGAGTAAAACGACTACTCGGAATCTTTAAACCAGTCCGAAAATGAGGGGAACTCTATGGTGATCTCTCTTTAGACATGTATGTAAGTCGGTATTATAATAAAATCCAGTCTAATACATACAGGGTGGAAGGGGGGACATCGACGCACAAACGGTAACCACGTATTCAGTACATCATTCCGAACCCCTGCTGCAAAAGACCTTCTGTTTCCTACAAAAGTGGAATAACCACACGGTTAAAATATATGGAACAGCTCAATTTTTTTTTAAATTACCGCTGAAAAGTTTATTTGTGAATACGTGGTAACCGTTTGTGCCTCAATGTCCCTTCCACCCTGATTATTGACTAGGTTTTTTATAAACTGCCAGTATTGGTTGCAATTGATGTCTTCCTTGAGAATTGGAAAGAAGTAGCACAGAAGCGCGAGCTTTGGAAGGAGTGGAGGGAGGCCTTTGCCCAGCAGTGGGACAATATGGGCTAGCTATAACATATATATATAATTGGTTGCAATTGGTTGAACTTGGAACCTCATTCCCTTTACATATCTTTTTTCTAGTTTTTACAAAATGACGGCTCGTAAACACCTCACCAATGTCGCCAACATAACAAACGCTAAGTTTTGTTTTCTCCTATTCCCGACCACCATTTTCCACTAATCACAAATGACGCCTTGTTGACACTTTACCAATGTTGCCAACATAACAAATGCTAAGTTTTCTCCTATTCCCGTTCAACATTTACGAATGAAGCTTCTTTGACTGCTGTAAATAACATTACAAATAATAAGTCTTGTTTTAGCAGTCCTCGTTACGTTGGTCGTGAGTAGTATCACTTCACTTGTATGACGCCCACGCCCGCACCTCTGGCTTAGTTACGTAGTTTCACAACAGGTAAGCTACTAGCTGTTTTCGACAGTCAATTTGATGGCTAATGAATGTTAGGACCTCCGATTTTGTGTACGAAAGTAAATAACTTTATGTTACTGTATCGGAGACCGCAATGTTTTTGGAAAAACGTTCTGATCACGACGATAAACATTATTATGTCTTTGGGAAGAACCCGTTTTCGGAGGCTAATAATAACTTAGTGATTATGTGAAGGACCATTTTAAAGGGATCCTCGGTGTCCTTAATAGTCCAAATACTTGAAGTAATCATCATTTTCATGATATAATTTCTTTTAGAATTTAGCATAGTCATAGCATGACTCATAAGAATCATTCCTAAATGCTTCGGTAGACGTTAAAAAAGACCAATCACAACAATGTGTGATGTGACCAGCATGGCCGCCAACATGTTGGCAACACGTAGAACTAGTAATTTCCGATGATTAGACAACTCCTAGAAACAGATACTTAGTTCTGCTCGAAAGTTCAATTAGGTCCGGCCAGTAATGTTCAGTGTTGCCAAAAAAGAAAAAGACAAAAAACCGCAAATCTTGTTTATGCGATTTAAATTATGTTTACTGTAAACTTAATTGGGTAGTTGAGGTTTTTTCTTCTGTAAACATTATACCTTTTATTTCTATAATGTAAGAAGTGGGAAAATAAGGCTAATTGGTGATAGAATCCGTTTCGTGAAGAAACGGATAGGATATGACTGGCAGGTTTTGGGACTTAAGTGTTGCAACTATTGACTGCATTTAAGAGAACTGTTAAATCCAAAAAGCTTATTTCTTTTTTCAAAACTTAACGTAAACAATCTAATTATCTTAAACTTTGAAGATTCTTGCAGTTGATTATAATACTAAACGAATTATAAATTCATATGATACTTATAGGAGAACAAAAAAATCAGTTAACAGAATTCGTTAATCTAGGCTTCATCCCGAAAAAATCGTACTGGCATAACATAAAGTTATTACAAAACCTTGATGGCATCATCAAAAAACCTCAAACCATTGACAAACGTCATGATTCTCAAGACAGTGAACTCCCGTGTCCCTATTTCATAAGTGAGTGAATAATGAGTAACGTAGTGGTCAGTAGTGGTTGGTAGTGGTTGACGGTTGCCACACGTCCGAGCGGTCAACAATAACATACCTTTGGAACACTCCTATTGTCTTTTTTTATAGCTTTGATAGATATGCAGTACACAGATAAGTTGCAGAAGTATTGATGAGGATAGCTCCCTCATTAGCTCATACTTAGTCCGCACGATTGTGCAATAGCGCTAAAAAGCTCACAGGTAGTCTAATAGTATGAGTCAAGTGCCAAAAAATAAGCTGGAAGTCTAACGGAAATAATTAATCTTATTTCTGAATTTAATAATTTGTATAGAAAAATATAAGGTTTAAGATAGCACACGTAGGTATAAAAGCACTGAACCGGATCGCCATCACTTCACCTCATTTTCGGTACTGTCGTAGAAAGAATGGGAAGCGACTCTAGTTATTCAGCACCAACATTCAGAAATAACAAATCCACATTTTTTAAAGCGCACCGGAAAAGGTCTTAACTTCAAAAATCGAACCACAAATTCAAGTTTTCTAAAGTAGAGCTAAACCAAAAAGGCTAAATACAAAGTCTGCTACTAAATAGAATGACAGCTGTCACTCAAACGTCAGTCTCGATTGGAATCTTCGCGCGCCATCGTTAGCAACGGCCGAGTTTTTATTTATTGTTTTTTAGATAAATAGGTGATAACCGATAACAAATACATTAAGCTATTAGAACCTACTTGGAGGCTGTCATGTACTTTTTTTAGTATGTCGACTGGCAGGTGATACTGTACAGGAAAAGGTGGTTCAACTGCTTCTGTATCTTAGATAGGGTTACCATTTCGGAGTTTAAAAGACCTGAAAAAAAGACGGACGTCTGCATTACCGTCCGGACCAAAACCCCATTCGTCAATAAGTTTGGTCAAATAGTTGGACATATCCGAACAAATACGTATTGATTGTTTATTGTAGGTATATGAGATGTAAAAAATATTCTGAATGAATTACAAACAAACATTTATATCGGCAGAAACCTAGCTGAAAATACCATAGTTCGTATGGATCGATTCTTCTCGTTGTATGTACCTTGCACCAAGCCATAATAGCCCCCACTCTTTTCCAATACAAGTCACAATTATATGATTACCATACCGAATAAATTATTTCTACATACATTCTTGACATTTTAAGCATGTAAGGCAAAAAGTACCAGTGATTGTTGGGCGCGAATCGCACAAGTGTTGCCAGGTAAATAATTTATGTTCCACCCACGCGTTGTCTAGAATGCAATTTAGGTTTATTTCAGTATACGAACGCGATATTCGATTAATCAAATTGACTCAAAAAATGCATGCAATTGTTTGAACTGATGACCTTAGGATCATTAAGTCTCATCTGTATACATTCATTCAATATGTGGTCATTCAAGAATGTTTGTTTGTTCTTATTGGCTAGCACAAAATAATATTACTTGGTACAATTTTGTAAGTCCAATTAATATGTGAAACAACTGACCAAGAATTTCAATACTGGTGTGCGAATCTATGGTCAAAATGATTGTCACTATTTCGCTTACATCGTGAATAGGGAATTCCTTTTGCATTGATTTATTTAACACTGATTGAAACTCAATAAGTACCTCAGCAAGTTTTATAAACAACTAGCGACCCGCTCCGGCTCCGCACGGGTGCAATATTTATATAATATATAAACCTTCCTCTTGAATCACTCTTATCTATTACTGAAAACCGCATCAAAATCCGTTGCGAAGTTTTTAGATCTAAGCATACATAATGACAGACAGCGGGTAGTGACTTTGTTTTATACTATGCAGTGACATATCGATACCGACAAGTTTCACAAAAAGCCAAAAGAAAAGTAAAAAAATGTTGTAAAAGCATCTGAATTTGTGTGTTAGTTAGAGCGAGCCTTTATTTTCTATGACGTGACGACGAATGATAACGTTAGAAAAAAATCTAGTCCATCAATGATTTTCTTGCAACATTTTGCGACATCCATAGAAAAAACAACTCCAGTTATTGCCAAAAACTGCTAATTAATTCAATCCAAGTAAATAACTGTCCATCACAAGTTCACAACTGGCTCGATAAACGATTTCACATCAACGAGTTGATCAAGTTTGTCAATGTTTTCTAAAAAGAAGTATATTGGTTAATTACCTACTAATGTGTCCTGTTTGCTAAACAAGTCGCTCAGTTGCAGAATTTTGGCAATAACTAGATAAATTGTTGATCAGTGAAAATATATGTTTCGTAATTGCGTCGTTTTATGTTTATTAGGTAACTATAATTTAATTTGAGATGCTAATTAAAACTTGGTCATTACTGTCATTAGTATTTTGAGTAGGTACCTACCTCACTATATTTTTTTACGCAATTTTTCTCCAAATTAATTAATGTTTTCAACTTTTAACAATATTTTATCTGTATAATCTGACGTCTGACAGGGGGAATGGAATAAGAAAACGTGTTGCGCCGACTCCAACCCCCGTAGCATGACTACCGTAGACAAGGATTTCTTTGTCAGAAGAATCGACAAAATGACAGTTAGTGCAAAGAAATCTGTCATTGTGTCGACACAATCTGTCATTTTGTCGATTCTTCCGTCAAAGAAATCCTTGTCTACGGTGGTCATGCTACGGGGGCAAGTAGAATAGTATCGGAAGAGCAGGAAGATGATGAATCTAAGCTTTACTTACTAAGTATATTTTTAAAAGGTATATTTTAGCTTTAAGCTACTTTTCATTATGCTATTTTTTGAAAAAAGACTTTCTACTGTTGCCATAAACCGAAACCGGCGTATCTCCGGAAAATGTAAGCAAAAATAAGCCCAAACGAACACATCTAGTATGACTCATTTTTCCCTAACTCCCTTTCGTCAGATGACGTCTAGTTTGATCTATGTTAAAATTAAAGCTACAGTTGAAGCCCACATGACATAATAAAGCTCTCGTAATATCATCATCTGCCTAGCCTTTTCCCAACTATATTGGGGTCGGCTTCCAGTCTAGCCGGATGCAGCTGAATACCAGTATTTCACATGGAGCGACTACCTATCTGACCTCCACAACCCAGTTAATAATGGGTAATACGATACCCCTTGGTAAGACTGTTTGTCAGACTTTTTGGACCTCTGACTACCTAAAATAATAATTAGTCATTAAGGAAAAAGTCGCGAAAAAAACTTTAACGCTTTCTACGGCCGCCATAAATTCGGCGACTCAACACAGGTGTTCAGTGACTCACTGCTAAATAATGCCAAATATTTTACAGTTAAAATACAGGTAGACCTATCGTAAAATATCTATGGTCTGCTGCCAAACTAAGAAAAAGTTTCCATAGACTAATAAAAATATGAAAACAGTTTGTGTTTACGGTGGTCTTTAACGTGAATATAAAAAAAAACGAAGACTAGAGACATCCACCAGCCCCAACTGCGTCCGCGTGGTGGTGGATTACAGCTCACTCCCTCTCATTGAGCGAGGCCTGTGACCCAGCCATGGGAATAGTATAGGTAGATCATGCTTATGCAATGTGAATGTATGTCCTAAAACTTCTGACCAATCCATCTGTAAGTTCTAATATAAGATCAAAGTGAATTTAAAGCGGAAATACTTCGCAAGTTCGCTCCATCAATAAAACTTTACAGCCATCCAATTTAGACCGCCAATACAGAAGCAGTCTAGACAAAGCTTCTCCACAGGTGCTGAATATTAGTCTGTCGCAATTACTTATAGCGTCGTTTCTTCTTCCTCCTTCTGACGGCCTAAAATTGAATACAGCTACATTCGATTAACACCGAAACTAGATTCTTCCTTAGATCAAGCAATATTTAAAAAAACAACCCTTGCTCTTCTCCATGATCACTCTTACCCAGAATCTAGGCCATCTAAAAAAGACTGGACTGAAAATTCCACTGCATTTCTCCGACCTCTGCACCGATCGGGATTCGCTTTTCACTTCAGGGGGTTACCATGACGTCTTAAAGCAGGAGTAATTCCAGTGTGGGAAAGAGACAGAGCTATACAGGTCGCCTAGCGCCATCTCTTTCCGACACTGGAATTAGTCCTGCTTTAAGACGTCATGGTAGGCCACCAGCTCTAATTCAGTTGATCCATCATCATTCTCCTGCCCTTATCCCAATTTATTCGGGGATTGCACCGCATGTCTTCTTCCATACTTCTCTATTACTCGCCATGTCTAGAATAAATGAATCCTTTTTCTTCGTCCACAGCTGATCAATTACACAACTCCCAAATTTTATCATCTCATATATAAATCAAGAGCTGTAAATCTAATCGCCTCGGTCCGCATTGTTTGTCGGTTTGTTTGTCACACCCGTTTTATCATTTAATTGGCACCACGCATGCCGTGGCGTAATTGCTACGACTTTTTATGGAGAGTTTGGACTTGGGGACATTTTTGTAAAATATGAAGGAAAGAGGTTGATTGTTAAATACCTGGACAAGAAATTTTCCCAAAATAAAATTTAGAATTTCAAACTTTTTGTAAAATAGTAAAGAGGTCTTCGATTAAATAATGTCAGGATAAGAAATATTCTGTAATTTTAACTTTTTTGTCAATTTGTCTGGGCTTGGGAACTTTTCTGATTGATAGAATATTCACTGAAGGATAGTTCAGATTTATTATTAAGTGGATCAAAGATCTAATAGTCGGTATCGGTACTAGTTAGATCAACCCAATTTTTATTAAATATAAGTAAATTAACATACATTTTTTGAGAAGTTCGTCATCAATAAGTCCTAAGTTCCAACTTTTAGTGGTACCTCAGTGGCACCTCGTACAAATTTCGACAGTCGTTACGTATTCCTCATACACATACATACATACAAGCCATACTTGTTTATACTTATAGAAAGTTGCTCCCAAATCAGCCTGCTTGTCAACATTACTCAATGCACAAACCGAGATAGATTACAATCAGGAAACTGGATGTCACATGCAATTTCATCTTTAAAACCACTGACGTAAAGATCATAGGAGATTTTGTCGTGTGTTGAATAATTTGGTTGTATAAACCTTTGATTGGGTCACTCGCAGTTTTTTAGGATTTGATTTAAATATAATATAGTGCACAATAAGATTGACGGCGATGATTCGATTTTATGAATTTGTTTCAATATTCTGTCTGACTTTACTATCTGTCTGTATGTGTGTTTGTATTGTTCTCTGTGTCTGACTGTGTGTCCCAGTAGTAACTGAGTTGTGACTGGAAGCCGACCCCAACATAGTTGAGAAAAGACTAGGAAGATGATCATGATGATTACTATGAATCATCATAGTAATGAAACCAATATTTCATCATGAGATTTCATCCTAATCATTAAATTTTTTTGACAAATTCTGATTTTTCAGAACATTCTTTAAAAAAAGCTCTCCTTAGGTATCGCAACAGCAGGACGCTATTGCGATACCTAATGTAAATTCTGCTCAAATACAATTTAGATTTTATTTGAGCGAAATTTACATAAGAGAGAAATTGATAATGTATAAATGATGATGATGCTCTTTGTTTATTATACGTATTATACTTGAAAAGATACAGCCGAGCTGAAAATGTTTCAGTATTTTAACAGTGACAGACCGTTTGTTGTTGATCCATAACAGGACAGAAATCATGAATGTAATTGACACGTCAAAAGCTGTTTCTCCCATCGTGATTCTCCACGAAAGTGTTAATTCAACGCTTGTTCCTAATGCCTAAGCCACATTCCGAGGGCCAGGCTTGCCCACGCACAGCCATCAGAATCAGCTGACCACAATGGGCGGGCGCGCAGAATCAATCACGTACTTCCAAGAAAATAACGGTTGCCAGACTGCCAGTATGTGCCGCGCGCCTTTTTACTTTCTTTATTGCGTTCCTTTTTCGAAAATTTCGTAATTAAGACCTTTTTTGTGAACCGAAAAATATTTTGTTAAGAACGCGCTTTATTTCCTCGGTGGTTGATTAACCGCGTTATTTTGATCGTGCCCTTTTGCTGTATGTTATTTTAATTACATAATTTGAGAAATAGATTGCGTTCTGTTTTAATTTTGCTACTTCTGCAGCCTCGAACAGTTAACTATTACAAAAAAGGAATGGGCCTTCCAACCGCAGTATAGTAAGCCCCGTGAAGTAGTATGGTTTGAGAACATAGAATACGATAGATGTTATCTTTGATGTTAAAGTTTCTTCTTTTCATCATCATCATCATCATCATTTCAGCCAAAAGACGTCCACTACTGGACATAGGCCTCCCCCAAGTGTCGCCACATTGACCGGTCCCGTTCGACTCGCATTCAGCGGATCCCTGCAACCTTTACCAGGTCATCGGTCCACCTAGTGGGAGGCCTTCCAACGCAACGTCTTCCGGTTCGCGGTCGCCATACCAGAACTTTTTCTTCATCATCATCATCATCATCTGCCTAGCCTTTTCCCAACTATATTGGGGTCGGCTTCCAGTCTAACCGGATGCAGCTGAATACCAGTATTTTACATGGAGCGACTGCCTATCTGACCTTTTCTTCATCATCCTTTCTTAAAATTAAAGTCAGACAATCTGTCATGATTCAGAGGATCTGTGACTCTGATTATCCTTTGGAGTTTGAAAACTCTTCTTTAACGAAGTCGGTTCTTCCCGGTCACTTTTAGTTTAACTCATTTAAAAAAAAAAACATGAACAACATCTGACATCCTGAAGGCTTTGTGCTTAAAACCAAATCCAGGAAGAAAGCTGAAAACTTCGTACATTATTCATAGTGATTCTCTGAATCACCAAAAAATCTCAGCAAGACATAAAAAATGCAATTAACAAAATGAAAGCTACTCCATTACTTTTGTCATTATAATTTATTTTACATTGCTCATTAATGTTTTTTTTTCACTTGCAACCTTTTGACACGCCATTCGAAAATCGAAAGAACAAATTCGAATTAGGAAGGTCATTAGACAAACAGAATCCATATTTCCGGCCGAGAGGCTGGCAACATTCGGCACCCCGCCATCTTGCCTGAGGCGATACAGCCAATCGGCGTACGTTCTTTATTCAAAAACTACTTTTAGCACAATGCACTTTTATTATTTTTCTATTCGTTCGACATTTTCATTGTGTTTAGGAGTAATTGGGTATTCGTGCTTAAAGTAAAGTACTTACATGATTCAGATTTTATTAAATAAAATTACTTTTATTATCCGGGTACGCTATGAAAGCTCGAAATATTAATACTGTGGAACTATCTAATATAAATGATGCGTTTATTAGATAATGGTAATATAAAAATCACACACAACTGATACAACGTATAGTAATGTCATAAAACTGAGGCATATACAGAAAATATATTCTTAATTAACATTGCCTTACAACAAAGAGGCTTGGCACAATGAGTCTGCATTGTGCCAAGCCTTACTGGATTGAAAACCAAGAATAGGTCTTCAAGTAACAAACTCAAACCAGCCTTACCGCAATCAACTTTAACAGACACCACTGAGACAAATGAGAGTCAGGGACGAGATGGACAGAACCAACGATCAGTAGTCCACATTGGCCCTGGATCGAAGGTTTTGAAATTCATGGGGAGAAGCCTTTGCCCAGCTGTGGGAGGCTTACAGTAACCGTAACTGAGACAAATTATAATATGACTTACATAATAAAACTTAAGCTACAAACTGTGCCATAACTATTGATAGGATTTTTGTCAAAAAAAAAAACAACTACCAAAATACAAACTATAGGGTGTAAAAACATAATTGCAAAGACGGACAGATGGGAAGAACAAGTTTCTGCAAGGATCTTTTTACACCCTACATGTCTCACTGCTAGGCAAAGGATTGGCAAGGTTAATTTTGAAAAAAAAAAACAGTTCTTGTCACACTTAACCAGCCAGTATTAAATCCCAGCTATCCCAGCAAAGTTACGTTTGTAGTAAATAGCCGCAGGGCATGAGGAGACAGGGCCGTCCTCAGCGGATATGAACGAACGTCACTTCGATTCCGATCGAAAGGGGAAATATCGGAGTGTTGCCAATTGAAAAATGTGAAAATGATTCAATTATTTGAAAATGGTAGAATGGGTTATTGGAAATTTTAGGGTGACCGAAAATTGCTCCTCAGCTTTTCGGTTTCATGATTAAAACGTAAAAAGTTAATGTAAATTGTAAAAAAAAATACTCAGATCTTAAGTCATTTTTCAGCCGGGTAAATACGGGATCAATCGAAAATCTCTGATGGATACTATCTGCTTTTGGCCAGAGTCATAGAAAGTAAACTTGAATTCTAGCTAAAATATACAGAATTAACTTTACATTGGCTAAAATTTTCGAACGCTTTTCCACCTTTCTTCACCACCAATTCTTGATTTATTACAAAGAACATGATCAGTATTGTGTGTATTGTGTTTGTATTTGTGTTGTTGTGTCGTATGTTTGTGTTGTTGTGTCGTGTGTTGTGTTGTGTATTGTGTTTCCACTGCTGCGCTGAGAAGTCAGGTTAGAGGGCTTGGTAATATCAATAGGCAATGATTTAATTTGAACCGAAAATAAATCCTTTACTAAAATCTTCAACCTTTTTACACCTCTCTGTATCTACAACCTAAAAAAAAATCCCTCTTATTCTTTTGCCACCCGAACAAATACAACATTAGCATTAATAAACCCATTAAGTACAAGTACATAAGTAAGGCTCGCTGCACACTCCAGTGATCACCAATCGCGCGCTCGCGTTGCTGGCTAGTGCCTACTAATTAGCGATCTCTGGTGGGGCGCAGTGGTACTATCGGTTTTTGCAAATTTGTCGAGTTTGCGTGAGATTTGATCGAGTTTTAGGTGTTTTATTTTGCAGTTTTTTTGGGGTGTTGAATTCAATTTAAGTGTACTATTTTTATTGTTTATTGAATTAGGTTAAGTTCTATTACAGGTTTTCATTCGATTTATTTAAGTTTTAAAGACTTTTCACGTACCTAAGTAGCTATGATACAATGTAGAAGTCCCCCACTACAATAAACAATAGTATAATCACACCTTTTAGTGCCTAACAATAAATAATTCAAACAAATCTTTAACATTCGATCTCTTCAGTAGCTCCGAAATTACAAGAGTTGTCGCGAGAAAGTCTCACGCAAAACTCACACCCAGACCAATAGTGCAAATAGTACCCGTCAAACATTAAAAAAGGGTCATATAATATATCGAATATCAATCGTAAGGCCGAGAGCACATGGTTACCCCGAGGGCGGAACGACCGCCCTCCGGCAGTCTGTACCGAGCACGCGACGCGCGCGATCGTAAACCCAGCTTTACGATTTTACCGAAACATCGATTATAAATCCGATAGCCAATCGATTATTGTGAAATAAACTTTAAACACAATCAAAGTCAGCATCTCAAATCACATTGTTATTATTTTATTAATGAGAGTTAATTACAAATCGGTTTGTTAATTAAAAAATCGTAAACGCAGTTAGTAAAAATAATCGTAATGTCGAGTTATAACTTACTTCCCGTTATGTAGTAAAAAAGTTCATCAACTACTAGTTTCTCTATTCAACAATAATTATTTTATACAGCGTGCTGAATTGGTTTAATCGATTTTATTTGCAAAAGATATTAAATTTAGTGATGGGCACGAGCGCGTATCGACTTAATTAGTCGATAAACTTAATTGACTTAAAATAATTACAAAAAATATTACTGGTTATTAAATATTTCATTAATAGTGCGTCGATGGAGTAGATTAACAGTAATAACTTTTGATCGTTTAGCAATAGTTTGTGTATAGGCAGCGCGGCATTGTTTATCTTCTGTTTTACTTTCGCAATCGTCGGCCGGCCGATTGATTAATATGTTTCATTAAAATATCATTAGTCACACTTTTTATCTAGATACAATTTAATGATACTGACTTTTGTATCACTAATACCACCAGGTGTTCAAATAAGTTTTATAGCTCGGGCCTAGTTTTTTACCGGTGCACTGTATTATTAAATCGAGATCCTAGAGTATCTGTTCCCGCCTCATATGTAGGTTCTTAACAAAATAAATTGCAGCTATTAAAACATTGTGTATACTCTTTCATAGACTAATGACGTCACCTTTCACGTATGCTTCTGTGATGTACTATTAAGCGGAGATTGCATCTCGTTTCCAACTTTAATAGGCTAGCACGTGATTCGACAAACTATCGACATAAATCCGCCACACGGTAATAAACAAAAAAAAAACCATCCAGTAGTCGGCATTCGGTCATCGAGCCGGCGCGCAAGGCAGCAATTTAAAAAGCAATCACTAACCGATTGTAGCCGGAATCGCCCGCCTTTTAAGGGACCGGTAATTATTACCGATACTTGAACATTTACATATCGGTTTTTTGACATTCGCTTTCACCTCACTATTATGGCAATAAATCGATTTTAGCCGCGTAACGACTAATTCAAAATTGTCGTGATAATCCGACGCTAATCTTCGTTTTAGTTGATTAATGATTTAAATGAATAAATAATTAATTTTCTTAATTGCATTCCTGTTATGCAAAAACATTGATTCATTAAAATTTATGACACTAAAGTTATAAATTATTCGCCCGCTGCACATATAAATTAAAACTAACTTTACAAATATCGGTTTAGTTTAAAAATGTAGGTTATACATTTTTACCTAATTTTATTTCACAGTGTATTAAAACATCCAAAGAAATCTCCAAATTTACAAAACAACTTAAGTATCAAAAATGTTATCCTAAATACCTCATGTCCCCAAAGAAAGACTATCATGGAGAACATGTAAGCAGGAACATTGAAGTGCTGAAAAGTTCGATTCGTAAAGAATCAGTTTTTTCTGTGAAGTGTATCAAAAGCTTCGGCGCTGGCGTACGTGGATCTATCCAGTGTGATCGAGGTGCAGGTAATAAAAAAAGCTTAAAATTAGTTAAAAAAACTTAATTTTAAAATGCAAAAAGTTTCTCTCCGGCGGGGAATCGAACCCCGGTCTCCCGCGTGACAGGCGGGGATACTTACCACTATACTACCGAAGACTTATCATTAGATTGCGAAATTGTGGTTCTAGTTTTACTCCAGTAGTACAATTTCTTGTAATATTTCTGTTATCAGTGTTTTTATAAGCGATATCATTGCGATATTTTTACAAAGTATGTTCTTGTTTTTTTTATATTTGTTATCAAAAATTCATCGGCATTTTTAATACATTTTTATCGTTTCGTTCAAATTATTATCGTAGTAAAATAAAAGGCGTAAAACTAAAAACCATAATAAGTAGACAGTTAACGGTAAACTTAAAAATAACTTTTTAATGAACTTAAAAATAAAATATTCATTTTACAGTCATTGATCAAATAACCTGTCATCATTAAATGAAGATATTATATAATAATATATAGTTATACATAGGTATAGGAGACTAGCTGTATGCTTCGGTTTCGCCCACATGCTAGGTGAAATAGCCCCAGTTTCCTGTCAGCATGACACAAGCCATACAACACTAACTCAATGATAAATGATATTTATTTTGTAAATTGCTTGTAAAAAATACTGTTGGGTCAGTTGCACGGAGACCAATCTAGCTATACAAAACCAGTTTATGCAGAACTCTCATTGTACGGGAAATCTATACAAAGCGAGGCCATGTTATACTGGAAATGTGTGGCTTGATGTGAGGCCGTGTGTACATGTCAAATACAAATAATCTTTAGAACTAGATGTGGTGGGTGTTTCCGAGACCGAAACATACGCAGAGGTCGCAGTCTCGTTTAAAGTTCAGTCCAGACATGTAATCATGTCATATGAGGACCATGCAGATTATTGAGTGTCTAAGATATTTATATAGATAAGAGAAGAGAGAACCAGACAGATTTGAGTAGACTTGTCCAGTCCAGGGACTGTACCACCATCTCTTATAGCATTACTTCTATCTTACTTCAGTGTGAGAAAGAGATAGAGCTAGAAAGAACTTCCTGCATTTCTTTCCCACACTGTTAGTAAGATTAAAGAGGATTGAGGAGCTCGTGGCTAAATAGTAACAGCCGCATCTAACGTTAAGCAGAGCTTGCCATGTAAAGCCGTTGGTCCCGGCTGTCATTTGTAGATCTTTGACAGACGTCACAAAAGTCTTACCAAGTGCCGTATTACCCAGTACTTACTGTATTATGGAGGTCAGACAGGCAGTCGCTCTATGTAAAATACTGGTGCTCAACTGCATCCGGTTATACTGAAAGCAAAATCAAAAACAAAATATTTTATTTCACATAGGCCTAGATGGGCACTTATAAAACGTCGACCCCAACGTTGTTGGAAAAATGATAGGCTGATGATGACCGAAGTAAGATTAAAATAATAGTCAGTCCCAGTCGATATCAGTTGGACAACGACAACGAAAATTACCAATGTCATTAATAGTTTCCAGTCTATTTTGCCGAAAGATCAAAGCATACCCTTCAACTTTCCCCATATTGTTTCACAATAACGAGTCAATGATTAATAATCGAATACTTCTAAACAATGTCTAATTGCACGAGTCTACTCGGTATGTTAATGAGACATACATTTGAATCGATTTATTATTGCATTCGAATAGAGACGTACATCTAATACACATTCCGCCATTGATTGATGGCGAGTTTCCGATATGTAACAGTAAATCTATTCGATTAGATTGGGTATCGATATTCTAATCGAGATTGGTATGAATGGGAGGTTTCCTTTGCTTGTTTGCATGTTTAGTTTTAGCTAGGGTTGAGTCGTACTGACATATTTAGTTTCACTGAATCTGATTTGCCTAAGTGTATTCCGAGTTAAACAAATGAAACGGTTTATCTTAAACAAGGAACAACTGTATCTTCGACTAATTAGTCGTTACATTTGCAGTGCCAGCAATAACTAAATTATTATTTTTTTAATCCAAAAACCAGCGTTTTCCCAATAATAATTTAATCGACGCAACGTGAACAAAAAGAAGGTGGCCATAGCGATGAAATTATTGTCGAAAAAAATAAGTTGCTATTGGCATCAAAAAGCAATAGGTAGGTATATTCTTTATTCAACACAACCAAACAATAGAAATTCAAACAACATCATTTCGCATATTTATCTCGAAATATTAACAACATACATCATCAAAAACTTCTTATTTTGACAGTTGAAAGTACAGTTACCCGCGCGTATATCTGTCAATTTATCACGCCGCCATTTTTATAGGTGTCTATCATGGCTTCCTAAATAATGGGCAGTGTCTCCATCTGCGAGTCACCCAACACGCGTTGACCCCACGACCTGGGTAAACAATACCGCCTTTCACCTCCACGCATAGACAATATTAAGAACGTATTTATTTTTGTTTTATCAAGATTGTCTTTGGATTTCCCAATCGCTTTTTTCGATAAGTATCATTTGGGAACCGTTGAGGCGTTTAGGTTGTTACCTAATAAATAGTGAAACTTTGAATTTGTCAATTGTCATAATGAGTACTAGAAGAACCAAAGAGGTTCTCCGTGGTTTTTTTTTGCGGTCAATTTTCATAACCGCTATAAAAGGTGCGATAAATTGAAAAACATCGAATTAATGCAGGACACTGGCAAAGCGAAATCGTGCCGATGTCTCGTCGTGTAGAAAACCTACTTAATTTAGTGGACAAGTATATAATAATTATAATGCTATAATCAAATTAAATTCACAAGGAGCGTTGCGTGGTTACGCGCATAAATCAAGTGAACAAATTCAGAACACTTGCGACACGACTCACACGAGCGCTCGCGCAGGTAGCGATAGCAACACAATGTTAGAACTGCAAGACTTGTTTATTGGTTTAGGCACACAAAACACTTATTAGTACAGAAAAATACGTAAAGACAGTACTGTATTTTTGTAGAATTTTCATCCAATAGTAATTTGACAGGACAGTAGACTGTACTGGCTGTACTTTAAACTGCTTAAAAAGTTTTCAACTCCAATAGACTTTAGAAACACTGTGTAGCTATAGTAGTATTATAGTAGAATAATCGACGATCGTGTTGTTAAAAAAAATACGCTTTATAGACAAATAATTTTAATGTTGGTGTTGACTTTTGTCGACTAAAATTCGATAAAAGAAAGAGTGTGAGGCTGATGACAGATCGTTTTATATTACCAACAAATTAGTCAATTAAAATATTCCCTGAAGCTATGACTTGAATGATCACTGATGCCCATTGATGAGTTTTTATACTCACCTTAAACTATGATGAATGTAGACCAATTTATCTAATTTTATCACCAATAAAAAAATATTTACAACACATTTTTTTTTGCTCTGCTACTACTTGATATCAACAATTAAGTATCGTAGCACCTATGTCATCACATCACGACAAGTTTTCACCACATCCGGTAACAAGGTGCATAAATTAAAACAGATAATAAATAAAAACTAGATCGAAAGTAATCGATTAGGTGTCCAATGCCGTAACTCGATACAGATACCGTAAGTTTTGTAATTGATCTACATTATATTGAGTATAATTTCAACCGAATGGGCTACTCACTAGAGATTTGAAATTGGGATACCTTGACAAACTTTTTACTGCAGTTTAATGGCTACATCTCTAGTAGAGCATGCATGAGATTTATACTTTTATGACAGCAAAATAAAGATGGCCGCTCTGTTGACCGTTTTAGATGGTCGTTAGCGTAATTAAGTAGTGAATACGCAGCACCGAGATTGAATATCTTGAAAGTCATTAAGAATTTGGCCTAACTTTAATAATGTTTACATTAAAATTAGTATTGGATTAAATTACTATAGTATAATATTAGAAAGTTAAACTGTTTTACAATTCTTAACTCTCGCTAGATAGACTTAATTCGGAACACAAGCTCAAATGATGAAATAGTTAACTACAATTTCTAAAGGCCTCAACAAGTCTCTAATCGGTTAACTTGGTGTCAAATCACATTCAAGTGTTGCGATTGGTTGACCAGAATATGGACAGCCAATCATATTTCGTCGTAGTCGACTAATGTGATGATAGATAATATCCTAGATGGATAAGTTTTTCTGCTGAAATCCTATCCGGAAAAACATGCCTTCGTCGACATCACACACTGATAATTCGATTTCCGCATTTTAGACATATAAATCAAGATGTCATTAGAATCAAATTTAGCTCAATTCATTTCGTTACAACAAATTGATTACCATCCAATGGGTATACTTTAAAATGATTATACACCTCACATTCTTATATCAAAGACAGAAGTGCTAATACACATATTGCGTGTATCATGTAATCATATAAGGTCATCATTGTCTACGTCTATTCGCTTATTGTAATCTAGCCGAATTTTATCATTGACGTTACTGATGTCGGGGCCGTCTTCCATAGAGAACGGTGCGATGTAGAGAATAGCTGCGAACAGTTCCTTCACAGTTTTTTACCTTTGACTTGGCATCACTGTCAACATCACAGTGGTCTTTATTTTTGTCACAATAAGGCTGCTAATTTTTAGCCTGCATTGTCCCACTCCCACTCCTGGGCAAAAGTCCATTCCTTTTACTTCTCCTACTGTTGTGCTTCTTCTCTCCAACTCAGTCAACACGAGTTTAGTGAACAAACAATAAATAAAAGTCTCACATTCATCATAATTGCATGGTTTAGGCACAGAAGGCCTAATTCACAAAATGACAATAGAGTCGCTAAAGGACTACATGACTGTGGTATACACTTGAACCATGAATATTGTAGATTCTTCCTAATTGGGTGCATATTATCTCCGGGCTATTGCCTTAGACTGCATTAGCAGCTTCTTTATTTTTCACTAGTGGTTTGAGACAAATCAAGAATAAAGAAGAAACAAAAGTGAGGTCTGAAAGCAATCTTCTATTTAAATATGCACAGCGTGAACCAAGTTTTTTTGTGTCGTACCCCAAAAGAAACTTGTATTTCGACCATTTTTAATTAAAGATCAATCAGTTAACTTTTAACATCATAAAGTAGGTAGGTAGCTATCGCCACCTCACAAAATATGATTGATTAGGTACACATTGATCAGTAACAATTTCATCCGTGATTTGAGTTTCAAAAGATGTATTAACAACTTTCTCAAATATATCATCACTCTTTTGCTTTAGCGTTCGTCATTCTTATCCTCTAATTAATTCTACACATCATTATCTGCCTAGCCTTTTCGGTTTCCAGTCTTACCGGATACAGCAATACTAGTATTTTACATGGAGCCTCTGCCTATCTGTACTCCATAACCCAGTTACAGGTTAATACGATGATACCTTTTGGTAAGACTTTCGGGCCACTAACTACGTGTAACAACTGTCAAAGATCTACAAATGAAGTACCAACCAACTTTCTCAAATATATCTTCATCTTTTCGCTTGGCATTCGGCGGAGGAACATCTTAATCCTCCAATTTATTTCATACAATAGCATCATTTAGTTGGTATAAATTGCCAGTCTTGCCAGTGTTATATCGAGTGATTCGATAATTAGTAGCTTTAATTACTGTATTCTGATTGGATCGCGTCATCGTGCATGATGGCTTTCAACGCTATTACGAGTATCAGGTGTAAGGTGAAGTTATTTAGTTGTTACAATGTTGCATGTGTCGAATTAAAGACTTAATTTATTTCGATTGCAACACGTTGGTTTCAAATTACCAGTTCTTTTTACACCTTATTTTAGTAAAGACGTAGTAAAATATACATATAGTAGTGGAGTCTGCAAACACGTTACGTCAACTTTGAGTTTACGCCGTCGTTCTCTTTTATACCTTTCTAGAGCTTATTACTGCAAAGTGCATACTCTCCAAAAATATAACCTTCAACAGAAGGCTATACTATCATCTACCGTTACTCCTTGCAATCAATCATCATCATTATTCCTAAAACGTTAAGACGGCTTTCTCTTATCATCTATTTTATGATATCATCCCATACTGTCTCAATGCTAGGCTGCTACCACACTTCCATTTCTCACGGCTGTTGTACACCAATTTCTCATAAAAACATCTAGTTCGTCGCGCTATTTTCACTTCAGGTCTTCTACGGCATCGCTTTTTGGTATAATATTTCTAACCGTTCATTTGTTTTGCCGCACAGGAGCGGCTGGGCAGCGGCGGGCTGGGTCTCGGCGGCGGTGGGTTCCGCGGAGGCGCGCAGCCCTCGCTGGCAGACTTCCAGCCGCCCTACTTCCCGCCCCCCTTCGCCCCCGCGCCGCACCCCGCCAGCCCTCACCATCAACAACAGGTGAGTTTGCTAGATGAATAAAGGGAAGTTGAGAAAGTGGGCCCTAAGCTCCATAAAAACAAAACCTAGACCCATAATCTCATCTGTTTGCATCGAAAGCTTTTAAATCTGAGCGGAGCCTTATTCACGCAAGTAACCATTGTCAGTGAACTGCTCATTTTGTTTTTACAACTGAAATAAATCGGGAGCACAAACTCCACTCTCGTAATGTTCATAAGCAATGGTATAAAATGGACTAATTAGATTTAAGCCTCATCCAACACCTGTAAAACAAAACCGCCATTAGTTGATTTGGATCAACTAATCTCTTTCCATCTGTGGTAGAGCCATGGACTACGGCTGGGGGCGGAAAGTACACTTAACTAAGTGTTCTGTATTATGATTATCCTCGACCACTACAAAGCTATTCTTACTTCTGAGCCTGCGAAGTCTACGGTAGGGCCCAATTAATTGTCACCTGTATATAAACCTCTTTGCAACCAAATCTACCACTCCTCTTCCCTGCAGCAGAGCCATGGCATGGAATACGGCGGCGGGGGCGGCGGGGGCGCGGAGTACGCGCAACACTACGCGCCGCAGCAGCTGCTCCCGCGCCACCACGCGCACCACGAACCGCACGCGCACCTGCGCCACCACAGGGACCACCACGACATACATGCGCACCACGTAAGTACCAGAGAACCAAGTTCTCAAGAACCAGGTCCCTTCGAAATAGGTCCTCTTATTTTAAGCCTGCGAGCTCGTCTTACCACATATATCAAAGGACCCACACACTTGTCTAATGAAATTGATTGCTTTTACTGGCTACTCTGTCCTCAGCGTTGTCTAAACATAGCCCTGCTTCGACGACGAGGAATCCCGGCCTAAACTTAAGTATTACCTACAATACGTATCTACTGTCCAAATGTCCTGCTGTATTCAAGTATAAATAAGTAGGTATTCCTTGCTAAATCAAGTGATGATCTTTTCCAGACTTATTGTTCACATGGGCTATCTACGCGAGTATACCTTTGAAATTTACTTCAACCTTGAAAAATAAAATATAATGGAAGGAAAATCTTTTGAACAAATTTCCTACACAACCTAATCAAATAGTCAATTAACTCATCCTAACCTAAGAATACACCCTACTAAATAGATCGATATGCACCACCGTGTAGTAAGAAACTATGCGTTTCCCCCTTCCACCCTAGTCACCCCTCGCGAAAGAATCTCCGCATAGTTTACCCTTCGCGGGTATAACATGATTATGTTATTAATATTATAGTAATTTTCCGCCGATTCGATCCTTCAAGGTATCTACTGTGTCTAAATATAATCTACTTAAAGAGAAAAATAATAAACTAAACGTATGTTTAAATAGTTAGTAAAATTGTTTGATTTAATTTTTTAAACATTGTTTTGGTACTTATTTATTGACCTGACTGTACTGTGTTTTGCGCGTGAATTAGCAAAATTCGGAATTCAAACCTATTACGAATATTTCTAAACAAATTGTAGGTATTTTAAAATACAAAAAATACTAAAATACTTTTCCTCATCATCATCATTCTCCTGACCTCAACCCAATTTATTTGGGGTTGGCGTAACACGTCTTTCTCTTTCCCTTCCATACTTCTCTATTACTCGTCATCTCACAGTCCCTCCTCTCTAGCCTTATCATCCTTCACACAGTCCACGAAGTCCATCCATCGCTTCTTTGGTTTTCCTCTACTCTTATAGTCATCTACATTCATACTCAACCTTTTTCTCACTACATTTTCCTCATTTCTCCGCAACAGATGTCATGCTAAAATACTTTTCGTAATCCTCACAAATTGTCATTGTAATAAATGTAAAAAATATTACAATGGGGTCAAATAAAATAAACAAACATTTACAAACATTACAAACGTTTTAATCATCTGACATTATTTAAGTTATTTTATTTTCATAGTTAGGCACTTTATCTTGATTTGTCCCCAAACAGTCAATTAATCAAACATATTTCTTAGACTTTTTAGTCATTGAGCCAATTAAGAGGCAGAACTTTCGTTATGTACACGAAAAACTCAACGTGTATGGCAACAAGTTTTTTAAATTTATTAATAAAACCGAAACTTGAAAACGTAGCTTAGGCAACTTTATGGTTGACAAAACAAAAGTAATAAAACGTCTTTTTTTCAATAATAAATAGCCTCACTCAAAGTTTCGTTCGAAATTCGAACTCGCCAGTCTAGTTTTTTTTACCGTAGCAACGCCAACAATATTTTTCAGCCAACAATAGGCTCTCGCAAACGTTAGGGATGGGATCACTTTAGTAGATTAGCCGCTGGTAATGTTCCGGTTTGCAAGAGCGGGCCATTCAATACAATGCTGGCCGATCGCGGGCAGGAAGACTCGATGACATTATGCGCTATTGAATGGCAATTTATGAAAAACTTTCGCAAATATTTTAGAAATTATTTGATAAAGCTTTATTGCATTAGAGCAGTGTCTTGTTGTAATATTCATTGGCAATTGGTATTTGGACTCTTAATTTGCTGATACACAGTGATGTAGAATTCATTTCGGGTAAGGGATGGTGTTTATCTGTCACCATTGTACAGACAAACACTTAATGCGACTTTAGCGATAAAGTTGAAAATCTATTACAGAAATTTGACAGATTGTAGTAGCTTGATGTGCTGGTGTTTGTAACTCAAAAATTACCAACCCAATTGATTCGCTTTCGACGTTTTCAAACACTCAAAGCTTCAGGCTAATCTCGATCACCTATAATTAGCCTTGTCATTCTGAACTATGATAGAGTTGCCTCCTTGCCGGTTTACCAATATTTTGCATGGAGCTACTGCCTCACAGTCACAGCCCTGTAGGTAACTTGGTAACACGAAATCCTTGGTAAGACTTCGATCTTGCCTAATATTTAATACCTATTACGAACCGAACTGAAACTGAACTGAGATTTATTTGGTACAATAACTTCATCACTAATCCAATTCTGAACTTTTTTGCCTAGTTGTCACACGGAGGCTTCAGCTATGGCGGTGGCGAGCGGCGGGCAGACTACGGCGCTCGGGAACAGCATGAGTTGGCGCTACACCATGCGCTGCATTCCGCTGAAGAAACGCCGGTAAGCATATTAATAGAAACATGCTGCATCAGCTCAATCAGCGGAAAGCGCTTCGTTCAGCCTTCCTAACCTGTGGTTGTAAAAAGCCAGCTTAATTTTCATTTGATGGCCTGCATCGTAGGGGTAACCGACTCAGAATCCTAATACCAACAATCTTTCTTATTATTAACCGCGAACAGCTGAACGGATCTGGATGAAATTTGGCACGGAGATGGTTTTTATGCCGAAAGTACTTCCGGAGGCAATTCCCGAACTCCACGCGAAAGAAGCTAGTTCAACAATATTCATTGGGTAATTTACTTTGTTGAGCAGACAACTGTTTCCAACCCTGATTGTGATTGTAAGTGAGTTACTAAACGCTGTTGGGGTGCTGGCTAATAAGGTTTAAATTCTAAAGGGGAAAACCATCCATACTCGTAGTTGGCCAGTAGTCACAGCATCACGGAACTCACGGAAGAAGAATCTATTTTTTCTTTACATTTAAGAGCGTTAACGTCTTACGGCTTTTCTTAATCTTTAGACTTATGTATCCTGCTTATGTGTACGAAGTTTCATTAAAATCGGTTCAGTCATTTCGAATCAAAATCACTTGAAAGTTTGTATGAAATGCCGTAAGACGTTAACGCTCTTAAAAGCGTTTGCAATGGACGAATATGCCAAGAATTCGACATAGGTCAATGTTATTTTTCATTAATATTTTGTGCAATAGGAAAAAATCCACTCAATCAATTACCTACCACAGGAGCTATTTATGCGTCCGACAAAAATAAAAAATGCCAATTATTTGTTTAAAATTTCACCCTCGCGTCGTCGATATTTTGATAGACATCCAATATCTAAGAAATATGTGCGCCCAGTCCAATGGAATTTAATAATAAGCTTAGATACTAAATTAAAATGCGCTCCTCTAGCGTGGAATGTCGGAAAGTTCATATTTTTCCTTCTTTTATAATATCGATACATTATGGATGCTGAAGATAATAATTTATTGCAATATCAATATAGGCAGTAGGTATGATTAATAAAACTTGTTCCTTGTTACATTTTTAAAGTTAGCCAAGATTCTAGAGCCTAAACTTCTTCAATTCTGCAATGAACAAGCGGACAAAACGTTGCGGATTCATTCATTACAGATTCAGGCGTGAAATTGATACTTTTTTATGACATTTTGTTTTTTTTTTTTAGAACGCCGGCATGGATGACACTACGGGGTTCATGACTGACCTTCCACTATTAAAAAGTAAGTGTTTCTTTACATATTAAAAATACTGTTATTTCAATGATTACCTACTTACTTGATTAGTGTCGTCACATCATTTTAATAACTTTCACAGCATGTGGTTTATCAATATCTAGCTGAAAGATTGTATCCGTTGTGTAGGTAGATACCCAGATTTATTTTTCACTGGTTTTTTTTCTTAAATTAACTTATTTTACGACCAGAACAGTTTTATTTTCCAGCAGATAATTTAACTAAATTGCATGTAAATGTAACACAAACATAATTGCAGTAACACAAACGACTCAATAAGTTTCCTTTATAAGGACCATCTGGTCTTTAATTTCCTCACTTTATTGCCGATATCCAAAGATTAAACGCGTAAAATTATTCACTTAATTCTCCCGCCATACCTCCATATGTAATTTAAATTGCGAACATCAGATAAAAGAACTACACATTATTAACATATCAAATATTTTATTGTTATACGGTTCTAAGATGACCCGCATAAGATAAAACTGTAATTAGACTTCATACCGCACTTATCAAGTAGGTGTATCGATTTTTCTAAGTAGATTGTAAAAAAAATCCGCCTCATTCATCGGACGAATGAATCAATATCAAATAAATAAAAGTTTCGATCAATCAATCGATATTTGTTTGAATAGGTAGCGTTCGATTTTGGAAATGACTCATTGATTTTTGAATTTATAACTCTTTGCTGAATGTCGTTTTTATTTTGAATAAAAATAATAAACAGTTATCTGATATTAACATTTCTTTTAATTTAAATCAAAATTATTTTATAATTGCTACTAAGTGTAGGTTCGTTGAACAAAATAGCATATAACTAGAACTACTGCCACACTTCATAATGAAGATTATTCAAATGATTTTAAATGTCCATAATTATGCAGTTTTTACATAATTTTATTTTTCAATAATAAAAAATAACAGAAAACACATTTAAGTACCTACTAAGAAACGACAGTTTACGAGTACAAGTCCCACACTTCGTCGGTTTTTTTCAAAAACATAATTGGCCAGTAATAAGCGTGCGCACCTTTAACTTTTTGTGCAAAAATGCGGGGTGTTAAATAGCCAGTATGGTGCCAACATAATGACATACTAATGCTTATTGTATTAGGGTTGCCATATAGAAATATTACAATAAGAATAGAGATCACGCTGCGCTCATGTTTGGGGCGTGGCGATGATTGTTAGAGGCCCTATTGTTGATATTTGAAGCCGCGGATTTTGTAATCACTCCAATTTTTGTATGGCTGTATGTTTAATGTATTTGTAACGATTGTATTTTTTTCTTGTCTGGATATTTGTTTTGCTTTTATGGCGAAGAAACTGCGAGTAAGCGAAATATCCGTTTACTTGTTAAGTTATTCTAGTATCTTAAAGTAAATTCCTTACGATATTATGTGTGCATTAATTGGCAATCTTTTTTTCGTATGGTAAAATGACACATTGAATAATAATAACGATGGCCCATTACGATTCTGTTCGCAATATCTATTCATCAAACAGTAAAGCAAAAGTTGACCCGCCACCTTTGATAATGAAAGAACTACAAATACTTGGCCAAATACAATTTCCTGTTGGAAATCTTAATACAGGATGTAATTGATACATATGTTACAAAGTCATCAATATAAATCTCGTAGCTGTAGGTAGGTATAATTTATTAAGTGTTGCTTCATGTAAAGACTGTCAAGACTTGTAATCTTGTGTAGGTAAGTAGGTATGTCATAGTACACTATGACATACCTACTTACCTTAGAAGGATTACTTCTTAAGGAGTTTAGAATAAGCACAAAATTTCTGCTTCATCTTGTTTGATATAAAAACAATCTGAAAAAATTGTAATATCGATTGATTGATAGATTGTGGCACAAATCTTGAAATATTTGGGTTTGGTTAGGCCTTGTTTCATATTTGACGTATCCTGTAATTCAGAACGAAACACAAAACTCGACATTGCTTTAATACAAAGTTTCTAAGCACAACTCAATCTACTCTCGAATAGAGACTCTTGGTGACTACATAACGTTCGCAAATAGGCACAGAAAATATGTTATAGCTCCTCTTTTATTTAACATTAACTTCATCTTCATCCAACACCTCTTCTAAACGCATCCTTCTTTACAGCAATGAAAGGCCGCGATGGCCTCGGCGGCACGGGGTCCTGTGCGCCGAACGACGTTTTCTGCTCAGTACCTGGTCGGCTGTCACTTCTGTCCTCCACCAGCAAGTACAAGGTGACCGTGGCAGAGGTTCAGAGGAGACTATCACCCCCTGAGTGCCTGAATGCGTCTCTACTTGGTGGAGTGTTGCGAAGGTAAGAATATTAAAGCCCCCGGGAGTACCGACTTATCATTAGGGAGTCAAGACCATAATGGATCTGGATATGGAGTCTATACTCTCCCTGGTCTACTATATATATAGTCTTGACCTTTCTTTAATGTAGTCTAGGGCCAGCAGTAGACTTCTAAAAGCTACTACTTTCACAAAACAAGGATTATTCTAGGGGTGTGAAAAGCCAAGTAGCCTGATCTTCAAGGATTTCATAATCCATTTGTACGAGTTAATGTAATAAGTGATTAATCAACGAAAAATCATTAATATGAAATCGCCTTTTTTTTAAACGTTAACTGTTATCAGACGTATACCACGCGCAATTAAATTGATATTTTACAAAATGTAGATGCTTGGCCGAAAAAAAAGATATAATTATTGTACCACCTACAGCTGCGTATGTTTGATGATCCACTACAAGTTAATTAAAACAATAATTACTGTATGCATAATAAATATTAGGCAATTACAAGACAAATTCACATCACCCGTCACCCGAGTCCCGACCATAATATTGAACTTAAACGCATGCTCTTGTTCCGCTAGTGCGGTTGGTTATTTATTACGTTTTTTGCTCTGGCAACACTGTACAGTTTGCGGCGAGCGATAAAGACATGTTTGACTTTTAATATCGGACCGTTTTGGTTAGCGGTTATTAAGATATTTAGGGTACCATGGTGGTAGATGCTAGCCCTTAGTATGTTCGTTATCATCAAACCATGGCACTTATAGAAAAAATATGACCGGATTGTTGATTTAATTATGATTGCATCCATACAAATAAGTATTTAGTACTGTCAAATATTCGATGATTACGGAACGACTTCGGAACTAAATACAAAGACATTTAAATTTTTTTTCTTGTTCTGCAAAAGCTCACCTTAACAAATTGTTTTAGTTCCACTGCTCTTTACCTCATAAAATTAGCATTACTCAATAAAATTAAGAAACACAACAATTTTAAACTGCCTACATAATCGACCAAAAGTGTAAAAAACCATGTAATTGAATATTCAAGTAACTAGTTTATTTAAATTACGGAACCCGTAAATACTGCTCAAATTACGCTCAGCACTTTTTGTTGCCTCGTGGTTGAATGTGGGCTGGCATCGGATCGCCATTTCCTTTATATGTTTATTGAATATAATTATCGGGTATTACTTCTAGATATCTCATTGTGATCATATCTTGCTATACATACACCGTTACGTTAAAAGTAGCTGCTTACGTTTTTGCTACCTGTATTTTCTTTTCTAATGAAATTTTTTTAATGAAAAATCTCACGCGTAAACCTGTTCATTGGGACGCGAATTTCTTTTGACATTTGACAAAATAATAACCTTTTTTACTCCTCGCTGCCTTACACATAAGTTACATTTTAGTAGGATTCAAGCACTGAGTGTGAAGTGCCCGCCAAAAGCTCGTAAGTTTCAGCAAAAAAACTGTCCAGTCATGATTTAATAAAAAATCCAATTATTCCACAAAAGGAAGCCGTAATGACTACCTACCTATCCAACTTATGAGGTCATTTAAGCACATCCTAGTTTGTACGTGATCGCCGTAATGCTAGGAATTAAATTAGGGAATTGTTGAAAAAGCGCAATTAAATGGTTTGATGAGACTAAAAAAAGTTTTCTCTGATTTCAAAAACGTTCCATTTGATGTAATAAATACCTGTCACTAGCCACTTGTTTTATTAAATTTAGATCGCAATAAACAGCGCATCATCGTCGCCCTAATTGCCGTCATTACGTGCCGATGGTTGGTTGTCAAAAGGCTATGCAGTCAGCATTACGGCTTTAGAAAATAATTTATACGATGGCAACACCGAATAATGGAGGGAAGCCGCCAGCTGGCAGTATACATTGACTTGAATATTTCACATTCTCAACTCGGTGTCTCCTTACATGGTAATTACATTAATAATAAATAAATTTTAACGAAACTAAGAGCGGAGACGACAGACTGAAGTGCAGGACTAGTTTACATATTTAAAGGCGTGTAATTTTACGCATATAAAGTAATTTAAAATGCCTACAATGTTTCATTCATCCTGCAGCGATAAATGCAGGTGTTTCTGTAAAAATATTTGTCACTTCCAGGTACAAAAGTGTTTGCATTTTGTACTTTCGACAAAAAAAAATGATAGTAAAAAATAAATAGAGGCGCTATTTGTCATACATCATTAAGCTATAATATAAACCTCTACCCATGTACGTGCCTACTGCTTAAAAAAATTGAAGTGTGTCCATTTCAAGACAAAATCTAAATGAAATTAATCACTCGTAAAATCTTCATATCCGACGCCTCTTTCCACAAAAGAAATGCTGTCAAAACACACCTATGCCGCAGACGCCATTATTTCCAAATTCAAAAAACTCATTGTGTCGTAAGTAGAAACGCCATTTTGATTTAATCAATCGCGTATTATTAATGGATCCGCCGCTTTACGATACGAGAGTTATTTTTATTATTTTTCATATCGATATGTTCGATTCGGTAATTGGAGATGAAATGAACTTGCATTCAACGATACGCGGTCACATTCAATCGGGAATTTCTTTGCAGCCAGTAAAAACTAAAAAAATATCGATTACTCAAATGTTTAAATCAATGTCAATTTGATATGACGCTTGTAAAGAGTCGAAGCAAATAACACATGTGGGAAATCGGCCAACGGTATCTTTTCGTCATAATTATCGTACTTGAATCAAAGACGTGTACCTGATTGATAATCTGTTTAATCGGACACTTGGGTTTTCGATACATACTCGATATTCGATGCCCATTAGTTTACCAATCTGTCGATTCATTCGATTTAGTTTTCCATTGATTCTAAATTCTTAGATTCAAATTCATTGTTTGGCTCGTTAGCTGTGCGGATGATTCTCGCTTCTTTTGTAGTTGTCTAAACGAACGTGTGAAAATATTAAACTCGAATAACGGTGCTGTCTAATTACATTTGTGATTATTTTCACCTCAACCATTGTGTAATGAGAAATAGTAAAATCATTGGTCAGTGATCACTGAGTCTGTACCGAGAGCTTTGCGGCTTCTTGTTGGCCAATTAAATTGATATTTTCTTGAAATGTTGATTTTATTTGGCCAGTTGGTTTCGAACTCAGATTTATTTAAGTATCTTTCAATTTGTAGATTAATCTCTTCATTAAATCGGCATAACTACAGTTGCACTAAATTACGTTTTAAGATGAAATTAAAGAATTAAAATACGATATCGTATCAATATTCTACTAAGTAACTACCTACTAGCATTCATGCAACTTCAAGCTAAGGAAAACAACATAGGTAAGTTAAATGTTTAGAAGTCCATATATGAAAATTCACAAACTACTGCCGAATAACAATTTGTTAGGAATTCGTTCGCATACCAGCCCGATACGAGGGGGCTCGAACACGTCGTTACACAAAATTGGGCCTATTTCAATCTAACGAGTCGAATTTTGTTATATTTGTTTGAGCACAGATTTTAGATAGACTTTGGAGGTTTATCGTTACACACGTAAGGTAAGTTAAGGGCCCGTTTGGTGAAAAACTCAGGAATAAACACTTAAAAAATTTTTTTCTAAGCAATTTTATAAAATTGAACGATCAGACGTTTCCGTAAAATTAAGGTTATAGCTTTTTGCTAGTAGATTAGATGGTATTATTTTTCGTGTCTGATTATTATTAATGTAGATAGAGTACCAACAGTGTTAATCGACTTCTGTTCCTGACCGTACCTGCCGTACCTACTAGTTTGCGCAATCAGTGGGAGTAAACTGCCTAAAATTTTGATAACTAACATTATTTTCGGGTATAAATTATCGAATAGACTGCAAAAAAACATTGACACTAAACTTTAAAAAAATCAGGTAGTAGGTACTACCTATTTCAACAGTCTGTCAAAAACCGAAAGCGTCAATCAGCCAGCATTATTCAATAAATCATAACACAAGGGGCAAACTCGCATTCTTGAACTTTATTCATAAACTTCATCAAACTTTATCGAAAACAATTTCGATAACGAGCTTTTATTTCACAGCGGTTAATACTGGTAGCCATTTTTAAATGCCGAACGTAACAACCAAACTTCTTTTTACCGCCTACAAGATATAAATCTTTCGATAACCAGCTCTATTCCGTAGCCTTAAGAAAAATTAATTGTCCAACTACTTCAATTCTTCAACTTTCTATGCGTCAATCACGAATTACAATTTTGACGGTAATCGATAGGTTATCGGTAGCTCCATCTAGCGGTCAGTAGCAGTACTATTGACTGACATGTGACCGTACCAATAATAAAGTGGCTACTTAATTTTTTTACGCACTGACTTGCAATTTGATACAGCAGGGTCAACGTGTAAATCAAATACCGATTGAAATAATATATTAATTAATTAGTATGCGTAGGAATTCTCCTGCATTTCTTTATTAAGCAGGGCACAATTTGGACGGAAATATGCGACTGAATTTCGCGCGCGAAATCACGTAATGGCGCTTCTACGTTGCAAGGGCGTTTTTTTTTCGCTCTAATTTCCCTCCTCCCTAACCTTGTTTCACCTCTGTAACTACCTATGATAGCCAATTAGAGTTCTTAATTACAAGAAAGTTAAAATGATTTATTTTTTCAGAGCGAAGAGCAAAAATGGCGGGAGATTACTCCGTGAGAAATTGGAAAAGATTGGTCTGAACTTGCCGGCGGGAAGACGGAAAGCTGCTAACGTAACACTCCTCACATCTTTAGTAGAAGGTAATCTCTACTTCTATTACCAATACTCTAATTTAGGAAGATACAGTCAGTGCCATGCATTATTTGACCCCCTCTTCTGTTTTGTAATTTTGTGTGCACTTATTACCTACCTAACCTCTGTTACAAATCACACTATAGCAATGAGGTTGACTATGGCTTGCTGTCAGAAAACTCAATTCCGCATTAAACTCGCCTTTGTTCATAAACTGTAATATTGTAACAATCGGAGGTACTTTTGCGGACAATAAAAAAAAAGCACAAGGATGAGTCCAACAATGCAGGGCACTGACTGTAATAGGTATAACGTTTAAAAGAAATACCTAACGTTAAATATCCAAAAGCGTGTGATGTTTAAATTCTATGTTATTCCGTATAATTTTAATAGCACCAGAATAGTGTCACAGTATTCAGAAGGCACTATTAAAATACCTGTAGATTTATTACTGACACTTGGACAAATTGTATTAATTAGAGCAAATAGTGATTTGTAAGCCCCTTAACTAGTAATTTGCGCTCATTTATTAATGGGCCGATTTGGCTATTAGATTTATAAATCAGCTTAGAACTGATTATATTTATCATTGGTAATTATACGTCAGCAAAGTTATGTAAGGAGGTCAAATTCATATTATAATATATTAGATAAATATAATTTGTAATCTTATGCCAGGATCTCCAATTACAAATTTAACTGAATCTTTTACGTAGTGTTATTCTATCATCAATAAGTTTTGATTACAAAAAAGTGTATTTATTTCCTGACTGTACTTAGTAATGAAGGTATCCAGATCAATTTAATTTGTGCTTAGCGATTAAGGTACCACAGAATGAATGCTTGAGCCAATAACATTTGACACATTTCGTTCTGCGCGATTTCTGGTCGCATCGTCCAGACCAAAACGAAACGGGTGAAGTCTTTTTCGCTTTTACTGTATGGACATTAAGCTCTTTTTGAACGGCTTAAGCCGATCCCTTGTCGAAGTGTGATAGTGACCACACTTCGACAAGGGAGTGCTCTAACATTATCGATAGAATTGTCAGTAGCGTCCTAATCCCAGTCTCCTACTAAACTGTAACAGTAAACTGCTTTCAAACATTTCACAGCCAACCCAATAGACTCCTATAGTTAGGTT
Source organism: Noctua fimbriata (assembly GCA_905163415.1). Classification (NCBI taxonomy): domain Eukaryota; kingdom Metazoa; phylum Arthropoda; class Insecta; order Lepidoptera; family Noctuidae; genus Noctua; species Noctua fimbriata. The sequence continues at coordinate 10,426,998 of LR990935.1, read as the reverse complement.
ATTCATCTTGTCTACATCTTTGTGTTTTTTTCTAATTGCTATTTTCCTTAACAGCGGAAGCAGTACACCTAGCCCGCGACTTTGGCTACGTGTGTGAGACAGAGTTCCCCGCGCGGGCGCTCGCCGAGTACCTCGCACGACAGTACGCTGAGCACGACTCGCGGCGTAGGAGGGACTTGCTGCAGGCCACTAAACAGGTAACTAAGACATAGTGGTTATTTCGGCTACGTGTGTGAGACAGAGTTACCCGCGCGGGCGCACGTCAAGTACCTCGCGCAACCTAGCTGCAATAAAAGCTACATTCCAACTGTATCTGGTTGTCGAAAAGCCAATTCATCACAATTTACGGTAGCAGAAGAAGCATTTTCCAAAGGTTTAAACTGCCTGGTGCTGCTGCCAGAGCTTCGTAGTTCTATGGCGTGCAGTTTATTACGGCACTCGTATCCGGAAAAACCTAAGTTCTTCGACCGGTCAAGCAAGAGACCAGAGACGCAATGTGGATTTAAACCAGTGTGCTTGGTAGATTATTAAAATAAATTATTCCGTTTGCCATTTCGCTTTTAGTAATCCTAATTAATCCAATTTATTTCTACAGGTTATAAAAGAGCTGATGGACCTCTTGAACCAGGACCGCTCACCGCTGTGCAACACCCGGCCCCCGCATCTCCTGGAGCCGGCGATACAGCGTCACCTAACGCACTTCTCGCTCATTTCGCATGGCTTTGGGGGACCCGCCATTGTCGCCGCGTTGACTGCCATTCAGGTGTGTATTCGGCTTTATGTTGAGTGGTTGGACCACGGAGTGATTATTTAATAAAGTGCTAAGTGCGAGCTAGTAAAATGTTCTATACCTACTTGTTTTGCTTCTTTTTCGTGTCGCTGGCACGACAGTATTACAATTTTGGTGAAGTTTTGTGCCAACAAAACTGAAATGTTCCGTTTCCTCGGCGACATTTAGATTTGTACCGTACTTTAGTTGTAATAATTTATCTTACTACTACTAAACTACAGTACATTTTCATTTGTCAGCAATACTATGTTGCTTATGATGAACTTCCATAATGTATTACGTTTACTAATCGGTGGTAAACATCAACATCGATTGATTTTCATTGACATAATGATGATTACTAAAAGTCGTTAACGCCTACACGATCAAACAAGTCACTTCAAAACAGCTACACATATTTTTCGCGCAATTATAAATTGATTCTTAGCCAGTCGATCTTTCCCCAAATATGTGTAATAAAATAATTTTAAATGTCAATTTTAATCATTCTAACTGTATCTAAATATATTTGTTCCAGAATTTCCTTAACGAGTCGCTCAAGCATTTAGACAAGTTATATCCTCAAAGTGGTATGGTGTCATCATCGATGGACAAAACAAAAATGGACCCCGACATCAAGAAGTAACACATGCGTGGCGGCGATGACGTCGGTCTCTGCAGCACGGAAACATGCGCAAAGAGAACAAACCTCTTGCGGACACTGTTCCATAAACTATGCCCGGGGCGGCTGTGGAACTCTTAAAAGTACTGAATTTGACCTTTACCTTTGCATTTGACTGTAGCGCTGCCAAAATATACTGAGTGTACTGTAGTACCAAGGCAAAGGTATCTTATATATATCTCATTTATCCTACACCAAGGTTACTAATGATATTATCATCTGAAAAAAACTGCCATAATAAATGTGCGTATAAGAGAATGCAAGGAGATTGCGTATTTATTTTTATGATGATCTTCGTTAGAGGCGACCCGCATACAAATAAAGTGCAATTATAATACTCATGATTGTGAGAATCTGTACATATAGCCTAGAATTAAAACTAGCGTTAATTTAAGCATTTATAGAGAATAATTTTCAGCTCAACCAGTGATTTTTGTAATTCAAAATGAATATTTTTTAATAAGAAAAACGTAAAATATTTCACATCCACCGCAATAAAGACACATATCAATAATGTAAATAATAATTTTAGAACGATAGTTATATCGTTTCTCACAAAAAGGTTTCATACTGTTTTTAGATTAAAAGAATAAAACCTCCTTAGTTTTTAATTAGTTAGGTATAGTTTTGCTAGTATTTCAATGTGAAAGTGTGCCAATTAGTTTTAACTGTGGAAACACCATAACGGGTTCCCGAAAATTAAGTATTTAATTAATATTTATTGTGGCTTGTACATAATACTTATAAAATTACTATTCACTTGCCTAATATTTAGTTTTTTTTCTAAAGTTATTCTAGTATTCGACATCTATCTCTTACTCCAGTCTTTTACTATATTAAGTACTTAAAGTTTAATTTTAATTCGTGATATTGTAAGCGTGATCCATGAAGTCTATAAAGTTTGTAAATTATCATAGAGAAGTAACAAATGGAGGGATAACAGGCAGGCCAATCAACCACACTCGACATCTGTGTACTCTCCTTTCACATTTTATTTACTGCTAAATATTAACTTGACTATCTGAGGATTGTGTAAAAAAAAATGTTTTACAGGAGAATCTTTAAAACGTAAACCTCAGATTAATTAACGTAATAGCAAGTCATGTGTAAATAAATACTCCGTGAGTGACGAAATTGCACGAAGTATGTTCTTATGATCTAATCTTAATAAAATTATCTTATGAAGTTGTAAAAATCTTCGTAGTAAAATTATACTCAAACGACAATAGAAAAATACAAAATGTACCGAACGATAGAAAACTGCAATTTGTCCGCAGATTTATGGCGTTTTAAAGTTTTAAATAAAACCTTTCTTTGTAAATAATCTAAATTGACACGTCTATTTACCTCATTCCTCGTTTTATTTCATACATAATACCGCAAGCCGGCAACATACTTGGTTGGAAACTGAATACTGTGGTTTAATTAAAACTTCTGGAAAGAAAAGCAAATATAATTTCCCTTTTTATGCTATGACATTTCTACAGACATGATCGTCGCGATCATATTATATTAAAAGGTTGTTCTTCCCTGTTGGCACGCATTTGGTTTCACACGCTGATCACGTATCGTGAGATCGATCGCTTTGGTTAGGACGTCACCTCGGTGATTCTTGTCGCGGTGTCCGGTCTATTGAAACGTCACAGCTTTAGAGAATTAAAATAATTTTGTATACCTACCTACAGAAGAAATAGTTACGACGATTTTTATTGCTGACTGGAGAAATCGTCATCCGAAATCAATCACCAAGTCAAACTGAGCTATTTTTAAATAATTGAAAAACTTGTTTGGCACTTTCGAACCGTTTATCAATTTTAAAATTAAAGAGCACTGTTCTGTAAATTAAAAGAATTTCTTTATTTGTTATCATTTATGTAATAATTCTTAATAAATTGTAATTCTTCCTATTACCACTTGACTGTGTACTTACGTTTTGTTTCGTGGAGTAAAGAATGATGTTTTAAAATATTTTGTTTTATTATAGCTTTTACCCAATACCTTTACTTAATATAACATTAATTTACATAGTTGTGAACAAAAATAATAAATTAAAGTGAAGGTCCAGCATAAAGTTACTACTAAAATAAAATAATTGTAACGAATTTTAAACACCCACAAGCAGCGCCATCTGTTATGGAGTAGCAAAATCACTCGACATCGACGGAATCATAATTAGTATTTTATAATTGGCTGTCTTGCCAATCGTTAATTCAGTGTAAAATTTTAACATAAATAAATTGTACAAAAAAACTACAAAACATCTAGAAATAATGACTTCGGCACACAGAATTGATTTCCGAACTGAAATGTCAAAGTCAAGATATACATACTTCCCGCGAGTTCACAACGAGTGCCATCAATGGGTTATTTATTTACATTTTATTTATAAACAATTTTGTGCTTAAAAATGGATATCAGCTATGATAACGAAGTTGCAAAACGATGTTTCAAATGTGACCAAAAAGTACTCAGCAACTTGAATATAGTTTGCAATTCTTCGAACAATACACTAATACTTTGGAATCAATTTCAAATATTCGTGTATGAGAATCTAGAATTCGAGACTCCTGTGATAACATTGTCACCTAAATTTCAAATACACGACGTGGTAATATCTGGTAACTATTTGGTCTGCCTGGATTGCAGTAGGAACATACACACAACTTCTGTAAAGTTAAAAAGTATTGGTCCAAAGAGTTTACAATACAGTTTTCAGCCTAGAGAACTCGGTATAGTGGCCAGTACGCTCTATGAAGAAGACCACGCCTTATGTTTGAAATACGAAGCCAATTCATACTTCATAAGTCTTCACAAAGTTAACACTGAGTTTTCATTAGTGAAAAATGTAATACTGATTTATGAAGAACATTTACCAATAATACAACTACAAGACAAATATATTTTAATGGTCCATCCACTCGCAGAAAACCATGTGGAAAATCTAAAAAATGTTTTAAAAGCAGAGGATTTGAACATCAGAAACAAATGCAGTTTAATAATTGTAACTTTAGATAAACTAAATATTTACGGTTGTTTATTTAGTTCTAAAATGACTGAAGAACAAGTTTCGCTGGTCAAGCTTTACTCATGCCCATCTGAGATTAGTGGCATGCAAGTTATTGAATCAGGAGAAATTAACATAATAATTGGTCTTGCTATAGGGACAATAATAAGACTGCCCTTAAAAGACTTTAATAATCCTCAGATTATCCATTTAAACATTCCTATTCACAAATTCTTAACTTTAATAGATTCTATGATATACACAGATGGCAAATCTATGTGGAAAGCAGAAAACATTATGTCCCAAGACATAAAATTCACTCAATTCTTTGTAAAACACGTGAAAGACTTCACAAAGTCTGGAGATCAAATAATCTGTACAACATTCATGGACCTCATATACAAATTCTCTATAGATGATTCTGGATCATATTTGAAACAAGAATCCACAGATGAGTATTGTCCTGCAGAGAAAGTTCTAAATAACTCGGAATATTTGCATAAAATTTTTGATGAAGTAAAAAAGAATGATACACTAATTAAAACATTAAGTAAAGAAAAGCATTATATTACTGCTTTATCACTTTCTAATAGGCAGGATATAATGGATAGTATTATAAGTCATAAGGTGATAGTTTATGAGAATTATGAAGATGCTATCTCAGAGAACAGCAAAGCTATTCTTACAGACCACGTCAGCAAATACTTTGATAAGGAATCTTTCTTTTTCTTATTCAAAATCTCCACCACAACAGAGCATAAACTTGGGGATATATTATCCAACGAGTTAGGAGACTTGAGAGTCCATTTAACATTAACAACAACTACCAAAGTTATAAAAACAACTAGTATAAAAGTTACAGAACTGAAGAAATTAAGTTTCTTGATGCCATTGAAAAATAAATATCTTGACTACACAGAAATGAATGTGAATATTAAAATCATGTGTAATATACCAGGAGCATTGGATACTAAGCAGAAAATATGGACCATCCTCTATAGAAAGCATGTAACTCTCCTCTCTGAACATTTTATAAAATTCAACTTGAATTTGAATAGGCAAAAGTGCTTGAAAAATCTGGAAGAGCCTTTAGAAAAACTGATATTGCAAAGTGCAGTAAACCAATATGGGAATTTATTCGAATTTGATGATGCTCTGAGACACAGGTCAGAAGAGAAGGAATGGCATATGTATGTCAGATTACCAGACAAATACCAAGAAGCATTCAGAAATAAGGAGCTTACCAAACACTTGACTTCAAAAAAAGTCAATTATTTTCTTCAACAGTTCACTTCAGAGGACTTTTTGAAGTCAAAAAGCAACTTAATATTTGTAATTGGCAATGAAAAAGTTAAAATTGAAATATACAATGATAGTTTTTCTAATCCATTGCTTAAGTTATCAAGTACAAATATAAGAATTGTATTTAATATCAGGAACTTCTTGTCCGATTTGATTTACTGCGTTTTTGCCAATTTTGCTCCAGGAAAGGAATTCATCAATCTTTCATCTTATGCAACTATTGAAGTAAGTTTGTCAATCATTTAATTATAGTAATAGGTACTGTCAGCAACAAAAATTAGGAAGTAGCTCATTTGGGAACCTTGAGTTTTTTTTTTATCATATAACTATTTGAAGACGGACGGCGCCGCCGAGGCCAGCCCAGAAAGAGGTGGCGAGACGATCTGGACACGTACCGCGAAGGCTGATTCGAGGAAACACGGGAAAAGAGCACATGAAAGGAATTGGGGGAGGCCTTTGCCCAGCAGTGGGACAGTACAGGCTACTAAAAAAAAACCTATTTGAAGTATTTGATTGGAATACTACCAACTTTATCAAGTATCATATTCTCTTCTGTGGTCAGTACAAACTAAAAAATGAATACCTAAGATTCAATTCATAAAAATCTCATCTGAAACTTTGGGTAATGTTAACCTACTTTTATGCTGACTCACACAGATTCTTTTTATATATTTTTTTTTTTATACAGAATCTACAAAAAGCAGTAAGAAAATGTATAACAGGCTCCTCAGAAGAAGAGATAGAACCACTCATTCAACAATTTGAGAGAAATGTTATTGGAGTTTTACCTATTTAGACCTGTTTGTAAATAAAAATCAATTACCTAAGTAGGTACTTATATTTTCGCATGATGATTTTAATAAGTAATGTAAAGGTAATCAAAACTGCGATCTAATAAATTGTTATTCTATGCTTTTCATTTTATTTTTTATCCTTCTATCTGAACAAAATCGTCCCAGCTACTCTCTCCGTCAACGAAGAGGTATCGGGCCCATACGAAAGTAGCTTGAGGCCTAAAACTGCGTTAAGCGGGCGCCCGCGACGGGCAACCGTCGCGTGTCTACGCGCGTGGACACGCTTCGCTGATTCGAGGAAACACGGGAAAAGAGCACATGAAAGGAATTGGGGGAGGCCTTTGCCCAGCAGTGGGACAGTACAGGCTACTAAAAAAAAACCTATTTGAAGTATTTGATTGGAATACTACCAACTTTATCAAGTATCATATTCTCTTCTGTGGTCAGTACAAACTAAAAAATGAATACCTAAGATTCAATTCATAAAAATCTCATCTGAAACTTTGGGTAATGTTAACCTACTTTTATGCTGACTCACACAGATTCTTTTTATATATTTTTTTTTTTATACAGAATCTACAAAAAGCAGTAAGAAAATGTATAACAGGCTCCTCAGAAGAAGAGATAGAACCACTCATTCAACAATTTGAGAGAAATGTTATTGGAGTTTTACCTATTTAGACCTGTTTGTAAATAAAAATCAATTACCTAAGTAGGTACTTATATTTTCGCATGATGATTTTAATAAGTAATGTAAAGGTAATCAAAACTGCGATCTAATAAATTGTTATTCTATGCTTTTCATTTTATTTTTTATCCTTCTATCTGAACAAAATCGTCCCAGCTACTCTCTCCGTCAACGAAGAGGTATCGGGCCCATACGAAAGTAGCTTGAGGCCTAAAACTGCGTTAAGCGGGCGCCCGCGACGGGCAACCGTCGCGTGTCTACGCGCGTGGACACGCGGGTGGGCTCCGTGGCTACGCGACGGTCCCCGTCGCGGAGACCGATTTACGCAGTGTCGCTAGTTCAATTTTAACGGTGTGCTTGTATAGTCGTGTCGATGGAGAACTTAATATATTATTACGTAGCAAAACGACGACTAGCCTGGTCCCATATGGCAGGGTGACACTGCACTTCCACAATTACCCTCTCTGTATCGAAAGACATTGTCCTTGATTTTCTCCGAACGTGCGTGCGACCCGTATCACCTAGCGTTATTAACTGAACAAGCCCGTGCGCGTTCCCGCTGGCGGGGACCGCGCGTGCCCTCGCGACGGGTTCCGTCGCACGGAGGCGGGCCCCGTTGCGTGGGTGCGGGGTGCGCCTCCCCGTGACGGACACCCGCGCTGGTCCCCGCGACGGAGCACTTTTGTATGAAACCGCGCGGGTGCCCGCTTAACGCAGTTTCAGGCCTGAAACTTCTGAATTGACCCTACTCACTATTTCCAGATGAGTTTTGAAAAATCATAGGAAATATAGGGACGACTGTCAATTGTTTTTAGTTCCGGCCCCTAACTTATATCCGTAAGTGATACGGAGTATGTACTTCGGCCGAAACTACGGGTTATGCAAAGAACTTGAGAAATGTTGAATTGAAGTTCACAGGCGTTTCTCAGGATCAAGGTTATTTATAGGAAAATAGAAAAAAAAAACTCAATAATTATATTCTATGTTTATTATTAGACCATTCTCCTCAGGAGTTCGTTGATCTTGTCCTCACGGTTTCCGAAGTCACCTCCGTCGACGTAGTGGATGGTCTTCTTGCGCCAACCTCCGGTGGGGTTGTTCAGCTTGAATGGCCAGAGGAAGTTGCTGGCGTACTGTAGACAACAGAATCATGTTAAATGGCTAATTTACACAAAAAATACAAAACTTTTAGGTTGCTGCGGACAGTCAATCAGTGGTGATACTGAACTAAGAAAACTATCTTCAGTGTTTCAAAATGAACCAATATCAAATTGATACCATAGACGCGCAGTTGACTGTATGTTTCACTTTGTATTTGATTTTTGATTGGTTAACAACTTTGTTAAAGGCACTTTAGAACTGTGACAATATTTACTTAGGGGGTGGTTGCAAAAGCCACCATAAACATGTGTAATTGGTGAATGAAAGGTTTTAATTTAATTATTTGTGCATCTAGCATGGATGTCTATAAATTTTTATGCATATGTTTAAAAAACTACGAATCTCACCTTGAACTTCTCTCCGACGCTGAAGATCTCATGGATGAGGTCCTCCACACAGATGATGTTCTGTTTGCCAAGCTTCTGCTCGACGATTGTGTTGGACGCGATCGGCACGCGCTGTCCGTTCACCTTGGCGAAACCGCGCTTGTAAACCAGCTGAGGAAGAGGATTTATTGGTTAGATATGTTATAATAGCCTCCTTTTTTAGGGTTGATGAAAAAATACTTTTGCAAGTGAGAAAGCACGGCAAAGCTCAATAGATATTCCAAAAGATAACTAGCATGCCTCCCTCATGCGGATATGAGAGATTCCCATGAGGGAGGCATGCTAGATAACCCAGCAGAACATCTTTTGGCTAATGAGATGATGATTAATTAACTTTTAAACAACCTCCACTATTTGATGTGGTATGGAAAATTCAGCTATCCAATAAGAGCCAGCCAGACGTGCCTCAAGATAGCTGGCCACTAGTATAACCAGTAGTCAATTGAGATTTCTTTTTAACTACCGTAATGTTGATATTTTATTGGCACAATATCGCAGTGCTCAGTGATGGCCTGTAAATGATAGGTACGGAGTTAAATACTGACCTCCCTAACGCTCTTAAGGTTGGGGTATCCCCATGCGATGTAGGGCTCAGCAATACGCAGCATGTTGACGGTGGCCTTGTTCAGACGGATGAACACTCCGTTGTTGATCTGGCGCAGTCTGAATAGCTGCAGGACTTTGCGAACCTGTCAAACACAAAAAATAATTAAATTTGTGGCAGAGCAATGAGTCTTGAGAGTGAGAAAGGTCCACCTAGTAGGCATACCACAAGTATTTTTTGCAGATGTATGTATAATTCAATCACTTGTGCATTCAAGCTCATGGCTAAATAGTTACAGCCGCACAGGTCGGTCTTCAAGGTAAAGCAGTGCTTGCCAAGATTGGTCTGTGGATGTCATATAGACAGTCACTCCATGTAAAATACTGATATTCAGCTGCATACGATTACACTGGAAGCGGATCCCAACATAGTTGGGAAAAGGGTAGGCAGCTGATGATAGTAATCTCTACACAAAACCATTACGACTATGTGATACCTATTTAATGTACATTTTCTATGTTACGGTGAGACTTGTGGCACTATGACTCAGTGTCTCAAGGTCATCATCCTGTCAAATACACAACAGCTATCTCAAATGATATTTACCTTGGGTGAAACCTGGTTGATACCACGAATACGGATGACGAAAGCGAGTTTCGCTTCCCCGGGAACATAGTAGTTGCCGCGGTTGCGAGCCTGCAATAAAAATACATGGTAAAGTCATGGTCACATGTTTTATAAGAAATCAATGGCAGGAAAGACTCTGTAGTCTTCCCTGGGATTCAGTCAGTTTTAGGGAGTCCTTCCTGAAAGTCTCTCTTCAGCAGTCCTGTTATAATTGGTTCAGCAACAAAACCAACAAATCATCAAAAATAAAGTATTGCAGGAACATCCAAACATTGGAGAACCAGGTTACAAGATTTATAACTAAATTCCATATATCTGGATTGAAATCTTAATCTTTAGGTTACTGATAATTAACATTATAATAAAGCCCGTTAAAAAACCCAAGTAAAGTGAAAGTTTTCGGCTTGTTTTGGCAAAATTATGAAATGACATTTCTTTGTTAAAGTTCTAAATGGAAAAACTGCATGATTATACCATGTAATGGTACAATACCATTTTATAATTTGTGTTCACTTCAAATTAGATAAATAAGTTGCTTGTTTTTGTGATTGCAAACGCCATCAAAAATCAATATGTTAACACCAACAAAAATTACTTACAAAACGAAGATTTGTTTCTACCAAATCTGAGATAGCACTACACAACAATATTAATGACGCACCTGTCTGGCTAGCCTGATCTCATCTCGCTCCCTGATGCGGTATTCCTTAACATACTGTTCAGCCCTCTTGAAGATATCCTTACGCTTCTTGACGGCCACTGAACGCCTCTTGAGGGAGACCTGGTAGTAAAAATAAAAAATATGTTTTAATTTGTCTGTATTGAAATGTAGTGATGTTGTAGTGTGGTAGATGTTTTCATCAGTTAAGAAAGTTAACAGCATCTTAGTCAGATGAACTATGCCTTTAATTGCTAGGATCATCATGAAAATATTGTTCATTTGGGTAAAAATTTAATGTTAATAAGTATAAATCTAAGATATCAAGCAAATTCCTATTTTGTTAGGAAACCAGTTATGAAAAAAAAAATTTCAAGTTACTTGGTTGAACTTTTATTCTGAAGAACCTTATTTTACAAAGAAAACTAAAATTTTTATAATCAGTACCACTTGTCCTTATTATAGCAACATTGCCTATGTTTTGCTGTCCAAAACTATTTTCCAAAAAATACAATTCTATGTTAAAAACACATTAAAGTTTCTAGGTTATTTTGTTTACCTGTAGACGGCGGGTGCGGAGTGCTTCCCTCCTCTTTCTGTGCTTGAGCACTGACTCTGGGACGGCGGGCAGCTTCTTGCTGTCCTCCTTGCCCTTCACTGGCTTCTTCTCGGCCACAGCCTTCTTCTCTGTAGTTGCAACCATCGTGCTGAAATAGTGAATAAACTTATTAGAGAATGAATAGGGAAAAATACAAGGTTGCTGTGTTTTCATAAAATATTGCATGTAATACACTTTGAAATAGATGGGAGGAAGAAGCAGGCTTAAGTAATAAAGAGGTATTTTGAATGAAATACAGGTCCAATGATGAGAAGTGGAGGGGTGACCACCACTCCACTAGAAATAGGCTAGACTCCCTATGTATTTTACACTGCCTCATTGTTAGAATTTATAATGTAGTCCTAAAGATTGATAATTTATTGAGGGTTTCCCCGCTGTGCTGCAGAATATTTACATACCAACATGCTACAAAGAAATAGCACCAAAAATGACTATCACTATTATTTTACATTATGATGTAAGAACGCCTGAAAATGACGATGAAGGTCCAGAGACCACAACAGGAAACAAAATTTGTAATGGTTTTTGGACAGTTTCGATGCCTTGCCACACTCGTATTGACTAAGAGGTTAGGTCGTGTTGCACGAACTTACAAAATGTAACGTAAATAATCTAGAAAATGTGCGCTTTTAGAACAAATGAATTACGAAACGGTGTAATTCAATCATTCTCATATCACAAAAGCTTGAATTCATGTAAAAAACAAGGATCGTTAGTGTGGCGGCATGTCACCATCCTACCCATCCAGTTTATCAACACTTTTCACAAAGTTCACCAAACATTTTATTTTACTAACACTGTAATTGTATTCCTTATGATATTACGACCTATTTTAACACTTAAAAACTAATAAATATATTATTTTTTTACAACCTGCGGGGCAAAACTCCACGCGGCACGTGTGTCAAATTATCAAAAGAAAGACAGAATACAGACTTCCGCCAGTCGCCATTTTATTTGGTTTTTTCGTATGGTAACAATGAGGCTTGTTCATATCATTGTCAAAACATCACCCACTACCGTGACCGCCAAACGTACAAACTAGTTTTTAATTTTTTTGTAACTCTTGTTTGTCCCACTGCTGGGCGAAGGCCTCCCCATATCCTTCTTTCTTTATATAAAATAAATTATTCTATGTTATTATTTCACCAATAACCTTAATTATGGCGTTGTGTTTGTAATTTTCCGTATATATAGTTGCGTATTATATCGCACTCGATGCTATTTTAGTTTTGTAACTGAATTTATTGTTTTTGACAAATAATTATTTAGTTATTTAACTATGAAATCGAAACGGTATCAAGTTTTTTGTCGTATTCCGGTGGCGCACATTTTTGAAATTCTATCGAACTAACGTTTCCATAGTTACAAACAAAAAGAGAAAAACCACAAAACGCTTGAGTTGTTTGTTCAAACACAATCTAATATTCTATTAAAAAAATACATAGGATTAGACAAAATGGTTGAAAAAGATCCTCAACTTAGTGCTTTAAATGTAGGAGAGCTAGATTTATTTGTCGACAGCATGGAGCCATCCCGTATGGAATCCATTGGTAATCAGGCGTAAGTTGATGAGAGGTTCAAAAAATTCATAAGTTCAAACTTCCTTAGAAATTCGTCCCACTCGTAATTGGTTTATTTGAAATATATCATTATCTTTCTAGATGGGTGGAATGGCACCTGAGATTACAAAAATTAAATCAACAAGCAGTCTTGGAAGCTTCTTCGATGCAAGAGGAACTCACGAAAGAAACTCTTATTTCTTCTGGGAAGGTACATACGTCTACATCCTAGATTTTACTTTAGTAGATCATAGACAAAAACTGCGTGGGTTATCTTGTTTTTGAAAGTTGAGAGACCCGCCAGAATCCAGACACAGGGTGCTTTGTAACTTCAATATTACGCGCGTATAAATGTCTTGTCTGGACATCATGGCAGGACGTGCACTTTAATTTACCTATTATCTTTGAAATGTTTCAGCTTCCAGTGTTGGTTTACGAAGCCATATGTATCCAAGTATGGCGCATAAAGATATATCCACAAATAATAAAATTGGAGCCTGCGCCTGAAAATACTTTTGGCGTTTATATGGTGGTAAGATACGCTTACGAAATCTAGACTTGCTCAGTCAAGGTCCCGCGGGAGATTTCAGTAGCAGCCCCGATTTTTGGATGTCTGAATATGTGGATGTTCCTATTACGGGTACACCACTGCCTAACCATTCAAGCAGTATTACTCTATATGTTATCTGGCCCCTGGACTCTTCTGATCTACGTCTTCTATTTCCAGATGTATCACGAGGCAGCGGCCGTGGGTCTGCTGGAGACGGTGCTGTTCCACGAAGACGGCGCAGAGTGCATCAACGAGGTGGTGGTGGACTTGATGCACTATGCCGTCGACCAGCTCACTGCGCTATTGGCCCTCATCAAGTAAGTGTATTTCCAGCTGCATCACGAGTAGCAGCCGTGGGTCTGCTGGAGACTGTAATGTGATCTTATGTGACTGTAATGTGTGATGGTGATCTACGAAGACGGGGCGCAGTGCCTTCGATCAGCTTACTGCGCTGTTAGCTCTCATCAAGTAGGTGCGAATCATAAATAATAACGATAAGTATTGTTTTTTGATTGAGACTACTTTTTTACTACACTACAACTATTTTTTGAATATTTTTTGTGCTTTTGACGAGAGATTAGATTAGCGATTTAGATTTCTACCAATGTGATTTGTAAACCCACTCGTTCCCTTTGGAACCGGGCTTAAGACCGAACTCTGACATTACTTGCCACCGCGTGCTTTGGCTAAGCGTTATTTCTGTTACTGTCAAGCCATCTGTCTAACTACAATCGCACGATAAATAAATGTCGTTACCTCGTAAGTCAAAGCGAACAGAGGGTAGCGTTTGTAGATCTCAGCCTGTTTTGTTCATAATAAGAATCAAAAGTTACTTACCTTTTTACTTTTAGTTAAACTTAACTGTTCTCATGTGGTCTCTCGTAAATATGGCAATACTAACTAGAATTTTTGTCGCAGCAACGACTACCTGAAGCCCTTGACCGCTAAGGACCTAGAAAGTGAAACAGCCATCGAAGAGTTAAACAGACAGAAACGCGATCTTCAATTCGACATCAGCATGAGATGTATTTCCATCGTGCGGTAAGATACTGACTCATCGTCTGCTTAGCCTTTTCTGAACTGCGTCGGGATCGCTTCCAGTCTCGTCGGATTCAACTAAATACTAGTGTTTTACAATCGTGAAATGACTGCCTATCTGACCTTCATCTTGTAAAATTGTTTAAGAGTTTCTGGCTTCTGAATGACGTACCCGTGACGTCTGTCAAATATTTACAAATGACAGCCAGGACCAACGGCTTAGCTTGCTTTCCGAGGTACGGTGGGAACTTGCACTCGGTGTTTGTGCTTGGATGCAGTCACCCACCCACGGACCGACCTCAGCAAGGATTGCTTAACCTTGAAACCTGCGTGGCTGTAGTTATTTAGCCACGAGCCCCACCATACCTTTAACTAGCCCGTCTCCTTCCAGCTACATAGCAGAACACATGGAGGTGGGCGGCACAGGGCCGTCAATCGCCACCAACCTGTACAAGACGCACGACGTGCCCTCTCTACTGACGCATCTGCTCATGCACGAGCCCTGGATGAAAAGGAATGAGAAAGATGACATGCAAGTTTTTAATTGTAAGGCCGTGTTTTACAACAGAATAATTGAGAACATATACATATATTAGGGGTCAAATTGATCTGCTAAAACTTGCGAGGTTGCTCGGAGCGGATGCCTGCGGTCAAAATATCCTTAGAAAACCCGCCGCACGCGCCTTTTAGCGCTACTCATACTGCGCGTGTTTTAGCGGACGCCCTGAGAGATCGGTTTTACGGCCGATTTCACGATTGAATCGAACGCGGTCAGCACATAACGAGCTCAGACTGATGTGCTGTGAAATTCGCCATTAAAAACAAAGACGTGATTACCATGTACAGTTGGTCGCTGGAGCAAGCCGTCCGCTGAAGACTTGGCTCAGATGCATCGCACAGAGGTGCAACTGTGGCTGTGTGTGCGACAACTGTTGTTGGAGCCGCGCCTCGTACACTACTACACCATCGATGAGTGTCGCCGCAACGCTTTCTGTAGGGTAAGATCTAAAATGTGCTGAAGAATTCAACAAGACAATATGTAAAAGCTACCATACCTGATATCAATAAGGTACTATTAAAGTCGCCCAACCGCGCTGGGAAACCCCAACGACACTCATTATACCTAAAAAGTATGAAAATACTTCCGTAGGTGACGACTTTGCTGCATCGAACGCGGCGACTACAGACGACATTAGTTACTAAAAGAGCGTTTAGACGTATTTTTTTTTGTTTAAATAAATAAATAAAATGTTTACTGACAAGTTATTGTTCAAATATCAGTGTAGCCCTGGCTCTTTACTAGGATTTCCTGTATCACAAAAGCCAAGCCGACTTTATGAAAGACTATGATATGTTCCGCAACCGCAATTAAACCAGTTTCATTGTCAGTTGCGGTTAATTGCCGTCAGCACGCCACTGCCGTCGCTTTCGGGCTTGTATTCTTGGTATTTTTAGCCTTGGCTCCGGTGTAGGCGTTACCATCACCAGGTTGACTTTCTACACAGTTGCAACGAGTCACTGCCACAAGTTGCGAAATCTTCAGCAATTTTCCCCCATTTTTTGGAGCACAATTTATTACTGTATTCTGTAACACATAATTTCTGCATCACCTAGTTACAAGCTAAGATTACGGAGCAAATGCTGGACCAGATCCCGCCGTTGGGCGACCTGAAGATGTTCCTGTGCCGGCTAGCTGTGGGGGACTACTCCAGCCTTCACAGCACCAATGGTGTCAAGAAGAACCCGGGGTGTACGCTGATTGAGATCGTGCCACAGGTGATTTGATCATTTTATTAGAGTTAGGCTGCGTTTCCACCAGATGTAACTGGGCGGTGCGGGAATGCGTAGCGTAGGATCGGTGCACAGATGTGTAGCGGGCTCGTTTCAGACTGACTGCTATTTTTTCGCTCGCGTCCGTCCCACCCCAGATACATCGACACATCCTTCCTTTGTTTTAAATGTAAAAATCTTGCTCCACCGAGCCGTTTCCACTGGAGCTGCGCTGAACGAGGCTAGGAAATAAGTTTCAGAAAGAGGCTTTCCACCAGATAGGAGTGGCAGGGTCGATGCTAGAGCTCTACATGGTTCTATTGGCGCGTGGACGGGCATAGTCGGAACGAACGCCGCGATCGTTTTTTTTTTCAATACAATTCCCACGGACTATTTCAAAACTGTTTACCAATAGCGCCCTCCTGTTGTTCAAGCGCCAAAAGAACAATGCTGTACTATTACTGTTTCTAAAACTCGACGTGCAGAATCACCTGTGATATTGGCTCACAAACGCTAAAAACCTATTTCCTTTCAACCACAGATCAAAGACGCCTACCTAAAACAAGTACACAAGCGAACGAAATCTCTAGCGAAAGCCCAACTAGAGACGTTCCACATGGACGGTTCTGACGAGTCGCGGGAAATTGCCAAGCGTCTCCTCGAGTCGTACACCAGTGATGCGGCACTGGCGTTGGACAGCGGCGGCGCTAAGTGTGCCAAGTGCGGGGATAAGGCCACTAAGAAGTGCTCAAGATGTAAGACTGAGTGGTATTGTGGCAGGTGAGTGGCCCGCGAGATTATACAGGGTGAATTTTCCCACGTGGGCGTGGATGGTCAAATCCGAAACTATGAGTAACATAAAATACCTACTCGAAAGAAGTCTCGAGCCCGAAATGAAAACTAAAACCGCATCATTGGATTTTTGGAAAATCAATATCCCTAGCAAGGAAAGGATTCGAAACCCGTTGATTTTGGAAAAAAAAACACTAATAATACACCATTTGACAGCTTCGTTGTTAAGAATCAAATTCTGGGAAGTAATGACATACGGCAAACTAAAGGAAACGGTTTATTTTTGATAAAAAACGTTTTATTAATCAACGAAACGTCGAACAAAATCACTATTGGCGCCAACTTACCTAAAGTTCTAATTTCAATTGTTCACTTTTTTTTTCTTTTACTTTCGCCTTCAACAGTGAAGAGTTTGTAAAAAATTTAAATTAGAACAATGTGAACAAGAAATTTATTAAAAATGTGAAAAAACAAAAAATTAACCCATCACTTTCCAGAATTTTATCCCTATTAGCAATACTATCGAATGGTGTAATCATACAGTATTTTTTTTTTCCAAAACCAGCGGTTTCGATTCCTGGTGAGGATTTATTGATTTTCCAAAAATCTAATGATCCATTTTAGTTTTTATTAAAATCGGGCTCGAGACTCCTCGTATTTTTTTTTAAACATTTTTCGCTATTCCTCATAGTTTCGGATTTGGCCATCCACGCAGACTTGAAAAATTCACACTATATTTTCAGCCCATGGGAAAAAAGCGCGGCTTTCGAGTTCTAAGATAAATGCACTTACTGTAATCATTCAACTAGGTTTTGCACTAGCTGGCAGTACCTACTGAAAGATTTAAATGATTAAAATCTTTGTTTTTGCAGGGAATGTCAAGTTCAGCAGTGGCCGATGCATAAAGAAATCTGCGATCAGTTCGCAAAAATATGTATATAACTTTGTGTAACCATTGTTTCAAGCACTGTTTTCGTGAGTATTCAAGTTCTTATAAAATTGTTATTTATTTTCTTAGAATTAAATAATTAGTATTTAATTTTAAAAAATTGTTCTTATTTATTTTCTTAGAATTAAATTAATTTGCATTATCATGTTTTTTTTTTTAAATCAGGTATAATTTTTTTTAAATCAGGTATAAATTTCTATCAGAATCTTCGGCGAAAATGAAAGCAGTGGACGTAGTTTTTTTTAATTTTTTTATTGTTTAACTTAAACTCTAGGTGAATGACTAACTCGAAGACTTCAGGTAGTCTTTCAGTACGTCAAGCGCGGGCGTCTCCTCACCGAAGTCCTGTTGACAACAAACAAAAACTTTCGTAAATAATTTATGACACTTAACTTAATGTGTGGTGGGAATTCTTTAGGTCGATCCACACATTTTTAATATTATTAATAGAGATCGGAAAAGGTCGAGTATATTTTAATTAAATTTAAGGAATATGCAACACGTGAACAAATACGCGTTAACGAAGCCAAAAGGCACTTTTATCCCCATCTTTGCGATCATTTTTTGTTCTAGACCATACTGGGGAACCTTATTCCAACTTTTTCTCTAAATACATGGTTTTAATGTAACATTTTTACTTTAAACACCTCCACAACCCCCTTACTATTCAATCGACCCATCAGCACAATGCTGTGAGTGCGTCCCATCGAGTCCTACCGTAAAACGTAGTTTCCCAGCAATATTTTTTGCGTAAAGTTACTTAGTTTGATGTAAAGAATGCTTGGTTGAC
Organism: Noctua fimbriata; assembly: GCA_905163415.1. Taxonomy (NCBI): domain Eukaryota; kingdom Metazoa; phylum Arthropoda; class Insecta; order Lepidoptera; family Noctuidae; genus Noctua; species Noctua fimbriata. The sequence continues at coordinate 10,408,313 of LR990935.1, read as the reverse complement.
GGCTTCGTGAAGGGTCTGTTTACACCCTGTATAATTGTGTACTCAGTCTGCCTATTCCAATCTCCAATTATTAGGGTAAGAGCCTCTGGGCAACAGGGATTGCTCCCGAGTCAATACAAGCCTAAAACCCTGTCTTAGTGGTTTTATCAAGGCCCCTACTATCCATTGTGGAAAGCAGGTAAGTATGTTTGTACGAGTGATAGGAAAGTTGCCTGTGCAAGTGGCGCGGCACCATAGGGTCACTCGATTTGATGTTGCGCTGTTATTTCGTCACTAGCAACGATGTATGCTGATAGTGTTCGTGCTGAGCGCAATGAGAATGTGGGGAATAGATAATTAATCCTATAGACAGTTTTTCTGCTCTTGAAGAAATCTGTCACTAAGTCATAAGTTTTCTGACATGTTTATCTAAAATGTTCCAATATTTATTTGGATCATGCGGGCAGTCAACCATAAAAACTTGTGTGGGGTAGGAATCCTGTTACCTATGCTGTACAGTCACAAGCACCAATATGTAAACACTTATCAACTTTTAAAACAGTTTTTTTCCTACTAATTTTAATCCAAACAGATTAAAATTTCACGTATTATGAGAAATATCCATCTCCAAGTTACAATCGTTATTTCTCGCGAAAATTGATTTTTAAAATTTAGGAAAGTGTGTACATATTGGTGCTCGTAAATTTGTTAGTTAGACCATACCTTGATAACCACGCACGAGCAGCCGACAATCTTCCTGGCCTTGCCGTCCTTGTCGATTTTGCAGAGACCCGCCCATTCACCGAGCTTCTTGTTGTTGTCCACCTGTGATATACAAAAACGTGATTTTTGTGATGAAGACTAGGCAAGTACATAATGCGATGACGCAAAAATAGAAGCAGCAAATGCAATCATACTCTGTTACAAGTACTTTTTAGTGATTATTTTATTTTGAATATATTGACATCCAAAACTACCATTTATTCCGACTTGATTTTCTGCAAGTTAAATTTTCTTTTTTTTTTTCAAATTCTACTATGACATAACTGAGTATAACTGCATGCTATTAAAGGGTTTAAATAAAAGAAGATTGATGTTTAAATGTTCGGGTGCTAGGAAAGTTGACTCGTCAGGGTGAGAGTCACCATAGGGGCACACGGTTTAGTCTGCGCTCCTTAGGCGGGACCGGCAATAAACCGGACTCGCTCGTGCGGAGCGCAATATTGCTTTAGTAGTGAATCAAGCTAAGCAATTAAGGGTAACATATAAGCAATCTGATTGCGTTGCTATAACTAAAAGCAGGAAGGTTGTGTATGCAATTTCTTTTTTCGAAGTTTTTTTTTTTTTAAAAATACTTTGCCCTTCACTAAGATTTTCTGCTGTATCGCAAACGCACCCAGCGTTTACAAACATTGAACTCACATACACAAACAGCCAGACCCGAAGCAACTACCTGTAGGCCATGCAAATATTTGTTCCGTGCGGGAATCGAACCCGCGACACGCAGCGCAGCAATCAATCGCTCAGCCACTGCGCCAACCGTGCCGTCAAAGGTACAGAGAAGTTGCAAACATGTTCGTTAGTACCACAGATATAGATAGACTGCCAGTACTTTACAAATATACATATTTAAATAATGGCAAAGATATTCATTTTTTCTTCATAGAAAATCCTAAAATAGCAGATAAGCGGTATGTATTTACAAACTGCTTTTACGCCGTCTTGCAAGCGCATCAACGAAATTCCAAATATGACCATCACTTAAATTATTTTATCATCCATAATTATTTACCTTGACGAGTGGGATCTGGTGCTCATTGCAGAGAGCCTGGACGAGCTTCTTGTATGCAGCCTCATCACAGTTCTCAGCCAGTACGCACAGGACCGCTTGCCTCCTGTTGTGAACAAAATACGCAATTTAAGAAAAAGGAAATACCTCCAGTGACCAATTTCATTATACCATACTGGGCACATATGGAGGATTATGGCCCACTCCCTATAACAGAGGGGAGGCTTGTCTCCCAGGAGTGGGAATTTAATAGGCAGAATTTTAAGTTTAAAATGTGGCACATATGGGAGGCCACAATGTTGATAACTAAAACAGTGTGGTACTATGAATGTGCGTCTCTATCTGCATCAGAGTTTATCCCACACAACTCGCAATGTGCGAGATATTTCCACAAAGCACAGGACTAGAACAGCCCCACACTTAGTGAATATTGGTTGTACATCCAATGCATGGTCATAAGGTTAGAAGAAGAATAATCAACCTATCGTGTTCCCACTGCTGGGTTATGGGCCTCCTCTCTGCACACTTAGCATGGCCAATTCTATCTCTCTGCTACTGAGAATAGACAAAGTTCTTTTTATACAACTTGACTTGATCTTCGATCGACTTAATCTCTTCTTTCGAAGCATGGGGCGACTCATAGACCAGAGTTTCTATGAAGACAAAGACATTGCTAGTGATGTAGAAATTCAAAGAATTCTAGTCTACAAAACCTGTTTCCCCTGTAGTCATGTTACGCGTGCTGTAAGAGGGTGTGGGTTTTAAAGCAGATATCATAATTTTTACAAGTGATGAACCAAATAATTATTCAAGTATTTGGTTCTAACACTTGCCGGTTCCACAACATCATTTTCTTTCAACCCTTGGAGAGTAGTTTATAAGTTACTTGGGAGCATTAGGTTATTGATTCCATGGAGGTCACAACAAAACAAACTGCTTAGTCGTCTAAACGGCATTCATACTTTGCTTGCTTGGCATGTCCTCTTAAATTACCACAGGGTAAATAACTAAAATGAAAGACAATGCACAGTGAATTTATACATTACAGTGCCATTAAAAATTGTACAGCTGAAAGAGTCTTTTTTTAAGTAACATCGTGCAAAGTTTACTGACTTGTCAAGAACTTTGGCAGCCTCATGGAGTCCGTGGACGAGTCCTCCGTGAATGAGGGCGGTCTTCAGCACCTCCTGCAGGGCAGTGTTCACGTCCATCGCTCCGCCGCTCAGGACGGGGTTCGGGGGTACTTCACTGTAAGCAAACTTAGGTTATTATAACTTCCTCCATCATGAAATAACATTTCTTAACACTAATTTAAGGTTTTCGGGCTAGTATGCTAGGATATCGGCTAGTTTGGATGAAGGGTATGAGTGGGAAAACGATGAAAGTCGAGTTATAGCAAGTTTGGATCATGTTTTGAAGGTTATGTTGACAACATGTTTACTTTTCATCTTTGCAATAAATTGCGATTTAAGAACTACTTTAATGTAATAAATACGTTCTTTATCAATAACAAACACACGTTCTTAGCTAAGTGATGAGTTAAATGCGAACAGTGACGAAAACAAAAAGTACTTACACTTCGACTTCAGCCATGGTTTTTTGTGATTAGACGACCTGAAATACGAAATAGAACACGTTAAGAGACACTCCGACATTACTTTAAAGCAAACGTAGTAACTACAGGATTAAAGATTGCGAAAATATATCAAGATTCAGAGAAAGCTAACACAGAGCGTTTGACAATTTACCTTGCGTACCGGAAAAAGACTAGAGCTGTCAAAATCATTTTTGGTTGTGAAATTGCAGTAAAATTTTTTAGGCTTGCAATAATCTTTTTAAATCTGAAACTATAACGTACCACGGTTTACTAGTTTCAGTCTATTTTTCTTATAGTATGGCTTCAATAAAGCAGTGCAGTCAGTGGGTTGAAAGTTGATACGGACCCAATGAATTTATAAAGTGGAAACTACATATTGATGCTGGCAACTTACAAAGGACTGCATTGTCTGGTGGCAAGTTTAAAACAAAAGAGTGCCAAGTGTCATTTGATTTTTATAACTGAATTATATTTTTTTGTTAATTTTGTTTAAAAATATGTTTGTGTTTGTGAAATCGTAACGTTTTAGTGTCTTATTTACAAAACTGTGTATTGTAGTTTTAAATTATTATATAACTATATTGAAGATGTACTATCAATTAAGTTACGTATCATTGTTATTACAACGATGACTCGAAGCTCTGATATATTATTTACGTCAGAATATATAAAAAATGTTTTATATTTTGCGATAGTAAGACAAGGAAAAGTACTTAAAAATACGGCTGATACACAATATTTTTGTATAGACAACGAACTTGTGTATGAAAACTATTATTCAGATTTTGGACCTTTAAATCTTGGTTGTGTGTATAAATACTGTAGATTACTAAATGATAAACTGAAACAGTATCTAAACAAGCAATCTATCGTACATTACACTTCAATTGATCCCAAAAAGAAAGCAAACTCAGCATTTCTACTAGGATGTTACGGAGTGCTGTATTTAAGTTTAACACCGAGAGATGCTTTGAAGCCTTTGATAGTTCACGGGCAAAGTTACAGGTATAGTAAACTTTAAATAAAGTAATTTCTTACTTTTGTCCCATCATGACGAGGCATTTATTAATCATTGACTGTTCATTACAAAAAGTATTTTTACCCGACTGCCAAGGAATGGTTATGTTTTTCGCGGGTATTTTTATGTTTCTTTGTAAACTTTATTACCTCGTACGTTCCAAGTGGCTGGATGGATTTCGATGATTAAGGTGTCAATTACATTCGTCTCAAAAACTCAAGTGTCCTTAGACAGGTGTTTAAAAAAAAATGGCGGGTTTTTGGCGCTAAATTGTAGCGCCAAAAATCCGCCATTAATATTTCATTTTCGACCAAACCTATCGATTAGGGTATCAAAATGAACGAAATTAAAAGGAGATTCCAAATTTTAATTAAATGTTACTTGTTAAAATATACGTACTGACTTATTCACCATTTTGTAGACCTTTCCAAGACGCAACGCAAGGGGATTCGCCCTACACGATATCTCTGATAGACTGCCTCCACGCTATCAGAAAAGCTCGAGAGTTAGGTTTCTTCAACTTTCAGGATTTCAATTATGAGGAATATGACAGACTTGATAAAATTCAGGGAGGTGATTTAAACTGGATTGTACCTGGTAAGAATGATGTCCGTTCATTTGATAATTGCTTTACAGTTGGGTATATAACAGTTAAGTACCGGGCGACCGCGCTCTGCTCGAGTGAAAATAGAGAAAATAAATTTTCCCAGAAAAGAGACCTAGCTAGATTAATTGTTGACCCCCGTAAACCCATATTCATGGTCATCGTTAAAGCCATTTTTGAGAACGTGATTACAAATATGTATACAGGCTGAATTTTTGAAGTGGGCGTGGATGGCCAAATCTGAAACTATGAGGAATAGCAAAAAATACTCAAAACAATTTCGAGCTCGATTTTATTAAAACTAAAACTACATTATTAGATTTTTGAAAAACCAATATTGCTAGCCAGGAATCGACCCCGTTGATTTCGGGGAAAAAAACACACGCTGTATTATTACACCATTTGTTTTTTTTTTTCATTCCATTCCAGAATTTGATCCTAATTAACGACACTATCGAATGGTGTAATAATACAGTGTGTGTTTTTTTTTTAACAAAATCAGTGGGTTCGATTCCTGGCTAGGGATATTGATTTTTCAAAAATCTAATGATGCAGTTTTAGTTTTCATCAAAATCGGGCTCGAAACTTCTTTAAGTATTTTTCGCTATTCGTCAGTTTTGGATTTAGCCATTCAAGCCCACTTGAAAAATTCACCCGGTATATAGGATTCTATATACAAATATTCTCATTTAATAATAAAGGATTCCCGATACCGGTGGGCTACGTTTTTTTTATATTTTAAAAATGTATTTTATATTGTTTTTATTTAAGGAATATTTAAAAATGTATACAATTTGTATAGAAATAAATAATGGAAATTAAGGATAAGATTACTTTACACTTGTTACGTCTTCGATTACTAGTTTTGCTTGAATATTTTCAGGTAAATTTCTCGCATTCATTGGCCCAGTTGACTACAGCGTATCTTTATTCCACCCACCTGAAATGTATATAAATTACTTCATGAAAAATAACGTTAAAGTAGTCATCCGATTAAATAAAAGACTGTATGACGGAAATGTGTAAGAAAGTCTTTTAATTCCAATTAACAAACACGCACATGCGTCCTAAAGATTAAAATTGTGGCATGTTTTTTTCTTTGCAGGTTCAATAATGTTGGTATAATTCACTACGATTTATTCTTTCCTGACGGTTCCTGTCCACCGCGTCACATTTTATTCAAATTCCTCCAGATTAGTGAGGAAGCTAGCTGCGCAGTCGCAGTGCATTGCAAGGTTACGAATTTTAGCCGAGTGCAATTAGACAAAAAATACTCGAAAGGTGGAACGAAGTTCATAGGGCTAGGATTTTCATGGCACTTTTTTTATTGAGTTCCTAGAGGAGTGGAGAAGAAAGTTAAAAATCTATGCGACTGAGTTAATCCAGTTCATTATTCTTAGACACTGATTTTATTGCTTTTTTTTAATTTCCATTGGAGTATTTTTTTTCGTTCATGAATAACTTCAAATTCGACGAATTCATATTGTGGCGTAATAGTGTGACCTGCGTGCATCCATTAAATGCCATAGATAGCTAATAAAATGAGGGTTTGTACATAGAAACATTTCGAAAAAAAAAATGTCTTCATTAACATTATAGACGATTTTCTGACGTTTGCGAATGAACTTTAAGTCACTACACTCATGACAGTGGTTTTCTTGAATATTTTTACGTCCAGTTATCTGTGAAAAAGCATCAGTTATCAATTTTAAAAGAAATCTTAAAATTCGATATTTTAGAAATAATTGAAAAAATACTTGAAATATGCATTACATCGACGGCAATGAACAAAGCAAAAGACCAAATTGGTGTTTAATGGATGCACGCAGGTCAAACTATTGCGCCACAATATGAATTCGTCGAATTTGAAGTAAAAAAAAAGACGAGCGGCGAAATTTGTTTTTTTACCTTCTCCACTTCTCTCTCTCTCAATAAAATAGTCCCATGAAAATCCGAGCACTATAAACTTCGTTCCACCTTATTGTCTAATTGCACTCGACTATTTAGTCTGTTTGAGAGAAATCGTTTTAGACCTGTTCCCTTTATTTCTGTTTCTGACGAAGAACTTGTTCAGGCAGGTCTAGGGCGCACTGGCTCGTTGATTGGTTGTTACTTAATCAAACATTACCGGATGACTGCTCACGAAGCTATAGCCTGGATGAGGATCTGCAGACCCGGATCCGTTATAGGACATCAACAGGTAAGAACTGTAATAGTCATGAAATCGGGTCATGGTAGTTTCTATATTTGTCGTAATAAAATCAAGACGTTTGAATTCTTCTTAAAGGGCTGGCTGGAGCAGCTTGAACCGTGGCTGATTAAGCAGGGGAACCTTTATAGGTAAACAGGTGAAGATTTCATTGATAGTTGATTACAATCGAAATCCGCTTTCGGTAGTCCTCATGTGAGATTTCTACCAATTCTTGAAAGTGACGGATATTTGCGGCTTAAATTGAACTGATAGTAGGAGTTAGCTAATAAAAATTGAAATTAATAAAGTGTTTGACAGGAAACGTACTTACCAGGACACTGAGAAGATGCCGTTGCACGAGTTCGGCGTTTATTCTGTTTCTGAACAGACTATGAAGGAGCGACTCGAGGTCTTCGATAAATCCCCCCTTCAGCGGCCTTCAGCGGCTACTCCAGTCCACAAACACGTACGATCGGATGCGGCCCCACTGAGGCAACAGAACTCGAGAATAAAAGAAGGTTATAAAAGTAAATTATTTACATTGTTTTTTTTTTTGCTTTTGACCGTTCCACCGCTGTACAAGAGCGTCTATAAAGCTCTACCTCAGAATTTAGTTTCTTCTGCATCCAGATGGACTGTGAAAGGCCAAGTTGAGGTCAGGCTAAAGACGGGTCCCCAGCGCCAATTTTTTAACAAAACATATTATCCGTTCGTCGCGGCAAACATTTCATGTTAGGCCACGCCCCCTTTATGTTAACAAACTATGTTTTGAGCTTGTAAAACATGATAACATGGCGCAGCGGACCCTACTTTATTTGCCAATTCAAAATATATGTACGCGGGTATAGTTAAATATTCAAACAGTGTTATTTTCTTGGTTAACTTTATCTGTACTCTCTTTTCACTTATACACTTTGTTGTTGTAATTCGTTTAAAGTAACACTGTTTGTAGATACTGTTGGCTTTTCTTACAGCAAAGCTTTACGCAACGCACCGTCAGTTTCAATTAAATGATAAACAGTGTTATTTTAAATATGGATATGGCGCAAAGTTTTGAAGACGGGCATCAAATGTTGTGTTTTTCGTTTTACGTCCAGACTACGAAAAGAATAAATCAGATCATGAGGAAAATGAAACCGCAAGGGACCGTACTATAACGCCTACTACGACAATGGCTCAACGGGACTCTTGTTGTGTAACAAAAGTTAGCTTCCTTACCGGAGAAACCGACGATGTTGATTGCCAATCCGTAAGAGGCGCAGGCTGCTTGTGGTCTTGTTTCGAAAGTATTTATGAGTGTTTATGGATGTCGGTGGCGGTGCGTTGCGCAAGCTCAGCTCCTAAATCATGTAATGGTAAAGGCTTATGCAGTTTATTCGACTGGGTTCGTATATTTTTTTTTTCAAATAATTTGATGAGTAAATATGTTAAAGACTGGCCAAAAAAATGCTAATTTATAACATAAATTTGTTTTGACGTAGATTTTAACAAGACGACGGAGAAGGAGTGTAACTGGCGCGTGAAAACGAATGGTTTGCACAACAACCCTCATAAAACACTGTATAGTGGGTATGTAAATATTTTTCGATAAATTTTCAATCATCTTACATTCAGAACAAAAATCAACCTACAACTAACTTGCTTTTTGTATGTTAACTGTGTCAATATTTACATTTTTTTTATACTTTAGAGACCAGAGTGACTCACTCACTTCTGGGTCGCGTCGTAGCAGCGCTGCAGGCGACCTCAGAGCTGGGCGTTCAGTTTTTGGAACCTCTCCAATGCGTTCGCAGTCGCCACGGGATAGTGCCGTATCTGGCAGTAAGGTAGTACCTACTTCAATACTTCAAACCTACTATGATTCTTATTTATTATTAGGTCCTTATACTATTTACTTTTATTATTCAATTCGTGTAACGTTTACTTTTCACAATTTCAGGAACAAGCGTCGAAAAGTTTCCGCACTTACGCAACACCTATCACAACTTACCGTACAAGCCAAGCTCCGGTAATAAAAAGCGTTAACGAAGCTCGGGTAAAGTTTTTTTGTAGAAATTAATATCGTTTTTATCTCATGTATAAAAATAATTATTCCATGTCTTATCTACTACATATAAAGTAGATTAAAAATAAACTATGTTCATTTTAGAATTACTTAATGCGGACCAGTATTTTTAATAACGAACGAGAGAAACAGTTGAAGGCATCTGTAACGGTAACAGTACCTTCTGGAGTTCGGCAACAAAGTCCACCCTCTGGAGTTCGGCAACAAAGTCCACCCTCTGGAGTTCGGCAACAACGTCCACCCTCTGGAGTTCAGAAACAAAGTCCACCTTTTGTGAATTCATCTGGAGGGAACAAAGCACATGCCGCTCCATCATTCGACCGTTCAAATACGTACAGTCCTCCAGGTGCCTAAGTTTTATCTACATTATTTCAGCTGATTTAAAAACTTCTCTATACTTTTAAGATCGGATTACACAGTAAATATATAACTGAGCACTAACGTCAACGGGAAGCTATTAATGTCAATATTCTGTTTATAATGTGCAATACACTGATTATAATGTGCTGATCGCGTTTAGTTTCATTGGTGAAATTTGCCTTAAATCAGTCTTAAGTTCAGTTCAAACGTAGTTAGACTTAAATTTAAGAAACAGATAAGGTTTAGTATTTAAAAAGCTAGAAAAAGCCGTTAATTACTTTCTAGCACCTAAAACTGCGACGACGGGACCACAAAGCCGACGGAGACTTGGACGTAGTCCAAGTCCACGAGCCCGGATCGGCTACGAACAGTCTCGAGCTACGAACACAGCTTCTCCTTGTGAGAAGTTCATAGTAAAAGATACCCCCAAAAGTGGATTGAAAGATGTCTTGTCAAAACTAAAGCGTGAGTAGTTCACATTCATCAGCATTTGTCATCTTGATTGTAGAACCTGGCGAGTTTCTGCAGTGCCAAAATTATTTCTGTCTTCCAATGAAGTTGGGAGCATCTACGTAGCTATTTACCCTTTACCGTCGTAATGTGCAGCATCTCGCATAAAGTCATCCCAGTTTTTTTGAACACGTTTCGTTTCACGTTTGTTTGTTGTTTCTAAAATATTTTAACGTGGTTGGTTGATACAACAGTCCTTTCATTTGCCTCTTGCATCATAGTTAAAATCAAAAAGATCCTTATTGCCGAGGACATAAGGTTGCACTAAATAGTAAATGTGGCGACACTTGGGGGTGGGGGGGGGGCTATGTCCATCAGATTCTCAATATTATTAAGGAAAAACTGTCCACAAGTGTCTATAATAACAGCATAAAAGGTTGTTAAGTTAGTACGGGTAATAGTAACAGCTAATCCATGGTTCTCTGTCCATGACTGGCAACTCAGTAAGAATAAGATGTTCTTTTGAAATTGAATAGAGAACTGTCACATCTGTCTTGAGTGAATGTCAAATTAGAAAATAACCTCTTATTATGATGCAATGCAATTCTTAAAAATAATGGTATAAACAATGTTTACGTGGTGAACTGTGCTAATTTAAGTATTAAATATTGTGCTATTGCCACCTGAGATGGGTGCCTTAGTGTCCAAAGCTTTGAGACCGATTAAATCGTTCAATATCGAAAATCGCGCTCATCGCGTGATTTCTAAAGAAAAGCCGACTCCGGCGCCGAGGTATCCTCACAATTTAGAAGATTTAAAGCGAACTCTCGAAACAGAACCTGATATTGACGAGAAATTAGATAAAAAAGACGAAGGCCTTGATAAAAGATTGCAAAATGTTTATGTAACCTCACTTGGGAGGCCTGAAGTTGACGTTACCCGGGAGAAGAAAGCTGACAACAGGAGTAGACGACCTTTACCTCAAGACCGTAGAGTGCCAGAGGAGTATGATTTTGGTTTCAAAGAGCCAGAAAGAGTGACTTATGGCCGAACCACTCTTCGCGATGCAATAAACTACATAGCTGCACATCAAGCAAATCCTAATGAAGTAACAGCTTCGAAAATAGCTCTAGAGTATAAAATGAAAGAGGAGGATGTTGGACATATACTAAAATATTTCAAGACTTATGAAGTATATATACCGGAGACTAAGAAAACGCCAGCTATCTTTGCAGGACCAGCCCAAATGAGGAAACAACTTTATAAACTTGAGACAAAAGAATTGGAAGCTGAAAAAGAACAGGAACATGCTACAGATGCTAACACAAACACAAAAATAAAGGATGCAGCTTAGTTACTATTCTGTTATCATGTATGGTTTAGTTAAATAAATATTACCTCAATATTTCAGTTTTAGATGAGTTAGTTTCTGGGTTAGAATATATATTAAAATGAAGTGTTTTTTATATGTACTTATGTACATCAACAGCTTCGATATTTAATTTGAATTTACTTTTGCAACCAGATAATATAGTAATTATTATCTTCAATGATTTGCAAGACGCTTGTAGATGTTACTAAATTTACAAATTGTATCCACTAAGTTATGCTGGGGTCTTACATCTATAAAGTTAATGGAATTTTTGTTTAAAATGTTATGGTGCTGCAGATCAACTATTTATTATGTCATCAAATTATACTCAACCTGGTACATAATCTTAAAATATTATAGGATAATAGATATTGCTAATAATTTCCAGGCCAATGTGATTTAGTAGTTAGAAAAAATAAATAAATTGTTTTGTTTTCAATTATCATTTTATTTTGAGAACTTACTACCTATATTTTTACTAAAATCTCAGGTATTTTGTTGGATTCTGAGGTTTTAGACGGAAGTGCCTACTATCAGCACCTTACCTACTTACGGTTTGAAGGAATATGGGTGCTGGCGTTATAACAGCCACATGAGACATTTCCATATTCTGGCCTCCTAACTAAGAAAACCATAACTCCAATAATATTTCTACAGTTGTAGTACCTATGCTAGGAGAACGATTGGAGTTACGGTTGTATTAGTTAGGAGGGTAGTATTGTCTTCGTGATGATAACACGTCCAAGATATGATATTACTTTTTACTTGCATAGCCATCAGTGACCACTCCACATGCTGGATACCACCACCTAGTTTGCCACGCATTGGATTCAAATCCAGGCTAATGCGTGGCAAACTAGGACTGTCTTATAGGTACGCCTCTGCCTAAACTTCCGGAATTACGGCCTTATTATTTTAAATTTTAAAGCAGTTGGTATGTGTCGCGACGGGTCTTTGGGCGCGGCTTCGTTAGGTGCCACTCGAGACGCGCCTGTACCCCGCCGCGCCCCTTCCGTGCGCTCCGACGAGCGACCGCTGGCCACACAGGGTGACTTGCTCAACAGCATCAAGGTAAAACATCGTCATCATCTTCAACAGTGTTTTTGGCTACAGGTTACCGATACTTTAAAAAACAAGATGGCTGACATTCGTGGGGTTAGGAGTATTTATAAACGTGTATTTGTCGATAGAAATGAGTATATAATATGCTTTTAAAGTATCGGTAACCGGTACCCAAACACACTGTTTATGCATTCAAGGCATTTTTCTCACCACCAACAAGGAAGTTACAGTTTTTGACTATTTTCTCGCTCAAGAAACGTACAAAAGATGTAACTCCTATGTCAATAAAAGATATGTTCGCTTTTCTCTGATTGTCGCCTCGGCGCTGAGATAGGTCCCACATGTGTGTCAGATTTTAGTCTTTGGGTAGCCAACGAACTAGTACACCTAACTTAAATTGGACGACAAAACTTGACTACAGATTACGGCTTGTTTCAAGCTAGCCTGAATACAATTTAGCCGTTCTATTTTTAAGCAGGAACGAGTCTTACGAAATAAAGATTTAAAAAAAATGCGCTAAATCTAACATTGCGTAAGAAGTCTTCTACAAATAGGTAACCACTAACATTTTTTTTTTCGGATTGGAAATCATCAGATGTCCCCAGGCGAAGTGGAAGGGAGTGTCAGACTTCTACTGATTAAAACCAATCCATGTTCCTTCTTTGCCCTTTGTGTTCCAGGGCCGCGGTATCTCTTTCGAACAGTCCCGCAGCCCTGGCAGGCATCGGCCCTTGCGGACACCCCTTCATTGTTGCTGACATATCTTTATCTTCAACCTACTTAGTTAGTAGTAATCTACGAGTTCAGGGCCTCCTTGCTATCAGCCAGTTACAAGCCTCCTTTTGTGCGGTCCTCATATTTTTTTATAAATTACAGTTACAAAGAAGAAGACTTGATAGTATGAATTCAGAAAAAACCGGCTTGTATTATGATAAAATCAGGTAAATGATGACAATAATATTACTATACCTAGTTGTGCGTAGCCAACCTTAAAAAGCCCCTAAAGTCAGAAATTGCAATTTGTATGAAAATTTTACATTTTCTGCTTAGGAAAAGTTTATTGCAATTACTGCCTTTGTTTGTTATCGGTATTAGAAACAGGATCGATTGACATCAATATTTTTTTTGCGTAAAATGGCAATTTTCTTGCTAACTGTACATTTTTATAAAAATCTTTGAATAGGGATCAAAATTTCACGGAACATAGATAATCTCTTCTTAACCATTTTCATGTAGCAACAACGGTAAAGGTAGTTCCCCTTACTGCCCCACTGAAAGTTTCCACCCTGTATTGGTAAACTAAGATCACGCCATAGCACCCAACTGTAAGCCATGTTATCATGGCCTCGCTTTGTATATGTTTCCCGTACAATGAGAGATTCGCGTAAACTGGTTTTGTGTAGCTTGATTAGTCATCGTGTGTACCGGGTAGCCATTAATATTATGTGGCCAATTCAATAGAAGTAACGATGACCCAATACCATTAGACAGTCTGTTGCTGGCCCTCCCACATACATAAAGCTTTCAGTAGTAAGCCAATGTAATCTAGAGAAGTGTTCATCCTATTGTAAATCTCATGCTGAGCACACGCGTATGAAAACTTCTTTTAATAAGTCTTGCACATTCATATTTGACTACCTTCTACATAAATATAAAAAAACAATGTGTCTGTTTACAAATAATCCTGTTTTTTGACAGTATGGCGCCCAATATCAAGAATGAGATCCCTAGGAATAATAATATTTTTTCGAAACCTATTCCAAGGTATTTAAAAGTTTTCTTTTTACTCGATTTCTTTTTACATCATTTATCATCAACCCCGAAAACCACTAAAATGACACCCACGACGAAAAAATAAAAAATAGTCGTCGGCGCCATTTTGTATTTTCATTTTGAAAATTAGATAGCTAGATAGCTTAGATATTTATCAAAATCGGTGCAGCCATTTACTAGTTATGGGGGATGAAAGTGGGTATGAAAAATAGAATATTTTCAAATTTACCCAAGTGGGGTATCAAATGAAAGGCATGATGTGTATAATACTATTAGACATGTTATATCAAAACCGGCTCAGCCATTTTATTGACTTTTCAAATGTTTATTCGCTTTTCTTTGTTGCGATGGGGGTTTTTTAAATTTTAAATTTAATTTTATGTTATCAGATGAAACTGTTTTGTGGTAAGGCAAAAAGTTTCAAATTAATTTATAGTTGAAAAATGTGTTGTGAAAAACATTACTGAACTTAAATGCCAGTGGGTCGGGCATGATAGTTGTGGAAGCCAAAAAGTATGTCTAGCACGTACACACGGCGGCACATGAAGCTGTGCATTTCCAGTTTAACTTGGCCTCGCTTTGTATAGATTTCCTATACAATAAGAGATCTGCATAAACTGGTTTTGTATAGCTTGATTGGCCGTCGGGCGTAACCTACCTACCAACCGGCAGGCACAACATGGGTGGGGTTAGATAGATAACCTGGTTTTGCTGTGAATTTCTGAGTTTTGTATGACAAGACTATCGCCTTAAGACGTTATTACCCACAGAGTAAAAATCATATTGACAGTTGTAGTGGAGAGTACTACTTATACTACATAGCTTGTTCGATAAATAAGCGTGTAATATTTGATAACGATGTGAATAAAATGATGTTTCGGATTGTTTCAGCTTAAATCAAGAAAGACAATCTCCCATTACTCGTAGTTTCTTCAGCCCAGCACGCCCGATGTCGCCGACCGGACGGCGGAACGTGCAAACGAATGTTTTATATTGAATCAAATTGTATAGTCATCATCATCAGCCTACAGCAGTCTACTGCTGCCATATCATTGTAGGCCTCTCAAATCAATATTCTCGGCAACTGTCACCCAGCTGCTATCCTGCGGAGATCGTCGCTCCACCTAGCCTGAGGGCGTCCTACCTTACGTTTGCCGATTCAAGGCCTTGGCTCAAGAACACGCTTACTCTAAAATCGAGGTGATATTATCGTTTAGAAATACGCGGCACGACGATAATATCGCCGCGATTCTCTCGTTCGTGGAGACGGTCCCTAAGCTTTACGAGCTACGAGCGTAAGTGGCGAGTGCGACGGCAATACGTTTATTCGCGAGCGACAGAAACAAGTTATGACAGTTCAGTGTACGAAATTCTTCTGCGACCGGACTTATCTAATATTCTGACCTTAAAAGAAAACAAGTCAGTTCCTAGGCCAGTATATGTCGCAATAACAACTGAACGATCGCTGTCACTCCATGGGACCATGGTCCGTATCGGACACCATACTAACGGACAGGACGCACTGATCGAACATCTTATAGGCTCTGTGGAATATGCGACGAGAAGACTAGACGAAGCTTCCCAAATGCTACAAATTGTATAGTGACTGTATAAAATTGTCCCGTGTGTGTTAATTAAAGTACACTTTTATATATTCAAGGTTTTTTTTTATTTATTTACACTATATTTACAATTATGTACAATTGGATTTCTAGTATTCATAATTTTTTCATTTACTTGTAATAGTGTCAAAAGTTCTTAGCATATAACCGGACAGAAAGGAATTTTATGACATTAAGGCCCATTTGCACCACAAACCATATAAATACGTTAAATAGATAAAAGCGCAAATTAAATAGAACGTTCGGTTTGGTCAATCGTTTGAAGATGGCAGAGACAGAATGACGATTTAAATATGTTTAGGGCGGTTTCAGATTAGCGTATTTTTCTGCCCGTATAAGTTCGTATCGGCTTACATCATCATTCTCTTGCCCTTATCCCAATTCATTTGGGGTCGGCGCAGCATGTCTTCTTCTTCCATACTTCTCAATTACTCGTCATCTCATCAGACACCTCCTTTCTTGCCATATCATTCTTTACACAGTCCATCCATCGTTTCTTTGGTCTTTCTCTACTCATATACCCATCCACATTCATACTCAAAACTTTCCTCACAACATTTTCCTCATTCCTCCGCATCACATGCCCATACCACGACAACCGATTACCACACAACTTTTCAGTCACCGGCGCCAATTTCAGACTTCCTCTTATATACTCATTTCTTATTTTATCCATTCGCGTAACACCACACATTCCCCTTAGCATTCTCATCTCCACCACATGCAAATGCCTTTCATTCATCCCTTTTGTGGCCCAACATTCTGATCCATACAAGACAGCAGGTCTAACCATTGTTTTATAAATCTTCCCCTTAAGTTTAAGGGGAATGCGGGAGTCGCAGATTGTTCCCGTGACCTGCCGCCATTTCATCCATCCCGTGTTAATTCTGTGCTTTACACTACGATCTATTTCGCCATCGCTTTGCACGAGTGAACCGAGATACCGAAAGTCGGAGCAGAAAGGAAGAAACGCGCCATCTAGCGCTATGGCTCCAGAACTGGAGAGACCGCCGAAATCGCAAAAACTAAAAAGTTCGTATCGGCTTACATGCGCGCTTATTCCAGCATGTTTGCTCGAACCGATGGGTTTAATAGTAAGTAGCAATATAATGTTAGTATCTGTCGAGGCCCGCGCTAAACGAGCTTATAAGCGCGTCAACGCTCGTACGGTTTGCGTGTGTGCCAAAAGGCGCTTAAACCGAGCTTATACGTGCCAAAAATACGCTTTTCTGAAACTGCCCTTAGCGTAAAAGTATTTAGTAAATGTGAACCTAAATGATAAACTATACGGATACAAACAGACCTTTGATTGAACAAGTTATTCAAAAGGGCTTCAAGCCACGATATTATCTTATACATAAACTCGTTACAAAACGAGCTAGAGGCACAACAAGTTTTAATGCAGCACTATACAGGTTGAATTTTTTCCAAATCCGAAACTGAGGAATAGAGAAAAATACTCAAAGGAGTCTCGAGCCCGATTTTGATCAAAACTAAAACTGCAGCATTAGATTTTTGAAAAATCAACATTCCTAGCCAGGATTCGAACACATTGATTTCGAAAAAAAAAACATAAGTACTGTATTCTTACACCAATCCATAGTGTCGCTAATAAGAATCAAGTTCTGGGATATAATGACATACGGAAGGAATAAGTTAATTTTTGATA
The DNA here is from genome assembly GCA_905163415.1 of Noctua fimbriata. Classification (NCBI taxonomy): domain Eukaryota; kingdom Metazoa; phylum Arthropoda; class Insecta; order Lepidoptera; family Noctuidae; genus Noctua; species Noctua fimbriata. The sequence continues at coordinate 10,390,762 of LR990935.1, read as the reverse complement.
AAATATTTATCAGTATGCAAACAGTGAGTAGTAATCAACAAAACGTCGAACAAAATTACTATTGATGCCAACTCACTAGTAAGTTCTAATTTCAATTTTTTACGATACTTTTTTCTTTTTTTGTGGCCTTTAACCACAAAGTGGTAATAAAATTGAAATTATAACATAATGTTGTGAAGATTGACTGCCCTGCGGGTGTCGTCAATCAAAGACATTAATCTATACTTATAAAATTCATAGTCCGGACTGACTGAATGATATATCAACGCACAGCCCAAACCGCTGGTCCTAGAGATATGAAATTTGGATGGTGTACTCTTTGTGAAAAGTAGGTTTCCTTTAAGAAAGGGTTTTTCGAAATTCCTAAGAGGGTGAAATGGAGTGTTGAATTTTCTGTGAAACTATTCTATTCTAACTATTCTCGGAGTCGATTGACTTGAAAATTTGTGTACATACTCTTTAGTTAAAAAGCATCAAACCCCAATTTAAAATTCAATGTCCAGGTTTTTCGAAATTCCTAAGAGGGTGAAATGGAGTGTTGAATTTTCTGTGAAACTATTCTATTCTAACTATTCTCGGAGTCGATTGACTTGAAAATTTGTGTACATACTCTTTAGTTAAAAAGCATCAAATCCCAATTTAAAATTCAATGTCCAGGTTTTTCGAAATTCCTAAGAGGGTGAAATGTGGGGGTTGAAATTTCTGTGAAACTTAATATTTTCTGGGTCGATTGGCTGGACTACTCCATGTAAACCTATGTAAGTATTATACACACATAGATTACTTAATTATTTTCCCAGAAGTAAGATCCCGTGGGCAATTCCCAAACTATGCGAGCGAAGCCGCGGGCATAAGCTAGTTTAAAATATGATAAAACAGAAAATTCAAGATTATTCGTACATTTGACGTATGTCATTACTTTCCGGAATTTGATCCTAATTAGCGACACTATCGAATGGTGTAATAATAGTGTTTTTTTTATTCTAATGATGCAGTTTTAGTTTTCATCAAAATCGGGCTCGAGACTTCTTAAGAGTATTTTTCGCTATTCTTTATAGTTTCGGATATGGCCATCCACGCCCACATGAAAAATTCACCCTGTATAGTTGTACATGGATCGCTTGGCGCGGGGCCATAATCGGAACTAAAGCCCCCATTTTATTTTCCCACAGACAATTTTACAAATATCAACCGACAGCGCAATCCTGACACTATCATTCATGCGCCAAAAGATCCTTGCAGCACTGTAGTCTTGGAGACTATACGATTAATAGTTAAGTACTAAACACTGTGTAAACTAAGAGAGGCCTGGGTCGGGGGGCGGCGGCGCCATGCAGTTCCCGTCGGGGTATCGCTTCTTGAAGGCGCCGATCAGGTCTGGGTCCACGAGTCGGACGCCGTCCACTTGGTTGCCTAGGGTTATCCTGAAACAAAGAGTTGTTATGGTTCAATTACACTTGGTCATTCGCCCGAAGTCGATTGACTATGGAATTCGGGCGAACGACCAAGTGTAAATGTGGGGTCGAGTATGCCCGTCTTCGGACAATCTCGTTCGGTTTCATCGTTTCATGTGCCACATTCAGATACCCAACGCCAATTGTTCTTTCACTTCGGCGGGTACTCGTCTTTATTTCAAATTAGCTCGTATTCCGTTACGATGTCCAAATGCGTCGGGTCCGAATTCGAGTAGTCATTCGAAACCCCGAATAAGGGCCATTAGGTTAGGTAAAAAGGCAGGTAGAGGATTTAGGTAACAATATATTGTTGAAGGAGGGTGAAGAAACTTCTGGCAAGCAGCTAGGAACACGTTACAATTGGGAGAAGCCCGCCATGCTATTCCGAAACACTGCAGTTTCTGATAAGAAAACAAAAGAAAGAATAACAATTGAATAATGTGAATCTTAAATCAATTGGCTTTTGAATAATTCTATTTGACTGCATAATAATGAATATTCTGGACATAATTTAATCTATTTTGACTATAATATGCTTATACTATAATATCTTGACATCAATTATTATTTATTTGTTTTGTATTTTTGTAATGAAATTTAGAATGACTATTATGTAAAATGCAAATAAATGTAATTTTTTATACCTACAAAATTAGTACGCCGTTATTGGCAAAACATGGACGCACACAACATCTATTAATTCAATACCTTGCATGTCTGATTAGTCAGTTTATGTAAACGCATGTTTGACAAATAAAGTATATTTATGTTTTTTTTAAAGGTAAGATCATCATTGCTGATATAGTGCTCAACAAGTTGCAGAGAAACGTTCAAATCTTTGAGAGCAGAGCGTTGGCCCAGTGGTGACGGTCCCGACTTACGAGCTGTAAGTCGTGGGTTCGAACCCAGGCAGGCACATTACTTTGTGTAATTTATTTCATCATCACTGTTCTCAAAACGGTGAAGGAAAACATCGTGAGGAAACCGGCATGTCCTAGAACCAAAAATTCGAAGACATGTGACATCTACCAACCCGCACTGTGCCCGCGTGGTGGATTATAGCCCATTTCCTCTCATAGAGAGGAGGCCTGTGTCCCCAGCAGTGGGAGTATTATAGGCTGACTATGCTATGCTATGTTTAAATCTTTTGGAACTTGCTACAGAATTCATCAGAAAAGAACAGCAGGGAAAGACCATACTTACCAATTCGGTTGAACATTGTGTGGTCTTCCAAACAATTCTATTTTTCTTGTGCCAGGACTGAGTCTCTCTGCAAATGTAAAAAAGTATTGTAATCAAAATTGCTAGGCTTTCAAATTTTCAATAGAAAACAATATTTCGTTTGCACCATTGAGAATGGTGCAGATGAGACCATACTATTAATGCAGTTTCACTTGCACCATTAATGGTGCAAACGAAACTAATTAGTCTTCTCTGCACCATTGATGGTGCAGGTCAATGGAGCAGACGGTACAATGGGAAAAAATAAAGGGAAAAATTGCAGAAAGTTAACTTCAGTGTAACGTTTTACAAAAAAACGGCCGCTTTGCGTCATAAAGCACTAATTAATAGGTTTTGCGTCCACACTTGCGTAAGCGCAACGCGCCTCGAATGGCTATGACTCGTCCTATTCGAAGCGCGCGAGCATCTCGCTAACATGTCCAAAGGTGTCCATACTGTTACTAGGATGTACGCGAAACGCACAGTTCGTGCACGTGCGCAAGTGTAGACCCGCCTTTACACAAATTCAATTGCTCTGTTTCTGTCAACCGTGGGAATTGACAGCGACAGGATCATAATATTTAAAATATATTGAGCGTAAAACGTTAATTATAATTTAGTCATTTGTAGTACAAGTGGGTCTATGCAAGCTTCCTCACCAATAATGCCATAGATCTCATCAGGTTTGTGCGAGGTGGCGCGCACCTCAGCCACGATGACGTCACAGTCCAGGCCACGGTTCAGGTTCTCTGGACTTCCCTTCATACCAACCTGGAGAAAATGAAATTGTATTTTAAAAACATAAACTCACGCATTTTTTCCCAAAGAGGCATGTCGAAAATACCATAGTTATGATAGTTTGTCTGCTAAAAGCAAAACCACTATGGTGAGAATTTCGGTCGCGCTCAGCAGGGTGCAATCTGTCTTACCAAGGGGTACCGTGTAACTGAATTTTGGGAAGCCTATGACCAGTAGTGAATTGCTGCAGAGTGTAGTGGGCCTAGTCAGTCACTCAACCTTCTCGATGGGGCTATTTTTTTTCGGATAGAAAATCATCATGACCCCCCCCCCCCGCTGTGGGTGGAGCGGAAGGGACTTGTACTTCGTGGCCCTTTGAGTTCCAGGGCCGCGGTGGCTCTTTTGAACAGTCCTAAGTAAACTTCAATTTGTATGGCTGTCATTTGAAGATCTTTGACAGTCGTTACAGGTAGTCAGTGGCCCGAAAGTCTGACATCCAGTCTTACTACGAGGTATCGTATTCAATCGTATCATCTAGGCAGGGGCTTTATGTAAAATACTGGTATTCAACTGCATCCGGTAAGACGGGATGCCGACCCCAACATAGGAAATTGGGAATAGGCTAGGCAGATGATGATGATGGCTTGTGTTCTCCATCTTTGTGTTACCAGACGGAGCTAGTTCAGTACAAATTATGTGCTACCGCGATAACTTACCAAGCAATGTTCTTTCCCGTGGTTGAGCCAGTGCCCCGTGCGCCCGGTGCGTATGATGCGTTGCAGCTGGTTGGTCTTCACCCAGATCAGTTCGTCCACTCGCTCGTAGCCCCATAGCTTGAGGCACTCGCGGCCCAACTCCATTGCTCTGGGGATTACATAGTCAAATGAAACTGAACGCGATCGCAGCATCTAACCCGCGTTCAAGAGCTGTCTGTTTGAAGAAAGAAGGTGAAAATGACAGCAATTTTATAAGTGAAAGGTACAGCAAATAGCCCCCTATAATATGAAGTTTTAGATTCCTAATCTTTGGAAGAAGTGGTGCAACAAACTCTAAAGCAAAACGTCTCGGTGAGTATACAGGTGTAAGGGACAGCCCTCCACAAACTAACAGGGTGCATTCAGCTCCTTATTTTGAATCATATTCCACCGGAATTTTTCTCCGGTTTTACTATTCCTTTATTTCAATGTAAAATTACATTCCCTGTACGCAGCACTCCATTTATGTAAATAATTTATTATTATTATCAGCCATTTGTGTCCCACTGCAGGTCAAAGGCCTCCCTTCCCTCTTTCCACTTATCCCTATCCAGTGCTGTTGTTTGCCAATCTTTTTGAAAAGAGTCGAATTCGTCCCGCAATCTCCTTCTGGGCCTGCCGCGTTGCCGTTTGCTGCTGTTTGGGACCCATTATGTTATTACTTTAGCCCTTAGCTCCTTCGGCATGCGACAGATATGGCCAGCCTAGTTCCATTTAAGCTTGGCAGCCTTGTGTCCTACATCGGCAATTTGAGTTTTGGAATACAGCTAAAATAAAAAATCCAAGAATGGATGTTGAAATAATTAACGAACGACGCGTAAAATCAGCTGTTCACTTCCTGCCTAGCTACAGAGTTCATCGAACTCGTCGTCGCGCTTGCCGTTCGCTACGTGCGTTTTGCCACGGTAACGATACATTGCGTATGAGGAAATAAAACAAATCAAATTTATTGGATTCCTATAACATTCCTGAAATAATTTCTTGTACCGGTCATCTTAGTGTCACCCATCTGTTTGTGGAGGGCTGTCCCTTACACCCTGTATGTCACAAAATAATGAAAAGGAAATATCCACCTGAATTGGCAACTACAAAGCACATAAATATTAATTACAAGGTCCATGTGATTGTCTCACGGTTACCATTCTTCGGGATTCGTTTGGACGTACTTCAGGTCTTGGAATTACTCAAACAAGATAGTGTCCCTAAAGGGGGTGTTGTACCTGCCAGTGACCCAGAGGAAGATGAGCCCGCTGTCCTGTAGCTGCGGCACGCCGAGACATCTCATCTCGTCGTCTGACATGGTGCCGTAGGGGAGCTCCATGTGTATGTCCCACGGTGGATCCGCCATTATTACTGCGAACTTGCCTGAGAAGAATAAGTTCAGATGTTATGGTCCATCAATAGGAACTAAAGTTGCGTGACCTACATAATTTATTCGAAATTGGCTGTTTCTGAGCGTTTATATTGGACGACGGCCATGTATTGATTGTATGATGCCAGTAACTGGATCGATGCGTTTCAGAAGCAGTTCATCATCATCAGCCTACAGCAGTCCACTGCTGGACGTAGGCCTCCTCAATCGCACGCCACTCAACTCTTCATTTGCTACCAGCCACCCCGCGAAGATCGTCGCTCCACCGAGCCTGATGGTCGTCCCACCTTACGTTCGCGGTCTCCACTCAAGAATACGTCTACCCCAATGGTCATCGGTTCTACGGCTAATATGACACTTCAGCTTACTTATTCTGTGAGCTACGTCGACAACTCTGGTTCTCTGTCGGATCATCAAAAAGAAAGAAGAGAAGCAAGAAGAGGAGAAGCAGTTACTGAATTGAAAATATACAACATTAGTTTTAGTATATGCGAAACCTGATACACGTGTCTAGTATTTTTATGTAAAGAATCTATGTACAAAATTTCAAAACTGTATCATGAAAAATCACAAAGTTATAAGCTTGTTCTGTTACCTAGTTGTCCGCACAAATACGCGGTCACCACGCAGCGCGCGCCTCCAGCTTCGTCTTGAGCTCATTGATAATAATAATTTGGCAGTAGGTACCTAAATTATTGCGATAGGTACTCAAAGTCACTCGGTATCCAACTTTTAACTTTTTAAATATTTTTTGGGAAAAAATGGTTTAAAAAATATTGGCATCGATTCAGTTACTTATTCTGAACAAACTATATTCAGGTTTCGCATATACTAAAGATAATGTTGTATATTGGTGCAACATCGAAGAAGTGGAAATGGATCCCAGCACAGGAATGAAATACTTACATTGTTTAACTAGTCTGAGATTGTGAATGCTCACTGAATGGATAGATAAGTTTGTCATACTGATACTGACCTAAGAACGTCATGTCCAGATATCTGAGGTCGCACTGTATCCACTGCGGCGGCGTTAGAGTTAGCACACCATCCGGTTTGGCCGCTGCACTCGTTCCTGATGATATAAAAGGAAAAATAAAACTACGTATTTCAATGCCATTCACGAGTACGTTTTTTCTTCCTCTTGGTTGAGTTCATTTAAACTCACTTACACAAACAGCCAGACCCGGAACAACTACCTGCTGTAGGATATAAAAATATTTGTTCCGTGCTAGTATCGAACCCGCGACACGCAGCGCAGCAGCCAATCCCTCCGCCACTGCGCCACCCGTGTCGTCAACGTCAGTTCAAACAACGAATCAGTAAGAACTGAAAGTGAAGAAGTAAAAGTTCAGACATAGTCGCATGCGCAGCCTGCAACGTTTTCACGGCTGGAACACATGCCAGCGCAGGCCCAGTGGATGTCACATATCTTCCTACTTTTGGTTCCAGGATCTGCCGGTTTCCTGGAGGAGCCCGTGGCTAAATAATAACAGCCGCTCGGGCCGATCTTTAGGTTAAGCCGTGCTTGCCTAGGTTGGTCTGTGGATGGGTGACTGCCCATTACATACCGAGTTTCCTCCGTGCCTCGGAAAGCACGTTAAGCCGTTGGTCCCGGCTGTCATTTGTAGATCTTTGACAGTCGTTAGGTAGTCAGAGGCCCAAAAAGTCTGCCAACCAGTCTTACCAAGGGGTATCGTATTACCCAGTACTAACTGGGTTGTGGAGGTCAGACAGGCAGTCGCTCCATGTAAAATACTGGTATTCAGCTGCATCCGGTTAGACTGGAAGCCAACCCCAATATAGTTGGGAAAAGCCTAGGCAGATGATGATGATGATCTGCCGGTTTCCTCATGATGTTTTCTGTCCTTCAGAGCACTGGTGCTAAAAGTGTGATAGTTCTTGTTTCTATTACAGTAACGAGATGAAGTCAAATTTTCTGTACATAGTAAAAACCTCCCTACGGTTACGATAATAAGGCTCTATTCCAATAAACTTAGCTTACCATTATGTGCTCCCTTGGTAACAGTGTCAGCCAGTTTTGGTGCGTTCGCATTCGGGTCTGAGTTGTCCACTTCGTAATGCACATATCTGAAAAAGTAAATTCTTATAAATTTCGTAATCAAACTCTGAAAATAGGTTTAATTACTCAATGTTGTATGCTCTGTGCTTACTGTTCTTTTTGGGACTGGTCATCTCTTAGCTGCCACGGTTTATTCTAATTGTTTTATTTTTTCATAGTTGTTTTTATCTTTTACTCTGGACGCTCTTAATGTCTTTCTACATCGTTCTCACATATATGTATAATCTCAACATGAACGATGTAACTAAGATTTTGTAAGAATATTTTGATTTAAAAGAGTGTCCATGGAGTTTCTTGCCCATTCTTCTCCATAGAGATCTACGCTTTGGAAAGGGCAACTACAGTACTTTCTCAAGTTATTATGCCTTGTGGCTGTGACTGTAGCTTCGCTTTTTTTTGTTTTATTTGACATTCAAAAGTGTCTGTGATAGTCTAATTGAAATAAATGCAAATGATGATTTCCACCAAACGGCTCGCATCACATCGGATCGGAACGGATTTAACGATCTTTAAACGATATTAAATAGTGCACACAGTATTTAATTACTATATTCCCAAGGCGCGCACAGTAGCTTGACCGCGGGCGTGTTCCGCGACACGCGATTGTAGCGCTAAGTATGATGCGACGCGCGTTCGGCTCCGTTCGCTAGTCGTCGTATCCGATCGGATCCTTTCGGCTGATTATTACACTTTACGTTCGCAAGCGTCGATAAGGAGCCGATCGTATGCGTCGATATCCTGCCGGACGCGATCGGCTATCGCCGCATCCTTTCCGATCCAATGCGATGCGAGCCGTTTGGTGGAAATCATCCTAAGTCGTACTAGTGGGCTGCCTATGTTTGTCGAAGAATTGACGGCCGATGGACCAAACGAGTACTGGAGTGGAGATCGCGTCTCGCGTGTCGGCTAACGTAGTGAGGGTGTATCTTAAAGAAGTGGCCGGCTCTGGCAGGCGGAGGACAACGTGTTGTGGCCTACACCGCGCTTGGGAGAAGCCTATATCCAATAGTAGTCTAAGATAAGCTGAGTGGATTGATCCATGCTATTTTTGAAATGCAGCTGCTTGCAGGAGTATGATTAGTCGGCAGATGTCTACTTGTACCCACAACGTAGAGTGCCTAGTTCCCGAAGGGAAGCCGGCAGGAATCGGCTTCTTAGGTGCCTTCAGGACTGTAAGTAGTACTTACTTGCAGCTGTCCATATGGAAGCAGGTGTTGAGGAAAGAGCAGTCGCCAAGCGACTCGTCGGTGTGGCTCTGTATGATCTTCTTGAAGTGCAGCTTCTTGCAGGCGTAGGATTGGTCGCCGCCCTCCTCGGTCTTGCTTGTCGTGAAGGCTCGCATGCATTCCGCGCGAGTGCCGTGGGGACAGAACTCCATTACTTGGGCGCCTGGACGAAAGATATAAAGATAACATGACCAGTGATATAGAAAGACAAAATATTATAGAATAGCAGACTAACTGATTATGTAAGTCATTGGAAAACCTAAGTCATATTGGTGTTACTGCTTTTAAAAGCCATATAGTGTTGCAGACTATGTGCAGAAAGATGACCGTCTAAGAGTAGCCACGCACTTGATACGGTCACGGTCACAACCACGACCCGGCTGCTCGCATGGAGGCCAAACCTGAATTAAGGGAGGCTCCAGATGCGCCCGGTCATACTCGTGGTTGAGGCCGCATCCATTGCAAAATGCGCCTTGAGAGGCTATCTTTAAGTACTAATGTTATTGAAAACACAAACCTCCTTGACTTTTGAACTTGTCAGCCAGCGACTTCTCCTTGGCGGTGGGCTTGCTGAGCAGATCCATGATCTCCTCACCAACTCTCTTCACTGCCTTCTCTCTACTCGAAGGCATTGCCAGTAACGACTGCAATGGATAGGAATATTTTGAAAAAGAAGAAATATTTGATTATTGGGCAAGATCTGCCCCCGTAGCATGACCACCGTAGACTAGGATTTCTTTTACGGATGAATCGACAAAATGACAGATTGTGTCGACAAAATGACAGATTTCTTTGCACTATCTGTCATTTTGTCGATTCTTCCGTCAAAGAAATCCTTGTCTACGGTGGTCATGCTATGAGGGCCTTTCTAATTATTTTATATTTACTACTTTTTTTTACTTATTTTGTATTTTCGGCTTAGGGAGAGACCACACTCATCGACGAGGAATCGGCTTTAACCGATTACTTATTACTATGACCACATTTTTGTAGGCTTTTGTTATTCGGCGCGTTCTCGAGTTGCATCGAGTAGTGTCGTCCGGACCGAAACAAGACAAACGACGTCTTTTTCGCTCTTAATGCAAAAAGCTCTTGCCAACCGGCCTATTCCACGTCGATGAATGTGGTCTCAAAGACCAAGTCTGTGCACAATATACAATAACAAAAAGTGTTGCCAGTAAAGTTACATAACAAAGGTTTGCCACAAAACTACTCTTATAATGTGATTATTTAGTTTTTTTGTCTTATAGTATGATTACTCATCATCTGTCTAGCCTTTTTCCAACTATGTTGGGGTCGGCTTCCAATCTAACCGGATGCAGCTGCAAACCAGTATTTTACATGGAGCAACTGCTTATCTGACCTCCACAACTTAGTACTGGGTAATACGATACCCCTTGGTAAGACTGGTTGTCAGACTTTTTGGGCCCCTGACTACCTAACGACTGTCAAAGATCTACAAATGAAACCTGGGTCCAACGGTTTAACGTGCTTTCCGAGGCACGGAGGAAACTCGGTATGTTGTTTGATGGGTGGTCACCCATCCACAGACCAACCTAGGCAAGCACGGCTTAACCTAAAGATCGACCTGAGCGGCTGTTATTATGTAGCCACGAGCTCCTCCAGTATGATACCTATATAATGTATATTGACTAAATATAAAGAGTGTAAATAGACCTTTAACATAGCCGAAAGGCACTTGTTTTCCCCGTTTTTGCGATCATTTTTTTGTTCTAGACCATACCTGGGAACCTTCTAGTTACGGAGATATAGGGTCAAAGTTCCAACTTTTTTACAAGTTTTTTTTAAATTACTGTTTTTAATGAAAGTTTTTTACTTTACACACCTCCATGACGCCCGTACTATCCAGCACAATGCTTTGAGTGCTTTCCATCGAGTCCTACCGTAAATCGTGATTTTCACCCAAAAAAAAAGTCCATTCCCAGCAATAATTTTTACGTAAAGTTACTTAGTTTGATGTACAGAATGCTTGGTTGACGGCTATGTGAAGGGTCTGTTTACACCCCGTATACCTACCATTAAATCCGTGTCGTTTTTAGCAGTTTTCTTCTCATCTGCAGCAGTTTTAGATACTTTAGGATTTGCAGCTTCTTCTGTTTTGCTGTCACCTGCAAAGTGAAAGTTAAAATATCTCTTGGTCTCTATAAGTTATTTTTTAAATTAATTCAGTAAAATTCACCATAACTTTATTATTTCAAGATATCAGGGAGCTAGACGCCCTGTATAGCTCCATCTCTTTCCCACACTGATTAGGGGTAAACAACAGGCTAGCCCGCAAAATTCAAATTTTATGTTTTTTTGCAATTTGCAGGTCGTACCAAAACAATTTTGGCTTTACTAAATGATAATCATTAAAAGTACGGTCGAAAATCGTATTTTAATCATCAAACAGCCTGACACTGACCTGCAAATAGGAAAAAACCTAAGTAAATTTGGATTTATTAGCTTTTTTTCTTTCTCCTTTCTTTAAGTAATACTGTTATAAGAGGTGGCAGTGCAGTCCCTGAACTCTTTTGTTAGGTTGCTAATGATATTCCCTTTTCTTTAGCCTATACTGTCCTACTGCTGGGCAAAGGGCTCTTGTTACCTCATCATACCATCACCTCTTTCTGGACCGGCCTCGGAAGCACCGACCATCTGTAGGCACCCATTGTGTGGAGACTTTGCCCAGCGGTCATTGTGCATGCGGCTTGATATTCTTTAGTGTACTAAATATTTTCCTGCTGATTTTTTTCATTCATATTACATTCTAAATGTTCCTTCTGAACAGATAGGGATTTTAAGTAAGACCTGCACAAACCTTTTCTCTTGCTACCAGAAGTCTGTTCCTCCATGAGTGCTGCTAACACGGCGGCCAGTCTCACAGACTCGGCACTCACAACCTCTATGCTTGCATCCGTTGTGCTTTCAGTTCGTTCTGTTATGCTGAAAGAAATAAAAAGGAGGTGCAATAAAATAACTACCAATTAGTATTTTACTATCCTATATATATATTTTATATATCCTGAGGGTCCTGGCAGGGGCGCCCTGGTACACTCGCAACTCAGAAATCCATGAGCACTTAGAAATTCCAACGATCCTAGAAGAAGCGAAGCGCTACCTAGAGAATTACAAAGATAGATTAACCATCCATCCAAATCCCCTTTCACATTCACTATTGATGCCAATTTGCACTAAGAGACTCAAGAAAGCTGATATTGTGCTGCCTGATTAAGTAGAATTAGGACACTGGTCCTGATTCTATAAAAAAAAAGTGATGAATCTTTCCACACATCTGATCATAGTCAAGTATGACTGATAGCAGATGAGAACAGAAAAAAAAAAAAAAAAAGAAAATAGTATTTTGTTGATAAGAAGCTCAAATTCCACTAAAAAGTTCATAATATAGTTGCAATCTCATCTCAGCAAATTTTCAACATACTTTTTTTCAAATATATGTAGGTACTTATATAAAAAAACTGAGGTTAGAATACAAATTTTCTTAAATCAAGGAAATCTTGAGCAGCAACTGTTTTCCAAGAAATTACAAGAAAATTGGTCCAATGAGATTAGTCCAAGTTGATTCAAATTTTATTTTACAATCAGATATTTGAGGTGATTATACTTTTTTAAGTTAACCAAAACTGTAGAAAATAACTTCTTGTATTTGTCTAGATTTAAGAAAGACTGTAAACGTTATACCTTATATTTTTGACAAAATTTTTATTATTATACCAATTAGATTCATCATAGATAATACAATATCCTTTTGGGCTTTGCCGCAGTCAGATAAAAAGTTTACCTTATTAGTTTCTGTGTGGCAAATTTCTGCAGTAAGCTGGCAACTATTCCCGCATCAACATCCCCGAGGCCAGGCAGTAATGCACTAGCAGTGGAAGGCAACTGCAGCTGCATGTCTGACAGCACTTGCAGGAGGCGCACCTCTAGTGAGGTGGATGGTACCAGCAGTTTGGGTTTCTCTTGCATTCCTAGAATCACTTTTCTTGGTTAATTATGCTTGCCCTTGTTCCATGTTACTTGGGGTCAGTGCAACAACAATGTATTTTCTTCCCTCCCCTGTGAACCATGTTAGCTGATGTGTTTCAAAAAGCTTCGAAATATTTAGTCTGTCCAATCAGATCTTAAAGAAGTAGTCGTGTGTTTAATAGTAATTGTATTTTTGTTTAGAAGTAAGTAAATACTTACAACTGTTCTATTCTTTTAACCATTTTCTAACTAATTAAAAACAAGTTGCACTGATTATTTAAGTACCTTCATGCTTCAGTGTAGACGGGCTGGCCACTGAGCGTTCCTTCCCGCCACCGGGCGAACCTTCGGATTTCTCGCCAACCAAATTAGAACTCAAGATATTCTGCCGTTCTTTTTTACGTTTCTCTAGCTTCTCGCGCAGGCTGTTTCTTTTGCTTTTAACAGCTTGGATCTCTTCCCAAGCGTCCGACATGTTTTTTATTTTGTTACGAATACCATCAGAAACTGTTAGTGTTACCGGTGTTACGAGATTGCCGCTTTCAAGGGCAATTAAGACAAGTTGAGGGGATTATAATCAAATTCTGTGAAACGAAATAAACTACATTTATGTGATTATCATTCCCAAAGGCCCATTGTAGTAATTACTGGAAGTAACTTATGAAATTCTTAAATATTCAGATACTGGAGGACGCTACACGAATTCACGCTTCGCTTCGCAACAAAATAATTGTTTTTGAATTTGACGTTTGACATACATTGACATTTGACAGCAATGACAATTTTTTATAGGAGCAAAGAGTATTAAAAAAAAACTAAACTTAAACTCGAAAGGAGTCCAATTTTTCATCAGCTTTTTTTTTAGGCAACAAGGCTTTCGATTTCTATAGCAATGCCAGCTTTAAGGTTTGTCCAAAGTTTGAGCAAACTATAGCTTAGTTTGCTCAAACTTTGGACAAACCTTAAAGTAATAAGTAATCGTGTAAAAAAAATTAAATTATTTAGGTAAAATAAAGGTAATACATGACTTTTCTTGAAACTAGCTGAGTGAGATAAAAGTTTCAACCGCGTTTGAACTATTGAAACTGTCTGGAATGCATTTTTTAAAATTAATTTATGACAACGAATGTGACATTCCGTTTTGGTGCATTGAATCCTAATCTATTGAAAGAACGAAAATTACACAAACTTAGAAAGGCTACAAGCAAAAATGCCGTTCGCACCTGAATTACGAACTCATGCTCAAAAAGTGTGTACCCTTTATAAGAAGGCTATGAGAAATGTCGAAGCATATTACGTAGCCAGGTAAGCATAATTTTGGTATTGAGATGACATGAATCTCGATTTCACGTGAATGATGAATAATTGTGAACTAACCATTCACTTCTTTTTAGACAACTTGTACGATATCATCAAGTTATTTTGAGGAGCGAATTTGACAAACATAAGTGCGTTACAGATCCAAAAGAGCAACGTCGTTTACTGTGGACGGGAGAACACGAACTTTTCTTAAAAGCGACTCCTTTGCCTCCGTGTAAATGTAAGTAAATCTTGATAAACACGGGAACTTGTATTCCAATTCTAATAAAAAAAAATAAACTAACAGTAATATTTATGTTCACAATCTGCTTTTTTCTAGTTGCTCATTCTATTGGTGAAGCGGGTGGTACAGCGTTTGAACGTGTCGTTACGCCTCCAGACTGGGTGCTTGATTTTTGGCATCCTTTGGAAAAAGCTCACTTTCCGGAATACTTTAAAAAGCGTGAAGCTCGCAAATGTGAATACATACAAAAATGGCATAAAGGTGAACTGTATTAGATATTCTCTGGGTGATGATATGAGTTTGTATTCTTTTTTGCGGCTTTCTGAATTTTGTTTGAATAGATTATAATATTATTTCATTTGAGCGCAAGTTATTTGATTTAAGGGTTTCGATTAGCTGCACGAAACTTTGCAGCACTTTAAAAAAAACTGGCTACGATTAAACAAATGCCTCAGTGTGGCCAGAGTTTTACGTTTTGTTCATTCTATTGGAATCAGCACGAATAGGTAAAATGCTCGAACATGCGGTCATGCACATAAAATTGAATATCAGCCCCCGAAGCATGACCACCGTAGACAAGGATTTCTTTGACAGAAGAATCGAGAAAATGACAGATAGTGCAAAGAAATCTGTCATTGTGTCGACATAATCTGTCATCTGTCACACTCACAGTGCGTATTTTTTTTTTTAAAAACACAATAATATGGAGGAGCTCGTGGCTAAATAATAACAGCCGCTCGGGTCGATCTTTAGGTTAAGCCGTGCTTGCCTAGGTTGGTCTGTGGATGGGTGACCGCCCATTACATACCGAGTTTCCTCCGTGCCTCGGAAAGCACGTTAAGCCGTTGGTCCCGGGTGTCATCTGTAGATCTTTGACAGTCGTTAGGAAGTCAGTGGCCCAAAAAAGTCTGACAACCAGTCTTAACAGAGGGTATCGTATTACCCAGTACTAACTGGGTTGTGGGGGTCAGATAGGCAGTCGCTCCATGTAAAATACTGGTATTCAGCTGCATCCGGTTAGACTGGAAGCCGACCCCAATATAGTTGGGAAAAGGCTCGGCAGGTGATGATGATGAATAACATGGACTATATAACATAGACTAAACAAACAGGACTGAGTTCTGCGAAATTCATAACACACAAAAATGAACCTTAACAGTCACACGGTAGGTTTACTTTTGTTAAGCTATCATAACCGAGGCGAGAGAGATAGCCATAAGGGAGCCCTTTGTCCCTTTTACTCAATTGCCAACACATAAAAATGTTAAAGATGGTAGAAAATATTAAACCGGCAGTCACTTCACTCTACAAGTAAAATAAATTACGTGTATATGTTTTTAGCTTTAAGATAAATTTTAATTATCTTCTTTTATAGGTTTATAAGTACTTTTTTCAGTTTTTTGTGTTTTGTTTCAGTTTCCTGTAGTGTTATTTTCTTTCTACTTTGGAGGAGTTCAGAGTTCTTCAATTTTCTTTTCCTTGGATTGTTGCAAGAGAGACTCATTGAGGTTTGATCATAACTTTCATTCGCTGCGTTTTCAGTCTGTGTACAATTTTCAACTCTCCCAATCGATAGAGCAGTTTGAGTTCGTTTGTCTTCTTTGCGAGAACCTCCTGAAACGGTACTTGGTAAGCCAGGCTTACCTGGCAGCATCAATGATGGAAGGGCATTATTTTTTAAAAGTTTTCGATTTAATATTTGTCGGTATCAGCAGATATCCGGTTATCAGCCAAGTTAGTCTGTTTTCTAAATCATTTCGACAAATTAATTTCAGCCCTTCAAGGCATCAAAAAAAAAAAATAGATTTCCATTTATTTAACTCGATACTGCGTTCCGAAACTCAAATTGCCGATGTAGGTCACACGGCTGCCAAGCTTAAATGGAACTGGGCTGGCCATATCTGTCGCATGCCGGAGGAGCTATGGGCTAAAGAAATAACACAATGGGTCCCAAACAGCAGCAAACGGTGACGCGGCAGGCCCAGAAGGAGATGGCGGGACGAACTCGACTCATTTCAAAAAGATTGGCAAACAACAGCACTGGATAGGGATAAGTGGAAAGAGGGAAGGGAGGCCTTTGCCATGGAGTGGGACACAAATGGCTGATAATAATAAATAATTTATTTTGGTCGTCGAAGGTTACCTACTACAAAGTCTTACTTAAAAAGTAAATTATATTGTAAATCTTACTTTGTAGATACCCACCATCTATGCCAGTAGCTCTTGCCCACAGAACATAAATACTCTAGGGAGGTCTCGCCCTTGCGATAAAACGAAACGAAATATTAAATAAAATTGTCAATTTGACTTGACAATTGATGAATTGACATTGAACTGTCAGACAGACTGAATGAACCTGAAAAATAAAAGAAAACAGAGACCCTAACCACGGTAATCGCCTCGAGTTCGGTATACACTCGGTACGCAACAGTAGCGAAAGCGCCGCACTGACGAACGAACATTGTGACTCATTTACTGTTTACAAAACCGTAAACAGTAAGCATGCGATTTGTGAATATTTGATTGAAATATGTACAAGTATTTACTAAATATGGCAAAGAGTTATAATAGACTATATTGTGCTGTCTTTGGTTGCTTGAATTCTTCACTAAGGCATCCAGAGATAACATTTTTTAAATTACCTGGAAACTCTGAAAGGTAAGACTATAAAATAACTTATATTATGTACCTAACTACTAGTAGATACGTAATTTATTATTTTTTAACTAGCTTATCCCGCGGCTTCGCCCGCGTGGGGTCCGGGAATTGCCCACGGGATCTTATTTCTGGGATAATAAGTAATCTATGTATGTATAGTAAATACGTAGATTTACATGTACTTTCTTATAACTTGCAAATATTAGTTCATATTTGATATTAATTAAATTACATATGTGAAATATTGATACCTTGGTTTGAGATTGGACACCGGTGACAACAATCAAATGATTAATTAGGAATCTATTTATAGACAATACTTTTACATAATATTTAATAATAATGTCGCGTATCACGAGCCAACGCAAAAACATATTACAGACACGTCTTGGTCAGAAAAATCCTACTTACTTACTAATAGGTAAATACTCCCGTATTTACCTATTAGTAAGTACGTAGGATTTTTGCTCTACGCACGCCCCGCGAAACACTGCGCGCCATGCGCCCAGATGGGCGGACGGGCGGGATGGACGTAGACACGTGAGCTTCGAAGCACTATTTGACTCTGTTGGGGGATGATATTGAAAAACTGATACACTTGTCTCATAATTTTAATTGAAGAGTGTGTACGCCATTTCTCAAGTCAATCGACTCCGAGATAAAAAAGTTTCACAGAAAATTCAACACCCCATTTCACCCTCTTAGGGGTGGAATTTCAAAAACCCGTTCTTTGTGGATACCTACTCTTCACAAAGAATACATCCTCCAAATGTGATGTCCCTAGAACCAGCGGTTTGGGCTGTGCGTTGATATAACAGTCAAATTCAATGTCCTGACTCAGGACATTGAATTTTAAATTGGGGGATGATTTTGGAAAAACTGTGATACACGTATCTCATAATTTTAACTGAAGAGTATGTACACAAATTTTCAAGTCCATCGACTCCGAGAGTAAAAAGTTTTACAGCAAATTCAACACATTATTTCACCCTCTTAGGTGTGGAATTTCAAGAAACCGTTTCTTAGCAGATACCCACTCTTCATAAAGAATACACCCTCCAAATTTCATGTGTCTAGGACCAGCGGTTTGGGCTGTGCGTTGATATATCAGTCAGTCAGGACATTGAATTTTAAATTGGGGGATGATTTTGGAAAAACTGTGATACACTTATCTCATAATTTTAACTCAAGAGTATGTATACAAATTTTCAAGTCAATCGACTCCGAGAGTAAAAAGTGTCACAGAAAATGCAATACCCCAGTTCACCCTCTTAGGGGTGGAATTTCCAAAAATCCGTTCTTAGTGGATACCTACTCTTCACAAAGAAAACATACTCCAAATGTGATGTTTCTAGGACCAGCGGTTTGGGCTGTGCGTTGATATACTAGTCAGTTAATCAGTCAGAACTTTGAATTTTATAGGTATATACACGATTACTTTTAGGTCGTTCTGGAACCGAAAGCCATAAACTCGATCATCGAACTCGAAACGATTGGGACTATTTTTTGACAAGGATTTCTTTGACAGAAGAATCGACAAAATGACAGATAGTGCAAAGAAATCTGTCATTATGTCGACAATTTTGTATAATTTCATCAGAACATTGCCGAATAATTTAAGAATTTCTACTGGCAGCCCTGAATTTGACATACAGTGACCCATCCATAGACTACTATTTAAATACCAGCACTGAGCAGTGACCATGCTGAACATGAAATACTAAGATTATTTTTTGAAAAGATTTTTATATGCATAAGTAAAAGTGTTATTACAAAACTAGTTTGCCTAATATTTAGTGTAAAAACGTAAAGTTATGGCCGAAGAGTCGCCAAAAGAGGCTAAACAGCCGATTACAGAAGAGGAGAGAATTGCCCTGGCTCAGAAACTGGACAGAGAGCTGGACGAGTTTATTGATAGCTTAGAGAAGAAGAGATACACAGAAGGATGGCCCGAGGACAGATGGGAGGTAAAATTGTAAACGTTAGCTTCTTAATATCAACACTAGTACTAAATTCAGGCAGTCTGCACTTGTACCTTTTATGCTGCATTGAAAAAAAAACAAGCCTTCCACTGTTACACCAGATAGTGGCAAAGAAAAAGTATTTGATTTTGGAATATTTTTAGGGATTATAATCCCTAAAAATATTAAAGACAAATGAAAACAAACAATAATTTTACAGTGCGGAATAGCAGGCACTCAAAATAAATAGTAAACATGGTAAATATCCCGTTATCACTGTTAATGATGACTTAATAATTGTTTCTGAAATTCTTACTTGAAGTTTATTGCACAATAATGAGCAATATTGTATGTGTATGAAGAGGAAACACTCAACTTGGAAGTTTTTTGCCTAATATTATTTCAAGAACAATAAATTTAGAAATAAGCATACATTTTTATTATGGTTAATCAAAATAAATCACTATGTTTGCAGGAGGAAATGGATAAGCATCCATTCTTCATGAAGTCCACACCGGAAAATGGTGCCCTGTCCCCTCTGGCTGAAGGCCTGGCCAAGCTGAAGTATGATCCTGAAGAGAATACACCGGTGGAACTGGCCGGCAACTACAAAGAGGATGGAAACTTCAATTTCAAACATAAAAACTATAGGATGGCTATTTTAGGGTGAGTTAATTTATGTCACTTGGATAGTTATAACATGGTTTTGTGGTTATTAATTGAAGTTTGTCCACTAAAATTACACCATTTCAAATCCAGATGTTAAGTTATGGTTTCAACAAATTACAAAATTGTTCATTGAAGATTTTGTATCATTTGTCTAGGAAAAGGCAAGGCAGATAATGATTTGCCTTCCTTTTCACATTGCGAACAATACTGTTACCAGTTTGAGTGTCTTTCAGAATTACTATTTGAAATAACGAAAGTACGTGCCAAAATAATAATATCGCTTATATTTGTTTCCAGATACACTGAAGGCATCAAACAGAGATGTAATGACGCAGACATCAATGCAAGTCTATACAACAATCGAGCAGCATCACATTGGCATCTAAAGAACTACAGATCAGCCCTATTTGACAGCGAGAAAGCCTTAACTTTCAACTCTAAGCACACCAAGGCACGGGTACGCGCAGCCAAGGCAGCCTTCGCTGTTGCCAAATACGACACCTGCATTGAACACTGTCAAAAAATATTAGAGGGCGAAAAAAAAGATCAAGAAATTATAGAACTCCTCAACACAGTGAAAAAGAAGAAGCTAGAACAGGAACGCGATCAAAGAAAGAAAGAGAGAAAGAATGCTAAGGAGGGTGAACAAAAAGAGTTAGTAATCAAAGCAATCATTGAACGAGGTATTAAAGTATTGAAATGTGATGACGTTGATGACATAGATCTATCGAAGTTAGAACCTAGTTTACCAGGGATGCAGGACGCGATAGTACATATTGAAGACGGTATATTAAGGTGGCCAATATTATTCTTATATCCAGAGTACCAAATGACGGATTTTGTTAGAAACTGCCCTGAAAACGTGCCTCTGCTAAATCAGTTAGAACAGCTCTTCCCAGCGCCTTGGGATCAGGACAACAAGTACAGTTGTTCGAAAATTAATGTTTACTTTGAAGGTTACGATCAAATGCCTCATGTGATTGATCCCTCAAAGAATCTGGGTGACTTATTAGTGTCAAAGTATTTAAAGTTGAAGGCTGGAACACCTGCGTTTTGCGTTCTGCCCCGCGGAAGTGCTATTGAGCGCAGGTTTTTGGAGAGTTATATTTAATTGTTGAAAACAGTTGTATATTATACATTATATGAAATATATTATACATTATATTTTATTTTTGTCTTCTTTCTGTCTGTTTGTTCCGGCTAATCTCTGAAACGGCTGGACCGATTTTGACGGGACTTTACATAATAGCTGATGTTATAAAATCTAACTTAGGCTACTTTTATTTTAGAATAAGAACTAGGGTTCCGTGCAAAAAAACTGTGAAACTTCCGCCTCGTAAGATTCGGTTCGTAGCTTCGATCTTCACCAGTGATTCAAATTTTGTGTTTTTTTTTTAGTGTTGTGAGATTACCAAATAATAAGGCGCTGGCACAGCTAGTTTATAAAATATAATTATCTTTTACATTTTGGCAAAACAAATTGTTTCTATTTCTCTAATTACCAGTGATAGGAATAGGTAGTGCCTATTAGCCTAAACTTCGAAGAACAGAGACAAGAAACGGAGACTTCCTTAGGACTAAATTATTTCCGGCACATCTGTCTCGAAATTTCGAGACAACATTTAAATACATTTAAAAAAATGTGTTATTTGAAATAAGTAATTCGTCTATATTTATCTTAAGTTATATTTTTGTAATTTCTAAGAATAGATAACGAAACGCGCTGCCGTAAAATGTGATAATGTGATACCATTATTATGCAATTATTTTAATATCATGCACATTTTTAAATATACTTTAGAAATATATTTCATTAAGAGGACTACAAGAGCTAAGTGACCTTGAGTGACGCACGCACACATTTACACAATAAACGTGAACGCCATCTAACGACGACGCCCAAAACAATTAACTCTCAAGACTAATCTCTAGAGAGATTACGCCCGAGTATTCAATAGATGGCGCGAAAGTAAGAACAGACAAATAAAAATGAATATTAATAATGAATTGCAATTAAAACACTGCATTTGGGGTGGTAACCGTTTTAAGTTTAAAACGCCTCATTTGGAAAGTATCCAAATACTTCTTTTATTCGGTGTTACGATATTAATTATTGCATTTCATAATCAATAGGTACTTTAGTTAATTATTTAGACATATTTCTTATTTCCATACAGTAATATTGACAAATTAATCAAAACAACGAAGTATTTGATTAGATGAATAAGTACTTTTAGTACATGATTAGATGAATAAGTACTTTTATCAATAACTTCACAATCGTGATCGTCGTGTGAACCACTGTTTCCAATCTATAATAAAAACAGAAGATTTCAAATTACTAAGATATGTCAATTCTAAATATCCTAGTTCTATGGTACACAGCAGCAGGTAATTGCGTTTCGTTTATTTTTTGTATAATAAGAGTTTGAAAAATTGTTAGCCACAAGTAAAAGATTAGGTACGCGCGGTAATCAAGCTATAAAAAACCAGTTTATGCGGATCTCTCATTGTATAGAAAATGTATACAAAGCGAGGCCAAGTTATACTGGAAATGTATAGCTTCATGTGCCGCCGTGTCTACCTAACATTCTTACAATTTTATAATTCTTATTTATTAAAAACTATATCAATAAAATTAAACTCTTACTTGTGATAAGTAACATCGCAATTTTCAGATGAATCTGTTATTTCGCAATGCCCGTTACCAATAAGCTGCAGTCTTTCAACAAAAATATTAGGTAGGTATTTATCTGTTTTTTATTGTTTTTCTAGTCAAATAATACAAAATAGTACAAGGATGAACACACGGCGACACACCAAGCTATAAATTTCCAGTATAACATGGCCTCGCTCTGTATACATTTTCCTTACAAAGAGAGATCCGCAAAACTGGCGATCCGGCCGGCGCGGCTAGTCCTTAGTCCAGCAGACGGACCTGCCGCGTACTTGCAAATTCATACCTAAACTGCGCAGTGCGCCTGGCCTGTTATAGCTTAGAAAAAACGTAGGTACTTACGCATTGAAAATAATTTCAGTGTCGATATTTTCAACTTTCTCCAGTAAAAATTAATTACATTTCAAATGTTTTTTTTTAGTTATTTATTTTTGAGTATTTAATTTTATATGAATATACTGCGTAGAATTTTAGTTCAAAAAGCAAAAACATAACATCACTATCCTGGATTCGAACCCGGATACTCTGGGTTGCAAATCCATACCTCGACCAAATACACTGCAGTAACAGTTACACTACTGATCGAAATAACTGAATGTATGCGAACTATACATCCATCCGTCAAATGTCCAGAAATACGTTTCCAAAATTCATAGTTTTATATCGTTATAAATTAATATTTAGTAATACTAAAATGTTCTTACGTTTTGATATCGTTCATATGTTGGGCGTTTGATTTATATGAACTTTTTTTAGTTCTCGTAATGGGTTTCACTTTATTTCCCATACTTACAAATGACCAGAAGTACCTTATTTATTACGCTATTTTAACTTAAAATATTTTATATTTACACGAAACAAAAATATTTACGGAATAAAGACATAAAACAATGTATTTATGAATAAAATTATACAAAACAGTAAACAACCTTGGCGTAATAATGCGGCGAAAAATGCGGCAAAACGAGCGACACGTCCGTATAGCATCAGGCCTCGGCCGGCACTGTCGGTACACAGGCGTTTACGCACACATGCGCACGTATTTTGTTCAGAGATAAAAATATGTGATTTGCAAAAAATCTATTGATTGGATTAAAAAACTAAAACAGTATCACGTTACTTTGTTGCGTGAAGAATAATTTGACAAAAAATCAGAATGATTGCATGTATATTAGTATAGTTTTACTCGTTGACAGAAATGTTTAGAGACATCTTTGCGATTTTTTTCTATCGTATCAAATTTGTAGTATTATGTTTTCAACACAGTATCGAACTAGCATATATACAGAAGAATATCATATATTTTTCTGTGTTTTTTTACTGCAGTGGTTCTATATGATCCACGTATTGTAAAACATGCTTTTAGCTCTTGTAGTCGCCTTAAGATGAAAGAAAAAAAGGTATTTGTATTTTCATTTGTAACTAAATATTTGCACATCATGTATAATGGTAGAATGTAAAGGGACCTCATTAATATTAAGATCATACCACTTTGTATGCCTACATTCTGGCAAATAAATGAATTATTTATTTATTTTAAATACCTTTTTTTTTAATGATAAATTCTTTCTACTATAGAGAATGCTAAAATGATAAAAAATTACCGTTTTATTATTTTAAAGACAAAATGCCTTTTTTACACTTGAACATTAGAAATCTCATTAAACGTAGCCGAGAGTGAGCTAGAAAGAAGATATTTACTTCGAAACGTGTACGGCTTCTTATTCAAACATTGTGTATTACGATCAACAAGTCATTTACAAAATGTTCTCCAAAAAAAAATTCAGAAAATTTTATGGTTGTAACGACTATGTATGTTATTTATTATGATATATCTAGTCGCAAACTTTAGGTAAATATAGACGAATTACTTATTCCAAATAACAATTTTTTTAAATGTATTTATGTGTTGTCTCAAAATTTCGGGACAGATGTCTCGGAAAAAATTTAGTCCTAAGGAAGTCTCCGTTTCTTGTCTCTGTTCTTCGAAGTTTAGGCAAATAGGCACTACCTATTCCTATCACTGCTAATTACCTAAAACCGCCTCTTCTTTACGAAATTCATTTTAAGTAATAACCCTGTAGCCTCCATTCGCAAATCTTACACGAAAAATACCTATACAATCCAAATGATTGTCTAAAATTATACTATGAATTGATAGCTAGATAAACCATTTGTTTAGTGCACACAAAAGACATAGCACAACATACAGAAGCACAATTAAATGATAATGATACAAATTACACGACTATACAAAAAACAAGTTTCCAATTTACAAAAAGAAAAACATATTTACGAAAGAAGTATAGTAACACCATGACATACTTCAAATAAAATAACGAGTTATTTGTAAAAGTTGATTCCCAAAACCATAAATTTGTCAAAGTTATGGTTAAAAAGTTATAAGGGTTTGAACGTGCCGCGCCATTGAAACGCGGAGAACCGCGCGGCCACGGAGATCTTTAAAACGAAGCCTTGCAGAGACCTGAAATTTGGTTGTGGTTGGTGTGCTTTGCAAGGTTGCACCAAATGGGAATCCAGCTCAGCATGTGTCAGGCATCTGACGCTGATATTCTGCTGGATCCCTGTAGTGACATGTTACTAGTACCCAGGCAGTGGCGGTACGTCTTTAGGCGCAAAAACTCGACTTTCAACCCATGCATAGTTAGATAATATTACCACGTTTTTTTAATGTTAAATGGCCAGGGGCTTAGTCTTGACCTCAATCTAAGACTGAGAACAGAGATCAGGTCGACGATGGAACGAGCTAACCCAAAAGAAGCCTATTAACTCGCGACTTAAATAGATTGGGGTCATATGAACTTGGGAACACCGACGCAGGCAGGGAATGTTTTTTTAATGGTGCATTATATTGCTTAACCCCCGAATTTTCTCTACTTTCAATTGTCACTTTCATTCCACCCCACTCAATAGGCAAAGCATAGCATAGAATAGTCAGCCTATAATGTTCCCACTGCTGGGACACAGGCCTCCTCTCTATGAGAGGGATTGGGCTATAATCCACCACGCGGACCCAGTGCGGGTTGGTAGATGTCTTCGAATTTTTGGTTCTAGGACATGCCGGTTTCCTCACGATGTTTTTCTTCACCGTTTTGAGAGCAGTGGTGATGAAATAAATTACACAAAGTAATGCGCCTGCCTGGGTTCGAACCCACGACTTACTACTCGTAAGTCGGGACCGCCACCACCGCCACACTCAATAGGAAAGAATAAAAATAATTGCGATGACCTCTACTTTGGATGTACATCAAGATGTAGGGGTCACCGAAATTGTACTTAACATCCGTCATATTGATTTTGTTTGCTTATTATGTTGCCTTTATGTCACCCGGACCATATCAAAGAATCGTTTGACACCTCATTCACCTCAACTCGGCTCAGTACTTTAGGTGCTACTTTGGAACATAAAAATGTTAAAATCATAACCCTTCTTTTAACGGCTTTGCGTAGTCGGGTAAGAATGTGAGGCTTTACAATAAAAAAGTTGGTAATTTTAAGAAATATATTAATCGATATCCTGATCGTCCCTGTCGTATGCTTGCTGATGCGGGTAGTAATCTCCTGGTGGTTGGAATTCCTTGGCGTCGCCCAGGCCCCCAGGGTATCCTGGTTGGTGGGGCATCGCGCCCATCCATTGCGGATACCAGTAGAGACCCTGGACAAAAAACATATTAAGTCCTTCAATATTTATTAAGTCACCTTAGTGGCTACTGTTTCGCGGACATAGATACATGCAGATCAAAATCTACGTTTCGAAGACTGGTAAAAATAGTGGTGCTATTCTTTCTGTAGTCTTAACCGTTCTGTACAGTTTTTGAACGATCACAAGGTATGGTTTACTTTCAGTCATTTCAGATATTGCAAAGACTACCTTACTGGCACCTCCAGCAGAGTTGCAGGTGAACCTTTCGTCGTGGAGGTCGATCATGTCCAGGTAACTCTTGCCCGCGATCGAGCCGTAGTTTGGCGGGTACAAAAAGAAGCACCCGTCCAGTATATCTGCAATATAAGTAATATTTGACAATGTAAGGACCATAAGGGCAGAGTGACAGGTAGCAGCTGTAAGGTTATGTCCAGCAGTAGTAGCAGTGGGCTGGTGATGATGATGGTGGCCATATTGACGAGTTTCATAGGGTCTGGATGGCCTTTATTTACCAGGAAAATTAAAATACGAAACTACTTGAAGAAAAAAAGAATTAAGCCTTAGGACAAGTTCTCGTTGAGATAATGGAAATGCGCTCGTTATAGTTACAGAGGCAAAAATAAACTTTTCACACAAACTTAACTTACAGCCGTTCACACGGCAGTTATCTTGCACGATATTTTACAGTAAAAAGTTGGGATCACAAGCAGTCATAGTACATACGGACAAATGCAGTACGGAACTACAACAGATCCCGAAATTATATTATACAATATCGTACAGATCACAACGGAGCCTCATAGTGTGGTAGAATCTTACACGGCACAGTGATGTTATCTTCTTCTGCGTCTGGCTTTGGCGTCGGCTCGACGTAGGGCGGCACGGCGTCGATACCGGACCCCGGGTCACCAGGGATCAGGAAAGGACCTGGCATAAAAGGAAAAGATTTGGCTGATGTGCGAGAAATTTTAGAATTCTTAATAATAAATAGGGTGGGGCCGACAATACGACAATAAATTAAACTGCGTATACCTACCTCATCACGTTCCCAGTCAGCATACAAAAAATCATTTGAATACATTCGTATCCAGTAGTTTAGTCACAGGAAATTATTTTCTATTTTCACAATTTTCAACATGATGTGACAGGTTAATGACCCCCGTATCGGTATAAATGTTACCGGTAATCTGTATAATCCGGTATTCTATACAATACCTAGGCAATGTATAGATTACCTAAAACGTATAGTTAATGTATGAAATATTATTTGTTTTATACTTTGCCTAGGTATTCTATACAATATCGAATGCGCAGACGTGTAATGTGTGTAAAAGACGAGACCAGGGAAGGAGGTAGCTTACAAAAAACAGATGACGAACTTCATCAAATAGGCACAAAGCAAGGCGTTGTTAAGACATTGTATTCAAGACAGCAGTTTACAGTTTGTCATCAAGAATTCCTTAAAAAAGAAGACGACTCTGAAGTCTACGGAGACAGGTCAGGGATTTGTAAAATATAGTTGCAAAAAATACTGCGAAACTAAAAAGTGTTCTTGTCTTATAAGTAAGATTTTATGCACTTCAAAATGTTAATCTTTACTCATGTATAAATATTTTTTTTACTTACTTAATTTTGATTAGGCACTTAGGCAGTATAGACCTACGTATTATTTTTACAGAATTGTTTTGTTTCTTAAGTTTTTTATACTTATTAAGTACCTGAGTACTTGTAAACTAAAAATTTTTAGTTTCATATTAATTTTATTATGATTTTACTGTAGTAACAGAAAGGACCGCTTAGTTGTTTTTTTTTGAAGATTATTTTAAAGAATAATTTATTGATTATACAGGATGTTTGGTGCATCGTTTACCAAATTGAATTGGCCAAATGGAGAGGTCATTTGATATTTTTTCAGGCCCTCACTTTCAGGAACTCACTCTTGGCCACACCGGTTTTTTTATTACAACTTTCTAATTTTTATTTTGCAAAAATTCCCAAACTCAACATTAAAACTTAAATTACCAAACATCCTGTATAAAAGTTTAGACTAAAAAGTTTTCATGTCTTAAATATTTAATATTTCCTTGCATAGGACCACACCACCATAACTTAAGATTAAATAAATCTTTTTGAGTGCAGTAATTCTTAATACTTCTGCTGAAAAATGCCCTGTTTATTAAGATTATTTTTAAGTATCACCCTAATTGTTCATTTTAATAAAGTTGATTTTAAGTTATAGAACATGTTTCATTTGCCCGTCATTTTATAGGTGGCCGGTTAACATTGATAAATATAGACCAAAATATATTTATTTTACACATTGCCGGTGGCCCAGCAGGTACTGTATACAATCCCTAGGAATTGTATTCATTAACTAGGTGAAGTATGGACAATAATATTCATAATATTTCATACATTGCCAAGGTATTGTATAGAATACCTGAAATATATAGATTGCCGGTAACATAAACACTAAACACATGTTGCTAACTCGCTATTTCAAAAACCTGTGCCAAATTCATTTGAATCAGTGTAACTTTTATTTATGGTTAGTAAACCAATATTTATAAATGGTGTTGTATTTCGTTAACAGTTTTATGCTGTTTAGTTTGTTTTAATTTATTTTTTCATTTCGTTGTTAGGATTTATTTGATAGTTTTAAAATATTCCTATGAACTAATATTAGCAGACTTTTCATTTATTGTCGTAGCGCCACCCTGTATGTTAAATACATATCTTGAAGATCTAGGTATCCACAGATAAAAAATTAGGCATTTTTCCCTCTCTCTTTTCGTCACTCCCTCAAATTTTTAAGGATCGGTACTACATACGACGCCACTCGTCTCCAAGTATTGGTGTCTTCTGCAGTGTGAATCACTCAGTATATGGGGCCTCCAAGATCCTCCTTGATCGCGTCTAACCATCTTGTCGATGCATATAAAGTAGACGGCATCGAGATCAATGTTAGAGTAGAGTGCCACCCAGATTTCTCCTGTTACAAACAAATCGAGACTTCGTGGCTGCTACTGAGAAATTCCTGATGAAAAACCCAATAACACTGCCCGACCTGAGAATCGAAGCCAGGACATCATTCTCAGAATTGGCACTTGCTTCCACTAGATCAACGAGGCAGAAAACATGAGAACGAAGAGGACATGTTTGAGAGATACGAAAAAACAGACATATTGACTGAGTAAATCAGGATAAGGGCAGAAAGACCATGATGTAAGGATCCTCTTTACACGACTGCTGCTGTGCTGTTCCTTGCACCGGACAAGGAGGAATAAGTATTCGGAGTTGATGGTCAACCTACATAATGGCGCGATTACTACTTGGTTGTTAGGCCACATTCGGGTGTTCGAATAATTTAACTCGAATTCTGTCACCTAATGCATTTATTACATTACGAGTAGTTTGAATGAAGTGAAATTATGAAACCAGACAGGATTGTCCGAAGACAGACGTACTCGATCCCGTTCCTTTACACGACCAAGTATTATTGTGCCATTTTGGTGTAGACCAAAAGAAGAAGAACTAAGCTTACCTCCATAATGGTTAGTGTAGTTCCACTCACAAACATGATGGTCGCACATCAAAGGAGACTGTGGCTCTTTGGTGTAGTACGTGTTACCGTTGGGTATAGTCTGCAAAGCAAATGCATTTAAAGTCTGCGTAGAGAGTGATCTTGTCGATCTACCTAGAAATGAATGGATTTGTTTGGTACGGTCCATTCTCTAGTCTAGTCGGGTTGTAATTCGCGACGAATAAATGTCTATTTCTGAAGAGACACTGTCTCCCAATCACAAAACTTTGGAATGAGCTCAAGCTATTCTTGAATCAAAACCCAGTAAACTAAAGTTGAAATGAATCAATATATTTATTTAATAAATTATACTACATTAGTTGTAGTATATGCGAAACCTGATACACGTGTCTATTTTTATGTAAAGAATCTATGTACAAAATTTCAAAACTGTATCATGAAAAATCACGATATTATTAGCTTGTTCTGTTAACTAGTTGTCCGCACAAAATCGTGGTCACCACGCAGCGCGCGCCTGGAGGCGCGCGTCGTCTTGAGCTCATTGATAATAATAATTTGGCAGTAGGTACCTAAATTATTGCGATAGGTACTTAAAATCGCTCGGTGTCCAACTTTTAACTTTTTTTTAATATTTTTGGGAAAAAATATAACATGGTTTAAAAATTATTGGAATCGATTCAGTTACTTATTCTGAACAAACTATATTCAGGTTTTTCGCCTATACTAAAAATAATGTTGTATAATGAAGTGGAGGGACATATAGTTTTAAAGATCTTGCTATCAAGTATGGAGTATCAAGGTATCACAGCCTTGATAAAACCACTAGTTTCTTACCAACAGGTAGTCGTAATGTCGGTACCGTACGCCCTGTATATTGAAGTCCAGTATGAAGGACCCTGACGTGACGATGCAGGAGGCGGCAGACAGCGGTGGTAGCTTGTACATTTCTGTGCCGCACTTTACGATTGCCTTCGGCAGTGTGGACACGTCACGAACTTGTTGCACAAGTTTCTTGAACGGGAACCTTTAGAGCGGGAATCTATCAATATCAATTACATGAAAACATTTTCTAGATGCAACAGGTTTTGAAGGAATGTTAAGGTGTTATTTTTTTAAACCAATAGGACTAGATGTTTATAAATTTTGGTCTATTCGTCGAAAGGAAGTCATGACTGCTATGGAGACTGTAATACGCACTGTTGCTCACTTCATTATTTTATGTTAAATTCCAAGTTCAAGGGCTCGTATGATTCTCACATAGGTGAAATTTCTGAACATGTTGTGGACTAACCTGAATACACAAATACCCATATGGCACTCCAAACCATGCAGGTAGTTGTCAGTCGGGAAGGAGATACTCGGGTCGTCCAGTAAATAATACTTGGATTCCTCGTGGAAGTGCAGGAATCCCAGAAACACGAAGGATCGGTCCCTGCAGTAGGGAGCCGTCCCTTGGCCCATGTTGTAGATATCGCTGTAGAGCTCTGAGATGAATATGTACACGTTTTTGCCGCAGTAGAATTCTGTAAGAGAAAGATCCAATACGAATATTGGAATAATAGTTATTGGAAGTTCAGAGGTGAACAAATCGATTGGAAAGATTGGTTTAATTAATGTGATCTTTATGTACTTTGATCATCGTCTACAACATTCGTTGTTTGGGTAACAGGATTTTGTACGATTATACAGGGTGTAAACAGACCCTTCACGAAGCCGTCAACCAAGCATTCTGTACATCAAACTAAGTAACTTTAAGTAAAAATTATTACTGGGAAACGAATATGGTAGCGGTCGAGGTTACGGCGTGGCAAGGGGTGCGAAGAATCTCCGGAAGGGATCAGGCTGTCTATACCGACGACTTGACCTGGCAACATACAACACGCGTACACTCCGGATCGACGAGAAGATAACGGAACTTGAAGAGGAATTGAGCAGGCTGCGATGGAGTATTGTGGGATTATCTGAAGTCCTAAGAGAGGGTGAGGACACGATAATCCTGAAATCCGGCAACCTGCTCTGTTTCCGAGAGGGTGACCGGCAGGCCCATGGTGGTGTTGGGTTTATCGTCCACAAGTCCCTCGTGAGTAACGTGGTGAAGATCGAGAGTGTGTCGATCAGTGTGGCGTACTTTATACTCAGAATATCCTCAAGATATTTGCTGCAGGTCATACAGGTCTAGAAGACCCCGGCACACCCCGACGACGAAGTGGAGACCATGTATGAGGATATTTCTAGTGCCCTGCATGGTTTCAAAACTCACTTCATCGTTGTCATGCGGGACTTCAACGCGAAACTGGGCAAACTGGGGATGAGCTGCGGGTGGGGCAATTAGGGGTTGGACGTCGGAACCACCGGGGTCACCAACTGGCTAGTTTTATGGAGAAGGAGGGCTTCTATATGACGAAGTTCTTCTTCAAAAAGCGCGAGCACAGAAAGTGGACCTGGCAGAGTCCCGATGGTTCAACTAAAAATGAGATTGAGTTCATCATGTCAACCAAGAAGCAAATGTTCAATGATGTCTCTGTGATCAATTCGGTGAAAACCGGAAGCGATCACCGCATGGTAAGAGGCACATTGAACATCAATATAAAGCTTGAAAGGTCTCGACCGATGAAGTCTACGCTCCGTCCAGATCCATCCAGATCCAGATCCAAAACCCCGAGAGCTTTCAGCTTGAACTCCAGAATCGTTTCGAGTGCCTAGGAAGTTCAGTGGACGAATACAACGATGGGTTCGTGGAAACTGTCCATACGTCTGGGTTTAAGTACTTAAACACACGTCGTGCACATAACAAAAAACTCTCTGATCATAATCTCGGGCTCATGAAGGAGCGGCGTGAGATGATCCTGAAGTCTTCATACGAGGTGTGGAATTACCGGCAGCTCAATAAACGGATCTCTAAATCCTTGAAACGCGAATTCCGCCGCTTTAATACCGAGCGTATTAAAGACGCTATTGAGCGGAATAAAGGCTCCAAGGTATGTTCAAGAGATCTGGCTATTGGGCAGAGCCAGCTCATGAAACCGAAGACCGACAATGGCAGGATCGTATCCGCCAAACCGGAGCTGCTGAAGGAGATCGAGAGTTTTTATGGGCAGTTGTACACTTCAACCAGTAAATCCGTTGCAAATCTAGCTAACGACCCAAGAGCTAGACTAACCCGACACTATACGGAAGACATTCCGGATGTCAGCCTGTTCGAGATTAGGATGGCTCTGAAACAGCTTAAAAACAACAAGGCACCGGGTGATGACGGAATAACGGTCGAATTCCTGAAGGCGGGTGGAAAACCGGTACTTAAGGCCCTTCAGAAGCTGTTTGATTCCGTCATACTCGAGGGGGGAAAACGCGGCAGGCATGGTGCAGGGATGTGGTGGTACTCTTCTTCAAAAAGAGCGACAAGGCCCGGCTTAAGAACTATAGGCCCATCTCACTTCTAAGCCATGTCTACAAGTTGTTTTCAAGAGTCATCACGAATCGTCTCGCGCGCAAAGGCTTTAGCACCGTAGACCACATACATACGCTGCGACAGGTTATACAGAAGACCGAAGAGTATAACCTACCTCTCTGCTTAGCGTTTGTGGACTACGAGAAAGCCTTCGATTCGATCGAGACTTGGGCTGTACTGCAGTCTCTGCAACGGTGTCAAATCGACTATCGGTACATCGAGGTGTTGAAGTGTTTGTACAAAAACGCCATCATGTCAGTCCGACTTCAGGACCAGACCTCGGAACCTATCCTTCTGTAGCGAGGTGTGAGACAGGGAGACGTCATATCTCCGAAACTGTTCACCGCTGTACTGGAGGATGTCTTCAAGGTTCTGGACTGCAGAGGGCTAGGCATCAACGTCAATGGCGAGTACATCTCTCACCTTCGATTTGCGGACGATATAGTCGTCATGGCTGAGACCATGGAGGACCTCAGTACAATGCTCGATGACCTTAGTAGAGCTTCCGAAAGAGTGGGTCTTAAAATGAACATGGACAAAACCAAAATCATGTTGAATGCCCATGTAACACCCACTCCTATCAAGATCGGAGACTCTACACTCGAAGTTGTAGATGATTATGTCTACCTGGGACAAACGATCCAGTTAGGTAGGTCTAACTGCAAGAAAGAGGTCTTTCGTCGAATCCGACTCGGCTGGGCAGCGTTCGTGAAGTTGCGTGGTATCTTCTCGTCCAACTTACCGCAGTGTCTCAAGAGGAAAGTCTATGGCCAGTGTGGGTTGCCAGTAATTACATACGGGACCGAAACGTGGTCGCTCAAAATGGGCCTTATCAGAAGGCTTAAAGTCACGCAAATGGCAATGGAGAGGGCTATGCTCAGAGTTTCCTTGCGTGATCAAATCAGAAATGAGGACATCCACAAGAGAACCAAGGTTAACGATGTAGCCCGAAGAAAAGTCTAACTTAAGTGGCAGTGGGCAGGGCACATTGCTCGCAGAACGGATGGCCGATGGGGCTGAAAAGTTCTGGAGTGGCGACCGCGAACCGGAAGACGCTGTGTTGGAAGGCGGGAGGCCTAGGTGGACCGATGACCTGGTGAAGGTTGCAGGGATCCGCTGGATGCGAGTCGCACGGGACCGGTCAATGTGGCGACACTTGGGGGAGGCCTATGTTCAGCAGTGGACATCTTTCGGCTGAAATGATGATGATGATGATGATGAAGGGTATGTTTACACCATTTATAACTTTCGATGTATCGATTTGACACTCTTTTGGCTCAAGTTTTATGGTTTTTGTAGATATTCAATCGGAATCGTCGAATCGTTAGTAGCCCGTAAGTCTGACAACCAGTTTTACCATATATCGTATTACCCAGTACTAACTGAGACTGGAAGCCGACCCCAACAGAGTTGGGAAAAGGCTAGGCAGATGATGAGGTATTCAATCGAAAGCCTCGGGTCATGTCATGTTAGATGAAGCGACGGTGAGCAACTGCCTATATGACCTCCACAACCCAGTTAGTACTGGGTATTACGATACCCCTTGGTTACTGGTTGAGGCTTTCGAAGGATGAAGGATAATGAGTCATAGCTAGATCGCAGGAGACCTACAGAGGCCATTTAACCACTTTAGTATCTCAATGTTAAAATAATTAAGAAACACATTACCTTGGCTGCTATAAAACTCCATAGGCACGGGGCCTCCAGTGTAAGTGGCTTTTCGTTCTGCAGCCAACGCGTTGTGGTTCTCATACATCGTTAGCATATTGTCGATGACGTCATCTAATGTGATCAGCAGGACCTATTGAGTTTTGCATTTTCAAAAGGTATGACTCAAGTCTAGTAGGAGGAGGTTAATGGTCCATAATGGATAGATTTTTAAGATGAGGAAGGGCAGATACCTTAACCGTTGTAGCTAAAAAAAGACGTTCTTAGGAGACTGTCCTTTATTTTTTGTTTAATAGCTAACTGCTTTAACAGA
Organism: Noctua fimbriata; assembly: GCA_905163415.1. Classification (NCBI taxonomy): domain Eukaryota; kingdom Metazoa; phylum Arthropoda; class Insecta; order Lepidoptera; family Noctuidae; genus Noctua; species Noctua fimbriata. Next base: position 10,355,784 of record LR990935.1, on the reverse strand, counting down.
CTGGAAAAATGGTAGTTGGATAATTGCCCCATCAGTTGCTGTGCTTGTGGACCTTTGTAAGCTTAGCTATTACATATTGTGTTTTTGTGTCGTTTGTTGATGTTAGTAAACCATTTTTGGACTTACCTTGAGTTCTTGTATATGTAATCTAATAAAACGACCTAAATGATCTGCTGCAATGTGAACTCTCTCGTTGATAAGGTACTGGGAAACAAAATTCAAAACTTTTGTCAGTTACATTTAATTATGCAATTTGTGCAGAACAGATTTGCGGAAACGGGCGTATTTAGAGAGCCTCAGTGAAGGAATGTAGAAAGCATGTACGACTGTACATCCTACTTTACCAATCGGCTACCTTAGTTACCAATATTGCTGACTGGCCAATCTTTTCACCACTGCAGGAGCTTGTCCTTTATAGCTCGGTGAGAAATGAAAGAGATCGTAGTATTGCGTATACACTCAATCAACTTATCCTATCATGGTTCAATGCTGGACTTTCGCTTCTCTTAAGCTGCGCCAAGACACCATATCCTCCACCTTTCACATCATAGTCTGACCCATCCACATTTTCAGGTCGCCGGTCTTTCTAGCTGAAGGGCGTCGTGTTCTACACTTCCCGATACGCTGGCCGATTGGAGATCGCGTATAGGTAGGTTGGTATAAGCAGGTACAAGAATTAAAACAAAATATCAGTATTTTGTATAGAGATATTCTTTTGTTTTAGTTTTAGTACGTCAGTACCTGCCTCGTCGGTATAGTGAGCTCAAGTGGAAACTGCTGAGCATGAGGTCCTGGGTTCTATTCTCAGGTCGGGCAGTGTGTTATTGGGTTTTTCTATTAGGAATTTCATAGGAGCAGCCACGGAGTCTGGCATTTGTGTCCGATTGATGGCATTAGACTCGCCCCCTTTTACATGGGACTTAAACATAACTGGCGAAATGTGTTTGTACATATTATTGGTTTGGTACACCTCTGCCTAATCCTTTGGATATTACAGGACTGATGTTGTGGTACCTGGTCTTCAGCAGTCTTGATCCTCAACATCTCGTTTTGGTAGAGCCACAGGTTGTCCAGCTTGTCTGTGGGGTCGTGGCCATAGATCTCGAACGCGTCTATGATCATGGCGAGGGTAAGATTCTCGTTGCCCTCAAGGCAGCATGGGTGGTTTCGTATGTTGTACGGTCGCTAGGCAGACGAAGGGAGAGCCAAAATAATAAATCAACTATACAACATTAGTTTTAGATTATGCGAAACCTGAAACACGTGTCTAGTATTTTTATGTAAAGAATCTATGTCCAAAATTTCAAAACTGTATCATGAAAAATCACAAAGTTATAAGCTGGTACTGTTACCTAGTTGTTCGCACAAAAACGTGGTCACCACGCGACGCGCCCGGGCGCGCGCCTCCAGCGTCGTTTTGAGTTCATTGATAATATTAATTTGGTAGTAGGTACCTAAATTATTGCGATAGGTATTTAGTGTCGCTCGCTGTCCAACTTGTATCCTTTTTTAAACATTTTTGGGACAAAATATAACATGGTTTAAAAATTATTGGAATCGATTCAGTTACTTATTCTGAACAGGATTCAGGTTTCACATATACTAAAAAAAGTGTTGTAAATAATTAGTTTCTAAGTTTGAAATGGTTGTTTTTTACAATGACAAAGAATAAGCTGTCTTTGTCATAAAAAAAAACACCGTTTGGCTGATAAGCAAGGCCAAGTAAGGTCAATCTAGTTTCAAAGGCGCTAAAGGTATTGTGTCACTAAAATCGTTTTTAAGTCTTAAATCTATTTCGTTTAAAATCTTGCATTAATTTCTAAAAATGGAATTAATTATTTTAGTGGCGCCCACCGTGGTACACCACAACTGACTGAGAGGGCCCAGACAAGAAGTGGCAATCGTTTCCAGCATTTCATTTTTATAAAAAGACTTTTAACGAGATTGATATAAGCTTTTCGGTGGAAAAGCAATAAGATTATGATAATAATAGTGAAAACTGGAAATGTACTAGATTGACTTAAGGGGCAAATCCACCGCGGTGCACACTGTGCACGGGCACGCGGTGCATTTTAGCTGCGTGGATTCATTGTTTGACAACGTGGGTCTACGTTTCCACAGCAGTACACGCTACACACCCACAACGTAGCGTGCGTGGCCCACCGCGGCAAAATCCGGGTTAATATTCGTGTATAGCGTTTACCGCGTGCACAGCGTGCATAGCGTTGACAGCGTTGAGCTATGTGAGCGCCTTATTTGAGCAAGCTACGCATGTACTAATGACGTCACTTGATGCATAGCGTGTCCGTGGTTTGCAGTGGACACAATCACATACATTCTTACAAAGCGAAGATTAACACACGTGCGTAGCCTATCCGTGGGCAGCGGTGGCTTTGCGCCTTTATGTCAATCTAATACGTGTTTGGCTTTCCATCATCGTTTTGGGTGATAGAATGTTACTTTTTTTGTCAAGACACTCAGATCAACCTTAAAGATAATAATAATTTAAATATGTTTGCTTAAACTGTGTTTAGCATTGACACTATATTTTTTTTAAGAATACTTACGGTTATCTGTAAAAGGGTACAAAATAGAAACAGCACGCACGCGTGAATGCGCGCGTCCATCTTCTAAACATGGCGACTGATTGGGTAGCGAGCGCGGGAACAATTAAACAAATTGGCAATTTTAATGGCTACCTTATCATTTTGATAAGGTACCTTGGTACTATTTTATTGAGAGGAAAATATTTTAGTGCTTGGTTAAACAAAATTAAATTTTATACAGTAAAATCGTTTAATGAAGCCAGAATAAGGTTGTATGTTTATGGACGCAGATCTTAAAAATAAGATCAAAACTAGTATGTGTCTAAAGATAAAGGTAATCTTCTCCTATTGTGATTCTGAAGGTTCAATTATTTTTGAAAATATTATTCGTCTCTTCTGCCTTTCTTGGGCTTCTGATAAAGCTTTTGATACGACCTGTGTTGTTATTTAACAAACATTATGGCATATTAAAAGAAAAGGAAAGGTCTTTAGATCTCAAAAGGTTTCAAGATCACAAGCAGATCGTAGGTACGTCTGATGTAAAATTATAGTGTCGAGGTAGCATCAACATAAGGGGGTTCCACAGGGCAATGTAATCGGTCCTTTGATATTCATCTTACTCTTCAAAGAGGATTTAGAATTATTGTAATAAAAGAAATAAAACGATTATCGAATAACATTTTATATTATTTAAAATACACACCTAGAACTGTTCATTTCATCACAATACATATTATTAAGTATATTTATACAACATTATTGCACTTGGATACATTTCTAATATTCATATGGATATAAGCTTGGATACTTTAATCAAACTAAACAATTAGGCGTAATGGAAGACAAGCATCTTTATTTTTATTCATATAGTTTTTACCGCCGAAATCTTGGAATCCCAAATACTTATGCTAGATATACAGATGGTGGATTTCTTAGATTAATGCAGGAGTTTTTCTTCATAAAGTCAATATATATTATATTCATTTTATTAGTTTATCAATCTGTTTATTTATTTATGTGTGTTTATTTCAAATCCTTTTGCATAAAGGTATACGTGACTTACATATTCGTCACTGTAGTGCCAACTTGTACGTTCCTTATTACTTGGATATTTGATGCTTTATTATCGTCCTCTACAATCATTCAGGAGGCCTGTGTCCCAGCAGTGGGACCTACAGAGCTATAAAATGTTTCATTGGCCGCGTTTTTTATCTTTGACTGATTCTTGGTTACCTCTATCTCCCAATTTAGGTAGGTACATTATTATTGTCCGATGTATAATTTTTCTAGCTATTACATCGTCCATAATTTTATTTTTCGGAATCATCTGTATATCTAATATGAAGTTCCAAAACGTTGGTATCACAATAATCACATATTCTCACAATATCTTCATGTAACGTAACTAACTAGTCTAATCAACATGTATAATTTTAGTACAATACTCTATTAATATAATCAACAACAATTATATTTAGAAAATGGAAGACATTCGGATATATATACTCGTCAGAATTATAGCTTAGTATACTTCACCAGTATTCTTTTTCTCTATTAAATAAATTGTATAAGTTTGTAAATAGATCTTTCGGTTTGACTAAACCCAATCAAAATTAATAAAAAGACACATTTTAGTGTAAAATTAAACATGTTCAATATAACAGATTTGTTCTTTATTTCAAAATCGGAAAATAAGAACTAACTGGAACCTCAATCATTTCACTACGGTACAATACCTAAGATTAATGTAAATATTATCCAAATATGTTTTTGATATTTATACGTACAAGCAAATAATGATGCTTTTTCAATAGCATCATCATCAATGGAAGACTTCGTTGTTACATATTCAAAAACATAAAATATTTTCATTGGAAGCCATTGTATTAACAGTATATCATTTATTTGTAGAGTTAGCTAGACAATTAAAACTATATACATAAACATCTGGAGTAAAACGAAGTAACGAAGGCAAAAAGCGATCGTCCTCTTATACATTATTATTGTCACTATTCGAAGAAAGTAAGATTCACTAACAAAACCTATTTGCCCATGTACTAAACAGACCTAAGATACAAAACTTATCAATACATCGGTCTAGGTACATAAATCTTGCATTCAACATTCAGTCGCTTAGTTATGGCGACAAAGTATAATTTACGATGTATGCATAAGTCTAAAAATAGTTCAACAATGAGTCTAATATTATGGGAAATTAGAACGGCAAACCTATCTTAAACGCCTTGATCAGAGCTGAACCAGAGTCGTACATGCCGATGACTCCAAAGAGAACGCCAAGGCATATTATAAAGTAATCATATGCAATCCTAGTGGTTTCCAGCGTATTGCCTTTCAATTTAAGGTGGAAGTACGCTGGCCAGATGAAGCTCAACATGGTTCCCGTGAAGCTACCGATGAAACCCATCAGAATAGCAAAGTGGGGAATAAATATTGCCATCAAAATAGTTAACATTATCACGCCCAGTCTCCATGCAAGTCCCCACACTTTCAATTCTCCATCTAGCGCATAAATTACAGGGAAAAATGTCTTAGGTTTGCCTCTAAATAGAGCACGCTCGAGCAGATCGCAAGCCGCATAGTAAGGCAGAGGGTAACTCAGTACCGCCTTCACGACGAGGAAAAAGTTTACAAGACCTTTGAACCCAGCTGAACGCAGGTTATTCGTGATAACTTGCTGGGTATCGTTCTGGAAGGTCAAAAAGCATAAATATCCAAATATGGACTTAAATGCGGCAGCTGCGATATGTGACCAATCTAACATCCATTCGAATTTGGAGCGATCCTCCATATTACCTTCTAACGTTGGCAAAAATATCTGCGAGGTGTACGAGAAAACGATGACTCCCAAACTTATTGGGAAATTTTCAAAATCCAAAGTCCATTTTACTTTAGACCAGCCCCAATCACCGATGTTGAGGACACAATAGCCCAGGACAATAGCGTTAATGATCAGGTGGCTCATGGTGCACCAGAAGGACAGCATACTGACGCTTTTCAGTGACTTTAGGAAAGCCAAGGGCAAAAGGAATATGCCTGTTAACATCATCCAAGACCGTGCGTCAATGGCGCCGTCAGGGAAGGTTCCAATCATGAGATCGCCGCACACAACGACGTATAGAATACATGTCATGAGGAGTTCAATAATTTGAGCGAGATTGACGATTCTTGCGCCATATTTTCTGCCGAAGCACTCTTTAGCGATGCTGACATAAGAGTCGCGGACTCTGACGCGTTGGCCAGATACAGGGTCGTCTTCGTACAGGCATTCGACAAGGATCTTACCGGTGTAGCAGCAAATGTGGGCAATGCCAATCATCGCAGCGATCGCCCAGTAACCGCCTTGTAGGACAGCGAACGGCAGGGATACTACGAACATACCCTGGAAGGAGAACAATCATTTTGAGCTACAGTTTCGGTTGAGTTATGAACTTACTTAGTTATTTTGTTAAACGTACCTGAATAGCATTGGTGACGTTCCAAGCTGCTTGGTACTCATTGATCTTCGCGCCAGGAGGGCCTCCACCTTCCTCAAAACCACCACCTTCTTCAGATGAAGCGTAAAAATCTACGCTTTGCATGCTCTGAGTCCTGAAATCACAAGTAACATGTTATCTACTCTGATTTCTAGTTTTTTATTGTTGAAGTTTATAAGAGAGGCTTGTATTACCTAGGAGCTACCCCATCTTGTTGGGGATACGTGTTCTGATAGCTGGTGAATGAGTCCTCGGCCTGCAGGGCTCCGCTTAGGAACGGGTTAGTCGGATTCGTCGACTGGTAGCTTGGTGACGTTGTCTCGTTCATAGTTGAAAGTTCGCAGCTTTCACCTCTATTGTCTGGAAGTTTATCAAGAGGAATATGTCTATGTTTTGTTTCGTTTCTTATTTATCAAAGTAATACGATGAAATCTTAAGAAAAGCTATCAAGGTCAACTGATTTTTTTGACTAGAAGTTTTCTTTTTTTTTATTTGGTTATATTGAATTGAATTAGGGTTTGGAAATTCCGTAATAATCAAGTTTTCATGCTATGTTAGTCAACAGCAGTCATCATGATTGGCTTCTTTTAAGAATATTAAGTGTAAAGTGTATTGATTATCTTACTGACCTTGTGAAGACTCACCTAGGTTCGCGAACCTGACATTTTGCGGAGGACGCGGGGGCGCGCCTGGCTTCTCCGGTATCTGCTGGCGAACCGTTTGCATGGTTACGTCCAGGACATTCCTCAGGGGAGGCAACTTGAACTTGGCCAGATGATGCATCTTGAAGCTGGTTTACAACCTCCTTGCAGTTTTTATTTAAGCTGTATAAGCCCTCAGACTTTAGCCCTACTTATTTTATTAGGGTTTTAATTTTATTATTGTCGAATTATCGATTTTCTTTTTTTTCTTCAATTAAAATTTAAAATTGACATCAACGGGAAGACATCGATTTTTAATAATAACTTTAAATATATTTTTTTCACTAATTTTCACGTACTAATTTTAATATATTTTTATTTAATTCTTAACACTATTTTGGAAGACTTCTTTACACTACTCTAAGTTAATTTTTATTACATTATTGTCTGAACGTGCCTTTGGTATTTGGAGCAGCCATTTTTTCCCCGAAATTGCGTTACTTAACTCATTGTTTCTGGAGAAACTTTGGAATTTTTAATAGTATCCACTCTAATGTTTTATTTACACGGCCGTTTTCGATGTTTCACGTTTGATTTTTGTTAGGTTTTATCATTTTTGAAGCCGTATTCTTAGATACAATGGCTGCTCGACACGGCGGCTCTCACTGTGGGGTGGTTTCTCCCCGCGGCGCAGGGGACGTGCGCGGTGAGTCGATCGATACATCGACTACACGCCAACGTTTCTCACGGAAGGAATGCTAATTTCTGGTGGAACGTCTAGTTCACAATGATACACCTGTCTAAAGGAATACCTACTATTATGATTCAGGGACTGGGGGCTATATTTTATGCAGTAGATTTAATAGTCTTGATGAAATACTTAGGGTGTTTTAAAGAAATAGTCTTAATTTGCATATTAATTTTAACTAGGAATGGAAACTGGTAGTTCAGCAAAACGTTTAGTTGGGGCTGATCAGCTGATCTATATTTGCCAATATTATTGTACTCATTAGGTGTGGACCCGCCTATATATATCTTTATGTAATTCAGTGCCTGCAAAGAGCAATAAACATCTCATAAGCAACAAATAAGTTCAAATATTACTAGGTCAAAGAGCAACAGATGCTCCTACCTGTTTTAGATCGATGGGGTTTAATGATATAGCTGCGCAGGTTTAGGCACACAGCTTACCTTAAGCCCAAACAGTTCGCTAAATGTTTACCTACCCCAATAGTCGTCGACGGCTAATATCGCTCGCCAATTTCCATTTTGGCTTGCTCATTGTACCTTGGAAGATAAATGGTTTTTTTACGGCTTGGCAAAGGTCCTCCTATAGCCTTTCACTCTTCCATAAGTAGAAACATTAAAAAAAAAAACTATTTACTTGTTTTATCCACAACCAATCTCCTAGACACACCTCTAAACCCCAGTTTTCGATTTGAATATTTGAATAGCGAACTAGTCAAACTCGACAATGATGATTCCTTGAATGTAATGTGGCACTCGAAATTCAAAATTTCGAACATTCGCGACCGTAACAAATATGGCTACAGAGTTCCTTCAATCCCATTCAATCACTATTTCAATCAGAGTTCATCATCATATCAGCCCGGAATCATCCACTGCTGGGTATAGGCCTCCACTTTTTTCTGCTATACTTCCCGGTTCTGTGCGTCCCTTCTCCAGGTGTTTCCCACGACTTTGACGATATCGTCGACCCTACGAGCTTTAGGACGGCCCTGGTATCTGTGGCCTAAGCTTGGCAATCGTTCCTCCGTTCTTAGCGTCATCTCGTTGTAACACGCCAGGTTCAGGGTAGTCGGGGTGTGTTAGCTGGGCGAAATCCAGAGATTCTTAGCACTCTCTGCCCCGCCGTTACCAGAGCTGTTGTCGGAACTTGGAATAGCGAGGCCGCTGGGAACTGAGGGCCGAGACTTTTTGGAAGTGTTCATATTTGAAAAGGGGGTGTTCGGCCTTAAAACACCACGCTGGCCAGTGCGTCTTGGCGAGTTTTCGTCATATCCTCGTTCGTCTGTCAGCAGGGTACCACGTGCAGGTGAGCTTTGACTTGGGTGGCTAGATGCAGAGTTGCACAAGTCTAACACCCGATGGATAAGTTAAAATAATTACTTAAGCAAAAAATTTTATACAATAGGCAAAAATTTAAACGAGGTAAGAACCGTCAAAGAAACAAAGCTAAGAATTCTAACTTTTGACTGTTTTAACTTCAAGCAATTACTAAACAACAGAATTAAAATCGTATCTTAAATACTTCTATTTTACTCAAGTACTCACTTTGACTTGTTAACAGACAGGGCGTAACAGAAAGGGTATAGTCATATGAAAGGATATGCTGCAGACCATCAAACTGAACAACTTCCACCATGGTCCAATATCGTAAATGAGAAAAAATTATTAGCTGTCCCATACATTTGGGTCGAGTAGGTATTGAAATTTTGTATGGGACAGCTGATAATTTTGCGTGTTAAACTTCAATGATTTATTCAGATCCCGGCAGTAAGTCAATGAAGAAATAGTTACCTTTCTCTAATTAAGCTAGCTTTGTACCTAAGTAGGTAGTCAAACATCTAGCTAGCCTATTAGGTACCAATAAAAAAAGATGTTGGTAGTTAGTCAAATACTAAGCAAATTGAGTCATAAAAAAATGTAACAGTAGCGTCGTACAATCTGGCAGTTAACTGTTAATTGGCAATCACTTAGTTGGTGTTTTAATTGTCTTTGGCTTGTTATGTTCTGTGGTTTGACAGTCGGCGTTATGGCCCGCCCTGGTCGAGTGCTATTGCTGCTTGTTCTACTTCTATCATGTTTCTTTACGTTCAATGTAAGTATCTGTCTAACTTTATGTACAGACGCAGCACATCAAGCTAATACAATCTGTCAAATTTCTTTAATAGATTTTCAACTTTATCGCTAAAGGTTCAAGGTTGATTGAGAAAATTTTACAGTTTCGAATAGCTTGATGTGCTGGCGTCTGTACAGTCGCCATCGCATGAAGTTACTACAAACTGTCAAATTTTCTCATTCGATTTTGAACTTAACCTTCGACATTTTATGGTTTAAAATCATTCAGAGGACAATTAGTAGTAACTCGATGCGCTGGCTACCGTACTTGATTGGTTTAAGATAACAATGCCCACCACTGCGTGTCAGCGGAGTTTCGCTACCTAATTTATGTTGACTCTGTAGTACACATTAAGCTATACAAATCCAGTATAATTTGACTTCGCCTTGTATAGACTTTCAGCACAATGAGAGGTTAACTTATACTGGTTATGCATAGCTTGATTGGTCGTGCGTACAAGGCTTAAATTATCCCTGAATGAAGGGCACTGGGATTCTTAATGTGGACCAGGGGTAGGATACATACAAGGGGTTGAACCAGAACTCCCCGTATCACCTGCCTAGAGCCTTTTCCCAACTATGCTGGGTTCGGCTTTCAGTCTAACCGGATGCAGCTGAATACCAGCATTTTACATGGAGCGACTGCCTATCTGATCTCCACAACCCAATTATTACCAGGTAATACGATACCCCTTGGTATGACTGGATGTCGGACTTTCGATCAAATGACTCCCTGCAACGACTGTCAAAGATCTACAAACGACAGCAGGGACGGCACGGCACGGAGGAAACTCGATATGTTATGGGTCACCCATCCACGGATCATCCCTAGCCAGCGCGGCTTAACCCAAAGATCGAGTCAAGCGGTAGTTATTCTTTAGCCACGAGCGAAATAATAGAGTACTGCCATATAGCCATTTTCGGTAGCAGAATTTTCCAAGGAATTAACTTTCGTTGTTAATTGTACCTACCTACTTTAGTAACACTTATGCCTTGTCACTAACACTAGTCGACACTTAAACGAGTGCCTAAACCGATCCACCGATCGCTGAAAGTTAAAAAACCAACACTGCAATAATATTTAGGCCTCAAAACTAGAATTATATATTATATTATTATATATCTCTACACGTTTCCAGCATTCGTACATAATATCGAACCATCCATGCTGCCAATCCCCGAACGAGAACCTCACCCTAGCTATGGTGATAGACGCGTTCGAGATCTACGGCCATGATCCCACGGAGAAGCTGGACTTCCTGGCTCACTACCAGATTGAGATGATGAAGATTAAACGAGCTCCTGACCAGGTAATGGACTTTAGGCGTTAGCAGATGGAACGCCGTTACCAGCTGTGCCTCGAGGTTTCTGAGTTTTTTCTATTTCCTCGTCTCCTTAAGCTGCGTTTCTACCAGAGATGAGCGAAGATGCGTAGCCAGGGATGTGTGTGAAACTAACCAATCACATAGCTGGAACAGCTCAAGCTGTGAAAAACAAGCGATATTATTGATTAGTTTCGCGCGCGTCCTAGGTCATTTCTGGTGGAAACGCAGCCTAGGGTCGTAGCTTGATGTAAAAAAAAAAATCTAAATCGACTGGTGATCGAAATTGTAGTCCGTGTAATCTTTACATAGTATAAAACAAAATCGCTCCCGCTGTTTGTATGCTTAGATTTTTTAAACTACGCAACGGAATTCAGTTTTGATTCAAGAGGAAGGTTTATATGTAAATTTGTATCCACACACGTGTGTGTGTATGTGTGTTTCTTTTTACTAACACAATTTGTATTTTATCATATGTAAAAACGGTATATATCGGTATATATCTATGGGCCAGAGTTGCCTGCAAATAAATGAGTGTTGTTGTTGTTGTATCTACATTGCATCCGTGCGAAGCCGGGGAGGGTCGTAGTATTATATAAAAAATTGTTTTTTTTTTAAATCAAATCAAATCTAATCAAATAATTTATTCGCATAATATGGGTCTAAATAGATGGTAAATAAATGTTACATTACACAATACAGGGTGAAATTGAATTCATGGGCATCCTTTTAAGGGGTCATTGTACTCATCATTATGAACAACTTTTACTATGGGACCAAACCTGAAGTCGCGAAAAAAAAATCAGCCGTTCCATACATTTTGACGAGTTATGCGAACATAAATGTAGGGAACAGCTGTTTTTTTTTTTGCAAAAAGGGTACAGTGATGATTTTTCACGTTAGGCAAATCGTTGATATAGAGTAGGAATAGAAGTGGGCCTAATATACTACCTTGTGGGACTCCGACTCTGTTATATGCGAGTTTCGGTTTATAAGCTACTTCTATATTCCTCGTAATTAACATTGTTGATTTCTACATATTGTTGTCTATTTGTGAGGTAACTTTGTAACCATTTATGTGCTATACCGCGAATACCGTATGCATAGGCTTTTTGGAGCAAAATATCATGATCAACAAAATCGAAAGCTTTGCTCATCTCGAAGAACACTGCGCAGGTGTTAATTAATACCTTTATCAACATTTTCCGACACCTTTTTTATTACTTTAAAGGCGGTTAGTGTAGTAGATTTTTCTTTCTGAAAACCATTTTCCTTTTGTTCAAGTGTAAATTTTCCTTTCTGAAAACCATTTCCCTTTTGTTTTAATTTTCCTTTGTTCTTCGGATTTGAGTATATTGAATTTATTAAGGAAAGATGTAAACCGTTTAAACATAACTTTATCAATGATTTTGGCTAGTGAAGGTTGAGGGCAATCGGTCTTTAGTTGTTATTTTCTGTTTTATCCCCTTTTTTATAAATCGGTTTTACAACTGATGTTTTTAGTTTGTCTGGAAATGTACCTTGTGATAATGATAGATTTATGAGATGACATAGTATTGGTGCTATTAAATGTGCAGTTTGTTTTAGAATTTGAGTGCGTAAGTTATCATAACCTACCGATTTTGTGTTTTTAAAAGACAGTATAATTTGGTAGATTTCGTATGTTGTTATTAAGAATATGCTAGCGTTATTAGGTTCTACTGTTGTAGATAAAGTTTCTAAATTTTTTTTATTAGGAGGCGGTTGACTTTTTGTCAGCCCAATAAAATAATTATTAAAAGTATTTGATATAAGTTCAGGATCTGTTATATTGGATATATATAGGATCTGTTTTATTGTTTAAATTTATTTTGTTTATTTGTTGCGTATTAAATTGATTGCTTTCTTGACTTAATTATTTTCCAGGAATCGCGACAAATATTCTTAGATCCCATTAATAATCGATCATTGTTGAGTTTCTGTGCTAAGTTCTTCTTTTAAATATTTTGTTATCAATCAATCAATCATTTTATTATCAGACAACTGAGGCCCATAGATAAAAATACACAAAATAATCTTATTAAATAATCAACTAATACATATAAAAAAAACCTTATTTAACTAAAACTAGACACGAATCAAGTGAGTGAGAGTGTGTGTGTGTTTTTTATAAGTAAGATACTTCGTTTTATAAGACTGACGTGTAGATTTACAATTGTATTGATACCTGAGCTTTCTTTCAGTATTGAAAGCCAATCTGAGGCCTTTGGTTATCCAAGGCTGATTCTTTATTTTCTTAACTTTCATTTTTTTACTGGAAAACATAGATTGAAGAACAGTGTGAGGGTATCATGAAATATTTGAAAGGCCTTGTTTAGGTCAGGTTGATCATATGCTTCTGCCCAAGAGAGATTATTGATACATTCAATGAATTTAAGAATGTGGTCCGGCGAATAGTCTCGTTTTAGAACATACCATTGTAGTATAGGGGTTATTTTTTTGTTTACGGTGAGGGACAGTGTTTGACATGTGTCGTGGTCTGATAAGCCTGAGGGTATAACTTTGCTTACGGCAGTGGGGTCATTGCTGATTATTTGGTCTAAGCATGATTCTCCTCTTCTTCTTCATTTATATGCATTTTAAAGTTGTAATTTAGCAGTAATATTAGATAGTCTTCACGTTCTGTAGAGTGTTTAAGAATGTTAATGTTAAAATCGCCCACTATCACAAATTTCTTTTTAGTTTTAGAACGGGTTTTGTTTATTATGAGCTCTAATTTTTCTAAAAATATACGAGGGTTAGAATTTGGTATTCTATAAATACATATTAGAATGGATTTACACTGTGGAAATTCAACACCACAGCACTCAAAAGTAAGTTCAGAAGCAATGTCTTTAAGCCAGGTTATTTTATTACAAGTTAAGTAGTCCTTACACATTATACAAACTCCGCCTCTCTTCTGCTTGACTCTGGAGTAAGAACACGCCAGCTTATAGACATTAATGTGTACGTTAGGTTCTTTACGACATTTTAGGAATGTTTCGCAAATACAGATTGTCTATGTCGCTTTGTTTAGTTCTAAATTCTGATAAAGCTATTTTTAATATATCTAATTTAGATAGCAGTCCTGCTATATTTTGATGTAGTGACGTGATCTGATTGTTATTGCTGATATTCTCGAAAAAACTATATTAATATTATTGACAGAGCGACCTGTGGGTAGCATTTGGGATGGAGTAGTATATTGTACTTTTGGAAAGAAGTCTAAGATTGTTTTTTTGTTTTATAACAGGTTGTTGGACTTTGTATGGTATTATTGTATGATTTTCCCTCGATTTTTTGTGAGTTATACTTTGGTTTGTAGTATATTCCTTGCTCATCATTGGTAAGTACTTAGCGTTATAATCTAACGAGTGTATAAAAAGGTTGAACTTTTTACATGTATAGACAATTCGGTTATGGTACGTGTGAAATACATTCATAAAATAGCAATTTGAAAAATGACTTGTTTATATGACATGTAGAATCACCTCCTTGTTGGGTGCCGGTGGGTAACCTTCCTGTATAGAAAACGGAATACTGTAAAGTGAAGTTTCAGAAAACGTTACAAGATTTTTAATTTAACAAATATTGCTGGCTGTATTAAAAAGTAACTATGACGGCGGTTCGCCATTTCCGATAACCTAGAACCTGGATATATGGCAGGAAAGGAGGTTGTAGCTTTAGATTTAAATGCTACGATTAAATGTTAAGCAGATGATTAGTTACCTGTCTCTTTCCTTCCCATAGCCGAAATCTTTGATTTTTTGTGTTCTCAAAGCCTCAGGAAAAGGCTAGCGGTGCTTAGTATTTAGTATTATTAAAAATAAACAAGAATTTGTGTGGTAAACAACAACAAAATATCCCGACTACTAAAATATCAGGCCCTAATTAAATTCCGGGTTTACAAGGCAAAATCGGCTCCTCCTATTGTTGAAGTCGGTTAAAATGTAGCCTATGTTACCCGGGCTATAATAACGAATCCATTGACACCTCATCAAAATCGGATGAATAGTTTAGGCGCTACGATTATGGAGGAACATACGTTAATATAAACATATGTACATACATACATAGACTGCTAAAATCATAATCCTTCCTTTTGGCTTCGCCGTAGTCGGTTAAATATGGAAAATATCGAAACATAGAGGCATGGTAGGCATGGATATAAATGACATAATTAAAAATATTTGCTCTAGTTTTATTTTCCAGGCGGAAAACGGGCATACGGTTGTATGGGCGAGAGATCTAGGGCCGGTATCAATCTTTTTCTCTTTTGATACCGTGAATTTTAGGGTACTTTATTAATTTTAGTAGTTACAAACGCGACGGCTGAGCACGCGGTCCTGGGCTCGGTAAAAGGGGGAGCAAAGTGTTTTGGGTTTTTTGAGTTGAGACTGTATTTGTGCCCAGTTGATGGCAATAAGCTCACCCGTACTCCCCTATTATCTACTTGGGACTTGTACTATAGTCTTTGGTAGGCAGAAGTATACTGCTTACAAGGAGTGATGTTAAGATGTAACTAGCTGTGCCCCCGGCATGCGTTGCAATGCACTTTTTTTACCCTACCCTACCTACCAACCCACCAATCACCTAGCGGTGTGAAATATACTTTACGACCTATCCTTATACCTACCAAAAATACATAAAATATTTCATAAAAATCGGTCGAGCCGTTTCGGCGTAGTGCGACCACAAACACCGTGACACGAGATTTTATATCTATAGATGTTGTTAATAATTGTGACGTTATTTCAGTACATAATCAACGAGCATGTCCATATAGCGACGGATCACCTGGCGAGATTCATTCACCTGCATGTAAAGGAACTAAAGGTAAGCGTGTAAAAGTTAAAATATTGTAAAAACTAAATATGTTTAAAAAGAGTAACCATGGGGTTTCTTGCCGGTTCTTCTCGTTAGAAGACGACCAACCCGAACCGTGCATCCAAGTTTTGACGTTTCATCAGTGCCCGTGTGGGTTTATGTGAAACAAAATATTCTGAAATTGAATAGCCAGACCCAAATTTACCTATATGACTTTCAGTAAGGCCTTGTATTCGACCACGTTCGTCAATTATCGGAAAAGACACAAATAAAATAATGTTACCTGCGTTCCAATTGCGTAACACATTTTCAATCACAATCAGAAGGATTTTAAAGAAAATTCGTAATACACTGCTTCATACGTTGGAAAAAATCGAGCTCGACACTCGGCGGAAAAACGCAAAATGGACTTGCGCTGCGTGGACCCATTCTTGAAACTGCAATAATTCATAACATAGATTGAGTGTGCATGTTTTTTTTTTACTTTATTCTGATCTAATCTAAAACTCAGTGAGTCTCTCGGGTTCATAACTTTTTCTGCCAATGTGTATTTAGGATCCGCTTGCTTGTTTATGCGCTCCTATCTCAAATGAAATGGGCTGTAATGTACCCCAAATGGAACGAACTAACTTAGAAATAACTACACGTCGATTTCAGCGTCATAAAAACACCTACCTAGGAACCTGGTATGCAGACTGAGATATGTTCGGCATCAGGTCTAGTTTCGGAGACAAACGGAGCGGAGGGAAGACGTGCGGTAATCGACCAATCACATTGGTTGAAATCCACATCGAGTCTCTTTGTCACTTATGTGAATGGTCGAATCTGGCACAACGCGACCACGATCCACTCGTCTCCGCTTTGGTGAGAATCAGGCCTAAGCCGTCGGTCTAAGTACGGCGCTCCCCTGGCAAACGCTTTGCTACCCAGAGAGCACTGATCGTCATTTAAGTAGGCCACTGGAGGAGTTATAGTTACGTCATAGACCGAATCAAATCAACACCGCCTCCCGAACATCTTCAGGCTATTCTATACGTATAAAATTCAAAGTCCTGACTGACTGATTGACTGACTGAACAGCCCAAACCGCTGGTCCTAGAGAGATAAAATTTGAAGGGTGTGTTCTTTGTGAAGCGTAGGTATCGACTAAGAAAGGGTTTTTCGAAATTTCATCTTAGGGGTGAAGTGGGGGTTTGAATTTTTTGCGAAACTTTATATTCTCTGGGTCGATTGACTCGAAAATTGATGTACACACTTTTCAATTAAAATTATAAGACACGTGTCAGTTTTTTCAAAATAATCCCTCAAAAGAGTCAAATAGGACTTCGAAACTCACATAGACGGGCGCATGGCGAGCAGTGTGGCGCAAGGCGTGCGGGGCTGATGAAATGAGGCGAAAGGCAATTTGTAAGACATAACTATTTAATATAAATAAATAATTTTACAAACGTAACTGTCAGTGCACAGATACATGGACGAGAGCACGCCTGTATAAAATACTAAGCCGACATGCACAGACACATCACATATTGCTATTTAACTTAGCGCAGGCGTCCATACTCTCAACATCCTCTCCTGGACGCAGACGCTTTAAAATTAAACCAATTGATGAAGTGAAGTTTTCATGCAACGGTCGATGGAGTCCCTTTCTTAAAATATCGGCGACCATGTCTCCAGTGCATCTATATTGAACCATGACTTGTTTGGCAGCAATCTTCTCTCGTACGAAGTGGTAGCGGATGTAGACAGCATTTTCTGAAAGGCTAATCGCACTCTGATTATCGCAGTAAAGGGTTATAGGCGTAACTTTAAGTTCTGGTTGCAACTCGTCTGCCAGCTGTTTCAACCAAAGAACTTCCTGAATGGCAGACGCTAGAGCCATATATTCAGCCTCAGTTGTAGAAAGAGCTATGGTCTGCTGTTTCTTAGAATTCCAGCTTATTGCTGCACCCTGGAACAAAAATACGTAGCCTGTGCAAGATCTTCTATCCTTAATATCATTTGCCCAGTCTGAATCGCAATAGCCTGAAATTTACTACATAAGTAATGTCTGGTCGAGTCCCCTGTGATAAGTACAATAAGCAGCCAATTATTTCTTGATATGGAATGTTCTTTAAAATTTCTTGTTGACCTTCACCCTTCTTCAGTTTGACATTAGCATCAGCAGGTGTCCACATTGGTTTACAATTATTCATTCCAAATCGAGTAAGTATCTTTTTAATGTAAATAGATTGATCGATAGAAATCTCATCTACATTTTCATGTTGTGAAATTCTAAAAGAAGTTTTGAAGAATTTGTGGATCACTGTTTAGTAAATTCATTGTTGATTCAACATTAAGACACATTAGTGATGAGGCACTTTGATGAACATCATTATTTTGGCTTCTCATTCTCTCTTGCAGCGGTCTCAAAATTATGTTAATATCCGATGGAGAATCAAGTGTCCTATCAGGTACGTATGTCATTAACATCTTCAAATTGATCAGAATTATCTGAAATAGAAATACTTTGAGATTCATCTTGTGTTTCTCTTCTTACGTTATCGATGTTTCTTTCCACCAATTCTTCAGGTTCACCATCAGGTAAGAAAACAATTTTCTTTTATTTTACTTCATTACAACTTTCTTTTGTGTTTTCATTTTTATTTTTCTCTATCTCTATGTCATTTTTAATAATTTCCTTTTCTTTTTTAGGAACACCATCCACTTTATTTCGTTTAATTGAAGCTTCTAGAAATACAACATCCCTACTTATGACTCCTTTTTTTGTTTCTGAATCTATGAATCGGTAGCCTTTTGTATTGTCACTGTAGGCAACAAATATTAACTTACGTGACTTCAATTCAAGCTTAGATCTGCTTGCTTTAGGAATAAGCACCATTGCAGGACATCCGAAAATTTTCATGTGACTCAAATTTGGCTTCTTTCCAGTCCATACTTCATGAGGCGTCGCATCATAAAGTGCAGGTGGGAGATCGGTTTACAATATATGCAGCTGTAGCAACCGCTTCTGCCCAGAATGTGACCTGCAATTCAGCATTTAACATCATACATTTATCGCGCTCTATCAAAGTTCTATTCAATCTCTCACTGAGACCGTTCTGCTCAGGAGTGTATGGATCAGATGTCTGGTGCAGTATTCCATGTGTCTTCAAGTAGGCGTCAAAATTATTATTTTTGTATTCGATTCCATTATCGCTTCTCAGAGTTTTTATTTTTGTACTTAACTCATTTTCTACTCTATTCTTAAACTCCACAAACTTTTGAAATACCTCGCTTTTGTTTCTAATAAAATATACATGTACTCGTCGAGAAAAGTCATCAATGAAGGTTACAAAATACCTTGCCCCTCCTATAGAAGTATTCTTCATCGGTCCACATACGTCACTGTGGATTAGCTCTAGCAACCTGGTTGCACGGGAGCCTTCAGTTGGGAACGGTTTTCTTGTTTGCTTACCTTCAAGACATGTTACACAAATGGAATTTTCTTTTCTTGGTGCCAGCTTTACACCTTCTGTACAATTAGGTATTTTATTAAGATTAGTGAAATTTAAGTGACCCATCCTTTGGTGCCACAGATAAGTATCATCATCAGTCTTAACCATCATGACTTGCATGTCTTGATTTTTACAAGTATTTAACAGATATGTCTCATTGATTAAGTCAGCCCTTGCAACTAATTTGTTGCTGGGATTGTAAAATTGACAACCATGTTCATTGAATATTACCTTACATCCACCTTTAATTATTTTGCTGACTGATAACAAATTTTTATTTATTTCTGGTACGTATAAAACATTCCTCACCTGTATTGAATCGGTGCTGCCATCTTTTGCATTTACTTTAAGACATACATTACCGCAGCATTCAACTTTTAATACTTGGTTGTTAGCAATTCTTATGCTCGGTACAGATGAAGGAGTAATATCAGTGAGCCAGTCCCTGTTTCGAGTCATATGCATAGATGCCCCTGAGTCAACATACCAAAAATCGGAATCATTTGCTGTGGATGTTGAAAAAGCTGCGACATATCCTGCTTCCGTATCTGTTTCATTATTATTACTTGTCTTATTATGCCAACAATTCTTACTGAGATGTCCATACTTATTACAATGAAAGCACCTAGGGCCTTTCTTATTTTTGAATTGATCACTTTTGGGCTTATTTTTTGAGTTTGTATAAAGTGCGGTAGTGTCTGATGTCTTTACTTCTTGTAGTAATTTATTTTTCACTAAATCAGCACTAATCTTCATACCAGAACTTTCTAAGCCCATGATCATGGGCTTGTACATTTCTGGCAACCCTGCCAGCATTAGTGTGCCCAACCACTCATCGTCCACATTGAATTTTATATTCCTTAGCTTGTGCGCGGCTGTCATTACTTTGTTTACATAATCTTCAACGGATGAACTGTTTTTCAAATTGGTATTAATGAGGTCTTTTAATAAGCCTACTTTACGAGTTAATCCGCTGTCTTCAAATGTCCTTGCCAAATTTTCCCATACCTGTTTTGCATTTTGAGCTTCTTGAATATGTACGTATAAAATCGGATCAACTAATAATATTAACTTTGACTTGGCTTTGATGTCTTTTTTAACGGAGTCAGGGTCAGTAGCCACTGGTTCTTTTAAAACGCAGTTATACACATCTTCAAGTTGTAGGTACGCCTTGACTGCAAAACTCCAACTTGTCCAATTCTCACGGCCCGTTAGCTTTTCAATTGACATCATTGAACTGCTTCCAGCCATATTTATATTGTAAATATTCAATCCGTAAATAAAATAACTGAAAAGAAAAAAAAAAGACTCGCGAGCCCGGTAACCAAAAGTGAGGTTATACTCGTAATTTTTCTTTTACTATTATAAATACTGTTCAAAACACAAAGATAACTTTAAACGGCAGGCAGGCTTGGGACGGCCCATAACCTGATGAAATGAGGCGAAAGGCAATTTGTAAGACATAACTATTTAATATAAATAAATAATTTTACAAACGTAACTGTCAGTGCACAGATACATGGACGAGAGCACGCCTGTATAAAATACTATATTATCGGGAGTATTTAGGTAGACGTATCTGTAGATATATGTGAATTTCCGATTTTCACATTGTATTTCACATATATTTTCACATACGAGTAGTTGCGAAAGTTTGTGAAGATGTTTTTATCTTTGTTACTTGGATGAAATTTAGCATATAGATAGTATATAACCTGGATTATAGGATACTTTCTATCCTGGTAATATGATTACGTGGGACAGTTATCGAACTACTCGCGGGCGAAGCCGCGGGCACAAGCTAGTCCGTAATATGAGTATGAGCCATAATTACCTTCAATTGTTTTCAGGTATTATTGATAGCACTAGATGACACGATAGACAACATGCTTACGATGTATGACAATCATAACGCTATAAAGACTGAGAGAGTCGCCGCTTTTAACTATGCGGCGGGGGGCTCAGTGCCTGCCGAGTTTTATATGAGTCAAGGTAAGATTTAAAAATATTTCTTAGTGGTCAGATTGATGAAACGCTCATTCAGTGTTCCATTTTTGTTAACTGTGAACAAAAATTTCGTGCACCATAACTGCTTGGGTTGTGGTCACTATCTTTAGTGTTTAGCCAAATACGGTGGAGCACTAAGGGACGGTAATGTTTTAAGGAGAGCTTGTCAGAATCTACAAGTAGAAGTCAGCCGGCTATTACTTAGCAGTGTTATGAGTGCGTTTACTGCTACGCCACATTTTATTTTACTGGCGTGATCAGCCCATAACGTTCCCACTGCTTAGCCACTGACCGCATCTCCGCGAGTAGGATTGGGTTATAAGGTCATAATCCACCACGCGGGTCTAGTGCGGCTTGGTTATAAGGTACTCTGTTTGTATCTAGGTACAGAACCACAAACTTCAAACCACTTCACCAAACACCTAATCGATCGCCAAAAGACTTCTTCCAGAGTTTCACTGCGGCAGGAACGTGTACATCTTCCTCTCGGAGATCTACAGCGACATTTACAACATGGGCCGAGGCCCCACACCCTTCTGCAAAGGCCGTGGCTTCCACTTCTTGGGATTCGTGCACTTTATGGACGATAAGCGATACTTTTTGGAAGAAGACCCCAATGTAGTCTTCTCTATGGATAACTATGTTCATGGACTGGAGTGTAATATCGGGATTTGTGTGTTCAGGTAGTTAAACTAGTATGCATATGTTTTTTTTCACGTCTTTTTAGTTGGTTTCTGGTCACTTGAGAGCAGCTCACCAAAGCTCTCGACAACCACCCTAGAAACCCATCGATTGCACTCGCTGTGGCCTAAATCGGCTAGATGGCATCATCATCATCAGTAGCGGTCCTAAAATTGAGCCCTGTGGTATTCCACAAACATTTAGCTGGGACCTTATTCTCCGTTGAAAAGGGAGGATCCTAAGACCAGACGGGAGTTGAGTGCGGTAGGCAACTTACTGCCCGACTGTTATCGGGTACTGTATAATATGCTTAGGTATATCGCATACTCGCACATTGCTAGCAGAACGGATGGCCTTGGGGGCCGAAAAGTTCTGGAGTGGCGACCGCGAACCGGAAGACGTTGCGTTGGAAGGCCTCCCACTAGGTGGACGGATGACCTGGTGAAGGTTTCAGGGATCCACTGGATGCGAGTCGCACGAGACCGGTCAATTTGGCGACGCTTGGGGGAGGCCTATGTCCAGCAGTGGACGTCTTTCGGCTGAAATGGTGATGATGATCGCATACTCAGCGCGAAGCAGGATTTTTGTTGTTACTATGCGACTAGAAATGTCGCTACAGGTCTTTTTGAATATTTAACCATGTCGCTACAGTGATACATTTAACTATCTAAAATCTAAATCTAATAGAAAGAGTATAAAGAATGCCTCTCGTGCATCTTCACAAGCTCCCTTTGATTTGCCTGTGTCTAAGATTTTAGAGGAAAAGTAGTTTTAAATGAATAACATTATTTAAACAGGCCTGTATACATATAACACGAGTCTGTCTAAAAGAAGACTATTTTTTCATAAGACAATACGTCCAATTCCCCACATAATTTCAATCCTAAATACGTCCTTATTTATGTTCTCAGGTTCCCATTCAAGAAGACCCTACAGCACATTCGTGACGTGTCCACTCTTCCGAAGGCTATCGTCAAGTGCGGCACAGAGATGTACAAGTTGCCGCCACTGACTGCTGCCTCCTGCATCATCACGTCAGGGTCCTTCATACTAGACTTCAACATACAGGGCGTCAGATTCCGGCATTATGATTATTTGCTGGTAAGTAGTACTTTGTCAGCTTATTCCAAAAATTGGGCCTGGACTCTGGAAGAAGGAAAACCCGCTCAATGCAGAACTCTGGCAGGATGCTCAGATGACATCCAAAGGCTATTAGAGGCAGCTTGTACCGAGCGGTCCACGCTGCAGAAGATCGCATAATTTCGAGACACGTCGAAGACACAAGATGAAGAAGAATAAGGCCAGGTGCAGCGTTGAAAGATCTCTCACAAGGTGGACTAATGATCTTGCGATGTGAAGGTCATGGAATCCTTTAGATGCTTGAGGCACGGGAACAGTCGATGTGGTCACTCTTTGGGGAAGCCTATGTCCGGAGGTGAACTTCTTTCGGCTGAAATGATGATGACGTAATACTGAGTTAAGAACCATTGGCGGAGCTATAACATTTATTTTCGACTCGAAAACCAAGGCTCAAGGGACGGGATAGGAGTTATTGGCTCGTTGTTGTGGTGGTATAAAGTGCGACTGCTGAGCAGTGGTATTGTATTTCACTATAAGAACATTCTCTTCTAAAATGCAAAATGTGGGTGTGATATACGGGTGGAAGACATCGACGCACAAACAATGACCACGTATTCAGTGTGTTGAAAGAAATTTTTCATCAGTAATTTTTTTTTAAAGTTTGCTATTTTTTTATAAAAGTGCGTACCTAAACGGTCAAAAAGTATGGAACAGTGGATTTTTAATAAAAATACCAAAGTCAAATTTCTATTTGGGGGGTTCGGTATGACGTATTGAGTACGTGGTAACCGGTTGTACGTCGGTCTCCCTTCCACCCAGTATACCTTGCTTATCTCTCTGGAGAATACACGGGCGATATTATGAATATGGATTGATTGTTATTATTTAATTGCACATGTGTGAGTACTATGTACTGTAAAGTTACCATTTACATTTAGTTATCATTAATTGACTCGAATTTGCCTTGGCGGTTGACAGAATGTCATGCACACTTAAAAGTCTTGCTGATGGCGGCATGGACTTAGTATTATACTAAAAGTCCATGGATGGGGGGTGAGACAAGGGGACGTTATTTCCCCGAAATTGTTGACCAACGCACTGGAGGATGTGTTTAAGACGCTAAAATGGGAAGGACGTGGCATAAACATCAACGGCGTGTACATCTCACACTTGAAATTTGCAGATGACATCGTCATACTGGCTGAATCGCTGCACGACTTGCAGCAGATGCTGGATGGCCTAGTTGATTCTTCAATACACATTGGTCTCAGGGTGAACTTGGACAAAATCCAGGTTATGTTCAACGAACACGTCACCCCAGGACCTGTTGTTGTCAATGGCGGTCCTCTCGAGGTTGTTCGAGAATATGTTTACCTCGGGCAAAGTCTGCAGTTTGGTAAGAACAACTTTGAGAGGGAGGCTAACAGAAGAATCCAGCTGGGCTGGGCAGCATTTGGGAAGCTTCGCCAGGTCCTCTCGTCGCGTATTCCACAGAGCCTAAAGACTAAGGTCTTCAATCAGTGCGTCCTGCCTGTTATGACTTACGGAAACGAAACGTGGACACTCACAGTACGGCTGGTCCATAAATTTAAGGTCGCTCAGCGAGCTATGGAACGAGCTATGCTTGGAGTCTCAGGGATCGCATTCGAAACGATGTGATCCGACAGAAAACCAGAGTTGTCGACATAGCTCACAGAATAAGTAAGCTGAAGTGGCAATGGGCCGGTCATATTTGCCGTAGAACCGATGACCGTTGGGGTAGACGTGTTCTTGAGTGGAGACCGCGAATCGGCAAACGTAAGGTGGGACGCCCTCAGGCTCGGTGGAGTGACGATCTTCGCAGGGTGGCTGGTAGCAACTGGATGAGAATTGCTGAAAGTCGAGTTGAATGGCGTGCGATTGAGGAGGCCTATGTCCAGCAGTGGACTGCTATAGGCTGATGATGATGATGTTGATGGATGGCGGCGTGTGTGTTGGATCATTTAGTTCCCTTCAAAATGGTTGAGTTGAATGGTGCTGATCCATGCGTTATGTTCGTGAACGGGCGCTGTCAGC
This sequence comes from Noctua fimbriata, assembly GCA_905163415.1. Lineage (NCBI taxonomy): Eukaryota > Metazoa > Arthropoda > Insecta > Lepidoptera > Noctuidae > Noctua > Noctua fimbriata. Next base: position 10,330,754 of record LR990935.1, on the reverse strand, counting down.
TGAGACTGGTCATCTCTTAGCTGCCACGGTTTATTTTAACTACTTTGTTTTTAAATTGTTGATTTAATCTTTTACTCTGGATTCTCTCAATGTGTATGTCTTTCTACATCGTTCTCACATATATGTATTATCTCAACATGAATGATGGAACCAAGATCTTGTAAAAATATTTTGATTGCAAAGAGTGTCCATGGAGTTTCTTGCCCATTCTTCTCCATAGAGATCTACGCTTTGGAATGGGCAACTACAGTACTTTCACGAGTTATTATGCCTTGTGTCTGGGACTGTAGCTTCGCCTTCTTTTTTTTTCTGACATTCAGAAGTGCCTGTTATGGTCTAATTGAAATATTTTTTTTTGAGTTTTTTGAGTTTTATTGTAGCTAATGCCGAACGGCCAAACTTACTACACTAAAGAGAAGTATTCTCCCTTGTACTGCGACCACCACGTCTGCGAGTGGAACAACACCAACTTCTATGGCGGTTAGTAATCTGTACCTAATTCACTGTTTGTAAATCGAACATTTTAAACTTTATGTCCGGATACGCGGGAGATTTTTCTGGGACATTAACCATCTCCATGATGGTTGAAAGTGTGTTCTTATTACTGATTCTACGTTGGTCTAGAGGTCGGAAGCGCAAATGCTGAGCATGAGGTCCTGGGTTCGATTCCCAGATCGGGCAAAGTGAGTGTTATTGGGTTTTTCCATCAGGAAATTCTCAGTGGCAGTCACGGATCGTGCCCGGTTACAATAGGCTCGCCTCCTAATACATAGGACTTAAAAATAACTGGTGAAATGTGGGTGTACTCTTAGGTACACCTCTGCCTAACCCTTCTGGGATTACAGGCGTGATGTAATGTTATGCGATTCTACGTAATTATAACTTGCTTTAATTAAAATGTTTGAATGCCAGGGCACGGGCATGTAGGTCATGATTATACACAGGCATATCATCCTATAAATAAGACCATTATTGTGCAGTAGCCAGTGCATCAAGTTACCACAAACTGCTAAATTTTATCATTCGATTTTGAATTTTACCATCAACATTTTATGGTTAAATATCGTTTGGAGATTTTTGTCGTTTTGTGGTAACTTAATGTGCTGGCGACTGTACCATGTTTTAATGCAAAATCTAAAATTTTGAGTTTGAGGCGAGGGCGAAAAAAAATAGTGGAATGCAAAAAAAAAATGTTACAAAAAAAAGGAATAAAATAGTTATTGAGTTTATCTATTCACCAGGATTTACAAGCAAAATGTGGGACTGTGGGTCACCTTTCCCCATTCGAAGATTACAGTCTTGATGTAATAAAAAAGTCAATATACTTCCGCAGGTCCATTCACAATTCCCGGTGACCCTGGCACCGGTCTGTCGCCGGTTCCTCCGTACTTAGAGCAGACTACAGAAGCGTTCATTGTCACTACGGACGGAGGAATGAATGGTGACGAGTCCAACATAACTTGTAAGTACTCTGTACTAGTCATTTTTCTGAGTCATCTGCATCATCACCGTCTAACAACTCTTGATCTGTGTTCTGAGTCGGAACTAGGTATTTTTGGAATGTTTTCCTGTATACAATTTCTGTAATGCACCCATAGATGTGTTCTATACTATTTGCCTATAGTAGACCCTTAGTAGTGGTTGTTGCCAAGGGAAACCGGCAGGAATCGGGTAACTGGGTGTTCTTCGGGTCTGGAATCGAGCTACACGACCTGTTCATAGGACAGGTCCATTCAAATCTTTGTGATTCTTTCCTCATAAGACCATCTCGGACACAAGGTACCTAAACTGCATGGTCATCATAAAGTTATAAGAAGGGGGTGATCCATGAGACGACGACAAATAGAGGGGTATGGAAGGAGACCAGCTGTGCCGACCGCAAATAAACTGGGATAAGGGCAGAAGAATGATGATATTCTTTCTTTCTGCGTGCTTAATGAGTGTAAAATTAATACGATGTTTTTAGACTCCCTGGACGGGTGCTGGTACATGTTTCCGCCTAACTACGGCTCGATAGCCGGCATCAGCTACCTGGACCCACTCACTATCAATGAGTATAGATTCACTTGTCAAGGTTCTGGTAATAAGGTACGTTGCATGATCTAACCTCTTACGTAGACAAGAATTTAATTATAGGAGCTTGCCTCGGTTTGAAAAGTAGCTAAGCGGTGCTGTTGCAAATACAGACTACACATAGATAAGGCATGGATTGCACATGAGAAATTTCTACTTTGTTTTTGGCAATGCACTTATGGCGGACGCGAGACGTCATCTTGCCATTTCTGTTGAACTTAAAACTCACAGATATCTATTTTTCATTTGCCACCAATAACCAACATATTTATTTTTTAGGGTCTGTACTGGTACCCACAATGGATGGGCGCGCCCCCCCACCACCCGTACCCCGCCGCCGGCGACGGGCCGAGCTCGCTCACCCAGCCGATCGAGCCAATCTACTACCCGCACCAACAGGGCAAGCCGCCCTCGGCCATACTGTTGCCAGAAATACACTGAATATATGCTGACTTTATATTGATGGTTTTATTTTTTGCGTCTTAAATTCTGAGCTGGACTCCCATTTGGTGCAACCTTGAGTCGCACACGCAACCAAATTTCAGGTATCTGCAAGGCTTCGTTTTACAGATCTCCGTGGCCGCGCGGTTCTCCGCGTTTCAATGGCGCTTCCTCGTTCAAATCCTTATAACTTTTTAACCATAACTTTGACAAATTTGTGGTTTTGGGAATCAACTTTTACAAATAACTCGTTATTTTATTTGAAGTATGCCATGGCGTTAATAAACTTCTTTCGTATGCCAATTAAAGTTCAAAAATATAACATAGCAATAGCATATACTCAACTGGTTTTTATGTCAAGCTATTTAGACTCCTAAATATTAATTTATTTTAATTTTATATCCATTCATTCGCCATGAAAAGTAGTTTTCAAGCTTGTTTTTTCTTATTGTTTTATACAATGCTTAAAACTTGTTTTAATCTGTGTTTTTAAACGTGTGATACAAAACATGGTTTAAAGTCAAACTGTTTTAAACACTGTTTTGAACATGTGTTTTAAAACCACTTGTTTTAATCACGCAAACCCTGTTCTTAGCACACTCTGCCCCGCCGTTACCAGAGCCGCTGTCGGATCTTGGAACAGCAAGGCTGCTGGGAACTGAGGGCCGAGACTTTTTGGAAAGGGGGTGTTTGGCCTTCAAACACCACGCTGGCCAGTGCGTCTTGGCGAGTTTTCGTCATATCCTCGTTCGTCTGTCAGCAGGGTAACACGTGCAGGTGAGCTTTGACTTGGGTGGCTAGATGCAGAGTTGCACAAGTCTAACACCCGATGGTTGAGATAAAATAATTACTTTAGTTTAAGTAATTACTTAAGCAAACATTTTTATACAATAGGCAAGAATTTAAACGAGGTAAGAACCATCAAAGAAACAAAGCTAAGAATTCTAACTTTAGCAATTACTAAACTACAGAATAGAAATCGTATCTTAAATACTTCTATTTTACTCAAGTACTCACTTTGACTTGTTTAAACAGGGTGTAACAGAAAGGGTATAGTCATATGAAAGGATATGCTGCAGACCATCAAACTGAACAACTTCCACCATGGGTCCAATATCGTAAATGAGAAAAAATTATTAGCTGTCCCATACATTCGGGTCGAGTAGGTATTGAAATTTTGTACGGGACAGCTTATAATTTTTGGGTGTTAAACTTCAATGACTTATTCAGATCCCGGCAGTAAGTCAATGAAGAAATAATTACCTTTCTCTAATTAAGCTAGCTTTGTACCTAAGTAGGTAGTCAAACATCTAGCTAGCCTATTAGGTACCAATAAAAAAAGATGTTGGTAGTTAGTCAAATACTAAGCAAATTGAGTCATAAATAAATGTAACAGTAGCGTCGTACAATCTGGTAGTTAACTGTTGATTGGCAATCACTTAGTTGGTGTTTTAATTGTCTTTGGCTTGTTATGTTCTGTGGTTTGACAGTCGGCGTTATGGCCCGCCCTGGTCGAGTGCTATTGCTGCTTGTTCTACTTCTATCATGTTTCTTTACGTTCAATGTAAGTATCTGTCTAACTTTATGTACAGACGCAGCACATCAAGCTAATACAAACTGTCAAATTTCTTTAATAGATTTTCAACTTTATCGCTAAAGGTTCAAGGTTGATTGAGAAAATTTTACAGTTTCGGATAGCTTGATGTGCTGATGTCTGTACAGTCGCCATCGCATGAAGTTACTACAAACTGTCAAATTTTCTCACTCGATTTTGAACTTAACCTTCGACATTTTATGGTTTAAAATCATTCAGAGGACAATTAGTAGTAACTCGATGCGCTGGCTACCGTACTTAATTGGTTTAAGATAACAATGCCCACCACTGCGTGTCAGCGGAGTTTCGCTACCTAATTTATGTTGACTCTGTAGTACACATTAACAAATCAAACACATACAGACAAAAACTACACAAATTCAGTATAATTTGACTTCGCCTTGTATAGACTTTCAGCACAATGAGAGGTCAACTTAGACTAATAATAATGTAGACCAGGGGTAGGATGCATACATGGGGTTGAACCAGTAACTCCCCGTATCACCTGCCTATAGCCTTTTCCCAACTATGCTGGGGTCGGCTTCCAGTCTAACCGGATGCCAGACTTTCGATCAAATGACTCCCAGTAACGACTGTCAAAGATTTACAAATGACGCCAGGGACAGCACGGCACGGAGGAAACTCGATATGTAATGGGTCACCCATCCACGGATCGTCCCTGGCAAGCGCGGCCTAACCCAAAGATCGAGTCGAGCGGCTGTTATTCTTTAGCCACGAGCGAAATAATAGAGTTATGCCATATAGCCATTTTCGGTAGCAGAATTTTCCAAGGAATTAACTTTCGTTGTTAACTGTACCTATCTACTTTAGTAACACTTATGCCTTGTCACTAACACTAGGCGACACTTAAACGAGTGCTTAAACTGATCCACCGATCGCTGTAAGTTAAAAAACCAACACTGCAATAATATTTAGGCGTCAAAACGAGAATTATATATTATATTATTATATATCTCTACACGTTTCCAGCATTCGTACATAATATCGAACCACCCATGCTGCCAATCCCCCAACGAGAACCTCACCCTAGCTATGGTGATAGACGCGTTCGAGATCTACGGCCATGATCCCACGGAGAAGCTGGACTTCCTGGCTCACTACCAGTTTGAGATGATGAAGATTAAACGAGCTCCTGATCAGGTAATGGACTTTAGGCGTTAGGAGATGGAACGCAACGCAAACGCAAAAAAACTCAGAAAACGGTTTCTGAGTTTTTTTCTATTTCCTCGTCTCCTTAAGCTGCGTTTCTACCAGAGATGAGCGAGGATGCGTAGCCAGGGATGTGTGTGAAACTAACCAATCACATAGCTGGAACAGCTCAAGCTGTGAAAAACAAGCGATATTATTGGTTAGATTCGCGCGCGTCCTAGCTCATATCTGGTGGAAACGCAGCCAGGGGTCGTAGCGTGATGTTAAAAAAAAATTCTAAACCGACTGGTGATCGAAATTATAGTCCGTGTAATCTTTACATAATATAAAATAAAGTCGCTCCCGCTGTTTGTATGCTTAGATCTTTTAAACTACGCAACGGATTTTAATTCAGTTTTCAGCAATACATAGAGTGATTCAAGAGGAAGGTTTATATGTAAATTTGTATCAACACACGTGTGTGTGTTTCTTTTTACTAACACAATTTGTATTTTATCATATGTAAAAACAACGGTATATATCGGTATATATCTATGGGCCAAAGTTGCCTGGAAATAGCACCCGTGCGAAGCCGGGGCGGGTCGTAGTATTATATAAGAATTTGTTTTTTTTTAACAAATCAGACATGTTATAGCGTTGTTTATATGACATGTAGAATCACCTCCTTGTTCGGTGCAGGTGGGTAACCTTCCTTTATAGAAAACGGAATACTGTAAAGCGAAGTTTCAGAAAACGAGCTTGTCAGAATCTACAAGATTTTTAATTTAACAAATATTGCTGGCTATATTAAAAAAGTAACTATGCTGGCGGTTCGCCATTTCCGATAACCTAGAACCTGGATAGATGGCAGGGAAGGAGTTTGTAGCTTTAGATTTAAATGCTACGATTAAATGTTAAGCAGATGATTAGTTACCTGTCTCTTTCCTTCCCATAGCCGAAATCTTAGATTTTTTGTGTTCTCAAAGAATTTGAGGGTACTTTATTAATTTGCCCCGTTAGTCTAGTAGTTGCAAACGCGACGGCTGAGCACGCGGTCCTGGGCTCGGTAAAAGGGGGAGCAAAGTGTTTAGGGTTTTTTGAGCTGAGTCTGGATTTGTGCCCAGTTGATGGCAATAAGCTCCCCTATTATCTACAAGGGACTTGTACTATAATCTATGGTAGGCAGAAGTATACTACTTACAAGGAATGATGTTATAATGTAACTAGCTGCGTTGCAATGCACCTTTTTTACCCTACCCTGCCTACCAACCCCGTAATCACCTAGCGGTGTGAAATATACTTTACGACCTATCCTTATACCTACCAAAAATACATAAAATATTTCATAAAAATCGGTCGAGCCGTTTCGGCGTAGTGCGACCACAAACACCGTGACACGAGATTTTATATCTATAGATGTTGTTAATAATTGTGACGTGATTTCAGTACATAATCAACGAGCATGTCCACATAGCGACGGATCACCTGGCGAGATTCATTCACCTGCATGTAAAGGAACTAAAGGTAAGCGTGTAAAAGTTAAAATATTGTAAAAACTAAATATGTTTAAAAAGAGTAACCATGGGGTTTCTTGTCGGTTCTTCTCGTTAGAAGACGACCAACCCGAACCGTGCATCTAAGTTTTGACGTTTCATCAGTGCCCGTGTGGGTTTATGTGAAACAAAATATTCCGAAATTGAATAGCCAGACCCAAATTTACCTATAAGACTTTCAGTAAGGCCTTGTATTCGACCACGTTGGTCAATTATCGGAAAAGACACAAATAAAATAATGTTACCTGCGCTCCAATTGCGCAACACATTTTCAATCACAATCAGAAGGATTTTAAAGAAAATTCGTAATACCCTGCTTCATACATTGGAAAAAATCGAGCTCGACACTCGGCGGAAAAACGCAAAATGGACTTGCGCTGCGTGGACCCATTCTTGAAACTGCAATAATACATAACATAGATTGAGTGTGCATGTTTTTTTTTTACTTTTTTCTGATCTAATCTAAAACTCAGTGAGCCTCTCGGGTTCATAACTTTTTCTGCCAATGTGTATTTAGGATCCGCTTGCTTGTTTATGCGCTCCTATCTCAAATGAAATGGGCTGTAATGTACTCCAAATGGAACGAACTAACTTAAAAATAACTACACGTCGATTTCAGCGTCATAAAAGCACCTACCTAGGAACCTGGTATGCAGACTGAGATATGTTCGGCATCAGGTCTAGTTTCGGAGACAAATGGAGCGGAGGGAAGACGTGCGGTAATCGACCAATCACATTGGTTGAAATCCACATCGAGTCTCTTTGTCACTTATGTGAATGGTCGAATCTGGCACAACGCGACCACGATCCACTCGTCTCCGCTTTGGTGAAAAATCAGGCCTAAGCCGACGGTCTAAGTACGGCGCTCCCCTGGCAAACGCTTTGCTACCCAGAGAGCACTGATCGTCATTTGAGTAGGCCACTGGAGGAGTTATAGTTACGTCATAGACCGAATCAAATCAACACCGCCTCCCTAACGACTGATATATCAACGCACAGCCCAAACCGCTGGTCCTAGAGAGATAAAATTTGAAGGGTGTGTTCTTTGTGAAGCGTAGGTATCGACTAAGAAAGGGTTTTTCGAAATTTCACCTTAGGGGTGAAGTGGGGGTTTGAATTTTTTGCGAAACTTTATATTCTCTGGGTCGATTGACTCGAAAATTGGTGTACACACTTTTCAATTAAAATTATAAGACACGTGTCAGTTTTTTCAAAATAATTTCTCAAAAGAGTCAAATAGGACTTCGAAACTCACATAGACGGGCGCATGGCGAGTAGTGTGGCGCAAGGCGTGCGGGGCACGGGAGTATTTAGGTAGAGGTATTTGTAAATATATGTGAATTCCCGATTTTCACATTGTATTTCACATATATTTTCACATACGAGTAGTTGCGAAAAATTGTGAGGATATTTTTTATCTTTGTTACTTGGATGAAATTTAGCGTATAGATAGTTTATAACCTAGATTAACACATATGATACTTTTTATCCCGGTAATATGATCCCGTGGGACAATTATCGAACTACACGCGGGCAAAGCCGCGGGCACAAGCTAGTCCGTAATATGAGTATGAGCCATACCTTCAATTGTTTCCAGGTATTATTGATAGCACTAGATGACACGATAGACAACATGCTTACGATGTATGACAATCATAACGCTATAAAGTCTGAGAGAGTCGCCAGTTTTAACTATGCGGCGGGGGGCTCAGTGCCTGCCGAGTTTTATATGAGTCAAGGTAAGATTTAAAAATGTTTCTTAGTGGTCTGCTTGATGAAATGCTCATTGAGTGTTCCATTTTGTGTCATGCACCATAACTGCTTGGGTTGTGGTCACTATCTTTAGTGTTTAGCCAAATACGGTGGAGCACTAAGGGACGGTAATGTTTTAAGGAGAGCTTGTCAGAATCTACAAGTAGAAGTCAGCCGGCTATTACTTGGCAGTATTATATGTGCGCTTACTGCTACGCCACATCTTTATTTTACTGGCGTGATCAGCCCATAACGTTCCCACTGCTGGGTCACAGGCCGCATCTCCGTGAGTAGGATTGGGTTATAAGGTCACAATTCACCACGCGGGTCTAGTGCGGCTTGGTTATAAGGTACTCTGTTTGTATCTAGGTACAGAACCACAAACTTCAAACCACTTCACCAAACACCTAATTGATCGCCAAAAGACTTCTTCCAGAGTTTCACTGCGGCAGGAACGTGTACATCTTCCTCTCGGAGATCTACAGCGACATTTACAACATGGGCCGAGGCCCCACACCCTTCTGCAAAGGCCGTGGCTTCCACTTCCTGGGATTCGTGCACTTTATGGACGATAAGCGATACTTTTTGGAAGAAGACCCCAATGTAGTCTTCTCTATGGATAACTTTGTTCATGGACTGGAGTGTAATATCGGGATTTGTGTGTTCAGGTAGTTAAACTAGTATGCATAAGTTTTTTTTCACGTCTTTTTAGTTAGATTCTGGTCACTTGAGAGCAGCTCACCAAAGCTCTCGACAACCACCCTAGAAACCCATCGATTGCACTCGCTGTGGCCTAAATCGGCTAGATGGCATCATCATCATCAGTAGCGGTCCTAAAATTGAGCCCTGTGGTATTCCACAAACATTTAGCTGGGACCTTATTCTCCGTTGATAAGGGAGGATCCTAAGACTAGACGGGAGTTGAGTGCGGTGGGCAACTTTCTGCCCGACTGTTATCGGGTACTGTATAATATGCTTAGGTATATCGCATACTCACACATTGCTCGCAGAACGGATGGCCATGGGGGCCGAAAAGTTCTGGAGTGGCGACCGCGAACCGGAAGACGTTGCGTTGAAAGGCGTCCCACTAGGTGGACTGATGACTTGGTGAAGGTTGCAGGGATCCACTGGATGCGAGTCGCACGGGACCGGTCAATGTGGCGACGCTTGGGGGAGGCCTATGTCCAGCAGTGGACGTCTTTCGGCTGAAATGGTGATGATGATCGCATACTCAGCGCGATGCAGGATTTTTGTTGTTACTATGCGACTAGAAATGTCGCTACAGGTCTTTTTGAATATTTTCGCTACAGTGATACATTTAACTATCTGAAATCTAATAGACAGAGTATAAAGAATGCCTCACGTGCATCTTCACAAGCTCCCTTTGTTTTGCCTGTGTCTAAGATTTTAGAGGACAAGTAGGCCTGTATAAATCTAACACTAGTCTGTTTAAAAGAAGACTATTTTTTCATAAGACAATACAACCAATTCCTACATCATTTCAATCCTAAAACCTTATTTATGTTCTCAGGTTCCCATTCAAGAAGACCATACAGCACATTCGTGACGTGTCCACTCTTCCGAAGGCTATCGTCAAGTGCGGCACAGAGATGTACAAGTTGCCGCCACTGACTGCTGCCTCCTGCATCATCACGTCAGGGTCCTTCATACTAGACTTCAACATACAGGGCGTCAGATTCCGGCATTATGATTATTTGCTGGTAAGTAATACTTTGTCAGCTTATTCGAAAACTTGGGCCTGGACTCTGGAGGAAGGAAAACCCGCTCAATGCAGAACTCTGGCAGGATGCTCAGATGAGATCCAAATGCTATTAGAGGCAGCTTGTACCGAGCGGTCTACGCTGCAGAAGATCGCATAATTTCGAGACACGTCGAAGACACAAGATGAAGAAGAATACGGCCAAGTGCAGCGTTGAAAGATCTCCCACAAGGTGGACCAATGATCTTGCGATGTGAAGGCCACGGAATACTTTAGATGCTTGAGGCACGGGAACAGTCGATGTGGTCACTCTTTGGGGAGGCCTATGTCCGGAGGTGTTCTTTCGGCTGAAATGATGATGACGTAATACTGAGTTAAGAACCATTGGCGGAGCTATAACATGTATTCTCGACTAAAACCAAGGCTCAAGGGACGGGATAGGAGTTATTGGCTCGTTGTTGTGGTGGTATAAAGTGCGACTGCTGAGCAGTGGTATTGTATTTCACTATAAGAACATTCTCTTCTAAAATGCAAAACGTGGGTGTGATATACGGGTGGAAAGGACATCGACGCACAAACAATGACCACGTATTCAGTGTGTTGAAAGAAATTTTTCATCAGTAATTTTTTTTTACAGTTTGCTATTTTTTTATAAAAGTGCGTACCTAAACGGTCAAAAAGTATGGAACAGTGAATTTTTAATAAAAATACCAAAGTCAAATTTCTATTTGGGGAGTTCGGTATGACATATTGAGAACGTGGTAACCGTTTGTACGTCGGTCTCCCTTCCACCCAGTATACCTTGCTTATCTCTCTGGAGAATACACGGGCGATATTATGAATATGGATTGATTGTTATTATTTAACTTCACATGTGTGAGTACTATGTACTGTAAAGCTACCATTTACATTTAGTTATCATTCATTGACTCGAATTTGCCTTGGCGGTTGACAGAATGTCATGCACACTTAAAAGTCTTGCTGATGGCGGCATGGACTTAGTATTATACTAAGTCCATGGATGGCGGCGTGTGTGTTGGATCATTTAGTTCCCTTCAAAATGGTTGAGTTGAATGGTGCTGATCCATGCATTATGTTCGTGAACGGGCGCTGTCAGCTGAGACTGGTCATCTCTTAGCTGCCACGGTTTATTTTAACTACTTTGTTTTTAAATTGTTGATTTAATCTTTTACTCTGGACGCTCTCAGTGTGCATGTGTTTCTACATCGTTCTCACATATATGTATTATCTCAATATGAATGATGTAACCAAGATCTTGAAAGAGTGTCCATGGAGTTTCTTGCCAATTCTTCTCCATAGAGATCTACGCTTTGGAAAGGGCAACTACAGTACTTTCACGAGTTATTATGCCTTGTGTCTGGGACTGTAGCTTCGCCTTCTTTGTTTTTCTGATATTCATAAGTGCCTGTTATGGTCTAATTGAAATAAATACTTTTGAGTTTTATTGTAGCTAATGCCGAACGGCCAAACTTACTACACTAAAGAGAAGTATGCTCCCATGTACTGCGACCACCACGTCTGCGAGTGGAACTACACCAACTTCTATGGCGGTTAGTTAGCTGTACCTAATTCACTGTTTGTAAAATCGAACATTTTAAACTTTTTGTCCGGATACGCGGGAGATTTTTCTGGGACATTAACCATCTCCATGATGGTTGAAAGTATGTTCTTATTACTGATTCTACGTTGGTCTAGAGGTCGCAAGGTCAAATGCTGAGCATGAGGTCCTGGGTTCGATTCTCAGATCGGGCAGAGTGTTATTGGGTTTTTGCATCAGGAAATTCTCAGTGGCAGTCACGGAGTCAGGGATCGTGCCCGGTTGCAACAGGCTCGCCCCCTAATACATAGGACTTAAAAATAACTGGTGAAATGTGGGCGTACTATTAGGTACACCTCTGCCTAACCCTTCTGGGATTACAGGCGTGATGTAATGTTATGCGATTCTACGTAATTATAACTTGCTTTAATTAAAATGTTTGAATGCCAGGGCACGGGGCATGTAGGTCATGATTATACACAGGCATATAATCCTATAAATAAGACCATTATTGTGCAGTTGCCAGTTCATCAAGTTACCACAAACTGCCAAATTTTATCGTTCGATTTTGAATTTTACCATCAACATTTTATGGTTAAATATCGTTTGGAGAAATTTATAATTTTGTAGTAACTTGATGTGCTGGCGACTGTACCATGTTTTAATGCAAAATTTAAAATTCTGAGTTTGATGCCTGGGCGAAAAAATAAAAAATAAGGGAATACAAAAATAAATAAAATAGTTATTGAGTTTATCTATTCACCAGGATTTACAAGCAAAATGTGGGACTGTGGGTCACCTTTCCCCATTCGAAGATTACAGTCTTGATGTAATAAAAAAGTCAATATACTTCCGCAGGTCCATTCGCAATTCCCGGTGACCCTGGCACCGGTCTGTCGCCGGTTCCTCCGTACTTAGAGCAGACTACAGAAGCGTTCATTGTCACTACGGACGGAGGAATGAATGGTGACGAGTCCAACATAACTTGTAAGTACTCTGTACTAGTCATTTTTCTGAGTCATCTGCATCATCACCGTCTATTAACTCTTGATCTTTGTTCTGAGTCGGAACTAGGTATTTTTGGAATGTTTTCCTGTATAATATTTCTGTAATGCACCCATAGATGTGTTCTATACTATTTGCCTATAGTAGACCCTTAGTAGTGGTTGTTGCTAAGGGAAACCGGCAGGAATCGGGTAACTGGGTGTTCTTCGGGTCTGGAATCGAGCTACACGACCTGTTCATAGGACAGGTCCATTCAAATCTTTGTGTTTCTTTTCTCATAAGACCATCTCGGACACAAGGTACCTAAACTGCAAGGTCGTCATAAAGTTATAAGAAGGGGGTGATCCATGAGACGACGACAAATAGAGAGGTATGGAAGGAGACCAGCTGTGCCGACCGCAAATAAACTGGGATAAGGGCAGCAGAATGATGATATTCTTTCCTTCTGCGTGCTTAATGAGTGTAAAATTAATACGATGTTTTTAGACTCCCTGGACGGGTGCTGGTACATGTTTCCGCCTAACTACGGCTCGATAGCCGGCATCAGCTACCTGGACCCACTCACTATCAATGAGTATAGATTCACTTGTCAAGGTTCTGGTAATAAGGTACGTTGCATGATCTAACCTCTTACGTAGACAAGAATTTAATTATAGGAGCTTGCCTCGGTTTGAAAAGTAGCTAAGCGGTGCTGTTGCAAATACAGACTACACATAGATAAGGCATGGATTGCACATGAGAAATTTCTACTTTGTTTTTGGCAATGCACTTATGGCGGACGCGAGACGTCATCTTGCCATTTCTGTTGAACTTGAAACTCACAGATATCTATTCTTCATTTGCCACCAATTACTAACATATTTATTTCCTAGGGTCTGTACTGGTACCCACAATGGATGGGTGCGCCCCCCCACCACCCGTACCCCGCCGCCGGCGACGGGCCGAGCTCGCTCACCCGGCCGATGGACCCAATCTACTACCCGCACCAGCAGGGCAACCCGCCCTCAGCCATACTGTTGCCAGAAATACACTGAATATATGCTGACTTTATATTGATGGTTTTATTTTTTGTGTCTCAAATATATTTTTGCCGATATCAAAATATAACTGAACGCTGATCAAACTGTGATTAGTAAACCCCAAAAGTTTTTCATCTTTGCTAAAAACGCTATGCTCATGTTAACTGTTGCTGTATTATGTTTGAACAAAATGATTTTGCTGATGGACAGGTACCTATTTGGCGTTAGTCGTGTGTAGGGATTCCTCGACTAAGACCAATGGCCGCAGCAACAAAGTAACCAATCTTTTTTTCTACGAGTTTCTATGAACCGCGTACTATGCTGACTCCGGTTACCGCAGCAGCTGAGCGATTGGCTGCTGTGTTGCGTTTCGCGGGTTCGATTCCCGCACGGAACAAATATTCGTATAACCTACAGGTAGTTGTCCGGAACAACTCCCTGCAGACACAAATGTGTATGAGAGTATAAATGTTTATAAACGCACCCTCGATACAGGAGAAATGCCTAGTGTGGGGGCTAAATTGCACCATAATTTCTCGGGCAGCGGATTGAAGTCACTTTTAATCATTTAGTTTTGAGCAGTCTTTCATAAACCGAGCATCTGGCTCAGCACTTAATTTTCCTCAACGCCAACTCAGTTACTGTTCGTGTGATGATGCTACCAAATATTTTCTCCAGTGTGGCGATCTACAATTCTTCATTTGTTACAATTCTGCATTTTCGGGTTACACTCGGGCCACTACATCGCAAAGTTTGGGTCTTAAATATTTTTTATCTGACCTCTCGTTCGCACGACCCTTATGGAGCAGTCATAGTGTTGTGTGAACTGTGCTGAATGTATTAGCGATACGAGAAACGATAGTTATTAAAGCTTTGCGGCAAATAAAAGTCATACTGACCGAAGTTCTTTGGGGAATGTCTATCAAACTTTGTACATCCATAATTGAGACTACTTAGCTTTAATTTTTAATTTGTGTGTAGACCAAGGAGTTTTCCCTGATTTAATGACGTACAGTAAGTCATACGTCTGTTCAAATCCGGAGATAGTAAAGATACAAATAATTATAGACCTGTGTCCGTGTTGCCAGTTTTTAGCAAGGTGTTTGAAAAGGTAATGCTGAATCAAATGCTCCATCATTTTAACACCATCAGAATCTTACACGATCAACAGTATGGTTTCACCAAGGGACGTTGTACAACTGACGCCGGTGTAACCTTTTTAAAGCACATTTTTACTGCGTGGGAAGAGTCCCAAGACGCCATAGGAATATTTTGTGACCTCTCCAAAGCATTTGATTGCGTAAATCACGCTACATTACTTTTGAAACTTGAGCATTACGGACTAGGTAAACTTGTACTTAGTTTGATAAAATCTTATTTGAATGATAGACAACAACAAGTTCAAATAAATGATGTTAATTCACAGGGTTTAAAAGTAAAAATGGGGGTTTCGCAAGGCTAAACATTGGGTCCTTTCCTCTTTTTAGTATATATAAATGATCTACCCTATTTATTGAAAAACCAACCTCAAAATATGGTGTTATTAGATGTTGACACTTTCCTAATTTTTAAGATAAATAGACGGACCCAAAATCTAGATGACGTGAATAATGCCCTACTTCAGGTCCATAACTGGTTCACAGCAAACAATTTAGTAATAAATGTTTAAGGAAATTAACATCATGACGGTACATTGTCAATACATCTACGAAAACATAATGTATGTAAGAAAAAATCTACATCTTTTTAATAAAAGAGGTGACAGACCCAATTACGGTACTAGAAATAGAGACCAATTAGTTCAGCCAGGCTACAGACTCGCTAAAGTAGACTTATCTTTCATGGGGTACTGTTTGAGATGCTATAATAAAATTTCACAAAGTATTCTTGAACCGAATGAAACGAAATTTAAAACATGCATTAAACGCACGCTATGTAAGCGAGCATATTACAAGTTGGACGATTATATCGCTGATAAAAATGCTTGGCTCAATGCCGGTCCTGCTCCACAAGTACAGGGGCGCATAAATGGATAGCATTAAATAGTATGTTGGAGCTGCTGAAGATTGTACAACTATCTTTGCATTGTATAAATTTAATCTCTTTAGTATTATGTAACCGCATAGCCCATATTGTGTGAGTACTATTTACTAGAAAGCTGTCATTCGCTGGAAACCTACGTCTTTTTTTGACTTGAATGTGTCCTGGCGGTTAAGAGTATTTCATGCTCACTCAACTGTCTCGCTGGTGGTGGCGCGTGCTTCGGATCATTTAGTTACCTTCAAAATGGTTGAGTTGAATGGTGCCGAAACATGCGTCATGTTCGTGAACGGGCGGTGTCAGTTGTGACTCGTCATCTCTTGGTTGCCACGGCTTATTTGAATTAATTATTTTATTTTTGAATTGTTTTTACTATGGACACTTTTAACGTACACATCTTGCTACATCGTTCTCACATAATGTACTATCTCAACATAAATTATGTAACCAAGATATTGTAAAAGTATTCTGATTTAAAACAGTGTCCATGGAGTTTCTTGCCCGTTCTTCTCCATAGAGATTACATTACGTTAGGGAATGGGCAATTACAGTACTTTCACAGTTTTTATGTCTTGTGACTGGGACTGTAGCTAATTTTCATTGTTGTCTTAGTTTCGACAATTCAAAAGAGCCTGTAACGGGCCTACTTGAAATAAATGCTTTGATTTTGATTTTGAAACCAATTAACCTAATACCAAAAATATGACTTTAACATTTTTATTTTGCTTTCATTGCATTCACTTTTTTACTAACTGGTTTGAACAATTCTTGCCACTAAATTATAAAGTCCAATTTAAGGTACAGACGCCAGCACATCAAGCTACCCGAAACGTGTCAAAATTTCTCAATCAACCTTGAACCAAATGCGTTAGCGATAAAGTTGAAAATCTATTAAAGAAATTTGACAGATTGTAGTAGCTTGATGTGCTGACGTCTGTAAAGTAATTGTAAAATAGATTCAAGTCTTGAACCAATTAATATTGTTTATTTAAATAACAAATAAAACCAAATTCAACTACGATTTTTAATAACTTTTATTCATATTCATAATAATCATAATTTACACAAACATAACGATACCTAGAGTCAACTCATTTAGTTGAGAGTTTTAACCTAAATATATTTAAAATAAATGTCGAGTTAAATGTATTATAACTTTATTGCACTTAATTTTAATATTTATTTATAAACCAAACGTTTTAAAGTACACTTGAAGAAACACTTATATGTTTTAACTGACGATGAATGCTTCAAGACCCCAATTCCATAGTTTTTTTCGTGCCCCTGTATAGACAGATCCTAACAAACTATTTTATATTTTTGATGTGCTTTCGATGTCCATTCCTCCGTTTCGTAGAGAACACATCAATCATAGTATCTTATAAACTTTCAATGGAGACCTAACAAGAGCTAACATGGACCATTCCATACAGGAACATTTACAAAATTTTATAACTTTATTTATATTACGAATTCCAAATATAATACTAGGAATTGGTGTCAAGGGTAAGGATCCTAAGACATTCGATTGCGCCTAATGTTGCCTAAAATCGAGATTTGATATCGAATATTCTAGAATATTTTTATTTTGCAATAGGCTTGGCTTTACAAATTGATGGCAGGCTTATATGCTTATTATATAATACAAATTTTAATGTTACGAATAAATCCATTTAATTTCAAATTGATTGTGACAGACGGTTTTAATACTATTTAGTTTTCATTATCATTAAAAAATATTTAGAAGCTCATAAGGCAGCATGTTTATCGATAATTTGAATGACATTCTTTACTGATTTCTGGCAACACTAGTTACACTTGCCAGGTCAGCCCTTTCATAGTTTGATGTTACCAGCGCACAAAATTATAACTACTATCTACTTACAGCTATTTCAGAGACCTATTTAGTGGGATATCACACTTCAAATATATTATTGTACCACTTGCAAGATTTGTAAGCAATTTGTAAATAATTCGTAAGGCAGTAAACTGGTTGGCTAAAACTGATGAAAACAATTTAGTTTAATGTTTAAAATTATAAAGAAATAAGTATACTCAATGTAAGAAAAATATTAAGAAAATAGAATTTAAATAAATTCTAATTATTTGACTACCTACGTTCCCATACATGCATTTCAATAGTGAAGATACTTCTTCTATTATCGACATCGATGTTTACAAATATATCAATATTTTAAGGTTTCCACAGGCGAGTTTAGGCAGCATAATAGTGGAATGACTATAAAATAAATTCGTTAAAAATAAACTCTTAAAAACCCATGTTAGTACATTAAGGAGGTGGATAAACGCGTCAAAGACAAAGATATCAAACCTTTTCGGTGATATACTTTGAAAATGTGAAGTAAAAGTAAATGCAATAGGATAGGGGCCGGTATGGCTCGAGAAATGTGCACTTATGCTAAAATAATACATAGTGTTTGGTGAAAAATTTTGATAAAACATTTTATGATGAAATTCATCACGGAAAATCTAGTGGAAGCCATTCTGACATTTTTACCACGGAAGGAGTACATGAATCTGATTAAATTTTGCGTCGCTTTAAAAAATCAACTGTTCCATACGGTCAATACCTACACTGTAAAAATATATGGATCATCAGATTTTTTTAAAAAGAGACTTTCATTGCTGGTGAGTCTACAACCAGGTACTCAATTTATAATATTTTTTGTGTCACAATGTCGTTAAAACTGTGTAAATGAAGTAAGTTGAGCCATATCATTGAATATTGTGCGAATATTTTTAACTTTCCCCAAACAGTATATCGCCATTTTTATCTACAACACTATGTATTATTACTAAAAATATATCTATTTTACATCATGGTCAGTCCTCAAACTACAATTCGGCGTTAATATAATTTGACGTCAAGTTTTCAATGCATTTATTGACTAAGTATATTGTCAACAAATCGTTATCTACAGTACACCGGCGAAATATGACAAATCGGGCTTTAGAAAGAGATAGCATATGTATGAGTGACAGAAACAACACTTTACAAAACCGATTTGTTTTTAAAATCGATGTGCTATTTTTACAGCTGTGTACTGTTGTTCTTTCTCCCTCGCACACCGAACTTGGCTTAAAAGCAGACAAAATCATGAAGATATGGTTGGCTAGGCTAATGTCATATTGTTAGGCCGTATACATTAATGCGGAGACGAGCGGAGCGGAGAGGAAACGAGTGGGAATCGAGCAATGACATTGGTTGAACTCCACATCGCGCCTCTCTTGTGATTGGTCGAATCTAGCACATCTAAAATCGAAGAGGAGACGTGCGGCAATCGACCAATCAGATTGGTGGGAATCCACATAGTGTGTCTCGTTTCTTGTGATTGTTCGAACCTTGCTGTTCTCGTCCTCGTTCTGGTCGTCTCATTTTTGGTTCCACCAAAGATGAGACGAGTCGAACGGAGAGAACACCTGTTCTAAGGAGAGATGGCGTCATTCTTGCATATATTTCTGGCTCAATATAACAATATATACAGTTATATCTCGTAATTAACATGGCTTCAACTTTAACGTGTTATAGGAATAGACAGACTGGTTATATTCGTTGGACATGCAACATATACAGGCCAATGACAGGTTAATGAGGATTCAAAAGTTTCGTTCAACTTAGGGTGAAATTTACATCTAAACCGCGTTTAAAAGTTGACATTTTCAATTTTCTATAGGAACGGTGACACCGACCGCTTTTGAACGCATTTTGGATTTGCTGATCACGTTCAAATTCATTGCTAAAATTCACTCTTAGAGTCTGAAACTATGAAAACTCGACATTTCAATCGTCTAGGTAAACTATGCTATATCCTAGGTCCCTGTTTGATCTCGCCTAATTATTCCCTTACATATATACACATACTGGCATAGTTGTGTAGGAAGGACCTTGACTCGACGATCATCGACGCCAATCACAACGTAAATATACAACGTACACGAATTTCAACTTTGCAACTATGAGAACTAAGTTATTTTTTAAATTACCAAAGATTTAAAAAAAGTTGTAATCAAAACGAAGCTATCTTGTAACAGAATTAAGGGCTACAGTCGCAAAACACGTAAAGTAGGTGATGTATAACGAATATCGCCAGGCTGTCGACGCAAAAGCTTGTAATGTGCGCTGTTGGCTTCGCGGAACATTGTGCGTATCACGATACATGTGACTGTAACGCTATATTGAACTTTGTGTGTACGACATATCGCTCTTAATAGCTTGGCAGTCATAAAATAATTTTCGTATACTCGGCAGTCAATTAGGTGTGCAGTCGACATGAGACTGAGATTTGAAAGACCAACGTTTTGTGTGATGATGTAATCATAGAATAAAGACAATGTAGAACAAATTACTAACAAATGTCTATAAAGGACAGTATTTTAAACAAATCAAGTTATGGCTATTTTTGTGTGATACAAAAAAGTTTTAACGTCACAATATTTCGCGCCGCACAATGCATCCGAACTATATTTATCCTTACATTAGTCTATGGCCGGACTGTCTCATGCTTTCTGTTCAACAACGTCATCAATTTCAAATTCCTTCTCCCAGCTTTCATCAGAATTAGCGCTAGCATCATCTTTAACCTCTTTTTCCCCAAAATAATCTTCAACTAAATTGTTTCCACAAACGTCAGATTTTGCCGCCTTTTTCGGTGACCTGCCATTTTTATTTTTAGTCTGTTTATTGTTCATCTTGTCTCTGGTTTGTGCGGCCTTTGTTTTTTTTTTGTCTGTGCTCGTCGTTTTGTCTATGTTGTTGTTGGTTATGTCGCGGGAACATGTCTGTTTCGTCATCTTCTTGCCGGCGATCTCTCTTTCATATTCTTCTAGAAGGAGTGTTTGTTGTTCTTCTGTGAGTTCCACGTCGTTGGCGAAGTCTTCTGTACAGAGGTACGATTATTTGGAACGTGATTTGAATTGTGGTTCTTGAATGCAAGTGATCAATGTTGGGGTAAAAACTTCTTGAATGAAACTCTTTGGTTTATGATAAACCTTTGCGGTGCAGTGAAGCCAACGATGATCATTGAATAGAAGAACAAATACATCTATGTTTTATATGAAAATATGAATTATGAATAAAAGCATTTTTTCTCTCTATTATCTAAAGAAATCTTTAGCATTTAAGTATTTATATAACCAAGCTATCGTAGAAAAACAGAGTAATTGTGAACAGTAAATGCAAGGGGTACTAGCGCTCCCTTACCGTAGCATTCGCTGTAGTGTAACAATCGAAGATTCGATTTTGTACATAAACAAGTCATTGTTACAAGGTGTATCGTTACAGGTTGCGCACTGTAACGCTCGGTTACTGTAATGTTCGAATCTGAACTGTTACATTACAGGAATGCTCCCGGGGAGCCTTCAAGGGTATGCTGGCTAGGGAAGATGCAATTCCAGTTCCCTCACATTTACTTTTTCCGATTACCCCGCAAGGGTAATCGTCATCAGTAGTTTGCAAAAACTACTGATGACGATTACCCTGGTTAACCCTATAAGATCATATTCAAGTGATATTTATTTGTCAAAATACATAATAACATTATAAAGGAATACAAAAACAACATTTCATACAGAGGTTTTATTCACCAAAATACAATTAAGACAATATAATAAAGACCAATATAGGGACGGTTAGAGTCGATCTCGGCTTACAGACAATCGAATACAGTATCGATTAAGGTGCTCAAAGAATCGATTATACAAGGTTAAGTTTAATTAGCTAGCAATACTCTGCAGAAGTGATGGATGTCGATATCTTAATGAATTAATATTTGGGTCAATGATCGCAGCTAATTCATTGACTTGAAATACACAAGTATCAGAGTTTATGGTCATATTGAAGAATCATCAAACTGAACTGAATCAAATGTCCACACTTTTCTGATTCACGCTATTTAAGAGGGAACAGGGGCTGCGATTCTTCATACAAATGTATTCTCCTTTTTTCTTCATTTATAATGCCACTAGAGCAATCGTTTTTTTTCTCTCATAAAATCAAGGTCTGCTGTAGACAGTCCCTGTTATTTCCTTTTTTTTCAGCAACTAATAAGTAAACAAAATATGACTACCAGACAAAGTTTTTAAACATAAAAGAAATTGAAAGGAGCGTAGACATACTCTTTCTTAAAATTTTAATGTCAAAAATAATTGAATCGGCTCAGTTTTCGATGAGAAGAAAAGGGGAATACGAAACGTCGATCTCGTCAAAATCTTTTGTTATGTAATCGGTCTGAGCTGCAGCTGTCATTATCGCGTCCCTGTCCATAGCGCGATGGCAAAAGTTTCTAGAAATACCCATTTTTCAAATACTTCGGAGCCCTGTTCCTTCTTAAGTTGAAAAAAATTGATATTTTTTGTGTAAACTGCACAGCGTGGCGGGAAAAACAAACGTGTCATACATTTTTTTCCCGCTCTGGGCAGAGTGAAGGGAGTGTGACTTGTACTGACTAAAACCCATCTTTGCCCTTTGTGTTCTACTAGGGCCGCGGTATCTCTTTCGAACAGTCCCGCAGCCCCGGAAACTGTCATTCTTCAAGATCATACTATCTGCGGTTAATAACCCCAAAAGATGTTTTGTCTTGTTTAGGTATCGATACTCGTCTCGTCAGCGGAGTACCGCTAGCTAATTAAATTCGACCCTGTAGATAAATGTTTCACGCTGCATCTCTATTTAGACTTACCGTCTTCCCAGGCGACGACATTGTCCATGTCTGGTGCTTCGAACGGCTTCTCGAAGGACTTTTCAAAGGGTTTATCTTCGTCTTCGTCTTCCAAACCTGATAGGACCTTTTTCGGACTTCTGGAAATATAAGATGGTTTATATTTAAAGTCTACATTTTGTTTATTGTCTTTGGCGTACAATTTCTTCGTTCTCTGCAGTTCTCAGTTTATAGTAGAACCTTAACATATTTAAGGACAATAAAGATAAGCCGACTAACGTGTCGGATCACGTCCAGTGGACTGTCATGGCATGAACTGAGACTTACTACCATTATAAATGCGAAAGTTTGTGAGGATGGATGGATGTATGGATGGATTGTTACTCTTTCACGCAAAAACGGCTGTACGGATTTGGATGAAATTTGGGACAAAGATAGTTTATTACCTGGATTATTATATAGGATACTTTTTATCTCTTGGGACAATTATATAACACCATGCGGGCGAAGCCGTGAGCATTAGCTATTTCTTTATAAAAGTAAACGAACGGTGTCAATTGGAGGCCGCTAGTTCTTTTTATAAAGATAACTCTAGAAGCTTCTACGCGAATAGAGGCGTTACTAAAGTAAGTTGGAACACTTACGTTTCGATGGGGGTCTGCATGGGCAGGTGCGCGAGCACGGGGTCGTTGGACGGCTCCTCCTGCGGCTGCTTGCGGGCCGCGGCCGCCAGCCGGTCTTGTAGCAGCGCCACGCGGAACAGGTAGCTGTGGGAGACATAACGAATAGAGAATAAATATCTTTAGTTTTAAAATGTGAATTCAATAATTCTACGATTTTCGCAATACACTATCCGTAAAAAAGATAAACACGCAATGCCACGCGACGTCTAAGAAGCCATTGGTTTGTCATTTGAGCAATGACAACTCTTGGGGTGCCATTGACTGTGTTTAACGTAGTCGTAAAAGCATAATTTTTTCTCATTAAAATTTTACTGTGCTATTTTACGTGTATAACGGTCGGTATGTAATAGCTCCACGGCCCTAACAGACCCAAATGGAAGAGTTAACAAAACGTCCAACAAATGGTCAGCAGTTTCCAGGGTTGGCATGATTAAAACAAGTTGTTTTAAAACACATGTTTAAAACAGTTTGACTTTAAACCGTGTATCACACGTTAAAAACACAGATTAAAACAAGTTTTAAGCATTCATCATCTGCCTAGCCTTTTCCCAACTAAATAGCTTGACATAAAAACCGATTGAGTCTATTTTTATTTTTGAACTTTTATTGGCAATGTAATTAAATTTTTTTTTTTTTTTTTGATAAGTAATCTATTCAATCAAACAAAGATCTAAGTAACAGGATTTATATGGGACAAGATAACACCATTAGAATATTCAAAATTTCAATTTCAAATTAATCACAATAATAACAATTTTGATTGATTTTTATTTTTTTAATCAATAAGGCTGCCCCTTATTATATGGGACTGGGTAAATGTGTGTGCACTATTAAGTATGCCTTTGCCTAACCCTTCGAGGATTACAGGCGTGATGTTATGTAATTTTTATTTTTAATTGGTGATATAATATGATATGAAAGATCTAGTTTAGAAATGAAACATTATAGGACGAATTAATTTGAAATAACCCCTAAACTAAAAAAAACAAAAAAAAAAAACACTTGTTTAAAACAATTTGAACTGTTTGTTTTATACATATAATAAAAAAAATACTGTTTTTTTCCAACCCTGGCAGTTGCAGACCCGCCTCAGTGGTCTCGAGATAATATATGACAGTAGAGACAGTATATGACACTCACCGCTCCCAGAAGTCATCGTGTGACACAGCATCGGGCACCAGCTTGTCGTACTGTGCCTTTAGCGTGGGGTTCGCGTCGAGGCGTCGGCCTGCAGAGTTCAGGCTGATGAGGCCAGCCTCGTTGGTCTCGAGACTCGCCCGCCAGGCCTCGAACTCTGGGCTGTAGGCCGGGACTATGAATGTGGCATCGACGCGTTGTAAGGCCTCTAGTTCTTTCTGTAAATAATTATTAGTAAATATTACGGTTAGACATCGTTTTGAGGGACATGGTTTTACACTTATTAAAGAAATAATATAGGCCAGCAAAAGAAAAATCTCGTACTGATGTTTTTGCTTGCACATTTTTATTTTTTCTAGAGGATCTCGTGGCTAAATAACAACAGCCTCTCGGGTCCATCTTTAGGTTAAACCGTGCTTGCCTAGGTTGGTCCGTGGATGGGTGACCTCCAGAAAGCACGTTAAGCCGTGTGTCCCGGCTGTCATTTCTGGCTTGTAAGTCTGTCAACCAGTCCTTCTAAGGGGTATTGTATTACCCAGTACTAACTGGGTTGTGGAGGTCAGATAGGCAGTCGCTCCTTGTAAAATAATATTAATTCAGCTACATCCGGTTAGACTGGAAGACGGCCCCAACATAGTTGGGAAAAGGCTAGGCAGATGATGATGATGATGACCTTATTATTTTCTTCTATTACGTGTTTGAATGAATATTATAGTTTAAAAAGATGACAGACGCCAGCACACATCAATCTACCCGAAACTGTCAAATTTTCCCAATCAACCTAGAACCTAAAGCTTCAGCGATAAAGTTGAAAATCTATTAAAGAAATTTGACAGTAGCTTGATGTGCTGACGTCTGAACATCCACAATGTAAGAAAGGAATTTGTGTCTAAACTGCTTAACATTTTCACTTCTAGATCGTACGCACGGCGGCCAATCAAGCTATACAAAACCAAATTAAGCTGATCTCCCATCGTACGGGAAGCTCTTACAAAGCGAAGTCAGGTTATACTGGTTATGTATAGCTTGATGTGCCGCCGTGTGTACAAGGGGCTGCAGGACTTTCTTCGTTTGCCAGGGGTGATAATTATTTAAACTCTGTACCAATTATCGTTGAAATCGGGTCAGTACTTAAGTCGCCAAGACTCTTTCGTAGGAAAAAAATATATTACCTTATAAGTAGACAGCATAGTGGTGTCTCCCGAGGACAGGATAACTTCTGTGTCGTCTTCGTCATCCGGCTCCGGATTCAGAACTGTGCTCACTTGACCTGAAGGATGACAACAATATAACTCAAGGAATGTGAAGGAGGACTGCCTCGTTGGTCCAGTGGTCGCAATCGCGACTGCTGTGCATGAGGTCCTGGGTTCGATTCCCGGGTCGGGCAAATTGTTATTGTGTTTATCCGTCTGGAATTTCTCAGTAGCAGTCACGGAGTCTGGATTTGTGCCCAAATACATTGGACTTAAACATAACCCCGTAGCATGACCACCGTAGACAAGGATTTCTTTGACGGAAGAATCGACAAAATGACAGACAGTGCAAAGAAATCTGTCATTGTGTCATGTGGGTGTACTATTAGGTACACCTCTGTCTAACCATTCGGGGATTAGAGGCTTGATGATATAATGTTAAAGAATGTCTACAGTTTTAGTTCAGTTGGAGTGACCGAAGTATCCCTAAAACAAAAAGTGCAGGTCACTTTATTTTAGGTCCTAACAACTGCTGCGTTCAATATGGCTACATACTGGCCATTAATACTGAACTTGTTCTATTGGCTCGAAGTCTAAAGAAAAAGGTTTTAACAAAGTAGGTATATATCTTACCAATGAAACTGCTGAGGCTCTTTTTCATAACATTTGCTGGCGACTCTGGCACGTCCAACTGTGAAACAAATCGTCAATCATGTGTAAGATCAACAGCAACAAGATAAAGGAAATTGCGCTTCAGGAATTATGGCCGAAATAATGATTCATTTCTAGATCTACAAAATTTTCAGGTCATATTATTATTTTTATACTCGACGGCACGGTTGGCGCAGTGGCTGAGCGATTGACTGCTGCGTTTCGTGTCGCGGGTGCGATTCCCGCACGGAACAAATATTTGTATGGCGTATAGGTAGTTGTTCTGGGTCTTGCTATTTGTGTATGTGAATTTAAATGTTAAACGCACCCAGGATACAGGAGAAATTCCTAGTGTGGGGCAACGTTTTAAAAAAAAAAGAAAAAAAAAATTAGATAAGTTTAATTGAATTAAATGGGAAAAAAATAATTTAATTAATTTGTAATACATTAAATACAGCTGGCAAGGATTCTGTAAAATTTATGTTATTCTTTTGTTAAGACGTGGACATTGGTGTGGGGTACATGTTTGTGATCTTTAGCTTTTAAAGATTTTTTGTATTTTTAGTAGCATGTAAGTGTTTTACTGTTTTATGTCCCCAATAAATACAATAAAATATTGTAAATGTTCTGACCTTGGAGGAGACTATTACATATATTACTTGACTAAAATACTCAGATAAAATGCAGATAATGGGAATTATTTGATTAAGTATTTGAAATAATAATCTTCGACTTGGTACTGGTTAAGGTAACAAACAGACAGATATGTTGCTGGGGAGTTTCTTCCGCCAGTTCTTCACCCCAGCGAATCACTAGGAAGTGACGAATGGCGAGAATTTTGAGGAATATCTTATATTATTTTGACGTTCAAAAATTGCTGATCCACAGATTAATTTGGGTAAATGGCTTTTGACAAAAAAAACATCAAATTAATCACCGTCCACAGGCCTGAACTTTTGATGTCCTCACGTGATGGCAACTTGGGAGAGACCTATGTCCAGCATTAAATGAGGAGTTGTATAGGTATGGAATAATGCATACCTTTAAAGTCTTCCCGATGACAGTGGACGTAGTACTGAACACATGGCTGGCCTCGCTCTTCACCGCGGTGCCTATCTCGTCCAGGTCCTTCTTCACCATCGTATACACCTCTGCTGACTGCAAATACCGAAATAATAATTGAAAAAAGGTTCATTACAACCTCTTGACCGTTTTCAGGCATGATAGCAAATTTCAGCTGAAACTAGCCATCGAGTCTGGAGGCAATATAGTGTGCATAAGTGGTAGTCCACTTTGGTCCATCGCTTGAATATGTTGACCCTATCAATATACTCAAGCGATGGACCAAAGTGGACCGATGACCTGCCCCCGTATTGACAAACGCTTCGATTTGATTTCGATTCGAAAAGACGTATTTCTATCTCGCTCGCTTTCGTAATGCAGAAACAAGATAGACATACGCTTGTCGAATCGAAATCGAATCGAAGCGTTTGTGAATACGGAAGCTGGTTGAGGTTGCGGGAATCTTCTGCATGCTTCGTGCATTGTAGGACTGACGCTTACGGAAGGCTATGTACATCAGTGGACGACTTTTGACTGAAATGATGATAATTCCTGTCGGTGCTTAAAGTTTTTTTTACATATTTAATTTTGTTTTAGTAGCATAAGGTTATCATCATCATAATCATTTCAGCTGAAAGACGTCCACTACTGGACATAGGCCTCCCCCAAGTGTCGCCACATTGACCGGTCCCGTGCGACTCGCATCCAGCGGATCCCTGCAACCTTCACCAGGTCATCAGTCCACCTAGTGGGAGGTCTTTTAACGCAACGTCTTCCGGTTCGCGGACGCCACTCCAGAACTTTTCGACCCCATCGGCCATCACTTAAGTTTGGGAATTCTTCGCGCATAAGGGTTATGTTCTCGTTTAATAACAGTTGATAGCCAGTGTGACAGATTAATACTTAAAAAAATTAAAACTTTCTCTGTATAATATTAGAATTATAGATAATGAAACAGGCATTAAAAGCCAGTTGTCAATAGGTGGTTTCACAATAATATCGTTCATCATTATAGATTAGGAGCTGATTTTTTTCTGACTACTGATGACGGAAAACCTACTTTAAGATAAGTAAAAGATTACGTATTAACCTCAGACCAACAAAAAAAGGAAGACGGCGCGCCACGAACATCAAAAGTGAAGCCACAAAAACCGTGCTCCTGCAAGTAAATATACAACACACACCTACACAAAAACCATGATCATCGCTACTACGTACTATGTACGTAGCGATTTCATCACATCAAAAGTGAAGCCACAAAAACCGTGCTCCTGCAAGTAAATATACACCACACACCTACACTAAAACCATGCTCATCGCTACTACGTACTACGTACGTAGCGATTTCATCACATCAAAAGTGAAGCCACAAAAACCGTGTTCCTGAAAGTAAATATACACGCTCGGAAAAGTGCATCAATAGTGAATGAATAGATATTTATAGCTTATAACATTTTGTTATCTAAGAGATAAAAGAATATTATATTGCCTATAAGTATAAGATACTGTCTGAAAAATAGTTGTCTTTATTTCGATTTATTTTAAGTGAGTTGACAAAATATAAAGTTGGCAATTCACAGTTTTTATCTGCCCTACACCAGTTATTACTTCAAGTTAAGTAAAGTTTTATCTAAAAGATAAATTATCACAAAATAAAGCAATGTACACATAACACAGATAATTCATATTGTTTACAACTCTGGCCTACATAGATTATTATAATATGTATGTAAGTATAGCGAATCTTTCGTTAGACGAAAACTAAACTAAATAGGTTTTACCTAAGAATATAATCAGCCGTATCTACTGCTGGGAGACAGCCCCCGTAGCATGACCACCGTATCGACAAAATGACAGATTGTGTCGACACAATGACAGATTTCTTTGCACTATCTGTCATTTTGACGAATCTTCCGTCAAAGAAATTCTGGCCTTTCTATAAGAGTTTCTTGCCCATTCTTCTCCATAGAGATCTACGCTTTGGAATGGGCAACTACAGTACTTTCACAAGTTATTATGCCTTGTAACTGGGACTGTAGCTTCACTTTTGGGGTATTCCTCAAAGCGCAACTATTTTTAAGCGCAACCAACTAAGCGCAACTAAATAATTAAAATTATATAATTTAAATTAATTTAAAAAAATAATGAATCCATCATACCCCTCTCTATTTTTCATCATGGTTGCGCTTTGAGGAATACCACTCGCTTTTTTGTTTTTTTTTGACATTCAAAAGTGCCTGTAATGGTCTAATTGAAATAAATGCTTTAAGTTTGAAGAGAGTGGGGTTATAACCCATGGGGCGGGTCTATTGCGTGTTGATTTGGTGCAAAAACACTTGTGCACTACATTAGTGCATTTTTTTTTTACATTACCGATGAAAAATTTCTGGTTCGGAATGATTTAGGTACTGAATGCGTGGTAACCTTTTGTGCGTCGATGTCCTTCCACCCCGAATTTATTTTACTGGTTTTATTAGCAGTGGGTTATACAAGTTTTATTAAATATTACAACAAGCAACAAATAGGCTTTACTTTTTGTGACCTTCATAGAAAGAGGTTTAGAATATTTTTAGTTTCGAGTTCAAAAGCCTTTATGGACAAAGATTTCGTAGTATATTTTATAAATTTTATGCTGTCCTTTTTCTTTATGCTACTTGGGCACTTGGTTTTAGGGGACCCTATTCCCTTTGAGATTAAGGTTTAATATTTAGTAATAGTAGGTAATATTAAGTAGTACCACTTTGTCAGCTTTATATGCGGTTCGTTTTCCGAGATCCCATCACATAATGGGACTTTAATGAGACGTGATTTTAAAGTGGAGAATCAGATGATTGTTTTCTTTTTAATCTATACTTATATTATGAAGAGGTTAAATTTGTCTGTAAGTTTGTATGTAGGGGGTAATCTCCGGAACTAATGATCCAATTCTTAAAAATTCTTCCACTGGCGAAAGCTACATTATTCGTGGGTGGCTATAAATTATATTTATTTCATGCATATCAGCCGAGCTATCACAATTTTTGTGGACGAAGTGCTAGTATCTCATAAAACCTTGTGTATCTTGGGCCCAAAAATAGCTCCTAGGGGTACCCCGACACATATTTCTAGTCTTTAAATAGCTTGATAATACCCAAGTTTATCGAACATCGATTTTAAAATAGTGTTTGGTAATTAATGCTTTCAAACGAGTTCTCAAGGTGGTGATGCATTAAATGAATATCATTACAGTTTACACATGTATTAAACACGCTGACCTTGATCATTTATCGTTGACGATAGATATTTTTAGATTTGTGTTAAAATATTTTGTGTTTGTTTACACAAAGTTTTTAATAGCTAGTGTCAACATAACGTAACGTAGTAGCCACGGAGTCTAGATTCGTGACCGATTGATGGCAATAGGCTCGCCCCCTATTACATGGGACTTAAATATAACTGGTGAAATGAAGGTACACCTCTTCCTAACCCTACAGGGATTACAGGCGTAATGTTCTGTACTAAGTGCAACCTTATTGTGACGGGAATAAAGATCACTGCGATTTAGACAATGATGCCAAGTTTGGGGTAAATTAACGGTGAAATTACTATACTGTGATAATGAAATACATGTGGTTTTTATAACGCGCGAGTGGGAAGAAAAATACGTGTTGTCTCGTTGGTCTAGCGGTCGCAAACGCGACTGCTGAGCATGAGGTCCTGGGTTCGATTCCCAGGTCGGGCAAAAATTTTGAATATACATTTAAAAAAAGATACAATTAAATTCTAGTCTGTATGGAACGTAACGTTCGTTCATTAAGAAAAATGCAATTAGAAATCGTCCTCATCAGAAAACCGAATGTAGTCAAATCTAAAATGCATTTGACGGTCCAAGGATTACAAGTTTTTGTTCCTATCATCAATGCCGTCTTTGTTTACGCCACGCGGCATAAAATACAACCTTTTTTTCTCTTATCACTACCCAACAACCTAAATTAAACCTTATAAGTATGGGACTTGAGTTTATTTTCACATGTTGATTGTAAAATTAGCAACACGGTAGGTCTAGATACGCATGTTTGATCTAAAGTGACTCAGTATAAAACAGTTTCATCGATGTCGGTGACCCCGCTAGTCGTTTCATGCGATATTTCAGTAACATATTGGTTGTATGAGCATAACAGTAAAAACTGAATTTCTAGTAGCTATGTAGGTAGTTGCCGAATTTGGCTCGTAAAATTCGGCTGAATGTTACTGTCGTAATAAGTTTATCTTAAGAGGGAACAGGGCCAAAAAATAGGAATTTCAAGAAACGATTGCCCTCACGCTGCGTCAAGCCTGCCCCCGTAGAGTGTGTTAGGGACAGCTGCAGCTCAGACCGAATATATCACAAAAAAATGACACGCGACCAAAACTGAGCCGATTCAATTATATTTGACATTAAAATTTTAAGAAAGAGTGCATGGTATCTATGAATTTCTTTAATGTTAAAAAAAACCAATATATCTAGTTGCTTTGCTCTAATCACGGCTGTAAAAATGGGTCATTTTTGTCATTTTTGGAGGGTCATATTTTTTTACTTATTAGTTGCTGAAAAAAAGGAATGACAGGGATGTCTGTTATTTCTGAAAAAAAAAGATTGCTCTAAAGGCATTATTCAGGAAGAAAAAAGCGGGAATACATTTGTATAAAGAATCGCAGCCTCTGTTCCCTCTTAAGGCTATAAATATCTGTCAGCCTGTTAAAAGATATTGAAATTTGATCAACTTATCATTTGTTATGCTTTCATAATATAAACCATTTAATGGCTTTCCTTTGGAAAAGTGAACCTAAGTTTCAGAAAACATATAACTATATTTAACTACTGCTATATCGTTAGAAAAGTTTGGAGTACCAGTGAATTTGGACGGTTTTAACAGTGGGGGAAGACCAAAGAAACGATGGATGGACTGTGTGAAAGATGACATGGTTGGTAAGGGGGCTGCGACAGGGGATGACGAACAATAGAGTCGTATAGAAGAAGACAACCTGCACCAATCCCAAACACATCGGGATAAGGGCAGGAGAACAATGATAATTTTAACGTTATGTCTGTAACAAATACAAGAACTCGGCAGTCGGATAAGTCAACTTATCTATTTGATAATTTAATTACATACAATCTTAGTATTTTAATCAGCTTTGTGTTTCATTACACAAACATCACACCTTGTGTTCCTTGGAATAAACCTACCCCATCGAGATATACCGGGTGTAATATTTTAAGACACCAGCAGACATTAACTCTGCAGTGTTTCAGACAGAAAAATTTCCATTCGCAACACTGCATTTGGACGCAATCTTTAAGTGGGTAAAATAATTACATGTCTGACATGGCGTAGCCATATAAACTTCAACCAACTTTTCTGTGCAGACGGGAAAACACAGAACTAAACTAAATGTACAAAATTTGACATATCGATGAAAATTTTCATGACAAGCAACGCCACGTTGAACTGCACACTTAAAGTGGTCATACTGTAAACAGTTTCTTTATTCGCTAAACGGTCGAACGAGCCCCGATTAGATACGCGACAGTTAGTCATGGCGAATAAGTCGGACCAAAGAGTTTTCATGTATTTTTTTTTCATTTCATTATGTGAAGTATGAAGTACATACCGGGTGACAACAGTAATATTTAGCATACGCATAGGATAGTACGTCACAATTCATGTGGGAAGAACCAATACTAATCACAATTCATCATTCTCTTGCCCTTATCTCAATTCATTTGGGGTCGGCGCAGCATGTCTTCTTCTTCCATACTTCTCTATTACTCGTCATCTCATCAGACACCTCCTTTCTTGCCATATCATTCTTTACACAGTCCATCCATCGTTTCTTTGGTCTTCCTCTACTCGTATACCCATCCACATTCATACTCAAAACTTTCCTCACAACATTTTCTTCATTCCTCCGCATCACATGCCCATACCACGAGAGCCGATTACCACACAACTTTTCAGTCACCGGCGCCACTTTCAGGCTCATTTCTTATTTTATCCATTCGCGTAACACCACACATTCCCCTTAGCATTCTCATCTCCGCCACATGCAAATGCCTTTCATTCATACCTTTTGTGGCCCAACATTCTGATCCATACAAGACTACTACATATAATCTACTACTACAACTAATCACATTTATAGTTTTGAATTGTTATGGTTACTGCTTGCAACCAAAAAAGGCTTTATAATATAAAGGCCTGAATATTTACCACTCATGTCTGAAATATCACTAACAAGTATAAAAACAACAGTTTCATATACAAACAAATTATACCTATCATCATAAAATTGCATGAAGCACCTTATATCCTCATCACAATAGTCAGTAACTGGAAGGTTAAGATGGCGCCACCATCGTTTGTCCTTTTAAGGTCCAATTGAATGATTAACATATCAGTACATATCCTGTATTGATCAAGGACCTTTCAATGACTGATATGCATGGTCAAAAGAGATATGACAAAAAGCCACTTAGCGCGGTTTTAACAGTTAGTGTTTTAACATGTGTTTATATGTCCTTGTCATTTTATTGACAATGAAGTGAGAAGGCTATAGATTATGCATCATTCAAAAGATAAATAAGGATTTTTATCGTTGCAAACAGCAATCATGAATCACAATCAGGAAGACAGTAACACCCCCT
The DNA here is from genome assembly GCA_905163415.1 of Noctua fimbriata. Classification (NCBI taxonomy): domain Eukaryota; kingdom Metazoa; phylum Arthropoda; class Insecta; order Lepidoptera; family Noctuidae; genus Noctua; species Noctua fimbriata. The sequence continues at coordinate 10,296,780 of LR990935.1, read as the reverse complement.
TAATTTTAATTGGAAAGATAAAACTTATTCCCTTATCAATAACACTATTGATATGTAAACTATCTCAGTGCAAATAAATATTAACTTTTTGTCACTTAGCTACTTGTACGTGCTTGCATCACATCTGCTAAAAGTGGATGTACTGATTGCAGATGCATAGCATAGCATAATCAGCCTAGAATGTTCCTACTGCTGGGACCCAGGCCTCCTCTCTATGAGAGGGAATGGGCTATAGTCCACCACGCAGGCCCAGTGCGGGTTGGTAGATGTCTGATGTGATAGTCTTCGAATTTTTGGTTCTATAATTATATAATATTATTATTATATATCTTTTTTTATTGATTGCAAATGCAATAAAGAAAAAAAAACTTAGCTACTTAACTAATTGTTAGTTAATTTGTATGTATTTACCTAAAAAATAAATGTTAAAATAACATTTTTGTCCAGATGGCCAAAATATAAAAATAATTCTCAGAGAACACTTGAGCAAATACAAGCATATTAATGAAAGATGTTTATTACTTTGTATTTTCAAATTCCAATGTACACAGACATGATGTCATATTTTGGTTGTTGCCGTAAGTGTTATTATAACAATTGCTAAGTCATTAGTAACCCTAAAAGAGTGCACATCCCTGGACTGGATCCAGAAGGCATAAGACAGGCTGTTGTTGTATAGCTTGGGTTGGGACAGACCTATGTCCAGCACTAGACTGCGATAGGTTGAGATTTTTTATTGAAACCAGCCAAATCCCTAGAGTATGGAGGACCAACATCATCATCACACCATCATCCTTCGAGGATTTGGCAGAGGTATACTAAGTAGGTCACCCGAATTTCACCAGATATGTTGTAATAGGGGGTGACCCAATTGCCATCAACTGGGCACAAATCCTGTCTCCATGGCTGCTATTGACAATTTTCTGATGCAATTACGCACATACAACCATAAATATGGTTCACCTTTTTGTATCACTTATATTATAACAAAAACAAAACAAAATAAAAACAAAACCAACAATGAAAAAATTAAAAACTGAAACCTAACAATTAATTGATAGTAATAAAGACGCAATTAGTACCTTTATTCTGAGGTAAATAAACTTAACACAAGGCAATGTTTACTTCCTATAAAAACACAAAGGAATGGTATAAAATTTATCTATGAGTAATTTTTATGATGTGGTTGCATGGTTTTCATTAAAACAGTATAAAATAAAAATACATTTTCTATTTCATTCATTTTCTTTGTTTTAACAAAGAAAATTACTGCATTCTTTTGCAAAAATCTTATAATATATTTTTTTTATAAATAAAATGTAATTATGAAGTTACAAAGAATGAAGTTGTACCTAGATAACTTAGACAATCAATTTGAAAAATATTTTTGATGTTATGTTAGGCTACGAGTTCTTACTGTGCGGTATTCCTAATTTCAAGTGCAGTATTGCAATATACAAACCTTTCACTTAGACATTTCTTGTAACAAAATATGAATAGAAATAAGATAAAATAAGAGTTTGCCCTGACATGCCCTTTTGACTGCCATAGTCACTTATACGTGACAAGCAATCCCGAGCCCTAGACGCCAAACGACAGAAATATGTGACAAAATGGTAGGCGAAATTATTGCTTGGTGTGGAGGGCACGCACATGCGTTTATGGTCTGGCGGTCAAAAGGTCTTAAAGTATTTACATAGTGAAATGGCCACCGACGCACCAACACTTACTACTTATTCAGTACATCATCCTGAGCACAAACACACAACACCACATATAGCTACCAGTACCACAGATACGTTCTTTCCTACCAGTAACCACATATAAGTTTTTCATCGGTAATTTAAAAAAATAATCTGCTTTTCCTACAAACATGCAATACCTACACAATCAAATTATATGGAACGGCACATTAAAAAGAAATACCGATGAAAAATTACAGACTGATGTACTGAATTTGTGGTAAGTGTTGGTGCGTTGGTGGCCATTTCATGCATCAGTATCCCTTCCACCCTTTATAGATAGTAGTAACACCTAAATACTGTTTTAAGCTCATGCTGTTGGTGTACCTATTAAACAAATACATGTACTATAGACCACATACCTTGGTCTTAGCTGAAGATATCCAAGTGTCCCACCAGTTGCCGGCCTGCTTGTCATCATGCCTCGGCGTACTGGCTGTCTCACTGGGACTGGAATCACTAGACCTATGGATAATAAGGAGAATGTTAGTCTTTAAAAAAAAAGCTTTATTGTCTATGATTAGAGAAGAATAGAATAAGCTTTTAAATATGGAAAACATAACCCCATCCATCTTACTATCTCACCATAGAGAAGTTTTGTACTCCAGCATTAGGTTTTTTTTTTTTTTGACATATAATTAGGTAATTAAGAGTATTATATCTAGTTTACTAGCAACATAGCTTAACAAAACAAAAGCTATAGAAGTTAATTAATCTACCATTCAGGCTTCAAAATGATGCTGATCCTTAACTAAGGTAAAAGTTGTTTCACATGTTTTGAGCACAGTAACATAGCTTAGCAAAATTAGAACCAATAGGAGAGTTTTTTTTAACAGATTTAGCAATAATATTGTCTTATGTAATGCTCTTCTATTATTTATGCATTTGAATTGAATATAACATATAAATATAATATATATATTGAATATAATATATTTAACATGGCAATGTGATTATAAATGTGGCAGTTTTATTTTCATATTTTCACAAAACGATGTCAGAAGTGATTCCTTAATGTAGGAAAATATAAGAAAAGCAATAGAAGAGTTATTATCAGCCTCAAAAATCTCCATCTCATGAAAATGAGCTTAGAAACATAAAAATTACTTGCCTAACCAAATGAATCTTAAACAGGTTCCTAAATTTCCTCAGAAAAAGAATTATATCAGCATCTAGTTAACACCAAAACGATTCGGTTGTTACTGTTATTTGCCTGACATTACTCAATTCGTTTAATTCGCTTGTACATTGTCAAAATGAGCGACTAGGAAGCAATGAATACTTCTCCTAATTGAACCCTATGACCTTTCAAAAACATGATGCTCATTTCGCAAATGTTATTACTAGATTTGAAAAAGTAACCGTGTAATCGTTTCTTCACCGAAACAACGCATTTATTCCTCGTTATGCTCTTTCTTCGATAACCATAGGATGTTGACATGGATTTTGTGATAGCGTAATTATGTGAAAAAACTTACTTTTCAGCCATCACGACGTTTCTTTATTATATAAACAAATTAAAGGAGCACATGGATTGCTGCACATAAATTGTTGTGTGATTTTGTTGTTGTTTTTACACGAAATTTAGAATTAATTTTGACATAGTTTTGTTTGCGTTGACATAAGGATGTCGTTCCGTTACACGTCGTATCAATGATACGTGTGATTTTTTATTAGTATGATTAAGGCAATTTGCTTTTAATTTCTAATGTTATTAGTATTTGTATCTTTAATCTCATTTATCATTGTATTCAATTAGAAGTGAAATTACATTTCGGAAGGTGTTTATTAATTCCTTTGCCAAGAAATGGAACGTTTCTGTTTTGCAGTTCGGTTAATACGCTGTATTCACAGATGGCGCTGTTTTGCCGTTTAAAGCCAGTGTGCTTTGTGTTTGTGTGTATTTTTTTATTGTCAACGACAGTATTATTTTTCATTGATAACATAGTAAAAGTTTGCAGACACAAATCCTGTATTGCTTACCAGGCTAGGTATGGTAAAAGTTTAATTTGGTTTAACCATAGGAATGCAATGCTGGCGACCCGGACCCAGTCTATAAAAATAATTAATAGGTACGAATTTTTTTTATAAATGAGTAATTAGCATCTACTTCTACGGTTTAAATTTTTCAACAAAAACATCAAAGTAAATTAATTACCTACTACTACTTTCAAAAATATTTACAACGGGAAACATTTCCTGTCCCAAAAAATCAAACAAAAACATTTTTCCCATGCATCTGCCTCGTGCTCACAAAACTTAATAATAATTACCGCTAATTATATTAATTCGCCGATGCAAAATATTAATTTGCGTCGGGAGAGGCCGTATCTCCCATCTATGGTTCGTCGATTATTCAATAAGGCATTGAAGAGGGATTTTTATAAATAAATCCTTTCGCTTAGCACAAGTTGAGATATTCTGACTACGATTTAAGATAGGCGTGTTTGTTTTAGTTCTCCATCCAGCAAAGATGAAGATGTCAGTATTTTACAAGGCTTGAAATTTTAGGTCTTGGATCTTGTAAATCGGTGACCGATGCTGTGTTACAAATCTACCAAAAATCTGCGTGTTTTGGGGAAATGCCCTAAAACCACAGATAATATAATAAATCGTATCTAAAACTAAAAAAAATGTTTAAAATCAAACAACCGATCTGTGTAATACTAATAACCGATCAAGAAAAACAATTATGGAACTAACTGTAAAGCACGGCTATGCCGAAATACATGGAGAATATTATAACCTATCTACCGACTTTCCTTTATTCATAGATGGTTTCGTCCGAGAGCATAATGGCTTAATTTGGTATTGTTCCACAAACGCTGGGTTTAGGTAGTTAATATCATATCCTGTTGTTTACTTATTAGATACAGGAGCCTGATGGCCACTACTTGTAGCCAAATTCTGTTCCAACCAAATAGTAGAATATTTATACCAAACGGAAGGGCCAACTCAATTTTGATTGTTATTACCTAAGTCCATGGACACGTTAACAAGAAAACTCAGAACTGGTTTCTTTTTCATTCACCATAAACAAACTACTGAAAAGCAAAAATGTTTTTAGCACCTGCCTACAACTTCCCGCGCCAAATTCAAAAACCGAACTTCCGTAAAATTGTCACCACCCACATTAAAACAGACGCCGACCATCTTTCTTACCGTGTCGTATTTTTAAACGATCGATGTATTTTGTAAAAGCTGAATATTATAATAAATAATATTTGCTTTGGCTTTGCGGGTATCCGAGCACACCCATTGTTTGTCGATCAAGAGATTCGGTGCAGCTTTCTTCGTTATTAATAAGTGCTTGCGAACGATGTTGTAACGGCCTCCATGTACAGGATGATCAGGGATATCTTATGAAGATTTTTTTTGTAATAGTTCATAAAATATTCTTTGTTGTGTTGTGTTTGTTGATCTAGTGGTCGCTATAATTGCTGAGCATGTGGTCTTCGGTTCGATTCCCAGGTCGGGCAAACTGTTATAGAAGTTTTCACTAGCAGTTCGGAGTCTGAATTTTTCTTCAAGCATGTGGTTGAGGGCTCGCCCTCGCACAGGATATTACCTACTGGAGGGTACACCTCTGCTTAACCTTTCAGGGATTGCAGGCGTAATGATGTTCGTTCAGTAGAAGATAACCTTGAATAGGTGTATGGGTAGTTAAGTTGCGTCAGTTGTGACTGGTCATCTCTTGGTTGCCACGATTTATTTAAATTAATTATTTTATTTTTACTATGGACACTTTTAAAGTACACATCTTGCTACATCGTTCTCACATAATGTACCATCTCAACATAAATGATGTAACCAAGTTATTGTAAAAGTATTCTGATTTAAAAGAGTGTTCATGGAGTTTCTCGCCCGTTCTTCTCCTTAGAGATCTACGTTAGGGAATGGACAACTACAGTACCTACTTTCACAGTTTTTATGTCTTGTGACTGGGACTGTAGCTATTTTTCATTGTTGTCTTTGTTTCGACAATTCAAAAGTGCCTGTAACTGGCCTATTTGAAATAAATGCTTTGATTTTGATTTTTATAAGCTGTAACTAGGTAAAGAATGGTGGAGAATCTAATTGCAGTCACTGTTTGTGGAGTCAGGTGTGAAGTTCTCATAGTGGGCAGGGACGATCTTGTAACTAACCAGTTTGAGTCCCTACCTACTGTCATGAGCGGAAATAATGAGATTATCGAAAATACAGTCATTTCTTTTCTCGAGGACGATTGCTTATATAACTCATAATGTCGATTGACTGGCGTAAGTAAATATATATTAATTATTTTAATAAACAAACATCAATATTTCACCTCATCATTCTACACATCGTTCACCTCGACTCAATGATTAACCTCCCACATCGATTACTCTAACTAATAATCAACATCCTGTCTACAAAAATCTGAATGGATAATCCTTCGTATAAACTGTAGCTAATAATAATACATGAAATGATCGACGCGGCTCAGCAAAGTTCATCGCTCAATCAGCGCGCGCCTGAGGCGTTGACGTCATCTCTCGTGAGTTGCCCCGCCCTGCCAAGAGATGGCGCTGTACGATCGAAGCGTAGATCCCAAGTCCCAACCCTCACGCTTCGCCGTGTGTGGTTTGATGTTGATGAACGTTGTAGGGGGGTTGATGAACTTGGAGGTTTTTGTAAATATTTTTGTGGGATGTTGATTAAGATGATATAGATCGATATGGTGGTCTAACTGTTTAGAGTTTAAGCTCAATATCGCTTTGCTAGTTCACGTAATCAGCACGACAGCGGAGTGAGTAATTCAGTGGCACTCTACCAAAAAGGGAGGAAGGGGGCAAGGCTCGATGGGCCAGAATAACTGTACTGGGTATTCTGCACGTCTATTTGATATCTGTGAGTCGACCAGAAGGTCTTGATAACTTGATAAGTGCCTTCAAGGTCAAACCAGGACTTCATCAGGATTTTACCAGGATACAAGAACCCTCAACTTACATTGACGTACCTAAGCTTTTCTGTGGCTCGTGTCATATACATAACATAACAACACGCCTACAATCCCTGACAGGTTAAGGCAGGCAAAGGTGTACCTAATAATACAGCCAAAGTTCGCCAGTTATGATTTTTAAGTCCCATGTAATAGGGGCCGAGCCTATTGTCATCTATCGGCACAAATCCAGACTCCGGGGCTATTGCTGGGAAATTCCTGATGAAAAACCCAAGAACACTTTGCCCGACCCGGGAATGGAACCCAGGATCCCATTCTTAGCAGTCACGCTTGTGGCCACTAGACCAAGGACACAGTCAAATGGCTAATGTCAATCCAATATATTTTTTACTTTTCCATCGTCATTATCGCTTATACAAAGTCACTTTGTTGGACCTCAGATCGTGGAAAGCCAGCTGAAATCAGATCCACTAGAATGATGTAAGGCTGCGGCCATCGCACTTGGTCTCCATTTTACCTTCTAAACTTCAAAATGCAAAACGTAAATACCAACATAGAATATTGTGAAAACCCTTTACCTTAACCGTCCCAAGTATTTATTTATGAACAAATAAACGGCAACATACAAATGTTTAAAGTTTTGTACCGACATCAGTTTGTCATAAAATACTTCAGTTCATTCTCAGAACGCATCGAAAGCCTTCTTACGATGCTATTTGTTAGTTTTTACGCTTTTTTCATGAGTTTTACTTGGTACCAAATGCTGAAGTAAGGTGTTCGGGCACAGCTTAAATCTCAGGACAATAATAAAATTTATTCTTTCTTGTCTAGTATTGGTATTGTCAGTTTTGGAATTTGTACGGGAAGTGCCGCCTTGATGACTATTTCTTCAGACAAGCAGTGTTGCTGTGTTCTTGCATTATAGGAAGACAAGGTAGTGATAGCCTTGAGGTGTGACCATCGGACTGCCAAGTCATAGGTCTCGAGTTTGGAGCATAGACACGCATCGCTGATTTTTCGGATTCATGTGCGCATAATTATCACTTGCTTCGGTGAAGGAAAAACATTGTGAGGAAACCAAACTAACATGCCTGAGTGATATTTCTCGACGGCATGTAAAGTAAGAGGCCCATGGGCAGCATAAAAACTCTGACACCAGGCTCTAACCACACGGTAAAGAAAGAGGTTGGAAGACCTTTGTCCCTGAGATAAAGACGTCAAACTGCTTGCCTAATGTCTTGTCACAAAACCGACGAAGTAGGTACCTTAAAAAACAGATAGTAAGTAGATAAACAAAAGGAGACGTTACATGATATGTTCATAGAACATTTTAAGACCATATTCTTTATTGTACACAAAATTACAAAGATATTGTTACAAGATTTCAGCTTTAAAATATACCTGCAAAGAGCGAGCTTAATCCAAAATCGGTTTGATGTAGGAAATCCCAACTAATTCGTTTCTTGTCATTCGCTATGAAATTGTAATTATGTGTGATAATCTTCCCGTCTGTTGTTATTCTTCTATTACTTTGCTTTGTAGACTTTTGATTGTATATAAAAATTACAGGAAGTTTTCTCACTGAGGAGAAAAACAAATCTCTGATCTACCAATATTCATTTCGTATTTCCCAGCACCGTACTTGTTATGGTACCCAGCGGTACCCTAACAGGTACCCATCATCGTGAGTAATTCCTTGGCAAGCGTCATCAACGTGTCAATTTTTATCGGCAACAACTAGAAACAATGCAGCATGGAATGTGCAATAAGTTCTGAATGAAACCTGCAGTAAGTTGATTGTGTGTAAGACGTAGTAAGTGCTAACGTTAGTAAACATTGACAGAATTGTTGAAACTACTAAAAATAATAGGTGCACTATTTTTTTATTCCACTCTTAGTGGACGATAAACATTGTACAGTTTTCAAGGTTTTATGGCAATGGTATTTTTCCATATATAACTAGGTGGCACAGGAGTGAGGGAATTTACACCAAACAATAAAAACTTATAGGTATCCAGAGCATTGGAAGAAGTCGGGACGTGGATAATGAAGGTTTATAATAAAGTACTAAGGTAAGCTACCAGTTAAGGCTGGTCAATGAAGTTAGATATTCAATCAGCAAAAAATTGACCAAGCTCCCAGCTAAGCTAAAACTGCATAGTATTTTTATTGACTGTAGTCACCATATACATACGTATAATACAGTGACAATTAATGATATCCTTCGTTCGATTTGTGGTCGTGATGTTCACTTAAAGTGAAGTATCCACATCTGCAAGTGTAAAAAGTTCCCTCGATAAGAAGAGAAGAACGAAAGAAGAAGAAGTAGAATAATGGAATACCCTAACAGCTTCTGTCACAGTAGAAGCTGCTGTTGAAACAATAGTGTTGCGAGACCCCGGTGGTCCGAAGCCATTTTCAGAGCCAGCCAATAAAAAAACTTGATATGAAAACTGTAGTAAACGCCGAGAAGGTTTCTCTAAAAAAGCAAGAACAAGATGATGGACTGGATACAGCTTACAGTGCATCCTAACTACGATGATTAGTCATTCATATTTCTAATTCATTTACGTAGTAAGGTCATAGATTGCGAAACTGCGAGATATTAAATAACTACGATTGTTTCGTTCGCTGCCCGATCGTTTTATTGATTGGCTGGAAAAATCGTGCCTGGGATGTTAGGGGTTGTACCCGACAAGTTGTTGCGGGATAAGTCCCGCCATAGGTTTGACATACAAGGGCTGTAGCATGATAAGTTTTTTTCATCAGACTGGATAAGAACAAGCCACGCTACGGTATTTCCAAATGTTTTCCTTTTATGAAATTATCTACCCACTTCCTTGCCGTATTTGGACGGATGTTGGTTTCGTGTTCATCATCAAGAGGCATCATCAGTTAGTAGTTCTTTTTCTTAAGTTAAGAGCGGGTTACCTAATCGTGACTGGTGATATGAGTTTCAATTGAAGGCATAACTTGTGCTTCGTTAAATTATCTGATTTCCAATGTAGACGAATGTTTGGAATTCAGGACATTTGCGAAAGAATTAAAGCCAGCCCGTGTGTATGTACCTTTAGTTATTGATGCCCTTTTGTCTGCTCCTCTCGCACGTATGCATCATCTTAATAAATTCACATTATTGCTATTCAATAAGCATGGTCACCGTACGCACCGTGGGCGAAGCGTGGGGGCCCTCGCGCATCACATAGTGATGCACATTAAATTTGATTGTTACTGCAACTTGCGCGGGCCCACAGATTTATATTATTACGCCAACCGCTCATTTGGTGATTATTAAACGATATAAATTTATTACACGATTCAATATTAATATCGTGACGCTCAAAGGGTAAGTGGGATTCTTTGAAGGCGTTTGAATTTCAAGACGAACTTATGTATTAACGTAAGGAGAGCACAAACTGAGTCATCATTATTATCATACGAATTATGTCATCATAATATTTCAATAACCTAACTAATTTGACTGTAAGGACCAAACTACATGTACTACCTATTCACTCGACCAAGTCAACCTCGTCCTTCTTTAGTGTTCGGAACCAGAATCATGTGAGTCCATGTACAAGTAAATATGTATTATCAAGATACCTGATAAACTACTGTATATGGTGCGTTTTCCTTGTTACAGATGCCTTTATGATGCTACCATAATGTAACAATTTCAAAACCAAACTCCGTTCCGTCGCTGTGTGTACCAGGAGCGCATATCGGCGGCGGCGGTGGCCGCAAAGAATGTCGTCGTCGGATTTATGTGTGCGCGCGCACGCGATGACAGCGCCGCACCGGCCACTACTCTACGCGTATGTCCGCCTGGTACCGCCGACTTGCGTCGAGGCAGTGATTTCTTTTTGTTTCTGAGCATTTTCCTTTATGGTGATAAACAATTATGCCATTTACTTTGTGCTGTAAATCATCTTCATGAGCGGATTTACTAAAAAGGTCCCCATGATTTAACTTTTTTCATAATCCGCTGATCTTCAGTCACTATTTAAAATAGTATCAGTAGTTAATATGATTTTACATTTTTAGGAAATATTCAGCATCATCATCATCATCATCATCATTCAGCCGAAAGACGTCCACTGCTGGACATAGGCCTAGCAAATATTGTTAGCGAATATTTATTCGTTGGCTTATCCTATTAAAAAATCTCAGGTCTAAACATTTGTTTAGACCTGAGATTTTTTAATAATCACGTGGTTTATTACAGTTTTCAAAGAAACTCACAGTCATTCATTACAAACCAGTCGACTACTGTATCCTCGAAAACAGGTGTAAGAGTAACTCTCTGGCATTTTAAAACAATTGCAAATTACGCAAAACACCACGCTCAAGCGCCATCGTTCTACCACTTCATTTCGGCGAACGCTTCCGACAACGTCGTCGGTCCACTTGTAACTCGCATAAACTTAGTTTAGGTCTGTTCTCTCAGTTTATGTAGGCGCGGTCGACTGTCTACTGCTGCCACAGTATTTATGCTAAAAGGCCCTGCGGCTCGGACCCTTAATAAACAAATGACGCGCTCACAGATTTAAGAGCCAACGTCGCAATTATTTCGCTATTTCGACGCGGCCCGACCAAGTAAAGGCGGCTTTTTCGCTTTATTTGAATTTTAAGTAACCCCATGACGGTAATAGTGGTTGGGGAGTCGGTGGCTCGCTTTTGTTGCTTCGCCGAATGGAAATGACTTGTTGCACGTCAGAACGCGCTCCTGACTGTTTTCGTAATGTCATTGGGAAGCTTTGAGACGTAAAGTTACAGTGGCATAACGTTGAGGTGCAAAACGTAGTGTTTGGTGCCGTAATGGTAGACTTTAGACTACAAATTGCGTCTTTAAAGAAAATAACAGATGTTAAAAGTAAATAATATGCACAGGCTACATCTAAAGACGAAACTGAAGTTGAAAGTATCTTTTGTTTGCTATGGTGGTAGACGGATTCAGTGGTCGTTAAATTTTTAAGATCTGTTTGGGAACTCATAAGTTTTTATTCATGGTCCAAAATGTCATAGCTTGACGAAGATTGATAAGCTCGCATTGGAAGAAATATTGTTAAAACATCATTGTATATATAAAGGACCAATTTTTAACTGAATAAGCGTATGCTTAACCCACAACAAAAAGATAGTGACTGTCCATTCGTGATACTCGACATTTTATCGGATTTCCAGTATGGCAGCTACTGGATACGATCATTTAAAATGATAAATCACCCGCTCCGTCACCGGGCGACTCGTCAAAATGAACTTATTTGTCAAACTTAGATCACTGAGGTGCGATAACTAAAACAGGAAATTGAAATTTTGTATCACCGGACAAAAATCGGCCGCGTCGCCATCTTGGACGCTAATCGCGCCACGATTTGAATATGGAACTCTTTATACATAAATAGCTTTTTATTTTTTTATAAGTGTAAGCAGCCAGTTGATTCATAGGCCTTGACAGGAAATGAGGTTAGTTTTTTAAAGGTTCGTACAGTATTTGCGTGGGAGAAGGGCGCGCACGAATAGTTGATGATGGGAGGTGCATAAATGGTTGATAGAAATTCCAATTGTAATTTTGTGCCTTTGTGTCGATTTAAATGTCCTGTGTGCGTGTTAGAGTGAAATTCTCAATCAAATCACTTATTTCCCGACAGAAGGGTTCTACTCAACGGAAGAATGAAACAGAACTCGGGAAAAGGTAACTAAAATCATGAAATAACACAAATAACAACATGTAATTTCCAGTGTTAGGCAGAAGTACACCTGTAGGGGCTACACTTAGCTAGTTATGTTTAAAGCCCTTGTAATAAGGGGTGACCTTATTGCCATCAACCGGCACAGTTCCAAGCACCACGCTACGGAAAAAACCCAACAACACTGCCCGACCTGATCACTAGACTGACGAGGCAGGGTGTAGGAATCGTTGCAGAAAAGCTGATAACAGGAAGATATTCAAGATATTGCATAAAAATACCCGTAGACTAATCGCTCCTATAAATGAAGGTAGGTATGGCACTAGCAAGTCCGTATCTATTAGTCGAGTTAGTTCCGCTAACATTTCGACTGCGACCGTCCGATACAGTACTTTATACCGACATTATAGTTCCTGCGACATTTGTATGCCTTTTATGGAACATTTTATCTTACCCCTAAGTTAATTTCTTGATTACAGTCTGATTTCAACCCTATAATGGACGCAGAGAGGTTGGTAGTAGAATGTAGAGTCGATTCATTTATTTTGCTTCTGAAATTTTTGGGAAGCTGTTAGAAAGATAAGTCCAATTTACTTAAACAGGTTTTCCTTGAGTCAGAACAAGTAATATTAATAATTAGGAATAACAAATACACAAAGGAGAAATAATCTAGTTTAGCAACCCAAAATACGACCCGGGAACACTAAAAAATCTCTAAACCTTAGAGGTTTTTTTACATAAACAAAATAGTTTAATGTTAATAAAAAAAAATATGACGATGACGACTAGACGTATGTTGGGGATGATTATAGGTAAAATTACAGATTTTTGTCAAGTTTCAGTATAACGAATGACCGTGTTTATATTTTTCGTCTTAGAATAAATTTGGTCCTGAAAACACAAGAAGAAGTATTCAGTTTATTTAAAATAAAAAGGACGAAAAATCATACTAAAAAAAGATTAGATTCTAATTAAAACTAGACAGGCATCAAAAGTTATATACCCAATTATATCTTTAAACCAAATTAAATATCCAAAAAAAAAACAAACCCAATATTTGGTCACACAACCCACGAATCTCAATACAATCGTACCACACACAACAATCTTTGATCTCAGTTGAAACCAGTGCAACCTTCCCTTCGCCAACCAAACCGAGATTTAATTAGTTCTATCGCTAATTACTTAGCAGGGCACGACTGCCGAGGACTATTCCAAGCATTCCATGATTTATTGGCCAGGCACTATCCTTTGACCCGCTGGGCTCTATTTGGACAAAATATTCCACATTTCAGTGCTAATGGCTTTAATCGGGGATTAATACTTAGCAGCTGATTAAGTAGGTGTGTTGTGTTATTGGTTGTGATTAATTTATGTGCGTTGGTGAGTAATTGGGAATGGTTTGTGTGTAGTGTTGAGTGTTTATTGTTCATACAAATAATTATAAAATTTGGTACTACAACTGCTAATGTGTTTTTGCTGAAAGCATTTGAGAAACTTGTGAGTGCTTTACCCCATAAAAAATCAATTTTTTATTTATTTACGCAAATTGACAATGCAGATCTAGATTGTGAGTTTCATAAGCGTAGCTAATATAAGATTCAAGAAATGTTACAATGGAATTATTTTCTCCAGGATATTTTTTCTTTAAGCCGTTGGTCCAGGCTGTCATTTGTAAATCTTTGACAGTCGTTAGGTAGTCAGTGGCCCAAAAAGTCTGACAACCAGTCTTACCAAGGGGTATCGTATTACCCAGTACTATCTGGGTTGTGGAGGTCAGATAGACAATCGCTCCATGTAAAATACTGGTATTCAGCTGCATCCGGTTAGACTGGAAGCCGACCCCAAGATAGTTGGGAAAAGGCTAGGTAGATGATGATGATATGTTTGACTTGACAACTGACAAGTTCAACTTTTTTAATTCGCATCTTCGCAGGATATGATGGAAATGTATGTCCATATACTTACCAGATTGATGTAAAAAACACGAGCAAAATCCCTAAAAATCTTAATCATTCCGAAACACAAACAAAAAACTAACCTATTAACATCTACTTAAACATTTGTAACCCTTGTTATTTCGAATTAAAGTCGCCTTCGCTAGATAAGGAACAATCAGCGGCGGCAGAGAGCGGGTTAGCTTCCCGCTACAAATAAGTATAGATCGGATCGGCACCTTTTTGTTCCCGCTGTCCCTTCCTGTACGATCAGCGATCATTGATCACGGACTGGGGGGACAGACGATGGGAGGTCAGGTGATGTGCCTCATTAACTTAATTTTCTGTATTTTTAACTTACTACAGTTGCTGGCAGTGAGGAGCTCGTGGCTAAATTATAACAGCCGCTCGGATTAGTCTTCAGGTTAAGCCTCCGCTGCCTAGGTTGGTCTGTGATGGGTTTCAGACCGAGTTTCCTCCGTGCCTCGCAAAGCACGTTAATCCGTTAGTCGCGGCTGTCATTTGTAGATCTTTGACAGTCGTTACAGGTAGTCAGTGGCCCGCACGTCTGACAACCAGTCTTATCAATGGAGTCAGATAAGCAGACACTTCATGTAAAATACTGGTATTCAGCTGCATCCGGTTAGACTAGAAGCCGACCCCAACATAGTCGGGACAAGGCGTAGGCAGATGATGACAGTTGCTGACACTAGGGGATTCTATGAGCCCATGCAGCAGAAAATTTTACATCTACGGCCGACTAAGGCGTTAGGTTGGTGAACCTTGGCTTGCGTCGCACAGTCATTGTTCCAAAGGGATATCTAACCACATCTAGCGTGACTCGCTGTGTGTAGACGCGTATACGTAACTGTCGAAATAAATGTGGCGTTAACGCCGCTTTACCGTCACGTTAACGCAGCGTAAACGTATATATGACAGAGTGGGGGAATTAAGGTTTGGTTAAATCGATGCGGGCAGATTATGTAAGCGGCTTCGGGCCGAAGCACGGTGGAGTCTGACAGATAATTTACTGAAAAATCTGTCAAAGTCTGCACTGCTGATATGACCGAACCTTTAGAGCCGAATCGTATTTTATAAACGCCTATTCGATAAGAAAGAGATTTTTTTTACCGTAATACAACATTCTATGATATACTAAAATAATATGTTCGAAATACAAAACTGTAGTCCACACTATTCTTTCGCAATGCAATTAAACATTTTTTTAAATACCCCATTAGAGTCCTTAATTTGTAAACCGTTGGGGCTCTAAAAGTCCTTCTGATTCTCTGTACAAGCGACATCCTACTCTATTTTCGGCAAGCAAGGTCCGAAATGGTGTAAATGGCTGGTTTTTGTTGCCTGGTACAATATGAGCTTTAAAGCTTCGTTCAGTTTTGTGCTAAAATAAAAGCAGCAATAAAATGTAGTCAGATTACTCGACTGGAACGGTTTGAAGTGCATACCTAACTTTAATTTGTTGGGGAAGTCGAAATTAAAACAATACTTTTTGTATTTTTATTCGAAATACTTAAAACGGTATTTTTAAACTCATTGTTCATTTGTTTGTAAGCTGCGGTGGAGATTGAATGAACGTAAACGGCAGAATTGTTTGGAAGCTATGAGTATTACAATTTACAACTCTGTTTCACTTTATCGTGTGGTTAGTGTCTAACTTTACATGCCCTCGAGAAATATCTCTCCGGCATGCTAGTTTCCTCACGATGTTTTCCTTCACCGCAGTAAGTGATAATTATACAATACGCACATGAATCCGAAAAATCAGAGGTGCGTTCTTGAGTTCGAACTTGAGACCTATTACTTGGCAGACCGACGGTCATACCACTAGGCTAACACTGCTAATGCCAATTTACAACTCAAAATTGCTAAGAAAACCAAACGTCGTGAGGTGACTGGCATGTCCCAGAACCATTTTGAAGACACGTGACACCCACTACCCGCTTGCGGCATGAGTGAAGGATACCGGTCCACTCCTTCTTACAGAGACAAGGTCTTTGTCCCATCAATTGCTTGAGGACGTAGCTTCTTTTACTTGGTCGGACCATCATGTTGGCCACCGGCCTCGTGCTCTCTTGCCTTCGGTATTGCCAACAATGACCATGTTTTCAAGGCTGTTAGCTCCCCTTCGCATGAACTGTTACGTGCTATAAATCGTACGATCAACCGATCCCTTCAGGCTAAATAGTTCACAGAAGTAATAGGCGTAACTAGTCATCCATTAAATTATAGCATGGACATGAACTTTTTGTTACATACTTATAAGAATACTTCACACATGACTACTTTCTTGAGTAATATATATCATATTTGTAACCCAATAGTACACCCACATTTCGCTAGTTATGTTTTAAGTCTCATGAAATACGTTAGATTTCTGAGCCGATAGTACAAATTATCCTATATCATTTAATTTAAATTGTTTGCAACAAGCACAATCAGTATCATCCATAGATAAATTCTTAAAATTATGGAAATATTATGTGTGAAACGAGTATTTTTAATTTTAGAATCAACGTATTTACGTTGCGTTTACATCGCAGGCTCGTGCTAGGGCCTCTGTTACAGAATTAGTCAACTTATTTAATTTGTAGTACAACACAGATGTTTTGACGCTTGAATGACACTGTCAGGAGGGCGTTGTTGTTAGTAAACATTTGTGAAATAGTATTGAAAAATCAAGATGATGGTGTTATTTCCAATTCAGGCCAGACGCCAAAACATCTTTATACAATTTTATAAAACGGTAGCGAGGTTTGAATTACATGCGTATGAAAGAGTAATGATTGCGTTTGCGTGAGAGTGGCTTATAAAACGTGATCACTGATGATCAAAATGATGGAGATCAGACGAGATCATTTATGAAGAAGTGATGTTTCGGAAACAAATCGAATATCTCGTCATCTTACCCATTAACACCTTACGAAAATAAACACGCCATTAGACCTCAAAAATCCCTACACACAACGCTATAATAACCACGATAACATAATCTTGTCTGAAACATTTTTATCCCTGGTCCTTGCAGTTTGTCGTCAGATTTAGCTTGTATTTATATCCGCCGCGACAGGCGTGTGCTACCGGTTCGATACTAAATAACAGTGTCACACTAGCCTTTAAGGACACCGCCGGGATGGTGCTCTGAGAGAGGGAACATGAGCATTGAAATATTTTCCAGGTATTTTATTTTTTAAGGACGCGTTCAAGAGGTTTCAGCGTCTATTTTTTATGGTCTCTGATGTCAATCAACTATTCTGTCACAACTGTCAGTGTCAAGTTTCCGTAGCGATAATGACTTTGACAGCTGTTGAATGCAGTTTAATGTCCTGATCGATCGTTCAGTTTCATTGTGGAAATTCACCATAATTTATCGTTTTCCGCTGTCGGCCTACATAATCACATTGGCTGCATCATGCATGCTGTGACACGCTTCTGACACCAAACATTTTCTGACAAACAAAATTTTTGAAATGGTTCCCCTAACGGTTACCAACTTACACATACGTAAGCTCATTTTCGTACTTGCTAAGCTGGGATGGAATGGCTGAATGCAAAAGGCAGAGCCAAAGAGTAGAATATTTATACCAAACGGGCAGAGCACATGATTAGTGTGTAAGTGTTGACAGGTCCTGCAGCGGTAATGGATCAAATCCGAGTCAAGGAACACCAGATTTCTTCAAGAACTCTCAATTTTACTCATAGGTATTCTATTTAGTTCAGAGTTCAGACTTCACTCCAAATCGGCATCAACTTCTCGATTACCAAACTAGATCTTTCAAGAAGAAAATCTGGTCAAACCCCTTAAACTATTTTTGCATGCCTCACCTCGCATACGACCATCCTGCGCACACGCCTTTTTGTTCAATCCCCGGCCGTATTTCGGCTGCGCGCGCTTCCATTTATCTCAGCTATCATCTGAGATACGGCGGCTATCCGCTGAATCTTTATGCGAGCGCGATAGCCGATGCCCGATACTGACCGCCGCTGATTAGCTGATAGGTACGTAGCACCATTCATAATATGTTTTGGCAATTTTAAATAGTATCGATACCAACTCGATATGAGTCCCGATTTTCGGTTTTGTGTCTCTATGACGAGTGCTGATTTTAAGCATCGTCTCTTGAACAATGGCAATGTGATAAATGATGCTAAAATTATTGTGCCGTTGCAGTCTTTTTTGCAGAAATGATAGAAAAGGACTGAAAATACTGGTAAAAGAAATGGGGCAAACTACGAAAATTCATTCGGTTCAGGACACTCCCGAGTACATTAAGAACTAATTTCGGTTTTTGGTTCAAAATGGCGTTATAATAAATCTTTATTTCTTACTAGAAGACTAGTCTTTTTCAGGATAATTTCAGTCAATTTCTGTCTACGTAAAGCTGAGCGGAAGCTAGATTTTTAGAGTTTTCCGAAGTAATTTAGCTTAATTTAGTTGAATAAAACGTGATGGTTTCATCATGTTTTATTCACCTAATAATTCTTGCGCATCAATGGTGACTGGTGAGCCTCATTCTGATTGCGAGTGATACACTAAAGTATTCCTGAATGGCCCGATCTGTTTACACTGGCGGCGGTTCGTCTTCGGCCCGAAGTTGCTACATTGTATAGTTTCACTAATTAATTGGGTTTTGATTGTAATCATCAATCTTTTCGTAATTTTATGAAGTTGTTGTGTGTTGTGTTAGTTGTTGTTGTAGTTGTTCAAACTTTAACGTGCAATTTAGGGTAGGTTTAGATTCTATTGTAATTTCGATTTTATCATTTTCCTCATTATTATTTCGGTTTACTTTTTGACACACGTATCTACAGTTTAATTTATAGGTACATGTCACATATATGACAAACAGGACATCTGTTTGTCATATATCATATTATCAGTCACGTTTTAATTATATTTTGATCTAAAATATCTCGGGCTTTATCATTCCGTAGACTTTCTTAAGACCATATCTTTGCCAATGTCCCACGCTTTGTTGTTGAGAACATCATCCTGGGCGCTAATGTGTGGTTCTTATCCAATTCGTTGACAATCTAATCATCAATTTTATTGTTTAAGTAATTTTAAGCTTTATCGTTAATAGGTCCTAAGCGATTCCCACCATCACGCATCAGCAAACATGATGCCTAGTATATTCCCTAATTAATTATCGTTTGACAGATCCGATCTCATCCAGATCACCATAGATAACAGCCGGTCAGTTTTTAATATCGTCGCGAATGTCCCGTTCTTCGTCATTCAACATACAGCCCACCGGTTTGCATTGTGTGCTCCCTAATTAATTGTAGTTTGATTGAGCGTCAATCTCATTTAGATTACTGATCGGATTGATGTCGGCTCGTGAATGAGGAGGTATCAAATGTGTTCGATCTGATAAGATGGGTTTGTTGAACAATATACGGCGCGCGGTGTGGGCCGGCCTTTTTGGTCGTTTAGTGTTTGTATGTTGGTACTTGTTGTGTGTTTTTTTTTTAAATCAGTTAGTGGATTTGTTGTGTGTTTATTTTTTTGTGGTCGGGAGTTTAATGTGTTAAGGAATTTGAAAAGAGTAATGGAATGTGTAATGCCTTGTCTAATTTGTTAGAAATTAACAATAATTATTTTTACGCCATTTTTGTAATGCGACATTGATTAATTTGGATTGGTGTACTGAAACAGTCACACAGGGTCGCGGCAGACCACGAAGGAGATGGCGGGACGAACTGGATGTCTTCCTTGAGAATTGGAAAGAAGTAGGAATGGAAGGAGGCCTTTGCCCAGTAGTGGGACAATGTGGGCTAGCTATAATAATAATATAATGTAATTCAATATTTTATCTATAGTGTGACCACGAGCCAAAATTACCATCTTTTGGCGTGTGGCCATAGTCGAAATTATCGCCGCAATCTTGTTTTTTTTACGACAATTTCCATAGATAATTTCACAAATGTTTTACCAACAGCGGCCTCCTGACGATGTCACTCAAGGATCATAAGAACCATGCTGCACTTTATCAAAGTTCATCAAGGTCTGATAGAAGCACTTGCACCTAAAACATACCAACACAATTACACCAAAGATACATAGCCAATATTAAAAATCTAGTGCCGGGCGGCGCACAAACAAAGTGCTATAATACCCTATAGGTACTAAGTATTCATAGTCTGTGTCGGCTCTCGGTAGCCTGTCGACTGTCGTCGCGACAACGCTTTGTGGCGACACCCGCTGCGTACGATGCCGACGGTACGAGTTGAACCATTGTGCATGCACCGTGCATATATTGTGATTAAAACTTTACGTATTAGCGAAAATAGATCCCTACAACCATAGACAAATTACTGTCAAAATGTATTCATATTCCCGCCAGTTTGCAACTGTCGAAATGATAGCTGCCATTTTTTTTACGGTTTATTACATGGTATTGGTAAAGTTCTATACAGCCTGTAGTATACATAGAGGTTGGTCTCCCAGTAGCCTGTCGTATGTCGTCGCGTGCTCTTTGTGGCGACACCCGTTGCGTACGCGCCGACGTCAAGCCATTGTACGCACTATGTACTAAATGTCTGTATGTAAAGACGGTAATTTGTATATAAATGTGGAGTGGGGTAAATAGTTAAGTATGCCCTTAACTTTTAGACATAACAATTGAAGTAATTACGTAGGTACTGATACTCTTTTTAGCGTGTCGATGGCAACACATATTGAATCAGCACATTTGGCGACAAGTTTGGCACTTTCAGTAGCGTCCGTCAGCTCGTGTAATGTACAGGGAACAGGACAGGCAGGAGACGATGTTAAGTGTCCTTCGTTTGTGGAACAACACCACACTTACACTCCGGGGCAGAGTCGTCTATGAATCTCCACCTGATCAATTGATGCAATAACTAACATTATTACAGTTAGTATTACTTACTACTCAAAGCAAACCATTTGGAAAATTATTAGGGGCCAGCAAATAAGAAATAAGTAGAAAGTGGAGCAAAAAGGAACCTTTTGTACTAAAGAAAAAAAAAGCGACGAATACAGAATCGAGAATCCCTTTCTTTTTTTTCAAAGTTAGTTATTTACACTAGCGATGGTTTATAACGAAGCTAAACCAGATTTTCATAACTTTTTTTTTTTTTACTTCACGTCGGTGATCCCTGAAGTGTTGGGCAAAGGTGTACCTAATAGTACACCCACATTTCGTAAGTTATGTTTTTTAAGTCCCATGAAATAGGGGGCGAGCCTATTGCCATCTACCGGGCACAAGTCCAGACTCTGTGGCTCCGTGGCTGCTGAGGAATTCCTGATAGAAAAAAGCAATAACAATTTGCCCGAACCAGGGATCGAAGCCGGGACCTCATGCTCAGCAGTCGCGGCTTTGCTTACACCTCAGATACATTTTAGAAGAAATTTTAGATTGTAACTAAACCACACGCATGCTAATATAGGAAATGAAAGCCCAGTTCCAAGTAACAAGTCTCGCGTCACTTGAGAGAAAGCGTTATAGTGCAGCTCATAACGTGAGCGACGACCTATCAACCTGTCGGGTGCTGTTATGAACTTACGGCACTTGCGTATGTCTGCTGGGAAGGAACTAGGCGAGACGAGGGAAATTCTTATAAAAGGTACCTGTGATATAAGAAAATTATCGTAGGTACCTACCTGGTAAGTACCTGATTATGGCATAGAAGAAGGGCTGTCTGACTTTATAGTCGTATATGTAGCAGTAGCGAAGGGTCAATTTTTGTAAGAGGTAAGCCGGAGTACATATCATTAATGTGATCATAATATTCGTCTATAGAATACTGACTGTGCCATTTTTCAAAGGGAAGCCAGTACGGAGTTGTATGGAACCTTCGCTACTGATATGTAGAGGCAATCTTTCCGGAATTACTGATCATAGATCTTTTAAAAAGAAACTCTGACCAGCGAAGAATAACTCCTAAAGTATTATATATTAAATGTACCTTGGGATTGATTTATAGAAAATCGTCCTAACACCTACATATAAATAGTAAAGCTTGTCCGTTATATATCCGTCGGATTTGTCAGGATTTACTCCGTTAGGCTCGTACATCATGTGGGCAGACGATGGGTTTCGTGCTATGAAAACACATTGGGTGCAAAATACACTGTTTCTAGCAAAACTAACGAATTACTTGAGATTACAACTTAACATAATAACACGGGTCACAATGAATCGGGTACAGTTCCAAGACGTTTCAACTCCGCCACGATCAGACATTGACTGTCGCCTTCGCCTCGAGCTGGACATCAGGGCTCTGTAGAAACACGCTGTGGTGTGGGTAGACTGGTCACGTCATGCCACCACTGGCGCGTTTTCTGATACATTTTATGTCCGTACTAACGACCGGATCCGACATATAGAACTTGTGAAAACAGTTGATTGCTAGAATCGCAAACCGGTACATACAGTCGGTAATACAGTCTCCCCAGTGATGTGCCCTAACAGGTATTTCAAAGATAAGATTCCGGGACAGCCTTTTAAAAGGTAACGGGCCCCCCATATGCTGATGGTGAACGGGGTCGTTTACGTAAGGTAAGAACCCCGCATTCCCCAATCTTATCACCAAAACCCATGTCTTTTGAAGGTTTCCACCCAAAAATACAATAAGCTTCTTCTTCTTCTGCCCAGCACTTTGAAGTACATCCATCAACTAACTACAAAACCTTGGAAAAATCTAAAGACACTTAAACCAACCAATATAACTGTTAGGCAATTCATAAGTGTGCCGGTACTCGGTTGTCATGACGGCGCGATGGCGGCTCTCCCGCCGGAAGTCAATTATGCAATAAATCTGTGGCACCGGCGCGCGCACATAGATCTCCGCGCATTTACATAGAGCTGGGTGCAAGCCGAACATGGACGAATGTGGTGACGAGATTATTGTGGGCTGATCGATATATTGGGGAGATTTGCCTTGGAGTTTGGAGTCTCGAAGATGGTGGATTGCATAGCATCATTAAAGTTCTAACACCACGTAAATCAAAAATAGCAACTTTACAGGAGATTGAAAAAACTGTATAATTATACCATGTAATGGTACATTACCATTTTATAATTTGTGTTCACTTCAAATTAGATAGAGACTTTGCTTGTTTCTGTGATTGGCTGAAACAATGCGTCTTCCGATTCTCTAGCAAACGGCATCAAAAATAAAAATGTCAAGACCGCCTAAAATGACTTACGTGGTGTTAGAACTTCAACGACGATAGACGCGTACAGATTCAGATATCAGTCCATTTTGGTGTGGATAAAAAGGTATTTGAAGGTTCGATTAAGCTGGTACGGTCAAATTATGGACACTGCTCTGGAAACCAGACACGGGCAGATAATGAACTGTATTTTTCAGTGTTCATCCGGTTTTAATCGAACCTTAAAATGCTTCTTTTCGCTAACTCTATTGTGCCATTTGTTATTAAAATATTGAACCCAGGAACACAGAAAAGTGTTTTAATTAAAGAAAAACCCGAGTACTTCTTCTCTTAAATTATTTTTCTTCACATTACACCTATCAGATAATAGTAATTGGAGTTCTAAATGAAGATACCAATTTTCATTAAAATTATAAAATTTTACTTCGAAAGCTGGCTACCAACCTCACAAATCCTTCAAGTACCCGCAAGATTAAATTAATCTAAACCGCGCACTTTTAAGTCTAGTGCTTTAGATAATGAATACTTTTATTCAGCCGTGGGCTTAGTGGGAGTAGTCCGTAAATCACGTTGCACAGGGGGCAGCGGAGGTGTCTCGGGGCCTCATTTACCTGGCTGGCACCGCCGTATCGAAGAGTCGATATCGCAGATACCGAGCATCGATAAATAAAATATTGACGTGTATACGCACAGGTGAGGATGGATGGTGGTGCGTTAATAGACAAGGTTTTGCAGTTTTTTTAGGTATGGATTTTTTAAGTACATACGTTGTGTGCTTTGGTAGGTTTTGGATATCTTTTTTAATTTGAGCGTTTTCTTTTTTTAGTTTTATTATGTTTCGTTTGCGTATTGTTTTGATGTCGTGTTCTATTCTTCTTCGTAAAATTATTATTTTGACATAAATTCTTCCTTCCGACAGTTAATTAATGTTGTTTGACCAGCTTCTTGAATACGAACTGTAATCAGTTCGTGATGAGAAGAGAACAAAATAAGAAAACCCCCTAAAATATTTTTGCAAAATATAACAAACCACAATACCGTTCCCCTGTACAGCGTAGCATCCAGTTTAAATTAGCGTTTGCCGTACGCACAAGAATCTACCAGTGACCATTAACATAGGAGGGATGCCCTCAGAACCGGCACATTTTTAGCTAAAAGCCTACAACGCCCCGCACCGGTAGTGGATTCCGAACGCACCCGCAACATTGATAGACCATAGATAATTGGAGAGGTATTCTTTAAGTAATGTGTTGTTTATGGTGTGCTAAATTGAGTTATTTTTTCTTTCGTTTGTAATTTGTTGTTGTAGTGAATAAAGAAGGAATTAAGTGAATAAGGACGGCAGGTTTATTGATTATATTAATTTTGTTGAAGCCAATAATATGAGTTCATGTTAAAATTATAGTAGGTATGCTTAATTTCTAGAATTTTTAAATTAAATTTTAAAATATGATCTAGGGACCACACAGTCAGAAAAAGCTTTAACTCCATACAATAAAAGCGGAAAGACATCATTCGGACGGAAGACTGAAGATACGATTCAAAACCGCGTCGGCGTCGTGCAAGGACATTGTGAGCGGCTCTAACCGATTCCACGTCTATTAGTGTAATCACTCTCTTCAACTAAAATTACCTTTGGTTACTTTTTACCCAACATGAGAGTGTTTTAAAACGTAAATTAATAAGCCTATTCAGTACACAGAGGAATGCTACTTATTCCACAGGGACCGTGTAAAAGAGTGTGTTGAAGAATGTGTATATTACGCCTCCTTACATTTTATTTTTATAAGGCATATATCCTTGATGGCCAGCGTGATAAAGTGCCTATAAAATGTACGTAGTTGTGTCTCAGTATTTATTATAATGTCGAGTGCAATTAGACAAAAAGGTGGAACGGAATTTTCAGTGGTCGGATTTTCATGGGACTTTTTCATCGAGTTCCTAGAGGTGTGGAATTAAAAAAAAATATTTCTCTGGACATTCTTTTTTTAAATTATGATGTGTTTTTTGTTTCGGTAATGAATAACTTGAAATTCGTCGAATGTATATTATGGCGTAATAGTGTGACTGGTGTGCATCCATTAATCGCTCATTTGGTCTATTTATCTGTTCAAAGTTATCGATTAAATGAATATTTCAAGTTTTTTTTTAGAAAATTTCCTATTTTCGTTAATTATTTCTTTCTTTTCTCTTCTTTATCGTGTGGTTAGTCACTAACCTGGTGTTAGAGTTTTTATTTATTTTGTAATATTTTTTCATAGACATGAAAATTTCAAGAAAACCACATTCATGAGTAAAATACTAAAATAAAAATAAACTAAAAATCATCCGATAATATCAGAAATCTTTCTTTAGTACTAAGGTTTGAAGAGCTCACTGCTAAATAATAACAGCCACACGGGCCGATCTTCAACGTTAGGGACACTTGCTAAGGTCAGTCCGTGGATGGGTGACCTGCAACCATTTTATACCGAGTTTTCTCCGTGCTTCGGAAAGCACGTTAAGCCTTTTGTCCTGGCTATCATTTTTAGATCTTGGACAGTTGTTACAGGCAGTCAGTGTCCCGAGGGTCTGACAACCAGTCTTACCAAGGGGTGTCGTATTATTCCTCCACAATCCAGTACTAACTGGGTTGTGGAGGCTAGACAAGCATTCGGTCCATGTAAATAACTGGTATTCAGCTGCATCCGGTTAGACTCGATGCCGACCCCAACGTAGTTGGGAAAAGGTGGCTGTATTGCTGGCTGGTTGCTGTCACTAACAAATCTGTCATAATCACATTGATCTTGATTCTCGTAACATTAAGCTTTCTCATTATGTAGGTAGTAATTGACTCGCCCCCTATCACATGGGACTTAAACATAACTGGCGAAATGTGGATGTACTATTAGGTACACCTCTGCCTTACTCTTCGGCGATTACAGGCGTGATGTTATGATGGTTGCTGTAGAATTACTGCATCAGAGGTTAAATAATCGTGAAAAGACTGTACATAATTGTCTCAATGTTTACTAAGTGGCGGCCATTGATGCAGGGCAATTAAATTGATTAAAATTGCCATTTGATCGGCTGCTCATCAATGGCTTGTCTTTGATTCATGGCTGAGGGCTGTCACTTTAATTATGTGTATCGTGAAGGTATTTCCATTCTTAATTAAGTATACGATGAAGTTTGAGGGACCTAAAGTACTAAAGACTTTGAATGAAGCAGCTGTGTTATGACGGGAATCTTAGGGACAAAGTTTTGCCGTACTTACTGCGTCATCATCTGCATCGCCTTTTCCCAACTATGTCGGGGACAGCTTTCAGTCTAGCAACTGAATACCAGTATTTTACATGAAGCGACTTCCTATCTGACCTCCATAACCCCTGGTCAGTACCCAGTAGGTATGACGATACCCCTTGGTAAGACTGCTTGTCAGACTTTCGGGCCACTGACTAGGTACTGTCAAAGACCTATTTTGACAACTAGGACCAATGGCTTAACGTGCTTTCCGAGGCATGGAGGAGTCTCGATTGTACTGAATGGTCACCAGGACTTCTTTTTGCTTTGAAGTTATTTCTTACTAGTTTTATAAGAAAATTTTCGCTTTGCCTTGCTTTCTCATCAATTTTAATTTTTTTATTTTATTTCATTCCCCGATCAACCTATTTATATCAAAGTAAGATTACTGTTTTCAAATTGTTCAAACTTTCTTTATTCTTATTTCAATTGATCGTAAATCTTGCAGCCAATAAAAATAAATTTAAGAAATATCAATAAGTAGCCAATAATACAATTTAACAAAGATATAAAAAAAAAAAACAAAATATATGATCAGTCATTTCCGAATCATATCTCAATGCAAATCGAGGAAATGTCGTCTGGCTGTAAAATTACGATATCATGGCACGTGGCCCACAGACCTACAGAAAAAAGTAAAATATTTTTTTTTATTTCATAGAGAATTTATTTTCGTATTGGCAAAGGTATGGTTGCGTTCGAAAATTCAAATACTGAATAGTGTGTCATTCCAATAAGGTTTCGTTTCGTAAAAAAGGAGGTATTATAAATGTATTCGAAAATAGAAATGATCGTGATGAGTGTATGAATACCGCATGTAAAGCTAGGGGTGGTCCAACCAGTTTTTTATATGAATTTCTAATTTATTTATGAGTATGACGCGACATGTCGATTTATGAATATTAAATGTGTGTTCCTGTGACTGACAGGCGTCAGTCGATAGTTTTTCTGAACTATTGTAAAATTATGATTAATTTATGAGCTTTTTTCCGTTCATAATAATATTTTCTCCGATATTATGACAAATTCTACGAATTTAAAATAATGAGCGATGACAATACATATTTAAAAACACCTTCGGTGTATGATTAACATTTTGCGAAAGGTTCCGAAGCCTGATGGACCTCTTTTATTGAGAATTCATCTTTTATACACAGTTAAGATGAACGTAGAGAATAGCTGCAGCAATCAGTTAAAAAGAAATTAAACCTGTAGTTGTTTACTTAAAGATTATTCTCTTGAAAGTAAATATTTAGTACGATCAACGTTTGCCAAACCGCAAATCAAGTGTTCCTCATTCGGTTTGGTTTCGACATGGAACTAATAAGTACTAAGTTTGAATTTGGTGAATAAGCTGTAATTCCTAGTCACACCAGCCAGCATCCAATAACATGATTAACAACAAATAATAATAATCCATCAAAGAAAAAGCTAAAAGTGTATGTAAATGTGTCGTGTGTCGGACAGAATATATTGAGGGACAGGATGTGGCGATGACGAAGCGAAACTGTGCTGTTCTTATAGCTGTAATTTATTCACTTGTTTTGACTGAGGATTATATAAATAGATATATAGATAAGTCTAGCTAGAGTGAATGCGCTTTCAAAAATGCATCTTTCCCTTCAAGGATGATGTCCTGCGAGTCAATTGCGTAACACTAGCACTCACATTTATTTCTGACAGTTCAACAACATTCAAGCAATGGACATGATGCATCGATGACAAAGCAAAACTGTGCTGTTATTATAGCTGAGCGCTATTATATGAATTGATTCATTTTATTTTTTGACTAAGGATGAAAATAAATAGAAATGTCGATGGCAAAAAAATCAAATTGGGCTAAACACAGCCCAAAACTTAGCCACACAGAAATATAAATATAAGTCAATATAATTACAAAATTGATAAGAGGGAACGTGTATCATCGACTTGTGAACCTCAGGGTCTAGACAAAGTGAC
Source organism: Noctua fimbriata (assembly GCA_905163415.1). NCBI lineage: Eukaryota > Metazoa > Arthropoda > Insecta > Lepidoptera > Noctuidae > Noctua > Noctua fimbriata. The sequence continues at coordinate 10,268,086 of LR990935.1, read as the reverse complement.
ATTCAAGCAGCGTGAATGATGGTGGATAAGTCAAAATTATATGAGACTGTCATAACTACTTAAGCTGATCCCGTTAAAGCTCGTTATATCAATACGACACGTTTTGAAACCGATTGCAACTTGTCTTGGCTCTCAGCATATCATCCTCGGTGCAGAAGGATAGAGTGTTCCAGCCTGAAAATTTTCAGCCGAGTGAGGCATGGCAACTGAGGCCTTAGTATTTGGGAGAATAAGGCTGTTAATTGATATTCTAGGATCTGATTTGACTTAATGGAAAAAACGTGGAGCTTTATCATTATCATTAGCTATATCATTTTTTTTGTTCTAGACCATACCTGGGAACCTGCTAGTTACGGAGATATTGGGTGTAAGTTCCAACTTTTTCACAAGTTTTTTTTTAAATACATTCTTTTAATGTAAGATTTTTACTTTAAAAACCTCCACGACCCCCGTACTATTCAATCCATCCATCAGCACAATGCTTTGAGTGCGTTCCATCGAGTCCTACCGTAAAACGTGATTTTTCACCTAAAAAATAAAATCGTTTCCATCGTTTAATTTTTGCGTAAAGTTACTTAGTTTGATGTACAGAATGCTTGGTTGACGGCTTCGTGAAGGGTCTGTTTACAACCTGTATGTATGGAATTATGGATTAGCAGCACCATTAATATATTAAAAACAATATACTACAAGAGCCACAGAGGCCTATGCCCATTGCTCACCATTTGCCATTTCCATGTAGTTATCGATTAGAAATAACAAAAAGCATCCAGCAGTTTCCGAGGTAACTCCGACTGTAGGCAGTGATAAGGTTTTTTAATAAAAAGGAGTCGTTAATAGTAACTCTGGGAAAATTCAACATTCGTTTGAAATGTAGATATGTGATGGCAACATCCGGTGTGATAAATCCTTCACCTGCATATACATTTCATCCTTTAGATTAAGAAGTCACTGAAAATGTTTCCCAATCGTACAAGGTCAAAAGATTTGACATAAGATTTTTTTCAGGAACGAATAGACTCGCGTGTAATGCTAAAACTAGGAACATGGAACTCGAACATACCTGGAGTAACCTGAGTTGTACACTTTAAAGGCACCTCTACCTAACCCTTCGGGGATTGTAGGCGTGATGTTATGTTAGTTATAGTTATATACCCTTTCTCCATATCTCTATAACATCAAAATAAAGAACTGCTCTGCTCTTCAGATGACCTTTTAACCGTAATATCGTTCATTCTTGCGTCGTATATTGGAACTGCTCCCACCTGTTATTACGTGTTCGGAAAGTATCCACATTATCGTGTAGGTATAGTTACAGGTATGGTCATGACTGTGCCATTTCCATTGTAGATTTACTTGAAAAACTGGAACTTTAACACGGAGATGCGACTCTAAAACTGAGGTGATAAGGATATATTATTGTTGCCATTCACAGGATTATCCAACTATATGCTACTACTATATTACTACTATAATGTTCTATACTATACTAACAGTTCAGAAACCATAACTTTCCATTCATTTACAAGGATGTAAATGATGAAAATTATGACTATCCGTTGCATTTCATCTGAAATCAAAGCAATTTTCGCTTGGTACTGCGATGTCGAAGACATTCAAAACTCCTGACCCAATTTCTACCACAACCTACCTCAAAATTCACCAAAGAACCGTACAAAATGAACAGTGTTTTAGCATTCATAAAATAGGTGAGAAGAATAAGGTAACTTGTACAACTATGTAAGAATACCATGATCTTATCGAGTTTTATCGGCTAATCTCTTTTTATTTCCCCTAGTGTTTGGAAACTAGGTGGCATTACGTCGGGCACAATGGCTCATTAAGTGAGGTGTTTTGGTTTGGCTTCGAAAGTGGGTAAAAAGGACATCCAGTGATAATGTGCACGTGGCCAACTGTGCCGCTTGATATTTTTAGTTGATATTCTGTTTTTTTTTGTGTGACGCCTTCTTGATTGGTTGCCTTGTTGGACCGATTGTGCATTGCATTCGATATTCGAATCAGAGAACTGACTTTCCGAAAATCTGAAGTAACCGTAAAACTATTTGTGCGAGTGGTTCTGCACTTGATCTGAATTCCGTCAATCCGTAATCAGAACATAACTCAACTCGCAAATTCGGAGGATGCATTGCCCAATACTCTTTGGTTCAGTCGTACTTTTGGAATTTTGATCTAGAACTTTCAGTAGCGGCCTGGGGTTTGAACCACTTGCAATTCCTGGAGTGTAAAGCATCTTTTCAAACTCAGAATTATCTGACATTGAAGGTCTGTCTTGCCCTCTACTTGGAAAGAACGCGCATTGATGCAGGAGTGTTCGGGCTGTGGCAGGCGCTTTTGTGTATATCTTCAATATAATTTCTTTTGCAAGTCCCCCTATGCTCTTTCCGATGCGATAGATCGTGCATCATTTAGTTAAAAGTCAGAGTGTTCGTTACATGACTGTTTCCACCTTAAGTTTAATGCAAAGTTTCAAGGTTATACCGTGCTTGGCAGAATAAGCGGAATTAATACACCGGGTGGAAGGGATACCATGTGTTCAGTACATCATTCAAAAATTATGATGGCCCAGGCCCATCACCAGGGCCCATCTGGGATTTTCGTCATTCGGTAATTATAGTATCACTACAGTTTTGTAGAAAACAGCTGTCAATTTTTTTAGATTAAATCTCAGTTCTAAAGAAGGAATTAAGGATGACTCGAGCTTTAATCTGCTGTTAAAGAGTTCAAAAGATTAATATGCAAACTATCAACCTTCAGGAGCGAAGGAGCGATCTTTAGTTAATTACTTTTATGGTCAAAGCAAAGCTAACATATCCCAACCACCCATCTTCAACAAGCAATTAAACGTCCCTCCACATCCTCGCTATCAAACGAAAAAGTTTTATTCTACTAGTCAAAAAGCACAATTCAAAATAACTCAACGGGGAACCGAACCTTATTCAGTCTGGCGGCTGGCGGCTGATGGCGGTATGCAAACCTGGCTAATAAATGTATCGGCGCTATCTTCAAAGGCGCATCGCTTTGGAGCGGTGCGCTTGCGCCGCTGCCGTTCTGCGCAGGAGTGGCGTAGTGCGTGATGTGCGATGCTGGAGATTTTTTTTTGGCGGGGATTTGTGATTTGGGTGTTTTTTTTTGTCTTGGAGGCTGATGTGGTTGACTGAATGGAGTTTGAAACTGTCAAGTTAATTGTGACTTCGGTCACCACATAGTAGACTTCCATTCTGGCAATCGCATTAAGCATAATCAGCTTTTAATGTTCCAATAGCTTGAATAACAATTGCATCATGAATGAAAACCATATTCAATTCAGTAGGTGACTGTTTCTGTAAACTCAACTGACCATTACCAGTTAATTCTTCTCTGACTCCAGAACAGTTTAAAATTGGTAAATGCTTAATCAACTAAAGCGGGGCTGACTGACAACCCCAGCGGAACGTTTTTATGCATGTTATTGTAATTCATGAAATCTCTCTTAATCCACCTCACGATCATCAACCTACATAAGCTATATACTGGATTTAAGCCTTTTTGACTGCACTCCATTGAGCCAGCTCATAGCCAACACCTGACATTTCATCGGCATCATTCTCCTGCGTTTATCCCGATTTATTTGGGTTCGGCGCAGCGTATCTTCTTCTTCCATACTCCTCTATTACTCGTCATCTCAGTAGTCAGTAGTCACCCATTTCATATCCTCGCATATCTTCCATTAGTTCACCAGTACGTTCCCGTGGTCAGTGCGCAAACGCATATTTTATTGGCTCTCTATTGGCCATTACGTCGCAAACGCTTTTTATGTTCATTCAATTTGATCGGCTGCCACGCGACTGCCAATGGTCTAACTTTGTCACCGTAATTGTGGCTAATTAGCTTATTAATTACGCTTATTGGTTTTAGAATTATGTCTTTATATTGTTGGTAGGGAGTTTGATATATACTTAAATGTACGTATGACTTGAGATAAGTAGTATTCCTTACTAACAGCCTAGAGTCTAGTCTAGTCGTCAATTTGTGCTTGATGGATGGTAATTAAATCAGAACTGGTGAAATGTGGGTACCTAGAGGTAAGAGGTACCTTTCAACGAAATACATGCGTGTATGTTATGTTGTGTGTGTGATAAGTTAGTTACAATTACTTTGAAGACTTCTGAAGTGTTTAGAAAACATAGTTTCCTCAATTTCGAATCATTAGACACGTTGATACTGCCGAAGTACTTAAGATGATACATATACATTCTACCATATATGCGCATGTGAATTTTGTGACAAACTACGATCTACATTCCTTTTTTTTTCAAAAAGAGAAATCTCGATAAAAATCGAGATAAATTATGATCAAACAAATAAAACTACAGAGATAGATATGACAGGATCGAGATGTCCCCGAGGATTCAAATGTAAAACAGCGAATAAAAACTTAATTATCACGTATTATAACAGCCTCGCGCCAAAACACGCGCGTAAGGAAACTGTATATAAGTCTGGAAAACGATTTTTTTAGTGCGTCGTTCCTTTGATTGAGTTCTAACTAAATCTCATACTTACATATAAACTCACGCCTTTTCCATGGGGGGAAGGCAGAAACTACATAATGCCATTTGCTGCAATCCTTACATACTCGCCTATGCTCGTACATCAACAGCTAAATCTAATTTATATCAAGATTATTTCATCACATAGGCTTTGAATGTGCGGTTATAATGCAAGGGTTGGATTTTTCTTTTTCTATGGAAAAGTTTTGTTTTAACATGTGATTCGTGTTCTTGTTCTTATTAGGTTTCCTTCTAATCATGTATACTTACTATAATGTGATCATCTCGTTGCTCTCAATAATTATAAGGTTTTATTTTTGTTATCTGTGTAAGTACCTATTGTAACTTTTCTGAAGAAAGATTTGGTAAATTTTGCGAAATTTTCATTAAATTGGATTAAAAAAACATTCCGTTAACTTGCGGCAGAGAAGAACCGTATCCCATAAATACAATTTGCATAAAAATCAATAGCGTGCAATGAAAAATAACTCAATTATACCTCCCAAAAGTTCCCCGAAATCATACTGCACAAACTCAAATCTTCATTTCTGTACTTATATCTGTGTTTTCTCCAAAACGTCAATACATCAATAGCCGTGGTTCTCTCTGCAGGGGCGTGATACCGCGGCCCGCTTCGTAATTACAGGCGCGAGCGCCCGCGGGCCGCACGGGCACACCCCTGCCTGCGCAAATTATTTAGTAATTTTAATTTTATTTGGACTTATACCGCTTTCGCTTTGTTTTTGTTGTGTTTAGCGTTTGGCAAGTGTAGTGATGGTAATGTATCATTAAATGTGTCATTAATTTGAATCGATGGCTATCGGAGGGATAAAATAAATATGCGATCCTTTTGAATGCGTGGTATGACTGACTGTGGTATTATGCAATGATTTTGGTGGGAGATTGGTTCAGATATTGAATGGGATGAATTTGTCAAGTTGTGTTTGCGTGTCAGAGAATTTTATCAGTTGATTTTTTATTTCTTTTTGCGGATTATTCCATAATGTGATGTTATCATCATGTAGTTCATTCAGAATTCATGTAAGGCAAATAATAAATCAAAAATGCGTATGAATAAAATTTTATTGTTCCTTATAAATTTTCTTACAATTAAGAAGAACTTAGTTTCGCAGTGCGAGTGTTTCATTACTAAACTAAAGAATTGCAACATAAACTAAAAACAATTTAACTAGGTATAGTTTTAGTACAAATAATTATAACCTATGAGATATTTCTTTATTAAAATATGCTAACAGTTTATACAGAAACAGTAGTTCTATAAATTTTATTAACTAAAACAATATAAAAATACGACTTAAAATATATATCTACAAGCTTATTGGAAGAACTATATTTCATTTAATTCGACGCTCTTTTTTATTTTTACTTTTTATCTACGAAATATACAAAAATAGTTACAAATAAATAATCTTTTACATAGGAATCGCATTATTCGCTACCTCTATGGTATACGGATTTGGACGTACAAAAAATATTTTAGGACATCTTCACATAGCACCAATTCACATTAACATTAGTTATTTTAATATATTTTCAAACTCTTAATAGTTATAACAGTCGCTGTCACAAATTGCTGCCGCTAACGATTTATATACTATACAACTCTACAAGGCACAGACAATTTTGGAACTTAAAACGTGAGTACAAGCCGTTTCGCTTTTATGATTATAATTATTTTTTATTGTCCTACAAATCGAATAAATTCACTTAAAATACGTTACTCTCCTCTTTAATTTATTCACAGTGTAATAAATAATTGAAAAGTTTTACACAAAAATTACAAAAAATCGCTAAGGTTGCGAACTAGTTAAAACATATTTATATTTGAGTTACATCACTTTGTCAACGCGGTATACAATTTTGTGATTTCATTATGTAAGGTTATATGACATTTTGTGTCTAATTTTAGTAGAACAATTTCTTACAATATCACGGTATCCGCTGTGCAATCGTTTTCATCGTACATATATTCCATATTACATTTGGAAGGAAATCAACTCTTTGGGCTACAGTTTAGGAAGAGTCCATTTTTGCTACCCCGAATCAGTCCTTTCTAGTCAATTGCTGTAACAAGTCTGTCGTACTCCAGCAAGTATGACGCTGAACTCATCCTCGGGTCTGACGTCAGAGCCGGGAGCGCTCGGAGCGTAGTTAGTAGGAGGGGCTCCCGCGATCACGGAGGCGTAGGGAGAGGCGTACATCCTCTCGGAGCAGTACTCGGGGCCAGGCGCCTGCTCCGGGCAGTACGGCGGGCGGAAATTTTGCTGCTGCTCGTAGCGATACTGCTGCTGCTGCTGATGCTGCTCCATCGGCCCCTCCGCTCCATAGTCCAAGTACTTATCAAACTCCCGCGCATCCACGTCAGACTCGGGAGAGCCCGTCCTTATCTCTGGACGAGAATTCATGTAGTTCTGTTCTCCATCCTGCTGCTGGTTCGACGGCGGCTCCTCGGAGAAGTAGCTGCCACCCGTGTCGTACTCAGTTTTTGGTTGATCCGGATAATGACCCACGTACGAGTCCTCAGTTTTATACATCTGTTCGTATTGCTCGAAAGGATGATACTGGATAGTGTATTCCGTTGGCATTGGGCCACTGGGGGCGTTAGAAACCCTTGGTGTAGATGTGCCTAGAGCTTGCTGGTCTTGCGATGTGGCGACCGGCGGGAAGAACGTCCCTGTCACCAGCGGCGGCTGCTCAGTCAAAGTCCTCTGCGTGCACATGACGTACATTCCATTAGCCATACCCATGGCGGCTACGGGCGCTGGTGAGAACGATCCTGGGGTTCTATAAGTTTTATAGGGTGAGTATGAGTCAGACATCGAGGAAGCATTGATCGCCCGCCTCCTCTCTTCATACTGAAAATTTTCCTTTTCATTTTCGACTGGAGATGCGTCAGGTGTGGGCAGGGGAGCTTCAGCGGGGGCGCTCCTCCTTCCTTGGGGTTCGGGAGACCTCGCGGGGGAAGATTCCGGGGTCTGGACGTGGCCGTTGAATTGTTGGTTGTTTTGGAAGTCCGAGGCGAGGGGCGAGGTGCGGTAGGGGGAGAAGCCGGCGCCGGGGTTGTGGGAGAAGCGCGGGTCGGGCGAGTCGGTTCCGGCGGCGTAGGGCGAGCCGAGCGCGGCGGAGGAGGTCGGGGGCGCGCTGACCGGGGTCGCGGGCTGGTTGGGCCGCGTCTTGTTCTGCTTCCGTCGCCGAGGCCGGTACTTGTAGTTCGGATGCTCAGTCATGTGGATGACCCGCAGACGCTCCGCTTCCTCCACGAACGGCCGCCTGTCTTGCGGTGTGAGCGAACGCCACTTTTTACCTGGAAAATAAAAAATTGAAAATGAGCCGATTGTGTTCGCCGGTACAATGTTGCTACACGTTTTTACAGAGTGGAGAAAATTGACGCGCCATGCCTTGTCGTGGTGATATTACGATATTATTTACGATACTTTTTATCCGCCGTGTAACAGGGAGGTTTATGCGTTTAGCGTGAAAAGTTGTCACTGTTTTTCTGCAAAACTGCGTATCCAAGTTTGTTGCGAGTTTTTGCAAATCTTTTATGACGTACTCAAATGTTTGCTCCGAGCACATAGGAGCAATATTTTTCTTGAAATATGTTAACATTTTTCCATAACAATTTTAAACTTATTTGCTATTTATCACAGTAAGACAGCTGTAACATTATACTCGTTGTTTATTAGTATTACCTTTCGTATGTAGATAACATCCAAGAATAATATTAGTGGCATGTTAAATAAACAAAATAGATTCAGCCAGTCACAAAGTCAAGCTAAATAATCACGATAGTGTTTTATCAAATAACTATAAAACACGTACTATGAGGGTATCATAAATAACTTCATATATCTTGGAGCAAGAAACGTGAGTCTGCTAGAGAATTTTAAACTTTATTTTTTGTGTGTTACGGTAAGTAATATATTGTAGGATAAAGTGTGAGGTTCCGAGAGAAATTATCGAGGAGTCCGAACAATCTTTAAGGATATTTATCAAGGCGACACTACTTGCTACCGGCAAAACAAACAACTTCACTTTTAGTGATGCGGCGTGTCGATATAAAAAATGGTAATTTATCAGCCGAGAATTTAAATAGGAGGCAGATTTTTTATGTTTAATGGAATGGAACGAAGAATATAATTTATTTTTATGTGGTTTAGCATTTTTTGTGCAATTTTTATGATTAATGCAGGGTTACGACTTAAGTTTATTTAAAACTACCGTAATATTTTTTTGCGAAACTTATTAACATTCTATCTTTAGGTTCATATTTTTTTTTGCTTCTATAAAAAACCAAAAAAAAAATTCATTCAACTTATATATTATATGGTTTATCATTTTTAAAAATCTACACCTTACGCTTATTTTTGTTACAGAAATCCACAATAGTGGTACACTATTATATACTAAGAAACAATTTAAAAAAAAACGTCACTCAGCAGCTCAGGTATGAACTACTCGGTTGACTGATGTCAAATGTCATCAAGACAAATGACGAGAAAAGGCTTCCTGTAGTGCAGGACTTACTCCATTAGTCGTCTAATACTTATCGACGTTTTTTCTATCGATAATTAATGACGAATGGTATCGTGGAGATTAAGAGCACTTGTCAGCGGTATGGGTGTGTCTTTTTTATTAATTCATTGGCAAACATGTTTTGATGTGAAGTTCGTTTAACAATTATTTAAATGTTTGTATACACTCGTTACGTGCGTGATACTCTGACTTTTTTGGTTGCCCTTGTGAATAATATGAATTTAATTAAATTAAAATATTTTTGACTGCATACTAATTTGTGTACGTAATAAAGATAACCGATAAAACTGACTAAATAAGGTTTAAGCATGCCTTAGCAGATTCTAAGGAAAACTACACAGTGGCTTCATGAACGAGACTCAGATTTTGTTTAGCTAACACTTTTTTTTATAAAACTAACGTACGTAAAATAAATGCGAAATATAATTGTAATTTGTATTAAGTGGTTTGTCTTGTCGATCGCCTAACGACTAATGAATTCGCAGCATGCGCAAAATGACAACCCAAAACATAATACATACATCATTCCTATAGCTTCCAGTATCACGCTACACATTCATTTCTCAATATCACTTATTATTAACTACATAATTCACATCCTACACATATAAAACAAAATCATTATTTAAAACACATTTACTGTCGCTCGCGACATTTTTCCTATTAGTCATTTGTCGAGATTTGCGATAAGCATCGACTACTGGATTCCGTGGTGTCACCTCACTACGTAGTGTCGAGAAATATTTCTTTGTAACAACATCTAATAAAGCTTTTAGTGGGCACTTTATTACTGAGGTAATGACCTGAATGGCTTGACACCTGGCTAAACACTTGGAGTTTAAGACCTAGATTGTTAGCGTGCTAGATTTATGCATTATGTTGCGTTTGTTACGTAAATATTTTGGATTCGAGTTTTGAAAGATTGATTGAAGATAGTTATTTAATATTTTCTCACGTATTTTGTATCAAAGATTTATCAGTTTAAATATTTCAGCAGTCAATTGGCGTTAATTCGAAATCATTACAGATTATGGTACTGCAGAATAAATGTTTTAAGTTTTTAGGTTGCACGTTCAAAAAGAGACTGGGATGTCGTGTAACGTAGAAGTTTAGAAGAAGAAAACATAGGGTAACGGCAGGAGAATGATGATGAGGTTATGATAAGTTAAAAAAAAAGTTTTTTCAGAAACAGCAGGCAAGCCAACCTAATAGCTAGAGGTTAAGTATCTGTAAAACAGTAATCAGTGCTACCAACACATAATAACAATTACTACAGCTACATATAATCGGATTAAAACGCATCACTTTACCACACAATTAGTTAATACCTATCACGGATAGACCACCGGCCTCGGCAACCGGAGCCGCGCGTTATCGTAGTGTAATTGAGTGGCCGCGATAACGTGGACATGCGCGTGCGCCGGACGGAAGCCACGGCGTCAAGTGCTTGTTGTGATACGGGGAGAAAAATGGGAGAGGTTTTTTCCGAGTTATCTAGGTAAGGGTGGACAAAGTAGGTAACTTGCTACGAGACGCCTTTAGGACGCCAAAAAAAGTTTCAGGACCGATGTTTTTCTACGTTTTTAAGGTTTGATTGAAAAAAAACGTGACATAAGTAATTTTCCATTAGTTTTATTACATTTTATTTTATTGCTTATATAACGTCTATTTTCAAATTAGTTCCCATGAAAAGATCGTTATTGTTCCTAACTACTGAGCATAATATTCGTTCATTTAATCAGAGAAATTGGAACTTATTACCAGAAAAACTAGTATAACATTAAGAAAAAGCTTATCGTCGAATCACAAACTACATATATCAATCAACAGCATTCCAAAATATTTCAGTAAATCTCGATTTAAAGCACTTTATTCTCCAAATATTCGTAGAAACCCACCCAAGAAAGCGGAATATCTCTCAATCGTAATAAATGGGTATCCATTAACCAAAAGTTGAGGGATAGAACCGTCCCAGTAATATTGAATGACAGGAATCAATCAACGTGGACAACGACATTTTTTGGGTTAGACCACTTTGTGCGTAAGATGATAATTTAGTTAAAAACTTTTTTTCTTTTTGACGTTCTAATTTTGAAAAGGTAGTGGTAATTTTTTTGTTTTTTTTTTGGGTAAAAGGTCAAACTGTTTTATTTTACGTTAGGAAGAGTCAGCTTTTTATTTACTTCTTCAATTTGTGTAATTCTATCAAAGATTCGCAGCAGTTAAGACCTGAACTAGCAAAGATAACATCATTCTCCTGCCGTCATGCCAATTTATTTTGGGGCCGCCGCAGCACGTCTTCTTCCACATTTGTCGTCATTTCAGTAGCAATAATAGAATTAAATATCTATTGGAATAAAATACCAAAGAATTTGTTCACCTTGTTATTCTATTATCAGAACCACTTCAATTTTCTATAACGTTCACCTTTTTAAATACTTAAATTCAAAATCAAATGAGTTATTGATTAAATCAATAACTTCAATAAAACATACGAAACAAACCACATAAATTCCATACCCATCCCAAAAGCTTGAATAAAACAGATCATTCATTAATATCATCAGATCATTAGGCGCATACGATGCTGATCTAATTAATGACGTGCGCAGGAGTGGACCACCTCGTCATAACAAGCATGATCGATTGGCTCATTATGGCGGCTATCAATTATTTGTTTTTTTCGATGGAGGTACATTGCTTCTGGGTTGGCTGGTTTACTGTTATTGTGGCTACTGTTTTAGAAGATATATTAGTAAAAGAATGTAAGTATGGTTTATCTGTGGGCTAAAATAGCAAATAAATGGTGTCCTGATAAAGTGAGATGGGGTTATGGCAAGCCACGAAGGAGATGACAAGACGAACTGGGTGGGTTTCTGTCAAAATGGGAAAGAAGATGGTCGGGCTTGCAAAAGATGGAATAAGTGGAAGGAGTCTTTTGCCCAGGAGATGATGCAGATGGCTAATATAGATAATTTGGCAGATGAAAGAATTAGCTCCATCCTTTCGAAAATTACTGGTCCAATAGACAAAACTATTTAAAGAAAAGTCTTTGCCCTGCAAAGCATACAAAACAAATGCTTTTAATTAATCGAAAAATTGATGCGTGCATGACAAGAGTTTAATCGAATTCAATCAGTAAATAAAAGCACACGCAGAAATGTGTTCGGAATCGATAAATACTTTTTATTTTTACAATGTCCAGTTATGACAAAGTTTTATATTCAAAACCAGGACTTGCCAAAACCTGCGACCTAAAACCGAATGCCCCCAATCAATCGTTGAACCCGCCGTAGTGTAACTAACAACCGATAGATGGCAGCATCGGTTTTTTGCGCCGACGGATGTCGAAGAGCATGCGATGCATTCTAAATTTATATTCCCCCCTTCCTTTCTGTCACTTTCAACTTTAATGCCGCCGTCTCTTTCTAGCAAAATATTTTTTTTTGCATTTCGATTCCAAGTGCGTGGTCAATTTTGTCGTTTTTTTTAAAAGTCTTGTCTCATAGTCTCCGGACAGTGGCCAGTTCGTTTTATTGTCGTGCGTATGTAGACTTTTATTTCGGATCGCGATACAGGGTCATGTTGAAATTATTGGCTGAATTTAAATCATATGGCCGGTCGGGCTAAAGTATTTTCTGTTTGTAAGTCTGATACGATTGCTGATTGTGGATATTGTACTTTTATTGAACGTAAACCATATTTGTTTTTGGTTTTATAACGGGGATTTTTAAGAACTTACAGAACAGAACATAGGCAAGTAGTTCCTGATGTGACTTAGACCAAAAATTTTATCCAGAACTGTTTGACGGCTTTGTGATCATGAGTGCAATTAGGTATCACTACATAGTATAAAACAAAGTCGCTTTCTCTGTCCCTATGTCCCTTTGTATGCTTAAATCTTTGAAACTACGCAACGGATTTTGATGCGGTTTTTTTTAATAGATAGAGTGATTCAAGAGGAAGGTTTATATGTATATATTGCACCTGTGCAAAGCCGGGGCGGGTCGCTAGTATCCAATAAAATATATAAATTGGCACCGAAGATGTTAAAGTAGGTCCTTATTTTGTATGATATATCATCCCAGTCTATAGATCAAGACTATGGGTGATCAAAATATCGAATGTGATGATCACAATTCACATACACAGTAACACAGCATGATGATGAACGCTCATACCTTCTACGTAAGAACTTTGCCTTGCAGTATGACAACAACAGTCCCCTTTCATTACGCCTAGCCCTAAAACAGTTCGGCACACCTCAAAGGCTTACTAACATCGACACAAATGTCAAGCTATTCCATGTTTCTCCACAATCAGAAGCCTACAAGCTCTCGGGTCCAGTGTGTCTGCGAAAGGCATTTTTTCCTTCAGTTCTGAGAAACGCCGCGAAATAAAACAGCAAAGCTGCCGAAATGCATAAACCGACGCTTTATTCGGTCGAGCTATGTTGGCGGAAACGAACGCTTAAGAATGGTGGAAGGTGAAAGCGGTAGCGGGGTTTGTCAAGCGGGCTTGAGGACTTAACGCGTATTTTTTCTCACATAAAACTGTTTCACATCCGTGATCTCTCTAATCCAGGTCCAGTTGAAAACCAGCGTCAGGCACTAGTTGCCCGGCATTTTGCTGAACTAGTCCTATTTGGCGCAGCCATGAGGCACACAGTGTTACCTACATTTTTTTTTTAGTTTAAAGTTTTTGTTTCTTGTAGTATTTTTTTTTATATTATGTGCACTTGTGGCATTTGCCAAATAAATGTATTTTCTTTCTTTCTTCATTCTTTAATGTTGTTGTGTCTAAGGAGATAGACTTAAAACAGACTAAGTTATCTTACATCATTTAGCATATTTGACTTTATGGTATGTCAAAGTTTGTTCAAGTTAAATACATCAATGAATAAGTTCAAGGTAAGGATTATTTTGTACGATGGCTCTCCGTTATCATATTACACTTTAATATTTCGGTTTGATATTAAATTTCGAGTGCATAAGTGATCGCTGTGATCGTAGTAGGTATGTTTATGTCAAGTAAAATTTCTTCCTCTATAATAAAAATATCTTAGCACCTTTCAATTTCCCGTTTCTCGCTCTCAGCCCATTCCTCGCACCGTACCACACAAACCATCGCATATGTTCATGTTTCTGTGTGTAATAAACTTTAGTATCTCGCCGTAAACGCTGGCCGACGGCGACGCATTGTGCGTGGCGTTCCAAACGCATCGACGACGCCTCTCCGACCAGCTTTATAATCTATTTTATGTACGAAGCTATGAAGCACGTAAAACATGCAAAACCAACAGTTTACGGAATTCTTTGGGAGGAATGTTGTGAGCTGTTTCCATGGAAACTTGAAAATTCCGCGAGGAAATGATGGACGCACCGTTTTAAAGAAAGAACCATTTTTTTCTGGCCAGTATTGTGTATTACCCCGAGATCCTATTGTGCAACCCATGAGATAACAACTAATAGACAAGTATAGAAGTGGAAGACTGCTACGCTGACCCTAAATTATTTGGGACAAGCGCAAGAGAATGATCCTGACCTGACTGATGATGTGACTTTAATTTTCATTTTTAAAAAGGCCTTTGATTTTCAGCCACTGACAGTATCACACAGATTGTTCCATTTTTGAAATTACGTATATTAATCCAAGGAAGGTTTTTAAAATGATTCCCTTCTATGACCATTTTATTACGTAGCAATATGCGAGAATAAAATTCACAGTACAGGCACATCTCTGAAACCTATAAGGAATATATTTTTCTAGCTTCCTGTTTATATCAGGATCCTGACTGACATAATAAAAAGCACACGCCAACTGTATACTAAGAATCATACAACACCCATTAACATTACTACTTAAAACCGTTTTCATACAAAATCACATATTTTTAAAGCATCAACTCCAATATTTATTTCTCCTAATTTGACTGCATTTCTTGGTTACGGGTCGTACTCATTAATCATATAGCTGTCTCTTTTCATCTCTTGTCGCAGTTATAGTGTTGTCTCTTTCTGTCACGTTAAGATGCGGTGCGCGTACGCAAACGGCGAGCCCGCGCGTGCCGGGACACAGTTGTTTTTTTCGATTACAAGAAAAAGCATAAAATGAAGTGATTGTTAAAAGGCTGGTCTATTGGATTAGTTTCCGTTCGGTGAGGGGCACTGGTGCGGATGATCGACTGGAGAAGCGATCGAGCTGTATCATACTAATGTACTTACAGTAACATTTTTTTTGTAAGCACGGTAGTTCAGGACTTGGGTTTAATGGTTGATTAGGTTTTAATTAGCAGCAGATTGTCATCCGTTTCAAAAAAAGTACATTAAATTGTATTGATGATGTTATAAAAGTAGGCGTATGTGCATGATCAGATGTATGAACGTGGAATCGTGGACGAAGCTTAAGGGGTTGGTAAGGATCGTGAAAGGTGTAATGTAGTTCTTGCCTACCCCCATGGGATAAAGGTGTGGACTAAAGTATATGATAAAATTATTGAAGTAAATAATACAATAACTGAAGTAAACGATACAATAATTGAAGTAAAAGATAAAATTATTAAAGTAAATGATAAAATTATTGAAGTAAATGTTACAATGATTGAAGACAAGGAAAAATCATATGATTTTGATTAGGCTTCTTGTCATTGCGATGAAGGTTCTTTCGTCGTAGCTAGAGATCCATTCAATGAAAGGAAAACAGCAAAACGGATTGAATATGATAATATATAGTGAGATTCAGTGACTCACCAGAATACAATATGTGTTACATAACAAACAGATAGCAGTATTGGTGTAAAGACAGAATATAATTCATTAAAGAGCAGTCCAGCGAATAGAAAAAAACTTCAAATCTTGAGGCAACCAGGGTCCTCTAGATTCAGAAATTGATCTTTTTATAATATCTATATAGGTCGAAAGACAAGAACCCTTTACCCAGGAGTGAGGTGATGCAGGAACAGAAATCAAATGCCGATCCTCTCAAGATAACATGTTGATTGATTGAGAATTTGGCTCAGGGTACTAAATTGCAAATTTAAAGGATTTGTCTAACTTTACGTTAAAATTACTTAGGCGAACCCCACATGTAATAAACAATTTTTTTTTAAATGCCGCAGAGGAAAGAACCAGGGATTTTGAAAACGTATCGTACTCGGTGCACGTATAGTTTAAATTACCTACCAATGAGCTTGCGAAAAACCAAATCTACAATCTACTATAGGGATGAACTAATAAAAAATCATCACGTTCATCATCATTTTCGTAGTACCATCGTCACGTCACGTTGAAGGTTAGCTAAGGGCGGCTCCACACGTGCTCATTAGCCGCGCGGGTATTCGCGCCGCGTGTGACGCGCGGTCACGTCGCCAGCACGCGCCGCCGCGCAACTCCATTGTTGTACGACACGATTTTATCTATGGTTTGTTGTAACTTGTAGTACACGGGTTTGTGGGGCAGTATGGTTGGGAACATGTTTATTATATTTTGTTTAGGTGCGGAGGTTGCTCGTGATAGGTTCGTTCATTCTACCTGATTAACATTTGAGTTTTAATTTTAAAGGCAAAAGTTTTTGTTTGATGAAAGAATGATTACATTCCCAAATATTGACGTTTAAAATGTTAGCCACTTTGATTTTTATTTTCCAGTTAAACACCTTATTATTGATGTCATGGCTACGAATTATAGTCTTTCTAACTTTTTGTTATTTAGGTACCTTTGTTTTTAAATCATTGTTAATGTGGTCTTATTTCTTTAATTACATTTATCACACGCACAGTTTTTCATTCTCTGAATTACTTTTCATACAATTTAGAGAAATTAATGATCTAACTTGGACGAACGGATCGAATCGAATCGGATTCTTACCGACTGAAACCTTTTCTTTGTTTCTTTCTTCTTCCTACTACTAAAACAATGGAAACCTCCACCCCACAGCGGCATTGCACAGGTTTGCGCTAACTCCTATAGCTATTATTATTATCGTCGCGACAACGTGGCCAGGCGACGCGACTAGTTCGCCGAATCGCGCGTCTCCGCGGCAGGAAGTCGCGTCACGTGGACTGGGTACTTATTGTACATAAATACTATTTGGTTATTTTTTTATCGATTTTTCTATTTGGAATTTTTGAAATGGAATGTGTTGGGTGATAGATTGGTTGGACGTGTTAATGTAGATGGGTGAGTTGTATCGTTCGTTAAGTTAACGAATATTTTAATTTATTTGCGTTACGTGGTTTTCTTTAGTTTTTATTGATGTTGAAGTATGTTTTGTATTTTTATAAGATTTTCAAGCAGTTCAAGTCGAAGTTCGAGTTGAAGAGTTCTTTTGTCATTGATGAGATTTTGTTAAAACAATTCTTAGAAGTCAAGTAAAATTTTTGCTTGGTCGGGACGAAGCAAAAATTTTACTTGACTTCTCATACTGACGAAGATTAACATAGAAACTACAACAACTCATAAGTGAATACCCCAAAACCAAACCAACCACCAAGATGTACCTAACAATTTGCATTTTTCCAAATTTGAACGCGTTGATGTCTTTTATTTGGGAAAATTGATTGTCGAAATCGTCCTCCAATCTGTTGCACCGGAAAGCGTGGATCTCATTCGAGTATAGAAAATAGAACCACTGAGGTATTCAAGTGCCTGTTGAAGGATTCACAAAGCTAAAAATATGACAAAATACTAAGGTCATACGACCGGTCTCGATCTCTTTCCACTGAGAACTGTTTTGGCTGAAAATATACAACAGCATACAATTCTAAAAAAGAATTTCCACTTACTTCTGAAAAAAATAAATGCTACTGAATTCGGAGGTTTTTGAAAAAGTATTAATAATAGTAGTAATAATAGTAAAAGTATTAATTAAGTAGTAATTTCAAATTGCGATATTACACAAAGAAGTAGACTTCGACAGTTCCGATGTTTCGTTCAATCTCAATATGGGCTTGTGGCCGAGTCACCAATCCCTGCTAATACCTAGCTCTGCTTTATATTCAATCCCTCATATATTAGCCGTAGACCGGCGGCTACGTCTCGTCGGCTCCACAAAGCCGGCGTCGACCCACGTCGCGGGCTCGACACACGCGCGTCGGCAGCACGCGGCGCATTAGCATGCGCGGAGCAGCACTAACGGTAGCCACCTTTCGTTAAACTGTATGAAGGAGCGGTTAATAGCTTGCTTTATAGGCGAATTATTGGGGTATAGGGAACGATAAGGTCTTGGAAAGAAATTGTAAGTCGTTTCCAGTACGGCGCGTTATAAACAGTTGGAAAAGTCATAAATTTTGCATATATTTCCTATTTTATGTGTAACACGATGTCCAGTTTTGTCTTTTGCTAGAGTGATCTCGTATTCATTTCGATTTGTTTACGGAATTGATAGATCAATTCTTAGATTTTGGACGCGGTCTTTCAAACTTTGTGCTGGTCGAAATCAAGGAGAAAAACTGATGTTAGACTTATGTAGTCATGGATTCAAAATTACTCGTGAGAATTATAAAAACGTTTCAGTAGAATAGTAATAGAAAGACATGAAAAGTGAAGCCAACATAATAGAGTAAAGATGACTTATTATACGGAATAATCATTCAGTGGTGTTTAACACGGCAATTGCCACATCACGCGATATCGGGTGATGGTGCCTTATGTATGAGCCATAAAATACCGGTGGCAGCGTATTGGGTTCTGGTATTTGTTTTGGCACTAGGGAAGACATTCAACGAATTTTTATTTTGGCCATCCAGGTAAGTTCAGCATTTTGGCGTGGCAATGAACGTGTTAAATCTTCAATGGCAAAACAGATTTGGAACAAAAGAGAATCCAGCAATTAGTATTTCAATAACTAGCAAATTCATAAAGCAGGTAATTTAATAATGGAGCAAATCAATTAATAGTTATGTGATACGTCCAACAGTCTTTCAGGATCTACAAATGAACCTGGATAACAGTATCATTCGTCGTCTTCCAACCTAAACCAATTAAGCTAGATTTCATTAGCCCAATTAAAACTTACCGTTATCTAACATCTCCACAAAATCCTGTCACACCGTTTTCCTACACCAGTCTATAATATTTTGACACAGCGCACCAGCTCATATATAATGCATGTAGACAGGTGGCAGCCAGTCGGGCAGTCACGACCTAGCAACGATGCTGAATTTCCTACAGCTCGGGAAATTGGTTGCACGTAGTTGAAACATTCATGGCGCTAGAGAGATTTGTTTAGATTTTGTAGGTTTTGAAATGTTGTTGGATCTTGGTTTTGTGATGTTTGAAGTCTATGTGAATTAGAAATACGGTTCTCCAAGGACCTTTTCGTGCTCGAATGATGTTGACATGGTGGCTAAATATTTTTGAAATTGTTTTGTGAAATGTATGGAAACAAAAAAACATTCGGCCACGCCCGATGTTGTGCTTCAGCTATATTTTTTATGTCTTTTGATCTATCAAGTTGGCAATTGATCTTATTTAAAAGAACTTGATGTTTGTCTTTATTTACTCCTAAATTGTCAGTCATATGCTCAAATGAAATGCGTCCGTCTATTTAGTTACAATTTTTTTCTAAAATTACAAACTGGGGCCAACAATAAGGAAAGGGCATAACACAATCTGTTAAAAAAATCAGTTGTTTAGCTGTCATTATGAACTTCATTCCGTCAATTAAAGCGACAGGCCGTTGAATCATCCCTTCGCCTTATTTCTCACAGCCCAGATGTTCCCATACATCATATTATAACGCAAAGTCAACGACCCTAAAAATTCCACAATTCCAAACAAAATTACAGGGGCCACAATCGTTCGTCGCCCAAATGACACGCCCGTGACGGCCAAATGACATAATTGTCAAAATAGTCACTGCACTGACAGCCGCACGTGACATCCAGAACAGAAAGAGATAAAGATATACCACCCCCGCGACTTTGACAGAGACAGAGAATGGCGCGTCGGTGTCAATTATAGGCGGGGAAAGAGAATTAGAGAGAAGAACACGCCGGTTTCAAATTTGGAACCGTTTTGTTTTAAATCGATAAATCGTTCGATTTCGTGTTCGATTGCGTGTGGTCGACATTTCTAAGAATAATTGAATATCAATATTAAGTTATGATTCTATACTATTAAAATGATTACCGTGGAGTGAATGAATTCTGATTCATTCATCGCTCAAATGCGAAAATATTTCACGGCGATATTTCATAATAAAGACCATTCTATTAAGGGACATTATTATTAAATATGGTCCACGATTTTATGTGCACATTTATTAGTGTGGTATAAAAATCGGTCATATATTTGCGGGTCGCAGTTCTGCCCTTTCGACGCCTGTCGTGCATAAAGTCCGTGATCATTTCTCCTAATTATACGTGTGGCGAAGAGGGCAGGGACTTTTGGTTCGATGTGGGTGTTCGAAATATGAAATTACGAGTTGGCGCGAACGTGTGACAATGTTTTCTTTTTTAATAATAAATGGAGACATTGATTGCTGTTATTATGCCTAATGTGCCTACGTAGGAACTATAAACTGTTTTAATCACCAAAGAGGTGAAGGTTTTTTTTGTAATAAAATTTACAACGATAAACGGGGAATATTTATGGGATTTAAAATAAGTGTAACGTAAGGAGATGTCACGCATTCAACGGTGTGTCATGAAAGGACGATAATTTTATTTATCGCCTTATAATGAGCATGTTTACACACAGTGTTAAAAAGCGGAGTCATTTATTTTGTCATATATATAATATGAATCATTTTGAAAGGTTACAATAATGTATTTTTAATTCTGATTTTCAGTCGATTGCGAATTCAGAAATGAATAAGATTAAAAAGTATTTTTGCAAGAAGTATGACTATGTTGCTTAACAAAACTTTTTCATTTGACTAACTACATGGAGAGGTAAATTAGTACAAATGGAACACGGATGTATATTTCATCCACGCTTCAATTCTTGCTTAAATAGCGCGCCGCTGTGTGTGAAATGACGTCAAAATGTACCGTCTAATGAACTTTGGCATGGGGATACATTCTAGAACTTCTGGAGGGTTTAAAAGTCTAACTAAGCACTAATAGATTCGTTAAAAGATTCACAGGGCTTAAATTATGGGAATCGCTATTATGACACCATATTCGGAGTATTTAAAAAAATAAGAAAATCGTCACTTTTTATTGACTTGTTGATATTGATATGGAAAGGACTCAATTTTATAAAATACTTTTACTAATGAATCCTTGTAGTTTAGTTAAGAAAACATGAACGTTATTAAGTTTAAAGGAAAATTTGAAAACATCAACTCAGCAATCAGTTCAAAGTTTTGACAAGACAAACCGTGAAGAGTTTTGTCTTGGAATGAATAAGATAACATCACGACCGTAATCCCCGTAGGGTTAGGCAGAGGTGTACCTAATAGTACACACACATTTTGCCAGTTAGTTATGTTTAAGTCCCATGTAATAGGGGGCGACCCTGTTGCCATCAATCGGGCACAAATCCAGACTCCGTGGCTGCTACTGAGAAACTCTTGATGAAATAACACTTTGCTCGACCCGGGATCGAACCCAAGACCTCATGCTCAGCAGTCGCGCTTGCGACGACCCGAGCAACAAGACAGTAAAAATGAAATGAAATGAGTAAGATAAATTCTACAAACCTTCACCCATAAAAACCAGAGCATCTTGACTAAACAAACATAATAATTAAACCTATTAAGCCACGCTGACCCGCTATTAATCGATTCAACGAACTATCATTATTAGAATCAATTATTTCATAATCGATAAAAAACAAGACACGCGGAAGCTACACTACGGCCAATTATATCGAGAGACAAAAAATCGATTGGATACGATTATGACGGATCGTTTAATCGATTCATGCTTTCGACGTAAGTAGGGAGGTATGGGAAAATTGCTTACGGGTCAACTTTCTTAATCACAATGAGTAATGTAGGCGGTTTTTGTATGTGTGCGTGACTTCTTGTGTGTGTGTGTACTGTGGACCTTGTTGGAAAGAGGTGAAGTGCTGTGATTACAAGAAAAATGGTGTTTACACGAAGGTGTTGAGGTCAACTGGAGAAAAAGTAAGAACGTGGTCATCATCATCATCATCATCATTTCAGCCGAAAGACGTCCACTGCTGGACATAGGCCTCCCCCAAGAAGGGGGGTTTTGCCATAATCGCCACGCTTGGCAGGCGGGTTGGCGATCGCAGTATGGTTGTTATAAAACACAGAGAACGCTGCTGCCCATTCTCTGGTAAGTCCCTTAGTCGCCTCTTACGACACCCACGGGAAGATATGGGATGGTGCTATTCTTTACGTCCGGACACCATACAGAACGTGGTATGAAAATTTAAAATAAAAGATGATTTTGTATTTTCTATTAATGCAAAGTTCTTACAAGTCATAATACCTATCTTGGTTTATTATTAGACAATTTGATATTCACATTTCATTCGTTTTTAATTACTAAGTTCAAGGTTAACTATATAAATCCTTAGCTCACCCCAAAACTCGAGGAAAACCATCACCCAAGCGGCTCAACCGTAAAATAACCTTCGATTGTCCCCAAAAATACGTCCAATCAATTTCCTGTGCCGTCCATTAACTCAAAAATAAAAAAAAAAACAAAAAAAAACATGTATAAAAAGGCAAAGTTCGCCGTCTATAGACCATTTCTTCGGGGTCATAGCACCCAACAGGAAATGGCGTCGCGGGTCGGCGCGCGCGCGGTCGCCTCTTACGAAAAATAATACTCTTCTAGGTATAACACATACCCAGTCAGTCGTGTAACTGTACGGTTAAGAAGTTTTTATACTTTGAATCTGAATACTTATTGTTTTTTACCAAAGTACGTGATATAATCCCGCCTGCAAATGCTGAAGCAGAATTACATATCTTTTTCTGCGCGCCCATAAGTGCTGTCTTCAAATGAATGGCTTTAATGAAGGTAAAAGAGTTTGTGATTGATAAAATTGTGTTACACTTCTATATCGGCGTTGTATAAAAACAATAATAACATCTCAGTTGACAGCTGTTGTTTTTTATATATTTTCTGTTCCGTGCACGTCCATTGAGATCATTTGTTGAAAAACGCTGTAACTCCGTGTTGCCGTGATGCGAATGTGACGTTTACATCTGCGTTTAACATTAAAGATTTAATTGAAATTCTTAAGTTGGGTTTCTTATTCTGACGTGTGGAAAGGAAAGGTAAAATTTCGTTGCTGGACACAAAAACTGCACTTGCAATCATTTGTATTTTGCAAATGCGAACACATACTTCCAAAAAACTTATTTCATCCATCGCTTGCTTTGAGTAATATTTGAGCTCTTTGAGCGACCAGTCCGAAGCTACCACCAACACCGTCGAGGTGTTCTCGTCAATGCTAATTTGACTCTAATAAAGGGAATCATATATTATGTCTGAGTTGATTTCAAACCTATAAAGTCCTTTTCGATTCTTAAGTCGACCCTCTGTCTGACCCATTCGTTTTCTCTTGATTGCACATTTGATCTCTTTAGTATAGGGAATCCCCAGACTATTCATCAATTATTGTCTTTATCCACATACATACGGTTAAACTGACGCCTTTTTCAAGCGTGAGCAAAAACCACAGAAAACAAAAGACAAAAGTGGTGACTTTTATACTTACATACTCCTTTTCCTTCTTCCATACATCTGGCCACTCACGTCTTTCTCCACAACATTAAAAAAAAAAGTGAAACGCTCCCAGCCTTGAACCACCGCGGCAGTCCACACGCATGTGAACCCGGGGCACACGGAAGTGCACGCTCCGTGAGCCCGTGGGTCACAGGCCTACCTTGTGTTTACTCTGACGGTGACCCGCCTTCGCCCACAGCGCTAATTACAAACCCTTTGACAATTATTAGGAGATTTCCTTGTAAAGTGCAATCTGCGTAATTGGGTTTAATTGGTTCTGGGGTTAAAGGATGTCAACGTACTTCGTAGTTTGTGTGAAACGTATTATGTGTGTGTATGATAAACTGCTATGCTACTAGTTGTTCAGGTGTAGCTAACATCTAAGTTTAATGTAATTTGGAGTCTCGTATTTCAAGAATTACTGGTCAGCCAGCTCGCCAGGTACAGTCCAGCTATGTTAGAGGTACCTAAATTAGGCTGATCAAAATACTTTTGTGCATGTTTACCTAAGATTTATCTTTATCAAGATAAGTTTAGCGGAAAAAGAAATTGGAAAGCCTTTATCTGCTCAATCAACTTCAAAAACAAATGAGTGAATGTAAAGCACAAAACTTCATTCAATTCGATGTAGGCTTGTCTAGGGTAAAATCTAGGTGCTATATCACGGATATAGCACCTAGATTTTAAATGACCCGTTACAAGACCCATATGTCTTCTCTAAAATTAAGTGCCTATTCTAAAATAGGAAGACCCTCTCAGGTCAAAGTCCACTGACCTTGCAATCATTAAAAACCATATAAATATGTAACTCAATCAGAGTACAGTTAGTGTCCGTCATGGGAGCCCGCGTCTCATGCATATTGCACTACTTCGCCATAAGAATTATGTTTTACTGTAGTAATTATACGCCAGGTTACTATTAGCAATGCTGGGGGTAGCAGTGCATTAAACATCTTTGCCTCGCGTGTTTTTTTTTGAGATGCTGTCTGGGAAATTATGGAAAAACATTTGTTGGTGTTAAGCTTTTCGCCTTAAAACGCATGTAGCTAAAAGAGTGATTATTATGAATGTTGATGGATAGAGAGGGAGTGGAAGACCAAACAAACTTGGAAGGATTGTGTGAGGAATAACATGAAAGAAAATGGAGACAATGATAGAGTGACGGCTGACATGGAAGAATGGAAGAAAAAAAGTGTTGAACCGACCCCAAGTAACATGGAACAAGTGCAGGAAGATGATAACGAATTTAGACGCTTGACGGATTTGATTGAAAACATCTTTTTGCTATCATAAATAAAGTCCTCTGTTGAATAGATATAAGGTGGCGGTGGTGTTAATAAAATAGACAGTCACAGTCTATATTTCCATCCGATTAGATTGGAAGCCGACCTCAATATAGTTGGAAAAAGGCTGGGCAGATGATTAGGCAAGTGAAGAGCCAAATGCCAGTCGAATAGATGAATTTATGTCCATGCCCATTCATGCAAAATTGAAGATGGGTAAAGAAAGAGCCATTTTCCACACCGTAGATAACAAATAAGAGTAACCGTTGGTATTGAAAAGCAAGCTTTAACATCATTTGGATTGGTCTAGTCTTTTCTTACACAAACTGAGTGTCTTTGACTGACAGATAAACTGAATTATGTTAATCTATCGTCCAAATAAACGAAACTTAGCCAATTGGATAAACATGGCAGTTTAGAACTTATATGTTCGCGTGAAATGTCCATTTACGGATATTAACAAAAAAACTATCAGTAGCACACGATAAGAAGTAAAGTATTATCAATCTTGCATACAATGTGAGACTTTTCAATAAAATGGAATAAGACCATAGGATAAACCCACAGTTGAGCTCCTTGAGTTATGAGTCGAGCTACACGATAACTGACAAATGCTAGCACTGGCTGGACAGGTCCACTCAAATCTGTGTGGTTCTTTCTTCAAAAGACCATCTCAGACCCCTGTATAGTCCTCATATGAGTTGACTAAGATTATGTCTGGACCTTAAAAGAGACAAGGACTTCTGAGTTTGTTTCGGCTGTTTCTTCTCGTAGTAGTCAGGTACGAAACGCCGGCCTCATGTAGTGTTTAAAAAAAAAAGACGACGTGAATAAGGGTTTGTAAAAACCTATTTGCAAATTCGAAGGCATAAGTGACAAGTAATTTCCCCCTTTCTTAATATTTGCTCTTAGAAAATGTCTTGAAAACAATATCAATTAGATCATCAAATGAATACAAAAAGTAATAATTCAACGGATAATTAATACCTTGTCTAATTAACATAAGCTACATATCAACTGTTTAACGCCAGCACACTAATTTTGTTTGCCTATCGCCCCTTGCTAGAAAAAATACATTCAAAAACTAATTTTAGTGCATGAAAAATAGAGCCCACAATCATTTGAAAATCGAGGAGATATATGGATTTATATGGTTGGTCATTTATGATTATGATTTCAAAGGAATTGAAACTTAGTACTGAGAGCTTTAGGGTTGTTTTCAGATTGTTTTTGTTCTTCAATGTGTGGTTATGCTCAGTTAAATTAATAGAAGCAATTAATAAAAAAACTAGTGTAAAATACCAGCGATCATATCACACGGTGTTTGTTTGTTGTTTTGTAAATAGATGTGTTTAGATGTTAGATTATCATAATATTTTCTTTGTGATATGTAAACTCCCGGCCAAACATGTTTATGATATGTTACTGGCGGATAGGTGCAATAGTTTATATTTCGTCACTAGTTTTTTATTAAGTATTTTAGATGGCATTGATTTTCTATGTAGTCGGATACGTTGTGATTTCAACTCGTTGCCACCCGAAGCCTTTGGAAAAGACTTACTGCAACCTTCAACTCAGTTTAGTCAAAGAGCTATCAAAAAGAAAACATTCTTGAAAATAGACTGTGTGCAGACGCTGTCTTTGAAGATCAGCACGTTAAGACGTTTATCTCGATTGTCCTTTGGCAGTTAAAAACGGGTAGCCAGAAGAGCAGGATTCTAATAAATAGTCAGATAGACAGTTGCTCTATGTAAAGTACTGGTATTCGTAGCTGCACCCGGTTAGACTGGAAGCCGACTCCAATACAACATAATTGAAAAAAAAGTAGTTGAAAAAACTAAAATACCCGACTAAAAAAACTGAAAAGTATAAAACAAGCACATTTTAAATTAAACAAAAGTTGGAAGCAGGCGGGATCTATTCATTTTCATGATTGTATATTCAAATGGGCCTCGCCTGCTTCCAACTTTTGTGCAAGCACAAAAGTTGGAAGCAGGCGAGGTGCTTGTTTTATACTTTTCAGTTTTTTCAGTCGGGTTTTTTAGTTTATTCAACTACTTTTTTAAATTCCAGCTTTATCCACTCGATGGTATTGGAAGAAAAAAAAATTCGAACGCTACGATATGTCACCCTAAATCCGACATTTTTCTTTGTTTTTCATTTCAATGTAACCAGTCACACTCGCGCCACCAAGACGAATCTAACGACGTATTATTCAAATCCGTTCATCCGTTTAGGAGTTACGAGGGAACATAGAAACAGACATACATACATACAGGTCAAACACATAACCCTCCTTTTGGGCTTCGCCGCAGTCGGGTAAAAAAGTCAAGGCAGATGATGAATACACGTCAAACGATACTAAAAAATGAAATTATCTCTTCCGCCATCCACAACCTCAAAGCATCTGATTAACCAACTTCATCGTTGAACTGTAATATTACAATTAATTTAATTTAAATTGGCGACACCGCAATTAAGACGGTCGTGAAAGTCGGAGACAATGGCTGCAGGCTCCCACGGAACATCTTGCCGTGTCACCTACATAGTTCAGAATGTAGATCATGGCTGCCGACTAGATTTTTGGTGCAAGCTTTGATGGCTGTTGCTAGATGCTTTTTTGTTTGTCTCTGTGAGGTGCCCGAAAGAATCTACTCCACTCTTCTATCTGAAGATCTGTCCGACCACATGTATACTCTTCTCAAGATCTAAGCGTTTATGTCCGAAACATGGTGTTTGAGCTTTAGTAGTTCTTTTACTAGACGCTTTTTTGTTTGTCTGTGAGTTACAAGAAAGAGTGCCACTTAGTTCTATCTGCTGATCTGTCTGATCTCATTTAATACTGTTCTCAAGATCTACTCGTTTTTGACAGCTGGAACCACTGTTTGAAGCGTGGTGTAAGCTTTGATAGTTCTGTTGCTAGATGCATTTTTGTTTGTATTTGAGGTGCACTAAATACTTTACCATATTCTTCTATCTTCAGATCGGTTTGACCTCATTCCTATTACGTGTGGCTGCTACTGCTTTCAGTTCTACGCGCTTACAAGACGGCAGGAGTGATCAGTGTGACCACTATTTCATGCGAATCCTTTAAACTGATGAAACTGTTTCATGTGTGGCCACGCATCTGAACAGGCCAATGTATGATAGATATTTATCCTGCATTCGTGGTCGGCAGACAGTCATAAATTCTTAAAAGTCAGTGATAATACTTATCTAACTACTACTTATCTTACTTATAGTCAGTGATAGTACTTATCAACTAACGAGCAAATTATAAAACGAGGAAAGTTTTGCAAGAAAACAGACATTCCTCTCTGGTTTAAATATTTTATTGATAACAGCGTGTGGGTAGGGAATTCATATAATTTTTATTTTTCCCCCTAATAAGGAAAGCTATTAGTAGTTGATTAAAGAAAGCAATGTCTAGAATTTAAACTAATTCTCAGCGGTCTAACCCTCCAATGCTATTTCATATTTGCATATTCTCACGCTCGACCCTTCCGAGTAAGCAAAAAGAACAGTTAATGGCTACACCTAACGGTTCGAACAATCTACATAAAATATTATTATGTGATGAGATGTGAATGAAATCGGCGTAAAATCGAGACGTTCATCATAATCTACATATAACTTATACAGGGTGTTCTGTAGGACTGACACAACTTTTTAGGGATCGAGGTGTAATTTGCTGGCACAGAATAGTTTATATATTTTTTTTATGAATAATAAAATGAAATTAAAAACATGCCTTATCTCAATTTTGGAAGCAACAATTTCTAGAAGAAATGTATATCATAGATAGCACCAAAAGTAATATATTAATTAATAAATAAAATACTGGTATATCACCCCCCGTCCTTGGAAAAATTATGTCTGGCCGTTTTCCAAACACCCTGTATAGAATGAACGCAGTATCGTGCGTATGACCCGTAACGTGTGAAGTGGAGTTACAGTTACTGTTATGCCGTAGATAGATTATAGCTTAGTGTAAATGTTGTGGTCCCTGTGAGTTATCAAACGTCAGTGGTTAAAAGAGCGATTATAGTATGTAAACTAAATGTATGATTGTAGTGTTTAAACTGAAGAGCAGAGAGAAGAGAAGATCTTGGTCATACAAAAAAAGTTTGTTTAAAAAATCGTGTGTAAAACTTGGGTAACTTGGTTGTTAGATTGGTTGGGAGCTTTCAGAACTGTCAAGGAAAACATCATGAGAAAACCAGCATATCCTGGAATAAAATATTCGTATACATACAAGGTGTAAAAGAACCCTTCACGAATCAAACTAAGCAACCCTACGCAAAAATTATTGATGGGAAACAACTTATTATGGGGTGAAAAATCACCTTTTATGGATGGATACATTGAATATTAATCGGCTCATTGAGATAATGATAAAGTTATACCCTAAAACACTAGTATTTATAAAAAGCTTGGGAAAAAGTCGGAACTTTGACCCCCAATATCTCCGTAACTAGAAGGATCGGAAGGAGACGCAATGACGGGGAAAACAAGTGCCTTTCGGCTTCATTAAGAGTCTATTTCCACTTTCTTATTATTAGGCTGATTATGATGATATAGTTGCTGGATTGGATTTGGCTAGGTTGGAATGATTAATTGGTTTGAAGAAGACCATAGAAGGACAGGATGTAAAGTAAGGAGTCTGTTACGTGATATTGACAAGACCAGCTCCAGCTATGTCACAGCTGACAGGTTAGTTTAATTATGATCTTCCTCATATCTTGTATAAATGTACCAAGCATTATCAATCACCCCAGAACAATTACCATATACACCAGTGAATGATCACGCAGCAAACTAGAAAACACTAGCGGAACGCAATTTCCATCTACATTTACCTCTGAACCGTTCATTATTCCACAAAAGGAAGTCATAATAATAAGTCATAGTATCTCAATCACTGCTGATGCCACTGCGGCGCAGCGCGATGGTGCGTCCCGTCGCGGGTGGCTGCGCGCGCAAGTGGAGCAAAGGTGAAAGAACAACTGAACGGCGGACGGTGAAACTCGACGTAACGTATGTAGGCGGGACTACCTATGATTTGTGAGATTGGTTTTTCTTTGAATTAATATAGTAAGAGAGGTGATGATGATGATTTCCAAAGGCTTTCAGTACAGAGTACAATTTCTTTTGTTTACCAGACCACCAACATCACAGAAGAAGAAAAACACGGGTGTGTTTTTCTCAGAGACGCTAACGCTAACGCTTCGCTGAGACGTCATTTGTCGAAATATTTTATGCCTATCCTGAGTAACATTACGTGCGCTACAGACATATACAGAATTGCCTGATTCGGTAAATCTAGGGGGAATATTCGGCACAACCCGACCGGCTGTGTGTAGATTTGTAGAAGCCAGAAGAATGTCTCGCGTGAAGGTAGGTTTCCTGAACAACCCGGCTGTGTCTAGGTTCAATATCTCATTTGGTAAGTAACGAGCAATGCTTCGTGTGGGCGGCCTGACATGGTACCAATTATATTTTGTATATGCAGTATTCAATTTTACTGATAGATTTTAAACTGTTGGAGGTCTAACTCATTAGAATTTAGGCTTTGAGGTAAGTAAAGAATGATAAGAAATAGCATGATGAAAAAAATTGTGAAGAAGTAGTCGTGGGCGATTTATTGAACCGTTAATGTTCAAAAGCACCATTGACATGAAAAAGTTGAAGAGGTCTATAAAAAGCAAAGAGCAGGTACAGCATAGACATGGTTGACATACAAGCACTGTTGAAGTTGCGTTCTCATTCGCTTTGAAAAATAAAAAAGCAATTGAAGCGTCACGTCGTTTTGCAATGTTCATCTTAGCAAAATGAAACTCAAACTCCGAAACTAATGAAACGAAATGCCGAAAGCTTAGTGAAACTCGCTTGAAACGGCGCGTAGTAACTAGTAACTAGAGACTCGTCGGTACTTGTTCGTAGATTTTCTTATGTGGGCGGAGCCACGGCAAGGTGGGAGTATGATTTGTGTACGATTTCCTTTTACCTACGCCGATGTTATAGGAAATTATTGAGTTTGTTAGGAACTCAAGTTTTTAGTGAAATATAATTTCACGTCCACATTTTTTCTCAACCGACTCTTATACATGAGGTTGTGGGATCATGGGTTTAAACCTGGCCCAGTTCCAATTAGTGGCGGTACTTTCGTACAAGCATAAAAGCTTGGCTTGCCCTTTTAACCTACTACTCTTCATGATGTAAAAGTTTCTGGACAGTCTGCTTGCTATGGGCTTGCCGTATTGTTGGCCCTTCGGCACACCACTGGTTTCAATGTGACTTTTACATTTTAATTCACAAGTGCTACAAGAATGTTTTGACGCTTGAATGACACAACAAACATTTTCATTATTGTATTAAAAGTAAAAAAAAAGAAGATTGTGGCGTTAGAATCGAATTTGGTTAAAAGATTCGTGTACATCTTTAGTTTCTTGGACATCAATGGAATCGGTCAAGGATTTAAGGCAGTAATAAAATTAAAATAGTATACTTTAATTCTATTGGTCGCGTGACAGCTCGCCATAGTGAAAATTACTATAGATTTATTTAAAAATTCAGGACTCCCAAGAAAAACTATCAGATAATTTTAATGATAACATTGAAATGTCTTCTCTAACTATGCCTTTTGACGTCACTATGTATTTATTTAAATATTGTGACGTATGAAGTTGATAACAACATCGCTTCTTTTGACGTCAAATAATGACGTCTGCGCATAAACTAATACTTTAATAGAACTAACGTAAATACTCTTGAATTATCTTAATTTACTGAAAATTGTGCATCTAAATGCCTTGTGTTGCTAATTCTTACACTGTCATCGTAAATATCTTATGGATGTGTCTTGGCCACAGATATAGATATACCTAGATAAAGCAAGTATCACGATTCATATGAAAACCAAGCGTGCCATTTTTTGACTACCTGTTATGATGTCGTAAGCACTATTTTAACCTGACCGTTTGGGTAGACGTTCTTGAGTGGAGGCCGCGAATCGGCAAGCGTAAGGTGGGACGCCCTCAGAGTCGTCGGAGTGACCATCTTCGCAGGGTGCAACTGGATGTGAGTTGCTGAAAATCGAGTTAAGTGGCGTGCGATTGAGGAGGACCAGCAGTGGACTGCTGTAGGCTGATGATGAAGCACTATTTAGTTACCATACAAACAAGTTACTATACAAAATGTTAATATGCTATACTAACGTTTTTGTTCTTTAAATGTCTAGAATTGGGTTCTTGAGTTGTAAAGTTGTTGTTTTAAACAAATTAGTTCGCTGGTTCAGTAGCCACGTTAAGCATAAAATGCTTAAGCCGGGCAAGCGAAGTAGGTGCTCTTGCGTCATCTAGGTATATCTATATCTGTGGTCTTAGCACAGAAGTTAAGTTTAAAGGAAAATTTAACGACATCAACACAGCATTATCAAAGTTTTGCAACAAGACGAACCGTGAAAAGTTTTGTCTTGGAATGAGTAAGATAACATCACGACCGTAATCACCAAAGGGTTAGGCAGAGGTGTACCTTTTGCCAGTTCTGTTTAAGTCTCATGTAATAGAGGGCCCGCCTTTTGCCATCAACCGGGCACAAATCCAGACTCTGTGGCTGCTACTGAGAAATTCCTGGTGGAAAAACCCAACGGATAACAAGTATATTTCTAATAATTTTCTCAATTGTTGGAAACAGTGGAGTTACTCCAAAATAGGTCATCTGACAGCCCATCAGACTTGCTGGCTGCCTTCAGACCTCGTTTCAGAATAGAATACTAACAACTGGTTCTTGGAGTTAATGATCGACTTCTAACTAGTATTGTTAAGCAGCACATACATTGTTGACCTATTTGGCCCTGTGCCAGGGAGATTCCCACTACGGCACGGGTTCGATTCCCGAGTCGGGACAATGGGTGCTTTCATTTATTTGCATGATACGCTACTGATGTATGGACACCTATATTAATTTATTACCCCTGTTTCATCGTATTGTAATGCGTGAAAGGTGTTTCATTTATACAGCAGTACATGTAATTTGATCATTCTTACTTTTTCATCGTATGTAGAGTTTAACTAACCATCGGTCTCAGTACGCACGACGACCAATCAAGCTATACAAAACCAAATTAAGCTGATCTCACATTGTACGGGAAGTTCATACAAAGTTAGGTCAGGTTATACTGGGTAAAATATGTATAGCTTGATGTGTCGCCGTGTGTATCAACATCTTAGGTAAAGTTATCAAAGGAGTATGCGCTAAGGTAGCCAGCGGAATTCAAATTTTCTTACGTTTTTTGCAATTTGCAGGTCACGTGGCTGTATGTTGATTAAAATATGATTCGCGACCATAACAAATATGACTTATTTCATGTAACAAATGGAAATAATGTGGAATAAATGAACTTGAGGGTGGTATTGATGATTTAATTATTATAATCCTGTAAACACATACGTGTTACGCTCGAGAATCATATTTTGTTCAACGTACAGCCTGACGACACTGAACTACAATTTGCAATAAACTTAAGCAAAATTTGAATTTTGTGTTACCCTGGCGCTTCCACTTTAATGCCTCGGTGAGTTCCTATTACATTTTTATAAACTAAAAACCTTATCGAAGTAGCTTGAGTAATATACATACAGAAATAATCAAAATAACGACCTGGGACGGCATTTGTCGTTTCCTAGCAAAAA
Organism: Noctua fimbriata; assembly: GCA_905163415.1. NCBI lineage: Eukaryota > Metazoa > Arthropoda > Insecta > Lepidoptera > Noctuidae > Noctua > Noctua fimbriata. The sequence goes on along the minus strand of LR990935.1, from coordinate 10,234,350 downwards.
CGACCGCATAACGTGACTTTGTATCGACGATATACATACGACATATCTGCATTTCATCACTTACTATACGAAAACCCAATGAAAATCGAAACGTACACACATAAGTATGTATTAGTAAAATGTAAAGCAACAGTCGGAATCAGTCCAGGAGGTCGGATCGCGACTGGTTGCTCAACGTCCAGTAAACGTATTCATCGAAGCGACCCCCGACACTGTTGAATGCTGATTCATATTTATGAACATCTTCTTTTATTGCCTATGTATACGTTTGTGTAAGGTTGGGTCTGGTTGTTGGTATATGTTTTATGAAAGTTGTCTCTTTAGATAGTTGGTAACTACAAAATTTACTAGATTTCTGGTGATGATGTCCAAACAGCCAAATATGGTAATGTCGTTGTCAATGTTACCATACTAAAATGATGATCAAAGCGTTTTTCATTGGGTTTTGGTCATTAAGAGATAAAATACGTCCTGAAATGTATAGGTGGGTATCCTAAACCTGAAACTGTAGTTATTTAACGAATTGAATGTGGGCCCCTAGTTTTCTGTAAGTTCCAGGTACATCTAAAAACCGCGTGTCCACTTCTACAACGTATAGCATGCTAACTAACACTCATGACTAATGATATAAAACCGTGTGTTTCACCAATACAACATTAGAATTGTCCGCTCCCAATTGTTCGTCAAATTCGGCCAAGGGTTACTAGAATATGAACTACGTAAAAACAAACCAATTCTAGCATAATGACAGTCGACAAAGCACTTCACACAACGCAAAACATAAGACTAGGTGCACAATAACGCCCTTCTGGCGCAATATGCACTTTTTGCGCAATCCGTACGCTGCAATGATCGTGCGAAAAATGCTTCTTGTTCGCCAGTTTCATTGTCATGTGCAAACGATTTATGAATGTGTGTGAGCTCACCTAAATTGAGATTGGCTGGAGATATAGCGTTGCAAAACAAAATGCTTAATTTGTGTGATAACTATGTAAGGTCTGACCACTAGATCGGTCGATGACTTGGCTTGTTAACGACGTCATCGGTATATTCTCACGGCTGTTATTTTTATTTCAGGTTCTTATGGCTTGTTTTACAGGTGGAAACAAATTGGATAATTTCATAATGTGATGTGTTATAAATAGAATTTGTTGTTAAAATTTTGAGCTGATTTTGAAAATAATGATTTTAGGTGCATTTTCGTTCTAATATTAGCATGTTATTGAGTAAAATTCAGTCAAAGTGCCACCGACGACGCCGTGGACGTGACGAGCCAACTGAAACACCGTCATGTAGGGGTCTTGTAATAAACTGCTATAATTTTATCAGACGTGCTGTATTGCAACTGCAAACAATACATGACGCCTCTTGCACACCACACCTCCTATTCCTCAGTTATGTTTGATCCGACTTTGTATATGTCCTAAGTAAGGTTGAAAATTCTGAAAGTGATACCTACAGTCATAATTATGTAATGCAAATATCTGGCAGGTGAGTTAGTGTTACTAGTCTATTAAAGAATTTTCTCGAAAATTATTTTTCACATCGCAACACCGTGAAACTTTCCGCAGCTACAGGCTGTTGCCCAATTTAATTTCAAGAATTACCAAAAATTAAAACTCAACTAATCGGATTACAGTGCTGACCTCAACTTTAGAAAGGTAAATTACTGCGGTAATTAAGAAAAAACGGTCGGTACATATGGTCGTGCTCTAACGGCTATTGTCTCGGGAAAAAATATTCTTTATACGTACATAGAATCGTTTTTATCAGATTTTCGCACGGTCCGACACTTAACTGTTCATATATACAGTGTGCTTTAACTCGGTAAATTTACGGGTAATATGGCGAAAATATCGTCGGAATTGCGCAGTTAGTTAGTTATTCTTAATTAACTGCTATTTAAAGTAAATAGCGTCAAGTGCGGCGTTGAGTTTCAACTGGGAGTTGGTAATGGTTTATTTAAATTTTTAATGATGACAATGAGAGGCTTTTTGTCCCAGATTTATTTTGATTTCTATTTTCCGTTTTGAGATTTTTATGAAACTGCTTGTGCAATTAATAATTATAAATTGCATTTTTCAATTATATTGAACTTAAACAAACCCCTTATTTCAGAGGAATGACGGAAAAATAACCACTTATTTCTTTTGCAGAGTACTAAATAAATATGTTCATAACATCCGTGTCCAAACAACAGAATCAGCCTGTATACATGTCAGTGTGGCAATTAATACGTTTTGCGCCACCTCAGTTGCGCCACAGTTGCCAACCATCCTTGACAAGCGGGCGGCTCCCGAAATATGCCCCGAATGAACTGACCTTGCAACTATTTATTTTTATATTGTCTGAATTACGATACATTGTGAAATTAAAGAGCTTTGACTGTTCTTCTATGATATAATGCTATACTGATTTGTAATTAATCAACTAAAACTGGACAAGGATTTGTTGGCGCGTGGCTAAAATCCACACTAACGCCATGTTGAATCTAGCGGGCGGTTCCCGATTTTTAAAGGAAGTTCGAATTCTACTGTTTTCATGAAGCCTCTAGTAATAGTTTAGTCTTTACATTATTCAAAAACTATCGTGACGTCCACTGCATTCGTTGATTACACTTATTGTAAATGTTTAACGTGTAAAACTGTGTGTGTCTGTGTGGATAGTTGAATAAATAAATATTTTTATCTGCGCAGAACTGCATAGGAAGCGAATATGATTTCACAACTACCTATGTTTACCTATTTCAGTATTAAGAACTAAATAACTGGATGATGTTGGCAGTTTCAGATTCTGCCTAGCCTTTTTCTAACTATGTTTTAATTGGCTTCCAATCTAACCGGATTCAGCTGAATACCTGGATTTTACTTCGAGCAAGTGCATAATATCTGACCTCCACATCCTTTTTACTGGTTAGCTTTACCTACGATCCGATCAAAATAATTTCATATTACATTTGAAAATATTTCAAAACTAAAAAAAAAAAAAAATCCTACGATTCATAACCGAAACCCATTTGCACAAACATTTCAACCATTTTATACGTCCCGTTACGAAGTCCGTCTAGAATTTTATCAATTTTTTTAATATCCTTCTTTGTTCATAGACCAGATTCGAAGTACCAGCTATAAAGGCGCGCGCACACTGGCCTTGCATACCAAGTAAGGTGTAGTGTACACGTGTGAGACTTCCGTTCGGCTGGATATCAGCTGATGCATTCCTTTTGTGTTCGTTTGATTAGTGGGACTTTTGAACTTGCGTTTTTGTTTTGAAAATTGAATTTAGAATTGGCAGAATGGGGTTTTAATATTTTAGTCTGGAGCCTGGCCTTTCTGCTATTGATATAAACAAGTAGTAAGGGTGGCAGCCATTTAAAAAAAATGACGGACGAGTAGGCAGGCAAAGATATTTTAATTGTTTTTCTTTTCGTTTGTAATGAATAAATGGCGTTTTTATGTTATGATGAAAATAAAGTTTGACAGGTCTTATGAAAATTAATGAACAGAAGTTTTTCTATTTCCACACATAGAATTTTAAATTGTTAATTAAGTGCGTCATTTCGAGCCATTTTACTGGTGCTTGTATAAAATTAGCATTTTTTTCTAGAGAAGTATCTGTGTGTGCTGTAATTTTACGCATAAGCCTAATTCTAAAATGGCCTCTGGAGAAAATGTTGACAACTAAAGGTTATTATGAGGTTAAATGCAAATATGTGTAGAACTGAAAACGTTAGAATTAATTAGTAGCTGAATTTCATCGTATTATGAAAAAATATTTTCCTAAATATTATAATGGTAGTCGACGAGCCATGTGATGCTTGCTTTTATAGCTCACTAATTCCCATTACCTTATTTTAATAAGACAACAAGTCGTGAATAACATAACATGGTCCAATATCTTATTTATCGGAAAACTTATCACTCACACTGAAGGCCGTTCAATTTGATACTATTTGTGTGTGTCAAGCGCAAACGCAAGCGCGACTGCTGAGCATGAGGTCCTGGGTTCGACTCTCAGGGCGGACAAAGAGATATTGGGTTTATCCATCAGGAATTTCTCAGTAGTAGCCACGGATGGATTTGTATTGTACCCGGTTGATGGCAATATTACATGGGACTTTATTAACATAACTGGAGAAATTTGGGTGTTCTAATGGGTACGTGACAGCTAGTTCATTATTTACTTAGACAATTAGTCAGATTTTCAGTATTCTTGCATCTATTGCAAACATTTAAAGGAAGCAGTTTGTATATGTTTAGCAATGAATGGTAGTTGAAAGGCAGATAAAACATGTGTAAAACAATTTTAAAGCACATAAAGCAGTTTCTAGTCATAAATGTTTTTAAACGAAGTTATAACCTAACATTTTCGCTTGATTATCATAAATTACATACCGTTAATAAACGATAACTGTTTCGCACCGATACATAGCAAAACAACCCTTAGCTGCACACAAATAGAGTCTAAACCGAATGCAAAATGTAAATTGGTAGTTTTCTACACATTAAGTTCATTGTGTATAGTGAAAAGATTTTCCCACGAAAAAAGGAAAACGTGTGTTGAAACGAGTTGCGACACTGAGTTGCGTGTTCTATGGCGCAGTGAATGGCATGCTGTAAGGTCATAGTGCGTTGACATATGAATAAATGCTATAAATAATACGCTTAAATGAGGTTTTACTCGATTTTCTGGTGGCTTGTCTATGGTCTTGGAAGCTGGTAGTGAAAAAGTAAAGACTGTTTTGAAAAAGGAATGTTTATCAGGCAGTTGTTACGTGCAACAACGTGGGTCACGTTTTCATCATTTGGCTGTAAACTTTTAGACATGAAGTAAAATCTAAAAGAGTAATTCGAGCCGCGAACTGAAACGCATCAAAAGTAAGTCTTGAATGAAATGAGGGTCAAGTAGGCGGTACAAGTTGTACGTACCTTCTGAATACCCATGACTTAGAATTTATTCTGACTATCAATTTGCATATCTACTTGATATTCAGATTCAGTTTTCCAATCAGTAAGTCCTTGCTCTTTATGTTTTCAAGGAAAATATAGTTTCAGCAAGTTTACATCTCATCTAAGTACAATGTTTCACCTATTTACTTTATAGACTAGGTCGCTATTTATTTTTTTATAACTAACAACAGATAAAAAATCTCATAAATTAATCTTGCATGACATTGAGCGATATAATTACGCTAGCTACGAAGGGCACTGGGCATGAAAAAACCTGCCTCCGGAGACAACTTAGTCGTAGTAATTTTCCAGTTTTCCTTATAAAATTAATTGTTGTTTATTCAGTCATTTTCTTGTTATGCTAATAGGAATGTTCATTAATTATGCTTGTTAATTTAAAGTGTATTTCGTTGTATTTTTAGTCTTAAAAGGATCTACCTTTTATGAGTTGGTTTTCATCTGATCCGACGCAAAAAAATATTATTGATTTGAAACTAGTTTTTTTTCTTTTCTCATAGCCTATAATGTGTCCCACTGCTGGGCAAAGACCTCCCGTCTTTGCCCAATGTGTCCACATTATACGCTTTCTCCTTCCAAACCTCTGTTTTGTGCAATTTCTGGCCACACATTTGCCCACGAACATGCTAAAGCTAGCTAAAATTCAAATATTTTCAAGACGGCATATACTTGGTTTTCATTCAAATGAGTTTCCAGTCAACAATAGCTTTCAGTTAAAGTTGCGTTTGAAGCTTCGTCAAGGAGCGCAATGCTATACACTGAATTGAATGATAATATAATGCTTCGGAGACAAAAAAGGGAAAATAATACGCTACTTTCAATTACAATATCTAGGCTTAAACAAACAAAAGCCTCTTCCATGTTAATTTGTAGGTAAGTGAAAGCACAGTTCCAAAAAAGTAAGTTAATTATGCGGACGATTAACTTCGCAAATATACGAACAGATTATTATCATTAAAACACACGTATGTAGACATATTATGTATCTATGTACTGTGAAGAAACTCTATAGTCTATGCGTATCGTTGTGAAACATTCGTGGGCGGTACCTAAATGTATGTGCAGATACGGCTATTAATCATAGAGTGAGTTTAATTGAAGATGATACGATTTTTCAAGGCGAATATATGGAAAATAATTACTGGCCTCCACGGTTAACGAGCGGTTAGATTTTGAAACGGAACGCCTACCTACTGTTGTTGGTTGGTCATTGTTTCATGAAGATGGTTAAAGTAATTTTCAGTTTTATGAACGGTACTGAAATGTAGTTCATAGTCTGTTAAGTTGTCAGTATATTGAAATGTGGACGATTTTTATTGTCACTCAAAATCTTTAAGTTTTACAGCTGAAATATGTTTGGATTCGGTTCAATTTTAATCTATATATTTTATTGTCTAACATAAATTCTATAATGGTACCCGCTGTGCACTTCTGTAAGTGACGAAATCACTATACTTACCTAAAATTGTTTGTGATTTAGTTGTATGTATTTTTAGTTAGTGAGTAAGTCGTTGAAGTGCCATATAAATAAATAAATAATGTCCATGTTTACTGACACTAAGTGACACCTAAAACAATTTTGTTACACTGATGGAATTTCAACTCTGGTTCCTGAGCTAAGCGACGACGACGACGACGACGACTGACGATGACGGACGGTCATCTACACTTTTCAAACTCTTACTAATCAGTCTCTGGAATGTGATCAATCTGTGTATTTAGCATCTATTGCTATCATTGTCAGTCGTCAAGAGGAGCATCTATTGCTATCATTGTCAGTCGTCAAGAGGACTTGGACTACCCCTATAATGTCTTATTTCCCCACACTCAAACAAGTGCACGAAACCTTGAGAATAAGGCATCGAAAAGCGATCCATCGAGATGAAAATCTGCCAAAAGATTTCCCCTCTCCCGGCGTAGCGATGCGTACAAACGTTTGCTCACAGCACAGCGCCGGACGGATCTTGCCACAGCCTCATTAAAGATTCTAGGTCGTTCTGCAATCGTTAATTAGCGAGATAAGTACTGTATTAATTGTGTACGCCATTGGAGCGGCTATCGCGCCATCTGTGAGCGGCGTTAGGTTGGCTGTAGATGGGAGGCTTTTTGGTTGAAGGTTTTGTTGAAAAAGTTTTGTGTTTACCTACTAAACTAACTGTATATATTATTACAATTAAAAACTGTTAAATAAACTAGCAATAAACTATAACAGGGTATCAAAAACTCCTCCTCAATGTTGTCAGCTGGTAATGTGCTAAAGAGACTGGCGGCCTTGCCACGTTGTAAGCAATATTCTCCTACTTGTAATTTTAAGTGGTTTTCTGATGTTTATAACAATTTTCTACAAGAATCCAAAGTTATATGCTGTGGTCCTCAACATTTTCAAGAAAAGCAGACATGACTTGGGAGCGGGAGGTCCAAGACAGAGTAAAGTGGCGTGCAATAGAGGAGACCTACCCTCAGCATTGGGTGGATTCGGATTGAAACAGAGGTAGAGAGTTTTCAGAAGGTATTTATGTAAGACCATAGACACCGTTTACTATTTTTTCATAATTTAAAAAACTTTAAACTTCTACTTTAGGTGAGTAAAGCCGGCGTTTCGTTGTTGCATTTTTAGTGGCCGATTCAACTATTTTAAGTGTTAAATCTTCAGGAAAAAACTGAAAATTATAACGTCTACAAACCACTTTGACTTGTTTTTCTATGAGCTTGTCTCTTACGAGCAGTCTAGTCACTTTGTCACCAAGCCTAACCAGGATGATTTTCGCAGTTTTACTTAAATTTGTACATTTCACGTCTTTACTACGAGGTCACAGTCAGAAGCTTTTGTATTGCCCCGACATTTTATGCTACAATCAAGAATTAATTATATGTCATTAGTCTAATTTTGCAGCGGTGGCTCAGTGGAGGTGGCCGCGACTTACGAGCAGTAAGTTGTGGGTTCGATCCCAGGCAGAGGCATTACTTTGTGTAATTTATTTCATCACAACGGTGTCTCAAAACGGTGAAGTAAAACATCGTGAGGAAACCGGCATGTCGTAGAACCAAACAAAAAGTCGAATACATGTGACATCTACCAATCCACACTGGGCCCGCGTGGTTTATAGCTCATTCCCGTGTCCCAGCAGTGGGAATAGTATAAGCTGATTATGTAGTCTCATATTGTATAGTTTTCTCAGTAACTAGATTTTTAGAGTATAATATTTTAAAATAGGTACTTAAATTATTCTAAGTGGTGATTAGTTTATTTTATCATAATGACTTTTTTTGCTGAACAAAACAAGCCTTGTTAAATCGTGATGTAGTTCCTGGTTATAATATAAGTAGTTACTTGACGAGTTTATCTATTTAAATATGATTATTTTAACTTGTTTAACCACAAAACTTATAATGGTTTTAATTGAAAATAATAAATAATTTTGAAGCTGTCTTACTGTGACGATGATATAACATAGTTCCTCAAAGAAGACGTCAGCTTACCTGAAAAAAATAAAATAATAATGTTTAAAAATATGCAAATTGATATAATCAATTAAAAATATACTTGTTATTTTTATAAGTAGGTTAAATGGGTAAAAATCCTTGAAAACTTAGCACAATACAACTTTATTAAAAATTACATACAGTTCTAAGCGTAAATTACTGAAATCTCAACATAGATAATTCCGAAATCTTCTTCAAAAGGTCAAATTTGTAGAGTCAAGAAAGCTTCGCAATATTTAATTCCCGGGAAAATATACTGAAAGTCACGTGTATCTTAAAAAAAAATAACTTAATAGTAAAAACCTAATCAAGATCATTAAATCAGCTGTCAAGCCTCAAGTTTTGATTGGACCAAGTTGTTATTTTGGTCCACCAATCAAATAACTTGACAGGACCTTACCCAATAAATTTGTATTGAAAATGTTCGCAGAAACCCGGTTTTTAAAAGCCTTTTCAATGTAATGGTTACTTTGACAGCTACATAGAAATAACCACAAAGTAAGCACGAGAAATAGGTAACTACAAAATATTCCCTTGGCAATAATTTGCAACGTTTCTCGCTGTCTATTCGATTTTAAAGTACAAACAAACATTAACCATATGAAGCAAAGCTTCAAACAAATAATAAATTATTCTAAGTATAATAATATTTGTTTTTGAAAACCAATATTATTAGTACTTAGGAAGAAAAAGTTTTGAGAAGTATGGAACAGTGGAGACATGCTGAGCCGGCCCCAAATAACTTGGGATAAGGCCAGGATAATGATGAATGAGGATGAATATTGGTTTTTAAAATGAGGCATACTTTCATACTGTTTCTAATCTGAAAGCTTGATCCAAGAGTGTTTTTAACTAAATTTCTAAATAAAACAGAACAAATATTTGAGTTAAATCACAAAAAAGCGAGTATAACTTATGATTTGCAAAGATTTTATTAAAGTTCATAACCAAGGTAACATAACTTGATGCATATGTGTGTTTTTGCTGCGATTCCCATGTTGTTAAAGAAAATTTATTACTGGCAAGCGAAGAAAAAAGTAAAAAAAAACTGCAAAGAGGTCAGTTATCGGGTGATTAATTTTCAAACCGTGTATCCTATTCGAATCGCGTTCGGAAACGCACCAACGCTTACCATTTCGGATGTGTAGTGTTGCGAAATTAGAACGGATATTGCTCGTTCCTCTCGGCGGCTATTCTGATAGAAATTTGAATTTTGCCGGTTAACTGCCGCCGTCCGGCCTCGTTACACCTCTTTGTTATTTGGACATGTATCCGAACGGTTTGGCGGGAGGTGACGAAGCGTTAAGACGCCATTTTGTTTCGACAGATTAGACGCTAAATGTCTAATTAGCTGGTTGCGTAAGAAAAATGGCTACTTGGCAAAACGTTATCCTTTTCAGCGATTGCTGTAGTAGAACGACCTGGTGAGGATCCTAAGCTTAAGTGCATTGAAGAAAAGATTTATATACCACTGATTGTCCTTATTTTTGGAAAGTCCAAGTGGAAACTAGGTAACTCTTATCTAAGTAAGGTAAGGTAAAAGATAGCAATATATCAGATAAAATCATCAGGAAAATTTAAAAAATCACTTCCCTTTTCACAAAAAATATTTTCGGTCGATACTACAAGAGTAAAATTGCCTAAAACCTATGTAACAACAGTCAACATTTAATACGACAATTGAGGTGTGCTTGACGGAAATTAAATGTGCATCAGCCGCGCCCCCGAGCGTAGCATAGACATTTGTGTTACTTGTATGAACCTCAGTGGACTGATCCTTATCCACTCACTTATCATACCAGAGACAATTATTTGTTAATTTTAGGGACAAAATTGAGCACTTCATTCAACTTGCGTTCCGAAATCTTTGCGAAAAACCACGAAAAAGCTTTTGCGTTCCGTTTCGTAGAATAAAACGCAAAACCATTAGAATCATCTTGTGTATTTACGACCCAAAATAATACTCATGAAGTTCTGGTCACTTCGGGTCAAATCAACCGACCAAAGGCCCTAACACTTTAGTGGAAGATCTCCTTAGAGAACGCAGTTCGTAGTTTTCAGAAGTCAAAAAACTCTCAACGCTGAAACGTCTAGCAAGTTGACTTGGACAACTATGCATAGAAGAAGCGCTCACACAGCCCGTCTGACCATTTAAAATTGCGCTCCACACCACTATGTTACCCCATAACCTCTCTAGCGTGTCATTCCACCATAAATCATATTAACCGAATCTGCATTTAGAAAAACGGTATCCTCTTCGATACCAATACTTGGGTTATCACACGGCGAGGGCGCTCCCGTCTAACTGTAGTCACGGGTCGCGGCGCAGGCAATTAGCGGGTCCACCCACCCGCGACGCCACTTCGGACTAGCTCGGGCCACTTCGGGTTACCTCGGTTTCGTGCTGGAGATTTTTATTAGAGTTTAAGTTTTGTTTTGTATGTGGATTTTGGCCGAAATCATTATTTTAAGTGCCAAAATGCTATTATAGAAGTTCAGCTCTCTGTGAGGAGCTCGTCCGGGTAAAAACTATCGCAGTACCTCTCGAGAATCAAGCATCGTAGCTGTAGCCTGCTTGAAGGAAAATGGCATATGAAGAAGCATGGCATTTGGGTCTATTATTGATAATATAATATTTTGGGCTATCATCTGATGTTGACGTATTACATTCAGACGCACATTTGAAGGTCACCCTCGACATGGGTCACCGCAACCGCGCCCGGCTGTGTCACACACATGTACAGGATGGATTTAAATGTTTACTTACATATATTGACAGAGAATATGAGAAACTCTGATCAAGATATACAGGTGGGTAGATAAGTGTAGGCAGTAGTTACTACCCCTTAAAATTATTAGAGCTTTTATTTATTCTTTAAGTTTTTGGGCTGAAAATGTTATACCGAATCAAAGTTGTAGGCAGACAAATCTGAAAAATACAGGCTTGATTTTATTCCGATTGTTGCTCGAAGAATAAATACGATTAAAAGTATATATGATTAGTACATCGGACAGCTAAGTACATAAACAAGCAAGCTTATATACTTAGCCGTCTTCTGGAATAAAAAAGCTAATTAAACCTTTTCTAATTATAGCGTAATGGAAACTTCCTGTACATCGCCATGGTCTGTACGCCACGATATGTGTGAAATCAACCGCGACGCCGAAGGACACGCCGCTGTTATATTATTTATGGGAAAAATACGTGGCTTTCCCACTTTATAACTAGGTATATGGTTTTTATTTTATTTTAATTAATATCATTTTCCGAAGGAAAGAGATCAGTGGGTACTTGCGCCCGTTTATTCCTGAAGTCATTTGGTATATTTTGTAGAGTAGAAACAACGATATAGACCTCTGCAGTTTTCTTTATGATTCGAATGATATTGTGTGATTTGTCATTTAAAAGAGCTGAGCACTTTTCAAATAAGTAGCTCCTATTCAAAAAAAGGTATTGCGTTATTCTTGCCATTTGAAAGTCTGAATCAGCCGAAATCGTTAAATAATCCATTTTGATTATTTTTGACCGGTTTTTTCTCAATTAAATCATTCGCGAATCATGTTCTTATGCGAGTCGGAGTCGCGTATGAAGGGTTCCATACCATCATAGTAGGGGAGCCCTCTTTAATTTTTAATTAATTTTTATTATTTGTTGTTATAGAGGCAACAGAAATACACATTCTGTGAAAATTTTAACTGTCTACCTATTACGGATCATGAGATACAACCCGCTGACAGACAGACGGACGGAAGGACGGACATCGAAGGCTTAGTAATAGGGTCCCGTTGGTTAACTTTCGGGTACAGAATCCTAAAATTGTGAAGGCAGATCGAGTTATGAACTGATACACCACTGTTACAACCTCAAAAAAAAAATCTTTAAGAACTACGAGTAACATAAGCTCAGAATACCTATACATCTGTCAAACCAAACCAGCTACCACACATTATTAACAAAAATAATAATAAGAAACAATATTTCAATTCTTCCATCTAGAAACGAAGCAGATGGTGAATGAACCGATCATTTGACTTTTTAAAACTAGTTGGTGTGGTCACCGACACCGAGTGACGTGACATCATTTATCAAAGATATCGACGTGTGATCGACTGGCTCGCGATGCCGATTACTAACAATATTATATTTACACTTACACTGGGCTAGTGTTGGCTAAAAGTTTATTTTGTCGACATTATTTTTGACTGCCTTGTTGATCTAGTAGTTGTAAGCGCGACTGCTGAGCATGAGGTCCTAGGTCCGATTCCCGGGTCGGGTAAAGTGGTATTGGGTTTTTCCATCAGGAATTTCTCGGTGGCAGCCACCTGTATCTGTATTTGTGCTCGGTTGATGGCAATAGGTACGCCCCCCATTACATGGGACTGAAACATAACTGGCGAAATCACCTCTGCCTATCTCTTTGGGAATTACAGGTGATCACACCTTTGTGTGTTATGTGTCTGTAAGTTCATGCAGTTTAAATGAGACAAAAGTCACTAAAGAAAGTGATGTGTTGTTTTCTGAAATATTGGACTTCTTGTCTTAAAAACTGATATTCTATTTCACTCACTATACTTCTTCCTATCCAATGTTTATAAACTTCTATGATATTTGGATTAGTTTACAGAACTACTAAGGTAAGTTAGACTACAGCTTTTCTTCTGTATTTTATTCTCGACCTTTCTCCTAGTTATGATCATTAAATCTTGTTATGATGGAATCTACTTTTTATACTTATTTCATAACGGCACTAGCGATAAGGAACTAAACTTTAATTAACGGCAAAGTTAACTTGGTACTAAAAAGTACCGGTTCATTTCATTCATATTGTCCCCGCGTGAGCCCGCTGATAATTTGATTGATTGCACCGCATTCTGACCTTTGGGACTTATGCAATAGAGGTCATGTCTGTCTGTGTTGATGGCGCAATAACTGATTCATTCAGCTGTTCAGAGATATTGAGTTTATCTCTTGATGGTAGAATGAGTAATCTTTGTGGTTTTAGAATTAAACTTCTTTATCTATTGTATGACCTAACTTTCTTGTGCTAAATTTGAAGACATAGGTAGCCATTAATAAGCTAGCAATAGAGCATTCAAAACTGTCAATGTCAACCTTCCATAGCAATTATGACACTGACAGTTTCTTTTTTTTTATTTTAGGAACATTGGTTGCGTTTAGTTTTTTTTAGTGAGAAATCCGCCAGATTCTGATTTTTATTCCAGAAAAAGTAAGTTTTAAAGAAAATCCAGAGGCAGTTTTCGTGTCCGTGAAGGTGGTAAGATTTCATACAGTTTTTCTCTTGTTTTTCTTTGTTTTCTCGTCGTAGTACACCCACATCCCTCCCATGTCCTTAGTAACAGGGGCCACTGTGGGTGTACAGTTGGGTGCACCTCTGCCTAACCCTTCGGGGATGGCAAGAGTGATGATATGATGATGTTATAACAGGGCTCGAACCAATAAGTCAAGGTTTCGTTTACGATAAATCAATATAACTAAAAGCTCGGAGATATAGCATAGATTCGATTCTACGACAGCTACCCTAGACAGAGGAACCTCCTAACTTTCGCTCGAGATGTTCATCCCTAGAAGGTCCCTCCGTAGAAATTGTTTCTCGTGAGCGCACTTTAGTTCAAGAGCATAGTACATCGTACTATGGCCTTATAAAGTACATATCATAGATGTAAGAACAAGTCCTGTTCTTGTTAATTAGCGTTCGACCTGATACATTTAACCCCACAGCCAGTGCGTGTATATTTGCGTACTATTGACGCAAAGCAGTTTCTTCCTATGTAATTAATTTAAATGGTGCAGATAAACTCTGTTACTTGGAGCTCTTCTAGTAGCTTTAAAATATACTGCCAACGTCATCAGTTCAGAAGATAAGCCTAGGTTTGATTGAAATGTTGAAAAACACCGTTTTAGCTCTCTTCCAGGTACACCGGATTTTCAGTGGTTAGTGATAAGTTTTCTTTGTCAGTCAGTCACTGAATTTTATATACTATGGTAGGTACACCTACAACAAAGAAGATGTTCCGTTTTGTCAAACTCACAGAAAAACTATTGAACGAAATTTCTACGAGAAAGTCAACTTCTAGAAACCTGGGCTTAAGATATGACTCTTATTTCTTAAACCGTTGAATAATTCTGTGGTATTAGCCTACGTAAAGCAATAATTGTAACATTGGTGAGTATAGTCCCAATTTCCTGTGACTATCGATTATAATGCGAGAGAAACCACGAATCATCTCCGACTGTGGGCGGAACGGAACGTACCTACCTTCGAGTACTGTCGCGGTTACAAGTTTAGCGTGGTTAGAAGATTTTGTAGTGTTCATTAAAATAGGGTCAAAGAGTTTCTAAGTGTAAATAAGTGAATTGCTTTTAGGGAGTGATCAGAGTGAACTTCTATTTAATAGAAAATCCAGAAACAAACCAGATTTTTATATTTTTTCCAAAAGTGTTACAAGAGCATCAGAATTTAGGGATTTTGTAATATACCCTGAAAAGTTATCAAAAATTCGAAATTAAAATTTTAAATCTTGATAATATTCAAAGAATAAATCCTATTTTCATTCACAACTCAACTATCCACCATAAGTTTTGATCATAGACACGTAAATATTTTCAGTAACGACATAAGTCCTCATGACGATTCTAAAAATATTTTATAATTCTATTTATAGTTGTATCAGTAGGTATTTAATAACCTCACCATCAACCTTCGTCGTCACCAGTACACGGTACAGTCGTAACAAAAAACGTTTTAACATATTCAATTTACGAAGAGGCGCGGCGTCCGTCCCGCTGCCCCGAACTGTCACGTGACACGTCGCACGCGCATGAAGTCAGAAATGTATGACTTTGTTCAGGTTTAGGCAAGTAAGTTGGTTGATTTTTTGAGTATTTACCCACATGGAGTTTCTCGCCTATTCTTCGCCATAGATATCTACGCTTTGGAATAGGCAACTACAGTATTTTCACAGTTATTATGCATGTAAATGGACTGTAGCTTCAAGCTCTTGTTTTTTACTATTCAAAAGTGTCTTACTTTGAGTTTGAGTTCATGAAATATGTGGAAAAAGACTATAAGGAAGGAAAAATACAAGAGGAATACATATAAGGTATTTTCAATTCATTGATCTTTTGGGATGGAATCAAACCTAAGTGCGGCCGCTAGTATTATTTATTCTGTGGTTTGGTTAAACCTCGGGATAGTTATTGTTTGTTGCTCACATAATCATTACATAATGTCATCATAACCTTACTTTTTCAGCAAGAATTTTGATTTAATCACCACTGCCGTTCGCGCCGGATTGGTGATCACGGTACGATTTTTATTTTCAGACAGTTGTACTGTTTTCTATTATCACGTAACCTGTACATAAGTAGCATTTACAAGACAACGACGAGAGTTGAAAACTCATATATGTATAGCCGAAATACTTACAAATTCCTAAGCCTTTATACGTCAATTTCCACATAAACACTTGGAATTCCCAACCAATTATAATGATGGAAAGGTTATATACCTATAACAAGTCAACTTAATAGTTCTCAAGCGAAAATCAAAATTGTGTATTTCTTGAAAATTTGATCTGCACTCGCTTGTAGTATGCGAGAGCGTTTGGTCGTATTAAGTACATAGTAAATCACATAAAGGTTTTATGTGACTTCACTCAACTTTATTGCTTGGGTACCGACAGCAGATGAGGTTGTGTTAAGAATTGGTATTTTTTGTATTTTCTGCTGATGGTGATGTGGTTTATGTTTTGTGATGTTTAAAGGCTGTTTTGGTGTTGGAAATATACAGAGTATTCCAGTTAAATTTAAGAACTCGTCCTGGAACTTAGTTGGGAGCAAAGAGACAACTACAACAAGTAAATAAAATCCAGTTGACATTTATTTACAGCAGAGGAATAGACAATAATCTCTAAATTAAAGTTGGGTCTACACATGCTTTTTGGCAACGATCTCGGTTTTCTTAACCGCAGAGCACATTACGAGCCTGATTTTAAAAGAGTGAAAACAAATGAAGTCTAATAGGTTATACCCGATGGGGCATTGAATTCAAGAACACTTTGGCAAGAAAACAGTTCGGCCTGGAGTTTTCCTTTAAACCAGCTTGGAAATATAAATTAAACGATTTAAAATAAGATTATTCTGCTATCGCCCCCTGCGCTTGCGCTCGCTTGCGGTTACGTGCGAGGCTAACGATTTTTCCACCACCGTAGCACCCGGCCAGCCTCAAGACGTACATACGAACACAAACTATAATACTTACCAATAATATTCCGACTGTTATTCTGCCTCTAGGCAAAGGCTTTAAACATCAGGCAGTATGAAAGCATGAGAATTCAATACATGATGTTTTGCTTAACAAAATGCCTGGATCGTTGGGATTTCTGGTAGTATAGAAGCAAGAGATTTCAATACAGCGTATGTAGTTCAGAGTTTTTTTATTACAGATTTATTAAGAGATTTTTGAGTACCTTTATGAGAATTTTTATAGGCTGCATTACTGAGCCGGAAATACTGGAAAATTGATTGTAAACTATAATTATTAGAAGAAAAGTCAGGATGTGTGTCCGGTTGATGGCAATAGCTTAAGTTTTATGTTGAATGATCATTCAAATTTCCACTTGACTGTTTAATTCCTGATTATGTCAAAATTCGAGTTGAAAACAAACGGTCAAACAAACTAATTATTATGTAACTAACTCAAAGTTTGTCGCCGATTGTACCCCACGAGTGAAATGCAAGTAAAACAGTACTGTAACTGGAGCCCGGCCCGATCTCAATGCATACCCAATGCTGTATTTTTTGTACATGTTTCACGTATACTCGTATATACTGGCTACTTAAAACGTTACACCTGATTTTAAAGCCGTAGGTACTGTATTAAGTCCTCCTTTGAATATTTCTTGGATGTATGCAAAGTGAACTGCATGTTTTATAATTTTAAATCGTTTCGTCTGGTCTGACGTAGACATAGTGCATGTATTGAAGTAACAACAAGATGGTGTTGGTTTGGAGTGCTTTTTATTTCATTTATAAGATAAAGTGCAGAAGTATGAAAAATGAAGATTAATTGGACGTAGTTAAGCGAAAAGGATCCAATCCACAACATGGCCAAAATTGACTTAGTGCATCACGTCATGTACCTGCGGCAAATAAATATATTTTCTTTCTTTCTTTCTTTTCATCAAACTGATGAAGAATATCAACACTTATTCATTTGGGTTGGTCGTAGGTTAGGTCTTTTTTACTAGCTGATAGTATTTTTTGGCCTTGTTGTGGATTGGATCCTTTTCGCTTAACTACGTCCAATTTATGAAAATTTTAATATCGAAATATTCATTTTTGGAAGACAAGGGGTAATTCGATATTTTTTCGTGGAAATATCCAGTCCTTATCACGTAAAAGGCTTACATGGGAGCCTTTTATTGCTAAGTTAGGAATAAAAACATATGGTATAGTTATAATTTTCTGTGCAGTAGTAATAAACTGTCCCTGTATCATAATGCACGGATGCGTCATAAAATTGATTTTCCTCATTTTTTATTATAAAAATAAGTTCATTTGCACTTTGTTTTACTTTGTTCTTTTATTCAATTGAATTATGCAACTGAATACTAAACAATTGTAGGATAATTAAATGTAAATTGAAAAAAGTAGGTGATGAGTAGTGACTCTAAAAAGAAAACTTGATTTTTTATCGGATCCCGTAACGTCACTAACACTATTTGTGCACAATCAAATTAGTGGTTCTGTGAGAAGACCGAGCAAAAGGTTTACTTAACTTAATTTAGTATTAACAGCTTAAGCTGAACTAAATGTAATAAATAAATTAATGACCCAATCATAAGAGCTTCTCAGAGCGTTCTAAGTGTACATAATCATATAGGCACAGCTACGAGCACTAATATCTATACACTAAGCAAAATTAAAATACGAATCTCTCGAGGCATAACGATTTCAACTTTGACATAAGACCTATTTTACAATGAGGTCCAAAATACTACCACATAAAGTTGTAACAATGAGAGAAAACCACTCTTAAAAGTTGCTAAGGATATACAACATTAGTTTTAGTATATGCGAAACCTGATACACGTGTATATATATGTGTATTTTTATGTAAAGAATCTATGTACAAAATTTCAAAACTGTATCATGAAAAATCACAAAGTTATAAGCTTGTTCTGTTACCTAGTTGTCCGCACAAAAACGCGGTCGCCACGCAGAGCGCGCCTCCAGCGTCGTCTTGAGCTCATTGATAATAATAATTTGGCAGTAGGTACCTAAATTATTGCGATAGGTACTCAAAGTCGCTCGGTATCCAACTTTTAACTTTTTTAAATATTTTTGAGAAAAAATATAACATGGTTTAAAAATTATTGGAATCGATTCAGTTACTTATTCTGAACAAACTATATTCAGGTTTCGCATATACTAAAAATAATGTTGTATGTTTACATGTCAGTTCTCGTAACTTTATATGTACACCTCTGTCTAATCCTTCGGAGATTATTACAGGCGTGATGTCATGTTATGTCAAACTTGGTACATTTATTTTAGCTCTTCCGGCCTGCGCAGATAGTTGATTTTGTCTTTGTCTATATGCTAGAGATTCAGTTGCCATGACAACGCATAAACACAAAATTTTATAAAATACATTAAATATTCCGATCTTCTAAGAAGACAGACGGACGTTCTTTCTTTAATATTTCATTAAAATTTTCACTAGATTACCATAACAAAAAGGCTAGAGAAAAAAAGTTAATTCATATTATCGATACGTCAGCGTAAAACCGCTTTGTAATGCTGGCTTGACGGGTTGGGCCAAGACGGCTAACGTTGGGCCAATACCAGAACGTACTGAGATGTACCATACATGCTTTGTCCAACGTTGGAACTTCGTTCAGTGCTTATCGATCGAATACTAAGTACTTAGATGGATCTCGTTTATAGGCTCGTGTTTTTCAGATGAAATGATACAAAAAGTAACCATACTTTCGTCTTGTTCCGAGATTTATCGTATACACGGATTAAAAAATAAAGTAAAATAGCTGTTCCCTATTTCTGCTACATTGTTATTACAAAATACATACATATTCACTCTGGCTCTCATTTATTTGAGATAGATGAGCCTATGCCAGGCTAATGCCAATATCAGCTATCATTTGAATGGCTTTTATTTTGCAGGGGACACTGTATAGGGACATTTTCAGCCAAAACTGTTAAATGTGACCCCTTTTAAAAACAGCTGGGAAAGCAAGAAGGCGAAAGACGCGAATCAGACATTGCGGGAGAGTGCGAGCAACAGTGGGATAACATGTTTCTTTTTTCCAGAATATGTTTAAAATAAACAATTGCAGATATTTTCGATATGGCAAATCGACGTATTATCCATGGCAATGGGCCATGGTCTCCATAATCATGGGCCAATGTGTAAACGTCCCGGGGGGGTCGGCAGAAATCGAAAGTCATGCTCAGGTGTGTTCTCCAGCTAATGGATTTATTGGCGGGATACTGTCAAGATTTCTATCGCTTATTTAAGTAGATTTAGTTTTGATATTGATATGCTGTTTGTTGATCTGGGTATAAAGAGATGCTTTTCTGGATGTTCTGAAAAATATTGGACGAAAAATATGTTATTTTTTTTTATACTAGTTTTGTGAGTCAAGATCTATGGAATTTCTAATTTACAGTTTAAAAACGTGTTCTTTGAAAAGGACATAAATGTTATGAGTAACAGAACATAACTTAGGTTGCGTGAAATTAAAATCATAACAAAAACCGCAAAACAAATATTTTCAATCATTTACCTTATATTTGAAGAAACGGGTGAATGTTTCGATACCTCAATACCTACATATTTAACACAAAATAAAACTAGTAAACCTAATACTCATAGGAAAACTGTTCTAAACATCACTTGACGCACTTACCCGCGCGGTGATTGGCCAGTTAACGCATGACGTACCGAGGGGCGCGCGAGCCGTGTCGTCATTGGCTGATAAAGTAACCGCTTCAGTTGACTCACGCTACAATGATATTCAGTGACAATGAGAACGCAGGGTGCGTGTTGACGTCAGAGATAAGGCGGGAATATGACACTGTTCCTATTTTAAAGCAGGCATAAGGGGAAATACGGAGTGATTACTGAGAATTTGTTACTGGCCACTTACTAGGTGTGGTGTAGACAGCCTGGCCTCTGGCCTGTATTAATGCTTGTGGTTCAGCATTTGAGAGATTCGTCTTAAAGAGTTGCTAAAGAGTTAACGTAATTTGATTTAAAAATTCAGGTACTTATTACCATCATCATCATAGGACTAATCATCTAATACCTAGGTACGTTGTTTATCAAATTAATCTAATACAGACTAGTTATATCAGCTAATGAATCAGTTGTAATAGAGATATTAATTAAGTCTAAGCTCAATTATTAATTTAATTATTGTGATTATTGCGTCATACATCTATTAAAAATTATTTATGACGATAAAAATCCTTATTAATTATGATCAACAGTTTTTTTCACCAACGGAACTCAATTTTAAATAATGATTGCCACAGTCTAAAATCAATACAAGAAGTACCAACCTCTCAACACAAAAATTGCACTGGCAACATTGTAATCGATTACAATATATTCGAGTAACAAATCACATTCTTCTATTACAAATGATGGAACGGCACAGTTAATAAGGTAGCACGTTTATCTTATTAAACGTCTGCAGAGAGGCTGCGTAGTGATGGATACGCGGGGCGAGCGATACCGTCGACAAATAACGATTGGGTATGGGAAAAGTCGAATGTTTTTGTATCGATAGTTTTGCTGGTGTAGTGGTTGAATTATTATTGATCCACGTAAAGTTTGAGCATTCGGCGGTATTTTCGGTGCAGGTTGTTAAGTTTATGAATGATTTTAAATTATTTTATCAATTCCCATGACCCCAGCGCCCGTGGGCCCAATGTTGGGGGTCAACGGGAACAATTTTAAATTATTTTAATCAATTCCCCCTGACCCCACCAGTGGGGCTAAGGGTGGTGGGATCAACGGGAATATATAACACCATAAATATTAATCAAATTAATAGGTACATCATTGAATAGTGATCTAATAGCGGGAACCCTAAAAGCTGTATTTGCTAACAACGTTGCTTTAAAAAACTCAGTGTCTTAGCGGTTGCTAAGAATTGGCTTTTCTAAGTTTGTTTTCTGTAGCTTCATTTAATTTTGTCTCAAATGAACCCCTTTCATATATTTGTCATTTCATTACAATAATTGTATGATGGGGGTCTGTGTTCCAGCAGAGGAGACATTATAGGCTGATTATAATATTATTATGCTATGTTTTATTACTTCCATATCGATATTCAGTACATCACTAGTGTTAGAGCAAGCACACATACCGACACAATTAGTCGATATCGGAACATCGGTGGCTGGGCGCGCTAACTCAACGTTTACTACATTTGTCATAGCCTCCTTACAGCCGTAGAGCTGGCTGTATCAATCATTTTTTAGAATGGCAATACTGCTCGAAGGAGTTCAAACACTTAAAGGTTGAATATTAATTCAAATTATTTATATTTTTCAGGGAGGAAAATGTGTTGGGGTTCAGAGTAAAGTAAATAGTAAAGTTGGTTAAAGAATTAATAATAAACCACAAATGTTTTATTTTGTATAAAAAACCAATTATTAAGGAAGGAAGCTTTGAAAAGGTAAAGGAAAAACATAAAATAAAGACTTGCTAAGAACTACATTTGACTTACCTACACTTGAACATAGTAACAATTCATTATTGTGCCTTCACCATACTTCAAAAGTAATATCAAACAAAAAATAACGAAACTCGTTTAACTCCCAATATTACCAATGTCATATTATTTATAATACCTAATGTTAAACCACTCTACTGTCTAGAAAGCCATTACTGGGAAGTGTTATCTGTACGAGCCGCTCCATCTTTCATTTTTGGACCGCACGGGACGAAGCCATGAGGCGATAAGAGCGGATTAACTACAACTATTTATCATTTCATTCCACTTTTTTGTTCACTACCGTTCTAGGATGGATGAGGTTCGACCTCCTCGGATTGCGAGTAGGCTGTATGTCTGAGTGCCACAGACAGGTTCATTTTTAATTTTGGAGGTTTTTTTTTAAGCTGTGGTCGCGTTCTTACTTTGAATTTCGCACGTTTTGGTTTTATTAGGTCGGAAGTTTGGATGATTTTAAAAAAAGACTGCCTGACTCAATGACCTGACTTTGTTGAATTACATAAGAACTAAAACTAAACAAAGCTTGAAGGAGTAAGTGATTATGTAATTTGCATAACCCAATTCCTTAGAGAGGAAGTGAAGCAATCAATGCGTGGTAACTTCGAACTTAGTTGCAGCATTCACTTTTAACAGACCGTCTTGTCTGAATGTTGTAAGGATTTTGAAAATAAAGTTGAACACCTGTTAACAAGATCGTCTATCAGTCTTACAACACAGACCTTGACATTGAAACCCACAACATTATGACAGCAGTTCAACAAATAATATAATCTACAAATACAAACGTCAAACGAACGACAGTTGAGCCAAAGACATCCATTACAACATCATAGACTAGAAACAATAAGATTTAACCAGACGACGTCACACCAAACAATAATAAAACAATACGTACAACTAAGTTCATTGTTACCATCTTTCACCTATCAACGGAGATATAATCTCGTGAAAACAGCTGATCGGAACAATGACGAAAACCAAATGAACCTATTTAAATGAAAGCTACATAGATGTGAATGAACTGCCTTGAGGAACTCCTGATGTTGGCGCAAATATAAAAGAACAATGCCCTATTGTTGTCGGGCTACGTCATAGGTCGGAATATAGGTCAGTAGAGGTCCAAATGTGGCGATCAGCTGATCCCACGATCGGCCACTACGATACTTTGAATGGAACAACAATCCCGTGCTATTTAAAAAAAAAGATTCTTTTTGCGGCAACACTTAATTGTGAACTTTTGTTTTTTGTTGCATTTTTTTTCTTGGTAACATTAACTTACGGTGTTTCCACTATGATATGGGAACGGAGAACAATGCGTTTTATCAGACGAACAGGTTGTAAATTGTCGGGAGAAAATATGAGCTGAATAGGTTCCGACAGTTGATCGTTTAAAGCCACCTATGCACTGGTGTGAACTCTCTCTTTCGTCACACTTCTTAGGCACTAAACTGAACTTGGAATGAGACTTGACAAGGTAACAAGGTGAATTTAGGTCCTGTACACTCAGGCTTTACTCTCTTAATACCTTTGCCAGAAAGTAAGCTTTAAAGATGTGAATTAAAGCGAAGGTGTCGCAATATTTTTGCTGGGTAAATTTTTAGAAGAAACTGACAACACTTTTAATTTCGAAAGGGTCATCAAAGTTCAAATTTGCTTACTCATCAATGTATGATGAAATTGGGCCATTGGAAAAAAGATTTCTAAACGATATTGATAATACGTTGGCCATTTAGCTTATAAATCTTGATATTCAGCTAGGCAGATAGCGACAGGCATTGGCGGAAGTTGCTTTCGTCGCAGCATGTTTGACGTAGTATCTGCTATCTAAGCGTTCTTTATTGCAGAAAAGCAACGTAGAATATGAAACTTGTCCTTGGAGTATGTAACTCAGAAAATTAACTGTTTAGAAAAGCTTGCCTATATTTAATCAACTTTTAAGGCAATACAGCTATTTATATTTAATAGTTACATATAGCACAACCCCTATTGAACTCACAAACGACCTTCAAACAAATCCCGTAGAACTAGAAAATCAAGATCGATCCACACTCATCGAAAAAACCGCGAGCACCCAATTATCATTTCTCCTATGAGAGCACAATGTGAACGGCCCGTAGGAATCCGTACCGCGACAAAAGACAATGGTACATTGTTTGTTTTCGCCGGTCGAAGCAATTATGTCGACCACGTGCGCAACTTTGTTTACCATTTGTTATCTGCCATCTAGCCCGTCCTTGAGATTTCATTGTTCTTGCATCTGGTGACAAGTTTCCGACGCGATTTTCGTGTTGAACTTTCGATTAGTGTGTATTGATGTTTTGGTTCGCTGGTTTTGAATGGCGAACTGTAAAAGTGGCCATGGAGTGTGTTCATGTTCAGATGAAAACTAGTAAAATGAGACTGATTTAAATACTTCGGCGACCAATAGAAAAGGTCTTCATCTCCTGCAAACCTTCGTTCGTACATCGAATATTTTCTTATACAAATAGTTAGCTCAGTTTCTGATTAACAAGTTCATTTACTAAGTACTAATTGACTAAACGTTATGCACTAGCGACAGCACCGTTTGTTTATTAAACAAGCGGTTACGATCTGAACTTAGCCTATGTAACCTACTTATGCCTTTAGTGGACAGATATTGGTCATCATCATTATCCTCCTGAACTAATTTATACGTGTATCTTTCATTAATAATCATAGCATTTTCTTTCATTGCGTCATTGCCATCTTTACGTGTTTTACATAACTCAACAAAATTTAGGGAATCGCTGAACCTTTGTTCGCAATTTCGGGTTTGTGGTGGTGCCATAGTCAAAGTTCCTTGTAGTACCCACACTTTCAACTATTTCTATTATAATCTATATACAATCTTCCGTATCACGTGTTCATTCTACGTATGTTGTTACCCAGGTTTCCGGCAAAAACATGTACTTTCCGTCTGTCTAATAAATAGGTTTTTACTAAAAATAAATTAACGGGAATCCCCGTCTGTTGGCCCACGGGCCACGATACTAATAATAAATAAATTAATACATAGATTTCAGTATATTTAACATATAACCCGCTACGGATTATTCACCGATTTTTCCCAAAAATTCTTCCTCAAGTTCAGTAGACAA
Source organism: Noctua fimbriata (assembly GCA_905163415.1). Classification (NCBI taxonomy): domain Eukaryota; kingdom Metazoa; phylum Arthropoda; class Insecta; order Lepidoptera; family Noctuidae; genus Noctua; species Noctua fimbriata. Next base: position 10,208,993 of record LR990935.1, on the reverse strand, counting down.
ATAAGTGCTGGTAAATGAGGTGTGTGCACCGTTAGTGGGTCGTGGCAGTTAGAAGATAGTTGGTGCTGCGAGCTGACAGGGACAATTGATAGGTAATGAGTGAATGAGTTGTGTTTGAGGTTTCGAGGTAAACATTAGTGATGGGTAGCACAAGGTGTGCGCTCTAGCGGGTATTTGCAAGAAACGGGAAAAAAACTGATACTAAAATATATCTATACAAGAAATACATGCTTATTTATAAGTATTCTTGTCTAAGAACAAATTCAAATAAGTCAGGACATCAGGAGGCGCTATAGCGCCTCCTACAAACACCAACATTAGTCCACCAATCAACATCTTTGATCATCTATAGTAGCGATCAAGAATAGTGATAATAAGTAACACTTAGCTGTATAAAAAGGATTTTCTTAACCCCAAGACTTTTATTAGGTACCATGCGTCAAGTCCGCAATTAACTTAATTAATACCTAGTTACCAAAGAGCTAGCTCGCTATTTCCTTTGCATTATCAACTAACAGTATATTTTGCATACACGTGCCATCGGTTACGGGATGAGTCGTCCGTCAGTCAGTCTTATTAGTCCCCTAGTTATAAATCTAACTACGGAGTAGTTAAGTATATGACATGTAATAGTTATTTACTGGTTATGAGTGCAATATTTTAGTTTTTATTTGAGTAGATGAGGCAACTATCCCCATCACTTATGGAATAGCTCTAGCTAACATCATAGGTAGGTTTCCAGGCAACTTTAATTGTTGAAATGAAAAACAGTAAAATCTATACTAATATTATAAAGCTGAACAGTTAGTTTGGTTGAACGCGCTAATATCAGGAACTACCGGTTCGAATTCAAAAAATATTTTAGTGTTCGATAGCCTATTTATCGAGTAAGGCTATAGGTGATATAAAATCTATCAACAGCATATTTAACATCACGCTTCGACCAAAAGGAGCGGTGCATCCATGAAAAATTTTGCAAAAACGGGGAAAATTGTGTTCTTATAATAACAATAGCAACAGCTAGTTACGAATATAATTATTGTCTCAATGTGATTTAACACAGAAATTTTGTTACAGAAAATATGAAAGGCAGTCGTCTGTCTTGGTAATGGCATGTGATGATGAGGGATGGAACACATGTGACTAAATGAGTGATGAATATAAACTTTGATAGATGCAGAGGGAGAGGAAGACCAAACAAAAGATAGATGGATTGTGTGAGGAATGATATGGAGGAAAAAGGAGTAAATGATAGCGTGACGATTGACCAGGGATACAGGAACAAAAAACCGTGTTGCTCCGACCCCAAGTAACATGGGACAAAGCCAGGAACGAAACTGTAAAGGTTTCCCAATCAATCTTGAACCTAATGCGTAAGCGATTAAATTGAAAATCTATTAAAGAAATTTGAAAGATTGTAATAGCTTGATGTGCTGACGTCTGTACATTCCAGTATCAGCCGAGTTCTCATGTTAGGTTAAGATGACTGGTAATTAGTGACCGATACTTAAACACGTGATTGTACTCATGATAACAAACAACTTTCCCAAAGAAACTTCTTTTTTATACTCGTTCACTTTTATTCCTACAACACAAAAGCCGTATGAAATTGCCTGTGACCTATCAGCTGTTAGCCGCGTGACGCCGTTCTGTCTCCCACTGTGCTCTGCCTACCCACTGTTGCACGGTACGATAGTAATGAGAAAGAACGGCGTCACGTGGCTAACAGCTGATAGGTCACAGGCGCGCGCGTACGCGAATTTCACACGGCTGTTGTGTTTATTGGGACAAAAGTGAACGAGTAGGTATAAAAAAAATGTTTCTTTGGGAAAGTTGTTTGTTATCATGACTTTAAGCATCGGTCACTAATTACCAGTCACCCTATATGCTTTCGTGTAGTGAGAGGCCAGCTTTTACTACACTTTGATATGTCGTAATAAAAAAATATTGAACTAGTACGAAAAGGAAAGAAAAACAGTTATGTTTAAAAAAATACCCAGTACCTATAGCCATGATAAGGAGCTAGTTATCGTGGCCACTTAATATAGAAGTATTATTTGTATTACTTTTATTAATACGGGAGTTACCCGTGACGTCAATAAGATATTCAATTGCGGTTAGATTCTTGAGCGAGATGAAATAGTTTTGTATTTATAGTTTTTTTTTCACCATCATTACAAAGATTTTATTTGAGGAAGGTACATTAGTATTAAAATTGCATATAATTAAGAAAACTTGATGAAGCGTAGCTTAAGCGCATCACTAGTAGTTTTATAAACTGAAATGAAACCTGATGTTGCTGCAAAACCTGGTAAATTAAGCAACACCCAATTTATATATTGATCTGCGACTATACGGAGTGCAAGGGATACCGAAGCGATAACGATTACCACGTATTCCGTACAACATTACAAATTCATCGGTTATTAAAAAAAAATCTGCCGTTTCCTACAAAAATGCAAAACCTTTACGGTCAAAATTGATGGAACAGCTGGTTTTTTTAAAATAACCGATGAAAAAATTCTATGTAGGGGGCTCAGACTGATGTCCCTTCCACCTTATATATCTACGAAACTGTACAATTCAAGCTTCGCTTTTAAAAATAAAAATAAAGACATTTAATTTAAAATTCCTGCCACTCAAGACCATCGCAAGATTTCGCTTCGTCACTTGCGTCATTCTAATAGTGACACACATACAAACATACTCATACGCTTTTCATACATTTTGAAGTGTAAATCATCGGATTCGTTTTACGATCTGGGAGTGAACATGAGTTAGGCACGAAGGTTATAACCATACGCACAAATTGGAGATTATACTTTAAAAAATTAAAATGATGTATAGTGGTGTAGTTCAGGGAAGGTGCGTTTTATGAGATGAAAAAAAAGTAAGGGAACATTTTGTATGAGTAAAGGTGACGTTTGTAAGGAGTTGAGGTAAAAGAGTATGTACGGTGGTGCGCTATGTCCAGCCCTGGATGTAGTTTGGAAGCTTAGGTGTAAATGCTTTTCTGACAATCATAACAACATTTACGTGGTTGAACAGAAGACATTTTAAAACATATGAAGCAGTGGACTAGATTTCCTTGATTTTTAGTTTTATTTTTTTTTCGTTTCCGACGCAATTCTGTATTTTGCATCACAAATAGACTTTATAGAAATATACGTTTTTGGAATATAGCCCAGTCGGATAGTTCTTTCTGTAGACAAAGTCAAAGAGTCAGAAGGCTTTGGGTCAACTCGTTCCATCGTCGACTTCATCTCTGTCCTCAGGACAAGAGTAGGCCCATTTTTTCTATTCGAAGCTTATTTTTAATCCAGTGTAGCTATAGAAAGACGACATTTATCTGTACAAGCAGCAACAAATATCGCTAGCAAACCTTCGAAATCATTCGGGGAAGCAATCGAATTATCTGCGGGACGATTTTATGTGTCTCATTCGAGTTTACGATCACAACACTGTTGCATGAGGACCTCAAGTGATTTATTAGGAGCTGCAGAGGCAGGGTTACGCGCTACGAAAATTGCAACTCATTTCGTATCGAAAGACATTGTTGCTAAAATGATTGATGTTTGTTTTTAATGTCGGTCTAATGTGTGAAAGGGGCGGCTGTTTTTTATGTGGTTATGTTGTCAAAATTGGTAAAGTTATTGCTTCTGAACGAAGTGCGTAAACAAGTTGCTTTGAGAGGTCTATTGTACACTATGAGAATTAGTGTGGTGGTTGAAGCGTTCGTATTTTTTATCATCTGTCTAGCCTTTTCTCAACTATGTTCGGGTCGGCTCCTAGTCTAACCGGCTGCAGCTGAACGCCAGTACCCATTTTATTTAGTAAAATATTGTTTATTTTAACAGTGTTATGACTTATGTATGAGTTATGTAACCGCGACTGCCAAGCATGAAGTCTTGGGATCGATTCCCTGGTCTGGCAAAGGGATGTTGGATTTTTGCATCAGGAATTTCTCTGTAGCAGCCACGGAGTCTGGATTTGTGCCCGGTTGATGGCAATAGGCTCGCCCCCTATCACATGTGACTTAAACATAACTGGAAATGTATGTGTACTATTTGGTCCACCTCTGCCTAACCCTTCGGGGATTACGGTCGTGATGTTATCTTACTCATTCAAAGAAAACTTTTCACTGTTCGTCTTGTTCCAAAACTTTGAACTGAATATGCTGAGTTGAGTCTGCCTAACCCATCGGGGATTACAGGCGAGATGTTCTGTATGTTACATTATCACTTACAGGCACAGATGATCGTAAAATTAAACATAGGCGTAGAAAAATAAAGAGTCTCGACGCATAATTATTTGCTTCCAGCAATTTCTCCAAAGAGCAGGGAAATCAAGCTCACATAAAGCTAAAGCATACAAAATAGTGTAGACCCAGAGCTTGGGTTCAAAGTAATTTCTTCAGTTAAGGGGTTCCGTACCTAATCCGTGCGTCAGTGAAAGGTGAGCGTTCACTGTATCGCTGACAACATACGGCTGTGAAGTTGGACCAGCATTTTGTGGGTAGTAATAATAAAAATCCATACTAATGTGCAATGCTGCCAGCCTTCTGGGCACTTTTCCTGTTGACAGCGATGTGGACGAATTTTTGGACGCCCTGTAACCCTTTTGATACTTGTACATATTTTTATTACTATTATAGATTTGTAGTGTGTAAATAATGTAAATATTTTGTGATATAAAATTTACTTATGTTATGTTGGTGTAAACCAACTAAAATTATACTGTCACTTACGGGATATCTTTCGTGATTGTTCATTATTTTGAGCTCCCGATATTTCGACGCTGTTGCAAGCGCCATGATCGCGGGTTGACTCAAGAAGATATCCCATAAGTGACAGTTTAAGTTTATTGTTCTTTGTATCTTAATTAATCTACTAATTTTCTGTACCTACAAGTGATATTATAAATGTGCAGGCTGCAGGAAATGTATTTGTTATGCACTTATCACCTTAACAATGCGATGACGTTTATATCAAGTTATATATTTTGTTTAATCTACTAATAAATGCAGTATTCTTAAATCTGTTTGTTTTTTTTCCTTGACACAATGAAAATAATGATGTTTACTAGTTTACAATAGATTTTTTTCCTCTCTATTATCAATGTGAATATTGAAAAATATCCACTGTGTCGTTAAAAAAACAACTGATCATTATGGTAAATATATGGAATACTATAAAATATTATTAGAAATACTCTTTGTTGTCCCTAGTTGTTATTGTTTTTTTTTTTTATCCCTGATCGGCGATCTAGCACAACCTTTGCTTGGCTGAAAAACCAGTCGGTAAATGCTAATTTTGTAACAAAAAACTAGATGTTTCCCGCGACCTTCATTCGCGTGAAATTATTATTATTATAACCAAAAAAAAATGAATTTACCATTTTTAATTGGATTTTGTTAACAATATTTTTTTTTGCAGGGACATATATTATTTTTCTAAAATAAAAGTAACCTATGTTACATCAGCTATCTGCCAGTAAAAGTCCTGTCAAAATCGGTACAACCGTTTCGGAGATTAGCCGGAACAAACAGACAGACAGACAGACAAAAAAAAATGTGTTTTTGTTATAAATGCCGTAAATATTTTCATATTCTTAATATGCATTCAGTAAAAAGCTGTTATTTTGATATTACAAACAGACACTTTAATTTTATTAATTTGTATAGATGATTTTTTCTTTGTGGTTTCAGGGTGGCACCCAAATAGAATAGTATTTGAAGGAATATTAAATATCGTTTCATTTTTAAACGGCACGTAAGCCGATATTTTTACATGCCAAGAGAACGAAGACTTAAAAATAATAAACTTGCTATGATTTAAAGGTAAGTTAAGAAGGTTAGGTTAGGCTTGTATAATTATGTCAAAAGTGGGTCTATACCTACCTATCATACTCAGAAGTGGGTTTTATTTTTTGTTCAACAAATTGTTTCTGACACCATTATCTTGTCTCAGGATTTTTCCAGACATTACGTAAGGTCTAGTAAAAGTAAACATTTAACATATAATTTTGGTCGGTAGTAACCGACCAAAGTTACTAGCCCGTCCAAAATTAATACGTATATCAAATTCAATTTATCAACATTTATCTGACACAATCTTAGAACTTTTCAAGGCAAACTATGTAGCTTATAAATATTTTAAATATATTTTTGGTCGGTTATTAAGCCGGTCCGAACTCGTGGCCGTATGTGGTCGTCGTAAACAGCGTGAAACATGACGCTTGCCGCCGTTTTTGAGCAAAATATTGCACGTTAATTTAACTCAGTCCAGTCGGTCATTTGCGGCCAGTCGGCCTCATTCCACCTCTTTTTACTTATTGCATCTCGCGTTTGCGACGATTCGTCTCGATTTGACGATGAAATTCTCTTTATTTTTGAAGAATTCGCTCCGGAGTCTGTGGAAATGTTGTTCGCGTTTTAGGGCCTTCGGTCGCTCTTTACGATTTGGGAGGTAGTAAAATATTGACGAAATAAGTCAAAAGGATTTTGACATTTAAAATTTCGTTAAAATAAGCCCCAAATTATGTGGAGCTTGTGTGAATTCTCCATGTTTTGGTGGCCGTGCGTACGGGAAACGTATACTGACTTATTTGCGTTTTACTTCGATCTTTAACCTTTTGAGTTCCGCATATTAAACGGGCAACAGTTGCCACGTTGCCGTAAATTAAAATACTCAAAACTTTCGTAAATAAACATTACTTATACAGAGTATTAACAAGGTCTTCAATTAGCTATAGACATTTACTGAAATGCGAATTAACTAGTCGTCCTAGCCGCGGAAACTTAGATAGGATTTTGTGACTAATGACTACCAAACCGCCAGGCTGCCAGCTTCTCCAAGACATCAGAATTCTGACTTGTTCGTCAACTGGCGACAGTGAAACTCGCGCGTGACGACAAAAAAAATAGGTAAAATCGAGAGGTGAATTTCACACTCACCAGTTGACGAATAAGTCAGAATTCTACCGGGAAACAACTATCCATGAGTCTCTGCATCGAATGCTTCGAGGTCTTAGAACTTGCATCCTGGATAGATCAGTGGTTGTTATAGTTACTATAATGCCTCAACATCATCATCTGCTTCATCTTTACCCAATTATGTTTGTAATTGCTTTTTTTTCGGGACAAGCCTGCCACACTATTCCCAAACCACTGCAACTTCTGACACCCAGAATCAACAGTGGCGACCACCAGAAAAGCGCCGAGACAATGAAGCTCGACGAAATCCCAGAGAAACAATTTAACGTTCTTGGATCCCGCAACGAAATTAGTCAGAAAAGAACAGCGGAAGAGTAGGAAAAACATAATTTCCACTTCCCTCCATATCAGCAGGAGACAGAACAAAACAAGGTCAATACGCACAAAGGAACGTTTACAGCTGGAATCGGCGGCTAATCTAACTGAATGCAGCTGAATACCAGTATTTTACAAGCGGTGACTGTGTATCTGACCTCCATGATCCAGTTACTGAGTAACACGATACCCTGTGGTAAGACTGCAGATTATCAGTCTTACTGGTCTCTGACTACCCGGTAACAACAGTCAATGATCAACATAAGTGACAGCCAAGACCAACGGCTGGTTTACTTCTTAAATGGCCGCTCAGATATTTGGTCCTAGATACTTTTGTCCTTTTTTTTGCAGAAAATCTCATATATAAAAGAGCCGAATTATTCATCCACACTTGACCGTCACTTAAACAGCCGTTAATTTATATGTCACTTCCTCACCATAATAAAACATGGTCTGAAAGTTGTATAACAACGCTCCAATCAGCGAACAGCTACAGCCTTCTCACGGTCATATTTAAATATCAACGGATTTGTTTATATCGCTAAAGTATAACAAGAACGAACTCGACCCATGTTTAGACTGATCTTCGATGCATGAATGAATGTAATATGATCGATTATTGTATTTGATTTTCGTTCGAAACGATTGAATGGGGTTCGTGTTGGTGGTTTATTTTTTTAACTTTCTACGTTTTTATGGATGGTGTAGGTGCATGGTGGTAGAGATTGGAAAGATTAGGAGAAAAACAAATGATAACAAAAGAAAATTAAGCAGTGATAGCCTAGCCTGGTGGTGTGACCATCGGACTGCCAAGTCATAGATCTCAAGGTCGAACCCTAGACAGGCACCTCTGATTTTTGGGATTCATGTGCGTATCATATAATTATCACTTGCCTCGGTGAAGGTAAACATCGCGAGGAAACCAGCATGCCTGAGAGATATTTCTCGACGGCACGTAAAGTCAAGTCAGAGGCCCATGGGCGGCATAAAAACTCTTACACCAGGTTAGGCAATAACCACACGATAATGAAGAATACGTAGTTATATTATACTTGCGAAAGTAGCTCTGTAGGTATGTCTGTCGGCATTAACTTTTCTCGTCTAAATCGCTGAACCGTTCGTTATGAAATTTGTCAGATAGATGGCCTGAGACTTTGGTCCCAGAGAAGACAAAAAAGACACACTTTATAAGATTTTAAACTATCATGGTCACTAACATTATTATTTAGACTCGGAACGGGATATTTACCATGTTAATGTTTTTGTCGAGTTCCGGATATTTCGGCGCTGTTGCAAGCACCATGATCACGGATAAACTGAAGTTCCTGCGGGTGGGTGTTGATGAGCAAGAAACGAACAAGAAAGAGGGTAGACCGATTTGTCTGCTGTAACACTAAACATGGTAAATATCCCATTCCGAGTCTAAATAATAAGACACACTTTTCACCCTAGTTCGCGAACGACGCGAGTCTTCTATAAATTACTACAGACTTACGCTCTCTTTACAACAATTTAAATCACCGTTAAAGAAAAATCGTAGATTCATCAGGTAATGTAGACTGTAACAATAGGGTGAGAAAATACCAAGAATATGAAGAAAATCAGCTCATAGTGGCATACTCAAGCAGCAATTACTTGAGTATGGGCAGAAAGGAAGGTATTTAACGAACAGTACTGACGTTGGTATGTGGTCTCAATTAAGCTAGTTAGAAATACTGTATGCCCAAGTATATCAATCTACAATAATATTATAACGAGGTAAAGTTTGATGTAGAAGGTAATCTCTGAAATGAATGATGGAAAACTATGCTATTGCCAAGTGCCATAAAATGTGTTTCACGCGGGCGAAGTCGCGGGTATAAGCTAGTTTAAGACTAAAGGGGCTGCTAAGATAGAGAAGCCGAGTGTGGGTTGTCCTTCAGCTAGGCGGAAACAAACTTAAAAACCAGAGAAATGCGCGTCGTACTCGCGCACATAGGCTTTCCGTAGCACCAAACAATATAAAACTATTATTTTAACACTAGGTCAATAGGTCAATTACTCAACAGCAAAACTAAATTTGTTTTTCATAGTATGTTCATGGAAAATAAAGTTACTGCTGCAATTTCACGAAAAAGCCCCATATCTCAAGAGCTAAATATTGAATCTTATTAAAAGTAATTTTCGTTGAAAATTCTGTTTATATTCTATAAACCTAATTTTTTTCAGAATTTTCCTCCTTTAAAATTGGAGGGCATGTTAAATTACACTGTGTTACATAACGACAATATTCTAAATAAACAGTAAAAACATTACCTCTAAAATGTCTAAACAAAGCGTAGAAACTGATTCTGATATTTAAACAAAGCTCAAGTAGTGGTCTGGGGTAAGTAGTTAAGCATAAGCGTAGCAGAAGTAAACATCATCCTCTTCTGAGCACAGGCCGGTCTTCTCTAACCGTCTCTGGGAGGCGGAGTGGGCCCTGAACCACCACTGGGGTGATGCAGGGGTGTATATCTCAATCAAAATGCGGGGTGGAATAGACACCGACGCACAAAGGTATTCGATATGTACATCATTCTGAACCTGACATAGACATTTTACAACGGTTTTTTTTTAAACTGCTGTTCTATACATTTTGACCGTGTAGGTATTGCAATTTTGTAGGAAAAGATGATTTAAAAAAAATACTGATGAAAAATTTTTATATAAGAGGGATTCTGAAAGCTGTACTGAGTATGTGGTAACCGTTCCTGCATTGGTGTCCCTTCCACCTTGTATAAAGCAGTAACAAAGCCAGCTGTCATGAAATATAAAATATAATCCGTTAAGTAACCGCGATAATTATACAGCGCATTAAGATAAAGACATCGGCTCCGTTCCAGCAATCAATTGGACGCGGGCTCGCGGATTGCGTGTGTGGACCGTTTTATTGAACACTAGCTGTATATACCGACTTTGTATGTAATTAAATGATAAGTTGACAACTTGTGAAGTGACGGGACTTTTAGACGTGAAATCGGCTTGAGCCGAACAGAGAGAGCTTTCTTCGTCTCTTCTTCTTTAATCTTTAGCAATCCAATGCTGAGTGTAGGTCTCTTCAAAAGGCTCATTCTATAAAAGCGAAGATATTCTCTTCGTTTGGATTAGGATAACACATTCGCCCATAACCAACCAAAACGAACTACATGCGAGAAATAAAATACACGTATTTTATCGGCTCAAGCCCCGATTTAGCGTCGATTTGTAGAAAAAAAACTTTAAGATCCGTAGATGAATGAAAAAAACGACTGATCGCTCATCCGCGGATCTTAAAGTTTAAGCTTAGCATACTATGGCCTTATAGCTTAAAACGTTGTTTCAGGATATTTATATTCGTTTCAGACAATTTATTATTAGATTGAGAAGAAGCTATCAGACACCAGAAGAGATAAATTTATTTATTTATTTCATATTTATTGTGGACAAGCCAAGAGGCAAAACAACTATTTAAAAAAAACGTTAAACAACTACCGACAATGTTTCAAATACTTGTTAAATTTTAAAATAAAATGTTCCCAATAAATTGTATGTTATTTATTTAAATCGGAAACATAATATATTAAATGTAATATTTTATTTCAATTTATTTTCTCTTGTATTTATATCTAAAACATGCATCATTAAGTACTTTAAAGACATGTTTAAAGTTTGAAGTTAAAAAATAAATAATTCATTTGTCATGGCTTGAAAACTGACTGATAAGAAGGGGTACCTTGACCAGAAACGTTGGGAACGGTAAGTTTCCTAAATTGGCAACCCCTGCTAGAGCTAAAACCTAATCAGGGATGTACTCTGAAAACTAACACCTATGAAGCTTAGCCTTTTTGGGTTTAACTGTAAAAAAAATCAGGTCATTTGAATGAAAACCTTTGTTGAGTTTTCGGCCTACAAAATTCATGTTAAAGTGGTTTTCGTTAAAATATACCTCTTAAACTTATATTTTTATAATAATTCAATTGTGTACAAACAGATTTTCTTGTCAATAATAAACCGTTACACTTTATATCGTTTTAACAACGGCTCAGTTGCTAATCAAGCGCGCGCGCAGTTATTTAAATTATTAACTTTAATTACGAAATTTTACTGTAATTTAAATTATAAGCAAATTAGATTTGCAATCAGAAACCATAACAGCCAGATTAGAGCGTGTAAATATTATGAAGGGTGCTTGGGAAATAAAAAAACAAATTAAAATAATAGTTTTTAAACTGACATGGTTACTAACACTATCATTAACACTGAAAACGTAAACATATTATTACCAGAATATTTTTTATATTTTGTTACCATGGTCGGACTAACACTAACATAGTTCACCAGGCAAATGTGTGTGGCTGGGCCTTTTAATTCCGAGCATAGCAATACCTCAAATTCTCCTTGGATGACGTTGAGACTTTTGTCAAGCTCGTGTGAGCAACAACCTTTCAGAGTCATAAGTAGCCGACAGTAGGTACGGGCTGGTCAAAGGTTTTCGTCTTAGGACACAGCAGTATTTGTAACGAGAAGAGAATATAATCATAAGATTTCCTAGTCAGTCGAAAAACCTCAATTAATTAAAAACATCACATATCCACGTATGCAATTTTCGAGAACCGCATTAAAGTCCTCTGTTTAAACGCTAAAGTGGCCCACAGTCTCATGTTCACCAATGACCATCGATATGTCATAAACCAAGTTAATGGAACACAAACTGAGGAAACCTGTCCATTAACAGTCAAGAAGTTAATGAACGTGTAACTTAAGTCTTCAGTGTTTTACTCGGATAGTCAACTGACACGATCGTTTTCAGTTTTAGTTCAATGGCCAATTTATTTACCATGTCAATGACGATATGGCTGACATTCCTTTGTCATTAGCATTCCAATATATTTATTTGCATGGGTCAATGGATTGTTAGTCTGGAATATAAATATACCTACCATCGAACAAAAACTAAAAGACGTTTTTTCAAATTTCAAATTGTGTAGTGTTGTGCCACAATAGATTCACGACTCGATACTGTCAACCGTAACATTCATCGAATAATTCATAAATCGTATAAACAGAATCGTTTAAAATTTAAAACAACAACATTAACGCTATATCTATGTCAATAAAATACGTTAAAAGTGCATTAATGAGGTGCATCAAAGCCACCGTATTGGTTCGACTAATCGAGGCGGTGGGCTATAGTACTGTGATTTGTATGCGCTTCACACCTTGCGTATGTGCACTACGATTATCGGATCAAAACGGCTTAAGCACCAAATTACAGTAAAACAATTAGTGCTTAAACAGACGTGTTATAGGTTTTAAATTGAGTGTTAAGTGAGATGATGATACAGTTTTTTAATTAGTCGATTTATCAGCGTTGACATGATATTAAATATATCAATGAAATACCGTAGGATAACGTTTGAATGAACTTAGTTCTTAGTTTGGTATTATAGCAAGAAGTGTATAATTGTATATATCTTTCGTTTTGTGAAAAAGTTTTTGCAATTGCATAGAGTTGTTAAATAATCAAGTGTTGCCATGGGTGTAACAGCTCTATATTAGAACCTCGTCATAGAGGGTTCGTATTTCTGAAAACAGACGATGACTGCCGAAACGCATACTATTCTTGGGAGACGTGTACTCAAGTTATGGGCATATTATAACACCTTCTTGTACCTCCAAAAAAACCTTCAACTTTCCATCGACTACGTCACTCGTCTTGTCACACGTCAAAACGACGTGTTATACGTCAAATTGACGTCCAGACACTCGCGTCTCTTTGTGTGCCTACTTTAGTGACAGGCCTTTTGTATCGAGTATGACTTGTGTGTTAATTGTGCCGATCGAATCGCTCAGACATTCTGATAATCGATAATAATCGACCAAATTGTTTATCGAATCGGGGTGTGGCTCTATTGTGATGTAATTTGCTTTAATGGGCAAGCTAGCCACCGATAGTGTTCATAATTTATTGAATTGGTCTATTAGGGCAGTTATGGACATGTTTTGCATTGCATGCATTGCATTCAATAAGTTGTATTGGTAGTAGGAAATAAAAGTAGTAATAGCAGCTACTCTGATTTGAACTAGTCTTTTGCCGTACCACATCTAATCGTTCTTGTCGTGACAATTTCTAAAACCTTCGATTTGCACCTGTTTTCATAACTCGTTCCTGAAATCTTGAAACCATTTAATTTGCTGCTAATCTCAAAACTATTAATTGGTAGTTGATCGTCCAATCACGATCATTTACATGAGATATACATCTTAGAGAGTGTGTTTTGAAAAGTTTTTAAAAATGATCATAATATCCTATCTCGGTACCCTGCAAAGGACGTAAGTTGTGTATCTATGGGACAAACTTCTCCCTGATACTCATTTGATACGTTAAACTACACTATACTAAAAATATCCTTCTCTTTTTAAAATACCAAGAAGTTCAGGGGGGTTACCATGACGTCCTAAAGCAGGATTAATTCCAGTGTGGGAAAGAGACAGAGCTATATAGGTCGTCTAGCGCCATCTCGTTCCCACACTGGAATTACTATTGCTTTAAGACGTCATGGTAGGCCACCAGGCGGGTTACTATGACGTCTTAAAGCAGGAGTAATTCAAGTGTGGGAAAGAGATGGCGCTAGGCGACCTGTATAGCTGGTAGGCCACCAGGTCCGGCTCTAAACTCGAAAGAAAATTAAGGAAAACGCAAAAGTGTCTTTCTGATTTCTTTCTTTGTACTTATGTTAACATAATAATTTTATTTCAGTCAAAATTTCGCATTTTCAATGATACTCAGTACATTGACCTAAGTTCATTATAATATTTATATGACCTGTGGTTTTCGCACAGCACCTAAACGGGGCAGGGTAGGACCAAATGTTTTATTGCAGAGCTAAATAAGCATAGCGAAATTATATATTGTATGTATATCTAATGTAATTCGTTGATTAGTAAGTACTTGGCTTGTATTAGTAACGGTTAAATTCCATGAAGTTATTCTTGGTGTTTGGTTGAATGACACGTCGCAAAAACCATTTATAACGTTATTCTTGAGACAATTTTCTGAAATTTTCGTACCTACGTCATTTGTTAGTAACAAAGAATACTTTGTTTAAAGTTATGTCGCAGTCAACCAGTGGTGGCCAGCGGAAATATAAAAAAAAAGTGATGTCACTTTCCACCAGTGGCGCCCGAGCTGTCCACCACGGGGTGGACAGCGAGAATTATTTCTAAAAATTGTTTCACTGTCCACCACTGGTGGACAAGCCGGTGGTGGGAATCATCGTGTTTAACTAGCTCAAGAGTAACCTTGATTGATCTTCAATAAGTTTAATTAACTTTTTACTAAAAAAAATCAGATAGCAATGATAATGCTTAATAACAACAAATACAACATCAAAAGTACAATAAATTGCTACAGTAATTTATAAAAGTAAAAATCTGTTTATTTATGACATTACCAATTTGAACTAAGGTGTCTAAGGTTTTTCATTATTCAATATAATTATAAAAACTAAAATACCTTACATCTGTCGACTTCACCCTTAATTAACCAAGTTATTTTCATACGCAACTCTGTTATGTCAACAAAGCACTCTGTTTTAACTAAGTTTAACGTAACAATAACATGTGACACATGGCTTTAAAGGGAAAAGAAGATAATTATATATGTTTTATATTAAAGTAAGTAACCCTTCTTTTAAGTTTAGTCACCTATTGTGAGACATAAGCAACGTATTTGTCACCTCACCGCAAGGATAAATGGGGTCCCCAAATCCCGATGACGATTTTATTGTATTGTGAATGTTAATTCGATTTTTAAATATTTTTAGTGCTATTCTGTAAGTTCGCTTCAATGGGGAGACCGTTAAAACCTCATTGTAGATGGCGCAACCATAGCTCCCAACCAGATCAATGAAGTCTAGCTATTTTGAAATTTAGAATGACGTTACCAGATTTCAACCAATATAACGCCATTAGTTTCACAGTTGTCATAGTCAACTGGCTGGTAACAATATTCGAAATGCGAACTCATTTGTTTTTAAATTAAATGAATTCAGATCTCTCCTTCGAAGGCTCGGTGTAAACCTATGGTAAATTCACATGATTATAACATAGTTTCAAGTCTTTATTCTTATTAGTGGGAGATACTCATTGGCGAAAAAAGTGCAACCATAATACTATGGGATCCGTATTCGGAATCGTTCATCATCTCCGTTTCGTTTGGCCTTTGATATTTTCATTTATATTCAGCATTACTCAAGTTTTTTTTATTAAACCATATAAACTATTTCATTAAAATCACTCAAATTACTGCGATGCGTGTCCCATGAATGTCATCTGATTGGGCACAGCTACGTAATTTAAAATAGGGCCGTACCTATGACAATGAAGTCTAGACCTACTTATAGGCAGTAAAAGAGCGTTCAAGTCCACTTAGAGCTGGCCACGAGCCAATGAAACCATCTAACTAAATGCAAACTATAGCCACCAATTATCTCTAGAAGTCTGGACAGAAATAACTAGTTAGACCACGGTATCAACGAAGGCATCAAGTCTGTAATAACGTTCTGACGTAAGAACCTGTCATTCCTAAGATAATTTAATATCCGTAATTTATTGGCAAAACGTTCTGACCTTGTTACAAGTTATTTTTTCGACCCTTGCACGCAACAAAATGGATGATTTTCGCTTTTCTTCTTTTTATTTGTATAATCTTAATAAAATTATCGCAAGTTTTTATTGCAGTTCTTCTTTAGTTATTTGAAGGATAATAATTTATTTATAATTTTCAGTCGCTTGTAGATAACATGAAGGATTATTAAAATTATAATAATATGTTATTATAAGATAGACACGTGCTTACGTTAAGGATTCGTTTAGCGTTAAACAATTGAGAGATTTAAATAATTGACGTTAATGAATTGTACTTTTGATTATTTTAATAACAGCTTGCTTAACTCTGATAGATCATACTTTTTGTCTTTAACTTTTTTTACTTAAAGAAAGAAAAACCTGTTAAAACATACCATCAGACATCAGAAATAGCGTGCATTAGCTTACCTGTAAGAGAAAAGACACAGAATTAATAAATTTACTATGAAATACATTGATAACAAGGAATTATTCTCGACATTTTCCCAGCACATAACTGGCAAAATGTGGATGTACTATTAGGTACACCTTTGCCTAACCCTTCGGGGATTTGTGGACAGCGTGATGTTATGTTATTTTTCCGGCAAACGATGGTAAAAGGATTTTTTTTTAACGACTACGCTGAGGGGTACCTATCACAAGAATCAATAGGCTTGAAGTTTGACATATGAAATGAAATGATGTTCATTTCTGTGGGTGGATCTTCTAACACATTTTATACGTCAATTTATTTGGATAAGACTTTATAAACTAGTTGCAGGAATTTCCTAGCTGACAGATATCTTAGACTAAATGCCGAAACTTACTGCTAACTAACTGCCGTGACAAATGGACGAGAATCAGTATCTTCAGGCATTTCAAATAACCAGTTTTTCTCTCACACCTTTTAATTCAACTCTAAAAATAACCAATCCTTGCTAACCTTTACAAGCCAGCAAAATTATTAAAGCAACAATAGATCACCTACAACAAAAAGTCGATCAAACCATCGTACGCCATTCATTCATGCCTCCCACTCTATAACGGTGAATTTTTTCATCACGACATACTCGTACACCCACGCACGCAAGTAATTCGCTTATAACAACGATTAGCATATCGGATTTTGTTCAAACTTTTTCGGTTCGCTGTATCTGGTTGGTTTGATTTGTGTTAGGTCAAATGAGGTTGGTAGCTTATGTTTTCCAAATGTTTGAGCTTGGTTTTAGTTTCAATTTTTTAGAAAAAATAGGTAAAAACCTTATATTTAAGTCCCAGGTAACAAGGGTCGAGCCTATTGCCAGAGGTACCAAGCAAGAAAGGAGGCCACAGGTCCAGCAGTGGGGACGTCATGGTATTAATAATGAGTACCGTGACTCCGAGCTAAAAATTCGTGATGGAAACCTTCAAATACAAGCTAGGACGACGCACAGCAGCTACACTGCCAACCACTAGACTAACGAGGCAGAATATTCACAGTTCATTTGCAACATCCTAAATAATAAAAAAAAAACATAATGTTCTAACAGCCCTATCGAATTAGCACGAGGTGTCATTGGCATTATGAAAATGTCTGTCCCAAGATGGCGCCTTTTAAAATATTAAGCGAAGATATAATTTATGATCCTGACTGATTGGTATCTATTTATGGTCTAGGTATAAATATGTGTTGAATTATGTATGTTATTGTTGTATGAAGAATAGTGTTATACCTATTACGACGCAACACTTTATACGTGCAAAATTAGTGAGTATTTTTCCGATTTTTTGTATACGGGAGCCCGCCCAACCAAATGCGATAGTCTACAGCCATTTTGACAACTTAAACACGGAGGAAAGGAATTAGTGCCCACTTGCACCACACATAATTACATAACAACATCATTTCAGCCAAAAGATGTCCACTGCTGGACAGAGGCCTCCCCCAAGTGACCCCACATTGACTGGTCCCGTGTGTGTCGCATCCAGCAGAACCCCGCAACCTTCACCAAGTCATCGGTCTATCTAATGGGAGGCCTTCCAACGCAACGTTTTTCGGTTCGCGGTCGCCACTCCAGAACTTTTTGGCCTCTGCTTTACGCTAAATGAATTTAGAGTTCTACCTCTGTTATCTTCAAACGATAAATACACACGGGACGATGTTTTAAATACATCATCATTCCCCTGCTCTTATCCCAATTGTCCAAATGTCTTCTTGCATACTTCTCTATTACTCGTCATTTTATATTAAATACATTTAGCATTAAACCTATAAAGTGATTAATGGTGCAGGTTGGTCTAAGTAACGCTCCTTTAAAGCTGTTCTAAATTGAGAGATAGTAGACATCTTGAGTAACAATTATGCAACTTAGTACACTAAAGAATCTTAAAGACCTAACTAGGATCCTTTCCAAGGCAAAGACCTTCTCGCAACGCGTCTTAAAAAAGCAATTAAACTACTTAAACATGGTGATGTAACCATACGAACATAATTGCTGGTCCTTCGAGACGCAGAACAAAAACCTGGTCCTTATGTCCAGACGAGTAATAAAAAGGTTACTAGATTAACTAGTAAGATCACTATACTAATGAAGACTCCATGTTAATTGATAGCCGTGCGTGCATAAAATAATAAGAAATCGGACTTGCTGCAAAAATAGAAAATCTGAAAAAAAGTTTACACAAATGAGGTTGGGACGCGAGAATTATTTTTATAATTGTATTTGTGGCTAATAACAACTTATTGCTAGCACTAATTCATAAAGAAAGTTTGATTTTAATAGATATACTCATTGTAACCATATCTAAAAGACGGGATGCGATGAGTATATGTCAAAGAGGTTGATACAAGAAAGAAGGTTGGCATAGAAACTCATACGCAGCAGGAGATCAACATAGCAGGTTATCTACGATCCGCATGTATAAGCATACCATAAGCATAGTAAGCCTATAATGTTCCCACTGCTGGGACACAGGCCTCCTCTTTATGAGAGGGATCGTGTTGACGATACACATGGTCAAAATAATATTGATGATGACATGTAACTGACTATGTAATAACTGTGAACTTTCGGAAGAGAAGCTGTTTTTCCTTCAATAGAGAGTCGTTAGCTAGACCTGATAAATGTATAGAAACCATAAATAATGTATCAAGAATCATTTCTGCAAAAAGGATTCTCTTGCCAATGAAAAACCACTTCTTGTATTTGAATTTTGTGAATTTGATCGTTCCAGTTCTTCTTTTGCCACGAACACAATCACGCAGTAGGCAGGTATTTGAACCAACAACCACAAAAAAAAAACTAATTAGAAACCCGACCATCTCACCAAGACCCATGGTTACAAGTCCCGTGGTACGCCCACGCTGCGTTCCGTGTTAAATCCGACCCCATTTGCAAGTCTAAACAGGCTGGGTGACGTTGCAGGAAGCGGAGACCTACCTAAATATTACCATGTACGGTAGAATATATTAAATATCGTAGGCTGGTAACACTGATTCTATATTTATTTTAGTAATTTATGGTTGTAGTTGTGTGTGTGCTTATGCATAAGGAGTCAGTATAGAAGTCGTGGTTATGTTTTCATTGTAACTAACGCATGTGACTAATAGAGTGGCGATTATGATTTTCCATGAAGAGGAAGAGGAAGACCAAAGACAAGATAGATGGATTGTGTGAACAACGCGTAGCGTGGCGGTTGACAGGGGAGAAAAGAAGATGAAATCGTGTTGCACCGACCTCAAGTACCCTGCGAGAGGGCAGAAGATGATGATAAGTAAAACTCGCAAAAAAGCGTTAAAGGAGAACGGATAATTATAATTTCAAAACAGAAAACGGAATCAGATCCTATTGAGCTCATGACAGAACTCTTTCATTTGCCACTACTGACGTAAAATAATAAACTAACAAGAAGAAAAGTCATAAAACTTCACGATGATATCTAAAGCATCAACATTTTCCAAACAATCAACTCCATTTCCATTAAAGTAGCAACTCCTATACATGGAAATCGAAGCCCAAGTTAAATTCAAATGCCTCTGAAACACATTCCATACCACAAACTATTTAAACAACAAAAACAAAACAGCATCGACCGGCAAACAAAACACGGATCACCTTACACAAAAAGTACCTAATTTGCATGATTCAAGTGGCACTTTTTCGTTTTAGACTGTCGATAGCACACAATTAGTGTCGGGAGAGTCAAAGTCGGCGATGTCGATAAGCGAACGACATTCGGAGACAAAACGCGATCGTATCGAAAACAGTGATTCATGTAGGGCTGCTTTTTAGGGAGGCTGTGAAATGTTGAGAGAGAATCGTATTGATTGAAGCGGTGTGGTGTTGGTATTGAAAGTATAGAATTCGTGATTGTATATTTTAGGCTGAAATGTCGAAAGTAAAAGGTTTTAGCTGCCGGAGTTACATTAGACGGTTTTTCGACTGTTTGGTGTTAATTTTTGCTATGGATGATTCAAAATTCTTTAAGTTTTAACCAAAATTCAGCTATGTCGACAGCATTAGCGTTGACCACGCAAACTTTTGCTGCATGCGTTTGTGGTCATACTAAGACAATAGAAATTCAGAGAGTGCAATGTTTCGTCTTTATAGCACTTCGTTCATGTATTTGATTGATTAGGTATCTGTTCCTCCTATTACTGATTATGTAGTAACTAATATGTGATTCATCATGCTTTATTTTGATGAACTTAAGCTTTTCCAGTGCCTAGTCAAAGTTTTATTATTTTATGCTTATTTGTCATCGTATTTAAACAGTGCCATTTCCCATCACTTCAAAATCTTAACGTTATTTTCGTTAACCAACCATTTGATTGACACTCGCATACTAATAATGTCATGTGGTTTCCTTCAACGTGACGATATTCCCGGAACAATACATCACGTGAAAAAAAAACGGGAATTTCCATATTACAAAAAATTTTGTGTTGGTTTAAATAAACTTCGAGGTTTTCCTTCCGGATAAACTATACCAATACTAATTAATTAGTAGTTTTAAAATGGAGTTGTTGGGTTTGGTATTTTAAACTCCCATTAAATTTATTGACACGCCCATTCACGTTATTATGACCAATCGAATTTCATACCCATTTATGATCTACTTAAAATTAATGCGCAACCTAAGAAAAATTCTCTCCAGTTGCCGCAAAAATGTTCAAAAGTTCCTATTTTCCCAATAAACATCTAAAAAGCAGTATCTTACACCTCTCAACCCTATCAATAAACAGTTTAAATGGTTTAATTCTTGCGCGCACGCAACTCGGCCATTGGTCGGCGTCGCGCGTCGCGATTGGCTGCCCGGCCGGCGGCGACTACAAAGCGCTTAAGAGGCGGGCTGTCCACGGTACAGCGGCTGAGCTGTCGACTGTCCGAGCCACTATGAATATGGATCGAGTGTATTTATGTAGTCGATAGTAGATGTGGAAAATCGTACGCAGGGTTGCAAATGAATCGATGCTGGTGCGTGAGAGATGTAGGGTTTTTGATGTGATTCATTCTGGTTTATTGGCACGCTATTAGAGAATATTCGAAATAAAAATGACACCATTTCAGAAAGTTCCTTAAGAAGAAAATTCTCCACCAGACATTTTCTCCAAGGACATGGAACGTAGATTTTATTCTCCGGTGTTTGTTGCCATCCGAAGTAGAGTATTCGGGGTTACGCGGCCATAGATCATAGACACAACGTAGTTATTTCTAAAGAACAACAGTATTTCCAAAATAATTAAAATCAAGGTAAACTAGCACAACTACACGAAATACAATTAAAAGTAAAAAGTCATCAAAACAATTTTCAACTTTTAACCATTTTCAGAAATACTTACAATGATTGCATTGTTATTAGTAGTAATACATAGAAAAGTAGTTTAAAATAATTTAGTGCATTATCATTAGTGAATTACCGTGACAATGGCGTTTATAAAGTGCTAAATAGCTCATAAGAAAAAGAAATCCCCTAAGGCATTTGGCCGATCAAAATTGTTCTTGTTTTGCGAGCTCCATATCCATGTTAATCGTGTCCCCTGATTAATATTGATAGCCTGATTAACATCACTTCGTATTGTTTCTAATTTGCAAATTAATTGGCTGTTTACTATGCAAAAATCTGGATAGTACAGGTTTAAAAACATTAACCAGGAAAAGTAGTCAAAGACTTTCTTCGAGAAGTAGTCTAGTATTTCCAACGAATCTATTTTTAAGGAGATGTTTTGAAATCTTTAATAGTTTCATGTTTGACCACAGACTACATCGCACCCGAAGATTTGGTCAGATATTATGCACAATGACCAGAAACTACGCGTATCATTCAAGATTAGAATCCTAGGAACTTTTAGAAGTAAACGCCCCAGAGAGTCCCTACCTACGTAAATAGTTCCATTACGAAATCAGGCATAAATCCCAAGTTTGTAGTATCAAAATTATAACAATGAGTAGCCTATCGCTTCTATTCTTCTACTAACTATTACCCGTTACCCATTCAGTCAAATGCGACCACCAATGATGTCTGATCAGTCTGCAGTCTATCCTGTGTGTCATGATTAACTTCCAAATACCCTATCTCTATTCCCCTTAGACGAAGCTATCAAGCTATTTAAGGTAAATCTTCAATATTCTGAAGATAGACCAGTAACTAGGTTGTGGAGTTCTGATAGACAGCCGCTTCATATAAAATTCAGCTGCATCCAGTTAGACTAGAAGCCGACCCCAACATGGTTGGGAGAAGAATATGCAGATGATGATAATTCTAAAGATAATCCCTAGCAATTTCATACAGTTAATTCTATAACTGGCTTCGGTAAAGGAAAACATCGTAACGAAACCAGCATGCCTGATATTTCGGGCGGCTAAAAACTCTGACACCAGCCCCCGTAGCATGACCACCGTAGACAATTATCGTGTGGTTAATGCCTAACCTGCCCCCGTAGAGTGAGCACCGTAGACAAGGATTTCTTTGACGGAAGAATCGACAAAATGACAGATTGTGTCGACACAATGACAGATCTCTTTGCACTATCTGTCATTTTGTCGATTCTTCCGTCAAAGAAATCCTTGTCTACGGTGCTCACTCTACGGGGGCAGGTTAGGCATTAACCACACGATAATGAATAAAACAGCTAATTCATGTCACACCTGTAGCCTAGATCCGTCAGTGACGTAACGTTACAGGAAGCTCTTCGCTATAATTTCCAAGAGTTTCTAGTCAATTAGCAATTAATTATCTCAGCTGAGATAAGAGTGATCTACAAACATGATCTGGGCGAGTGCATTTTGCTGTAAGCTGTAATTATAGCGCAGGGAGATTAATTGCGAATTGATCAATGAATTAAGCATATTTTATGAATAGGTGGGCTTTGATGTTTGGTTTGCTGTGATTTTATTTATTTGTGGAGAATTTTCAATTAGTAAAATCTGGTGTTAGTTAATTTGGGGCTTGGCAAAAATTGAAAATAAATTGGTCCTTCGTGGACACTTGTTTTTTTTTTTGTGGAATTCCTCCTAACCTCAGGAGGAACCATGAAATGCGAACCTTGTAAATTCTGGACATTGAAAAGACGAAACTGGAAACCACAAGGTGGTTTTGGTCTAAAACCCAATTCCTCTCCGCTTTTTCCTTCCTTTATATTACACCTGTCAACCGCCATTGCTGCTCCAGTCATACATATCGTATATTCAACCCAAATACTAGTAGTGATTTAACCTTATTTTATCTACAATATGCTCAAGATTCTGTACTACAGAGTATGCCATCAAAATCTGATCAATTTAAAAATAGGTTTTATTTTCTGAGTAAATATTTAAAACAAACATTTTTTCCAACAAATCAAACAGGGAGGTACCAGGAAATCATAAAGCCAGAAGGAAAATCCTGCGGCATCGGGCAGGACGTGAGTCATTTGACTGCGCCGCTGTAGGTAGCCGACGTGCAATGTTAATACAGCGGCCAGCATTCATATTTAATTGTACGACTGACAAGTGTGACAGATGACTGGATGTTAGGACACCGGTTGGTTGGTAGATCGTGTTTTGTTTCATGTTGGAGATCTTCAAAAAGAGCTTGTGAACTGAACGATACGGAACTTGAAAAGATTGGATGCTTTTGAAGTGTTGTCTAAAATAATCCTACTAATATTATAAATGCGAAAGTTTGTGAGGATGTATATATACGCAAAAACTACTAAAAGGATTTGGATGAAATTTAGCACACAGATAGTTTATAACCTGGATCAACACATACGATACTTTTTATCCCGGTAGTATGAGCCCTCGGGACAGTTATCGAACTCCACAAGGTGAAGCCGCGGGCCTAAGCTAGTGAACTATACATATAACTTTACCTACATGGATTATTCGGCGCGTTGTCCAAATCGGAACCACCGACTCCATCTTTTTTTATCACAAGACAATTTTTTACAAAAGCAATTCAATACCGACACTCTGTCAATGCGGTTCAAATGCCTCAATATCCGTGTATTACTGTATTGGATTTGCTAACATCTGCAAGTCAAAGTCTATCGAGAATTCGAAACCATGGTTATTCGAGCCTTCATTTGTCATTCGAGAAACAATTGACCATCGACCTTCAGGGAATACCTTTTAGTAACCAGAATCTTATTACCTTCAAATGGGTAATAAGATTCTGGTCGCAGGTTCCAACCTGCATTCGATATGTCTGGAAGCAAACATAACGTACCATCATGTCGGTAATCCTCGATGATGATGCTATGAAATGTACTATTAGGTATACCTACTTAATAGAACACCTACATTTCACGTTATCTTTAAGTCCTATGTAGGAAATGAGCCGCGGCGGTTGCTACTGAGAAATTCCTGATCGAAAAGTACAATAAAACTTCTCCTGAACTGGGAATCGAATCCAGGATACCATGCACTGCAGAAACGCTTGTGACCACTACAAAGAATGACTAAGGTTTACAAATAATTAAAAGTAAGGGAAAGAATTTCCCTCATCAATTTGCCTAGATCTTCTCATCCGATTTCAAAATAGACAAATTTTAATCAACGTGCTTTTTAACCGTATATAAAGTACCGTAAACAGTGAGTAAGGATCTATGTTGGGGAATGAGCCATGCATTGGCGACCTATGCCAAACCGCTTGCCAAATGTGCCAGATCGTCCGCCGTAATAGATAATGGAGGTTGTACGCATCAGTTGACGTGTTGGACCTGGATAGTCAAGAGGGACATATGTTTTCAGGGTGGTCCATGCTGTATAAGTTATCACGTAATAGAAAATCAACATCATCATCAGCTTACAGCACTCCACTGCTGGACCTAGTCCTCTTCAATTGCATATAATTTAACTCGATTCTCGACAACTCTCATCCAGTTGCTACTAGCAACCCTGCGAAGATCGTCGATTCTGCAATTGTAGCCCACTAAATTTACAAAATCTGTACAGATAATCCTCCTTTTTTATCTACTGAAATTAAAATTCTATCTAGTCTATGCTAAGTCGGAATTCATCAATCTGCCTTGAGCAAGCGTGGAGATCAAAGCTCATGTCTTATCCATATGGAAAGAGGCCTTTACCATACAGTAGGATAGTAATAAGTTCGTATTATTATTTCGTAAATTCCTTATTTCAGAATAAGTATAGCTGAAGTGGCAAAGGGGCGGCCATATTATCCATAGAACCGATGACCGTTGGGGTAGACGTGTTCTTGAGTACCGCGAATCGGCAAACGTAAGGTGTGACGCCCTCAGGATCGGTGGAGCGACGATCATTAAGTCAGTTCAATCGAGTTAAGTGGAGAGCGATTGAAGAGCATATTTCCAGCAGTGGACTGTTGTAAGCTGATGATGATTATTCAGTTTAGTCTTGACGGGGCCGAAACTTAAAAAACCATGGCGCTAGGCTTTGATTTAGTACACGATCAATAAGTACTGCGTACCTTGAATATTTAATTTCATACATTAGTGACCACGCAACAGTAAAATACTGTATAACACAAATATAAAATCCAGTTATCCGCTGATTGAAATGTCTATGATAATGAAACGTGTAAAACTGAGTGATAGATAGATGAATAAGGGTTATCGGTACACCATCAGTGTCGCTTGACTACTGATTGAACGTCTAAATTGTCTCGCGGAAAGTTGTGTGAACGACTAATGGCGGGTCTCAATAATGTAAATGTTGATAAATATCTGAAATAAACTGTTATTTTACACAGTTAACTATTCTGTTTATACGTATTATCTCACAGTCTACCTACATATTTCTCAACACTATCAATAGATTGACACCGAGGACAAATCAGAATTCAATCAAAAGATTATCGGTTCGTCGGAGATCCGTTAAAATCCCAATTTTTTACCCTGTCTTTGCTGCTTTTAATTCACCCTCTCAAATAATTGAGAATGAAAACTGATTCAGGTTTCTCATTACTGTCACCGACAGATTGCGCGGGCGCGGCTTCAGTTGCAGTACAGATTGTAGTTTATATTAACATGAACGAAATATATAAAACTTGTACTAGGTTCACAGTTGTATCAAGGAATCTGTTTTGAAATAAAACAGTTACGTATTTTGAAACAAAACTTAGTTTGTGTATAATTTTATAAGGTGTTAATGAATGATGCATTAAATGTGTTTTGAGAAAGTGTGTTGAGTTCAAGTCCGTTACGATTTTATGGTTACGTTGAATTTCTGGTGTTTGACATTTAGTCATACCATAAGACAGTCTACTTTCAGATCACTTATGATCTAGCTTACCTGTCCTGCTTACGTAAAATCAGTACAATATTCAATACTACTATCTGGTAAACATTAAGTAAAATAAATGAGTGAACATGAAACCAATATAAGGATAGTACCTTATACATTGGCACAACCGTTGCTAAATAAGTGTAGTTAGTCGCTTACAGAAAGTGCGTTGGCGCTTTTGCAAACACTTATCGACTACGTCTAGGT
Source organism: Noctua fimbriata (assembly GCA_905163415.1). NCBI lineage: Eukaryota > Metazoa > Arthropoda > Insecta > Lepidoptera > Noctuidae > Noctua > Noctua fimbriata. Next base: position 10,182,125 of record LR990935.1, on the reverse strand, counting down.
AAAATAATAAAAAAAAGGAATATCCAAAAAGCCGACGTAGGATAGTCACCACTATTGTCCCTGTCAAAAAAGGTTTTTGTACCTGCTAAATATGGAGGCTTAGTAAGGCTTTTCTATACGCGATCGTGGTTTTGTGTGGTTGCCTACCCTACTCACCGGAAAGCTGTTTTCCTAGTTGACATAAGCCATTTTCGCAGTAGCATGAGTAACATTATGGTATAAGTTTTCCTTCCTATTCTTAAGGAACAATCAATCGTTTGTGGTCGCGTGCCTTATTGTGACAGGACCTGTTTATAGCCATTCAAGAAAATATAAGTAGATCGTGACTGTCGGCAGTCGTTACCTCATTAACAGTTTGTGTAGGTATACTCGCTTATTGAATATTGCCCCGTGTATGTAAAAACATGGAGTAAGAAAATAACATTCCCTTAAACAATTAAAAACTGCATGATTAAATAAATATGTGACGCATTTATTATTCTAACAAAGTGAATTTATAAATAAACGATGAGCGAATGACAACCTAAACACATTAAAACAACCATAAAACAACCCTAATACGGCGTTACATTTCGGCGTTCTTTCAATATCAATTTCCCTATGAATTTAATTAGCTTTTTATCTTCCCAGAAATCTATGACACCGCCATTACATACGTCAATTGTCGCCGAAGGGAGCCGAAGACGACCGAATATAGACGAACGGAATCAAGTATGGCCGCACGCATTCCGATTGCATCTAATAACCTCAAAATCGAATGCAAAATGGCGTATTGAATAAATGACGCCGCTCCGTTTAGCATTCCGACATGCCATATGTGTGTACGCATTTTCATTTGGGGCCATTGTCTTGGCAGATATTAGTATTGATTTCAATAAATAAATTAATCGTATGGCTTCGCGAATAGCATTGGTTTGGCACGCGACGCGGGACAGACGATGAATCGATAAGTTTGCGATTGTGTGGCTATGGTCCGTCTGGTTATTACTGAGTTTATATCGTTTGACTCATGTAGCGTACGTGAGCCCGGCCGTTAACATCTATGTAATTTTCATTGTTAACAAACTAAGCAAATAGCTTGCAATTGTCTACTTAGCCACATGTAATGCGTGCGGACCACACGCGGCCCGCTCATGCGAAAAATTCCTTTTTCACGCTGGCTTTAGTCTTCATCGATGCGATAGCAACTGAAGGCACCTATCTTAATGGTCCAATAGATGATTCTATAATAACGCCAAGCTTCAAGTTTTCATTCGTAACAACGAAAATGGTCTCAAACTGTCATATTACGAAATTACAGTAAGCAAGCGTAGCCTTTCAGTCCCCAATTAAGAACGATTCTTCAAACTTTTTGGTTGCAAAGTAATTTTCAAATCACAACATATACCAATTCCCAGACAGAGATGGGTCAATGAAATTTTGACATACACTACCAAAAAGTTCAGCTACGTTAAATTCATCTAAGACATTTCCTACTCCTACGATCCTTCTCATTTATCATCGAGATGACTGTTAAACATTAAATCATCGGATTCCAAATAAATCCAACAAACATGATCTGAACAGGTACCTGTACTTGTAGCAAGTGATACGGTTAGCACAACCTACTTGTTACCACTTGAGCACTAGGTCAAGAACACTTGTTCTGGGCGATTTATCTAAAGACTGAATCCTAGGCAAACACCCACGGTATGTCAACACTTAGGAATAAATGCTCAATGGGAGTTTTCTTAAATTAGTTGTGATTTTGTAGTTAGGTTTTAAAATAAGAGGTGGAACAAACCTAAAACGAGTAAAGGCTTTTCAAGAAAACCGCAACAGAATCTACTTTGTGTAAAAAAATTAAATGGCATAAGCAAACTATGTGAAGAAAATTATGAATGTTTATTGAGTACGTAGGTTGATCGAAGTCCATGCTAATCTTGCAGGAAGTAAGAAATGCAGTACGTACTAATTAAATACAAACAACTCATCATCATCCGGCAACGATAATATCCGAATTTGTCAAAAACAACATCGCCAGAGACCACACAAGCTATCTTTTTAAAATATCAACAAAAAAGTCAAACAGCCGTTTCGCATTCAGCTTGCAATGACAGCTGTCAATTGCAATTTTAACATGGAATATTGGCGGGAATGCGGAAACTCACTTTTGGATTTATCGAGTTTCGAAAATACTTGAAAGACTTTTAAATAAACCGCGCGAGATCGAAATACGGAGGCTGTCACTTTTACAAGAGAGAACACAAAAGCTAAAAATAAAAAAAATATGGTGAAAGAGAAAATATCGTTAATAATTTTGCTGTAAAAGCAATGGTTTCCTTAAAAGATTAAAGCTTTTCATTGTGAAAAGTGGTACCTAGTTTGTGGGACATGATTGCGATCCCAGTTTCTTACTCGAAAGTTTTCCTATCGATAACCCCGATGACACTGGCTGTCAAGAAATTAGAGGCGATAGTGTTTCATAGTAGAGATAATAGAAGAAGGTTCGTGGTGTTCGTTTTTAGGGTTCCGTACCTCAAAAGGAAAAAAAGGAACCCTTCTAGGATCACTTTCTTGTCCGTCTGTCTGTCAAGTCTGACTCAAGTTGAAATTAAAACCATATACTCAGGTCTACAGTACCTTGAAGCTGTGAAAAAGTCAAATTTCTAAGTTAACGTAAAAAAATCGGCCAAGTGTGAGTCGTACTCACACGTACACAGGGTTCCGTAGCACCAAATATTTAAAATATTTTGAAGGCTCATTCATATGTTGTATTGTGTTACATTCAACAGCGAAACTAAATTTGTTTTTCAAAGCATGTTAATGAAAAACAAAGTTACGACTGCAGTTTGATGAAAAAGCCCCATATCTCAAAAACTAAACATCAAATCTTATTCAAATCAATTTTCGTTGAAAGTTTTTTTTTTACGTTCTACAATCCTACATTTTTTTCAGTTAGCAGTCAGCTTATTCGTAGATTATTTTAAACTTTTACTAATTTGTACAGAAGAGAAAAATCTAAAAGCCGTATATTTTGAAAAAACTGCGAGATTCGATTTCTGAACTATTTATAATATGTACCTATAAATTTATAAGGAACCCTCTGTGGGCGAGTCCGACTCGCACTTGTCCGGTTTTACGAAATCGAAGATAATAAAATAAGAAAATAAGTACCTATTAGGAATTTTGTGTAACTTTACCTTTCTGTAAGGGAGATCGCGTTCTAGAGTTCGTAGTGACAATAGCTCTGACCGAAAAGAGATAATTTTTTAATAGGAAGCTCAAGATTGGTGCCCTGAAACAGTGACACGGGGTCGCGGCAGACCACGAAGGAGATGGCGGGACGAACTGGATGTCTTCCTTGAGAATTGGAAAGAAGTAGCACAGAAGCGTGACCTTTGGAAGGAATGGAGGGAGGCCTTTGCCTAGCAGTGGGACAATGTGAGCTAGCTATAATAGGTAGGTCCACTACTTACATTTTATTCAATATTTTGATGAACCTAGGTTAAACTGACCTAAACCAACTAGACCAATTCAAATCTTAAGTAGGAGACTATAAGGAGTAGTCATTAGATCCGTCCTGCAAAGTGTGACTAAATAAATATTTTTTTGCATTTAATTTTCAGGACTGTAATAACTTGTAAACTGTTTTTATTAAGTGATCTATTGCTAGGATTATTAACTAGGGGTAAGCCAGACGTCAAGACGCTATTAGTACTGCATTAACTGTCTCAAAATTACCATACAACGAACCACATACCTAACTACCATAAATCACTAAACTAAATTAATATCAGCCGATTACTCGATTGCAGGGAATCGATTAATTCGTAATAACAATTTGTCGTCGCCAGTCATATCTATCGGGCGCTCGCCTACTTACAATAAAATAATGTATTCGTCGCTCGATCCTACGTAGCGGCGAAGCGTAGGCGCTCGCAGTGATTGACACATCTTGATACTTGAACTGTCAAATTTAACATGTGTTTAAATTGACAGTGATGGGTACACGATTCGGTTAAGGTAAAAAGTGGTTTTGTTGATTATAATGTTGGTGATTTATTGGAACTCGTAAGAAGAGATTGGTTGAAGGTCTTGGTTGTTGTAGTAAATATTGTTTTCTAGTCGAACAGACTGTTAAAAAAAAAAGGTTTTGATGATCTAAAATTAGGGGAATTGCTAACTATTTTTAATTTCTTGCATATGTTGAACCACTGTTTTAATTTTGGTTGGATTTATAGCTACCAATTCCTATTAACGTTAAATGCTTTATGTAGCTAAGAATGTAAGACTTTTGCAGGCAAAACTGTTATCTGTTAATAGTTACTTCCAGAGCTTAATTGCAAAAAAGGTGACCTTTTCATTAAATAACCAACTATCAAAACTTTACATCCACAAATAACGAAACGCAATCAAAACTTGGTAAGCGGCATTTATATAGTTTCATACAAACTACATACTATAGTTAAGTATAGTAGAACCGAGTGTCGTGACCCTATTGCGTGTGTGAGTCATGTTAGCGGCGCGTGCGCAAGACTTTGAGGTTTTAAATTTCGAATATTCGAATTTGCATTAAGTTGGAACGATAAGGCACGCAGTGATTGTATTAGATTATATAAAATATGTACTGTACATGGCGACGAAATCCGCACTGTGAATCAGAAGGTATGCCTATAAACGTGGTTGTTGAAATAAGCATGGGCTTTTATTTTCACCTCTTTGGAAAGTAAAGTTCAATAAGTATTTAATATCATAGAGAGTCAATTATTATTGTTTTAAACTTTTGTCAAAACCGAATTCAGGGTTATGCTCTGGGTAATACCAAATTAACATTTGGTCTAAAAGATAATGTAAAGTGAAGATCTCACAAAGCATTTGGCTTAAACTATATTCGTGGTAATGGAATGGAACTCAATGTTTAAAAGACCATCTTTAAAAAAAAAATTGAGTAAAACAATTTTTGTACTATGGTCTACATAGATGATTCATTCTTTTCACTTTTGAGAGAAAGGCCATACAGAGAGCACCAAAAACAAGGTTGCCAGTAACAATAATAATGAAGATCCTTAAGAATTTATTACATCAAAATCCAATACATTTCATAGACAAAACAGAGGTGGTACGGAGTAACGAGTCTATTATACGCTGCGTGGGCTCTATAAGTGTTCGAAGCTAGTTGTTTCAGTAATTACATAGTACTAATTGAAGTCTACTTAGACCGGTTAGGGAATACATTTGAATAATTTGACAATCTTATTTATATTTTTGACGGTTCAAGGGTATTTGATTGGTGATATCACTAATCATTGTCGTTTATGCAAAGCTCTATTCTTTTTAAACAAAGCTGTTTTTAAAGTCCACCGATAGCGTAAAACAAGTACCCAAAAGACCGACGAAATTGGATAACCAATCGTGGAAACTTTGTTGTAATTGGGAACTAGATCAAAGAATTATATGTACTTGTAGAAAAAGATCAATATTACACTAAAGTATTTAATTCTAAAGAAAACCTGTTTGATTAACAAAAGTAATTTTTTCAATAATATCATCATCGTTATACCATGTTTCAACTCTGCTTGTTTACATTCTAAAAGTAATAGAATCACTTATAATAAACTTAACTACACTTGACATACAGCACACGCATTCGCGAATTCTAATTACCTCAAACTAAGCCTCAGGGTCACCACACCATTTTCGACCGCGGCATGCGTTGCTTAACCCCAGTAAATCAAACCGATATAGCAACTCAGCTGGGAAGCGTCAAAATTGACTATCTTAACATTTAATTTTAATTGTTTTTAACGTGGGTTTAAGTGTTAGATATCATCATAGTATTTGTAGTTACATTTTGAAGGTTATTCTTTTTAAAAGTGTTTGAATAAATTCGATTCGATTTTATTTAAATTCAGCCGGAAATTTTAATGAGTTTAGTACAAAAGTGACTCCAAAACAAAAACTTCCTAATGTTTAAATTTAGAAGACAAACAGTATGCAATAAACTTCCCAGCAAACTGGTTTAAAAATCTGCTGTTAAAACTAGTAGGCTGCAGTTAAGAACAGGTACTATAAGCATCATAAATAACCATAAGTCTATATTCCACGTAGACCTGCCTTTGAGAAATTTTTCCGGGGAAAAAATTATTGCAGACTTGCTTATATTTTTGTGATTCATTGTTCTAACTTGAAAACATTGCAACTAGGCGTCTCATTCTCACTTGTATCATCTAAGAAGATGGAAGGTTCCTTCAAAGATGAAGACGCCTTTGCCAATTCCAAAAACGCAGACAACAAAATACGTTTTGAAAAATTTTGTGCTATTTTGAAGATAAGTTCTGAGTTCTACAGTTCTTTCCGTTATGTAGGTATACAGCCTACGCTAAAACGAGATTAAATAAGCAATAATTGAATTTATTTATAAGTAGGAAATCGTATATGCGCAGAACCAATTTTCCCAATGGTCTACCTCCCATAACGTGGAGACCCTTTTAAGATTTTCTTTATAGCGACATCAATTTACTAACATACACCTGAACCACATGAAAATCACTCTTATTGTTAACAAATAAAGATCAGTAGATCAGCAAATAGAACTTGGTAAGTTGGTAATCAGATGTGACAAACGGAATTAATTGTATTATTATAGTTAACGTGTGCAGAATGCTAATAATTGTTCGTCGGTTCGCTTTTTGTTCGTGTTTCCTGGAATAGTTTCGTGTTATTCCGTCAGTGTTCGGCCATCGTTCGGGGAATTTGGCGCGGCATGAATATGTCTAGGCTTCGAGTTAACGCGAAACGCTATCCAACTATATCTGTTACTAGTGTGATTTTGGTAGCTTTGAATTTTAGATTGGCACGTTTTCATTGAAGAGGCCGATAGAGCTCAAAGCAACGGTGTGTTTACGTAATGGAATCGAAATTCGAATTCACAATAGTTTGATCTATGGTCAATCATTAATATTGGTTGCAGCATCTACCACCCGTTGGCTTAAGGTAACTGTCCGCATTCGCAAAAGACTGGGTGCAACCAAATGCAACCAAATTACTGTGTAACACTAAGTGAAATAACAATATCAATAATTTGAACATCGTCTTTTCCATTTTTCCTAAGTATTAGTTTGCTTTACTATCATTATCATCATCATCATAATTTCAGCCGAAAGTCGTCCACTGTGGACATAGGCCTCCCACAAGTGTCGCCACATTGTCCGGTCCCGTGTGACTCGCATAACTTAACTTAACTGACTTGCTTTACTATAGATCATAATATTAGGAAATAATAAAAAGTACAACTGAAGCTCACTTATATAAATATATTCCATAATAGCTGCGACACGCCTCATAAGAAATAATCCTCTATCTCATTTAAACAAATTATCACAACTACAGATCATCAACTACACAAAACAAAGCGATAAAGCCTCCAAACCCTTAATTAAATTCATATTTAATGACGTCCACAAAAATTTATTTATATACATCAAGATTAATATTACCATTAGCAAGACCTAACCTTATTTAGAAGAGTGTAAAAACTTGTCTCTGGTCCCAAAATGGCGGCTGTACGAGATAACACCAAAAACAGTAGCATTAGTTGGAAATATCCAAGATATGCCTTTTGAGGGGTCTTCAAGTGTTTTAATTTTAAACATAATATTATACTGGGGTTTGGATTAGGAGTGAAAGGTGTACGGAACCCAAAAGACATTTATTTTATGTCTGTTTTTCCTTAGGAGGTGTGGTGCAAATGCGTAAGCGCGTGCTGCAGATTCAACAACGTATGGCCAGAAATATTTTTGATAAAATTATGATAGAAGTAAAAAAGCGAAAAAAATTAAGTTATCTTATGCCCAACCAACTGGTTATTGTCAGTTAAATTGTCACTCTTTTTTATTCAAAATGGCCTGTCGCAGGTCAATGAGGCTGGCTTCTGCTTAACCGACTACCCTGTGGGTTCCTTGAGTGTAAGGCCTCCAGCCAGGGGCAAAAAACTTAAAGACTAAGCGACAGCGCGCTAAGGGTACCCCCTGTGGGGTACGAGCCTCGGCTTAGGGCGTCGCTGGGGCGGACAGCAACGGGACAGGCTGGATCTGAGGCTGATCGTTATTTAGGGGCTGATTTAAAACTACTGGCTCAGCATCGCGGGCTGGTTCGAGCAAGGGTCGGGGGGAATTGTAACTTTGCAATATGTCACTTTTATACTGTATGGTTCAATGACATGGGCCCACAGTTTTTCCATTACGTTTCTTCTGATAGCCTCTCTTATAAAGCCCCAAAGACGTTCTGGGATGAAAGGCCACAGATTTCTTGGTTGAACTGTAGGTATGCTGTTATTATGCAAATATTTATGTTGCATGAGGTGACTGGATAGGAATACCGCATTATCAGACTAGGATTTCCTGAAAAACCACGCATTTGTGGTGGGTTTTGTGTAGTATTTGCGGTAAAAACAAATAAATCCAAAAACTACATTTGATAAAAGATGATTAGTTGTTTTTGTAGAAATAATAACTCAGAATCTCGGGTCCGAGAATCTATCCACGGATTATTACCAGTGGCCATAATTATCACGAGCACGCGGTGTAAAAGTAACATTAAATTGGATTTTTGAATCAAAAATAGAACTATCCAATAGGTTTTTTATTTAATTTCTCGAACCACCATGGACTTAATATAACCATAATAGGTATCACCCACAGATAAATACATTCTTAAAACTAAGTAAGTATTATGTACTTAAGTATTTTGAAAATTAAAATCGTTCGAATTGATAATACTTAGTAAAGTAGGGAGCGTTCCGTGGTGGACCACAGAAACAAATAAACGCTCCACGTGCTGACAAATACCGGACCATAGATACCGATTTGTTTTCCCCATAAATAGTAAAAGTTGAAGTGACCACACCGGTAGCCTTGGCAAGCGGTAGGTAACCAATCACTAGAACATTCTATGCATCGATATTTTAGGCCAATTTATAGGTTATTGGTTCATTTCGATACTTGAAAGGCAATAACTGCACGGAACAAATCAGTTTGCCGGACGTAAGTTTAATACGCCAGCACCGAAATTAATGCTTCTTTTTGACAACTTGAGAGTTTCCATAGCTTCATATTTTTGAAAAATTTGTCTCTTTGAATTTAGTGAACAATGCCATGGATATTAGGAGCCGTGATGGGCCGTGGTATCGGCCTTTACTTGCGAGTTGTGGATGGTGGTTTTGAACTCAAGCAGGTACTTGAGTACAAGCGGTTAATTTGTTACTTTTATTACAATGTATATTTTAGAGTATAATATATAATACAATGTATATTTTACAGAATTACAGAATACTTTCTGTAATTTATTTTCTCACAACTGCTCTCAAAACGGTGCAGGAAAACATCATGAGGAAACTTCCAAGGTGGAATATGGCCCTCACCCTCTCACTGGGAGGAGGTCTATGAACCACCACCACCAGACAGACAGATATTGCTAGATTATCAAAAAAAATACTGTACTTGAGAGATTGTTACGCAACTTTATTGCAATTTATATCTTCTACACATCTAATAAAATATACATTGTAATAAAAGTAACAAATTAACCGCAATTACACAAAGAATGCAATAAGAGGTCGTTAATAAAAACGCAATCTCAATAAGGATTTCCATAATTTATGTAATGTATGGAGGAAGTATTCTACATAATAACTGTGATACTCAATACATCAACTGCCTCATTAATCTATAGAAAAATATCTTACGACCACCTTACGACTTTAGCTTTTGCGTGCTGCGAAAATTTAAATGTTACTAAAGCAACATAATATTACGCCTTTAAGGGTTAATATCTACAGTTCATTATTTTTATTGTACCAATTTAATCTAAAAAACTTTATTGACACATGCACTTTGAAAGTAACAAGAGTTAATTGGCCTCTGAATCCTTACAACCCTGAAAATTCTAAACTCCCAGCAAATATAAGTATCCCAGTGCTTTTTGGCACTTTTCCTCTAGACGAGACACACAACAAACGCATATCCACTATTCGCCAAACAAAAGGCCACTGGCAAAACCTTATCACCTCCCTGACCTTATTGGCAAATCAAAAAATGGCTGCCCTTAGCATACGAAGCGCGCCAATAAAAAAGCAATTTCAATAACATAAAGCTTCCTGCACATTCAAATCATAACAACATTACTCACTCCTGACTCAAGTCCAGCATCTGTTTAAGGTCTTCATTTAATTAAGTCCACTAAGTATGTACGGCGAGGCGTACTGATACAAGGATGTCATTATCACAGTGTGGTGCCACCTTAAAAGGTATGCAATTTAGCCAATTAACGATGGCAGCCTCAAGGTCGGAGCGGTTATTGAGAAAACGTGGTGTAACATAGCCTTAAGTGCGGAGTTAGGCTATCTCTAGAGCGGTTTGATTGAAATTGATGTATGATAACTTTTTTGAGGTGGCCTTGGACTTATCTTGGTATTATTTATACGTGCCACTTGCCGAAAATCTTCCACCTGGACACGAATTGCCAAGGCTGACCTGGAAGTCAATTTAAATAGACTACGGACACATGTAGGCCGAAATTAGGAAAACCTGCTCAGGTGGAAATTCATAGATAACTCTGTCCCGATTGTATATGTGTGTTCCACAAACGGATGGGACATTTTGAAAACGTGTTCTGCCTGCCCTGCTCTTTGCACATTACAGGAGCTGATGAACGCTACTGAAAATGCCAAACTAGTCGCCAAATAGGCTGTATCAATTAAAATTGACATCGACACGCTAAGAAATAAATTTGGTATTAATGTCTCTTTATTAATTTATTTTATTTGGCTCTTCAACAATGAGTACACTATTACATATACACTATACATATAATGGAGGAGAAGGTAAAGAAGAGTATTCGTCGTACAGATAGAGCAGACAAGTGACAATCGGTTTCAAAGCGTTTCTAGTTACTGTGACGTATATAGCTTATGCTAGTCCAATACATTTTTGACTTTTGCATCGGTATCACTGATCGAAAGTCAATTCGTCTAAGCCCTAAGGACAGACCCAAAGACTTTTTCTATCTGATAAAGTTCTTTGTGACGATGACCTTTGGAATTCCTGCTCTGATGGATAGTCATCTGAGTTGTTGTAACTTTTCCTTGGAATAACATTCACCTTGTCTTGCAAGTACTCATCGAGATAAACAAAAAGGTTGGATAGGTTTTCCTGTAGGTACATTTTAAATCGAGATTAAAAACAGTTCTCACGACTTGTCCTAAGATTGTTATACTTAATCCATGTTTTAGAAATCGGACACTGATCAGGATCACTGGTATGGTTACTAAGAAAGCTCCCATATATGGAGCGCCAGTTTTTGGGGATCGTCTGTGAACGCAAACAGACATAGCGAAGCTTTGAAGATTAGATGGTTTCGTGTGCCGATGTATAGATTTTTTTGGTAATTTTAAGATAGGTCCTCATTCTGCATGTAGCAGGTATGTTGGAGTATATTCTCCTGGTCAATAAGGGATCGTGTTAGCCAGTAATTGGGTTGTAGAGGTCAGATAGGCACTTAGGCAGAAACTCCATGTAAAATACTGGTTTGGTTTGGGACTCCAACATAATTCGGAAAAGGCTAGGCAGATGATAATCATCTTTTCCTTACGGATATTACAAAAAATATGTCAAATTCTTGATTCAAGCGATAATCTCCAAATTCTGAGATATTCTATTAATCTTTTGTGCAAATTGGGAAAATCCAAAATAACCGGAGTTGGATTTAAAATAAAATAATTTTCTTTTACATTTGTTGCCAACTAACATCATTCATCAACCAATAATACCCTGTAACACAACCACATACAAAACATTTTAGCTCACATCTCAACGAAGGTACAGCCTCGAGTAGGTACCAGATGATAGGACCGGGGAAATCCACGTTTTGTTTACAATTATTATGGTCGATATTAATTAATGAACTGACGTCAAACTATGGCGATATTGTACAAATATAGAAATCGGCACCTATTTATAATGACGTAGAAAAATAGATACGGGAAGCTGAAGTCGTCAGAGATACATACTACGTACGAAAGAATGACGATTGTCACATCCAAATATGAAAATTGTGACATCACTAGCAATCGGAACAAATTAGATCGTCTTAATGACGTTTTTAATTGTAAAGTCATTAAAATGGTCATCAAAGTATGCAAAAAAGAGCCTATACTAGACTAGACGAGTGACTGTAATGACACATTACGTATTACTGGGAATTCTATTTTCAAATTCAGTATTTTTTTTTATCGAAAAGTGTTTTGTATTAATCACATTTGAATCTTTTTCGTGAGTTGGGACGCATTAAAAATTAAGGGGTATCGTATTACCCAGTACTAAACGGGTTGTGGAGGTCAGATGGTAGTCGCTTCATGTAAAATACTGGTATTCAGCTGCTGACAGAACTAGACTGGAAGCCGACCCCAACATGGTTGGGAAAAGGCTAGGCAGATGATGATGGACACGTTAAAATATACGACTAATTATCGAATACAGGTTCCGCCGTGGTAAAATGTGCCGTCAGTTTTCTTCCCAGTCAAAATATTAGGAATTGGTGAAAGATGACCCATCTTGGGGAATTATCTGATGTACTATTGACGTTCAAAAAGTGTTGAATGTCAGTCTAATTTGACTACTTTAATCAATCAATCAATCAATCAATCAATCAATCATTTTATTATCAGGCAACTGAGGCCCATAGATAAAAATACACAAAATAATCTTATAAAATAATAAACTAATACATATAAAAAAAAAAAAACCTTATTTAACTAAAACTAGACACGAATCGTTGACGGCGTCGTGTTCTGCTGCGTGGTGTCGCGTAACCGTCCTCGGAATCGTCGGTATACGACACCTTTCGGCCAAAAGTCCTCTTTCAAGAAGGTCTGCAGATGGTGAGTTGGAGCTCGAACCACGAACGACTTGAAGTTGATGTTGTGGCGCGATTCCAACGTTACGACCCTCAGAGTCCAGTTGGTCTTCACTCTTAAATACTCCACGACTTCCTCAACCTTCGTGGAGTAATGCAGGCGCGAAATGTACAGCTGCATGCATGCTGCTGCATGTGCAGCTTAAATAAATCATGATTAGAGTACTGCAGTAGGTATATCCGTTGAGTTAATCAAACGACTAGGACTGCTTCGAAACTGGGACAGCCGTGTAAGTTGCCTACGTATCCTGGGCTAGCTATACCGCTGACCTGGTGAAGACCTTGGGAATCCGGTAGATGTGAGAAGACAGGCCCGGGACGAGGCGACGTTAGGACGAAGAAGAAGAAGAATATCAGCTAGAAGACGTACACCTATGTCAAACACTGGACGTCTTCTGGCTAATATGCTAAGAACCGTCCTGATTAGAAAATTTTGCACCACAAGCTGAGCTGTCCTCTTAGACATACTTCTGGTTACACAGGATACTCACTTGGTTAATAGAGCTATTTTTAAATAGGAATATCTGACCATTCCTGGAATGTTAACCGCAACCAAATCCGGTACCACCAAAACAAGGAAACTCTGATATCGACGACATTCGCATTAATTTACAATACTTAAAATAAATGGTCTTGACAGAAGCAAGGTTCTTCAAAGACCTTTGTGATGTGGTGGAAGCCCAAAAGAACGACAACCTCTCAGCATTGGGTTGGGATGGATCAAGTCCTTATATCATCATCTGCCTAGCCTTTTCCCAACTATGTTGGAGTCGGCTTCCAAACTAACTGGATTCAGCTGAATACAAATATTTTACACAAAGCGACTGACCCACAAAACAGTCACTGGGTCACATACCTTGGATATCCCTTAGGTCCTATCAGAATTGCGAGATAAAACAAGTCCTATTATTTTTGAGCAGAGAGCATAGACAAAGTGCCATTTTGACAGCGATACCGACGAAGTAGAAGAAGAAAATATTTTGGATTGACATTAGCTACCAAAAAAGTTACTTCAATCATGTTGAAGGTCGATGCAGAAATATGAAACGCTTTGAAGGCGATTGCCAGTTGTTTAAGACTTCAGCCCCCGTAGCATGACCACCGTAGACAAGGATTTGATTAAGGTGTCGACATAATGACAGATTTCTTTGCACTATCTGTCATTTTGTCGATTCTTCCGTCAAAGAAATCCTTGTCTACGGTGGTCATGCTACGGGGGCAGTACAGGACAGAATAGACTAAGAAAGGGACATTGGTGAAGAGTGCTAGTGATTGTGGGTGGTGGTTGGTGTTAGTGGTTATAATATTTTAGTTTCCGGACACCATATTGGGAATGATCTACCACATTAAGGAAGTCGGAAACCATATACCAATAAAACCAATATGGTAAATATGTAGATAAAGTATATGCTACCACAAAACACATTACTTTCGCATGAAATTGAGTGGCTCTCAATTATTAAGTTATTCAGTAATTGTGTAACGTATTAATAAATTGACAATTTACTTTTGGAGTTGGTATGTCAATTTACTTTTTAACCGACTTAAAAAAGGAGGAGGTTATCAATTCCTCTGAATGATTTTTTTTACTTTTGTTCGTTTGTTTCAGTTTTTTGCCACCGACTTCAAAAGCTAAAGTTATTTACATTTTTTTTAAGCCGGTTTTATTTATATACAAAAAAGTTTTCGTGGTCTTGTGGCCCCAGCATACGATTGGTAATGGTAGCTCGTGGGTTTGAACCCAAACAGACGCATTATTTTGTGTAATTCATCACCACTGCCCTGAAAACGGTGCAGAAACACATCGTGATGAAATGTCCTCGAACCAATACTATCATACATCATCAGACATCTGCCAACCGCACGTGGTGTTCCTAGAGGAATTAGTTCAGATACCAAACCACAACTGAATTTTGTAGGAGAGTTTCCTTCCTTTAGCTCGTGGCTAAATAATAACAGCCGCTCGGGTCGATCTTTAGGTTAAGCCGTGTTTGCCTAGGTTGGTCTGTGGATGAGTGACCACCCACTACATACCGAGTTTCCTCCGTACCTCGGAAAGCACGTTAAGCCGTTGGTCCCGGCTGTCATTTGTAGATCTTTGACAGTCGTTAGCTAGTCAGTGGCCCAAAAAGTATGACAACCAGTCTTACCAAGGGGTATCGTATTACCTGCCTAGTTCTAACTGGGTTGTGAAGGTCAGACAGGCAGTCGCTCCATGTAAAATACTGGTATTCAGCTGCATCCATGGTTAGACTGGAAGCCGACCCCAACATAGCTAGGAAGAGGCTAGGCAGATGATGATGAGTTTCCTTCCTTTATAACTGTATAGTTCTAATCTCTCTAAATTTGTTGTTACGTCTTACCATCGCTATATTAAAACGAAAATAGGTGGTTCTTAAAGTGGGACCAATTTAAGTTACGATTTAAGTCAGATTCCAAAGATCGTGCAGAAGATTATGCCTAGGTTCGATACAAAAGAGGATCCAGGACGGAAGAGTCAAGCATTTTAAGTTAGTCTTCCACATGCATATGCTGATTTTAATAATCCACGACCTACCCTACCTTTATTTGACCTACTTATTAACCGCTCATATTTTATATTAGACTAGCGACCCGCCCGGCTTCGCACGGGTGCAATATATACATATAATCCTTCCTCTTGAATCACTCTATCTATTACTGAAAACCGCATTAAAATCTGTTGCGTAGTTATAAAGATCTAAGCATACATAGGGACAGACAGACAGCGGGAAGCGACTTTGTTTTATACTATGTAGTGAAGCGTAAAGTTCCAATATATTGAACGCACTAATTAATTAACATGTATATAAGATGATGTTTTCATTAATTGCAGGACGCGGGATTTCACTCTTACACGTCATACCGATAACAATTTATTAATACATACCTTATGAACGTAGGTACGTCTGTCACAAGCGTCTTCCTCAATACCTAACTGAAAATTCCTTATTCGCCGCCATCGCGAAAACATCCACAAACAAGCTTAGAAAAACCGTTCAAATTTAACGAATTTACGTAAATTTTTATCGCGCTACCTACTGGGGATTCCTCTTAAGTGGTAATCCCATATTTGACCGATAAAAATATATACCATTACTCATCAAAGCAGTGAATAATAGCTTTAAGACTGGCCAAGTAACTTTTGTGTGTACAAAAACAAATGTCAATCGATTTAAGGCTCTGTCACGCGGCAATAGGTGAGCTAATTTGTTTTGAAGGGTACTTTTGGAAGTTGTTAAACTTCTTACTATTTACTAGTACATGCTGTCTGGTATTATTTTTTTATTCGGGCTTTATTTCATTAAGAGCGATACCATCGTGCCACCCACGCTTCGGTATAATGACTTGCCATATCTAACTCGCATAGTAAGCCCGTACAGTCATGGACACAAGGCGTACCGTTAATTTTGACCCATTTTCAAGTCTTAGTCACATGTGATGGTATCAAGAGGAAGTTATTACAATTATAGTTAATTGTTTAAGTTAAAAAGTTATGACAATGTCTTGAAAGTTTATTAAACTATGTTTTAATAGCAATGGCAAAGGATATAAGTTGTATCTGTTATAGTTATAGGTTTGTTATCTAGTCTAGTTAAATATTATCCGACTAGCTTCTACCTGCGATGTCGCCCGCGTGGTGTTGGATTCATCAGTGAAAGAATTTTTGAAATTGGATGAGCAGTTTCGTATATTACCTCATGCAACCAAACATAAAGTTTACTTCTTTATAATAGTACCTATGTGAAATACCATTCGATTGCTTAGGTTGTAGTTGGTATGACGATTATTTAAAATAGATTTCGGATATACTTACGATAAGACCCAATGGGTACAAATAACTTGTTGTCTTAAATTCCAGATGATTAAAAGATGAAGATTTGAAAAGCAAAAAAACATCTTTTTCACTTTTTTTTTAATTTGCTTTTATCTTGAAGGGAAGTTAGTCAATAAACGTTATCAATTTACTTTTATCTTGTGATAAGAGTGCATACCTACATATCTAGGATAAATTACTTGTTTTCCTCTTGTGAACCCAGCACAGTAACAATTTATAGTTCTGTGTTTATCCAATATTTTTAGTAAGAATTTGTTCAAATTTATTAAACAAATTCCATTTACACAAATTAATAAAATATATTTTATTTTATTTCAAAATTATTAAAACACAGTCTTCGTATTTATCAATAGGTTCAGCCACGTAAAGCTATTATTTGATATTTCACGCAACTGACAAATGTTGTGTAAAATTAAACAGGAAAACCACAACACTAATTACGGTAGGTACAATGACTAATTAGTTTTTTTTGAAACTACATTTACGAGATGGTCACTAAAAAATACTTTTGTTACTAGCTGTTGCCGCGACCTACGTCCGCGTGGGTTTTAATTTTTTTGCACAGGACCCTAATACCCTTTTTTCTAAAACAAAAGTATCCTAAGGTACTCCTCATAACATCAGCTATCTGCCAGTAAAAGTCCCGTCGAAATCGGTCCAGCCGTTTCAGAGATTAGCAGGAACAAACAGACAGACTTTAAAAAAATGTTTTTTGTTATAAGTACCGTATATATATATGCATTCAGTAAAAAGCTATTATTTTGAAATTACAAACAGACACAAGCCTGTAATATACCACTGCAGGGTAAAGGTCTCCTGAGTCTCCCTCCATTTCTTTCTGGGGCTACTGAGGACTAGTCCTTACTGAAGAAGTCCAGCTCATCCTGCAATCTCCGACTGGATCTGCCGTGATATCGCTTGCCATTTATGGGGTTGTCAATTAAATTAAATATAGCAGTGAAAAAGAAAACATTCGACTTTTAAAAAGTCACGCTCTTTTTCTGTCACTTGATCTAAGATCAAGTGACAAATGTCATCAAAATCCTCCTTGCATTTTTCACAAATGACAGTTTTCCCTAACTGCCGCGCTTTTATTCGAAATCATCTAAATAAAAGCGCTCTTTAAGATTTTCAACGGTCGACTCAGCGGTGAGAGTTCAAATTCCAACAGTGCCATAATATGTGTCGATTCATTAGTGATACTGAAAATGCCCATTGATAGACTTTACATTACTACTATTACAGATACCAATTAAAAACTAATATCACTTATTTCCCCGACTATACGCAGTATACTACACCCATTGCGTCATGGCGCACTGTTCATGTCCGCGCCTCCCGTGTTTTATATCTCGCAGAGAAAGTTACGCGAGGTCACCGTGATTATTAGTCAGATATAACAATTGACAAGCGCCAGATGTATGGTATTTTATTTAATTTCGGACTATTCAGCTACTGAGAAGAGAAGCTAGTATGAATTAATACGGAAATTAGTAAGTAAAGATGCAATTTGCTTTTGTTAACACATTTCGGTATTTTTTTCCTATAATACCTTACTATAAGGCTATCTATTTGGCTGATGCCAAATCAGCATTTTTATTATAATCCATAATAATCCTCCTTTCACCACTTCCAAGTATATTACGAGAGGGGATGAAGTGGACTGCGTCGTTGGTCTCATGGTCGCAAGTGCGACTGATGAGCAAGAGAGGGTTCAATTCCCAGGTCAGGCATAGTGTTACTGGGTTTTTCCATAAGGATTTTTTCAGTAGTAGCCACGGAGTCTGGATTTGTGCCCGGTTGATGGCAATAGTCTCGCCCTCTATTACATGAGACTTGAAACATAACTGGCGAAATGTGGGTGCATTATTAGGTACACTTCTGCTCTTCGGCGATTACAGTTATGCGGGAAGAAATGGCAGCCACACATAATTAAGCACTTCCTAATATTTTAGCATTGGGAAAAGAAGAGACAGAACAGTTTCCCCAACATCACTCTGTTTCTTAAGTAAGAAGAACTCCGAATACCTAAAAACAGAGATATACTATGCTCGTTGTATAGTGGCAACAACATAATATTATGGGAGACATGTTTGTACATAACAATACCATTGCAGTTCAGTAAGTTCACAGAACACCACACCGACAGTACCACAGATACAAGGTAAATACTATATATTTTTTTTAATTCCTATTTTTGTCTTTATACCGCATCGTAGAGTAGATTTATGTCCGAATAAGGAAAAATACTTTTCTATTATTGTGGATATAAAATGGTCATTTGTATTCGAATATTTAATTAATATTATTTAAAAAAAACCAATACGTACGCACGACGGCGAATCAAGCTATACAAAACGAGTTTATGCGGATCTCTCTTTGTATAGTTAATCAATACAAAGCGAAGCCAAGTTATATTGGAAATTTACAGCTTCATGTGCCGCCGTGTGTACAAATCAACCATGCTAATCCAGTCAACACACAGAATTGTAGAAATCTATGCTGAAGAAAACACAGTCATGTACACACATACGTGTACACGTGTACAGTCGTCAACAAAAACTGTTGGTTAACTTCAGTTTATCGGAGCTGACTTCAATTAAGTACGCTATAAAGATCGTTTAACTTTTTATTTATTAATTTTGTATTTATCTAAATCGACACAAAACTAGTATTTAAGCTAATAGTGTAAAATAAAACAGTCTCAACCGACTTCAGTTGCTGACCATGCCTACAAACGAGTAAGTAAGTTCAAGTAATCATCGTGATAGCTTAATTAACTTGCTTTACTTACTAAGTATCGCCTTTTAAACGCAGGAATGTTACATTACTAATAAGGAACAATATTGCAAGTTCCGAACGACAAAGTTTTTTATACATCCACTCACATTTATGTATTACCAGTTTTTTATTTGTTTTACTAATGAATCTTTGTCGTATTAATTGAATTCTTATTATGTGTTGGTAAAGACATTATATTAATATGGCTAAGTGACTGGTAATGTGTGTTGAGATCTGGTAATGGAGTTATTATAGAGGTATGAGATTAACTAGAATGTGCTTAGGAAATACTTCGTAGTGTTCATGAAGTTGGCGCAAAATCATTAAAGAAAAAAACTAGTCGCTATTTATAGGTGCGTAGTGAATATTTATAGGTGCGTAGTGAATATTCTGTTTAAAAACATGTAAGTAAATATGCATTTTTTCTTTTTTTTATTAATAAGCTGAATCAAAAGTAATTCCCTGAGTAGAAATTTAGAAAAATAATATTTCATAACAATTTTTAGAAAAACCAAGATCATTTTTGTCAAGTCATGACGTCAAGAAATCTAATTAATTATTTATTATTTGAAGACAAATTATGCAAGAATCTGTAGGAATAGTGCTGGCCACTTATAATATTTTAAATTATTTAAATTTCGAACTCTGTACAAGATTGGAAGTTTTCTGCTGACTCATTTAGGTTTCGATGCTCCAATGTTTGTCTGTCCTATTTTTGTAAAGCTTTTATTAAGATTATACCTGTTTACAATTACCAAATAATTTTAATTCTAAAAACATACAGCAACTGCCTGATAATTATATTTGAACATTAATTAAGAAACCAGTAATGTGACTTTTAATTAAAATCATATGAAAAATCACGCCTGTAAAGTATGCGTAAACATACAAAATTAAATTCATGAGTGAGTGATTTACCTTGTATTTCTTTATTGTAAACCTACCTTATAACCATTTTATTTAATTTGTTACCTACATCAAAATTCATTTTGAATAGGTCTCTGTTATAAATTATTTTAACCAAGGTGAATCATTAATCTTACATATAATCGGAATACAAAGTTAACGAATTATTGTTGACCCTCAAAATAAATGAAATAATATACATATACATATCTGACCAAAAGATCGTGGATACCTAGCAAAAAAAAATGTCGACAACTGAAAACCTTTGTTTATGACTGTACCTACGCAATCAAATTTAAACACCAAAAAGAACATAAAAACAAAAAGAAAACTTAACAGTCTATTTATAGAATTCAGAATCACTTACCTAGCATTTTACTTAAATCAGCATTATGCAGGTCAGGATTCTCATCAGCCAGTTTCTTCCGCTCAACCTTCGCCCAAACCATGAACGCATTCATCGGCCTCCTTATTCTAGCCTCCTTCAACGCCTTAGCCTGACCCATCTTGGTAGTAAATGGGGCTCTGGCGTACTGTTGCGTCGAGTAATCCCTGCCAGTGTCATAAGGGCTTCTGTAGTCATATTGCGCTCTATAGTCTAGGCCATAAGGTAGAGTTGACCATACTACAAGTTCGGGGCTGGTTTGTTCTTGCACTGAGTCGGTACTGTTCTCGACGGCTCCTTGCACGTATTGTTCGTAGGTACGATGGTAGGTAGGGGGGGATTCTGCTATGCCTGCTCCTCCGGAATCCATCATGCTGTAAACAGAAAATAAGGATGAATAAGAATGAAGTATAAGTTTCACAGTATGTTTCTCGGTCAAGGAATATATTTCTACGTTTAAGTACAATTTTCTTGTCATACAACACATCTAAATTAGTATACATACATTTGTCGATAATAATTTTCCCTAAAATTTGTACTTAGTTCCATAAATACATATTTTACCTACACATTATAAAAATACGCCATTTATTGAAATGACCAGCCACAAATAAGTACAAAATACTAAAATAAATAAAATAACAACCTGTAAATATATCCAATATAATATTTAAAATAAAATACACATTGGAGAGAAGATGTCCTCATTTATATCAATCTAAATAAAAACACACTGTAGTTATCATTGTGTCATGTAATTTAAAAACATCCTCCTACATAGCGCTCATTTGTTTTATTTTCTTATTGTTCTTTTGAATGTTTTAGAAGTTTTCTGCGATTCAAAAACAATTGAATTTTAAAAAAAGAATATTGTCAGTGGCAATAATCACGAATAGTGCAACGCCAAAAGAAAAAAAATAAATAAATAAAATATTTGTCATAAAATCGATATTTTGAAATGTCTAGAACTATCGTTTACCCGTGACTTGTCCGCGTAAAGTTTGTTGTTATAACATTAAATTTGAGAATACCGTAGCCTGCTTTTAAAGACTTTTTATAACCGGATGAGTCCTCGTTCTCATCATTTCCCTGCCCTTATCCCAATTTATTTGGGGTCGACGCAGCCTTTGCAGTCGCAGTCTTCGTCCACACTTCTCTATTATTCGCCATCTCACCAGATACCTTTTTTTTTTCATGAGTATTTGCTGAAAATACTTCCTACATTCAAACTTAATCGCTTTATAATATAAGGGTTGATTTTAAAATAGTCTGTCCCCTGCACAAGTTACCGGGTTTCGTCAGTCAGATGTCAGATTGGCAGTCGCTCTATGTAAAATACTGGTATTTAGCTGCATATACTATGTATTTATACTAAAAGCCGACCCTAACATAGTTAAGTAAAGGCTAGACGGATGATGAGAGGTGATGTTTCCTTCTGTCGCATATTTATTTTTTTTCGTTTAGTTAGTGGCTAACTGTCAGAGTTTTATGCGCCCATGGGCCTCTGACTTCGCTTTACATACCGTCGAGAAATATCTCTCAAGCAAGCTGGTTTGGTTTCCTCCCGATATTTTCCTTTACTGAAGTAAGTGATAATTATACAATACGCACATGAATTCGAAAAATCAGACGTGCGTGTCTTGGGTTCGAACTCGAGAGCTACGACTTGGCAGTCCGACGCGACGGTCACAACACTAAACTAGCACTGCATAAATTATTATAAGGCATCCTTAATATATTAAGTTACTCACGGGACGTTATCCTAATATTATAAGCCATGACCCTACCAATGACGGGTCGGAAAAACTCCAGGAAAATTATTGCTATCAGCAACGTTAGGTGTCACCATTTGTTGTAACCATCAGACAGGAGGACGCTACAGGTGACGTTATTGTTTTTTTGGGAATAACCTATAATAATGGAAATTCAATTATTATTGTAATCGAGGGCTGTTATAATAGATACGTTCTTATACCTAGTATCTACCTACATTCAAACAAATCAGATTTGTTTTGGTGGCCGAGAAGATGGCCTTGGATGGCTTCCTGATAAATTAACATGAAAAAACACAACATCGAAAGAAGCGAAAGATTGAGGGTGGCCTTTACGCAGGAGTGGGACAGGCGCAAAACACATCAGGCAACAAAAAATTGTACATTTTGATATAAGTGGGAAAACTTTGTGGGGGAACTTTTAACTTTGTTATTGCATTCGAAATTAAAAAAAAAACAATCACCGCCGGACTATAGGCATTGAACCAATTTGGACTTAGTATTAAGTATATCTGTAGAATTTTTTATTTCCACACGCGTTGTGATAAATAAAAAAAACCCACGTATGTGAAATACATTGCATGTTGAACCTAATCGTAGTGCGCTAAGAGCCATATTTCGAGAAAGTATATTGAAAAAACAATTTCACATAAAGAATTTAAACATCAAATACTTTCTTATTAATTCCAAGTTACATAAATATACCGCTTATTTTTTTTAATCATGCGAAATGAAGGATTATAAAACCCATTGTAAATACAGTACTCCTAACAAAATCATGTCCCATAATTATGATGGAATGTCCCAAGTGTACATCTGAGGACCTAAAAAGGCCATTAATACCGCGACTGGCATGGCCACTCATTTAACATAAAAATATTACATTTACAATCGACTCGAAAAGAAAAAGATCGTTTAATGATCGAAACTGGCCAATCAACACGTCTTACAGCAGATTTCATCAATAGACTTGAACGCGGCAATGGTCCACGGCGATTATGACAGTGACAGCTCTTGAACGCGGTTTGGATATGTTGATCGCGTTCAGTTTCTTACGTGTAATTCGCCCTTAGTTTCGCACTTCAATTTACCGTAGTTAAATAACTATCATCATCATACCTTTACCTAATACGTTACGAGTCAACTTCCAGTTCAACCAGATGTAGCTGTATCTTAGAATTTTACATGGAGCGACTGCCTATCTGACCTCCACAACCCAGGCAGTACTGGAAAATACGATATCCCTTGGTAAGAGTGGTTGTCAGACTTTCGAGCCACTGACTATCAGTAACGACTGTCTATCTGATCTCTACAATCCATTTAATGCATATTATAGGTTCGTTCGTTAGCTAAATAACTAATAAGCCTTTGATTAGCACCAGACATGAAAGTCTCATCTTTCCTCCTCAAAGGCCTCCCACATTGCCTATAAGTTTCAGGTAAAGTATCAAACTATGGAATTTGAAAAGTCCACCCGTTGCTGTGGTGTCGAGTGCTTCGATATCGCTTACCGTTTTACACCGCTATTGCAGGAAACATCGTAAGGAGAGCCGGCAAGTGATAGCGATCGTGCTAATCAATCGACACCCGTAATGTGATTCGTCTCGTCTAGCGGTAGACTGTTGCTAAGTCTATGGCTGGCTGGAGGGATGGGGCGAGTCGATAATTCGAGTAGAAACTAAAATATAGAATCCGTTCTGAGGAACGTTATGTGAGCTAAAACCCTTGCACGTATGTATACAGTGATACTTTTTAGGATTATTTCTAATGACATTGCACAGCGGTCCATTCTGTAATGGCGATGACAATTCTGATTTTGGCCATGCTCACGAAGTTCCTGTACCTACAGCTATAGAAAGTAAGATATTCGTTATTGAATAGAGTGAAACCACAGCAAAGAGTGCTGTCAAATAGAACAAGAATCAAATAATAGACGGTGAGAAATACAGATCCATATTATGATCGCTATAATACGTTATGGGTATAGCATGTTGGAATACATTTAACTGCGCACTGAAAATATAATATTCGAAGACTGACACCACACACACACTCGTAATTTAGACTTAAGAAATAGTAGGTTTTACACAAATAGATTTATCAAAGTAAACATAAGAATATTCAATGCAATGGCCATACCCCCATTCAAACGGAAAAGCTTGGCTTGGACACTCGTCATAATTTTAAGGTTACCATGACTCTTCATACAGTCAGCTTTCCATAATTTGCGGTAATTTTGACCCCTAGGCACTTCACTGATTCAAAGTCTTTGGCTTTTACGGAATTACCAGTCTGACGTTTAGGTTAATTCAAGCAATCAATATCAGTCGGTCTAAGGTGTTATTAGTATAAATCAAATTGCGTGTTCATTGTATCAGTGCAAATTATCCTGTTATCAACTCTCAATCAAGGTTTCTAAGTCTTGATTAATAAGGCAACGTGAAAAGTGCTGCTTTACAGAAATTAGGTATTTTTCTGTTTTTTATTCAGATTCAATTGCTGTTTTTTTTATATTGCACTCAATAATTTATGTGTGTTGTGAAATAGGTAGATTTTCCACCCTAAAAGTTACTTTTTGTAGTGATTCCCCTTCACAAACCTTACAATTGAATCATTGTGAATAGTTTTGGCAGACATCGTTACATCAACCAGAGAAA
Organism: Noctua fimbriata; assembly: GCA_905163415.1. Classification (NCBI taxonomy): domain Eukaryota; kingdom Metazoa; phylum Arthropoda; class Insecta; order Lepidoptera; family Noctuidae; genus Noctua; species Noctua fimbriata. The sequence continues at coordinate 10,156,817 of LR990935.1, read as the reverse complement.
ATCTTTGCATCAACTAGACCTTTTAGCTCTGCAAAATATGGAATTAAACAAACTATATCCACAGAGCAGTCACTTTTTGCGGAACAATATCTGCAGTGTAGGTAACACCACCAGCGAGTTAATAACAGTTATAGTAAAAACCGTACGTACTGTTATCGCGTTGGCTAAATGTGGCTCAATAAAATGTGTCTTCGATGTGGATCCACCTGAAGACTTTAACATAAGCTTTATCTTTTCTTACAAAACTTAAACGCACGCATTACCCACAAGTGCGATAACGACACTATTTGTCAACACGACGGTAACGCGATACAAATAATGTGTAATTCCAAATTTAAAGGAAAGCGCGGGCGCCGACTACTCGACACCGAAGTTTCTCGGAACGCCCTGTAGAGGCGCCACTGTGTGGGAACCGTGTAGCATTGTTCCTCTGATTTCACTTGAGACATGAGTCTCATCCGACATATGTGCCTATGGTAACAGTTCATTAAGAGTGTACCGCAAATTGTCACAAACATGACTGTATTGTGTAAGATGTTCTGGAAATGTCAAGAAGGTTGTCTGTACCGGCTACCGAAAGAACCTCTTCAGAAAAATATGAAATAAGCTTTGCGTGTGAAGGTAAGTAGTTATCCCATGGCAGCGTACTTCTAGGATGTATCCCCATATCCGAACCCAGAGCATGGTCAAACATCAAAGTCCGTTCAGCCGTTTTGGCGAGAACAAGTAAAAAACATCGCATTCGCATTTCTAATATTGACGTAATAATTTCTACTAAGTCATAGGGTTCGAACCCAAGATACGCACCTCTGATTTTTCTGATTCATATGCGTATTGTATAATTAACACTTGCTTCGGTGAAGGAAAACATCGGGAGGAAACCAGCATGCCTGAGATATTTCTCGACGACATGTTAACCAAGTCAGAGGCCCTTGGGTGGGATAAAAACCCTGAAACCAGGTTAGGCACTAACCACACGATAAAGAAGAAGAATGTCTAAAACTCACTCACTAAAAGTCGCTCAACCTCAAGTAATCTTATACAGGGTGGAAGGGAGGGACACCGACACGAAAACGGTTACCGCGTATTCAGTACATTATTATGAGCCCCCCACAGAACATATTCATCGGTAGTATTAAAACAAACAGCTGATTCCTAAAAAAGTGCAATACGGTCACTATGTATGGAACAGCTGTTTTTTTTAAATTACCGATGAAAATTTTTATATGTGGGGGGCTCAGAATGATGTACTGAAAACGTGGTAGCCGATTTCGTGTCGATGTCCCTTCCACCCTGTATACCAATCACAAACTTCATAAATAATCCGCGTACACCTCAAGAATTCCTACAAAACTCGAGACTTCTTACAACTCATGTTAAGTCAACGAAATTGGACAGGTTCAGGGCAGCCGGCCATATATGGGACAGTTTTTAATTGTTGCGAGTTTACCCAATAAGGGGATAAAGTGTGGCGGTAATACTGATGAAGTTTCGCTCGTTTGGTTGGGAACATGTTTTTGAGACAGTGATTTAGGGGGGTTTTAATCTAATATTGAGAAAGTGAGATTGGTTTTTGCGGGAACTTCGGTGTTTAATGTTAAACAGCTTTTTGCTGTATTGCAGAGCAGTGGTGGCCAACTTACGAGCTGCTGGTCTTAGGTTTGAAACTAGACAAACACTTTACTTTGTGTAAATTATTTCATCAGCACTGCTCTCAAAACGGTACAAGAATATATGACTTGTCCTTTTTTTGTGCTAGCCGTTTGAGTGTCCTACTTCTGGGCTGAGGCCTCCCCTTTTTCCTTCCAAACCTCTCCGTCCCGTGCAATATCTGGCCATGTTCGTCCCGGAAACGAAATCAGATCGTCACACCACCTTCGCCGCGATCTACCTCGATGACGATTTCCTCCGACAAGCGTCCAGTGAGTGACGATCATTGCCCATCTCTCCGGGCACATTCTTGCTACGAGGCCAGCCCACGTGACATGTCTTAAAATCGTTAAAATCAAAGACTTTGTGACACAGCCCGCGCTAGAACAGCTTCATCGGATCGTATATGCCACCTCATTCCCCCTCACACTGACGAGGCTCAACTTCCAGCAGAGAGGACATTACAGGCTGATTATGCTTTGCTATGTTTGTGCTGATAAGATTTCAGATACATCAGGTCTTTCAACTTTTGAACACTAAAGCTCGCAAATTCGCAATATTTTCACTGATCAAGTGCCATGGCAGCACAAGTCAAAGAATTCTTTTTGTAGCGAATAGCCCTGAAAAGCATGACTATGCTCAAGTTATAATGATTGTATCCAATTAATCAGACCTTGATATCCTTGGTTAACTAGCGAAGTGGTGACGATGGGTTAATTCGCAGTTACAATGTTACACGCAACTTTATAGATGATAATCACACCTTTAACTGATTTGAAAATGATTAGTTTTGAGAACGAATTGTTAGTCAAATAAAATTACCTCGATAGTAGACAAGAATTGAAGAATAAAAAACCAGCTAGAACTCTTGGTTCCTAAAGAAACATAAATGTAAGCAAAAAGTGCATCCAAAAACGTTTATTCTGCTTCATTTTGCAAAGAGTACCAAATCTTTTGATACTCTTTTTGACAAAAGGACTTAGACGTCCACATGTCAGACAAAATAAGGTACAGCATATTATGTACTAAAAATTCTTATGACTTATAGGAAATTGTAGATACTCGTAGACAGTCTTAGTTTAATATATTTAATCTGAAGGAGTACAGATACAGTAAAACGACGTTAGTCACCATACTGGTCATGTCAACTCCGTCAGCAAAGAAATTCTTGAACAAGCATTGATATGCAACAAGTCACATCAACTATGACTTGCACACGATGGAATAAACTATCTACTGTCATTTGTTTCTATCATGTCAAGTAATGATTCAGCAAAAACCAAGAGACTACGCAAGTTTGGAAACTAGTACAAAACTATTCTACAAACCGGTGCTTTACTGAAATGCAATTTGTCTATGCCCTTGCCAAAGACACTAAACTGTCCCAACGGTACCGACCACACTAAATATTTCGAAGTCCCGCTACTAGAATAAGTACTTCCATAACTAACACACTTAGGATGTAGGTAGCTAACGGAAATTATAGCGAATATTTAACTTACCTATTTACCAAGACGATAAAATAAATATTTAATTGTCAACACAAAATCGTAATATTCAAACGTCAAATATTTTGCGCGTATTATTTGACAGCTGTCAGCGAAATGTCATCTGGGATGTCAGTAATTTATGATCTTGCACACGTTTGTAAAGATAGATGGCTTGAATAATGGGTAAATGAATATTTGATTAGCTTAGGTATTAGGTAACAGAGGCATAAATTAGAATGCATTAAAATTGTTTAGAATTAAATTTCGTATTACGGACACAAATATCAGCTACTTCCATGACAACTAAAGAAGAGCCATGATGAATTTAAATCAATCATTTCTAGAAACAGTGAATGTAATCTCCTTAATAGTCTATTGATTTCTTTCATAATAATTACCATTATTACTAATCTGTAATTACGCTGTAACTACGCTGTGTACATTCTAGAATTTACATAAAAATAATGACGGAATACAAAACCTTGACAGTCGATGATCCAATCACATTTGTTTACGAACTCAAACACACTTTCCATTAGATTTGTTTTACAAACTGAATTCATTCCATCACCGTATTATTTCTAGCGAAAACGTAAATATAATACGCTCGAACGCATTTCTATTGTTTTTCTCCGTTTTATTGTGTAAATATAAATAAAAACTGATTGACACAATCGTTCGCGTCTCTGTTAGAAATCTTGCATTCCAACCGATCTAAACAAATGCTTAAGAATGAGAAATAACATTTAATGTTTTCTCTATAACCATTGTGATATGAATTCTTGATTAGTAATGCGTATAGGAATCTAAAACTGGGGTCAGATTATACTTAGACTCATATTAGAGATAGGGGCTTACCGATTTACCGACAAACTGTCAGCAATACAGAACTGAAATAGATGCCTAAAGATGTACTCCCGAGTTTACTGACGGTCGACCACTTCCAACCTTATTACTAAGAGAATAAGGTTGAAAAGTGGAAGACAGTCGTGAACTCGGTAGTACCTACCAAAAATCAATCACCAACAAGCAACCCAATGTCATTAAGATACAATTGAAAATTAGGACAATTAACGATTATCATCTCAACTTCGACATAACTTTGGCAATTTAATATGATGTCACACTTAAACTAATAGCATTTCTTTCAAATAGACCAGTTACAGGCCTTTTTGAATTGTCATAAACAAAAAGATGACAGTCCCAAGGCATAATAACCAAAAATAGAAAGATACATATTAGGTAGATAAAATGAAAAAAAAAGGAAAAAAAATGGTTATAGTATTAAAGAGAGGAGACTGAATCACTCTAGCTTACTAGCTGAAATATTAACTAAACGATCTGCTGATTAGACCCACATCTTTTTCGATAAAGACAGCTAACATATTCTATGTTTTGCTTAGTTCAACGAGAAAATAATTAACTCAAGACTTCATGGAGATAATGATATAAAAAGACCATTTAATATGTAGTTGTGGAGTACAAAAAATTGAAACTAACTAACATAATTCTACTATTTCTTATTTCTATGACGTCACCCAAGAAATTAATGTCGTCAATTACATTATTTATTACGTCTACTTAAGATATAAATATAAGCAGGATTTCGTTAACCTACACTTAGTATAATAATATTATTTTAAGTTTCTTATGTATAAGTATTCAAATTATAATCAAGTTTATTTTAATGAACAAAAACGTCTCCTGGAACCAAGCACCTATTTTGTTCAGAATAACGAAGAGTAGATTCAATATCCTTTTGAACGCCATTGTCACATATACGTGACAAGCAAGCGTGTGCCCTGTACGCCTAACGACACAAATATGTGACAAAATGGTAGGTGAAATTGTCGAAATAGATGGCTACAGTTTTTTTATATCGTTATATTTCTGGCAAAGTATCGTGTTCCACAATAACTGGGTCGTTGAGTTCAGATAGACATTCGCTAAAAGTAAAATACTGGTATTCAGCTACATCCGGTTAGACTGGAAGCCGACCCCAACAGAGATGGACGGAGTTTAGGCAGATGATAGGAAGTTGGCTGGATATTTGTCGAAGAACCAATGGCTTATGGAACAAAGGAGATTAGGAGTGGAGACTCCCGACCCCCTGCTAGATGGACCGACAACGTCAAAAAGATGGCTAGGACAAACGGGGCACGAAAGGCGGAGAACAACTTCTCAGAGGCCTATGTCCTGTAGTGGCCAGAAATTTTTGGCTTAAACATAAATACATTGTGTAAACAGACCTTTCACGAAGCCGTCAACCAAGCATTCTGTACATCAAACTAAGTAACTTTGCGCAAAAATTTATTGCTGGGAAACGACTTATTTTTGGGGTGAAAACTCACGTTTTACGGTAGGACTCGATGGAAGGCACTCAAAGCATTGTGCTGATAGATTGATTGAATAGTACTGGGACCGTGGAGATAAAGTAAAAATCATACATTAAAAACATGTATGTAAAAAAATATATGAAAAAGTTGTAACTTTGATCCTCAATATTTCCGTAACTAGAAGGTTCCCAGGTATGGTTTAGAACAAAAAAATATCGCAAAGACGGGGAGAACAAGTGCCTTTCGGCTTCGTTAAGGGTCTATTTACACCCTTTATACATAAATACTACTACTACTCACGCCTTTTTCCCATGGGGGTAGGCTGAAACCACAGAACGCCACCTGCTACGATCCTTACATACTTCGTTTGCCTCGTCCACGTCCATACATCTCGTCACAAACGCACGCCGGTTGCGAGTACTACGCTCCTGACCTTTCTGAATCACCTCACCAATGTTATTAGAATGTATATTTAGGTTAAGGTACTTATCTATGGGTCTTTGTTACCTGAAATAAATGAATTATTATTTTATTCCTTTATTTAATTTAAAAAAAAAAACATTAGGTACCTACATTTTTTAATATTAATTTAAAAAACTATAAAAAAATTAAGCCCACTGGTATCGGGTACAGAGTCAGGGCTCCAGAGAGAGGAACCTCCTAACAATACGAGCCATGTTAAGGAGTATCGCAGTACATCCTTATTTTATTTATTAATAAGGCTTTGGCTTAAAATCTGTTATAAATTCAATCGGGGTAGAATGCTTTGTTAGATTATAAATTTATAATGTCATTTTGGGTTTTCCAAAACTAAAAAGTAAGGAGAACAATAGTGTACAAAGAACAATTAGTTTTCCTAATCTGAGCTAGATTTAAAACTAAAACAATAGACATGAATCAATAATTTGATCATCTAATGTGTTTTCCTTGCATAAACACAACCATAATATCACGCCTAAAATTCTCCAAGGGTTAGGCAGAGGTATACAGTCACTAGCACCAATATGTAAACAGATAGCAACTTTAAAAAATATTTTTCACCTACAATGTTCTGATTAAAATTTCATAATGTTACTAACATCATCATTTCAGCCGAAAGACGTCCACTGCTGGACATAGGCCTCCCCAAGGGGGGTTTTGCCATAATCGCCACGCTTGGCAGGCGGGTTGGCGATCGCAGTATGTTTGTTATAAAAATCACAGAGAACGCTGCTGCCCATTCTCTGGTAAGTCCCTTAGTCGCCTCTTACGACACCCACAGGAAGATATGGGATGGTGCTATTCTTTACGTCCGGACACCATACAGAACATGTTACTAACATAGTATTCTGAAACTCATATTAAAAATATCCTATCTCCAAGTTACAATCGTTATTTCTCGCGAAAATTGCTTTTGAATTAAGGAAAGTGTATACATATTGGTGCTCGTGACTGTACACCCACATTACGCCAGTTATATTTAAGTCCCATGTAATAGGGGGCGAGCCTATTGCCACCAACAGGGCACATATCCAGCCTTTGTGGCTGCAACTGAGAATTTCCTGAAGGAAAAACTCAATAACACTTAGCTGGATCTGAGTTTCAAAGCCAGGACCTAAACCGCAGCTGTAGGGCTTGCAACCACTAGACTAACAAAGCCTCCCTAACATAAAATGTAGTTTTTTTGAACCCACATTGGGGTACTTAGTGATTTATTATCATTAACACTAGAAACGGGATATTTACCATGTTTACTGTTGAAATATCGGGAATTCAAAACAAACAGTAAACATGGTAAATATCCCGTTTCTAGTGTTAATGATAATGTTAGTGACAATGACAGTCTAAAAACTTAGTTATTTATTGTTACTTTTTATTTCAGTGTTATTATTTTTTAAATATGTAAGTGTAGTTTGTTTAAGTATTATTGAAACTATTTGTTTTCTTAGTTATAAGTTTTATTACTGTTATTTTTCCTATAGCAGGTAGGTTTATTTTTGTGTACCTTTTATGAGTATTCACGGTAATTTATAAATAAGAGTTTACCGAATAGTAGACTCCAGAGACCTAACTGTATTTGCCGAACAAAAACGTTTACCAAGCGGGAATGAATATAATATAATACTCAAAAGTTGACGAAACGAGACTTAATGTATGAAGATCAAAATAGTTACGAAACAACACTTTTGTATTTTGTTTAGTTGGCGAAACTGAAAAGTTACCAGACGGGACGTACCCGGCAGAACTTATATAACACCACCTGCTAGCATCGTTACATCTATCCGTTCATACATCTATCCATTTAACGCAAATTCATATTATTCAATGTTATTTCATAACATATAAATCTCACTAGATATTTGAACAAAACCTGATACATTTAATACGTGTATGTACATTTAATCATCTGCCTTTTTCCCAACTATGTTGGGGTTGGCTTCCAGTCTAACCGAATGCAGATAAATACCAGCATTTTACATGGATTGACTGCCTATCTGACCTCCACAACACAGTTAGTACTGGGTAATACTATATGCCTTGGTTAGACTGAATGTCAGAATTTCAGGCCACTGCCTACCTATAACGACTATCAAAGATCACAGCCGGGACCAACGTCTTAACGTGCTTTCTGAGGCACGGAGGAAACTCGGTATGTAATAGATGGTCACCCATCCACGAACCAACCTAGGCAAGCGCGGCTTAACCTGAAGATCGACCCGAGCGGCATTTATTATTTAGCCACGAGCTCCTTAATACGTGTACATTTAATATGTGTATTTATATTAAAATTAGCGACTCGCCCCGGCTTCGCACGGGTGCAATATGTACATAAACACCTTCCTCTTGAATCACTCTATCTATTAAAAAAAACCGCATCAAAATCCGTTGCGTAGTTTTAAAGATCAAAGCATACATAGGGACAGACAGACAGCGGGAAACAACTTTGTTTTATACTAAGTAGTGATAATTTAATTTAGTAGTCAGTTTAATCAGAAAATAAACCGCAGTTAGAATTAGGCAAGTAACAATCAGTAGTTAATTAGGATACATTGAGGTTATTTTTACTGCAACTATAACTACCAGTTCGTAAATTCCTTATAATTAAATGCATTTATATGTTATTTTCTTTCACAGTACACACTGTGGCACATCATGCTATACAAAACCAGTCTATGCGGATCTCTCACTGTACGGGAAATCTATACAAAACGAGGCCGTGTTATACTGGAAATGTATAGTTTGATGTGACACGTTTGAAATCTATAAATATTATTACTATTTATAACGTTTCCTTTTCCTCGAATGGGTTATTTTGTGTGGTATATCAATAATTAAATTAACTATAAATAAATTGCAGTGTAAAGTACACAGGCAAAATGTTACTGGGATATCCAGGTCACCCGAGCTCTTATGAGTATGGACGACCTCATAACAGACCTTAATTCAAACCTGGCAATAGACACAAGTGAGATTAAAATTAGTAATAAAAAAATTAAGGAACTATTATACAGGGTGTAAACAGGCCCTTCACATAGCCGTCAACCAAGCATACTGTACATCAAACTAAGTAACTTTACGCAAAAATTATTGCTGGGAATCGACATTTTTTTTTTAAATCACGTTTTACGGTAGGAATCGATGGAAAGCACTTAAAACATTGTGCTGATGGATGGATTGAATAGTACGGGGGTCGTGGAGGTGTGTAAAGTAAAAATCTTACATTAAAAACATGTATTTGAAAAAAAACTAGTGAAAAAGTTGGACCTTTGACCCCCAATATCTCCGTAACTAGAAGGTTCCCAGGTATGGTCTAGAACAAAAAAATTATCGCAAAGACTGGGAGAACAAGTGCCTTTCGGTTATGTTAAGGGTTTATTTACACCCTTTGTCTTGTATATACACTTGAATTATAAATAATACCTTGTTTACTTGGTACAAGAGCAAGACAATGATTATGACTTGAGGAGCTCGTGGCTAAATAATAACAGCCACTCGGATCGATATTTAGATTAAGCCGTGCTTACCAAGGTTGGTCTGTGGATGGGTGACCACCCATTACATACCGAGTTCGGAAAAGCCTCGGAAAGCACGTTAAGCCGTTGGTCCCGGCTCTCATTTGTAGATCTTTGACAGTCGTTACAGGTAGTCAGTGGCCCAAAAAGTCTGACAACCAGTCTTACCAAGGGGTATCGTATTACCTGCCTAGTTCTATCTGGGTTGTGAAGGTCAGATAGGCACTCGTTCCATGTAAAATACTGGTATTCAGCTGCATCCGGCTAGACTGGAAGCCGACCTTAACATAGTTGGGAAAAGGCTAGGCAGATGATGATATATCTTGTAAGTATTCTTTGTTTACCTACTTCCAATTTTAACTTTAGTCTTCCTCCTTTAGACACTTTTCGCTATACAGGGTGGAAGGGACAGCGACGCGAAAACGGTTACCACGTATTCAGTACATCATTCAGAAAAAAATTCATCAGTTATTAATAAAAAATCAGCTGTTTCCTACAAAAGTTCAATACAAATTGTATGGTACAGTTGATTTTTTGATGAAAAATTTCTATCTGGGGCGGCTCAGAATTCAGAATGATGTAATGGTAACCGTTTTCGCGTCGGTGTCCCTTCCACCCCGTATAATATTGTGCATATGTGAACCAGGGCCTGTAATTCTTGATGTCAAGATAAATAAAGCTTTATGATTTTGAGTATGATCTAACCGTTATTCCAGATAGCTGAAATTTCCTGTTATCCTACCTATATCATATCATCTACACTAGTACAATAATAAGTGACTCAATCTGTTAATTCTGTCCCAACATAAGTAAGAAAACATCAATATATTCTCCACCCAATTAGTCCAAAACGTGTCGCAAGCCTCATCAACGCCCTGACGCGACGATCTTGAAAATTTCCTGCACTTCGGAAGGGTGATGTCCATATATTATTTTCAAACATCAGCCGAGACAATAGCGATTGTTGACAAAACGATCCGTCAGCGTTCAGGGGACCCCGCACCGAGATATCGATGAAAACTGCACACGGTAGCACTCGATTCTTCTCTCGATTCAATCGATTTTGATGACAGAGATTTTTTGTGTCCGTGTCTGGTAAAAAGTTTTCGTGAAAATGGTGTTGGAGAAAATGTGCTAAACTGTCAAACTAATTAAATAAATGATAACCGGGAACGTAACGATTTTCTGTACTAAACTAGTCAATATTGTGTCTCTGGTTATTTTATCGTTATGTGGGTTTTTCGGAAATTGACCAAAGAGTGCCTGAAGCAACCTAAACACTTTCAAGTTCATCTTAATGAACTTGTCCTTGCCAGGGAGCTTAGACCACAGGCAATATAATTCAAAACGTTTCGTCCGTCTACAACGTCATTCAACACAGTTATGAATAGAAAAAAAAAAAAAATTTTACTCCAAATCGGAGTGCTAATCTTAAAGTTGTAAGTCAGAATTGCATTGACTTGCTAAAGAGCTAAGACCAACTTCTAGATTCTAGAAGGTGGTGTTGGCTCTTTTGATTGAAGGAATTTGTTGTATGGTGTTGTATGGTTCAACAGCGGGTCCCAAACTAGGCAAAGCCTATGTCTTGGTGACCCATACACTACACAAAGTTAAAAAAAAAAAAAAAAATCAAATCAATGCAATTCCAACTTAAAACTTTAAGACTATCAAATGGTAGACAATCTCCAGCAAATATAGGTATTAATTTATGTCTGATCGTGGAGATTATCACTATAGTCTGCATTAAACATAAAGTTATGACTAATTCAATTAAATATTCCCATGCAACTCAATTATCTTGTACCAAGCAAAATGCCTTCGACCAAGTTTCACTTAAACAGAATTTCGGTTAAGACTTCAAGAAGCCTTGTGACTCACATTAAGGCATTGTTGGGTCATGAAATGTGACATGTCGTTATTAAGTATGATTCATTGTCAGTAATACTTGGGACTCCTGTATTTGTATAGTTAGGTATCGAAAAAACCCGATGATATCGGGTGGGTATCGTGTCAAGTCATGCTCTAAGTTTCAAGTGATTTTGGCACTGGTCATACTTCGTCACATAAGTTCTTTTTGTTAGGACTACTGTTGCTATACAAGAAATGAATACTTACCTATCTTGAGGACACAGACTTGAATGAGAGAATAACGTCCAGAAAAGAAAAATTGCGACATGCTACAAGAACTATACAAGGTGTAAACGGACCCTTCACGAAGCCGGTGAAAAATCATGTTTTGCGGTCTAACTCAATGTAAAGCACTTAAAATATTGTGCTGATGGATGCATTGAACAGTATCAGGGTCGTGGAGGTATTTAAAGCAAAAGTCATACATTAAAAATATTTATTTAAAAAAAAAAATCTTGTGAAAATTTTGGAACTATGACCCCCATTATCTCTGTAACTAGAAGGTTTCTAGGCAATGTCTAGAACAAAAAAATGATCGGATTGACGGGGAGAACAAGTGCCTTCCGGCTTCATTAAGTGTAATTGTACACCCATTATTAACAAGGATCAAGTTAGAAACCATTTAAAAACCAGTCGAAGTCTTCAAACCAGTCTTCTCTCTTTCTCCACCTTCAGACCAACTAGAGCCAAAACTAGTATAAGTTCTAGACCAAGCGACCGTCTAACTGCGATAACGAAAGTCATAGCAGAACTAAGAAACGCTTTAAAAGCGAGTGCAACTAATCTAGCTCTAGGTCCTCAGAACTACCACATGATTTTTTGCAGTAACCAGCAGTAGCGAAGGGTCAATTTTTGTAAGAGGTAGATAAGCCGGAGTACGTATCTTTAATGTGATTATATTATTTGTCCATAGAATACTGACTGTGCCATGGGAAGCCAGTAGGAATCGAGTTGTATGGAACCTTCGCCACTGGTGACCAGTATCTCACGTATTAATTCTTTAAATAGATCTACTCGATACCTTTATGCAAAAATCAGACAGAAGTTGATCACAATTATCAGTCAGATAATGAAATCAAGAAGTCAGCCAGAAACTATACGGAGTTAGCAGAGCAGTCCATAAGTCTAATAAACTGAAAAACGCAGACACAAAACCAACTAACTTATAAGTTGACAGACTAACTTAATAACCGATCCACGTGCAATATTTAATAACATCTCTTTCGTGATTAGTCCTCCACTCGTAATATCAAATAAATGTTGGTTGCTTGAAACAATTTGATTGTGGAGCGGTCGCGGTCTGTTGCGTCTAAGATAACGGAGATCGCATATCACTGATAAGCTATCAGTAATGCACATTGCAGTGCGACTGATATGCGCGCGCACATGTGTGGGTGGGCGAACGTTTTGATGAGATGTTCGGAATGGGACAAAGAATAACTTGAGATAGTGAACAGTGCAAGTACGCTGGCTAGATTTTTTAACAAATAATTTCAAAAATACAATTTAACGCTTTCCAATCTGTATTCCTGTCGGATTATCCTAAATATTTATTGCCAAAAATATATTTTGCTTAAAAGCTAACTTTTCCGTCACCGCCAGGATTTTGGAAAGAAAATGCATCCTACTCTTTTTTTGAGTGTACAAGAAGCACCCAGTAGTATAGAGACGATGATCACGTGCAGTAAATTGAAACATGATGTCATCATAGTTTGTAAAAGATCTTCAATCACAAGGTATACTGAACTAAGTTTAAATTAGTATATTTAGCTTGATGCAGCTGTAGATACGAAAGGTGTAGGATTGGTCGATGTAACGACGCTTTGTGGAGGCCAATTTCCTTCATTTAACGTATATTGGGTGAAATAATGATGAAGACAGCGGCGACGTTAGCACAAAACCTTACCTGACCTAATCTGACTTACCTTTAAAACACACACACGAACTACAAGATGACGAAGAGAAAAGTTGTCCTCAAGTAACCATCACAAATATTATAAACGACACAACTTCGGACACATATTTATCTGTTAACACATCGTCATATGAAATTCTCGTGGATCAAAATGAAAAATACCGTTTTAGTTTACAGAGTCGATCGTGTAGGAGAAACATACGGCATTGTGATCGTCCACATAGCACAACACTGTACGTAAACATACAGTACTCGGAGACGGGAGTACAACAAACAGTTCGGGGAAAGCCGGCGGACGAGGCTAGTTCATGGCTACCTAAAGTATCGTGGGGGGGAGAGGTGGGCCGTTGTTTCAGGGGTAAATGTAGTTCTCACATGTTCTGATACCCTGGTAGTAATGGTGGCCGATGATGATCAAAACCATAATTATAAGACTGGTGCTGTTAGGAAATTGGTGTATGATTAATGTCTGACGATAACCTCTAGTGATATTTAGGTGGTTAAAAAGAGAGGAAGATTGGTTAGTAGTTGATGATTGAACCATTTTCAAAAACTCTGACAAACTATCTAACTGAAGCAAAGTTAAATAAGGCAAGGCTGACTTAAAAATTTACAGGTAAAGAAAATGACAAAGTTGTTCCTAAAGCAGCCGAATTTCTTAAGGTAACCACTAAAGATACTGGAGCAAGAGACGAGAATAAAACCAAAAACAGAACAAGGAGGTTTTATCTTTTAGAAGAACAGTACATCATCATTAGCCCAATCTTTTTCCTGCCTGGGGCATGAATAAGAAAGAGTATTTTACATGGAACGATCACCTACTAGACCTACATAACCCTGTTACTAGGTAAAACGCTACTTCTTCGTAAGACTAGGAAAACAGAAGAAACTCCAAGTCCAGTAGCTCCAGATCCAAAACACTTGGCACATGGAAACCTCAGAATCAACTTGAACTAAACAAACAAACGTCATCAGAACAACATACTAGATATTGATAAGAATGATAAGGGCAATGCACGTGCGCTCCCAGTGTTAGCAGCAAGTGAGGTTAATAGTACAATTGTACTCGCTGATACTAGTTCAGCCAGTTCGGAAGATTTATGTACTGGTATATGTATGCACATACATTATATCAAGTTTGAAATAACTGGGGATGGAAGACCTGATCTTCTTGAAGGGTTTTAGTAATGGTGGAGTCGGCTTTGGGTATAACGAACGATCAATAAATATTAATGAACATTGTGATACGCTACGATAATCACTATACGAGGTATTTCAAAAGTGTGAAATATAGAAATTAAAGGTTATATATAGGTAGGGCATCTGGGCAGGCAGAATAGGATGCTAAATAATTTAGTGCTACGAGAAGACTCTTTATTTGTACCATGGAAAGATTCTTATTTGGACTTTGGACCACGGAAAACTACAATCCATCTAAGTACAGAATAGTTTCGGGCACAAAGGATATTCCCTATTCATGAACCGAAGATGGCACAAGTGATCAAGAAAGAAAGAAACAAAATATTTATTTTTCGTAGAGGATTTTTTTTGTTTTTTTTTGTTTTTTTTTTTTAGATTTGATGGAAACCACAAGTTATGTATAACAATCAACGCTAAACATTAGAAACATTTTTTTTAATACACAACATAGGCAACAGGTTGGTCACACCACTGTTAAACGTAACCGACAATATTAATTTATAAATAATCAGACGATCAATATTTTTGTTAGATCCCGCCTGGGGCGACGGCCAGCACGCGTTAACTATAGTTAATTAAACTACTGTTTAACTTTCTATGAGTGTGGCTCACGATTCGGACCGGTTCCAAATGTCGCGATACTTGAGTTGCCGAATCTGATTTCGAGAGATGGTTCCGTACGAAAATATTTGGAAGCATGGAAAAGATGTGCTGTCAAATTCTTAAAGATTTGCGAAGTCAATGGTCTCATCTGATGGAAAGTGGTTGCCGCCAACTGGAGACATTTGAGCCCCAATGTTTTTTAATAACGAGAGAAAAAGACCGCAAAGCTCCTGCTGAATATACGTAGGACTCAGAGAGAACATTATATCGGCTATGATCCACAGGTCTTAAAGAAAAGTGTAAAAGAAGATGTGTGCAGCGCACGCACATGAAAACCACTCTTAGATATACTTATAGTGAGATAGTCACTTCAACTCTTATATATCCATTTTGCTAAAGAACTTTCTAGTGCTTATTAGGATACCTCACAGACCACGTCAAGAATGCGCAGTCGTAAGAGGATTAATGCTTGCAACTGTGAAAATATTATTGATAGTCACTTGTTTTTATTAGAACTTATGAATGCTGTTATTTTGACCTGACATAATTATCCTAATCCTACTAATATTATAAATGCGAAAGTTTGGGAGGATGGATGTTTGTTACTCTTTTACGCAAAAACTACTGAACGGATTTAGATGAAATTTAGCACCCACATAGTTTATAACCTAAATTAATACATAGGATAATTTTTATCCCGGTAGTATGATCCAGTGGGACAATTATCGAACTCCACGCGGACGAAGCCGTGGGCATAAGCTATTTTCTTCATAATGATACCGAAGGTAAGAGAGAAGATATCAAGAGAACCTTTTTTATCATAACATAGCTTAAGAAATTATCACTATACAAGAAAAGGAATAACACGTATTTCAACATAATAACAAATACAAAACTTACCTTATGGAAATAAATGGAATATTCAAAGAAAAATATTTGAAGTGGTATTACACATATGATTGCACAACGTGTCGAAACCAATACCCTGGAGCTAATAACAATGTCTACCTCAACAATATGAATTATCACTTTAAACCTATGACTGGGTTTTTCGTGGCTTAGGTACATACTATCCTACTGAAAAACCCAAAAATAAATATTTATAATAATATATAAATATAATATATTAGTATTGCCAGTTGTCAAAACCTACCGTTAATGTTTTGAGAGCATTGGATTTTTTGTCATCAACATCTTTTACGGAACATAAGCGAGTTGCCAAGCCTGAATCGAGATTTGGTGATCGCATTTTGTTTTTAGTTAGATGAATGCTCCATATTTCCTCGTGGCATTTAAAACTGTTTTATATTTTTATTTCGTGAAAGCAAAAATAACAAGAGTACATCAGGATCCTTTTTTTCTTTTTCTATTGCTTATTCAAAAAATAAATGTATTATTTCAAGATTTTCTTTTTTTTTTATCTATACCATAGACGGTTGTTGAGACCACACAATGTTATATGGCCATAACTAGTACCTAGTATCAAAATATATCGAGAAACCGGAAGTACCTAACAGGAAAATATTCGTAAGAACGTTACCTAACACGAAACTCTTACTTACCTACTTTACAGAATAAAACTAGTTCAAGCTAAAATAAAACATATTGCCAGTTATGATTAACACACGAGAAAACTAGACCAATCATTTGAATAAGTATTAAGGTTTTATATGTGAGCTTACGGTACCCTAAAACCAAAGAACAACGTTCGTTATCGAGGCCACGGAGCTAGGCTGGCGATTTTGACAAATCGTTATTGATGCGTCGTGATCTATTCTGACATTATGCCACCAATTATATTATTTAAACTAGCTACGGTTACCAATTACCGGAGGATATTCTTTTGCATTTAAAAAAACAAAACTAGATAATAAGAAACTAATAAATTACCTATCGAGTACCAAAGGACCAAAAATTACGGTCCTTTTCAAAGCTTTGCTTAGTAAGTTCAACGATTCGTTTTGTGCTATTGGCTATGGACATTATTTTTGTAACAGACTAACATTTATTTATTATATTATTCATTTCCCGCTAATTATAGCAACATTACAGACTCATCCAATACGATGCTATAAGACACAAAATAGAATAACATAAAACATATAAAATGACACCCAGTAAACTATTAATAAGTAGCTATATTAGTTAAAAATGACAATGTTTATAGTCACAATACTTTTTTAATTATGTTTTGTGTCCTTTGAACAAATCTCGCCCGGTTTTGCGCAAATATATCTTCCGATATCTTTATAATATTAATAACAACATAACATATCAGCGTATCTTATGAAGTTATGACACTCGGTAATAGTGTAGTTTTTTATAGAGTTTTTGAAATCATAGCTATTCAGAAACGCTTCGATTCGGAAAGTCGTATGTCTATCTCGCTCGTTTTCGTAATGCCAAAAAAAAGATAGAGATACGACTTGTCAAATCGAAGCGTTTGTGAATAGCTATGCTGATATCTTACTTTCAGACCCAATATTGTTAACAAGAAAAGCTACAATAAAGTCACATTTATTAACTAACCCACCAAACCTTATTTCATTACAAACAAGTTACACAAAAACCCTAATCGGATTATCGTGCTTCTGACAGTAGATTAATCAAATTAAAACGACCTATCAAAACATTTTGATGTGATTTTATCAGCTTGGGTTATTGAACCCATTGTGGTTACTGAAGATGACTCTACATTACGATCAGTAAATGTCAAAAGGTCCTGGTCTTAAGAGGTTTAGAATTTTCCTGTAGGACCTAGTGATAGATTTTAAAATATATTATGTTTGTCGGATCAGGTCGTTAGTACGGTTATAAAATGAATCGACAAACGCGCCAGTGGGCACTGGTGACATGACGCGACCTACTTACCAGTCTACCCACACCACAGCGTGTTTCTACAGAGCCCTGATGTTCAGCTCGAGGCGAGGGCGACATTCAATGACTGACCTAGGCGGAGTTGAGACGTCTTGGAACTGTATCCGATTCATTGTGCCTCGTGTTATTGTTAAGTTGTAATCTCAAGTAATTCGTTAGTTTGCTAGAAACAGCGTATCGTACCCAGCGTGTTTTCATAGCACGAAACCCATCGTCTGCCCAGCCTAACGGAATAAATCCTGACTTATCCGACATGTTTATTAATAGACAGAAACATTCACATATGAACAGAAGGCACTCATCATCATCATAATTTCAGTCCCGAATCATCCACTGCTGGGTTTAGGCCTCCCCTTTCTGCTGCCACAGTTTCCGGTCCCATGCGTACCTAAATCCAGTTGTTTCCCGATTTTAACGATTTTTAGCTTTCGTACGGCCCTGATTTCTTTTGCCTAACCTTGGCTACCACTGCACTCGGACAAAATTTTGCCATTAGCTATCTCGCGTCTAGCACAAGGTACTATGAGTACAAAATCAAGTCTGCCTGAACAAAATTTAGTTCAACTAACCATCAATGTAAATCTTGAAACTGAAAATATTAAAGACGGAGGAACTAATCACGCCATCAAACAATAAAATAAAACAGTTTTAACAAAACAAAATGCCACACTTAGCTTGAGTTTTAAATAAAATAAAAATCTTATTTTCAAAGACAGTTTTGAGCTAAAAGACTTAATTGAAAGCTCGTGCATACCATATACGAGACTGATATGGAGCTGCATTACTCATTGACTCATAAGGTTTGATCGTGTTACGTAACAACTCGGTTAGTCGACTCAGTATTAACTATTTAGCGAGAGGAAACCTAACTAATGAGTTAGTAAGGCAAGAGGTTACTGGGATTTGATAAACTTCTAAATGTTACCGAGATAATGTTGGATTTGCTAATCGCCCACAATGTGCCGAAAGGACCAGTAAATTGTGGGACCAAATATTATTTCTAATATTTATTTTTTAAATGCTCCGTTAAATCTGGTTTGTTTTGTGGATTTGAATTTTCGTTTCAACTCAAATGATATAAGTATGTCCATTAATTTTTAAGTGATTTGCGTTAAGGATGATATAAAACATGTTACATAATCATAATCATGACCGTAATTAATAAAATCTACGTCATAATATCGCTTCATTGTAGTATTGTATAATTTAATCTCTAGAGACGTCAGTACGTACGATAAAGGTCCTTGAGTGACAACCAGCGCCATTGATCTGCTTAAATTATAAGGGACTATTTCAATGAGTATTAATTCAGACCGAAACGCAAATGCATTGAAAGGCAAAAAGTTAAAGCGCAATACGCTGCCTCAGTGGCAGGTGGATCAACAAGCCTAGCACAAAATAAACTCAACTAATGTACCGCAGCTCCACAAAGACCATAACTCCACATTGCGACAAAACAAAAACACAAATTTGCAAACGTATAAAGAAATTGAAAGGTACCGGCGTGCGCGATGCTATCGCGAAATTATTCCAAATTTCACCGTTTTGCCTCTCTGGCTGGTGGCGTTTTTTACTTTTTTCATACGATGGCAGTCGCGGGCCAACTCCCATAAATTATAGTTCGGTAGCTCTGTTAAAGGGGTTTTTGAGTATTTTTTTATTTTTGTTTAGCCCTTTGAAGAATTTATGTCCCCGTCTTACTTAGTAGCGGCGGTCAGCGAGTTGCCGAGTTGACCGGCTCCGAGAAATGTTCGGGCCTTTCGATACGCGACGCTATAAGTATTTTGTACTTGCAGTTTTGTTTGTGAGCTTGTGATACGGCTTTCGGGTTATTTTATTTTAGTTTAACTGAAGCCTGCTTGAAGTTGGGAGTTGAAGCACCTTAACGACTAACATGCGACATTCGGGGTCAAAGAAAGCCGCCTGAATCACCCAAAAAGATTTCACCGCCTCTAAATTCTCCACAATCTGGATCCAACATATCGTTATCTATCTCATTTGGTCCTTCATTCTTCAAAATGGTCTTTCGATCCCCAAATTTTTCTAACCCTTCCACAAGTTCCACCTCTCTCAACCTATCACTCACCTCTCCATCAACCAGTAACCAGATCAAAGTGCTAACATCCAACGCACAGCATTACGTAAGGCATGATGACGTAGGGAACAATGGCCATCGGAAGCTGGCACGTGTCACCAAGTCGTGACAGACTAGAGTCACTTGCAATTGTGAGCCTCTCATATTACTACGACATGGTGAATGGGGGGACGGTCATTCGTGTATAAGGCTGAGTATTTCTATGATATGGTTAATGGGTGTCGTACATTTGTGAAGGTACTGGTGTACTGGATATTTTGTTTTGAGAACAGGCAAGTTTTGGGCTGACTCAGTTAAAATTGTCATCGACATGCTAAGAAGGATTTGCAGATGGAAAATAATTTTAAAAGAAGTGTATGAGTGCAACTTAGGTCACGTCCTATATTTTACTGAGTTATAAAATTCATGAGGTTTGCATCAACCAGGACGCAGCGACAATCGGACCTTTTCTAGTTGGCTAGTAGTAGCTTCCATACTTTTCTAAGCGTCGATTGTGTAAACAGAAATGCCGAAATGTTCACTTATTACCCAAGGAATTAAATTTTGATATAGGAAACGTGTAAGTCATGTCGTCATTTGCCAGTAATGTGCACAAGAATATGAATACATTCATAGCAAGACAGGAGAATAGGAAAGTTCGTAATGAAACATCGTAAGATGCAAATGATGTAAGAACTAAGAATCCAATTTGTTAAAGGGCATTCAGAACTCATTGAAAACCCACCGTTAGAAGATCGATCTAACAAATTAAACACAAACTACATAATGTCGGAAATCTCAAGCAAACAAACAAATAATCCCTTAAGATTTGGATTCTGCAAAACTTGGATAATCGAAAGAAACTGGGATCAATGTCAAAAATCCGGATCACATGCGTAAGAAGTGGAAAGGGACATTATGATGCGCAAAAAGCAAAAATTACAAATATTCCGTAACCGAAATAACCTTAAAACGCGATAGCAGACAAAACGGATTCCAAATACTGGCAATTGGAATAGTTTTCAGTTTTTTTTTCTCCGTTTTAAGTTTCGAAGGCATCCTAACGGTATTCGGGAGACATAGCATCGGGACGGACGCGACAACGCTTTTTATGTTATTTTTCTACTGACCTTAGTCGTTTGCGATCGATTTCGGATCTTTTTAATCGGTCCTCCTTAAAAATAAATATGAAAGTCCGATTTTTGTTTTGTTTTCAGCCTGAGTTATGACTGAAATGCGAGTTTCTTGAATTTTGTTTATAGTTTCACAAAGATGTGGATGGCGTTGTAATTTAATTGAAAATCAAGTGACGTCACTTCCTTTAAGATATTAAAATCTTACCTGCAGGTACTTTAACCAGAAGAATGGCAATAAATCATAGGAGTGTTCCCGGATGGAGACGTCAATAAAATTTTAATTAGCATCATAGAATTAAGATAGCGTTCAGAATGCCTTATTAATTGTCTTAAGTAGTTTTTAAAACTAACATTATGCCGCGCGGTGATTATGACACAAAAAGCTATACTGCCAACTCTAATTGCGTTCAACGCCGGCCAAAATTAAAAAGAAAAGTCGCACAGCAAGAATCCCGCCTATTTTTAAAAATGGAACCCGACGATGATTCGCCTAATTAATAAACCAATCACGTACAGTCGAGACACGGCGTCGAGGCGCGGCGGACGTGCGGGCGCGGGGGATGAACGCTCGGAAATTCGAATACTATATTTTTTCTGCACTCAAAGCATCGCAATGTTACTTGTAATTGGCTTGACGGCCAATGATAACGAATTTAGAATGCAATCAATTATTTATGAGTTATTACTTTTGATAACAAGAAATTAGCACTTTGTATGAAAAATGTAAAACTAGTTACTATTAATCATTAAGAAATATTTGCGAACGCCAGATGTTATCTGTCTAAAGTATTCACCATGCCCACTAGTTAGAATGTATCGATACAAAAAACTTCGGCTCAGTTAATCTTGTCAAATCAATATGAGAAGTATAAAATTAAAACTTCTGATCGGATTCTCAGAACATTGTTATGGGAA
This sequence comes from Noctua fimbriata, assembly GCA_905163415.1. Classification (NCBI taxonomy): domain Eukaryota; kingdom Metazoa; phylum Arthropoda; class Insecta; order Lepidoptera; family Noctuidae; genus Noctua; species Noctua fimbriata. The sequence goes on along the minus strand of LR990935.1, from coordinate 10,134,721 downwards.
CGTATCGGATTATATGACACAGCATTATATTTTCTCTTTTGATTGAATGGACATGAATGGAGCACACATTATTAACAAAAGAAATGTCCACCAGTATTGACACCGAAAAATTAGTTTAAAAAATCTACAGTTTCGGGTTTTAGGCAAAAAATATCATTTATCAAATAAATGCATTCTCTGTTATGTCTTTGCGCAGCGTGACTGTAAAAACTAGTTGAATAATAAATGCGTTGGTTGGCAACACTGGGCCCGAGGAAGCCCGAAGCTCGGCGAAAAAGGGCGAAGATTAGCGAGCGCGCGCTTTTTGTTTGCATCAATCGATGCGCTCGCGCATTCGCACGATGAATAATTCAAAAATTGACATGAAATGGCGTATGGTTCTTTTTTTAAATGAAAGGTGCCCGATTGAGGACTGTAACCGCCTGACGAATTCATTGGTCAACGGCTTTTTGCGTTCAGTAATTGCTGTATTTACTTTATAGGTTATGAAATGAAATTAATGCAAGCGAACGATCTCGTTCTGTTGTTCCAATGTTAATAGCACTGTTTTTACTAAACTTAGATTATGAATCCATTTGGAGAACGGCAACAGTTTATACAACTGACAATAAAATATGAATTTATAGCCAAACCGCAAATAAAGCCTCGCCTTGGCGTGCGTAAAAATGAAATGTCATAGGGTACTTTACAGAGTGTTACACAACCGCTCAGAGAAGAAATTTTAAATGTTTACGCGTCTGTCTGTCCATGTATCTAGAAATTGGTTGTCATCCAAGCAAAAAATGTATAATTAATTCGAGTAATGCTGTTAATGATGCATCGAAAACTTGTGTCGATTTCCAAGTATAAGTAATCTGGTCATCTGAATTCTGGCTGCGATTGGTCGAGAGATCCCCAGCGCAGTTTTTGGATAAATGGCTTCATCCCGCACTACGGGATGCTGTCAAGACCTCTTCGAGTTATGGTTATGACGGCTTTTTACGTGTTTCATGAAGATAATTTCATTATTTACAAAAAGTATGCGGTAATTTGCCTGTCTCGATTGTAACTAACGATATTTGTAAGGCTGGATCGATGTCATTGTGTATTGTGGGAGAAAACTCGGTTTCTTCTTGTTTTTCCTTTCATTTTTTGTGCTGAAATACCTAGCTGTTATAACGGTGGACATGTACGGAATTTGCTACATGATATTTTTAAAAGAAAATAGTAAAAATAAAGCGCTATTTAGAAGCATGTTTTGCTAGATAGTTATCGTGTGTCAAAAGTCAACCATCAATTTGTTTCTCAGCAAACAATTTACAGTTACTTGGCCTTAGTGACTTTTGTTGTCATCATTGTTAAGTGTCGTATTGTTACTAATTAAAAAAATATTGGGTATAGTTATAACCTAGAATTTTTGTTGTATTATTTCGAGGTATTACTAGACATACACCAGGGTCTGTAACCCGCAGTACTCCTTAAATGTCACTTCTGTGTGCGAAAGAGATGGAGCTATACAGATCGGCTATCTCCAATTCTTGCCCACATTAAAGTAATATTAAAATATTATCTAATGTTATAAGAGGTGATGGTAGGCTCAGACTTCAAAAACAGCGATCGTCTTTTGTTTATTCACTCAGAAATGCCTACAAACATTCCTCAATAAACCTGACCACTTAGTCTAGAATACATTTATTTTGTTCTATACTCACTTGTAAGAAGAAAACGCCATGTTGTTGTCTACACAGGGTTGATCGTCCACCGCTCCGCCGGTTGTGAGCATCAGGGTGTTCATTCGTGTTCAATTCTCACAAGGCGATCGATTACTTTTTATCGATTAAAATCTATCGGTACACGCACTTCACTATTGGTTCTTCAAAGTCCGCGCGTGCGTCACTGTGACGCGTTCGTACATTATGTACGTCACATCACTAGTGTTTGTGGCATATCTGGAAAGGAAATGATACCAACATAAGCAAAAACGTTCGTAAAAGTGCATATCTAATTATTATCTAAAATAAGCTAGTTCAACCCAAAGACCAATCTTCCTAACTAATTATGTATGTATATTATCATCTCAAATCCTATTATTTTATTAGATGGATGATGTAATGTCAAATAATTACTAGAAATTTGTGTGTAGTCTCAGAAGTTGCATACCTAATTAGTGGACTACCGTATGTAAATTACACTTTAACAGTGTTGTAACTGATTTTGTTCAGTCGTGATAGTTTAATAGACTTCGTTAGATTTATCATTTAAAATCAGCGGGTATGCCAACAGAAAGTGAATTAACTTGTGTTAATGAAAGCAATTGCCTTCGCGTGACATTTCAAACTGATTAAAGAGGTCATAGTTTGTTGGTATAAAAACATTTCTAATCTCATGAGAGCCCTGCGTCAGATTTGACGGAGATAGCGACCCGTGGTTGTAGCGACGGAACCGGCCGGCCGCCATCTTGGCCCTGATTGACAGCTGTCAATGTTGGCGGCACTGCGACGCGTCGCCGCGCCTGCGCACTACGGTATACCGCGCGTCACTAATTCGTTTTGAAAATAATGTTCTTTTTTAAGTGAAATTGTTTTAGACTTTTTGCTAGTGTTATGATGTTTGTTTTAATTGTTAAATCATAAATCGTATTAATGTCTGTAACTTTTTTTTTAAATACGCTTTTACACGTCACATCAAATTATATTTTAAAACTAGATGGGGCTGGTGTTTCGTACCTGACTACTCTAAGAAATAGCCGAAACAAACTTGGTAGTTATTTTGCTTTTAAGTATTTAATTATGTAACTTAATAGTGACTTGCTTTCAAACTCCTTCTTTTATAGAAACATATACACTATACTAAATAACATAACATCACACCTGTAATCCCCGAGAGTTATACAGGGTGTACCTAGACCCACATTCCGCTTTTTTTAAACCCTATAAAACCTCAAAATCAAATCAATCAATCAAAGCATTTATTTCAAGTAGGCCAGTTACAGGCACTTTTGAATTGTCGAAAGAAAGACAACAATAAAATATAGCTACAGTCTCATGAAAGTCTCACAAGACACAAAAACTGTGAAAGTACTGTAGTTGCCCATTCCCTAACGTAGATCTCTATGGAGAAGAACGGGCAAGAAACTCCATGGACACTCTTCTAAATCAGAATACTTTTACAAAACCTTGGTTACATCATTCATGTTGAGATGGTCAATGATGATATTAGGCGCGTCTATGGTCATCAATATATTAAAATAGTAGGTAGTCATTAATATAGGCGCACTAGAGAAGGTATAGGAGTAAATACTTCCTCATAGCGTAGGCCTGTGCTGTTAATTATATTCAACTGGCGGGAAAGTCGTAGAATTTCTTAGTCTTTAATGGCGGCAAGTCGGGGAAACTTATAACTTCTGCGTTTAATTTCCCAGTTCCTACTATTATGATTGTAAAGTGACTATTTACTTATTTTATTTTACTCGAAGATATTTTAAGGCATCCCATTTCTTTTATCTTTGATTTCCGATTTCAGAGATCTAATGGCTCTCGTTTCAGAAAAAAACCGGCAAAGTGCGAGTCGTACTCACACGCACACAGGGTCCCGTAACACCAAACAATATAATAAAAATATTTTGAAGGCTTATTCATAGGTTGTATTGTTTTACATTCATCAGTAAAACTAAATTTGGTTTTCATAGTATGTGTTAATGTAAAACAAAGTTAATGCTGATGTTTGATGAAAAAGTCCCATATCTCAAAAACTAAACATCAAATCTTAAATAATTTTTTTTTCTCAAACAATTTTTTTTTACGTTCTACAGTCCTACATTTTTTCAGAATTTTCCTCCTCTTACTTTAGATATAATTTTTAAAGACCTATCTATAGACACCCCGCACGTATAGGTTTGATGATTTTTTTTTAGTTTCAAATCCATGTACCTATGGGTTACCTCCTTTAATCTTTTAATTAATTTATTTTTGTATAAAAATCGTAAAGCGGTTCACAGAATACATCTACATACCAAATTTCAACTGTGTAGTCCTAATAGTTTGGGAATAAAGTGGCTGTGACATGCGTACGTACGGACGGACAGACAGACAGACAGACCGACAGACATACAGACAGACATGACGAATCTATAAGGGTTCCGTTTTTTGCCATTCGGCTACGGAACCGTAAAAAAGTATTAGCTTGAAAGTTTTTGTGATTATCTTTATACCAAGAATAGCGTTGTAATTTTCGCATTCTTAGTCTCATTGAAGTTGTTTGGTTTAATATGTATTCTAGTCTCTGTCTAGCATATGGTAAGTGAAAAACACGGTTTTAAAAGACCATAGGCATCAGACATTTTGAATTTAAAATATAACGGCTTATTGTTTTTTGTTTTGACCAAATGATTTTAGTATCTACAAATTGGTGTACAAACTGAGAATACGTCTGTATATTTGGTTTCTATTCATCAAGAAGCGACTCAATTTACTTAGTATTTTATCAGTCGCAATGGCCAATAAAAATCGATTAAATAATATTAGTGAAACCCTGAACTATCTTAGCCTTTCCAAAGTGGGAACTTGTACAATCTAAAACTACTTATTTTAATTTAATTGAAGTATTTAAATTAACTTGATCTAATAGACTTTGATTAGATAACCTTTTAAATTTGATATTTATAACAAACTTATGGAAACACGAGGAAAACCACTACATAAATCATTAAAATGGCATCGTATAGTAAATCTTATTTTATAGTGCACTGACGTCATAGAGTTGTCGTAAAATGGAAACATTATGCAGAGATGTAATTGTTGAAACTTGCATTTTTACATTAATAGTTTTTAGTCATACTTATTTAGTTTTAGTGTCTATATTTAGGTTGCTAGGCGTCGATAAATAAATGTTAATGTCAACAAGATTTCACTATTTCCAACTCAATGATATACTAATACTTATGTACATACCTGTGTTGCGTTTAAGTTTCACGATCCACAGCCTTAATAAGTTTTTTTTTTTTTGTAACGGAAGTATTTTTCTTTGAATGCCAATCTTTACAAAGCAGAATTTTGAGGCACAATTTTGTCCTTTTCTTTATTTTTATTCTATAATAAAAACCACATTCACTTTAGATTTCCAAAAATGAAATAATTCTGTTATTTTTAAATATTTTTTTCTAATTCTTGTCTAATGGCAAATAAAATAAAAAAATACGCTGAAAAAAGTTTGGTGCCCAAGAAGTTTTTTTAGCTACTCAGCCAGTCACCTCTAATATTTATAAGTAGTAACATTTATTTATTTCCGCCGCTTCTGGGTGCGTGTGCGTCCGTGGCTTGGCGGAAAAGATACAGGAATGCTGTCTGGTTCAGCCGGAAAGCGATCTTATTAAAAACCCGCACTGACGAGCAAGAGTGGAAAACTTATGTTGTCAAAATTTTGAACCTTTTTTTTGGACATTTTTATTTTTTCTGATGAAAGTTATCATTTTTCATGTTTTTTTATTATAAAAATCAGGCTCAAAAAAAAATAGGGTTATACTTGCCAATAAGAGTTTGTTATGCTTTAACTATGGCGCTATGCTATACACTATAGCAGCAACACGCAAATAAGATTAATTTAAGACTTGAGTTTTAGTTTGCCCTTATCTGCTTCTGACTCAAAAATTCTATACTAAAACATTGGAGAAAGAATCTTTATCAAAATGAAATCAATCATTACCGCTTTCTAATTCCAAATCCCCGCGCCAAAGCTCAAAAATCTTGTTTTGACATTTACCAAGCCAGTGTCGTCCCAGTTCGGATCAATGTATCGATAAAAATCTCGCTACCGAACTTATCGATAATCACTGAGTGTCACCGCTCTAGACGTAGATGGTAATCTAAGTGGACGGCTTGACACAACACTGTGTAAGCCGATAAAAAAATAGCAGAGTACACGTTGAAAATAATAGCTAGAAAAAGATTAACAAAAAGGATGCTCAGCCTACCTTTGAAACCTATAAGGGGTAAAAAAATGCTTGAGCCTGGTAAAAAAGTGGAAGACTGCAATATAATTAGTTTTCATTTTGCTTGGAAGCAGATGTAAGAATAATAATTCCTATTTTTGCTCTAATGACGTGAGATAGCCCTAGAAGTATGTATTTCTTTAGTGATTAAACTTACGATATAATGCAACTGGAAACACCACTTTATATCAAAACAAAAAAAAAACTATATGACACTTGAAAACTTATGCAAAAAATTCAAAACACAGAAAAAAATCTTTTTGTAATTCGTTGTCACTTTAAAAACATAACATCACGCCTGTACTTTCCGAAGGGTTCGGCAGAGCTGATCTGCACACCCACATTTCGCCATTTATTTTTAAGCCTTATAATAGGAGACTAGCCAATACCCGTGAACCGGACACGAATAATATCAAATACATTCTTCCTGTCCATTTGGATACCATTTCAGTACCGTCCCTTCTACCTTGAAGGCACAAAACCGCGTACATAACACATGACTAGAATGGCAACGCGTCAGCTGTTAACTAAAACAGTCGCCATGTTTTGGTTAAGTACAGTCCGCATAAAAAATAACATCCGGCGGCTGAGATATCAATGAATGTGAGCGATTATACTGTACGTCGTCACGCGGATATGCCTGTGTTAAATATTTTCAGTAAAATTGATTATTATTGAAGATATCTAATTGTGAATTTTGCCATTGAACCCGAAGGCGATCAGCGCAATAGATGTTGGAATATTTACACTGATATCTCTTGAACGCCGTTTGGATTTGCTAATCGCGTTTAGTCTCATTGGTGAAGTCCGCCCTAAGTCTTTTATAACTGTTACAAGGTGATGTTTCGATGGACATTTTAATAAATAGGATAGGTTCAGATATTTTGTAAAATTATATTTTTAAGAACATTTTTTATAAATAGGCGATTTTTTACTTTTAAACTTCAATTTTTATTTCATGGTGATCTTGGAATTCTTTTCTTAAACATTTCAACGTTTTTATAATTTTTGTTGCGACTTGCGTTGCCCTGATTATTTATTTATTTTATAACTTTATCTTAAAGAGTCTAAAATAGTATTAGAAATCCAAAACTAGATTCAAATTCATATTTTGTGTTTTGTTCTTACCTAGTCAATACACAAGGTATCATCTTTTTGAATTCCATGTTCAGCACATTTATAAGCATCACGTTTAAAATGGATGATTGCCTGGTATTCGAATGTACATTTTTGCAAGATTACCCCATAATTTCAATTATTTTCAGGTTTGCAACCAAAAAAATGTCACCCGATAAAAGTCACTAGCAAGCTCACTCTTTTAATTATAAACTTGAAATGTCATCTACTCCAAACCGTAAGGTGTGTAGAGAACTATTAAAGAAATACCACAGTGACATATAATAGTGCAAGATATTTTTATAGACATACCGTGAGGCTGAATGGTCAGTTACCGTTTACAACTCAGTCACTGACAGAAAAAAAATAGTGACATCGGTGTAAAAACTTAATTAGTGGCCAGTAGCTTTAGCTTGGTGAACGATGATGAAGGTAAAACTCAATTTGACATTGAAATAGTCATTTATCAAGCGGCTCTGTTCTTCACAGGTTAGAAATAATTGACTGAGAATAAGAAAAACCAACATATTTGGTTTTAAAGCATAATAACTTGTCTTTTGAAAATTCATTTTCTATTCTTAAGGCATACCACACAACAGAGAGACGTGGTATTGGTCGAAGGCAAAAAACATCATTTTAAATATCGTCAGAATCAGAAAACCACGAATATTTATGGTGTGTGTCTTTAATAACAGTCTGTAAAGATATTAAATTATTTTTTTATAGCAGCTACGACGCGAACATGTTACTAATAAAAGCGAATTTTCATTATTACTGACGTTTTGACGATGAGATACTTTTTCTGTTCACTTGCTCCTATGCTATGCTTGAGGCAGGGAGATAGGACCATTTGTTTTTCTGCTCATCTCTATAGTTTTATCTAGTCCCATCTCATCTTATCATCATCATCATCATGGATGAAAATCATCCAATCTAAGCGGAAAATCTCCTCTCTTATTTATTATCTATCTATATCAAAATTAACCTTTAATAATTGTGTAGTAAATACCTGTAATCTCTTATTAATCAAAGATCACAATACACAGATGCCTTTAAACATAACGTTTCTACAATTCTAATAATCTTGTTTATTCCGATCTTGCGCTACTTAATATCAAATTAACATTGTACAAGAACTAGCAGTAACTTGTAATACCGATAACTGGGTTGTAGAATATTCGATGCTAACTAATTGTGCGATCAGATAGAGGTCCCACGCATATTGTTCATAAATCATAATAATATCTTGTAATAGCAAGGTGTATTGCAGGCGGCGTGTTTTATGTAGATCCTGGTGGGCTACTGAATTGATATCAATTTTGATATCGGTAAGGATCACTGCTTCAATATAACGGGGCTGAGTAATTCAGGATATATCAATTGTGATAAACTTCTTTTACAATCAGGCCTGCTTGCACCATGAATCAAGCTAAACTAATTTAGAACTTTTTTCGGTTTGTAGCAATCGTTTGAAGACGACAGAAGCGGAATTATGTTTTAAATACGATTAGCGTTAATTTCGTTTAGATAATTGTGGTGCAATCAGACCTTAGCTATTTTGGAAGCTTTTTGAAGAAAATAAAATGTGTTTTAAGCGATCCGACGTAGAAATCTTTCTATTAGCATCTATGTAAGTACATAGTATAAAAGCTAAGCAATTACCAAAGTTCATCAGACACTGAATGACGAACAAAGCCAAAAAAAACAAGAAATGTTTTGCGTGATATGCCTTTGTTTTTTTTGCCTTCTCGAGAAAATCTAATTGCAAACACATTGTGGGTACTTAGTTTCTTTCCGAAGAAATGTTTCATGGTGATTGTCACCTTTTCACCTTCGTTGACGTGTATGGACGTCAATGGCCGATATGTCACTACTTTGCGGGGCCAATGTCGAGACAGGGCGTCGCAAGATCAGGCAACATTGTTTTTTTTCAAATATTTAACCGTGCCGTTAGTGTCTTTTTAGATTTTAGTATTTTTTATATATCTTATATTTCTAGCAAAAATACTTCTTTTTTAGGTGTTATTCCAACTTATTTTTGTTGGGTTGGAGAATAGAATTATTTTTTTGTAACAGTCTAAGAGTACGGCTGCGTCGCTAAGGGCTTTTCATAACAGAAGTTGCAGGGATTGTCAACCTATCACTCATAGTATGTGCATTAGAGGTGGATAATTTCTAATCTATATTTATAATATTATCATCTTTGTTGTATGTTTGCAGAAGTGACATCTTGCCAAGTCATGATTACTTTGCTTTCAGAACTTATAGTTTCTGAACACATGTGTAACTTACTGTGGAAAAATATGTAACAGACCAATTTTTCATCTCATGTTCTACTGCTAACTTCATCTAACATCTTAATTTCACTGTAACTTCTAGTTCTTTAAAGTTTTGAACTTTTTATCATTTAAAATCGAGTTTAAAAAATTATAAGCAGTACAAAGGTACGTATTTAAGTAGATTTTCTAATACGTGAAGTGTTTTAAGTAAAACTATGCCTAAACATAGGTTTTCAGCACCAAGATATAGAATCAGTGACTTGTAAATCTCTGCATAACTTACTTAGCCATGTTAGGCCTTGAATGAAGTCTCTAGACTTGTGTCGCACTTTCGTCTTTTTGTTTTTTTTTTATATATGGCCTGTCGAAAAGTCGCGAAATTAAAAAATTGAACAAAAAGTTTTTATTTTATGTTTGGTTTGATTTGGACTCCATATTTTTTTATAATAATATTAAGTACTTAGTTGTTTTCTTTCTTGTAATTTTTTTTTATGGTTTTAATTTTACATTTATTTTCAGTTGCTTTGGATAGATCATACACAATTTTGACAATTAATTAGTAATTACCCCCCTAGATACCCATAAGATTGTATGTTGATTAGATATTTTGGTTGCCAGACCGTTTGGTTGCATTTAATCAGACTTAAGTTGTAAATTGTACTCCAAATCAAAGTATCTATACTAATGCATATTCAAATTAGCTAATACCGGTCGTTTACATTAAAATCCCGTATCCTTGCTTACCTATAATGTGAATATTAAAATGGAAAATAACCTTGCCATTTCTACTCAGTTAATGGTAACTTTAAGATGTATATTTTATTATTAACCATCGTATTTAAACTTACGAACTAAATAATGTTACTTGGACTTTGTGTTACTTAAAGTAATGACTGCATAAAATATAATTGCATATTTTTCGCACATTTTGCCTTTAAAGCTGTTATAGATTCATTGAAAATACACTTGTTCAGTATCTGTAATGAGCAACAAGATACGTAAGAAAACAAAACACACAATAAACCTAGATAAGTAAGACATACTCCAGTATTTCCATCAAATATTTATCTAGACATCAGCAAATAGTACCAATAAATACGCACCATTAACAAACTTGTGTAACAAACGTATCGTTTAATAACGTCAATGTATAAAGTTATCAATGTACATCACTGGCCAAAAACAATAAAAAGCACAATATTCTTGAAAATTCAGTACATCCAAAGATTCGAACTTTTACCGCAACTTGCCACTATACCTTTCCACATTTGCAAAAAAAAAATAACAAAAGAACTATGCACTTTGACACTTTCACGGGTTTTTTTTAAATTCGAATGTCTGCAAAGGTACTCGGAGGTGGTGTGTAAAAAGTTCGTAATAGTTTTGAGTAGACGCGGCGAGGCACTGCGCTGACGGCTGTGCTCGATCGACTGGAGTCGCAAGCGCACCTCTACACGGGCCGCGGCTGAATGCAGGGGTAAACAACATTCTTTAAGCATTTGTGCTGTTGGCTTTTAACTTCCTTCTTAGGTTTTGGTTTGAAACATAAGTTGATCTTATGTTGGAAATATTTTTCTGGAACTTCCCAAGATTTCCCTTTACACATTATTTATCTTGATATCTGTATCTTATTTTATTTTTGCTCCTTCGAGCAATCACTTGAGTAGTGCTGGAGAACAAAATTATTTTACATTAATATCAAAGATGCAGACTAGACTGATCGGCAATTTTATTGAAAAATTAGCCTAGCAACAACATTTTAACGAATACCTAGAAGGTTACCTACATATAACTTCATATTTCTCTATTTTTCAGGTTTAGATGACCAATATTATTACAGTTAGCTTATCAAATAATTTGAAGACCTCTGATTTTTATTAATATCAGTTAACAAATTGTTGGTTACTCCTTTTAAAACCTGTTAAGTCAGCGATTGAGAACGCAAAGAACCTTGAAAGTGCAAAGGAAAAAACATATTTGTCTCTTTCCCTCACAGAACAATCGAGCCAACTTTAGAAAGGGACGTCACTATGTCTATAAGTAAACTCACATAGACCTAGCTTAATTGATACTGCTTCAATAAGTTGTAAGTAAAGTTGGTACGAGTCATTTTAGTTCAAGCTTTGCGTCGATTGCAATAAGATGTATTTTCAAAAGTATTTATCTCCAATTTCACAATTTTGGAGAACAACGAGCTTAAAATGTGTTAATTTTGGCAGCTTAATGCGTTTAACGGTTTGAATTAAAACTAAGAAAATATGTGAAATTATTTAGTAAATAAAAATTGTGAAAAGTGCAACTGGGGACTTCGAATGATAATTTCGGCGTGGGATGCGTACGCGCACCGGACAGTGGACACGTCTGATTAGTTGCGAGAATACATCTTTTCGTGATGTCCCTCTCGCTCACCGAGTCCGGCAGTAGGTTAGAGGGGGACAACATAATGTTCACATCTCTGTGGACCGAAGAGACGTGGCTTTAATGGGATCTTCCCAGATGTAGTGATCGGTTAATTTTAGTAGGTAGGAGGAAATCGTCAGTTACGACAGTTTTACATAGCGGCCTGTTTTTTATGTTATTTATTAAGCGCTAAAGACGACTGCATTTTAATAGTCATCGGGTAACATGTGGAGTATTTTAATTTATATCTTTATTTATTGCGCTTTTTGTTACGTGCTTGTAATTGATTTTGTTGCGAACTGTACTTCTTTTTTTGTTTATTTTGTCTGTCTGGTCTAATATTACGTTGTTACATGGTTATTTATTTGTTTTGTGTAGATACTTTTTGTTATAATTCTTTTAGTTTATTCGTTTAAGGCATTTTTCACAGATATTTAGATAATAAAGTTGTAACTACGTAAATGTATTTAATTTTACATAGATGACGTAAACTACAGCCGTCATCATCATCTGCCTAGCCTTTTCCCAACTATGTTAGGGTCGGCTTTCAGTCTAACCGGATGCAGTTGAATACCAGTATTTTACATGAAGCGACTGCCTCCCAAGGGTATCATACTACCCAGTTAGTACTGGGTAATATGATACCCCTAGGTAAGACTGATTGTCAGACTTTCGGGCCACTGACTACCTAACGACTGTCAAAGATCTACAATTGACAGCCGGGACAAACGGTTTAACATGCTTTCCGAAGCACGGAGGCAACTCGGTATGTAATGGGTAGTCACCCATTCATGGATCAACCTGGGCATGCGCGGCTTAACCTGAAGATCGACCCGAGTGGCTGTTATTGTTTAGCCACGAGCTCCTCCACACACATACACAAAACACCTAAAACAGGAAAATACATAAAGTTTATTACTTATTTCATTAGTACGTGAGCGATAGTGGCTAAGTGATGACGACCCCAACCCGTGTTGCAGGTCATTGGTTCGATTCCCAGGTTGGGCAAACTGTCATCAGGAATTTCTCATTAACAGCCACGGAGTCTGGATTTGTGCCCGGTCAATGGGAATAGGGTCGCCCCCTATTACATGGAACTTAAACATAGCTGGCGAAATTTATTTATTTAACTTACATAACTGGCGAAATGTGGGTGTACTATTAGGTACACCTCTGCCTAACCCTTCGGATATTACGGGCGTGATGTTCTGTTATGATATTTCGTCACCACTGCTCAAAACGGTGAGGGAAAACATCATGAGGAAACCGACACGTCCTAGAACCAATAATTCTAAGACAATCATGGTGACGTCTAAGAATCCGCTATGGGCCGGCTGTTGGATTACAGCCCACTCTTTCTAATAGAGAGGAGGCCTGTGTCCTAGCATTGGGAACAGTACTGGCTGATTTATTCATGTAACTATATCAAGGTAACGGTAAGATAATCGAGCCTTTTCAGAAGCTCTTCATAAATTCCTAGGAATTTACTATTTTTTTCTACATTTAGTGCGACTTGCAAAACGTATTTGAAAAGTTATTTTAAGTATTTGTGTACAAAAGCGTCATCGAAAACTGTAGTAGTCTACCTATTAGCCATTACTAGAACTAGAATAGATCATTGTTTGTTTCATGTCTTTTTTTTTTTTTTTTCCTTCCCGATTCCTAGGCAAATGTAGATTGATGAGAGTTTTGTTAGCAACTAGCACTTCGCCCACGACTTCGTTTGCAAAAATTATTTGCTCGGCTAATATGCTTGATATAAATATAATTTATAGCCTATAGCACCCACGAATAATGTAGCTTTCGGTCAGTGTAAGAATTTTTAGAATTGGATCAGTAGTTTATTTATTTATTTAAACTTCATGTACAAGAGTGGTTGTCATGTATACAACATTAGTTTTAGTATATGCGAAACCTGAAACACGTGTCTAGTACGTTTATGTAAAGAACTATGTACAAAATTTCAAAACTGTATCATGAAAAATCACAAAGTTATAAGCTTGTTTTGTTACCTAGTTGTCCGCACAAAATCGTGGTCACCACGCAGCGCGCGCCTCCAGCGTCGTCTTGAGCTCATTGATAATAATAATTTGGCAGTAGGTACCTAAATTATTACGATAGGTACTTAAAACCGCTCGGTGTCCAAGTTTTTACTTTTTTAAATATTTTTGGGAAAAATAAAACATGGTTTAAAAATTATTGGAATCGATTCAGTTACTTATTCTGAACAAACTACATTCAGGTTTCGCATATACTAAAAATAATGTTGTATAAGCCATGAACACACAACTCAACACGGACATGGTTCGACCAAAATAGGATTTTAGAAGCAAAAGTACATTAAAATCCAAAATTAAACACATAGCCTTAGAGATACCAGCAATCGACTATTACAAAGTAGTGGTAGTGGGATGTGGTCGGGCAGTGTTATTGAGTTTTTCCATTAGGATTTCTCAGTAGCAGCGCGAAGTCTGAATCTTTGTCCCGTTGATGGCAATAGGGTCGCCGCCTATTACTTGGAACTTAGCACAGATATCAGATGTGGTATAGACACACTTCTGTCGTTATGTTATGCAAATAGGTAAGTTGTGTAGCAGGTTCTGGATTAAATCCTTTGAACTGCTGGTGATACTTACCCTTTCCAGGTTACCTTGTCAATGATTTTACCTTGCTACTCTCCTCCATCATATTACTGTGATAGTGTATGATACCGTAACGATGATCAAGCGAGTGGCGACGAGTGTGAAACCTGTCGACTCGAGGTGTACGCCCCAGATAACATCTTGATTGTGTCAACTGCCTTGTTGAGTACAGGCACACGACATACTGGTGACAACTGGAAACATTAATAAGTAGATTAACAATTGATAAAAAAAATTGTTAAAAAAAAATTATAGCTTTTTCCCATGTATGGCTGATACAGCTGAAGCCTGCCACGTACTCCGTAGAAAAGAGCGAGTCGAACAAAATTCTCAAAATACCATCGAACAGACTCCAAATTTTCCATTAACAAAATTCCTTTTTTTTTTACTTATATTGCATAACATAACATCACACCTGTAATCCTCAAGGGTTAGGCAGAGGTGTACCAGTAACCGGTGTAATAGTACACCCACATTTCGCCAGTTATGTCTTTGTCCCATGTAATAGCTGGGGGGGGTGAAAGGAGGAACAGAGTCTGGATTTAGAGCGAGACTCCGTGGCTGCTACTGAGAACTTCCAGCTGGAAAAACCCAGTAACAATTTGCCAGACCCGGGAATCGAACCCAGGACCTCATGTTCAGCAGTCGCGATTGTGACCACAAGACCAACTAGGCAGTCACGCACGAGTCTCGAGTCAAGTTTTTTCACTTCAAAAAATAAAAATCCTTTCCAAATCGTTTAAGCCTTTCAGAGTTTAAAACTGCGCCAGCTTTCCCTCCAAGTGTACACAAAAATGCGCGCGCATGTTTCGAAGATCATGAAAGTGGAAAATCACCCATAATGGTCGCGCAGTTCTCGGTGCACGTCAACATACCTACATAATACCCATGTAGGTGTATCAACAAAGAAAAACAACGAGTACCTAGTTCATATTTTTTTCCGAAATTACTGGAAAGCTCTCGTCTGTGGTGTTTGTAGACGCTGTTATGTCATGCGAGAAAATGACTATCGTCATCTGCCAAGTGTTTATCCAACTATGTTGGGATCGTCTTCCAGTCTAACCGGATGCAGCTGAATACCAGTATTTTACATGGAGCGACTGCTTATCTGACCTCCACAACCCAGTTCGTACTGGGTGATACTATAGCCCTTGGTAAGACTGGTTAACAGACTTTTGGGGTCACTGACTACCCGTAACGACTGTCAAAGATTTACAAATGACACCTAGGACCAACGGCTTAACGTGCTTTCCGAGGCACGGAGGAAACTCGGTATGTAATGGGGGTTCCCCTTTTCACGGACCAACCTAGACAAGCGCGGCTTAACCTGAAGATCGATCCGAGCGGCTGTTATTATTTAGCACTACTAAGTATTTGAAGTTTAAACATACATACATAAATCACGTCTGTTTTTTCTCATGGTATTAGGCAGAGGTTTTTTTTGTACCTATTGTACACCCACATCTCGCCAGGTCAATGAAGTCCCATGTAGGTAATGAGGGGCGAGCGTATTCAGGCCAATTGCCGTCAACCGGGCACAAATCCAGACTCTAGGGTGTTACTGAGAAATTCCTGACAGAAAACCAAGTTACACTTTGCCTGACTTGGGAATCGAACCCAAGATTTCGTGATCAGCAATAGTTTTCTCAGTTTAGCTTGAATATCTGACTTTTACCACGGCTTGGCCCGGCTGGAGATCGGAAAGTATCCCATAGGGACGTACTTCCAGGATTAAAAGGTATCCCATCAAAGGATACTTCTTTATGAATTTCTTTCTTACGATTATTACATAGGATTCCGATGTACTAATCGCAAGATTAACGTTCATAATTAATAACTAGCGACCCACCCTTGCTTCGCACAGCATCAATCATCTATCGGGTCCAAAACTATATCTAATGTAGCCTATATTTTAAGTTAAGCATCTACCAGTAGAGCGGTTAAAACTGAATTCAAATCCATGCAGTAGTTTTTGCGTGATGCGCGTACAATCATACAGACAGAAAGACAGACAGACAAAAATTCTAAAAACTGTTGTTTTGGCTTCTGTTGCTCTAATAAAGAGCTCTCATATAATTCTTATATTTATATCTTCAATGTACAGACATCGGCCTGTTACAATTTTATTATATGTATAGATCTTTAGAACTGTCAATGACAAAGTTAACTAATGTTAATCGTGTGCCTAATTTTTAAAAGCAAAACATAAATGCCCGTATTTGAAATTCAATAGATCACATTCTGATTTCGAATCAATAAATTATTAGGTACAAGACAGTTGTCACTTATTTATATTACTAGCTTCTGTTCGCGGTTTCACTTGCTTAAAAATTACATCCAAGTATAATTAAACAGCTTCTTGATATTTATTTAATGGACACTGGTATTTAATTCCTATGGTCAGTTTGGAAATGCCACCAAATTCGTACAAAATAGAAATATGATCACAATTTTCCATGACAACATTTTATTTCCTCTAAAAGGATTTAATCTAAAATGTCCTCTTTTTACAAACTTTTATTTAACTTGCAATGTTTGTATGTTTATTTGCTTAGGTCAAATATTGCAACTGAATTTTAAAACAGTCATCCCCAACTGATTGAGCAGAAATTTTGCATATACGTTTAGTTTGGATGACAATGCAAGGTTAGCTAA
This sequence comes from Noctua fimbriata, assembly GCA_905163415.1. Taxonomy (NCBI): domain Eukaryota; kingdom Metazoa; phylum Arthropoda; class Insecta; order Lepidoptera; family Noctuidae; genus Noctua; species Noctua fimbriata. Next base: position 10,117,664 of record LR990935.1, on the reverse strand, counting down.
GTGAAATCGTTCTAAATCCAATATGGCGGACTCCCAAACATAGCGGACTATTTTTTTATGCTTCCCCAAGAAATAGGTATCAATTAAATGGGCCCGCGAAGAATACGAAAAAAAAAATTTCGTCACACCTATATTTAGGTGGTTTAAAAAAGATACTATAATCTTGTTCCAGAGTAAAATTATCTTGCAATAATAAAATCAATCGTACTCTGAAAGCTTCTCCGTAAAAAAGGTTGCAAACATCGTCGACCTTATCGCTGTCCTCATAGACTACTCCTACTCCTCATGGACTAGATTAAGGTCAAGAGTAGGACCAATTAATTAAAAAAAAAAAAAAAAAAACATTTTTACAGTTATAATTTTAGCATCGATACTTAAATGACTAAGCTATTATCCAAATCACATAGAGCTATGTATCAAAGTAGTTTGACAACTATCTCAATATACTCGTATATGTCACCGTTCAAACTGTTAATCAGTCAAAACTACTTTTGACCGGTGAAAACTATTTTAACAATAACCAACATTTACTTAGAAACTTATTAGGCTGTTTGGTTTTTTTTTGTGACCCGTTGCAAAACATTATGTTGTAGTAATTCTAAGACTAGGTAGAATTAGACGAGCTCGTGGCTAAATATTAACAGGCGCTCGGGTCTATCTTTAGTTTAAGCCGTGCTTGCCTAGGTTGGTCTGTGCATGGGTGACCACCCATTACATACCGAACTTCCTCCGTGCCTCGGAAAGCACGTTAAGCCGTTGGTCCCGGGTGTCATTTGTAGATCTTTGACAGTCGTTAGGGAGTCAGTGGCCTAAAAAGTCTGACAACCAGTCTTACCAAGGGGTATCGTATCACCCATTACTAACTGGGTTGTGGTCAGATAGGCAGTCGCTCCATGTAAAATACTAAGCTGCAAATATTCAGCTGCATCCGGTTAGACTGTGGAAGCCGACCCCAACATAGTTGGGAATAGGCTAGGCAGATGATAAATTCTAGGAATAGGTAATTACAACAACATATTTTAAATGAAGAAATCGCATTTTAACATAATAAAGATTTTGACTGACTCCAGTCAAAAGTGGTTTTGACCGATTAACAGTTTTGACTGTAACATAAACACTTAATTAAGTATATAAATACTTATTTCCTATACTCCTATGCTCGGCTATTTCACCAGCTGTCTATGTGCTAAATAAACTTGTTGCCGCCTATTACTGGCCTGTAATATGGCCAGCTGCTGAGAATACCTACAGTCGTAAATTATAGTTCAAATTGTAGTACTGAGCTTGAAGCGGTATTGATTTTGAAATGCTGCAAATAAGATTTATGGCAGAAATATCTATTTATTTTAATTCTCTATTGGTATAAGCTATTGATTTATCTTTCTGCTATCACAAAATACATAACATCACGCTTGTAATCCCCGAAGGGGTAGGCAGAGATATATATTAATAGCACACCCACTTTTCGGCAGTTATGTTTATGTCCCATGTAATAGGGGGCGACCCTATTGCCATCAGCCTGACACAAGTCCAGACACCGTGAGCAGAAAGTCCTGATGGAAAAACCCAATACTCTTTGCCCGCATTTCATCAATTTGTTTGTATATGCGATACTCTTTCACAAAATGCTATTTATGACAATCATACAAAGATCAGTCGGCCCCAACGCATGGTCACAGTTGAGAAAATATTCATATATTACCAAAGAATGGGATACTTGCTCAGATCATAATGAGCTGATACCAAATCGGATACAATAATACCCGATTCATTTTGAGAACTTGTTCTAGCAGGTTGCAAAAGAAGAATTACTACGCCGTAGCAGTCTCGTAGCACTACTGTTACTGTAACCTCACAGACACAAGGCAGACCTGGGTATTACGCTAGTCCCCACAACAAGGGATATTATGTTAGTAATAACACCAAAATCAGAAACAGTAACTAGCAAATGGAAGAAAGGAGAACCTAGATTATCGTAGACCTTCGTAGCCGCGTAGCAATTTTCGTAGCAATTTTTTGCCAATTTTCTACGTTTTTTAAACTACAATATAACTAGAATTGTCAGTAAAATCTTTAATTTATTAGATACCTATTTCTTTTGGGTGAAGAAGAAAGAATCATGCTGGACTTATGTATTTATATAATTCTAAAAACTTTTTACATAACATCACCTTAAAAAGTATTATCACGTTTCTATCTTTCGCAAAATACTCAAGTGGCTCCCAATTCGACTTCGCAGGAACTCTCGGATATTGTGCCTGCTATTTAACATCCTCCATAATCCTAAAACGCCATCCTATCTGCGGGAACGGTTTTCCTACTCCCGTCCTTCTGATGCACCTTGCAGGTCGCATCTTAGGAACCTCCTTAAATCCCCACCACACTCTACCGACTTCTACTCCTATTCCTTCACGGTACACGCCGTGCGGCTGTGGAATTCACTTCCGCCTGACATTAGGGACTGCCAAACTCTTGCAGTTTTCAAAAGAAGAGTGAAAGAACATTATCTTTCCATTTCGTCATAGTTCCATAAGTATTTATTATTAGTTATTTTATTGTATTTACAGTATTGTTATGGTTTGTCTTTGTATTTATAAGTATGTTAGTATATTCTTATATTATTATGTTTAAATAGTTCTGCTTTGTGTTTTATGTATTCCATTTTCTCTTCTTCTTTTACACACTTTGTCTACATCTCTTTTTTTAGTATCTCCTTTCGCAGGTATGCTGGAAGAAATTTCTTTAGAAATAAGCATCACCTTTGTACTATTTTCTGTTCCTTTCTTCTTTTCTGTATTTAGTGTGTGCATAAACTGTTAAATAAATAAATAAATCACGCCTATAGGTAATCCCTGAAGGGTGAGGCAGAGGTGTAGTATTATACAGGGTGTAACAAGACCCTTAACGAAGCCGTCAACCAAGCATAATGTACATCAAACTGAGTAACTTTATGCAAAATTTATTGCTGGAAAACGACTATTTTTTGGGGTGAAATATCACGTTTTACGGTAGGACTCAATGTAACGCACTCAAAACATTGTGCTGATGGATGGATTGTTGTTGGATTGTTATCTTGGAGGTGTTTACAGCAAAAATTTCACGTTAAAAACATTGCATTTAAAAAAAAAACTAGTGAAAACGTTTGACAAAAACAAGGCACGTTTTGTCCTAGACCATACCTGGGAATCTTCTAGGTTCCCAGGTATGGTCTAGAACAAAAAAAAAATCATCAATGACGGGGAAAACAAGTACCTTTCGGCTTCGTTAAGGGTCTTGTTACACCCTTTATAGTACTTACACCCACATTTCGCCGGTTATATTTGTTTTTGTTAGCCTGTCTTGTGTCCCACTGCTGGGCTAAGGATTCCCTTTTCTTTTTTTTGGACCTCTCTATCTAGTGCGATATCTGGCCATGTTCACCCCGCAAACAAGATCTGAATTTTAAGTTCATAAAATTCAATGTAATAAGGGGCGATCCTATTGCCGTGTACCGGGCAAATATCCAGAATCCGAATTGCTACTGAGAATTTCCAGATGCGTACCCCAATAACACTTGCCCAAACTGGGGATTGAAGCCAAAACCTCATGGTTAACAGTAGCTCTTGCGACGACAAGACCACTTAACTTTTTCAACAGACGTTCACCCCACGATATAGCTCTAGATCTAGAACTACTCACCATTTAACCGCCATGACAGTTCAGGGACCTCCCAGTAATGATGATTTGTCGTAATTAAAGCGAAAGGAAGGACGGTCTTGTGCTATCGTGCCATCGAGAAAGTAAGAGTGTGACAATTTCACGCTGGCGACTCACGCGCACTGAACTTGGCGTCTAATGCGAGATTGTGTAGCGACAGCAGACGAGGGCTTTCCGTAGTCAAGATCAATAAAATAAATAATAAATAATATATTTACATTCCTACATTTTCGAAATAACACGTTTCTGCATCACTCAAAGGTTAAGTAGTTGTAAATGCCTGTGGCATTAAGTCCACCTCCCTTTATTTGTGTCATACACTTTTTACCAGTTTTTTAATGTAATTTCTCCCAAACTCACTTCAAGGATAGATGCAGAGAGAGAGAAAAAAAAATGATGAATGAAAAACAAGTGAACGTGAAGGACGAGGAACGATGCCCTCAAATCAAATTGAACTTGAGCAGAGAGAAGAAGATTAACTACCAATTTCTGATTTGAGTATTTGACAAAGTAACAAGTCAAGGTGATACCTTCAAGTTAATGTAGCTTTAATATTAGTTAGACTTATTTTCCAATTACTCAATAAAAAAACCGGCCATATATCTTTTAATAAATAGCTCTAGTGATGTTCTCTTGTATCACTGTGTATGATAAACATATCTAAAAAGACTTGCTACTTGTGTATAAAGCATTTCATTCCGAACCACAATATCAGTACCTAAGTAATGTGCATGTTTTAACAATTTGTTTGAAATGTGTATTGATAATTTGGCGCAGGTCAAAAGAGTCGAACGTGGCCATATTCTGCATCTTTATGTGTACGACATTCCGCACGTCTCGTCTTCTAAGAAGTATGTAATAGAGTCATTTATATACGCAAAACGCATTTTTTATAATAACAATATTCGATTGTTAGCACCTGCTACTTGGGGTACACTTTGAGGAAGATTTGAATGTTGTTATCGAAACATTCCCTAAAATCCAACGTTATTTCAAATAGAACGCCTAAGCGGCAGTTCTATCGAATCTTTTGTAAAAACAATTTATTTATTTTTTAATTAGTTTACAAGAATTATTAAAACAGGCCCTCAAAATGTCCGTTCTTCGCCACTTTATAGTTCCAAGAAATGGCTGAACGATCTCCCCAGAATCTCCGCAAAATGACTGGCCAAAAATCACTCTCCCAGCAAGATCTCAAATAAGAAAGAAGTAAGGAAATCGGAGAGGTTTGGATTTATAAGATCTGTTGTCGAGATACCCACCGACTAACGACCACAGCGACGTTCGAAGTTTAGAGACAAAGAGAAGTAGGTGGTTGTGGCAACCAAAGGCTGAAAACACTTTTATCTGTGTGCTTCAAATAAAAACTAACTACAACTTTGTCTGCAACCACTACCCGACTCGAGTCGATGCTTGCACAGATCTCGCCGAAATTGTCTCTGCGCAATTTCCCGCCACTTTCCATATTGTCTACGATTGTGTAACGCACACATGTTTGGTAATTCGGTTACCTAACAACCAAATGTAACCACAGAACATGCTTGTTAAATTACTAGCATTTCTCAATATTGCTTCAGATTTCATCGAGACAGTGTCAATCACTGGTTGTCGTAATCTTCGTAAAACAAGACGAATGATTGGCCTCATGTCGTTTGCAAGTATGGCTTTCTGGAAAACTGTCTGTTCAAACTCGAGTGGAGTTTGAACAGACAGTTTTAAGTGCGATATCATTACAGTTTTGTTGAACATCGTGGATGAGGGTTTTCGTAATAATTTTATAGCAGTTTGTTGAACTATTTAGACCTGTATGATAAAAATACATAAATGGTACCTACTAGTACTTACTCCTCCGCAATTATTTTCTCATTCATTTTGATTCGGGATCCAAGACAGTCAAATTGTTTCTCTAGGACTTCGTTCAGCTTCGTTGTCTCGGCGCTTTCAGGAATTGCAGTGGTTTGGGAATAGTGTGGCGGGCTTGGCCCAAAAATAAAAAAAATACTGCCTCTCTCCTATGTAAAAGTTTCAGGTGCTGATGCTGAGGCACTGTGGTTATTTGAAAATGAGCGAAACCAAATGACGATCGTAGACATAATAAATCTGCCCTTATTGGTTTATATTACGTTGATTTAGGAAAAAGAGCCTTAGTAACTGCATCTCGAATAGGTTTTCAATTGCTCATTTCTGATCCTACCTCTATCTACACTCTAACGTATACAGGGTGTAAACAGACCCTTCACATAGCCGTCAACCAAGCATTCTGTAGGTACATCAAACTAAGTAACTACGCAAAAATTATTGCTGGGAATCGACTTTTTTTTTGGGGTGAAAAATCACGTTTTAAGGTAGGACTCGATGGAAAGCAATCAAGGCACTGTGCTGATGGATGGATTGAATAGTACGGGGGTCGCGGAGCTGTGTAAAGTAAAAATCTTACAATAAAAACATGTATTTAAAAAAAAAACTTGTGAAAAAGTTGGAATTTTGACCCCCAATATCTCCGTAACTAGAAAGTTCTCAGGTATGGTCTAGAACAAAAAAATGATCGCAAAGACGGGGAGAACAAGTGCCTCTCGGTTATGTTAAGGGTCTATTTACACCCCTTATGATGACTACATAACAAATCTTATTGGATTAATTAATTTAATGCCACATCGCAATGCCAGCCAGTGCAGTCTGACAACTTAACCATTTAATTACCTATGACTGCCTCGTTGGTTTAGTAGTCGCAAGAGCGACCGCTGAGCATGAGGTCCTGGGTTTGATTCCCAGGCCGGGCAAAGTGTTATTGGGGTTTTCCATGACGAAGTTCTCAGAGGCAGCCAAGGAGTCTAGATTTGTGCCCGGTTGATGGCAATAGGCTCGCCTCCTATTACATGGGACTTAAAACAAACATTAGGTACTGGCGAAATGTGGGTGTACTGGGTACGCCTCTGCGTGTTGTTATGTTATGTTACTTAGCTATGCTCATATCATAAATATCTCCGCTCATTTTATGTGGATTAGGTAAACTTCTCCATCATACACACTTTCCATTTAAAAGACAAACCTACTTGTGTATTCTATCGAATCTTACAACATTACAACATGCTACCAAGTTGGCAACTTTATAAAAAAAAAACAGTCGCCGGTAGCGTGGGGTCGCCACGGAAGGCAATATCCTGTTTCCTGTTAACCCCTTTTTTATTTTAATGCACAATTATATAGTTATTCGCTTGATTTCGTCAGCGTCACTCTGGTGCATATAAATCGACTTATAAAGGCAAAGGCTGGGGTGGTCCGATATTTGTTTTACGTAATAATGTAGTTTTGTTTGAGTTATTGCTGCTGGCTGCTGGCTATAGTTTTAAGTTATTGTGAATCTTTTGACCGCCAAATCTTATCAAATAATTTATTCGCATAATATGGGTCTAAATAGTTGGTAAATAAATGTTACATTACACAATATAACATTAAGGATCCTCATATAAATCATTTCTGGTATACGAAACATAAAATAAAAGCTTATAATATAATAACAATAAAACGGAATGGGTGACATAACTATACATTTAGGTACTCTTTTTCATTTTCGTTGAATAATAACTTAACTAGGTATTATTGTACTAGAATAGGAACATAGTAAGGTTTTACAATAATTTTCTATTCTTATAACTAAGGTATTCCTGGGTCGTGTAAAAACATTTATTGACTAACCAGGCGTACAATTTTTTGCGGAATATAGTAATGGGTAGGTCTTTCAGTTCACTAGGTAATTTGTTAAATAACTTAATTGACATGGGGTAACAGTTTCTTCTATATAGATCAGTTTTTATGTTTGGCAAGGGAAAGCTAGGAATTCGCCAAGCGGTTTAAAAAAGTGTTATTTTCGACGTGCCATGCCGTCTGAGGCGTCATGAAAACTTTTTGACTTGACGTCCATAGACGTCCGTGGTGGTCAATAGGTTAACTAGATTTTGACCATGGCTTCGTGTTGAAATCGGAAGTTATCATACCACGGGAACGTCCTACAGGGCTTGTGTCTAACCTAACCCAGGAAATTTTGAACAAATAAAGGGTGTAAATAGACCCTTAACATATCCGAAAGGCACTTGTTCTCCCCGTCTTTGCTATATTTTTTTTATTCTAGACCATACCTGGGAACCTTCTAGTTACGGAGTTATTGGAGGTCAAAGTTCCAACTTTTTCACAAGTTTTTTTTTAAATACATGTTACAAGTCGTTTCCCAGCAATAATTTTTGCGTAAAGTTACTTAGTTTGATGTACAGAATGCTTGGTTGACGGCTATGTGAAGGGTCTGTTTACACCCTGTATAGACTATGGTTTAATCCTCACTTTTGCATTTATAATATACAGGATGCTAGGGACACTGACACACAAAAGTTTACCACGTAGTCGGTACATCTTTCGGCCCCCCCCCCCCCCACAGTTATTAAAAGAAACAGCTGTTTCCTACAAGACTGCAATATCTACACAGTCAAATGTATGGAAAAGCTGATTTTTTAAAGTAAATATTCTGTTTCAGAATGATGTACTGAATACGTGGTAAACGTTTGTGTGTCGTTGTCGGGATTCCATTTTGTATAGTTCGGATTACAATAAGAATTTTCTGTAAAATATCAATGAACATGTACTGTCACTTACGGGATATCTTCCGTGATTGTTCATTGTTTTGAGCTCCCGATATCCCGAAAGACATGAAAGATAAGAAGAAAAAAAAAAGACAAGACAAGATATCCCGTAAGTGACAGTACAAGTTTAGTTGTAAACCGTGAAAGCTTCAAACAGTGTATCAATGAACAATTTAAGTTTGGCTTACCTTAACTTACCTAATATTATCGATACTGCTGTTGTTTTATTTTTTTAATTTGTATTTTATTCTTTCTTTTTTTTAATCCATTAATTATCTATTTAGGCGCATAATATAGTGCATGTAGTGCTCTTCTTTCAGTAATGGGGCACTTAGACTTAAGTTTGTAATGTTTTTCTATATTATATGTAATAGTGTACTCATTGTTGAAGAGCCAAATAAAATAATAAATAAATAAACATAAGATACATAAACATTACACCTGTTTCTGGAAGGATGAGAAAGAGACCAACCAACTAGTAGTTATAATAGTCCTTCTTACCGTTCTCGGTCACGATGTGGCCATCTCAGCGGAGATTAGCCATCGGCGCGGGAGATATTATAGTGCAGGCGTGTGCGCAGACAAAGGTGCACTCTCTGTTCCTCTACTCTCATAGTCCGATGCGACGGCAATTCAACACGACCGGAGAGAGATCAGGCGCAGGACCAACGGTTTAACGTGCTTTCCGAGGCACGTGGGTATCATACCGCCAAGTTCAAACTTCAAACTCCTACTGAGAAATTTCAAATGAAAAACACAATAACACTTTTTGTCTGACTCGAACCCAGGACCCCGCACTCAGCGGTCGCGCTTGCCCTCTGTTCGCAAGAGTCCAAATTTCTCAGGAGTCCAACTTTTATAACATCCATACAAGTATTCGCATGAGTCTAATTTTTATTTTTTATGTACTTTTATTAGGACTATTCCAACTGGACGGTACAGTTACGCACATACAACATTAATTTTAGTATATGCGAAACCTGATACACGTGTCTAGTAATTTTATGTAAAGAATCTGTGTACAAAATTTCAAAACTGTCTCATGAAAAATCTCAAAGTTATAAGCTTGTTCTGGTACCTAGTCGTCCGCTCAAAAACGTGGGCACCACGCAGCGCGCGCCTCGTCAGCCTCGCCAGCGTCGTCTTGAGCTCATTGATAATAATAACTTGGCAATAGGTACCTAAATTATTGCGATAGGTACTCAAAGTCGCTCGGTGTCCAACTTTTAACTTTTTTAAATATTTTTGGGAAAAAATATAACATGGTTTAAAAATTATTGGAATCGATTCAGTTACTTATTCTGAACAAACTATATTCAGGTTTCGCATATACTAAAAATAATGTTGTATATAAACTATTTAATAGTGCCAATGTCATGTTTGATTTAGGAAATATAAATGTGAAGCTAGGTGTCATGTATATAAACAAAAGTTGTTTCCTAATTGCAATCGAGACCAACGGGGCAACTAGTAGTACCTACATATCGTAGGTACTACCCACAATTCGCCAGTTATTTTTAAGTCCTATGTATGTAGTACTACCGTGGTACTACATACAGAGGACTTTTCAACCTTATGCCCCTAAGTAATAAGGTTAAAAATTGGTCGACCGTCAGACAACTCGGGAGTACCTATGCCACTAGTCGGGCACAAATCCGATCTCCGGACTAGGAGGAAAATATTGATGGGAAAACCAAGGAACTCATGCTCAGCAATCTAAGTATAAATCATATAAATGTATAGAATTTCAATTTACAATAGAGTCGAGTATCATCGTCTATCTGGCCTTAAGTAGGTGGAAGCACCAGGGTTGCCCGTGAAATTCAAATTTTAATCCCATGAATTTATTTTATATCCCACTGAATGACTATTTCATGAAAAAGTCATTTAATGGGATTACATGAACTTGGGGATTGTATCATCATCATCATCATCATTTCAGCCGAAAGACGTCCACTGCTGGACATAGGCCTCCCCCAAGTGTCGCCACATTGACCGGTCCCGTGCGACTCGCATCCAGCGGATCCCTGCAACCTTGACCAGGTCATCGGTCCACCTAGATTGGGGGATTGTATTGTTGTTTTTAATGAGTATAATTCGTTAAATACCTGCGTATTACGACCGCTAATCTTATTAAATACAACCGGACACTGACCTAATAATTGCCAAAAAAATTGAAGTATTTAACAGCAAAATTTTGTTTTTTTTTAAAGTAATTATACTTAGTAATATTCTACTTTATTTAGTTACCTACCTAATTTAATGTTTGTGTTTATTAATATTTGCAAGCTATTTTTATGGCGAAATGTGTCATTGCACTTTGTTATTTTTACCACATTTACCGCAAATAAATAATTTAGAATTTGAAAAAAAAGAACGTAAGAAAATTTGAATTTCGCGGGCTACGCTGGCGTTTTCACTTTAATATTATGCCTTCTCTGACGGTGCGTAAGGAAAAATGCTAAGAACCTAAAAGTACCGTACTAAATAGATTCTAAGATAACAATTACCGACTACCCACTATCGTAACACTTACCGGAATTAATAATTTAAAAAAAAAACTCCAAATAAGTCTTTATTGCACCATATCATGATCTTTCAAATGTCAGCCTTTCAATTACTGACAATATTTTACGAATTTAATCCAAAAGTATTTGATATTAATATTTTTAAGTTAAAGAAATGCAATAATAAAAGTAATACCAAGATTCTTTAGGACGAACGTCGAATTCCTTTAATTAAGTTTTTGTAATCAGCTGACTTTTGTATTTCAAGGAAACTTAAGCAGCTGTTAATTCAAAATACAGGAACATCATACAAAAAATTTGTTCTTCCTACGTGAACTTTTTATTGATGAGAAATCGAAGGGAAAGTTATATCAAGACGGTACAATTAATTAGTTGAAATCTTCTACTTTGTACCTAGCTAGACGATGATGAGAGATGATGCTTTTTGTCTAATTCCGATGTAATGGGGAGGAGCGAGCCTATAACAATCAACTAAGCGCATACCCAGACTAGGGAATACAAAACCAGTTCCGGTACCATAGTAAGACCCGGGATTTCTGGATTCTTACTACTGAACCGGTACCGGTTCTGTATACCCCAATCCAGACACAAAATTCGTGATGGCAACACCAAATAGCACTGCTGAATCGAACCCAGCATTTCAGGCTCAGCAGTAGCACTTGCGACCACCTGATTTCTACGACGTCACCCATGGCAGCACAGAAGGTACCTACTACAGTTGAGGCCCAGCCAGGGCAGTAGCCGAGACAATGGTTTGTTTGGGGGTCAATTCAACAACTACACAACATCCACTCTCCGTTTCGTTACATTGGCCACAGTTTCTAATGTTGAAATTGCACTATAGAATGGAAAAAATATATGGGTTAGTTCAAAAATGCACCTTATGCTCCAGGAGGTCGTGCCTATTATAAGTAATATCAGCAGCACGGGAGCGCTTGCCAAGGTCGGTCCTTGGATGGGTGTTCATCCATTACATACTGTAATGCAGTGGCGAAGGTTCCATAGAACCCGATTCCTACCGGCTTCGCTTTGAAAAATGGCACAGTCAGTATTCTATAGACAAATAATATAATCACATTAAAGATGTCTACTCCAGCTACCTCTTACAAATTGACCCATCGCTACTGCTGTAATGGCTGGACACTCATCCACGGACATAGTTTCTTACGTGTCTCGGGAAGCACCTTAAGCCGTCGATCCCGGCTGTCATTTATAGATAGAATACATTTATAGATCTTTCAGAAAATTGTTTTTAACATCATTTGTTTATTTGTAGGTAGTGGCCCGAAAGTCTGATAACCAGTCTTATGAGGGGTAACGTTTTACCCAGTACCTACTGCCAGTTAGTACTGGGTAAAACGTTGTGGAGCTCAGATAGGCATGTCGCAAACCGCTCCATGTAAAATATTGGTATTCAGCTGCATCCGATTAAACTGGAAGCCGACCCCAAAATAATTGTAAAAAGGCTGGGCAGATGATGAGTTCAAAAACGCAACTGTTTTCAAGGAGGGAAAATTATATGATTGATTCGTTCGTTCTACAACATTAGTTTTAGTATATGCGAAACCTGATACACGTGTCTAGTATTTTTATGTATCATGAAAAATCACAAAGTTATAAGCTTGTTCTGTTACCTAGTTGTCCGCTCAAAAACGTGGTCACCACGCAGTGCGCGCCTCCAGCGTCGTCTTGAGCTCATTAATAATAATAATTTGGCAGTAGGTACCTAAATTATTGCGATAGGTACTCAAAGTCGCTCGGTGTCCAACTTTTAACTTTTTAAATATTTTTGGGAAAAAATATAACATGGTTCAAAAATTATTGGAATCGATTCAGTTACTTATTCTGAACAAACTATATTCAGGTTTTGCATATACTAAAAATAATGTTGTATAAAGTGATGCACCCCAGAAATGAGTGTTCTCAAACGTTTCAGAACTTCAAACAGTACAATAATGATTTCCATAACTTAGGAATTCCAGTCTTACGATAACGCCTACCGTTATTCTCTTGCTTATCAATCGCTAGACGATCAATGTTGTATTTGTGTTAAATAGGATATTTTACAATAAAAAATACACGTCCAGGTATTTATAAATATTTGAAGGATGTTGCTAAGCAAAGACGATTATTTTGTGATTAGAAAGATGAACGTAGGTATATTTATTTATTTATTAAAACTTTATGCACAAGTAACAAAACTGCACAAAGGCGGACTTAATGCCATAGGCATTTTCTAGCAGTTAGACAATATACAGTAGGTGCATTAACAGAAAAAAAGACTAGAAAATATTTATAACTAAAACATATAAGAATAAATGCTTATATGACGACGTTGGAACCAGAGTGATCTAGGGCACAACAGTATGCAGATGCACCTAAGTACTTAGATCAGTGTGACATGGTCTTCACTTGAGAGACCGCACCAATTCTATAGTGACATGTTGTGATCCCTCAAGGAAGAAAGCCCTGAAGAGCACTTGGATAAGTGTAAGATTATGATTTTTCTAGCCATTGTATCATAACCTCAGTATTGGTAAAAATGACACTTAGATCACACTGGCTCCAACATCGTCATATACATACATATAATAAACTATACTCATATATGCACGTGGACGAGTTGAAAGGAGCATGTAAGGATCGTAACAGGTGGCATTCTGTGGTTTCTGCCTACCCCCATGGGAAAGGCAGCAAGCAGGCAGGCTTACTTAACTACGTAAAACAGTAAAATCAGTGGGAAAATAGAGAAGTTACATGTTGATCAAGAAGATCGCGTCAAAATAACCCTAATTTGTATAGAATAATAATGTGTCCCGTTTTTGGTCACCAGACGGCGCTAGTTCTGTTTGAGTACGCAACGAAGGTTACGTTAACGCTATCGAGTAAGTTTTGCCTTCAAATAAGTATAAAAACTCGCACTAAGTCCTCAGATTGAAGGCGCTAAGTTACTTTGACGCAGCAGTGCAAACATCGCAGTTGACTGTAATCGAATAAAATGTTTCTTCGTCTTAGCGTGTCTGAAGCTCTGAACTGAGCCACTTGTTTGGCGCCTTCAGTTCCTGTAATGAACTAAAAACGAAACACGCACAATATTAAGGGCCCCGTACAGCACCATATCTGCACTCCGGGGCAGAGTCATTAATCTCCACCTGAGCAGGTTTTCCTTGCTGCGGCCAACCTGGGTCCGGAGTCTATTTATAGACTTCCCGGTCTGCCATGGCAACTCATATCCAGGTGGGATTTATGGGTTGGTAAGGATGCAGTACCTCGCCACAGCTTTAGTCTTTCCGTAGACCGCTCGCCAGTAAGTCAAGTGGAGTGACAAATTTCAGAAAGCTCTTTCGACTTTCAGCCTTTGGGACACACGGGAAGTAGTAGGTACATTATTTAGGTAGGTGTGTGTATTGTATCATTTTCGCAACGTAGGGTAAAATAATAATAGCGAGAGGGAATGGGAAGCCGTCACCTCCTTCTGCGAAGCAGTTATGCTAGTGAAGGAGGTGGCGGAACGTGAGAGGGAAAGAGCCTCACGTCCCAGCCGCCGCGGGAGACGCCCTGGGCGTCGGGGGTCACGTGGTGGCCCCCGGCCACCGTAGGCGCGGGCCTGTGGACGGCGAGTTATGGGCTAGCTCGCCGTCCGGCCGTCTTATGACGACAGGCCGTGTCGACGGCGCGTTCGTGTTCCACGCGCGCCTCAAAGAGATGTCAGCAACCACGTAGGGGTCCGCACGGGCCGATGCCTGCCAGGGCTGCGGGACTGTTCGAAAGAGATACCGCGGCCCTGGAACACAAAGGGCAAAGAAGGAACATGGATGGGTTTTAGTCAGTACAAGTCTGACACTCCCTTCCGCTCCGCCCAGAGCGGAGGGGGTCATTTGATGATTACCCATCCTAAAAAAAAAAGGGTTAAATAATAATAAATCAAACGCCAAAATATTCAATAAATACTTTAATTTTAAAACAATTCGGGTTTCATCTTACATTATACATTTTTGAATGTATTTATAAACATTTTTACACTTTTTTTCATTAAGCTTGTTTTTAAGTCACATGGAGCATCTTAATTTAAATATAGGCACCTAATAATGAAGTATTTAAAGATTAATTCATTTATGTATATTTTATTTACATGAAATATTTTTTGTGTGTAACATTGACATAATTGAAAATAAATTAACAAAATGTGCGTTTCACGCCATCGCGTCAATGTTGCAAGTTTTTTGGGACATTTGCGCATTTAAATAAAGAATCGCATTTAGGAATGTTGCAACCATAAAGCTAGAAGTTTATAAGTGGCCTCGAGTTTTAATTTTTGCAAATAAATAATTGAGATTTCAAATCCGAAAGTACAGTCAGCTTAATAACTTTGTGACTTCATGCATTCATTTTGCTTTTGTCCGTATATTTAAGTAAAAACTATGGTTAACTGCTTGAAATACTATGTATTATTATAATAAGACTGTATTTTATATGCAAGAAAAGTATGATAGCACCAATGGAACTTGAGGTTTTGTCGTCAATTTATATATGCAAAACGTTTTGTCCTTTACTGTGTTTTCAGTCAATATTGCTACAATAAAATTGGCAGGCGCTGTGCATAATGAAATCTACCAATCCGCACTGGGCCCGACTTTCCCTCCAAGGGAAGTGGGGCCTGAATCCCAGTAGTGGGAACATTATAAGCTCAATTTGGGTTAGGTATAATACTTTTCTTGCAAATACAATTCAGTCGAGCATAAACACTTATCACAACTTTTCAAAGTACCGTTTAATTGTAATAAAACAACAATTTTATAAGGTAACTTTTTAAATATATTAGTTGTCAACTTGTTCAAAATAAAATGATCCCACATTTTCATTTGTAAGCATTTTCATAGCCGTCTACGATTGTCGATAATGCTGTTGCCGTAAGCAAATGAAATGCTCGTCTGGAAAAATAAGCCTTGCGAAATACAGAAGGCGTATCTAACATCGCAAATTTTTGCTCATTTCCTTTGTACAGACGCGCTAGTTTTTATGGCGGCGTAATTGAATTTTCTTGTATTGAAATAAATGTTTATTCCATTGATTTGTCCACAATGATTAAGGACAAGTTGACAGCTATTTGTCATATTAACTAATCGTATGTATTATTGAAATAACCACAAAACCTAGCTTGTGCACCAACTATAATTAAAATCATTTCTTAGACGCTGACAATATGGAAAACATCGATATTACCTCGCAAACAATCTAATATTATAAAGCTGGAGATTGTTTGTTTGGTTGAACGCGCTAATCTCAGGAACTACTGGTTCGAATTGCAAAATTCAACAAACAAGGTGGAATCCCGACACCGACGCGGAAACGGTTACCACGTATTCATTACATCATTCTGAGCCCCCACATGGTTTTGGAACAGCTGATTTTTTTTTTACCGATGAAAAATTTCTATGTGGGGGAGCTCAGAATGATGTAATTAATACGTGGTAACCGTTTTCGAGAGCAGTGGTGGCCCAGTGGTGGCAGCCCCGACTTACGAACAGTAAGTTGTGGGTTCGAACCCAGGCAGGCGCATTACTTTGTGTAATTTATTTCATCACCACTGCTCTCAAAACGGTGAAGGAAAACATCGTGAGGAAACCGGCATGTCCCAGAACCAAAAATTCGAAGACATGTGACATCTACCAACCCGCACTGGGCCCGCGTGGTGGATTATAGCCCATTCCCACTCATAGAGAGGAGGCCTGTGTCCCAGCAGTGGGAACATTATAGGCTGATTACGCTAACCGTTGTCGCGTCGGTGTCCCTTCCACCCCGTATACATCACGCTACGACCAATTGGAGCGGAGCATCAATGAAAAATGTTATAAAAACGGGAAAAATAGTATTATTATTATAATTTCACGCGGGCGAAGGTCGGTCAACAGCTAGTAAGAAATATTTGTTGAACCATAATTGTATGGTTTCCAATAACTTCCAAGTTAATGTCAGAAATTATCATCAGTGTCTAAAAAAAATTAAGTATCAATATAAGTACATACATTAGTATGTTTACATAGTATATCGTACTATATCACAATTTACGCTATTCACATGATGAGTTTATTTTATCTAAAATGCACTGGTAATCGACGGTTTCTAACAATAAAAGCTAGCTTCTGATATTTTGCATAATACTTGTATTTTGTAGGAATTTTGTTTACAAAGATTTTATATCAAATTTGGGTGTACTGTAAATTCCTTTCACAGTTAATTTTCATCGACAACAGCAAGCCAATAGAACCCTTATTGCGGCTGAAATAAAGACCACTGTAATTTTGAATTGACGTTTCAGTGGTAGCATCTCAATAGCAACGTGAATAGAGATCACTTTGCTTTGACTTCTCAAAGGACAAGGTTATCTAATCATATGCTTTTTTTTTAAGTTGTAAACTCTAAAAGGACTAGTTGCGGCAAGGGTATTAATTCTTTTAGAAACATATATTAGTCGGTCTTGTTCTAATATTGTAATACCACTCCCTTATCAAAGTTATGTGGATGCAAGTCACAATACTGACTGTTTTTGAACTTCCACCATCAAATAATGAATAGTTTTAAATTAAAAGAAGCGAAATAAGTTGCTTTAATTTTGTTGTAGGCCAGTCATATTTGGAATTAAAAAATATAATTGTCTATAATTTTTAAATCTCTCTCCTGTCCAGTCCAGTTATGTATTTGCATTATTTTGTTAATTCCATCGTTATTGTCTGTGACATATGTCTATACAAACCTCTATATATTTCCAGGTAAGTGTCGGTTTTAAAAATCTTTGGAAATCATGCGAGTAAGCATTGAAACCTATGGATTAGATGCAATAAAATAGTTTGGGTAACCAGTGCCACGACTGTAGCGCAACTGTGTCGCAACATCTAAGTAAAATGCTTAATAAATACCTTACTATTAACAACCGTTCTTCAAGCTATGTTCTCGATCTTCTCAATAATCTTTTCAATCTTTTCTGCTTTGTTCCCGAGTGTGCCTTTACAGACGTACCCTTTTAAAGCGAGTACGCCCCTACATTTGATGTGCACCTGGTAGCGAGCGGCCCATTCTAGGTTGTCGCAGCCGACGCCCGCGTCTGTCAGGGTCTTTACTGCGGCTATTGAGAGTAGATCTGTAAAGAGGAAATTTTCTAGTTAGTTTCGTTGATTTTTAGAGTAAATAAAAGATACACTTCGAGTCAAATATTGACGGCAAGCTTTCTGTTCTATATACTATTTACAATTATTGCTGCTCGAGACATTATGTAAATGAGTGACGCTCTTTGAAATCTTGACTATGCAGCAGGAGATAGTAGGTACAACGAGTATTACCGTCTCATCCGTTGTTGTACGTTATCATTTTAGAGTATTTTAATCATGATTTAAATAGGTAATTTATAAAAAAATTAAACAAGGTAAGTCCAAGGACACTACCCTGTGGGACTCCATAAATAAGGCCCTCTTCAGTGCTGTAAAAGTTTGCTATCTTTACATCCTGAGACCAGTTTGTTTAGTAACTATCAAAAATATCAAGAGATAGGCCTCTAATGCCAATTAGTTGCTGTTTAATAAGCAAGAGAGGTACAGAGCCAATGTCAAAAGCCTTAGACAATCAATAAAGATTCGGGTATTACCGGGTGGGTCGGCGTGTGTGAGGAGCTGCACGTCATTGGCGCGACAGAAGGCGTGCAGGGATGGTGGTACTACGCAGCAGGAGGCGAGGTTGATCTGTGCGATTAAGGGTCGTACTCGAGCCCATGCATGGAGCTTCCGAAGGCAGCCACCACCTACGTCGGCGACGCCTAGTTGTTGGACGCGACCTAGGGAGAAAGATAGTGATTACGTAGCTGTTTTAAATATAACACTGAAAGTGCTAGTTTTTCAGCATTGCAAATAGCTTTAAACTTCACTAGATTCGAGGATAAATAAATAATAAATAAATAAATAAATGTTTATTTCAATAACTTAAGAATACGTTTACATTTGGTCTTCAGGGAATTTCCATTTAAGTAATAAGTATACTTGTGTTAGGAAACTCCGCTCTCCCAGTAGTTACAACTTGTATAAGCTATTGAATAGACATTCCATTACAGTAGGTATTAGAAAATAAAGTGATATAAATCAAAAATATAAAGTAAAACATAAACAAAATAAAGATTAATCAAAGGCGCGCTGTAGTGTGAGGGTGTGTAATGGTGAATTTGTGTGTGTGAGTGTAAGTGTGTTTAATGATAGTAAAAGGTATGTAAATATCATTGGATATGTGCTAGTGAAGAAAAGTAGTGTCCGTTAATAAAACGATTATTTTTAATATGCATCTAAGAACATATAGTTTGGACTATATTCTCAATCTCGTCATAAGTTTTTGTCTTTAGCCATTCAGTCAGAGCATTTTTGCAGTCTCTATACGAAAGTGGATAAATATTTAATTCCTTTTTTATAAAGTTATATAAGTGAGAAGATTGCCTAGCGTACTGTCTCTTAGCAAAAGTTGATTTAACAGGAACATTGGGGATCATATATTTCCTTCTTCCTTGTCGAGTCATGGATTCGAAGGTGAGAGATTTATGTTTTTTTAATATAATTTGGAGCACATAAAGTTTTCGAACCGTCAGAAATAAGGCTGCTTAGCGTGATACGAACTATAACTTCTTCGTTATAACTTTTGAACGTGCCTGTCCCAACTATGTAGTTAAGTAAGAGCAGATGTGAATCATTTCGAAGTAAAACTAGATGTGTGAATATGAAAAACTATACCAAAGACAAACGGACCAAATTCCTTTAACTTCACTTTTACCCATCCTATGGCACTAGCCACACTACGGTATTGTATAAAAGAATATTACCTTCTTTAACGTAGTCCTCGAGTACGGACCACAGGATCTTAATCCCCGGCAGGATGGCCTC
This sequence comes from Noctua fimbriata, assembly GCA_905163415.1. Lineage (NCBI taxonomy): Eukaryota > Metazoa > Arthropoda > Insecta > Lepidoptera > Noctuidae > Noctua > Noctua fimbriata. Next base: position 10,097,897 of record LR990935.1, on the reverse strand, counting down.
GCACTTGCGCGCGTCCGCCTCGTTGTCGGCCTCCAACTCTGCCGTGCTGGACATGCGCACTGAAATTGAAATCAACGTCATTGCTGTGAATTTATTGCGAAAAATCCTGAATATTCAGATGCAGGTGAAAAGTCAAAACAGACAATCCACTACATTACACGGCGACGTCTTCATTTTTCAAGTTATTTTATAAAGCTTGATTTACATGGTGTCATAATTTGTATGTATGTCAAATTAAAGCTTTCTAGTACTAAGAGTCTTTGAGCGACACACGAAACAACACGACACGGCGAAACTATAAGAGTTCCTTGTTGACTACGGAACCCTCAAAACTGGATCAATGCGGCAGTCTCTCAATTTACAATTTCGCATACGATGTAGGAACGAGTATGGATAACCGCGTGTTGCCTATTTCAGACTTATAGATCAAGCTTTCTTTGTGATGTTTTTGGGTACCGTGCCTCAGTCGTACCGTTCCTCCGTGCCTCGAAAAGCACGATAACGTGTTGGTCCCGGCTGTCATTTGTACATCTTTGACAGTCGTTACAGGTAGTCAGTGGCCCGAAAGTCTGACAACCAGTCTTATCAGGGGTTATCGTATTACCCAGAATTCTTTCAGAAACCGTACTGTTCACTCAGACCAAATAAAAAATCAAGACATGGCGCTGCGAACAATACAATGAAGCATGCGCAAAACTACGCCTCGCTCTGTGCATACACGCTCACACGCACACATTTACATCTGTCTACAACTAAACTACGTCACTAAGTGCACAAATGTTTACGAAACCGGCTTCACGTCAATGTTGACAGTGCTGTGTCTTGGTTTTTTATTTGGTCCGAGACTGTTCAGTATAAATGAACTGACCATTGCTTCCCAGCGAGATTGGTGACACCTTGGTAGTGTAGGTGGTCTTTACGTTGCTGTCGTCGGCGACGTCATCCCGGTGCAAGTCGGGGTTGTAGGCAAGAATCACGTTGTCGATGTACGTTGTCTGCAGGGCGGTGAATACTGAAAATAAAAATAAAACTAGTATTACAAAACAGAGATATTCAAAATCACACAAAGAAAGAGAATGAGTCACAAAATCATATTAAAATATGACTTTAAAAGCATTTAATGCGCGTACTCGCGCTAATAATAATAGTTTTTGTTTCGTCAAAATCGGGCCAGGATTTCCAAAATTACAGTGTTGTATAGTTTCACAGTTTTTTTTTAATTTGCGATTCTTCGCGCGCTATTGCGATGACGTCACGCTGCGAGTGTCATGTCCGATTGCGGGTTACGCGGAGTGTTTATTTTCATAAAATTTTATTTGTAAAGTGGTTTGCACTTATTATTTCGACGAACGTGATGACGTGAAATCACACGTTAGTCGGATTTTGCCGCGGAGGCCGTACTTTAACGTTTAATATCTCAGTCATTTTGAAGATAGGAAAAAAAAACAGAAGCCTTTTTCTCGAGTTACCAATTTTTTAGACATGCTGATAACAAAAATATTGGTGTGACTCATTAAGCAGGAAAATGCTGCAATTACGTTCATCTGGATCATCAATTTAGCATTTTTTGTGGAGCAATTAAAGAGGCTCCAGGACTTGAGAGACTATATCAGCTAAGCGTTCGTCCGACGATCCGCGCTCTGCCCCAATTTCGAGCTGCTAACAGTACCAAGATAAAGATCCCTAAACCAAAAACGTGTTCAGTACATCATTTGGAGGATTTTACATCGGCTATTACAAAAAAAATCTGCTGTTCCATACATTTTGACCGAAAAACTAGTCTTTCACTTGTAGGAAACAGCTGTTTTTTTTTTTAATAACCGTTGAAAAATATACATAGGCTCAAATGATGTACTGAACACGTGGTAAACGTTTTCGCGTCGGTGTCCCTTCCACTTCGTATACTCGTCATCTTAAACTCCAAGGTCAAAAAGCTTTATCCTTATACATATTTAAATAGAAGCTGTATTAATACAGTGTCGAAGGAAAATCAATAGAAAACGAGGAAGGTAATCATTTTGCATACTGGAGATTCCAACAGGAAAGTTCATATAAAAATAAAACTGCATCTAATGTTTTTCTATCCCTGCAAATATTCAAGAATGGAAAGCCCGAGTAGAAAGAGTGAATGTGTTTAATTTTTTACAATATTATTATGAAATACATATTGTCTGAATGAAAAGTAGTATATTTTGATGGTGCGTAACGGAATTACACCCGCCGAGGCGAAGGCGAGGTTATTTTATGATGTTTAAAATGGATGGCCATAAGATCTGTTAAGTGTCGCTAGCTAATTTAGTTTGACCTTGCAGATCTTAAACAGCTACGGTCTACTCGATTACAAGAACGAAAAAAATACACATCCACAAATACAGAACCTACTCCTTTTTGGAAGTGGGTTAAAAAGAAAGAACGACTCCTTAAAATGTCATCGACACGCTAGTTTTTTTATATCCATTAATCAACGAAGTTTATTTCCACTACCAAACCAACTATTAATAATAAGTTAAGTTCACTATAACTCATCATGTTTACTATACATGCCTTGTTCGCCGCCACGCATAATTTACATGTTATATAAATAAAAGATTAGAATGGAGGTACCTACATGCGTGACGTCATAGTTCATCATTTTATAGTTCTTTATCGGAGTAAGAGCTTCAGTGTAACACACCCATTTTTATCTGAGATTTTGTTTTAAGATTTCTGCTGTACTCTCCGCAAGGACATCCTTGTATTCGTCAATCTTGGTGATGGATTGATTGTAGCAGAATCTGCCTAAAACGTTGCAACTGCTCAGCTGGGATGTTCTCTGTGACCAAAGTGAACCATAATACCCGAACAAGGCGCTACGCTTCCACATTATTTATTGTGCGAACCGCCAGTCTGTGGAATTCACTGCCAGCTTCTGTTTCCCGATCATTTTAATCTAGATCTCTTCAAAGTCCGAGAGAATTGGTTTCTTCTAGGCAAGAGTCCTCAAATCTAGGCCGCGTCATCGCTTCACATCAAGCGAGTTGCGACCAAACGCAAGCCTATTTCATACAAAAAAAGCCACCACGCGGGTCCTGCCCTGGCTGGAGGCCTTACACTCAAGGCACCCACAGGACAGTCCGGTTGAGCAGACGACAACTCCCTAGGTTGACCTGCGAGATGCCATTTAGAAAAAAAACCACGTCCTGTGTGAGTTAGTGGATGCCACACGTCGTCGAATGTTTGATTCTTGGACATGCGTACTACGCACCTGACGTTTTCTGAAGAACATCAGCAATAAGATCAGCAAGCCATTCAAATTAATCATTGTTTTTGCAGTTTATTTTCGTACTATGCAGGGAGGTGCTGATCAAACTTTACTAAGTACCTAGTTAAACGTAATCATATAGATAACCATATCTCAATCATTGTTTCATAGACCTAGTGTTTATACCTAACTAACTGATAGCAAGACCTGTATTTACTTTATTAAGGTTGATAGTTCCGTTTTGTCTAATTTCTCGTATCAAGTCCATATAAAAAAAAAACGTCTAAACCATGGTGTAGACGTGTTTATTTTTTTATAATGAGAATTAATTGGAAAATTCTAGTGTAGTCCAGTTATGGTCAAAAGTTATCACCTCTTAATAAACATTAAATAGTTTCATTAATGCGTCGTTTCATGAATATGACAGATAACATTTTATCAAAAACATGTTTTAGTGATCAGTTTTTTCCAAAATGCGATGGAAACGGGCAGCAGCAAAAAGTTCAGCTTTACTTTTAGATTAATTTTTATTTTATTTATTTATTGGCCTATTAACAATTGTTACACTGTTTATCGTAACAATACAAGCAATATGATACAAGCATAACAACAATACAATACAACAATACGACGCGACAATATGATGCGATAGACACAGCATGCAAAAAAAACTAAATTATAACATAAAAAATACAATAACAGTGCAGAAATAACACCTTCGACAACAGTGGGTACAGTAAATACGAAGATGACAGAAAAGAAAAGAAAGAGAGACAGAGAGAAAGATAGAGAGAGAGGGAGAGATGTCAGCAATCCAGCCCTAGCTGACGAGACTTAACAACCCTCTTGCATCGCGCATCTCAGGTACCGTTTTAGTTAAACTTAGGCCAGTAGTTAGGTAGATAATTAGACCGAAAAACGCAAAACACGAAGAGAAACTCCTGAACGATCAAAACTGTCGTAAAGTGTCACTGACGGATGACGTCATCGCCGGAAAAATTACTATTATATTACTAAGCACAGTAGGTTATCGACATAGTTGGAATACAGAGACCAATGTTTAATCATAATATTATGGCTAGGAAGGTAGGACCTATATGAGTTGCGTCGTATTTTAAAATCGATGAAAAACTTGAGCAATCAGTTAATTGAGCGGTAATTTTCAGTCGTTTATAGATAATGTCAGGGTTGATAAGGATGGACAAAATTATGCGTTAATTGGTTAAGAAACCTCGATATAAGCATGAAACCTGAATATCATACGCGGTAATAAAATATTCGTATTTTTTGTAAACTTCTTGCAATAAATGATTCTTGAAACTAAACGTTGGCAAAATCAGGTCTTTAGACTAGGGATGTTACGGAGGTGGTTTTATCGGATCCGAAGTCGGGGTCGGAGTTTTTAAATTTGGGTTTTCGAAGTCGGAATCGGATTCGGAGATGGTGGATGGTAAACAGATATCTTTAATTGACACGCCGCACAAAACAAAACAAACCATCCGTATGGCGTAACAACAAGTGAAATATTAATCGATGACAGACATGCATAAACCTCTTCGTACACGTTGTCTTCGTGCCCGCGCCGCCGCCACCGCTATGCTTTAAAAGTACCTCCGATTTAAAAGTATCGGAACCGAAGTCGGAACCGGAGGCATAATATCAATCAGAAGTTCCGACATATCGGAATCAGAGTCGAAGCACCGTAACATCCCTGCTTTAGACCCCTGTTTCGAAGGACCAGATAACCGCTCTATTTCAGATAGAAACGGTTAGTATTTGACTGCATTTAATATTCTTTAGAAGTCTCCAGAACTTTTTCTGTGCGACCCTAACCGCAAACCGCAACCAGCCGAATCGCTGTGCCAGATTGACCAAATTGTAGTTTTATACTTTCATCCTAACATAATTCCCAGCAGCAAAATGGCAAACTTACATCTGACAAAATAGGTGTGTTCCATAAGACCCTGATAGACTATGAATAATGCGTTACGACAAACCAACATAAACCACTAATGTTATCTTGTTGAGTTGTGGTTGAGCTCCTTGAGTTATGAGTCGAACTACACGACATTTGACAAATGCTTGCAAATCTGTGTGGTTCGTTGTTCAAAAGACCATCTCAGAAACTAATCTGCATAGTCGTCGTGTGACCTGACCAAGATTATGTCTGGACCTTAAAAGAGACTATGACCTCTGAGTTTGGTTCGGCTGTATCTTCTCAGAGTAGTCAGGTACGAAACACCAGCCCCATAAATTTAAAAAAAAATACGTGTAAAAGTTTTTGTAAAAACCTATTTGCTAAATAACTATCATTTATCATTCATACCTAAAACCTACAACACCCACACCGCTTTGACCGTCAAAAACGTGATTGCAACACAAATCACACACAAGATCTTAATTAGCTGGCAGTAATCAGAACTGATTTGTTGATAACAAAACTCTTTTCGTGTTAACTTATTACGACTAGCAATGTTTGTAGCACTCATCAGTTGATAATGAAAACCGGCCAAGTGCGAGTCGGACTCGTGAAGGTTTCCGGACCATCGTAGAAAGGCAACCCCCCCTTTTATTTTTTAATTTATTTTTATTATTTGTTGTTATAGCGGGCTAGCGCCAACAGAAATACATATTCTGTGAAAATTCCAACTGTCTACCTATTACGGATCATGAGATACATCCCGCTGACAGACAGAGACGGACGGCCAGCGGAGGCTTAGTAATAAGGTCCCGTTGGTTACCCTTCGGGTACGGAACCCTAATAAGCAATCGAATAACCCTAATAACCTATCGCAAACGTAACTTGTCATATTTTAGCACAACACTGACACGGGAGATTTGATTTGATTATCTTGTGCGTAAATGACAAATAGAATTTGATTAGTTCGATAACACACTGTTTTTTTCCACAGTTTATTTGTTCATCCCGAAACTCTGGAAACCAGTTTTACCAAGGAGTGTCGTCTTAGCTAGGTGGGTTGTGTCTGGAGGTCAGATAGGCGGCTCGCTCCATGTAAAATACTGATATTCAGCTGCATTAGGTTAGACTAGAAGACGACTGCTACAGCGTTGGGAAAAGACAACACAAATGATGTATTTGTTCTTTCTTATTTCAATAATATGACCCTTTTAACACCCCCTCGCGAAAGCAATAGTGAAAAAGTCTGTTGCGTTTCATGGACCAGTATCATAATTCTAAACAGCAATAAGTAAAAATCCTGTCAAGTGCTCTTGATATGAATATGTAGATAAGTTTATCGTTTTTTCGGCGTGATTTCCGCAGCAAAGTAAACATTGGCACGGCGCGTCTCTATTGACAATTTATCAAGTTCCGTAAGTTAGTTTTTGTGTGACCGAGCAATAAACGTAACTACACTAATTGAAAAATATTTTACGCCTCACCTCACTGGAATATAGCAGCTACTAAAAAACGATAAGGCGCATTTGGTACCAACATATTCGTTTTGTTTCTGAGGAGATTCCAAGAAGCAATGAAACCCAACTATGTTGGAGTCGGCATCCAGTCTAACCGGATGCAGCTGAATAACTTGAAGACACTACCTCTCTGATCTTTAAAATCCAGTTACTGGGTACCACAATACCCTTTCGTGAGACTTTCGGCGTATTTTTCTGTTCTATCTGTGGACGAACGGTAAAAAACTAACAAAACTCACCATTATCCAAACACTCAATTAACGCCGAAGTACTGTCTTCATTTATGAAAATCTTGACGCCTATCTTCAAATTCTTTCGTTCTTCCTCCGCCATTTTGTTTTGAACGTCATCGTGTGGCCTAGTGATTTTGATCACGTCTTCAGGAGTAGGGGCCGTGGATGGGGCCGTGGATGCTGGCACCACCATGAAATCGGAATAGTGGCGGGAAGTCTGGGGATATCCTTGAGGGCCAACACCGTTCTGGATGGGGACGGTCTCGGGAACACCGTTCTGGGTCCCCCATTCTGTTAGCGTTAACTTGATGCTTTCTGAAAGCTGGAGAAATAAGGTTCGTTAGTGACAAGAATATATATGGCAATAACAGTAAGCTCCTGGTCGTCCGGGTGATCATACTTATTTGTCCCGTCAAGCAGAATTATAGTGCACGATTGTGGACGTTATTTGTTGTCATGGCATTGGCAAAATTTTGCCTAAATTTGTAGATATCTGCAAGTGGCAAACATTTTGCTTCTGGTTGACCGTCATACCAGGTGGACCCTCAGATGCTTTGACATTCTATTAACCGAATCAAAAAACAAAACTTGTTTTATGTAAGTTGTAAAAATGTTAAGAGGACTGTCTGTCTGTACGAGACATATAGTTTGGCTGGGAATTCGAAGATGACGAATCAATATCAGCTATTTTCCTGCACTTTGTGTCATCTTTTGGAATAAGTAAATAAATATGTATTATGAGTGGACGAATAGTTAAGGAAAACTTTGCTTCCGCAAGTACAGAACAGTAAACTGGGATTGATTCAAGACTCATTGAAGGAAGGAAGAAAAATGTGTAAATTACGTCACTGAAATCGGACAATAACGCATACGCACATTGCCTTGTATGGTGTTTACAAACTCATTCAGTGAAAAAATGTATTCAATGCGATGTTACCTTTCAGCATTCAGTTACCGTGAAACGTGTGTGTGTGTGTGTCAGTTGCTAAAGTGTGTGTAATGTGCATGTGTGTGACAATGGAATTATGTTTCAGTAAAGTCATTAACAATATGTTATGTTTAAAATATTTACATGGTTGTCAGTTCATTACTTGATTAGGTACGTGCTTGTTTTAACAATGTAGTACCTAGTTATGAGGTCTTTAAACGAATCATTGCACCGTAGTTGTAGGTTGTACAGTAGACCGCAGTTCAGTGGCAACAAAACCAGAATAAAATGGTTTCTAATATTATTAAAACTCTGTAACTCCATCGTGAGTCGTGACGTCGACTGTACCTATAGGAAGTACGGTATCACTTTGGTAATTGATTAGATAGTGCATAATGCGATATTGTTTACCACCAGGTAAGCTACTTCAATAGTTGCGTAATTTTTATCGATTTACACAAGTGGTATGAAACAACACATTACGTAGGTATGTGCAAAAAATTGATTTTCCGTTTTGAAGCTTTGCCAATTTCCCTGAACCTTGAATAACATTAACAAGATATAATGTAGATACTAGAGTGGGTGACATCATCATCATCATCATTTCAGCCGAAAGACGTCCACTGCTGGACATAGGCCTCCCCCAAGTGTCGCCACATTGACCGGTCCCGTGCGACTCGCATCCAGCGGATCCCTGCAACCTTCACCAGGTCATCGGTCCACCTAGTGGGAGGCCTTCCAACGCAGCGTCTTCCGGTTCGCGGTCGCCACTCCAGAACTTTTCGGCCCCATCGGCCATCCGTTCTGCGAGCAATGTGCCCTGCCCACTGCCACTTAAGTTTGGCTATTCTTCGGGCTACGTCGGTTACCTTGGTTCTCTTGCGGATGTCCTCATTTCTGATTTGATCACGCAAGGAAACTCCGAGCATAGCCCTCTCCATTGCCCTTTGGGTGACTTTAAGCCTTCTGATAAGGCCCATTGTGAGCGACCACGTTTCGGTCCCGTATGTAATCACTGGCAACACACACTGGTCATAGACTTTCGTCTTGAGACACTGCGGTAAGTTGGACGAGAAGATACCACGCAACTTCCCGAACGCTGCCCAGCCGAGTCGGATTCGACGATTGACCTCTTTCTCGAAGTTAGATAGGTCTAACTTCGAGAAAGAGGTCTAACCTAACTGGATCGTTTGTCCCAGGTAGACATAATCGTCTACAACTTCGAGTGTACAGTCTCCGATCTTGATAGGAGTGGGTGTTACATGGGCATTCAACATGATTTTGGTTTTGTCCATGTTCATTTTAAGACCCACTCTTTCGGAAGCTCTACTAAGGTCATCGAGCATTTTACTGAGGTCCTCCATGGTCTCAGCCATGACCACTATATCGTCGGCAAATCGAAGGTGAGAGATGTACTCGCCATTGACGTTGATGCCTAGCCCTCTCCAGTCCAGAACCTTGAAGATATCCTCCAGTGCAGCGGTGAACAGTTTCGGAGATATGACGTCTCCCTGTCTCACGCCTCGCTGCAGAAGGATAGGTTCCGAGGTCTGGTCCTGAAGTCGGACTGACATGGTGGCGTTTTTGTACAAACACTTTAGCACCTCGATGTACCGATAGTCGATTTGGCACCGTTGGAGAGACTGCAGTACAGCCCAAGTCTCGATCGAATCGAAGGCTTTCTCGTAGTCCACAAACGCTAAGCAGAGAGGCAGGTTATACTCTTCGGTCTTCTGTATAACCTGCCGCAGCGTATGTATGTGGTCTACGGTGCTAAAGCCTTTTCGGAATCCGGCTTGTTCGGGAGGCTGAAAATCGTCAAACCTGCGCGCGAGACGATTCGTGATGACTCTTGAGAACAACTTGTAGACATGGCTTAGAAGTGAGATGAGCCTATAGTTCTTCAGCCGGGCATTGTCGCCCTTTTTGAAGAAGAGTACCACCACACCCCTGCACCATGCCTGCGGCGTCTTCCCCTCGAGTATGACGGAATTAAACAGCTTCTGAAGGGCCTTAAGCACCGGTTTTCCACCCGCCTTCAGGAGTTCGGCCGTAATTCCGTCATCACCCGGTGCCTTGTTGTTTTTAAGCTGTTTAAGAGCCATCCTAATCTCGTACAGGCTGACATCCGGAATGTCTTCGGTATAGTGTCGGGTCAGTCTAGCTCTTGGGTCGTTAGCTAGAGTTGCAACGGGCTTTCTAGTTGAAGTGTACAACTGCCCATAAAAACTCTCGATCTCCCTCAGCAGCTCCGGTTTGGCGGATACGATCCTGCCATCGTCGGTCTTCAGTTTCGTGAGCTGGCTCTGCCCAATAGCCAGATCTCTTGAAAATACCTTGGAGCCTTTATTCCGCTCAATAGCGTCTTTAATACGCTCGGTATTAAAGCGGCGGAGGTCGCTCTTCAAGGATTTAGAGATCCGTCTATTGAGCTGCCGGTATTTCCACGCCTCGTCTGAAGACTGCAGGATCATCTCACGCCGCTCCTTCATGAGCTCGAGAGTATGATCAGAGAGCTTTTTGTTGTGTGCACGACGTGTCTTGAAGAACTTAGACCCAGTCGTATGGACAGTTTCCACGAACCCATCGTTGCATTCGTCCACTGAGCTTCCTAGGCACTCGAAACGATTCTGGAGTTCAAGCTGAAAGCTCTCGGGGTTTTGGATCTGGATCTGTGCTGGACGGAGCGTAGACTTCATCAGTCGAGACCTTTCAAGCTTTATATTGATGTTCAATGTGCCTCTTACCATGCGGTGATCGCTCCCGGTTTTCACCGAATTGATCACAGAGACATCATTGAACACTTGCTTCTTGGTTGACATGATGAAGTCAATCTCATTTTTAGTTGCACCATCGGGACTCTGCCAGGTCCACTTCCTGTGCTCGCGCTTTTTGAAGAAGGAGTTCATCATATAGAGGCCCTCCTTCTCCATAAAACTAGCCAGTTGGTGACCCCGGTGGTTCCGACGTCCAAACCCAAATTGCCCCACTTGCAGCTCATCCCCGTCTCGTTTGCCCAGTTTTGCGTTAAAGTCCCCCATGACAACGGTGAAGTGAGTTTTGAAACCATGCAGGGCTTTAGAAATATCCTCATACATGGTCTCCACTTCGTCGTCGGGGTGTGCCGAGGTCGGGGCGTAGACCTGTATGACCTTCAGCAAATATCTTGAGGATATTCTGAGTATAAGGTACGCCACCCTGGTCGACACACTCTCGATCTTCACCCACGTTATTCACGAGGGACTTGTGGACGATAAACCCAACACCACCCTGGGACTGCCGGTCACCCTCTCGGAAATAGAGCAAGCTGCCGGATTTTAGGATTATCGTGTCCTCACCCTCTCTTCGGACTTCAGATAATCCCACAATACTCCATCGCAGCCTGCTCAATTCCTCTTCGAGTTCCGTTATCTTCTCGTCGGTCCGGAGTGTACGCGTGTTATATGTTGCCAGGTCAAGTCGTCGGTATAGGTAGCCTGATCCCGTCCGGGGATTCTTCGCACCCCTTGCCACGCCGTAACCTCGACCGCTACCATAGTCGAGGGTAGACGGGCTGCCGGGTACTAGGGGCCGTTTTTTGGTTGTGCTCGTCATTCGGGGGGTTTTGCCATAATCGCCACGCTTGGCAAGCGGGTTGGCGATCGCAGTATGGTTGTAAAAAATCGCAGAGAACGCTGCTGCCCATTCTCTGGTAAGTCCCTTAGTCGCCTCTTACGACACCCACGGGAAGATATGGGATGGTGCTATTCTTTACGTCCGGACACCATACAGAACAGAGTGGGTGACATAGTTAGCATAAAATCGGCATACTGAAGAGACAGAGAGGCTGGTGGTCGTGTCTCGACTCGAATGGTCAATGGCGATGGTGGTTGGAGTCCTGGAAACCGAAGTTCAGTAGGTAAAAGAGAGATATGAAGGAGAATGAAATTTACCAAATGCGTCAGAAGAGGAGACTAAAGACTGGAAATTGAGTATCGCATGACCAAAGGCGGTTAGAAAGTATACTAATATTATAAAGTATGATTATTTTGGATGTAGAATCTAGATTCTAGAATCTTCGGAACTAGGTACCTACTGGTCCGATTTCAAAAATTCTTTCACTAACAGGAAGAACCTACATTATCGGCGAGTGTTATAAGCTGCGTTTAAAACGTCCCCGTGGGTTAGGACTGCCATCCGTCCGGGTTTCCCCGGATTTGTCCTAGTTTGGAGGGCGTCCGGGTAAAACCCTGACTACAATAAAAGTACGGGTTTTCGATTATTAAGCTAGAAAATTATCACTCACTAATAGTCACGATAACGAGTAAAACACCCTAATTCATGCAAAAAAAGGCTTCAAATTCAAGTTTTCTTATATCAAGTATAGAGTAAAATGTAATGTCAAGATGAAAGTGAATAAAAGTAGGCCTACCGTGGGTAAATGGGAAACGAACCCGCGAGCAAAAGCTAGTCGTAAATAAATGCCGTAAAGGCCAAAATATCTAAAGATTAGTATTATTGTGCCACTCAAGTTCAATGAATTGCGATAAGCTAGTTTTTTTACAAGCAATAGGTAAGTAAATTAATAATGTACGAGTGTTATGCTGTATGACTCAAACGTATATGAATAAATTATAAGATTTAAGATGTTTGCTTACTTTACAAGTTCTATTAAGATATGAAATGACGAATCATTACTTGGCAATACCTATAATTATAAAGTCATTCCTTGTATTTGAATACTAACTGGTCCTACCTACCTAAGTGTTATAGGTACATAGGTACTGCATGATCATTAAGTAAAATAGTATAGTCACCGTAGTCATTTCCTCATCGATTTAAAATTTGTAAAAAATGCTTTGTAAGCGTATTGGAATTCTTTTAACTAAACCAGTAGGTATTTTGGTCGACAGATGTATGAGCATGACTGGCGAAAAATTCGATGACCGAATCCTACATTACGCAGATCCAAATTTTTATAGCATATTATAACATCACGCCTGTAATCCCCGAAGGGTTAGGCAGAGACAATCATTTAATATAACTTTAACATAAAAATGTGGATGTCACTTTATAGTAACACCCACATTTTTCGTTAGGTCGAGTTCGAAGAAGAACGTCTCATGTAATAGGTACGGGGCGTGGTTTTTGCAATCAACCATGAGCAAATCCAGACTCCGACTTGTTGCTGCGTAATTCTTGATTGATAAAGCCAACACTTTGCCTGAACTGGGAATCGAACCCAAGACCTCATGTTCAGCACTAGGAATTAGGAGCATTACACCAAAGTGGAAGTTCAAATTTTTGTGTAAAATGCAACATGTTGTATTTATTAAGTCTGCTCATTTTTCTTCTTGTAATTGTACTTCAATAAAAATCAATAAAAAAAACACCTAGTCATTTACAAAAACTGGTACAAGGTAACCGACGTACTCGTACAAACAAAAGTACGATATTTCGTCATTTATAATAGCAAATAAACTCTGCTAGGTTACTTTAATAACAAGACCAAAATGACTCCTTAATTTTCAAAACAGAAAGGTCTGGCTCTTGTGATACAGGGAATCCTAGTAGGATAAGAGCCAGGTCTATACTACATGTTTGAACAATCACCTGTTAATAAAGATTTTATTATTATTAATTTTCAAAACTGTTCAGTTTTTAGTCAGGATGAAATACTGCAATCCAGAATCCAAAGGGAGTAGTGGAAGACCAGTGGTTTTGCATTTGAATCCATTCAACAAACATGTTACTTTTGTAATTTATTTCATTGCAACTGCTCTCAAAATGATGAAGGAAAACATCTTGAGGAAACCAGTAGTCCTAGATTCAAAAAATCGAAGACGAATGACATTTATCTACCGCCATTGGGCCTGCCATGGCAAACATCAGTTAATTTAATATTACTTACTTAATTTATTATATTGAGTAAAGCAGTTGGTAGCGTAAAATCATCCAAACAAAGTCATAAGTAGTTGGGAAAATTATGTTCAAGTAAAACATTTTTATTTGATGACTACATCATCTGCCGAGCCTTTTCCCACCTACGTTGGGGTCGGCTTCCAGTCTAACCGGATGCAGCTACGAAAATTAAGCACTTACATAGTTTACATATACTTTTTAAATGGGTCCTTAAAATAGAGTAAATTGGTAAAACAAACTAAAAGTTTGATTTTTGAGTACCCTGAATTATTGCAATAAAGTAGCTGATTGGAACCAAATACTGCAAATAAATATTATTATGAGTGAAATTTAAATCTTTATATATATTCTTTAACAAGTAGTCAGTGGCCCAAAAGTCTGACAACCAGTCCAGAACTAACTGGGTTGTGGAGGTCAGATAGGCAGTCTCTCCATGTAAAATACTGGTATTTAGCTGCATCTGGTTAGACTGGAACCCGACCCCAACATAGTTGGGAAAAGGCTAGGCAGACGATGATATCCTCTTTAACAATTAAGAACCTTTTATAGGATTTTGCCTCAGAAGTCCAACCTCTATTCAATCAATAAAAAAGCGATAAATTCTCATGCTCTTGGGAGAGAAGACGCAGTTACCCTGTAGTGAAGTTGCTTCCTGCAATTTGTTATATTAATACCAGATTATACAACATGATTTTTTGTATATGCGAAACATGAATAGAGTTAGTAAAGAATAAGTAACTGAATCGATTCCAATAATTTTTAAACCATGTTATATTTTTTCCCAAAAATATTTAAATAGTTAAAAGTTGGACACCAAGCGACTTTAAGTACCTATCGCAATAATTTAGATACCTACTGCCAAATTATTATTATCAATGTGCTCAAGATGACGCTGGAGGCGCGCACTGTGTGGTGACCACGATTTTGTGCAGACAACTAGGTAACAGAACAAGCTTATAACTTTGTGATTTTTCATGATATAGTTTTGAAATTTTGTACATAGATTCTTTACATAAAAATACTAGTCACGTGTATCAGGTTTCGCATATACTAAAACTAATGTTGTATAACACATCTCAGGAAGCAACTTCTACATTATAGCTTTATAGATAACATAGATATATCAGATAAGGAAAACGTTAAAACTTGCCAGTCATCATGATACTAGCCACCTATGTATGACATAGTACACTGAAATAGACACACACCACATGAAGCTTGTTATCTCAATAATTAATAATAAAAGGTTCATTCATTACTGCAGATATGTTTTACTGCATAGAAATTGAAATGTGAGGGAATCGGTTGTTATGTTATGAGCATGTGATGCGGAGGAATGAAGAAAATGTTGTCGGGAAAGTCTTATACGTATGAATGTGGCTGGCTATAGTATAGTGGAAATTCTAAGAAATGATGGATGGACTGTGTGAAGGATGATATGGCTACAAAGGAGGAGACGGCTGAGATGATTGACGGCACGGTTGGCGCAGTGGCTGAGCGATTGACTGCTGCGCTCCGTGTCACGGGTTCGATTCCCACACGGAACAAATATTTGTATGGCCTACAAGTAGTTGTTCCGGGTCTGGCTGTTTGTGTATGTGAGTTTAAATGTTTGTAATAGCACCCACGATACAGGAGAAATTCCTAATGTGGGGCAAAGTTAAAAAAAAAATATTTGAGAAATATGCAAAAAGCTTTTCCTTTTTGCACAGGAGAATTATGATGAATGATGATGATATTTTATTTCATAATGGAAACATAACTTTTTATTGAATAGTAGCAAGTAGTAGTGTGTGTGTGAGTGTGTGTGTGTGCATGTGTGTAGTGTGTAGTAGTAGTAGTGATTCAGTAATAGTTGATAGTAGTATGTGGGAATCTACTTTATTGTACTTTATAACAAACTTCATCAGGTAGATTGTATATTATTATTTTTTAATTGAATTTAAATATATTATTTTTAGTAGTTTATGTTGTTATATGGATGCATTTTATATTTCAATGTGTTGGCTAATATTTACAAAGAAATTGTACTAGGTGCGCTTCAGATAATAAACTTTATAATAATTTCAGTCTTAAGTATGTTAGTAGTTCAGTAGTTATAAGAATTGTATTACAATTAAGTTTAATGATATTATTATTTCACTTTAAAGCTACTTTAAAGCCAAACATAAATAATAAGCAGTACTTTTGTGCTCTTCTATCTTAATGTAATGTCCTGTTAAGTATTTTGTTTGTACAAAAATAAATAAATAAAAACTATTTGGTGTGTCTATTAGAAAAAATTCTCAACAAGGCAAGTTAATATGATTTTTAAGTAATAGTTTAACCAATTTTTATTTTTTATTATGTTGTCTTTTCAGTAAGATGGTACTCTTCATGTGTGAGATTCCATTTATATTTAGTAAAATATAAAAATAATGAGCCATCTGTATTGCAAGACATCTGTATTATATTTAACACAACATCTCATTAATCTTGGTAACAATTGGTAATAATTAAACTTCCAAATTAATCTCAATTAACTGGGTTCATTGGAACATGGGGTCATTATGAGTTTTCCCTTCTAGCTTGGAATGTGCTAAACTTAAGAATGGTTTCAAAAATAGAGTAGAGCTAGGTAAGCATTAGTGGAATGCGACTGACTAAGTTTAGTGTACTTTGCAGTAAAAATACTGATCATAAAAAAACATGAATAAGGATAACAGCATGATGTCAAGTCAAATAGATCTTAAGATATAAGAATTATCTCAATCTTGATTAAATATAGTATTTTTGTTGATGATAACATACCTACATAGAGCCATACCTACATAGCACTTAAGTAGCTGCCGTGTGATGTAAGTAAAAATGTAACAACAGACTAGCTACTGGCTAGCTACACAACCAACCATACTATGTTATCCTAGGAATTTAAGTAGTCAGGTACTAACCTCCTCTGTTACATTTTGTGCTGCCTTCTTCTTGATATCGATCAAGTTCAGCACATTCCCAGTATTAATTGTCACTTTAGACGCACTCTTCAACATCGTGACCAAATAGATTAACTTTTTTAATTGTTCGAGGTAGCTACTCCGTCTCACACTCAGCCAAGGTTACCGGCCAATATCACACACACAAAAAATACTTCAAGCGCAATATTTGAAATGCGAACGCGCTGCCGACCGCTATCGGCGACTAAGAACGACTGAATACTGGCCTTGCACGCGGAAACTCATAATTTTTATACACAATCAGCTGGAGAAGTTATATCTGTGACGTATTGCAATGTATGACGAAATTGTTCAGTACGGTTGAGACAACATATTGTAAGGTTATTTTGTAGGCTGCCGAAGATATGGCATTTGAATAGTGAGTCGGCAAAATTAGAATTTCAAGGAATTTTCATATTTCTCGATAAATATTCTATCACGAATGAAATGTCAAAACTTTTTAAGAATGACATAAATGACATTTTGACAGTTGAAGGCTTCTAAGGTATATTTTACACATTACTAATAAAAGCAGTCCATGATGTAGTGTGGTACTAGCTTTACATTACAGTAGTTATCAATCGAAGTGTTTTCTCTAGGTTTTAAGCTTCAACACCATATTTTATTTAACTTTATTTTACAGCTCAAGTGCATAGTCTTCACAACCGGTGCGTTCATGACCAGATGTATAAACGTAGCCGAGCCAAAAGGACAAGTAGCCGAAACAAGGACCACAGCAGGAAGCAGCTAAGCGTTCCGTTGTTCCTGCCTACCCCCATGAGAAAAAAGCGTGAGTTTATTTGTATGTAAATTAAGTAGATTTATGTTGGAGAATTGTCAGGGCAGTCCACGAAATTTCAATTTTATTACGGTTTTGCAACTTACAGGTCAGTGTTAGGCTGTATATTGTTGAATAAAATAATTTATTTTATATTAATTAATGAGCGAGACCTTTGCCAAGAGTAGGACGGAGCAGATTAGGAAAAAATGAATAATAATATAATTAAATAAATCTATTTAATTAATTGCTCAGGAGTGGGACAATACGGGATAAATAAAAAATAAAATAATAATAAATAGTTCAAAATATAGCCTGACAATAACTGGGAAAGTTTGAATTTCACGGGGGACCTTAACGCATCCTGCTTAAGAGCGTTTATGCAACGTTGTGGGCAACGTCGCAAATAGCTGCCAAATATTTCGCTGTTTTGATTAATTAGGCAATATTGTTTTATGGAAATAAGAAATATGGCTCACTTGTAGTAGCATAATGTCAGTACAATGTCGAAATACTTTTTACGCCGTAACGATTAAAACAAATAGTGTTACGTTGGTAGCTGAAACGTAGTACAGGGGCTAACATCTAGACCATGATTTAGCATAGGACTGGGACAACGAGAACGAATGAGTGATAATTTTTTTTGTATGCTAGCTACATAGATTATGTTACTAGTGGACAAGGACTCGAAAACGACCCAACTGGGACATTTTGTCTTCTGCGTCAAGCAGGAAAGAACTACGCAGTATACCAGCACCACCGTGACTAGATTTTAAATATCGGAAACTATGAATGTAACATATTATTTTGTGTATAACATCATTCATTGGTTGAGTATAAGCCACTTGCAGCGTCATTTTTAAAAGAAAGGTACAGGCCCAGGTATTTGGTATGTTTTAATAAAATAAATTCAATCGCTATAGTACTTATACAATATTGTCACTATTACTGACCTACGAAATTTCACTGGTCACTTATCATAGCTTGTACCTATTTATTTATTTGTGAAATTAGTCAATTAGTATGAGTGCAAGAAAACAAAATATAATTATAATTTGTTCATTCATTAATGGATGAGGAATTAAATACCACTCATTGTTTCTGTTACATCACTAGCACTTTTTGTTTGCTGTTGTAGGACAATAATTGTCTAGATACACGTTAATTTGTCAATACGTGTGTGTTTCTTAATTGTGTTTTATTTTTCTTCCTGTGCGTTTATAGCAATAGGATGCATGACTCTGTGTCTGATTGTTAAATTCCTGTAGTGTGCGGTTTACCTCGCCTCCTGCAAAAATTTCTGGCAATTTTTCCTTGCTGCCTCCATAGCTTATTCCTCTATGTGTCGTAGGGAGAAACGATGCCAGACTGAAAACCAGTTTTCCCAAGTTATTTATATAAGTTATTTATATTTTTTCATTATAAACAAAATTATTCATAACGATGTTTAATTTAATTTCTCTGCTTTCATTTTCATTTTATACACAATTAAATTTTAATAATTGGAAAATGTAAAATCAAACAAAATAAAACTGTTTCTAATTGAAATAGAGCGCCTCTACAAATACAGCTGTCAACTGCAACAACCGTGCGTGACAAAGTCAAAATGACAAGCTGAATCTGAACAGAAAGAAACTTCAACTCAACTGACTAAAGCACGTATTCGGTTGATTTTATTCAGATTTTATTTAGACGAAAAGTATTAAACTTATTGTTTAAGTTAAGCATAAAAAAATGGGCGTCGATATTATAAGTTTTGCTTATGCCGCTTCGGTTGCTGCGGGTGGAATTATGGGTTATGCTAAAGCAGGTTAGTTATCTTTACATTTTTTTATTGAGTCGCTTAATAAAAAAAAAACAAATGTAACTATGGATGGAACTAAAAGTAGATTTGCGCAATAATTTGAAAATTAAGCAGTAAAGTTTATAGATTCGAAATGTGTACCAATAATCTTTTATGTAATCAGTCCAAAATCAATTTGATAAGTACCTACTTATTGTATCTATCTTCTTTACGTACATTCGGGCTAGCCAATAGGCGGAAGCGGACATGTTAACCGAATCATAAGTGGCTACTCATGCTTTGTTGATAAAATGTGCCTGTAATACTTATTTGTATTTTTTTTAAAACATCTTTTCATAGCATGTTTGATTGGTGCAGTAGCAGCAAAATGATTAGGTACCTACTGATAACAATCGCAGTGTTAATACTGATAACAAGGATTTGTATTAAAAAATAAATGAGAATATACTTGAAAATAGAAAAGCTATTTCCAGCATTGCTAGAATGATATTACTCACAGACAGGAACCGTGATGACTTCTTCAGAAAAAGCAAAGGGAAATTTATAATCAATTTAATTGAAAAACTTGAAGTTTGATTACATTCTTTCAAAATCAAAAACAACCAGGATCTTCTTTCTGGTGCATTACTCAAGTATTTCTGAATTATACTGGAAGCTTCCATGACTACTTTGCCAACCCATACATAATTTTTTTCCGTTTATGTTTTCCTAACACACTTTTTTTTTTTTTTCTTCTTATTATATCATGCAATCAGTCCTTCTGAATATGAGCAGATGAGTTGAACAACCATTATTCATGAGGAGATATTTCCCAATAGGAACATCCTCCATATTAATATATTGGCTTAGTCAGCTCCGCCAAGATCCAAGGTTCTGGGCCGTTTCAGGCGATTTAGACAGTCTGGCAATGTGAGCTGGACAGCGAGCTGGTTAGGATGGTTGTCCCGTCTTGTTTTGTATTTCCCTGCGAATGTCTTTATTTCATTCTTCACTGTTGGCATGCTCAGGTATTCGTGTACTTCACAGTTTCTAATGAAGCAGGGTGCATTGCTTATTTGTTTAAGAATGTGATTCTGAGCTCTTAAGATTATATTTATGTTTGCTCCCAATAACTGGATCCCGTATGTCCAGACTGTTTTTATGACAGCCTTGTAAATTAGGTGCTTGTTGTCCAGTGACAGTTTTGAGTTTCTACCCAGGAGCCAGTAGAGGCCCTTGTATTTGAGATTGATCTGGTTATGTTTTCTTTCAATGTGATTCCACCATGTCAACCTGCTGTCCAAGTGTAGTCCGAGGTATTTAGCTGTATCACTCTTGAGTCAACTCCCTTCTACTAAGGTTAACAGGGGGACAAGTTTCTCTTCGCAGTGTAAAGATGTCCTGCATTGATTTATTAGCACTCACTTTTATACGCCATTTGTCAAACCAGTTGCTTATTTCGTCAAGGCTTTGTTGAAGTTTCGCAGTGGCATCTGCAGGGTCTTTACTAGAAGCTAATTTTGCCGTATCATCTCCATAGGTAGCAGTAGTAACTCCAGGTGTTAGTGGCAGATCTGATGTGAATATGGTGAACAAAACTGGGCCGAGAACGGAGCCTTGTGGTACACCAGCAAGTATCTAGTGAAAACCTGTCGAGCAATCATCTTCTTTGACTTGGAATATTCTGTTGTTGATATATGATTCTAGTATTTGATAGAAATTGTGAGGCAGCAGCAATTTGATTTTATAAAGTAATCCCTTATGCCATACCCGGTCAAAGGCCTGTTGAACGTCGAGAAAGGCCGAAGAGCAATATTCTTTCTTCTCAAGACTATCACTGGTATGTCTGAACACTCTGTGTATTTGTTCAATGGTGCTGTGCTCAGGTCTGAACCCAAATTGGTGGTCTGGAGTTACGGAGTTTTCGTACATAGCACGTGATAGTCGTCGGAGTATTATCTTTTCTAGGACCTTGGATATTATAGACAATAAACTAATTGGTCTGTAAGATGATAGTTCATGTGCTTGCTTTTCAGGATTACAGACCATGATCACTTGTGAGACCTTCCATAGTGCAGGAAAGTAAGATGTTCTAATAATGCAATTGAATAACGTAGTCAGATTCTGACAGGATCTTTCTATCTATGAGGATCAAGTCCTGGGGCTTTTTTTATTGCCTAGTTGGCGGATGGTTCTTGTCACCTGGTGTCACTACTTTTAGAGACTAATTAAGTTGGAAGGCTTGTTGGAGAACGTCATCTATGTCAGCTTCATTAGAGGCAGGACTGGCTTCGTTCGGAACAAATACTTTGGCAAGGTGAACAGCGAAAGCATTCAACTTACCTCTTCTGTGCTATTTCAGCAAGCGTTCTGGACCGCGACTGTGAACGCTAAGACTGCATCATCAATTTTGTCTTCGTTCATCATCATTCTCTTGCCCTTATCCCAATTCATTTGGGGTCGGCGCAGCATGTCTTCTTCTTCCATACTTGTCTATTACTCGTCATCTCATCCGACACCTCCTTTCTTGCCATATCATTCTTTATACATTCTTTCAATTTTGTCTTCGTTCTTTAAGGAAATTCGTAGCTGTAAGGAATCTTCAACAAGGCATCGAAAAAGTTTCCAGTTAGTCTGATTATTATACAGTCTAGGTTTTCTCTGGTTCTTCAAGATATTGGCACTGATTGTTAGTATGACTGGGATGTGGTTTGAGGTTCCATCTAGGCAAGAGTCATTTTGGTAAAAGAGTCTAGATTAAGGGTCTTCAACCTTTTTGAGGTCAAGGGCTTAGTATACTCTGATATTGGTTCGGAGGGCCGCAACACAAAAAAGGCATTCCATTGTAAACAAAATGTAATTAAAAAGCAATAATATAATCATTGAAGTTATTTATTTCGTAATTTTACAAACAAGAAATGATTTTAATAAAATTTAATCAATGAAACGTTTTACATTGTTTATTTTTAACTAATTTATCAATATCTGCCCCTATAGTAGTCGTTGCAATTCTCAAACTGTTTTCAAGGTGAACATCGGTGATTCTAGTTCTTGTCTTCGACTTTAAGTTTTTCATTCGAGAAAATAACTGTTCGCAAAGATATGAGGTGCCAAACAGAGATGTCATTTTCAGTGCATGATCTCTTATTTTAGGAAAATCTGAAATAGGGATGTATTTTGAGTAAAACTCGATCAAACCTAAATTGAATTTGTCTTTTAAAGTAGAGTTGCACTGTAATTCTATCAATTCCATCTGAACGTCTTCAGGGACATCTTCGACAGAAACATTGAATGGGCGAGCAAACAAATTCAGGTTTATTTCATTTTTTCGGAAATCGGTAAAACGTAAGTCGAACTGTGTTTTCAGATCCTGCAGCGCGGTAATATATTTGTCCATGTTTGAAGTTTGGCAAGACGACAAATTTGGAAAATGTATGATAACGTTTTTTTTTAATTGATTGAACCACAAGTCCAACTTCACTTCAAACGCTTTTAAAGCGTCAAATAGCTCGTGAACCAAATTATCTTTTCCTTGCAATTTCTTATTTAAATCATTGAGATGTGATGTTATGTCGGCAAGAAAACCCAAATCACTTAGCCATACTTCATCAGCGAATTGTGGAATAGCTTTATCTTTACTTTGCATAAAAGCTGCAATTTCTTTCCGCAAATCAAACACCCGTTTTAACATTTTCTCTCTGCTGAGCCCACGAACATCACAGAAATAAGTTATGTCACCATATTCAGCATTTGTTTCTTTTAAGAATTCTTGAAATTGCCTGTGGTTAAGGCCCCGAGACTTGATGAAGTTAACGGTTTTTATCACAACACTCATGACTTCTTGAATACTAACAGACTTCGCACTTAGATTTTCTTGATGGATAATACAGTGGTAATGGTATGAAGGAGACATCGGGATTATTTTTCTTTATTAAAGCAACAAGTCCTTCGTTTTTGCCAACCATAGACGGTGCGCCGTCTGTGCAAATACCAGCCAAATTGGATAATTTGAGGTTATATCTATTTATGACGGTATTAAACAATTCCAACAAATCACATCCTCTTGTACTACCTTTCATGGGAACTAGAGCAGCCATTTCTTCAGTAACAACAAAATTAACGTCAACGCCGCGAATAAACATGGCCAGTTGAGCGGTGTCAGTTAGGTCTGTACTTTCGTCGAGTGCAACGGAGTAGTATACAAATTGCGACACACGTTCCTTTAATGATCGTTCGATATCACCAGCCAATTCTTCTACCCTCCTTGCGACTGTAACGCCGGACAGACTTATTTTGGAAAAAAGTTGCTTTTGCGAGGGGCATAAAACTTCTACTGCAGCTTCCATGCATTCTTTTATAAAGTCGCCATCAGTAAATGGTTTTGACTTACGAGCAATTTTTTCCGAAATAATGTAGCTCACTTTTACACTTGCATCACTGTCGTCATTCTGTTTGTGAAATAAATACTGCTGTCTTTGAAGTTGTTTCTTCAGAGCCTCCACTTTATCAATCCGTAATTGTCCTTGAAGATGTGCAAACTTACTGGAATGTTTCGATTCATAATGACGTTTGATATTGTATTCTTTTACCACAGAAATTGATTCGTTACATACGAGGCAAATGGGTTTTTCCCCGACACACGAATAAATATAAGTGCGTCCATTTATCTTGAAATGATCTGTGTTCATCAGTGACCTTGCGTTTTCTACTTGTACTGGCTGCCATCACACTCGTTTGATATCGAAAACTCAAGTCGCAACGTGTTTTAACGCAATGAGCGAGGGAATGAATAGAATACGTGCGCACTGCAGTGCGATGCAAACGTGACTGCCCGCTCCACTCCGCACCGCCACTCGTCACACTCCTACAAGGGCGCGGGTGAAGGGAGGTCTCGCGTGTCGCGCCGCTTGCGTATATAGTGTGTGTGTATGTAATTGTAGCGTTTATTCGTAATATAGTTTTAATTTCTGTGACAGATATTAAAAAGGATCCTTTTTTAGAGTCGTTTTTAATGTGTAAATAGGCATAATTTGTAGATATGTAAATTTAATTTTGTCGGCCCGCCAAGGAAGCAACCGGCCGCGGGTTGAAGACCCTTGGTCTAGATAGTCCCTTCATTCAGAAGAAGTCCAATAGATCAGGTAATTTATTTGGGTCAGTCGGCCAGTGGGTAGGCTCAGGTGTAACTATTGTTGTAAGGTGGTTTTTATCAACACACTTTTTAAGTTCCTTTCTTCGCGTGGTAATTAGTCTCGAGCCCCATTGCAGATGCTTAGAGTTCCAGTCTCCTCCAGCTATGAAACTAGGCATTTGATTTATGTCGGAAGATTGATCTTCGCTATACTTTTTTGATGTTTGGGTATTGTTGTGGCTATGGTTTGTGTTCAGATCTGTTTCTTTATCGTGTACAATGGTGGGAAATTGAGATGGATTTATTTCCGTTCTTAGGTATATTCGCTGCTGTGTTTTTCTGGCCAGTATCTCTTTGTAGACCTCACAGCCTTTATAATTTGAAGGGTGAGGACCATGGCAGAGAGCACAAGTAGCTGGAGTAGAGCGATCAACCTTTGGGCAGTTTTTGGTCAGATGTGAATCTGCACATTTAAGACAACGAGCCGTCCTCATACAGTAATTTTTGGTGTGTCCGTACTGTTGACACCTTTGACATTTGACAATTGAGTTCCTTTTTTTTGGGTCTTCCACGGTAACAGCTTAGTGGTAGGTGTATCTAATTTGCTTGGCAGCTTTGTTATTAGGTCCCGATTGGAGATTTACAAAGAATGTTGAAGTAGGCTTTTTATCTGGCCCAAATTTAGCATTGATAATTTCCCCAATTACAACACTTCCGGTTTCTTCAAATGTGTCTTTTATAGCTTGATGTGGAGTTGTATGGTGTAGATTTTTAACTACCAGCCTGTAGTTTATTTTTTCTTTTCTATTAAAAGTATGGCCAATAAGACCTTTCTCTTTCCCTTGCAGCCTCTGTCGCTAAGAATTCTGTAAGTTTGTTTAGATCCTCAATGCCATATAATATATTGTTAGGCTTTCGTTCCTTAGGCTTGTCTGCTTCTTGTGCACCAGCATTAATAGTTAGTCCATCAAACCTACTTGACTTGAATTCTTTTCTTGTTGAGGGTCTTGGGGAACTTTTTCCTTGTTGGTTGAGAGCTGAACACTTCCAGTAGAGGCACTCCTTGGTCTATTAAAGAGAACTGGGTGGAAGGCTTGCTGCACATATTTCTTACTTTGACCAGTAGCATTCACTGTCACGGGGGCCTGGGTATCCACCCTCGTGGAGTCTTCGGTAGTCAATTTAACACCTTCTAGCCCGGGTACTGGAAGGCGCCGGGGGTTAGTTAGCCGGGGCGGAACACATATCTCATTCATTATTTTCTGACATTTTCATTTAAACAGGTGGGAGAAGTCCAAATAGTACTTTCCTAAGTTTAATTGACACAATTTTTGAGGGGATTTAGTTCCTCATGGCCTGTGGTTGCCATTTGTGTGACAGGTTACTTAACCGCCGCCTGTTTTTCGGCGTTGTTGCTTGATTAGCACCACCCGGGGGGCACGTGTAGGGTGGGTCTTGGAAAAGATGGTTAATCCTACAGACCTGAGCAACTTCACACCCCCCCGCGTCCTAACATACTTAAAGAATTATTAATGTTGTCATTGAACCTGAAAAGTAGGTATCTATTCAAAAATATTTGATTTAATAGGTCTTTTATTAACTGACAAGTTCAAAAGATAGTGAATTAACTACAAGATAAGACATAACAGACACTGAATTATGTCCATGTGTAGTTAGTTGTTTATCTTCAAAAACACTATTGTATTAAACTTATTCTGTCACTTATGGGATATCTTCCATGATTGTTAATTATTTTGAGTTCCTGATACACACACACTACACTATTGCACTGCGCTATTGTATTTAAATTGAATGGCCGTGTTTTCATTATGGCCACCATCTGCATGAAAATGAAGTTTACACTTGACTGACAAGTATAATATTGTTTGATTATAATTACCGTTACTATTTTATAATTCCCCGCACTTACTGTATTGAAAAATGTACAGGGGGGTTACTATGACGTCTTAAAGCAGGAGTAATTCCAGCGTGGGAAAGAGATGGCGCTAGACGACCTGTATAGCTCTGTCTCTTTCCCACACTGGAATTACTCGTGCTTTAATCTACTACCTATATATATTTGTGGGATACTCTGATAACCATTTTCACTAACACAATGTGATAGCTTAAAATGCGTATATATAAGAGCACTGTTCAATTCCCTTAAAACTATATTTTGAATTTTAGTCTTCCATTTTCAAACATGGATTTTATTATTATTTTTTTTAATTTTATTTGATAAATTCGATTTTTTGTTTTTCAGGGTCCGTACCTTCTTTGGGAGCTGGCCTCATATTCGGTTCAATTTTGGGTAAGATAACACACTCATTCAGTTATAATATACTTTGATAGAAAAGAAACTTTAAACTTGTTAATTTGAATTAAAATGATTTTTCTTTATTCAACTTGTATTGTCCCATTGCTGGGTAAAATGGTGTCTCACATAGCTTTCCACACAAAGAGTAGAATAATTATACTAAAAATTTCACTCCTTATGTGTGGTCTTCTCTGATCAATCTCCCACAAATGCTTCCAAAAACAATATTAACAATTTGTGCCGCATTTCCAGGAATTGGAGCTTACCAGCTAAGTCAGGACCCCTCAAACTACTCGCTTATGTTAGGAACCACATCAGCTCTCGGAGGTCTTATGGGCTACAGGTAATTATGATCCTTAATCATTGCCTACCCTTGCCTACTATCCACATGAAAATGTAAAGCAACTTGTGGTCGATTGTGGCGTGCTCACGCAGGCTGATTGCAGCCGCAAAATATCAAGTAAACAGTATATTTTTTATAATATTTTTCGAAGGTAAACAGCCAAGCAACTTAGGTCTACTTTGGCGTACTCCCGCATTTGACAAAAATCTGTAATTTTTGGGTTTCCGCACCCGAAAGGTAACCAACGGGACCCTATTACTAAGGAGTCGTAATTATAATTGATTAATT
Source organism: Noctua fimbriata (assembly GCA_905163415.1). Classification (NCBI taxonomy): domain Eukaryota; kingdom Metazoa; phylum Arthropoda; class Insecta; order Lepidoptera; family Noctuidae; genus Noctua; species Noctua fimbriata. The sequence goes on along the minus strand of LR990935.1, from coordinate 10,070,550 downwards.
ATACAATTTACATTATTTACTCGAATTTGAAATTATTAAAATTATTTCTAAAAAAACAATAGGTATATTTGTACACCAAAGTGTGAAAGTGGGTCGGACGTGCAATTTCATTGGTAGGACAAAGCTCGACTAAAATGTACACATAATACCGTTATTGTAATACCTGTGTTCACAAATAAAGATTGATTGATTGGTCGTCCATTAATCACATGATGTGTTTTTAGCAACTTTTTAGTAGAGGTATTAGAATACCTCCCCCCAAACCCAGAATCACGTGTATTTTTTTGGTACAAAGTATCTTAAAAAATTCAGAATATTATCTTTAAACACAGGTTACAGGTTAACAAGTATAATCTAATTTTATTCTGGAAAATTAAGCACCGTGATAAAAATGTCAAGGTCATGTATCGCTTTTCGGTTTAGGAAATCGCGCGTTCAAAGAAAAAATAAATACACGTGATATCTCACTCGCCCCCCCCTCGCTAGTGATATTTCGTGATTTTTTCTGAACCGTCTCCCCCTTTCGAGCCTTACGTGATTAATGGACGACCCCTAAGCCTCCCTTTAATTTTATTTTATTATACTACCCTACTACGATGGTTCGAAACCTTCTTGCGCGAGTCCGACTCGCACATGGCCGGGTTTTCAATTAGAATACTCAAAAAGCCTGCACTAGTACAAATGGACACTTCGGTGTTTATGTAAACCATACTCAACCACGAGGCAGTAACGTTTTCGTCCTGCAAGACTGCAGCACATGAAGTTTTGCCAAAGGAAATATAAATCAATTTTTTTTTTTTACTTAATTACAGATATTACAACGGCAGGAAGTTCATGCCAGCAGGTCTTGTGTTCTGTATGTCTGTCGGTATGATCGCCAAGATTGTATTCAAACACGTTGGTGTCAATTCCCCGGTAGCCACTAAAGGGTAATTATGGAAAGAACCTTTTTATTTAGAAACTTTTTGGGCAATCGTTTTAAATAAAACCCAGACAAAAAATGTTCCCCGAGTGAAAATAAATTGGTTCTTTAGTTTAAGTGAAAGTGTGAATTACATTTATAGGTTAAAGGAATGTTATTTTTTTCCATTTTCAAACTAATCTGTACAAGTCAAAAGTTCTTCATTTTTTTTTTAATTTCTATAATGGCTGCTATATTTCATTTTTCAATTTGCAGTGAAGAACTCAATGAAGTGAAGTATACATAGTGCATTGAAAAGCTTTTATTTTAAAAGTATGATGAATTTTTTGTATATTTTGTATTGTGTGTAAGGTGACCTCACAATTCGTGGTGCAATATTTGTGTTCATAGTTTGCGTTGAGTAAACTACTTTATTTATGACAAAGTAAACTTAGTTGAAGTTAAATGTATTTTTATAAAAGTTGGCAAAATAAAAGGTGTTGGGAAGATATTGTTTTAATTATTTATTTTTTTCTGAAAAATATTAGGTTTTGCGAGTGGGTATCTCGTGTAAATGTGTTGCCAAGTTACTAAATTAAATCGGTAGTAGGTACTTGGTCATAAGTGGTAGAAATTCAAAAGGGTAAAAGTAAAACAACATAATTCCGTATTCATTATTTTCTATATTTTTTCCTTAAAATTTAGAAAGTTTTGGAGGAAAAAGGGATTTTATACATAAATAGTTTGAATACAATAAATAATTATATCAACGGCAAGTGATGTCAAAGTTACAATATCACTGATCTCCTAGGCATGTTCCATACTGAACCCAAATTAACTGTAAAGTTTTTTACACTATTGGTAACTTTATTATAGATTTAATATCTCTTCATAAATAATTTTAGACATTAAAAACAGCTTAAATTATAACAAAATTGAATTTTTCATAAGAACAAAAAAACCAATTGAAGTTCTGTAAAATGTAAAATTTACTTAAAAAATAAGAAAATAAACCTAATTTCAGAAGACCGCGAACCAGTCGCTCTTGAAGTCAGTTTTAAAAACAAAAAATAAAATAAAAAAATAAATCTTATTTTAACATTTCTTAATAATTACTGTATAAAAGGCACTTCGTGGCAGTTTCTTTTATGTAACATTGATGATATTTTACAACCTTTTTAATTCAAACCTAAGAGTATTTCTCGTTGTCCAAGACCGCAGGACACTTGGACTATTCTGTTCCTAACGTTTCTAATATTCTAGTGTACTTATAAGTTCATTAATAACACAATCACATTGTAATATCACTCACGGAACTGTGTCCGACACTTTCATAAAGCATTGTCTTCAGACACAATTTATTTCACACAATACGCACACTCCCGCATCTACTTATTACCAGTTGGATGTTCGGAATAAAACCAAGCAAATAACGATCTGCTTGTTTTTATTACTATTACTTACAGATACGATTATTTTCGAGATTACCTATCGAGTATTACACAATGGATATTTAAATTTATACGAATTGCCGAGGGGATATTCGTTGTCGGGTAGTGTGCGGTTCACAATCTGTAATGTGTTTGAGACTGGAGGGGGACTGCCCTGTGCCCTGTGCCGGACGGTAGTCGCCGTGCGAGGGTCGTGCGGGGAAGTCGCGTCGCTCCAGTGAGACAGTCTTCAAGGCTCGGCCCGCTCTTACGTTAATGGCGGCTGTTACAAAAAATAACTGATTAAATATGACAAAATTTTGAAACAGCAATATTAGAAGAAAATGATATCGAAAATTGTATACAATAGTAATAGATTTTTTCAGTAATACAAAATATAGGTATGATATTCAGGATTAAATCCTAAATAAAGACTGAAAACACATGCTTATGATTATAAGTACATTCGAAAAGACATTATATAACAATAGTAATATGTATAAAAGTGAGTAATATTATTAACATAAAATATGGCACAAAAACTTAGAAATAAGAGTAGGTATATGTACAATGTAGATGTAGGTAATGTTTCCATAATGTTTGAAGTAAGTTGTGGAAGATATTTGATATGTATGTAGAAGTATTTATGTACATAATATGATGTCATTCCAGATCATGTTTTAGAGTCAAGACTTAGGAATATGCATTTTTTATTTTTTCTAATGTTTATTTTGCCTGTTTCTCAATCTATTCAAAAGATTTATAAAAAAAATGAACAATTTGCATTCTGGATAAGTAATCTGAAGGTTTTAGTAGTGAAACAGGCAACAGGGGTCCAAAATGGCCCCTTTAGCAGAATCATAAAAGGATAATAATATGAATTATACAATTCATAAAATGGTCACAAGTGACAATTCATATTATTAACTGCATCACCATTTTTGAAAAGAAATTGACTAGGTATCTCTTATAAATAGAATACAATCAATGACAAAATTCGGAAGTCAAGACATGAAATAAGAGATCGATTTCGACGTATGAAAGAGAATGATCATCCATCGTCCATCCTTACCAATAATTGGCAACCTAGTGTCGAATTAACTCGCCGCTCGTCTGGTTCCTTCGATAAGAAAACATGAACCTCGCCGGCTCTATTTGTACTTGCTGAGAATTCGCATCGGGTCGTATAGAATTATCACTCGACTTCGCTTGAGAGTAGTACGTCCCGATCTTAAAAACGGGTTTAATACTCTTGTCTTGGTAAGGACTCTTTGTCGTCGACCTTCTAAAGAAGCCATCGAAATCCTCCTTGTTATAGAAACCTCTTTTCTCTGTGCTCAGTGACTGTGCTGTTGTCGATGGTTTTGTAGTGAAGTCTTTGAAATCGTAAGGAGATTTCGTTGATGTGATCGAGTATTTGTTTATGGAAGGTGGGTATGTGACGCTCGAACTTGGCCGTTGTGTTGTCGTCGTGGTTTTTTGAGTGAAGTATTGGTAAGGTTTTCTTGTTGTAAACTGGAAGTATGGTTTCTCTGTTGTTGTTGTCGTTGTAGTAATTTTAGTTGTAGTTGTTGATTTTGTTGTGTATGCTGTGCTCTTTTGATAGTATTTTGGGGTTTGTGCGGGTGGCGCCGAAGTACTAGCTACGTACGGCTGTGTTGTTCCATCGTTACTACGTGGTAAAGAAATACAGTATTAGTAATGTGTGCCCCTGTCTGTACACAGGCTGGTTGCAATGAGAATGTGCTGTGTTCTCATTGGCTGGGCCAGTGCTGTGGCGATATTGCGTTGGTGTGCGTGGTATGGTTGTATAAATATTTACTTAATATTTATTTAGCCATAATCATAAAAAGTTTTTCTAAATTAGAGTTGCTTATTACTAAAAAAAAACATAATTAAATACAGTAAACAAACATAACTACCCACAAAAAAATAAAACAAACTCTCTTAAAATAATGTTAATTTTAAATATCACGACTGTAGTACTATCACAGTGATAATAAAATGATTAAAATTATAATATCAACTATCATGTTTATAATATCAACTATTACACTGATAATATCAATTTCATGTTTATAATATCAACTATCACACTGATAATATCAACTATCATGTTTATAATATCAACTATCACACTAATAACATCAACTATCACAATGTATATCAACTATCGCAATGATAATTTCAACTATCGCAATGATATTGTCAATTATCACAATGATAATATCAACTATCACAATGATAATATCAACTATGACAATGATAATATCACCTATCACAATGATAATATCAACTATCCCACCGATAATGCTAACTATCCCTATCATAATGATACACACCTGGTAATGTTTCCGAAGAACGGGCTCGTTTCAGGACGCACGTAGCTCGGCGTGTGTTGCGAATAGTCGGGGATTATGTTCTCGTGTTCGGTTATACACCGACCGTTTATACAATACTGAAACGAGAACACATATTATCACAGTTATTGTAATAGAGTATGTTAAAATAATAGTTTCAGTTACAAGTTTAATTGAATCACACAAATTGGTCTGGAGGTTAGTTTGCTGTTTTCCAAGTGTCTAATGCATAAGTGCATAGTGCTGTGTGTCGCGATTCTCAGTACTTCGCAAGTTTTGTATATCCGACTGTCAATTTATATCTAGATATATGATCCAGCTACCTTATATCTTTGACGACGTGAAACAAAATATCCATTCTTAATATTAACAGTGGGTGATCCTGGTAACGCTTGGTCATAGTATATTGTCCAGCAATAGCTGTCTTCTTCGTATACAATTATGATGATAATAATTTAAGTGATGAAGTGTACCTGTCCATCACCACAAGGCGACCCTTCAGCGGCTGGTCTGTACGCGACGCAGTACCCGCTCGCCGCGTCGAAACAGAACAGCTGAGCACACACTCGCTCGTCCTTGAAACATGCGCTGAAAATGGAAGGGAATTATGTGACTACACATTCATCATTATCATCTGCCTAGCCTTTTTCCAACTATGTTGTAGTCGGCTTCCAGTCTAACTGGATGCAGCTGAATACCAGTATTTTACATGGAACGACTGCCTATCTGACCTCCACCCATCCCAGTTAGTACTGAGTAATACGATACACCTTGGCAAAACTGGTTGTCAGACTTTCGGGCCACTGACTACCTGTAACGACTGTCAAAGATCTACAAATGAAATCCGGGACCAACGGCTGACATATAGTATGTGACTACACAGTATTGGTACATTCTAAAGAAGAAAAATTAAATAGTAGAAGTAAAACAGAACAGAATCATTCCAAAGCTGGACGTAGACCTCCTACCACATAAGCAGCGGTCATAGAGGATGTTGAAGATGGTCTATTGGCTAACGAACTGAAAACTACATATTTCAGGGATCAGAAGAAAATGAGATTATAAGTAATGCTTGAAAGATCCCATACAACAAGAATGGCTTACCTCGTCCCTCTATCCTTCCGGCACTGCGCGTCTAACGTCAACAGACGTCCGGGCAGCACTCGCGGTAGAGAGTCGTCTTCATGCGGCGAGTTGTATAGGCAAGTCGCAGTGTCGCCGCTGGAACACAAAATGTTTATGTTAGTCAATGCCTTGATACACATTTTGTTGCTCTAAAACATGACTATTGCTGTAGATTCATCATCATCTGCCTAGCCTTTTCCCAACTATATTAGGGTTGGCTTCCAGTCTAACCGGATGCAGCTGAATACCAGTGTTTTACATGGAGCGACTGCCTATCTGACCTCCACAACCCAGTTAGTACTAGGTAATACCCCCATTGGTAAGCTGGTTGTCAGACTATTTGGGCCACAGACTACCTGTAACGACTGTCAAAAATCTACAAATGACAGCCGGGACCAACGGCTTAACGTGCTTTCCGAGGCACGGAGGAAACTCGGTATCTAATGGGTGGTCACCCATCCATAGACTATTGCTGTATATTATAGAAGTGATATTCAATTTAAGAAGTCAAGCACAATGCACAACATTACAGAAGTTCCAAATTATAATAATCACTGTATCATGTTAAACAAAAGCGTGACTGCTTGAACTGTGAAAAACAATACTAGACGTTACAGTATACTAGTGTAATACGTGGATACTATTTTGTGAGTAAACTAACTTTAACACAGTTCTGATGGTAACTACACCGGTTTTAACATCTTCTATCCCGTCTGTATCAGCGACTATCACCTTGATAATACCAAGTATCACCTTGATAATACCAAGTATCACCTTGATAATACCAAGTATCACCTTGATAATACCAAGTATCACCTTGATAATACCAAGTATCACCTTGATAATACCAAGTATCACCTTGATAATACCAAGTATCCCGCCGATAATAAATGATATTCTGTCCTCAATTTTTCAAGAAAATTATTTTATCAGTAGCATCCACGGTGTTTGGATCTGTACCCGGTAGATGGCAATAGGCTCGTCCCCTATTACATGGGACTTAAACATGACTAGCGAAATGTGAGTGTAGGTAGGTACTAGGTAAGCCTTTGCTTACTCTTCGTGGATTACAGACTTGATGTTATGTTCTCAACTCACTTCAAGAAATGATGGAAACTCTGCACGCTGCAGGGGGACCACCGGAATCCCTTCTCGGTGTGTCGCAAGTCCGACATGATGTAGCCGTCCTCCCAGCGGCACTTCTCCGCGCCCGGCCCGCCCAGGTACGACGGCGGGGGGCTGCCGTCGTGGACTGCTCCTAGTCTGGGAGGTCAAGAGATACGATGTTAGTTGGTGATTGGTGATATATGATTTTAGTTGACAATTGGTGATAAGTTTAGATTGCTATGGCAAAATAGGGGACATGTACACAGCGGCACATAAAGCTGTACATTTCCAGTATAATTTGGCCTCGCTTTGTATAGATTTTCTATACAATGAGAAATCCGCATATACTGGTTATGCACAGCTTGATTGGCCGTCGTGAGCACCTATGATCTTGAGAAGGTTTTTATAGTTATCGGCCATGTTTGTTACTTAATTAGGCATCTGGGTAGTATACTTATTGCTATTTTAAATTTCTGAAAGCGAATGCTGTTAGGTCTAATGTCTGAGTAGATACTATGAAAATAAAATTAGATGCTGCTATTTTGGCCAATCAATAAATAGCTCAACTGAGATTCATCAATAGGGTTACCTACTCATCAGACATGAGGTAGAGATTGCAGCAACAAGGGGTAAAAGTAAGACAAACGACATAATTTATATGCAATTTGGGACACCTACTCCGATTAAAAATGAAACACTAAAAAATAGAATATAAAGTTCTGTTGTTTGGTAGAAATACTTACAAATGCCCGACTTCGTGAGCAGCGACAATGATACCGGAGAAGCCACCGGTATCTTCAATGATGGCGACTGAGTTCACCTTCTCGAGTCTCTTGTTCACCACGCAAGCGCCGCCGACGTACGCAAAACCTTTGCATTAAAATGATGTGTAAGAATTTTGCTTAAAGAAACATAATAATACATTTTATTGGTTTAAATTGAATGTAAGGGGATTTGATTGGCACAGAGCCGTTTTACAAGTCCATATTTTAGGAACTTAGGTATCAAATCTTTAAGTTTTGAAAAGTTGTTATTTAGAGCTCAATTCAGAGTAAAAAATAACTGAAGATACAAAGTAGGTAAGAAAAGAACTTTCAAATGAATGCGTGATCGTAGGACTAAGGAGTTTCAGGTAAAAAGAGGATATAAATATTCATAAAGCTAGGCTACTTACAGTTCGATGATCGATGCGTGAAAAATGTGAGAAGACACAAAAATACTTAAATAAAATGCTTAAAATACTCACAGTGAAGTGTTGAGGATAAAAAGGAGACACAAAACATGCATTGCAAACTTAAATAACATGCAGAAGCGTTATAGTCATCGAATTAGAGTTAATTTTGTTATCGTCGTCACCGTCATTATTAGTATTAAACCATTTTCAAAAGCATGCAAATAAGATTAGAAACAGTGCATTTTACCTATTAGAGCTTAATAAAACAAGCAACTTGTACTTTTTTTAAGAAAAACATATAAAGTAGAAGCAAGAAGCGCAATATATTAAATTTTCCCGCGCCTAACTACAAATTGGCGTTTGAGAATTTTGACAACAAATCACGTTAGTGACGTGAAGCAATCAATTTTTATTCAGCCACGTATTAGTAAGTCGATTGTGAATATGACTAAATCGATATTATCATTTGTATGGCTCCAGAACATGAAAATATAGTTTGATTTTATTACAATATCATGTTCCAAGATGTAAAAATTATCTGAATGGAAGAAAACAATCAATATCTACAGGAATAAAGTACATACATGCTATTAATTGATTTTTAGAAAGCAGTCCATGCCTAAATTATAACTTTGTTATTTTACGTACTCTGGCGTCATTTTAAATGACGATGAAGTCAGATAGTATCTAGAAAACAATACATGATGATGAAAATAAACGCTTAAATATTTTAGTCAAAATTATTAAGAATAAGTAGAGAGAGACAACGTAGACATAATAAAATACAATAAACTTTTTATGATCAAACTACATAAAATGAAAGAAGATTAATATTTACAACGTCATCTAGATAGATATCTAAAATGATGCATTCACAAAGATTTACAATATATCTAGAAGAAAATAATTGCAGAAAAGACAGAATATTATTCACAAGGTGCGAATATGACAACACGGAATTGGGTAAAGGTATATTCAAGTGGAATATGGATCCATAGCGTATAATTGTGAACATATAGGTGAGGGACTTTGATGAAAAAGGCGTGCTTTTGGAAAATGTAAGATCTCTGTAACACGCCTACCTGCTGTCCCTCTATTGCACGCATCGTTCGGAAATTGTCTTCTGCACATGTCTAGTCTGAAATTGTATGGAAAGAATAAAACTCAATAAGATTTTAATTTTCCTGTTGTTCTACAGAAACCTACGACGGCTTGTCGTGGAAATTTTTTGGTTCACCTCATTCCTTGTACGAAATGAAATAAAACTGAAATGTTCTCATACAAGAACTTTGTCTTGTGCAAGCGACTATTGTATAGTGTAACTTTTTTTTAATATTCAGCGCCATTACCAAATCCTTTACCTCATAAATAATAATAATGAAGCAAGTAATTAATGTTTCACTCTTAAGCCTCGGTTAATGCCGCGCCGTTTGACAACACCATCCTAATGAACGCTTGTTTTAAAATTTAATTTACCAGCGGTGCCTTTTGTACAGCGACCACCCTTGCGACGTCGGCACATGTCATACCTGTTGGTCAAATTAGTTTCGTCGTCTTCATAATTTATCCTTGACCGTCACCTTATCTGGACTTAAAACTATATCGAGACCATAGTCCGTACTTTATACAGTAATTACTTTGAATAATGGCGCTAAATTATGATTTGAAAACGTTGATATACTTACCATCTTACCTTTTGTCCTGTAAGTGTTGCAAGGACAATAAAATTTAAATTATAAAATGCTGTTGAGTGTAAACAGAACACAGGGCCTCGTAATGACTAAACACACACACACACAGGCCAATAAAGATATAAAAAAATCTGTTACATTACAAACTATCGAGCCAATGCAACTTTTATTAACACTTGAAACTAGACAATTCTACAGATTTGTTGAGTAATATAATTATCTGTTTTGCATAAAGTTGTCTTCGCGTGTATTTGAGTGCAATAAAATTTGAATAGCTATAATCTTCACACGAGATATTGTGATCACACAGTTTTGAAATAGTTCTCCACAATTAATTGTATTTCAAAACTGGTAAAGACTCTGACAACTTGGAAGGCTAGATATTTTTAATTTTCTATTCTCTGTTGTAGGTAGATATCCATAATTTATTTAAATTTAAAACTTTTTAAACAAAACACAATAATTATGTGCAAAAAACAGATTATCGCTACAAAATATTAAGAAACACTGCCCATGATAATTATATGACTGTCGACATAGTCGACCTACAAAACATTGTATAAGTATTATTCTTTCTACGTTTTGTTGCTAAGATTTCAACATTAGGTACGTAAGAAGGATTATTGTAGAAGGTTTGGCATCAGACTGCCATACTGCGATCACTGATCCGACCCTCTATCAAGGGTAGGCATCGTTGAAAAAAAAGGATTAATAATAATTGCCACCGGCACATCCTCATGATCCTCATGACCGATTTCAGCAATATTTAAAAAGACTATGCATTAGCAATAGTGCCGTTTTTCATCTTAGGACACAATTTTTGAATACCAGTTATGAACTCACTTGGTGATGGCAACAGCGATGTCGTAGACTGGCAACCGTCGCTCCCTGAACAGATACTTGCCCATGTCAGTGAGCGCTGCTGCTGAGTCTATCGCGTCTCGACCAACACGATTTCTTTCAAGGTATGGTGTCGCATCCCGACCCTGGAATACAGAAGATTGGTTGGTCAGTATCAGATTCCGACTAACACGTATTAAAAAGAAACACTATAAACAGTGTCAAGACAGAAGTAATACCAAGACGCTGTAATAGGACAAACAGAGGACAGTAAGTCTCTGAAGTCTAAAGTTATGTTATGACTAAGGTCATTTAAGTTTTTTTAGATTTAAGTGACCAAAAACCATCGAGACTTAGGTATAAAAATAGGTTCCCGGCCGCGTCACGTTATTAAAATAACCGAGGAAGCAACGTTACTTGAAATACCCAAGGAGATTTATTAGTCACACTATGCTTAAAGGTTTAAAGGTGAACATTTTGTGTCCAGGTAACTTTCCTAACCTTGAATAATCAGATTTTTTGTAATTTCGCAAGTTGGCAACAAAACTTGTTCCATTCGCCGTCTTATGTTTTTGTTTTCGTTAGGTATTATAAATTCACATGATTTTATACCATAACAATTAAATAACCACCATTCATCTCATTAATATTGCAGGTGTTTTTAATTTATACAAATTGATTCTGTGTTTCTTGCTCGCCAGTTGGCCAGTTCAGGTTTTATTGCTCCAAGACTTTAAATGTACTTTTCTCCTTTAGGTTAAATATAGTTTATATAGTTAATGTGCCTATGTTAATGTGCCTATGTGCTATTAGGAAGATATTTTAATGTTTATTGACCTTTGAAATTAACATGTATCTACCAAGCTCAAAATTGCAGTTTTAATTTATTAGCAAGTGACGAGGCTATAATTATTGTGTTATTTGCAAGTAAGGTAATCTATTAGGTTAAAATCCAGTTACTCAGGGAGTGGTTATAAGACGTTTTGACTGTGTAATACAAAACAGACCCTACACTTGGTTTTTATTTAAAACGTGTCACATTAAATTTGCATAATCTTGACTCAAAATATTTTCAATGTAAAGGTAAACTTTTTGTTATTTCTACATAATTTATTGCTTTATGTCATCACTCACCATTATTTAAGATTTAATATGTCATAATTAAAGCTTTATTGATTTTACATGTTCCTAAATCGATATTACACGCATCACTATTTTTCTTTTGGCATAGACAATAAAAAAAATAACTGTCAAAATCGAACTTGAACGGCGGGATTTTGAAAACAAATAACAATTCGATTCAATTTGTTTTTGAGTTTTTTTTGTTAAAATGGCTAGTGAAGCAGTGTTAAAATATTTAGTGGATACGAATCGCCCGTACTCATGCGCGGATGTAACAGTTAATTTACGCGGAGCCTTTCCTAAGTCAGCGATACAGAAAGCGTTAGATGCATTGAGTGAAGCAGGGAAAATTAAGTGTAAATTGTATGGAAAACAAAAAGTTTTCGCTGCTATACAAACAGAAATTGTGGCTGAAGATGGGGATGCAACAGGTTTAGTATATCACAATTATAATTTTAGTAGTAATCTCAACGAAAAATGAAACCTATGTAAAACCTAAAAAATAATTACGACATTCAATCAAATTTTTTTTTTTAGATTATGATGCCTTATCCAAAACTCTCACACAAGAATTAGCAGACAAAACAAATGCTTTGAAAACAGTTGAAATAAACCTCAAGAGCCTAATCTCTACACCAACCACTGATCAAGCCAAAACAAAAATAGATGAAATTAAAAACAGAATAGAAGCCACAGAGAAAAAGTTGGAAGTACTGAAAACCTCCACGGAGGTTATGAGTGCTGAGGAAAAGAAAATTCTAGTCGCTGAGCATGAAACATTGTTGAAAGAATACAGGTAAATGTTTTAAGATTCTAGGTGTAGGTGCCTACCTGAATCCTGAATATTGCTTCTCTACTTGCAAATGTGCAATGCATAACCTACTATCATTATTTGAGTTTTTTTAAAGTGTAGGTACAGTACACAATGGTCAATGGTTGGCCATTCCCTGGCTCGTTTAGTATTTTTTTTTTTGACATGATAAATTCTGACATGAAAACTGAGCTCAATTCCAAAGACAATTTTATTTTTCGAATTCCTTTTATTTGTTTTACCTTTTTTAGAAAACGGAAGAGAATCTGCAGTGATATGCTGGATGCAATACTAGAAGGTTATCCTAAATCTAAAAAGACCTTACTGGAGGACCTTTGTGTAGAGACCGACGAAATGGTTGATTTTAAGTTGATGGCAAATTCTTAAGAGCCTAATTGATGCCTTCCTCAATTGTTTAAAAATGATAATTGTTAGCTGATGTTATTAAAAATGTACATTTTAATGTGTTTCTTATTTTATGCCATGTTAACATCAGGAAAAAGATGTTCATCATAGAAATATTTACTAAGTTACCATTCTAATTCTTTATCAATAGTTTATTTTTGTTTAATTAAATATCCAACTTTGTAATCAATCTGTTAAAATATATATAAATAAAGAAACTGCAAATTATTTCGAAACAATTTTGCCAAGAGAATATCAATCTTATCTCAAACACATAAAGTTTAATTTTACACAACATTCAACTCACCCTAGAAATAATGATACCGGCAATGGATATCCGTATTCTGGGTCCTTTTAGCAGTTTGTATCGGAGGTCCACGCCGTTCCAAAACGACACGAAGTAGCGTTTGATCTGAACGTTGTCGCCTCCGTGTAACCTGGAAACGATAACATAACATCATGCCTGGAATTCCTGAAGGGTTACACAGATGTACAGGAAGTACACCGACATTTCGATAATTAATTTAAGTCACATGTAACAGGGGGTGATCCTATTGCCAACAACTGGGCACAAACCCAAAAAATGCGCTCCTACTGAAATTTCTGATGGAAAACTCATTAACACTGCCCGATCTGATAAACAAATGTAAGACCTCAAGCAGTGATGGCAAGTGGTACTGCTAACAGTACCGCTTGCCACCACTTGACTAAAGATAACGAAGCAGTAACCTGGCAACAATAAATACCCTTAAGTTTGTTTTTACAACTAAAACCTTACCTATAGCCATCATAATCTACGATGACCAGAATCTCCGGGTATATGACGTAGGGCGCTTCTCTCTTCCGCCTGGAATGCGTCTCCGTTGAGCGTTTCCGCCTGAATCGCTTGCCCAGGTGATCTGGCTCCATGAATGCTGTAAATAATAAAAGAGAACTTATTACATGTGTAGATTGGGGTTTTTGTAGTCTCAAAAAAAAGTGAGTTACTGCCATCTGTTGGAGAGTTTAAGTTACAATTCAGGAACGTTTCTTACGAGAAACGATAGATGGCGGAAAGCTACTCAAAAATCTTTTTCATAAAAATTAGATTTTATAATAGACAATTATTATTTAATAATAGAGTAAAGTAAGACCTAAGAAGATTTTGGTTGAGTAAAAATAAAACTATACCTAATTATTTAAATACTTTTTTTAGATTATTACTTTTTAATAATTTTTAATTATCAAAAAGGAAATCTTTTTAATACCCAAGTGTAATGAATAAATTGTATGCTTTTATTATTTGTGCATTCACTAGATTCTGTTAAAAAACTAGGTACCTACCTATCTTCCCATAGAACTACTAGAACTTTTTGTATTTTTATGAGTTTTAATTTAAAATGCAAATGAGATTGATTTCAATAAAAATCGACTATTTACCTAATACCTAACCAAAGCATGAAGGATGGCTAATAAATTAGGACGAACAAGTTTTCTTTTGCCTCATTAATGTTATGTTTTTGATGACCACCTAAATGCCTGGCCGTTCAGGGGCCAATAGTAATCCCATTACGGGCATAGACCAGCATGTTTTTTTAGCACTTGAATTACACTGTAAGAAGGGCTGTTGGTGGATATTTGTGAAATTGTTGGTGGAAAATGTGATGAAAAACAAAATGGCGGCGGTAGTTTCTTCTTTTGCTACGCGCCTTATAACAATGCGACGTATAAATATACTACAGGTATGGAATTTTGATTGATCTTTGATAAACAAATGAAGTAGATACCTAATGGATATTGTCTCAATAAAACATAGTAGTAAATCAGATATCCGCAGACAACATAGCCACTCCCAAACTAATTAAGTGTTCCGTTGAAGAATTTGAATTATGTTTTTTTGTTATTGGCCTAATATAATCTAACAAAGGATTTATATTCATTTCGGTATCTTTTATGTAGGCAATGGTAATTTACGTAGTACCTAATGACATGCAGGTAAATATGGTCAAATATCATTAGGTACAGCTGGTAATAATGATTTTCATGACAATGCTGTTTTAAAAGTATTACGCGTCAAGAAATAATATTATATTTCACTAGTTGTGTTTTTACCAGTTCAATTTATTGTCCAGAAGTCTAAACCACGTCTTTACCTTCCGATGGAAAACCAAAGAATATAGTCAAAGTTTCTTTGTTCTCAATTGAACATCATCCCATTTGTCATTCTAATTTTAAAAAATGGAGGACCACCTCTAGTAATTAATTGGTTTAGTCGATTTTTTTTGCGCTCGAATCCTGAATCGATTACAAGTTTAGTCGACATTATTAGACAGCTTGTGACCACAAACAAGTTAAAACCTGCACCTGTGAGGCCTTTGCCCAGCAAAAACACTTAAATAGGCTGCCGTTTCGTCGGTTTTCCCAAAATAGTGGATTATTCATGAACCGCAGAATTATTATAAGCTTTTTTCTATCGCGAATTTAAAATAATGGGTGACGTTAGAGTCTGACCTTATGACCCCGTCCAAGACGGAATAACGAACGAACTTATTAGCAAAACGAGATTTGTCTCGGAAATCTATGATAACGTGACATTATACGAACAATTTTTATAATAAAAATATATAAAAAATATATAATAGTCATAAATATTAATCTGGACAATTTATTTTTGCATGTTTTTGCAAAGTTTAACGTTAAAATTAGTCTGGAAGAACTAGAATTTGTTTTTGGTCTTGTTAATGCCCGTACCTATTAAATATAATAAGAAGTGGTAAAACACCTACATCCAAGATCTGAAACACCTCAAACCTACACCAATGCTATGCAGTTCACATTTCCGAACGGTATGACCGTTTATTAGAGAATTTGCCTGTCCGTCTATGTAGTTATTTGGATTTGCTGGGATATCAGCGTGTAACGCGTGTAAGATCAGGAACTCAAACAAACACAGTCACGAAGAGTAGCGTGATTGGCACTAACCGCGTCCGGATCATCAAAATTCTTCACCCATTAAACAATTAAAAGAATCCGCAAATCATTGAACGTTGGGAAACATTGGTAACAAAAGACAAGCAACAACAAATTTTTATTGATCTTTGACAGTTCATAGTTCAGAAAATCACTGGGTAAATGTTAGCTCTATTGTTTTTAATTGATAGTTTGACCACATCGATGCAGACTAGAGGTGACATTTTTTTTGCAAACCTGTTCGGTTTCCATCTTGGACATAGATAGCTGTGGTGTTATAAAGTTATGGGTAAAAGGTCGTTTCTTCTATCATGCCTAATATAAAGTATAAACTTATACAGAGTACAAACCTCTGTAACATAAATCAACCCGTAATAATGCACTCATGTTGACTACACAGTTATTTAGTTAAAGACGAAGAAATATAGTCAGCTTTGGTTTAATAATATCTATAATCTGGAGTAAGACTATTGTCTTCAATGAAGCAAGAAGATCTCTACAGGATTAAGGGTAGACTGGGCTGAATCTAGTTTTCACCATCCTAGGGCAAGAGCATTGTAACTTGGAGCCAAGTCCAAGAAGGCGACCGGGACAGATCGGATGCGGATGGTGGGGACAGAAGTGCTTTGGTGCAAAATGGGAGAGGCCTATTTTCAGCAGAAGGCAAAAGTTGAAGGCTGAGTTAATAGATACTAGTTTGCATGTCTTTCTACGACACGATTTTACTAGCTACTGTCGAATAATTTACCAATTCTACAGATCACGTGTCAAAAGTTCAACAACGAGTTTAGTAGGTATAAGCCAACGAGGCATTTATTAAGATTTTAGCGTTAACACTTATGTCTACAAATTAATACGTAAAATGGGATAAATATGATAATCTTAGCAACTAAGTAATATGTGAGATAAGATCCAAAAGATATATAAATGTTAATTAGTCTAACTGTACTGGTCTTTTAATTCTATCTGCCAATACACCTGTGATGAAATAGTCTATTTATCCTATATTTTCTAATAGCGAAGTCTATTTATACTTTATAGTGAAGGTGCGTATGTGATCTACCGTATGAGCGATTGTGATCCGGGGTACGGTGTAACATGCTATTTTGACAATTCATCAACATTCATTACGTTTTTTCAGCTGGCGAGCCGACGAATTTTTCAAACATTTGAAGCAATGAATAACGGATTTTTACAAAATTCTTTGGAAAACGATAGATAACTGGTCGCTATTGGACGGAGGGATGATTTATTTAATCCGCCTCTTTGGTTGAATGAAATATGGCTTTCAGTAAACAGGTAGGTTAGTATAATAATAAGTGTTTTCTATACCCGTTTGTGTCATTTAGTACATGACCTAACTTCACCTGTTTTATAATACTTAGGTATCATTAATCAATTATTATTTTTATTTTAGTAGCGCACCTGTGCTTTTGTTTTTTTTTTAAGTTCTATATTAGGATTATACACAAAAGGACTTTAAAAGATTCATAATGATACTGACACTGATAATGTAAACAGCATTATTATCGATGATAAATTAGTGACTAATGTATTATTTTAATTCGTCACTAGTAGCAGATGTTTTGATCGAATCGACAAAGTTAAAATCATTTGTCACTGTGATTGGAAACTTGATAAAATTAATAATACGGAAGAACAACAATACAAATTAACAACACAATAAATTTTTGTGAATGTATTAAAATTAATAATTTTTAATTAATCATTTTTATTTTAAAATAGTGATGACATATCTGGTCAAACTTAAATAATGCTATGAGTGTATGAGCCATCGCCGTGCAAAATAATTGTTAAAAGGTGTAATCACTGCCCGCAGGCTCATTGAATTAAATATTTTCTTAAGGAAATTATCAAGTAAAATCTTAAAATAAATATTACTAACTGTTTTATTAAAGCTTCAAAACGTAATTCCTTAAAAGTTCCGTAACTAGTTATTTTGCGTCACACGTCATCCTGACGCATGTCTCATTCATTAAAATAAAGCATAATATTTTAATTATTAATAGAAATAATATTTCGAAATTATAAATAACTCAGTGCTACAAAAAGCATTTGACGTGACCCCTGACCTAATCGACTAAAATAATCGTAATCGGATTGCGTACTCTATAATTTAGTCGAGTCGATCAAGATATCAGATTCCGATGTATAAAGTTATAAGTTTTAGTCTCAGCTGTGGTTATTATATAATTATTGTTGGCCAATTTGTTTTAAAAGTAGGTGACGGTGAAGGTGAATGTTTTGAGTCAATGAAATGGTATGTTTAAGACATGTTATGTGTACATGCTCAAAACTCTTTCTGTTTCTTGTCTGTTTTTTAAGTTTCAATTTTTTTTTAAGTTGGTTTCTTTTGTAACAGTTTAAATTACCTTTCAAATAATATTCTGAACGTATTCACGATTTTAAATCAGTATTATCGATACAACACATGAGCTTAGTCATTCAAGAATCATAGAGGTACGTGGTGGCATTCGGAACCGGTACTATTAACATAATCGATTATCTCTTATCTCCTCTATGGATGCGCAATGCACGTGACAACGCTATGGAACTGCACGTGTATACAGCTAAGTAATAATGGGGAAATGTCGCTACTGTTTCTGATTTATTATCTATGGTAAGAATGATTTACTGGTTAAATAATTTTATGAGGAGTAAACATGTTTACGAGTTCAGAAACTTGTGTTCTAGATGGGAGACACATGACAAGAGATGAAAAGGCTCATTTTGATTTCTCTATCTTTTTAAATGCAAAGTAAAATGCTTCTTTTCTAAACGCGATTGGGAGTTTTTAAAAAGCTATTCGAATCACGTTTAGTCGATTATTACTGGGAAAAAAGAAAAAAAATAAAAAAAAAATCTTTTATAGTAAATGGAAGCTTACCGTAATCTCCTAAATGGTCGTGTTCAGCTTCTCCGGGGTCTCTCTTGATGATTACGTGTTGGGCGCCATTGAGCGCCTGTGATAACCTCTGTTGATCTTCCCTTTTTCTTTTCACTGGAAAAATGTTTAATGAAGACATTAGATTTTATCCCTGAGACATATATCATATTTACAGACAGCCGGCAGCTCATCAAGATACTACAATCTGTCAAATTTATTTTTATAGATTCTCAACTTTATCGCTAAAATATTAGGTTCAAGGTTGATTTGGAAAATTTGACAGTTTCGGGTAGTTTGATGTGCTTGGCGTCTGTACCTATTTAGTGATGTTCACCAGAAAGATCAGGTGCGTAGGGAACGAAAAAGACAGGCATGAAATCGCAGCCGGCGTGCGTGTATGAGCTTGTATGAAGCAAAACGAGCGTGTAAGTATCTTAGCAGGTGGCGTTCCATGGCCTAATAAGGGTAACCCATTGTGAAAAGGCGTGCCTTTATGGTGTTTAGTGGGAAACTCACCTAAAGGCAGTCCAGTGTCGATGGATACCATATCAAGCATGCTGGAGGGGTCCATGAACATCTCGTCGTCTTGCGCCGCCGACGTCATGGAGTCTGGGATAGGCCGGATCACCAGGTCGTGACCGATTGAGCCCTCCTGTACAACAGAAAGAACAACAGTTAGTATTGATAGGAACTCGTAGTTATGGGAGGTCTCTGAATTGAGGCCTTTAAATTATACAGTTTAACAAATTTATCTGCGGATATTAGGAAAAATCTTCCGGCTGATACTAATAATCTGAGAATTTTGGGATCAATCCCGCGAAGCTACGTTCAGTTGTGCAATGCAATCGTATACCCACGAGACAGTGTTAGTAGGAGCTCAGTCATCTGGCCATGTTTCAGTATATAGTATGCAGAGCAACTACACAAGTGAGTATTTTTGTTTTTCTTGTTTATGCTATATATATAAAAACCATAAAAACAAAACTGTACCAACGGTATCAATCACACTGACCACACGCTTATACAAAGTGTAAACGGATCGCTAAAGAAGCTGTCTACCAAGCCTTCTGTTCAGAAAATTAAGTAATTCTATGAAAAAATTAAAAGAAAAAAAAATGGAAGTTTGACCTCCAATATCTCCGTAACTAGAAAGTTCCCAGGTAAGATCCAGAACAAATAAATTATCTATCGCAATGATGGGGAGAACAAGTGCCTTTCAGCTTCGTTAAGGATATTTTTACACCTATTATGACTTATTATTTCGAAAATTCGACTATCAAACTGCATAATGATTGCAGTCTTTTAGAGTAGGCGCATCACTTTCATGCAGACCTAGTACTTTTATGCAGGTTTGCTCGTAGTAGTCAGTTCTTTTCAAAGGTTACTTTGCTGGCTTTATTTTAATTGCGTGTTTTATCAGCGTCGGTTATCACTTTGACCTTCCAAATAAAGTTCAAATGATTATTTCGTTTCCAGTTTGTTTGGTTTCACTTGGCGGGTCACGAATTCGGTAACATGAGGTACCTAACCTTTTATATGACAGAACAGAACTTAAATGTAAACAAAGTAGTAACAAATATAGAGCTTTGAAACTATACGTTTTATTGTTTTTTTTTTTATAGTTTTTCTGTTAGCAAGTTTTCAGCAGCACGGAGCTTCGATTAGCCGGTTGGTATCAATAGGGTCACCCCTTGTGATGGAACTAAGCATATAATATAACAGCTAAGGTATAAAAGCATCCTATATCTCTGCTTCCCCCCAAAAATTACAAGGGTGATTGAATGGGCTGTGTCGTTTATTACCACGTATTTATAAGTTTATATCTATACTAATTTATAAAGAGGTAAAATTTGTTTGTATGTTAGGGGTAAACTTCGAAACTACTGATCCGATTCTGAAAAGTCTTTCACTAACGGGTAGCCACATTATGCCCGAGTGTCATAGGCTACATTTAAAACGTTCTCGTGGGGTAATTTCCGTACATAACGGGAGCGAAGCCGCGAGCAAAAACTAGTCTATACAAATAAATAAAATTTAAGTGTCTGTTTGTAATATCAAAATAACAACTTTTTAATGAATGCATATGAAAATATATATGTACGGCACTTATACACATCTTTTTAAATTTTTGTCTGTTTGTCTTTCTGTCTTCTGTTCCGGCTAATCTCTGAAACGGCTGGGCCGATTTTGACGGGCAGATAGCATATATTATAAGGTCTAACTAAGACTACTTTTATTTTAGAAAAATATTTAGGGTACCGTGCAAAACATTAAAACCCTTGAAATTATTAACAAAATCCGAATAAAAAAGAAAAGTAATATTTTTTTACAATAATTTTCCCACGAACGAAGGTCGCGGGCAACAGCTAGTCATAAATAAATTGCGTAAATAAGATGAGACATTTTAGACAGTAACTTGCGTTCACAACCCTATTGTTTAAAATAACACATCATAAATAAAGAAAAGATCGTAAAACCATATATTTATTTTACGAGATGTCTATATGGAAAATAGCAGAAGGTACGTACTTAATAACTTCCATGCAATCAAAAAGTTATGGTCCCAACAATGTAGCTTCGGTTTATTTTTTTACTGTTCTTAATTCACAGAATTATAATGAAACATTGTGAAGAATGTCATAAATTGGATGTAAATAAAAAAAAAATAATGCATTGATTTCACAATTACACAGGTTTTATAGTCTTTTAGCAGATTATCATTAACCATGAAAACGGGATATTTACAATGTTTACTATGTGTTTGTTGTGTTGAGTCTTTAGCGGATTGTTGATTGTTGTGTATTATTAACAACAACAAATTATTTATCTTATATATATAATAATATTGTGTTATTATAGTCTGTAGAAACTTCAGAATGAAAAGAAAAATGGAATCCAAATGCCTAAGACTTTTATTCTAATGTAGGTATGCGACTGCAGATCCTCACAAACGATGCCCTATCTACTGTCCTCTTTTTGCAACTCCACCTGCGCATTGAAGGATCTATCCAAAACCGATATACAGTGGCGTGCCAAAGAGCCAAAAACAAGGCAAGCCCATACGGACAAGCCAAGCTTGTAAGCTTGTATGGACTATTGAAGTACTGTCACTAATTTGATAACGCCGTTGAAGTGCGTTCGTGCGAGCGTTCGTCGAAGTAGCGAAAAATAATGAAGGCATTTAACATAAAGTTTACACAGAATAACTAATCTGTTAGATCGTAATCATGTCCGGATCGTTTTACAAATCGATCCTCTGTGAGTAGGTACTTGACAGCTTAACACAGTAGCTTGATAAGTGTTGATGAAGTTGTTAATTTCATAAAAAAAAAAACATGATAATTATATTAATTAGTAAACTCGTTTGTTCTTTTTGATTCTTCTCCTTTTAATATTGTGAGAGAGCTACTTTAGATATTTTTTCTGTCGGGGCATGTATTTATTTTATTAAGCTTTAATAATTACCACCATGACACAACCTACTTGCTAAAGATTTGAATTAATACTAAATTTCATGAATGGATATGATAAAATAACTGCAGCAGTTTAAATAAATTTTCTACTACCGGTGTCTACTTTCTTTATCGTGTGGTTAGTGCCTAACCTGGTGTCAGAGTTCTGACTCGGCGTTACTGTATGCCGGCGAGAAATATCTCTCAAGCATTTCCTCACGATGTTTTCCTTCACCGAAGGAAGTGATAATTATACAATACTCAATCCGAGGTGTGTGTCTTGAGTTCGAATTCGAGACCTATGGCCTTCTCAGGCCGAAGACACTTTATATTACCGATATGTCACGAAAATAAAGTTCACTATGATCCTCATTGACTAGTCAAGTAGTCAGTGATAGGAACCTAACAACAACCCTTTTGCTACAAGCATAAAATGTGATTTTGATTGCGATGCAAGGGCGGAGAGACGGACACAAAATAACTACATATTTGGTCCTCTAACTTTAAAAACCGAACACTACTGAAAAACCTTACAGCTGATATTCTCGTTCACACCTACGTACCGCGGTCGGCTCAGCGGCTGTTGGGCAATCGACCTTAGTCTTGTTTGTAACGCCATTGTGTCTATGGTCTCACAGCTAGATCTATGCGATCTGCGGATACTTGTAGCAGTGGCTTGGATGTTAAATAATTATATGATAGGTTGTTGTACTATTTAGCTGCATCCAGTTTGACTAGAAGCTGACCCAAAATAGTTGGGTAAAGGCATAATATGATGACGTAGGTATGACAACTAAGAAATAAGGTCTTTCACAGAATCGGGGTATTTGTGAATTTGCGATCTATGTCTTCAATGAATACCACAGGGGAAATACTATGGGCTGCGGGACTGTTCGAAAGAGATACCGCGGGCCTGGAACACAAAGGGTAAAGAAGGAACATAGATGGGTTTTAGTCAGTAGAAGTCTGACACTCCCTTCCACTCCGCCCAGAGTGGAAGGAGTCATTTGATGGATTTCATTCGAAAAAAAAGGGGAATACTACCATTATTTTTTTAAGAGAGAAATAACATTATGTTCGTTTTGAAGCGAAAATATTAATCACAATGGCTAGAAAAAAAGTGAAAACTGAGATGACTGATGACGTCAATAATGAGTGTATGGGTAAATAATTTGGAATAGGGTAGTAGCGAAAACTAACGCTAGTTAGTTACTAGTCAAAACTGACTAAACCACAACTAAATCTGATCATTCCAAAAAACATTGGAAGATCTACAGCGGACATTTAAACTTTTTACAAGGCTTTTTCTGTCAATACCATCATCGCTCGTAGGTAATTGACTCAAAAAACATCAACCATTCATCTAGCAATTTTCGCGCCATGTCAGCTACGCCATTCATGATTCGTTTATCTATTTATTTATTAGTAATAAACACGTGAATAGCCATTTACTCTCTCGATATAGTTGTTTTCCTGTGTTTAAATCGAAGAAATAATGACCAAGCCTGCTTGTTGACATCTTGGACTAGTGGCTGTAAGCGTGCTGTTGAGTTACAGGTCCTGGTTACGATCCCTAGGCTGGGAGATTTCGTGGTTTTCTTAGTCCCTAGGAGCCCGAAGACACTGAGTTCATCTCCTGTTTCAAGGGCTCTTTCCCTATTTCAACATTTCTTCAATGTCATCAATTTTATTTAATCAGCAGTAAATTAATCAAGATTGTCAATATACATAACTAGGTGTATCTACTACACACGTCCTATCTTTCGGGGAATAGAACCGTGATGTTATAGTCTATTATAACACGCCCATAGTAACATAGTTTCTTCATAATCTTTACTGGTCACGTCTCTAGTTTCTTTAGTTTATGGTTAGCATTGACATTGGAACGTGTTCGAAATCCAGAGATTGTCACATCCTGTTGAATGTATGACGTTTTATGTTAATCATGTCAAATATTTAAGATCTTGGATCATGCTGGGTTTTCTACGATTACGTAGTCCAAGGATAGAGCGAGGGATTAAGTTGTCATTCAAAACTTTAGTAAATGTCACGACTGTAATTGTTTATGGATTTTGAAGGCAAAGGGACAACTAACATTCAGCCTATGACAGCCACTTACAAAATATCAATAACACTATTAATCAGTTTCAAATTTTCAATAGTTCAGTAGTTATTAATCTTTCAATTAATACGACGCAGATAAACTATCAAACCACGAATTATATGTGAACTTTGGCTTTACCAAACAGCAGCAGTTTAAAGTATGATGTTTTATGCAAATGGCGCCAAATATTACAACAGCTGTTAAAATTATTAATAAATTCATTCTTGACACGCATCGTTTAACAATTGTGTTAAGGCCCTTTAATTAAGTCGGCGGTCTTGCTGCTTTAATTTTGTTTAGTGAAGTAACTTAGTAACATATACGGTGATCCGCAATTCGCAAATAATGTCGAGCCATTTAAAACTGCAAGCATGGCGGCAGATTGCGACTGTGTTCGAATTATGAATTGTTTAATTTCATTAGTGGCCAGTGCTTATGTTTTTGTCTATGGTATCATATAAATTAGTTTTACTCTATCCTGGCTAGGTTAGAACTAGGTCAAACATAAGATACACAAGGGGTATGCTAACTCACCACAACCAGCTTGCCGTGTTTGGGGTGTCTTCTGATAAGAAGCGCGGCTCCATTCTTCTCATCCTGGTATAAGTCGCCGACATCCTCTTCATCTTCCTGCAGAAGAAGAAAAAAAAACATTACAGCTTTGTATTGATTAAGGTAGGTATTTTAAAAGAACAATTTGTGCAGATTTTTTTTCTTCGCTTAGATGTTCCTGTTTCCAAAAACTCTAATTGGAATAGATGGCCAGTTGTTCAATCTCACAAAAACCTTCCAAATGCCTTAAAAATGCCGTGGAAAAGATAATTTCTAAAACACATACATACGTAAGAAAAACCTACCGATTTAGTGACAAAATTCTAAATGCATATCTATCTAGCCTAAACGTGAAATAGCGTGGGAAGTCACAAATCGTGATCTGAATGGCCGACGGAGGCTGGGCGTGATAGTATATTTATTTAGTTACTAGCGACCCGCACCAACTTCGCATGGGTAGTAGAGCATATTATGCCTATATGTTTTGCCTGTCGAGACAGCGTTTTCGATAAAAACTCCTTGGCGGCTTGACTTTTTCCGCCACTTCCAACAATTATCATCATATTTCAATCAATTTACACAATACCTTGAAAAATTATATACCTAAACCTTCCTTATGAATCACTATCTAGTTTTTGAGTTTATCGCGAACAGACAGGCAGTCAGACAGACGCAGCGGAGGACTTTGTTTTATAATATGTAGTGATCTCACTGTAATATGCGTTTATTAGGGTTACCATACCGATAATTTGAAAATTCTTGGCAAAATGCCCGACTTACGTAGTACGTACGTAACTCCGGCTATTTTACTTCTTCATCTTATTTTTTTTGTTATTCTCTTAATTAAGTTAAGAAGTTCGAAGAAATGACAAGGCTGTACAAAGTCCCAATCCCAACAAACAGAGCCGAAATGCTGGACAAGTCATGATAAGACAGATGGCAACCTTAACTGGCCGTGATTTATTTACTTTAGGTAACTTGGTTTAACATGTGCCTGCTCAAAAAATGCATTTTAATTTCGTGGTTATTGTTTAAAACAAAGGATCTCGTACCACTTTTACTTTCATTGTTTTTCCGTGAGCATTTGCGCTGTTATGGCATGAGCCTTGGCGAATTGTAAGAGTGAGGTCTGTTTCAAATCCATGACATTGAATTAGTTTCAAACAGAAGTCAGGTTTTTAGCTATACTTTCCGCATTTATCTTAAAACAAGCCGTAAGCTCGATGATATTTCCTATCGGCAAAAGTGAAGGTCTTCTATACAAAATTTCATCCCCTATTAACCCCTTTAATAGATGAATTTGAATCGCTTACCTTTGTTATAAAAGCATCTTTTGCCTAAGTTAGTTTTCTAGAACCTAGACCCAGCCGTTTAGACTGAATTAATTAATTTACGATTATTAAGCTTTTACAATATTACTACACGACACCCACCAGCATCGTCCGGTGACGGTTTTTCACATAAACGTTCAACCCCTATTATCATACGCTTCAAACAACATCAATTCAAACCCCTACGTTTGAATTTTCTAAAATCCTTTCTTAGTGGATGCCTAAGTCATAATAGCTATCTCTATGCCATATTTTAGCCCGATCCATCCAGTGGTTTGAGCTGTGCGTTGATAGCCAGTTAGAACTCGGAACTAACGATTTTGTAAGCATAGATTTTACTGAATAGGTAGTAGGTACATAGAACTTTATCTCAAGAATCTCAACATAACGCAGTTTGCATCATCCTACCTTCAACCTAGTCATACATGCTAATTTATGATTGCCAGACCAACAGTCTTGAGGCACAAAATAAATATCGTGAAATCAGGAAATTCCCGACGGTCGCCACGAGATTAATAACTTCATTCTAAGAAATGAACCTTCATGTTTTTTACTTACTACACTGTCAAGAAGTTATAAATGTTGGAGAGTCGAAAAAATAATAAATCCCGTCGGGCAATTTTCCTCCAAAACTAATTTGCTTATGGCTGTAATCTCGCATTTGCTTCAGCAATAAAAATAATACCTACACGATGGAAACTTCGGAAGAAACCTATACAAAATCTTATGTTCCTAGGCAAAAATTTTTTTTCTACATCTGCAAATATTCTTTCTCCAAATCGAGCGACATTCATATTTTTTGTAGATCAATTTGTCGGCTAAAATAATAAGTCAGACAATAATGGCGTATCTTTTGTTTCACATAGTTTACCTTCCTCACGCAAACATCAGAGGTCACGGATTCACCCTACTTTTATTAGAAAAGGAATTAGGTATGAATTTTTTTACTTTTAAAATTATTCACAATTAACTTCATGTGCTTTTTCGGGCTTTATCGGGTGTCAAATTCTAACTGCCAGTGATTAACGTGAGCTGGCTGTCTTCCTCGTCTTTCTCTATCATGTTGTTTATATCGTATGCCTGTTTTTTTTTTTAATTTCCATATAATATAGCTCTGTGCGTCTCTCTGTATGTCTGAGTCATTTAACCACAAATGAATGAAACCCAAAAATATAAAAACCACAAAGTCTTTCATAGATTGGCAATACTATTAGTTTAAGAATAGGTTTTCTCAACAACAATTAATACTTACAATTACAGTTTGCAACGAGGCCGTACTGACAATATGCAAAGTATTATTAATAAAATAATATTATAACTTATGAATACATAAATAAGAATATGCTTCCGTGGTCCATCCCATGATGAATATCATCTCACGATTATTCACATACAAAGAATTTTATGGTACAAGACCATGTATCATACAGTCACGGAGATATTTTTGAGTTATTTTCACGATCTTTGCATAAAAGGAAGTGTAAGCAAGGAAATAATAATATTGTCTATGCATGACACATTTGTAGGTATAAAATATAGCCCTGTTGTCCTTTCATGATTTCCGCAGCCCTTCGATTTGACAATGAGAAAATATGACGCGGGGAAACTTGACGGAAAAAACTAAGATGGCGGAGAATCGAAGATGGCGGTTTCAAATCAAATTCAGAGCAGTACCAGAAACATTATTTTTGGAACTGATTTAACTATATATTGAAAGCTGAAGACCTGGATCTTCCAGATATTTAATGTATTGTATATAATTTTATTGTTTCAAAGGTTATCGGTTGCGGTGGAAAAGATGAACTTCCATACGCAATTTAATATTTCAATAAGGAAGTAATAATTGACTATTTGTTCACGGTATCATTGCTGCGTACCTATGCGTTGTGTGCTACTATAACCTCTAGACAATTATCCATTTTATATGCTGATACGGTAATAAAAGGAATGTGGTAGACGCTTCCTCCTATGTTTATTATATTAGTTTATAATTGCAGCTGTAACACGATGAACCATTTGGCGCCATCATCTGAACCTAGCGTGAACATCAAGACACACTGTAGACGTCAATATGTATCTATAATTATACTAATAAGTACTAGTGTATAATAAAGCTGAAGAGTTTGTGTATTTGGTTGTTCGCTTATCTCTGGAACCACCAGTTGAACTTGAAAAAATCTTTTTGCACTGAAAACAAAGGAGTTGAGCGGCGGGTGACATCGTGGGGCACAGCTAGTTTAGGTATAAATCTGAACACCATCTCTCGAATAAGCACAAACTAGGTCCAAAAGAATGTCCTGATTTTGGCAGTCGGTAGGTAAGGTAAGGTAGCAGGAGTGACCGTCCAGGCTGAACTGGACGTACTACCGAGTTTACTGACGGTCTGCCACTTTTCTTTTCACCCTTAGGCCCCTTAGTAATAAGGTTGAAAAGTGCTCGACCGTCGTCGGTGAACTCGGAGGTACTCGTAACAATCGTCAATCGTGCTATAGAGGACTTATTTTAATACATTTGCTGAATTCTATGAGGTGTTTTACTTAAGAGCATAGCTGTAATAACCATATTTCAAATGCATTTAAAAACTTAAGAATGCACTATTGTGTCATTAATTACGAAGAATAAATTACATCATAATCATTATATTGTGTGAAGTCTATTTATTACAATAAACTATTATCGTACAATAGTACAATAGTATGAGGTTTGATTATCACGATCTTTTCTTCAATGGGGAAAAATATCAAGTTACTACATTTTTAATATCGTTAAGGTAAATTACAGTTGTAACAAATAACTTAAAGATATCCACCTCACATCTGGATGCTCTTATTCTTTCATACCTGTCCACAGAAAAAGTCCTAGTACCTAAGTATATTTATATGCAAGTTCCTATCTTTGTGTTTAAAAAGACGCCCTTTAAGTAGGTACTGAACAACACCGATTAAACTTTGTTTAAATTAATGACCCCAAGCTTTACGTAAACTTGTGTTTCCAGACAATATTTACTTTCAAAGGACTCTGTTTACAGAAAGCACTTGTCTTATTATTACAAGACAAAGTGAGGGTTTGTAAAATATGGCGTAGGTGAAAGGAAACGCGATACGGGATCGAAAACGAAGCATACAATTCAAAGTTTAAGATTAAGGACTAGGTCCAACTAGTTCGGATAATTAAGTAATTATAAATACTTCCAAAACACTATTCGAAGTCACGTCTGGCGTAATTATTTGAATTAAAAGTCTATTGAATTGGTAAAACTGTAACAAATACATACTTAATTTAACCAAATCTATTGTCTATTAAGTGTAGGTCGTAAAATATAACCAAACTTCTGAATAAAACATCCGTTTATAGGGACATTAAATTCCTCCATTATTCAAAGAATAATGGTGATTTTATTATCTGTGGTTTTACTCCAATTCTGTCAGATCATAATTCAAATGACACCTTTACAAGGCAATTGAATTCATTCGTATTTTATTGATTGGCAATTGTTTTCTTATTTGTGGCATCGGCTGCGAAAGATATCGACTGTTTGTATGGGTTAACCTCGCCTTTGTACTGTACAAAAGCTGTCATCATCATCATCATTTCAGCCGAAAGACGTCCACTGCTGGACATAAGCCTCCCCCAAGAAGGGGGGTTTTGCCATAATCGCCACGCTTGGCAGGCGGGTTGGCGATCGCAGTATGGTTGTTATAAAACACAGAGAACGCTGCTGCCCATTCTCTGGTAAGTCCCTTAGTCGCCTCTTACGACACCCACGGAAAGATATGGGATGGTGCTATTCTTTACGTCCGGACACCATACAGAACAGGATTTATTTATTTATTTATTTATTTATTTAGGAAAAACAAACAGTAACATATTAGACGTTTAAAATAAGGCTTACATTGAAAACTATGATAAATATGCTACCCACTACGTTTTCCACAGATTACTTTAAATACTTAGTAACTAGAGAGACATATGTATAAGATGTAAACTAAAATAACAGTTATAACAATACTATGTGATGCACAATATACAAAAAGTTGCATAAAACGGGCATACAGTACATATTTTAACATGTGAATACATATTTCACATCACATCACATCACAATGGTCAACTGCCGATCCTTAAGAATTGCACAAATTTGCTTCCTGAATAGGTTTTTATTGAGGAAAAGTATGTCGATTAAGCTAAACTCATTGTTGTAAGTCTCAACCAAGCGATGAAGAGGTGAGCGCGAGCCAGCGTTAGATTTACAACAGCTCGTAGCAAACAAGCGCCGTGCGCGCACCTCACGTACGAGTACTGTTCGAGGAACTAGGTAACATAGGTTCTTTACTAAATCAGGACAATCAAATTTATTGCGGCACACATTAAACAGAGTCATAACATCTAGGAGCATTCGTCTTGAGTGCAAGGTAAGGATATCATATTTCCTAAGAAGTAAGTGGTATGAGACTTTTTTCCGAAAACATCTGTAGTTTATAGCACGAAGGTATTTGCGTTGTACCAGCTCCAAAGTATCATCATATTTTTTGTATAGAGGGTTCCATATAGGTACTGCAAACTCTAACTGTGGCCTAATTATGGATTTGTATAAATGCAGAAAGGTGGAGGGGCGACGAAATTCCGTAGATGCTCTCATTACAAAACCAAACATTTTGTAAGCCTTACTAACTATTGTATCTATATGAACATCTAGATGTAGCTTTGAATCCAGCTGAACCCCAAGATCTCGGATAGAAGTAACTTTATCTATAAATGTATTAGCGAGACGGTAGTTAAACTCAGTTTTATTTTTCTTTTTGGTAAACGTTATAACGTGACACTTTGGAAGACTAAGATAAAGCTTATTGGAAAAACAATAGTCAGAAAAACGGTCCAGATCTTGCTGGAAATCAATACAGTCTTGTTTATTTGAAATTTTTTTATAAACCTTTAAATCATCCGCATATAGAAGAAACTTAGAATGTTGAAAACAGAAGTTAATGTCATTGATAAATAAAATAAATAATAATGGTCCTAGAATAGAACCTTGAGGGACACCAGACGTGACCTGAATAGAGCTGGACTCGAAGCCATCAATCACTACTTTCTGAGTTCTGTTAGTTATGTAAGATATGAACCACCGCAAAAGGTCCCCTCTGATTCCGTTATAAGCAATTTTACTCAGTAGCAGTTCATGATCAATTTTATCAAACGCTTTTTGAAAATCGGTATAAACCGCATCAATTTGCTGCCTATCGTCTATATTTTCAAAGAGATGGGACGTGAAAATAAGGAGATTACTAATACAAGATCTGTCCTTAACAAAACCATGTTGTTCATTTATTAGCACACTTTGAATAGCCGGATATACCTCGTTATGTACAAGCCTCTCAAAGAGCTTGGAAAAGGCAGATAGTATAGAGATAGGTCGATAAGTCGCTACATCATGCTTGGATCCACTTTTGTGAACTGGCACAATATTTGCATGTTTCCAGACATCTGGAAAGACACCACCAGATAAACATTTATTAAAAACGATAAATAAGGGATAGCAAAGTGTATCACATGTATTTTTTAGAAAAACTGATGGAATCCCATCCGGTCCCGGACCCTTAGATGAATCAAGTGATTTTAATTCTCTACGTATAGCATCAAGAGAAAGATGCAGCTTACATAAGTTTACATCATTGTCAGCACTGTTAGTGGGTGGTTGCCAGGTGTTATGGTCAAAAGTTGAAGGCTCATATACAGAGCGGAAGAATGTAGCAAATAAGTTACAGGTAGAGATCGGATCATTGGATGAGATTTGATTGAAATGAACCGTTGACGGGATTTTATTTGTAGTTTTGCGGCTGGCAACATATGACCAAAAGGTCTTAATATTAGTAGCAACACTGTCCTCAACAGCTTTGATATAGCTATTGTAACATCGGTCAGCTACTTTTTTAAACCTTGTTCTGTTGATGGAGAATACCTCGTAGTCGCTTAAATTCTCATACTTCTTCCACCTAACCCAGGCACGAGTTTTACTTTTAAAAATAGCTATAAGTGATTTGGAAAACCAATTCGGGTAATTCGCATTTTTGCGTTTACAAAATGGCGTGTGTGATCTTATAATTTCATAAAGTTTTTCATAAAATGTAGAAACAGATTCATCAGGTGCTAAGTTATCAAGTAAGAAACTCCAATCAACGTTATCCAAATCAGTATTTATTTCCTGATAGTTAGCTTTGTGATAATTTAGTTTGTTATGAGAACTCCCTTTAGAAATATGTGTAGGGCAAGTGAAAGAAATATGAACACAAAAAGCAGGATGGTAGATGTCAATGGGTAAAAGGGTAGTATCAGGAGCAAACATTACGGTATGGGTGTTACAAAAGAATAAGTCTAAGATGCGACCGACAGAATTGGATAAATGGTTATACTGTTTCAGAGCTTGTTGCGAGCAAAAGTTTAATAAACTGCGACTAACGTTTGTGAGTTTATTATTTGTAGCATATTCCATGTATGATGATTTTTCTACCCAGTTAATTAAAGGCAAGTTGAAGTCACCTGCTAAAATAATATTATCAATGCGAGGGTCATCACACAAAATTAACAGAGAATCAAGAAAAGTTAAGTATAAATCATCAACAGCGGTTGGAGGTATGTAGGCGGCACATATTAAATGATACTTATTATTGTTGGAGGGTATTTTCACTATGACATGCTCGGGCAACGCTAACGGGGGCGAGAATGAAATATAGGTCGGTTTCAGTTTTTTAGATACAGCTATAAGAACACCACCGCCATCCCTTTTATTGGTAAGTATACGGTTACGATCGCATCTAAATACCAAATATCGGTGATCAATAAATTCATTATCGAATATTTCTGGCGTTAACCACGTCTCGGTCAAGATAATGACGTCATATGTATGCGACAAAACATTTAAATATAGGGTATTTAGTTTAGTCCTAATTCCTCGACAGTTTTGATAATAAATGGAAATATACAAAAGCTGTAATATTGCAATTTCTGAGTTTTTTTGTGTACAATTAAAAATAAGAATAAAACAATAATATCAACTTTTATTCCGCTTTACTAACAATTTTTTTTTAAATTTTGCTCTTATTTTAAAACTTCTTATTTTTTAAATTAATTCTCCAATCCTTGGTGATTGGAGAATTAATTTAAAAAATAAGAAGTTTTTTTTTCAGTATCCTATTTCTTCCAACCCCATCACAAAACTTAGCTAAACTCTTGTATTCTTAAAACAATGAACCACAAATAACCAACATTCCAACACGAAGATCCAACATGAAACTTTTCAAGACAAAGGGTAAATTATTAATACCTTATATGCATAAACATAAATGTTGCATATCTCTGACATCTGTCACATGACATCAAACCAAGCTCGTTGACAGGACAATGATCTTAAAAACATCAATAAATCAAAATGCAAGTATCTCAAGCCAACCATGAGAATAATGTGAAAAAACAAACAATTTGCTAAGAGGATGTTCCTCGTTCATATGCTAATTGTTTACTGTGGCTTGTTTATTGCGATATTACAATTATTATTATTAATAACGTGACGTCGGTAATATCACTCGCCTTTTATCATAATATAAAAGGAAAAATATCAAGATGAATAAATAGTCAATTGATCTTTTGTTCTGTTTTGATTCATATTGTCATGGGAGACAAAGAAAATATTTTATTGCAGTTATGGAAGTATGGTATTATAAAAATATTTGATATTTACTTGTCACATTTATGCGTCATTTTAGGTTTCTTATCTTACTAGATTATGCCCGTAACTTCACCCGCGTGAAGTTCGATAAGTGTCCCACGGGATCGTACTACCGGGATGAAAAGTATCCTATGTGTTAATCCAGGTTATAAACTATATGTCTGCAAAATTTCATCCAAATCTGTTCAGTAATTTTTGCGTGAAAGAGTAACAAACATCCATCCATCCTCACAAACTTTCGCATTTATAATATTAGTAAGATGACGCGAGCTCATACTTCAGAAATATTTATGACTAAACGGTTATAGATTTGATTCATTCAAAAATAGTAAAGTACATCAAACTTTCGATGAGAAGACCTTGTTCAACGGAGAAAAATTGTAAAACTTGTATCGCTTGGAATAGTTTATGAAAATCGACACTTGCGCCAGTGCCTGGTTCTCACCCCAGCCCATTAAACGGTGTTGTCATAAAACTCAAATAGCTTTTAGCGAACAATAATCAATTTCACTGGGTCATAGAGCTATGTAATTGCTCTCGCATTACGCTCATATTTACGTAATATGATCTCCACAGTGTCGCGTAATTTACGCGTCTGTTCGCGCGTAAACACTTACGACTACGCTCATGTGACACCAATTATTTTTTGTGTTGAGGATTAAGTTGGACGATTATATGGTTTTTATACCTTTCTTACAATAGCTTGGAGTTACTCGATGGTGCAAGCGCTTCTCCGCAGCATGAGATTCTAGGTTAAATTCCTGAGTCGTACAAAAAGTTATTTGGAGTTTCCGTCAGGTATTTCTCAGCAGCCCGGAATCTGGCTTTGTTCCCAGTTAGGGACTAAAATATAACTGGCGAAATGTGGGTGTCCTATAACATTTCAGCCTAGTCTTTTGGAATAACAGGCGTGCCTTTTATTATTATAGGTAGCCCACATTGTCCCACTGCTGGGAAAAGGCCTCCCTCCGGTTCTTCCCACCGTCACGATTCTTTGAATTTATTTTTAATTAGTTAACTTTGTTCGCACTTACTTAATAATATATTGCCGCGTACCTAATGAACACAAAC
Organism: Noctua fimbriata; assembly: GCA_905163415.1. Taxonomy (NCBI): domain Eukaryota; kingdom Metazoa; phylum Arthropoda; class Insecta; order Lepidoptera; family Noctuidae; genus Noctua; species Noctua fimbriata. The sequence goes on along the minus strand of LR990935.1, from coordinate 10,035,497 downwards.
ACGCGTAAATATCAAAAGCACGTGGATGACGTCATCAGTCAGCCGATGGAAACGCACGTGACCGATAATGAGATGATATTATCATTTCTAATCATTACCTTTTTATGCTAATTTTACCTAAGATATGGTTTTATTTCTGCAAAATACTTTGACGTCCACCTGGAAACTATTTTTTATTTTTTCTTATTTCGGAATACATTAAATGTCTAAATTAAAAGGTAAAGATATTCTATGAAACTACGTCATTACAGTCATTTTAGTTATTTTCTTTCGTCTTGGCACCACTGTTAAAATCAAAGTGATATTTACTGTGACAAGTCTATCAAGATGACACTGATGATGTCGTTACAACTAGATTGTCGTTGGGTGGCAGTTGTCAGAGGACCCTACACTTCTACCAAGTTATCTGTGCAGGCGGGAAAACACAGAACTAAATTAAATGTACCAAGTTTGACATATTGACGCATTTTTTCTTAACAAGCAGCGCCACCTCGAACTGCAAACTTAAAGTGGTCATACTGTAAAATCACTATAGGACTGTATCTACGGTAGCTTTAAAAACACCAATCAGCAACGGACATACCAAAGACAAGTAGAAGATGTACTGTCAAAATGGAATAAAAAATACCATAAACAACTCTGCCACGTACCGATAGCACAAAATATAAATATATGCTAAGATAAAGTAATAGCCCATCTAAATTGTAAAAATATACATAAAGGAGGATAATCGTACACATTATTGGACATAAAAATCTATAGTAATACATAAATAAAATTAAGTTACATTTAGTATGAATAATTGTTTCGACAGAATTTTGGAAGTAAGTCGAACTAACATATAACAGATTTTTTTCCTATGTAAAAATGATTTTCTAAAAAAAAATAAAAAACTTTTGTTTTATTTAACTCAGCTACATAAACAATATTTTTTTGTAAATTGGTACAAGCGATAGTGGCATAAATTCAACATGAATACTCAAATTACAGATTTTTGCAAGAGAAACCTATAAATTCTGGATCAAAACCACAGTAATATCATAAACAAGTGTTTTGTTATGATATCAACGTCCATAAAGTATGGATTTCGCTCGAAAATACACAATAAGCACCTGAAATGTTGTACATACAAACATTGTTGTTGTGCATTTGTGTATTGAATTGACCCATAATTTTGCGCTTTACTTGATTGAAGGACCTATAAACTTCTGTTGTCCAAAGATGGTAAAAGTTTGTAAAAATAGTACTATCATGAAGGAAAGTTATTTGAAGGTTTTCAAACTTGCAAAACTTTAGAAAATATTGTACGTATCACCTGCAATAATTAAAGGCATCATAATCTACCTGTACAGTGTTTTCATTGTTATTTTAACTGTTACGTTGGCTAACCTGAGACATGAGTATTTTTTTTTTTTTAATTCAACTTTACTTTAAATATTTCCATGACCACCGTACTATTCAATGCATCCATCAGCACAAAGTTTTGAGTGCGTTACATTGAGTTCTATCGTAAAATGTGATTTTAGACTCCAAAAAAAAGAGTCGTCGTTTCCCAGCAATAATTTATGTGTTTTTTGAGAGTTACTTAGTTTGATGTAAAGAGCAATTGGTTGACGGCTTCGTGAAGGGTTCGTCTACACTCTGTACGTTCTACGGGAAAATCATTCAATCCTCAAGTGAGCCAGCTTAACAGCGAGCGCTAAAAAACATGACATAACTGTACCTAATACAGCAAGATTTTCTCGCCAGCCTGTATTTTTTTCTCAAAACGCAACAATTCAAAATTGCCATTCACAATAAATGCACAAATCAAAGTTCTCCATGCCATATTCACCTCATATGTATTCAGCTAAACCGTATGTATGCAAATTCATATAAATGTACGATTTTGGCTGCCCCAGCCACGTGTACGAATCGATGATGGAATAAAAGCAACCTCATTATAATAACTAGCTACTTAGATTTAAATTACAAATGAGGATTATGATCGTTCGCAAATTGTGACCAGATTACAAAATTCTACATTTTCTAAATAAGTATAGATATATAATTATGTCGTAGTACATTTTTATGGTTTCGGGAGGCAATCAGCAGTCCAGCATGCCCGAGAGATATTTCTCGACGGCATGTTAAACCAAGTCAGAGACCCATGGACGGAATAAAAACTCTGACACCAGGTTAGGCACTTATAACCACACGAAATGGAAAGAAATTACAGGGTCAAGAATTTTTCGAGAATATTCAACTAAAAAAAAAAAAACATGCAGTTACTGGCTGAATGCCTAGAAAATGTAGTACTGATTTCTGTATTGCCTTTAGTGCATATCTCTGGTTGAAAGAAAAATAATAAGACAGTCAGCACAACTTTTTGTTTAGTTACTGAACTACATAGAACTAAAATTAGAAAACTAATTTTAGAATAACTTTAAACTCCTGAACTCTTTGAAATATTTTACGACAATTAAAATCTTTTAATGCAAGCTATTTATAGAACTAGAGCAGTTTCTGGCGGTCACCTTTATAATGCAAATTCAAAATATATTAATAGTTGAAGAGTCTTCATCATAAAATTTAATTACCAGCCAATAGTAAAATAATTAAACAGCAAAATTATGAACTTGACATAGTTTTATTTCAATCTATTAACATACTAGAACGTTGACTTGCCTCACCGATTCACCATGATTAAATATTAGTGAGTAAAAATTTTAAAATCAATAAATTAGATCATAAAACTATAGTATTTAAAAATAGAAATGTTTTGATTATTAACATCTCTTCTCCATGATTTTGCACGTGAGTTGACAGCCTCACACGATTTAAAAACAAAATATACTCTATGGATACAATTTTTGTCATAAATTATCAAATTAAAGCGAGTTTTAGATCTTGAACGAATTAACATAAATGTGGCAAAATTAATATTAAAAGAAATAAAACAAAACTAGCATGCACTAATAAAACTAATATAAAATTAAGTTTTATTAATTAGTTGACATAAGCTAACCTTTTAATTTTTTATGAAACACATCTTAAGTAATATTACCAAATTAATAAAGAAAAAAACTCAACGTGAAGATCGATGAATATTATTTTGTCAGTTGTACCGATTACAATCTGGGGACGTATTAATTGATAAGCTTAAATGCTTAAAGCTTTTATGGGCAAATAAAATAAGCATTCATTTGAAAAACTAAAAATAGGATTCTTTTATCTTTTACAAGCCTAACGATGTAAACATAACTCATTTCATTTTTTAACACATTCACAATCTTTAAATAACATACTCGCCGAAGAGTTAAGAACAGGCTTACTTAAAGTGCATCCACATTTCAGCAGATATGTATACTAAACATTACAAAAAAGTCTTTAATACAAAACCTTTTTTTTATTACTTTTTTTTCAACGACCTATTTTTAAACAAAACCTCTTTGAAATAATACATAAGTACATAGACAATCAAATCAACCGAACTTATGAATATTACACAATCGCATATTCAAATATGCGTTCAACAAATACTGTTAGCTATAAAATCTGGGCGTGGTTCGAATTAAAACAACGATATCTTGTTGATGGACATTGAGAGGTTTAGCTTATATAGTACAGTTATTACTACGTAATAGTTATGTAAGTTATGTATTTACTGGTGAATGGTTGGGTAACCGATAAAAGAGAATAATAATAGACTAATAGAGAAGTATGGAAGAAAAAGACGTACTGCGCCGATCCCAAGTAAATCAAGATAGGGACAAGAGAATGATGAAGATGATGATGATGGCAACTGATACTGTTTGTCTCCATTTCATTAAATACAGGGTGTAAATATACCCTTCACATAGCCGTCAACCAAGCATTCTGTACATCAAACTAAGTAACTTTACGCAAAAATTATTGCTGGGAATCGACTTTTTTTTTGCGGTGCAAAATCACGTTTTACGGTAGGATTCGATGGAAAGCACTCAAAGCATTGTGCTGATGGATGGATTGAATAGTACGGAGGTCGTGGAGGTGTGTAAAGTAAAATCTTACATTAAAAACAGAACAGAACAAACAAAAGATCGCAAAGACGGGGAGAACAAGTGCCTTTTGGCTATGTTAAGGGCATTACATGGCTCAAATCCCAAAAACAGCGTATGTTCAAAGAAATTTATTGATGAATCCCTTCGTACGTTTTCCGTGTAAAAAATATATGTTATAGTTAAGTTCATCACAAATAAATTGTATTGTTTAAAATTTTAATAAACCTTCTCAATTTTTTTTGGTTAATCGTAGAAAATAGGTCCTTTTTCAACCTTAATTGTAAATTATCTCTGTAACGGCTGAATAGATTGGCATGAATTTTGTAACAACAAATACGTAATGATATACTTAACAATCTGTATTGTTTTTTTTTTGTAATTTCTTTTAATATTTTTAAATAATAAATAAAAACCGAAATTTCGCGAAATGTGCGGAGCAAGCCCTGTGACGCATGCTCGGGACCGCGATACGTCAGTGCCTTGACGGCTCTTGTGACGGGTGGACGTACGCGTGTTATTTTTTCCAAATAAAATTCAAAACTGCACGTTTTTAATGATTTCTGAATGAAATAATGTTGTAAATGGTACAGTTATTAATATTTCGTAAAATAAGAATAGAAAATACGTTTATAAAATATATTTAAAGTAGTTTGTAATTTCGTTTTGTTGTTTGAACCTATCATAGAGTAAGCCTGACAAGTGACAGCTATGCCTAAATCAACACTTCTATACAAATAAATCAAATTGAAATGTCTGTTTGTAATATCAAAATAACAGCTTTTTACCGAATGCATATGAAAATATATCCGGCACTTATAACAAAAACACTTTTTTTTTAATTTTTGTCTTTCTGTCGGTCTATCTGTCTGTCTTTCTGTTTGTGCCGGCTAATCTCCGAAACGGCTGGACCGATTTCTGGCATTTTTGGCATCCATAAATGATCGATTCATCTCATACAAGTACAGGATGTTATTTTTTCGAATTTTAGTCGGTTCGACTCCCGAGTGTGGCAAGCGAATTTTCGAAAATCTTTAAAACAGATTTGTATCTTGTGAAAAATTAAGTAATGTTTCCCTATGAGTAAAATTTGCTATCTCCGGTATTTAGAGTACTTTCCCTCCCGGTGAGGTTGTCAAATTCCATGCTGTATATTACAGGCAATTCCGTGTGGTCCTGGAATTAAAGAATACGACCACCCCATTAATAAAAGGCGACTAAGGGAACATTCGACCTACAACGAAGACAGCTCTATGATACACTGGATAGTCCAGCAGGCCAAAAACACCTTTACCGGCTTGCTAGAGCTAGAGAGAGAAAGGCGAAGGATGTATATCAGGTTAAATGCGTAAAAGACGAAACTGGAATGGGTATTTCGGATTGTGAGAAAATTAAGGATAGGTGGAAGGGTTACTTTGAAAGAGTGATTAATGAGGAGAATGACTGGAGTGGTGTGCTTGAAAATAAACCAGCGAATGAGGGACTAGTGAGAAAGGTTAGTTTGGATGAAGTGAGGATTGCAGGAAATGGAATTAAGAATGGTAAGGCATTAGGACCGGACGGAATACCGGTAGAAGTATGGAAGTTATTTCTGATGGACGGATGGGCGTGGTTAGCTTTATTCTTCAGTAAACTGTTGCCGGAAGAAACGATTCCTGACGAATGGTGTAACAGTTAGCTGGTGCCCATTTTTAAAAACAAAGGTGATGTGGTGGAGTGCAACAATTATAGAGTAGAGGAATAGAGCTAATGTCACATAGTATGAAAGGAGCTCGTGGCTAAATAATAACAGCCACTCGGATCGATCTTTAGGTTAAGCCGTGCTTACCTAGGTTGGTTTGTGGATAGGCGACTACCCATTTTCGCTATCCGCCAGCTGTGCGAAAAATACAGACGTGCACATAAAATTTGCACATGGTTTTTGTAGACCTCGAAAAGGCATACGACTGGGTACCCCGTGAGGTACCGTGAGGGAAGTATGTGCAGTTGATCCGTGCGATGTACAGTCGATGCAGTATCCAATTTAAGTCCGGTCTATAGCCGGCAATACCCGGCAGCTTCAATGTGGCTTTCGGCTTGCACCAAGGGTCGGCTCTCAACCCTTTTTTTTTCGGTTCGGAAATCTTCAAATGACCCTCCCCCCGCTCTGGACGGAGCGGAAGGGAGTGTCAGACTTCTACTGACTAAAACCTATCCATGTTCCTTCTTTGCCCTTTGTGGTCCAGGGCCGCGGCATCTCTTTCGAACAGTCCCGCAGCCCTGGTAGGCATCGGCCCTTGCGGACCCCTTCATTGTTACTGACATCTCTTTGAGGCGCGTGTGGAATACGAACGCACCGTCGACACAGCCTGTCGTCAAAAGACGGCCGGACGGCGATCTAGCCCATTACTCACCGTCCACAGGCCCTCGCCTACGGTGGCCGGGAGCGACCACGTGACCCCCGGCGCCCGGGGCGTTTCCCGCGGCGGCTAGGACGTAAGGCTCTTTCCCTCTCACGTTCCGCCACCTCCTTCTCTAGCATGACTGCTGCGCAGAAGGAGGTGACGGCTTCCCATTCTCGCTCGCTCCGGACCAGGGCTTGAACCAAGGCCGGACGCGAGAGATCGCCGCCGCCAATCGCCGCTACGAGGAGGCTCTCATCCCTTAGCTCTTCCTCGTGATAATGAACGCTCTCGCGTCGGACATCCAGGAAGAGGCACCCTGGTGCTATTCGCCGATGACATTTTGCTGGTTGCTAAGAGCGGCCAAGAGGTCCAGAGCAGATTGGAGGTGTGATGGCAAAGACTGTAGTAGAGAATGTTGGTCTGCAATTGAGTAGAACCGAAACGGAATACTTGTTTTGCGATTTCGTCGGTCTCTCCAGTCTAGTGCCTTTAACTCTTGCCGAAACGCCCATACCGATCTGCTTCGACTTCCAGTATCTCGGATCGCTTGTCCAAGGGGATAGCAAAGTAGACCGGGACGTAACGCACCTGATCAACTCAGATGAGTGAAATGGCGACAGGTCACTGGAACAGCAACTTACGACTCACGGATGCCTCTCAATTAAAGGGGAAAGTATACAAGTCCGTGATTACACCTGTCGTACTGTATGGATCAGAATGCTGGGCTGTGAAAAATATGGATGAAAAACGATTCCACGCAGCGGAGATAAGAATGTGTGCGGTGCTTACTTCAAGAAAGTCTACATGCACCATTAACACCAACACCAATTCCAATAAACGACCAACCGACCTGTTCAAGATATTTGAATTTTAATGACTTTTTTGTGAATGGAAACATTTTGTTCTTATCAGAGCGTGGCAACATTAAAACAAAGCTATATTTTATTTATTACGCTCATCATCAGACATCCAACTTTATTTTTACACTATGTAATACACAGTCAAGTTAAATTATCTGGCGATACCCATCATGCATGTGAAGTTTCGCTATCAAAATTTGATCTTGTAAAACTATAAGGTGTAAATCTCAATCATAAAGGTCATCATCAGACCTTCAGAATGTGAAATGTAGAAGCACCCGTGGTCAATTACATTAAAGTTGAAAGCTATATCATTGTAACTATTTCTGTTACTGAGAACCGATAAGCACTTACCTAGTCATCATCAGACTTTCAGAATGTATCAAGTAGGGATACCCGTGCTCAGTAAAATAACTGATGAAATGCTAGCTCATTAGTCAAACTGTATAATTTATCTCAAAATAAATATAAATTGGAACAAAATGTATTCAAGTCTCTCAGAGAACGAATAAATTAGGCAAAAACGATGTCAACAGTGCGACACATCTGTGTTCTTGCTTAATCTTTATTGTAGTAATGGTCGTTTGCCGGTAGGGGCGCCCAAAAAACAAAAACCAGTACAGGGGTCAAATCATCAAGGTCATCGAGCAATGTAATACCCTTAAGGGTCTATTTACACCCTTTATAGTTGAAAAAACAACAGACTAAGTGAGTTTTTTTTTAAATTAACCTGTGCTGTCCAACTCCTGGGCAAAGGCCTCCCCCCATTCTTTCCAGTTTTCTCGATGTTGCGCCTCTTCTCGCCAATTAAATAGAATGTGGTTATTTTTATCTATTAATCGTTTATTGAATTCGTTCGATTATTCACCCATCAAAATCTCGAGTTAATTGATCTTCATTGACCAGATCCCTGGGTATGTGGCCCCAGCTCGCCACTGTTAGGTACACGACCTGTTCATCTTATAATCTCCAATTAGACCTGTAGCATTGACCCAGCATGTGAAATCTTCCCTGCAATTAATGCAATCAAACAGCCATAAACATGTCCACCATCATTTACAACAGGTTATCAAAAACGGCTTTGAGACATCCATCGACTATAATATTAAAGATCAACCTTTTTTAATTTAATCATAAAAAGTTCTAAAATAATACTGATCAAGAATATAGATATGCAAATTCGTTTCTGTCCAAAGTTTTGACAATTGAGGAAATTTTTCGGTTATTTTTTTTTTTGGCTGTATAATTAGGATAGAATATAGTTTTATTTTAATCGGACTGTTCTTCTTTATTATGTATTACCTATTTAGTTTTATAATCATCATTGCAGTAAAAATACGTCCACAGCTGAAATGATTCTCCCAAAAAAACACAATGACTGATTCTGCTGCTTGCAATAATGATTTCCGACTTCGTATTTGCATCTTGAGATATACAATTGTCATCACCTGCCTAGCTTTTTCCCAACTTATTGGGGTCGACTTCCAGTCTTACCGGATGCAGTTAAATACCAGTATTTTACATGGAACGACTGTCTATCTTTCCTCCACAACCCAGTTAGTACTGAGTAATACGATACCCCTTGGTAAGACTGGTTGTCAGACTTTCGGGCCACTGACAACCTGTAACGACTGTCAAAGATCTACAAATGACAGCCGGGTCATTTCATTCAGTTTCAAGATTCCAATAAACGCCAATAATGTCCTAGAAGACAGAAATAGACACAAAACACTTAAACAGTGTTACAATTAAGTACCTAATGTCATAGACAACTTGAAAACCTAGAATCTAGATTCCGAACACGAACCCTAACCTCGATCTAGGTATTCACATCGAACTAAGTGCATTTGCGATCAAGGTAAAGTATAATATTATAAATGTACAACCAAATGTATGTACTAACTTGTTTTAGTACTTTTGACACCGTTTTCGGCTTCTGTAGTATGCATTATGTATTTATGGTAATATAGTCTATTAGCTAGAACTAGAACTAGACCTAGGCAAGACATCTTAGCCGTCAATATCTAGATAATATGGTAATTTTATTGTGAACTAGGATTTGGTTGTCTATTGCTGCTTTTAAGAGAAGCCTATTAACTCGCGACTTACATAGATGCCCCATTTAAGTCGCGAGTTAATAAGCTTCTTTTGGGTTAGCTCGTTCCATCGTTGACCTCATCTCTGTCCTCAGGATTAGATTGAGGTCGAGAGTAGGTCCATTAAGTTTAAAAAAAAAAAAAACGGATCTTATTGGACGAACGAGACTGTTTTTTTTTATGGGTAAAGGAGCATGCCTATGTTTGCTAGACTAATTTTGGTGTTTGTCTGTATATCCGTTTGTTTTTCTGTATGAGGGATTGCCTAACCATATATCACGATCCCTGTTTTTTTAAATAATTTTGACTAAGCTGATTCAAATATTATTCAATAGTATTATATTATTCAGTAGTATTATCCGTTACGAATAAAATAGCCACCCTACTTTTAACATGAAAAGGTAATTTTCTGTATATTTTATTACCAAAACGGCGTTATAAAATACTTGATAATAATCTCCAGGGTCTATTTTCGAGGACAAACACGCTTCTAAAGTCAAATATATTAAATTAAACACAATTATCATAACAAAACTGCTCTAGTTCACAAATTAAACATCGTTATAGAATACAAAACAGTAGCATTTTGTTTACACTATAAGTTTGGGCGCATAGTCTCAAAACTGTCATATTCAGTTAGGGCGCATAATGGCTCAAAACTGTCATATTCAGTTAGGGCGCATAATGACTCAAAACTGTCATATTCAGTTAGGGCGCATAATGACTCAAAACTGTCATATTCAGTTGGGGCGCATAATGGCTCAAAACTGTCATTTTCAGTTAGGGTGCATAATGGCTCAAAACTGCTAAGAATACTTGGGAAACTTCAAAGGCACAAATTGGGACAGGTCTATATCCACCAGTACCCTGCAAAAGGCAGAGATGTTTGATTGGTTGAGTGATACGAAACCTCAAACTAATATATTTTATCTGTATTTCATTGATTGGTAATTTATTTTGGCATTAGCGATCTATTTAGACAAAGTAGCTAAAAAAACATAATCTTTCAGTGATTTATTTAGTTTTTTATGTTTTCACTGGTCCTTCGCGAAAGGAACCTGACCGCCGCCGGTTGGGAACTACTTCCCTGATTAACAGATTATTTGAGCAACTCACGGAATAGTCAGAAATGATCATGTTGGGTGTTTGCCATTAATCATCATCTTCCTGTCCTTGTCCCTTGTTACTTGGGCTCAGCGCAACACGTTTTTTTCCTTCCATACTCCGCTGTCAGTCGTCGTGTTTGATATTTAATAACTGACAGATATTGCTAATTGTTACCCTAGTTTTTATTGTGTAGATTTAAGTTTTTTTTTTGTTGTCTGCATTTGTGGCATGTGCTAAATAAATAATATGTTTTCTTTCCTATCCTACATTTCATACTAAATATAGCTCATCTAGTGAACCGTCTTCTTAGACCAGATCTTCTCCAGAAGAAAGGTGCAAATATTGTCAATTTAACAAGTAATTTCTTGGGCAGTGTTTTAAGCTTTTACGGTTTATAACTCAACTTACACTGTCACTTACGTATTCAGAGCTCCCGATATTTCGACGCTGTTGCAAGCCCCATGATCGCGGGATGAAAATAATTAATACTCACGGAAGATTTACCGTAAGTGACAGTGTACCTAAGTTTATTTCCTTGGGGTTAGATGTTGAGTGTGTGCCTCATCTTATTCCACAGCACACTCGTCACAATTTAAGGCGTCAAATGTAACACGACAAGGTTGTTAAGATCACCTCAGATAAACCGAACAAGCCCAGATCTAGACTGCATTGTACACGAGTTTAACAACAATTTATTGTCCGACTTTTATACTCCACCATTAACTTATGTAATCGGCACAAGTTATGTATTCATTACAGTTTGACAATCCGGTTTATTTGTAATCATTACAGATTGTGTATTGGTAGACGATATTTGTAATAAAAGTTGGTTTTTCAAACATCTGTTGGTTGTGTTGGTAAATCGTTTCAACAGTTCTATTGAGGGTAATGTTGCCATAGTTGCATTGATGTTGGAGGTAACATGGCCAGATATCGTACAGTATAGAGAGGTATGGAAGGAGTTTGTTTGTTTGTTTTGTTGTTGTAGAAATTCGGAACTTTTTTGATTATTAGTCAGCCTCTCAACAAAGTATTGTAAAAGAAGACTTCCTGTATTTTGGCGCCATTAAACAAGAAATTGTGTATATTATGCTATCAAAATGTGGAGATTTGTAGAGCAAAGGGTTGCCTCTGGGTATCAGGCGTATTAGGGTTGGGGACGATAATGACACGAACAATAATGACAATGACATTCTTGGCTTCACTTTTTATTCGTATTAGCCATCCCTGTCCAGATATAGCACTCTATTTGGAGGCACGATACGAGTTTTACATTAGAATTTTAGGTGTTGATTATGTTGATCGAAAAAACAGGAACAACGGATCAGAATGAGGAGAAAACGGAAAGACTGACAACCCGTCTTACCAAGGGGAAACGGCACAGACCCAGAACCACCCAGACCCGACCCAGTACTAACTGGGTTGTGGAGGTCAAATAGGCAGTCACTCTATGTAAAATACTGATATTCAGCTGCATCTGGTTAGACTGGAAGCCGACCACAACATAGTTGGGAAAAGGCTAGGCAGCTGATGAATGAGTAGAAAACGGGATAAAATTCTTAAAGTGGTCACAGACGCAGTTAATTTTACGAACCATTTTACGAATTGTAACATGATTCATATAATTATCCGATTTTGGTTCTGCTGAAGCGGTCATTTTAGGTCTTTATATCTTAATTACCTACACAACTAGTAATTACGTCGCTTATAATATTTACATGTTGCTGCAGTATCGGTAAATTTCTCCTTCACATGTTCCTCTCCAAACTCAATCCCAAAGAAGTCTACGCTTTTGCTACTTTTTTTCATCCTCTGCTAGTTCTTACTTCACAGTAAACAGAAGACACAACTTCACGGTTAGATAAGACCTGCGTGGGAAGGCAGCTTTCACCGCCACAGGCAGGTGCACGCGTTTTTGTATCATCCGCTATAGAACAATTGCGAAAAGTAGGGTTGTTCCTCAATAGGTTCTAATTAATGGTTAATTAGGTAAGCTTGAGTACGGTGAGTTGGAAACCTTAGATCCCAAGTTATATGGGACAAGGGCAGAAAGACACAAAACTTCTTCGATTCTATTTAAAAAAATAGTAAAAAAAAAGATAGTTCTTTTGTATGGTTCAAGCAGATTAGAAGCCTAAATTAAATGATGAAGATTGACATTCTTCAACATCTTAACATTGTCGTTGATAAACATTTCAATTTGGCTCATTTTTGATTGCCTTTTTAATTTTACTGAAGCGTATTTGTTGTACGCCAGCACATCAAGCTACTACAATCTGTCAAATTTCTTTAATAGATTTTCAACTTTATCGCTAAAGCATTAGGTTCAAGGTTAATTGGGAAAATTTGACAGTTTCGGGTAGCTTGATGTGCTGGCGTCTATACAATACAAATTTCTCATTAATTGCCTTTCTCTGGAATTTATTAAGGTCGGATCTTTGAAACTAAAATCAGGTTGTCCCACAACAGCAAGGCAAGGTCTTCTTCTGGCTTCGATTGTTTACTGATGCCTAGTGTTAGATATAATTTTATTGTCTACAGTTTAAGTGTCAGCCCTAATTAATCCGACCTCTTATTAGCCATGCTAGTTATAATTAGTGTTGTCACTTCTCCGCATTGTTTGCTATTTCCGAACGATATCGATTCGATTTTCGCTTTTCACTCGATAATAACCGTATATGGGTGAACGATTGTTATCTCATGGGAATGTGAATCGATTATTCAAATCGATTTATTTTGTCGAGATTAAAAGCTACAACAACAATCAAACCTGCATCTGATTAAAATAAACTGCAATTTGCTTGAGCTGTTCGACGAATTACTATAACGTGTAACGTGTAAGATCTTGAACAACTTTTAAACTGTGTGGTTCATGAGAATGAATACCTACTTAGTTTGGTAAAATATAAAATTGTTCCTAACTCATTGACCAGCAAAAAAACGGTGTCTTCACATTTTTCATAGTCTTGTTTATTTAAACGACACTAACAATTAAAAAAAAAACAAGAAACAAAACAAAATCACTTACCGAAATTAGTTCCTCATACTCCACCCCATGAGGCTGGGACTCATTCTGATGCGCCTTCCACATCCTCAAGCCATCCTTCTTCAACAAACCCTCCTGTTTCTTCAGCACCAGTTTGAGCTGCCTCCCGAACGCCTCCAGGTCTATTTTGTGCACATCCAACTCCTGGCCTTCGACCAGCCTTTCAAGATCACTCAACACTGCACTGTCACTATTTTCACTAGAATTCGCCACATCAAAGTTGACACTCACTGTGTTGTTTAATTCTCCTATGATGTCCACATCTTGGATGTCTTTCTTTGCTTTCACAAACATTTCATCGTTCAATAATGAAGGTGGACTTGTCTCCGTCTTCCAAAGGTTCTTTGAGGGCTTTTCATGAGGGATCTTGGACTTGCCCTGGGTCAAGGTGTTGCTGTTATGGGAGCCCGGGATGTGCCGCCTGGATAGGTGGTGTGTGAGTTGGACGAGGTGGTATTTTGGAACCAGGGTGTGGTGGTCTACGTGGAAGACACGCTGTAGCTCTTCGGGAGTCATGTGCTCGTGGATCTGGAAAGATTGAGAAGGTTCTGTTATTGATTTTGACAAAAATTGTTTATGTTTCAAGTCCTAAGAAATAAGAAAATAATAAATATCAATGAATAACTTCAGAGTCTGGATTTGTGCCTGGTTGTTGGAAGTAGCCGCGGGCACTATACATGGGACCTAAATCACTATCATCTGCCTAGCCTTTTCCCAACTATGTTGGAGTCGGCTTCCAGCTTCACCGGATTCAGCTGAATATTAGTATTTTAGATGGAGCGTCTCCCCATCTGACCTTAACAACCCAGTTAGTACTAGGTAATACGATACCCATTCGTAAAACTGGTTGTCAACCTTCCGGGCCACTGACTACCTGTAACGACTGTCAAAGATCTTTAAATGACGGGATCAACGGCTTAACATGCTTTCCGCACGGAGGAAACTCGGTATCTTTTGGGTGGTCACCCATCCACGGACCACCCTAGGCAAGTGCGGCTTAACCTGAAGATTGACCCGAGCGGCTGTTATTATTTAGCTATAAGCTCCTCCATATCGTATCGTTATACATGGGACTATGAATGTTTAAAATAATGTTTTCTTAAGATTCATGGACAGTTTTCTGAGGTTAAACGTCAGCATCAGGATTCGATTTCGGACCCTGTCTTGTTCCATCACATCTGTCGTAACATAAAAGTTCAATCATATTATTCCATTAACAAAGGGCTCCAAATAATTATATCATGGGGCTTATTTTGAATCTTACTTATAAACTTAACGAGTTATCAACGAAACCCAATCAAGGACAATTTGTTGTGTTTAGGCGCTTCGAAAAACCCCACGATAAAGATTTTGAAGATACTGGTAACCTTGTATTAACAGATAATATAAGAATATACATTTCGGAAAAGTACTAAAGGGTGAACATAAACAACATCACGCCTGTTATGCCCAAAAGGGTTAGGTAGAGGTGTACTTAATAGTACACCCACATTTCGCCAGTTATGTTTAAGTCCCATGTAATAGGAGGCGAGCCTATTGCCATCAACCGGGCACAGACCTTGGCTCTGTGGCTGCTACTGAGAAATTCCTAAAGGAAAAACCCAATAACACTGACCGACCTGGGAATCGAACCCAGGACCTCATGCTCAGCAGTCGCGCTTGCGACCACTAGACCAACGAGGTAGTGTGAATATGTAATATCAAAATATATACGGTAATATACGGTATCTAAATAAACAAAGTAAGAACAGATCTATCTTGTAAATCATGCAGTAGCTAAGTTCGCTGATCAATCAAGATTATTGATCATTGGTAAAAAACTAATACAAAGTAAAGTCATGGCAAGCAAAAACGCAGAAAAAACGATAAAAAAGTTTTACTTGTAGGTAGAGTGAATTGTATTTTTTTTGTCAATGTGGCCAGCAGTAGCATGATTTGTGTTATTAACTAATCTTTGTAATAATATTTTTAATAGTGCCTCGTTGTACTAATGGTCGCAAGTGCAACTGCTCAGCATTAGGTCCTGGATTCGATTCCCAGGTCGGGCAAAGTGGAATTAGGAATTTCTCAGTAGCAGCCACGGAGTCTGGTTGATGGCAATAGGCTTGCCCCCTATTACATGGGACTTAATTATAACTGGCGAAATGTGGGTGTACTATCAAGCACTCTCCTGTATAACCCGTCTGGGATTACAGGCGTGATGTTATTTAGGTAATATTTTAAATATAAGAAATAATATTTAAGCCATGCCCGATACGGAAGTAGATATCACCTATTGATCATTCAATACCAAGACTATCTATGTCATAGACTCTATGACATATTATAACATGATTATTGACATATCCCCAACCACCCACAACTTATAGTACACTAGCACCAAACAATAAGTGTAACACCACATCCGTATCGCTGTTTGTTTGAATGTCATCAGTGCGAAACTCGAAAACCTTGGCGGAGGTCAATAGTACTTGGCGCAGTCCTTTCTCAATAATATTTTCAGATTTATACGGTGTATTTAACGATGTTTGTGGCCATAATGCCATATTTGAGGGCATTTATGACTAAGTGGAGCGATTGAGTAGGAGTAGAAGATGTGAATTGATGCGTTTTTGTTTAGTTTTGTGTTGTTAAGGATAATTTCCACCAAACGGCTCGCTTCGCATCGAATTGGAAAGGATACGAACGAATGCGGTGACAGCCGATCGCGTTGGGCAGGATGTTGACGCATACGATCGGCTCCGTGCTGTCGCTTGCGAACGTATTGGTTTCTGCGCCTAGTCAAAAAGTTTAGGCGAACGGAGCCGATCGCGCGTCGCAGCATGTTTTCGGCTATGATCGCGTGTCACGGAAGACGCCCGGATTGGTAATATAGACTTTAAATACTGTGCCTGTGTACATGATTTAATATCGTTTAAAGATAATAAAATCCGTTCCGATCCAATGCGATGCGAGCCGTTTTGATGGAAATCATCCTTTAGATTTCTGTGGTTTTTCTAGTCTTGTTGACAAGTCCTTTTTTATAAGATTTTATTTAACTTGTCTTGTTAGTTAGTTAATTAGCATGTATTGGTCAAAACTTGCAACTGAATTTCAAACCATTTGAGCTGAAATTTTGCACACACTTTTACTTGTAGTGACAGTACATTTTTTTCTTTGCTGGGTGATAAATAAGTCAACTAGTTTTTGGAAAACTATCTCAAGACGAAAGAACTGTAGGTCATGGGGAAGAAGCCTTTGTGAAGCACTGGAAAGAAGTTGGCTAACAGTGTTAGTAGCTCAGTAGGATCATTATTTTTTTAATGCAATACTTCGTCAATCGCTTATTCGAAATCAAATGTCACGCGTTTTCGTATATTTTTATTTATTACTTGGTTAAATATCAGTTTTATTTTTGCTCTTACTGTACTGGTTTTACTAATATCTTGCCCATAGTTTTCTGCGTCTTTTGTTACTGACGTTACATTTGCATATTTAGCAATTCAATTCATACACGTATGAAAATACCAGCCTAACCCACTGCTCCACAATCATAAATTAACTTAAACCATAATTGCTCAACGTTATAATTAACTTTAAAAAAGAACCATTACTTAATTTTGCTCTCAATTTCATTACGTGACAAGATAAAGCAGTGTGTCAACTATGCCTAATCTAGTTCGACTGTTATGTCAGAACTGGATCAGTGAGTCGAGGTTGACCGGCCGAACAATGGCCGGACTTTGCCGAAGATAACCGAAGTTGCGACCCACGTACGAATGCTTCCGATCACTTCCGATTTGGTGGAATGTGGCTGGCTGGATTGAAGGTGGACATATAGGCTTTTAGAGGCATTGTCTAGCAGAACCTGTAGGTTCAAGATATCAGCGTGAAACAATTGATTTATTCTAAATCTTAGAAAAAAAAACATTGATATTAATGACTATTGACAACTTTTTCAGCTCGCATGGACCTGGCTTGGCCCATGACCGTAGGACCGAATGAAATAGCGACCTAGGGAGGGGAAAGGATTTTCGTCTTGCAGTCGGCTTGCGGCTGAAACGACGACGTTGATGAAAAACGTGACTTTTTTGGTGAAGATAACGGCTTACTATGTGATGATTTCATAAATGATTTTCTGTTTGAATTAATTTTTCTTGCTTTACCTGACTACCGTATCGCCTTACGGGTATGGAAAACAGGGTGTAAAGTTCTTCATCCCACATAGAAAAGGACGGATCCTCCGACCAGACGGGTGTTGTACCTGGTGAGCTATACTGCCCGACAGTTGTTGTTGGGTAGTCTTAAGTCGCGGATAACTTTTCTGCGCGATGTAGGATTTAGATGTGTTTCGATATTTTAGTACATCAGCTGAGTCATAGATGGCGCTGTAATACTTTTTGTTCTATGTTGCTATAGTACTCTTTGTAGTGCCGCTATATCGCTATTGCAGTGGAGTCATTTCATAAAAACCAATCTTCCTTTCATTACTTCTGAACTAAGGAACTCAACCGAACCCACGACCCAACAGTTTGCATTGTTACTGTTAACCACAACCCATTCGCTACACATTTAATTACATTTGTACTGCCATACGTAAATTTTGAACCATTTTTCCGTAAACCACTTCTGTTTACGTTCACTTCTAAGACAGCCTTTAAAGAATAAACAACCTTTGCAAAACACAAATAAAGTAGAAATTCCATCGAGGAATAATTTATGCAATTCGAAATATCATTCAATCAAATACCAGCCATAACTTTGTAGAGACAAAGTTCAAATTCCATTGATGTAGAATTCTGAAATAAGAACAATTGATATTGAGATCTAATGGGTTGGAAACAAGGTCGGATTTCAATTGTTTGTGTGTAAGGGCATATACAGGGTGTTGCGAAACTAAGGCGATGCTGGTCGTAATGAGTCACGGAATGGTAAGACTTAACGTGCAAGGTTACGTTAGAAAGCTTTTGTGATTGTTATGTAAACGCGCGTGAGCTTTCATTAGTCAACGCTTTTAGAAAAAAAAACATGGCAAGTGCGTTTGCTGGAGCCAGTGCGGAGTTCCGTACTGTTGATTAAACACAATTACCTGATAATTTAATTTTCTCGTTTTTTTGAACCTTTACAATTTGCTACTAGATATTGGCGCATTTGCCAGCAAGATTTTCCATGGAACTAGCTGAGTGTTGTCTTTGTACTTCAGGTTCCAAAACCTTCAACTGCTAGCACAAGAATATACTTGAAATATTTTTTTATTATAAAATAGATGAACATGATAAAGGATTTACACATTCATACGGAACTCTGGGTTAAAAGTCACGATTAATTTAGGCTAAAATATGTTAGTTCAGGTCAAAAGTCGCTATTTGTTTTCGTCAAAAGATATTTTCTATGTTTAGAATGCATTGCGTAACTTTAATATATCTTGTGGTATACGTAACCGGTTTTTTTAAAAGTGATGTACTAGACAAAGGTCAAGATTTCGTGACAATGAAAACATTGGAATGTCTGTCTTTTTTTAACTATAAATATTTGGTTATTATGGTACTTAGTCATGTAAAAATACGAAATTGAAACAACATCCTGTATATCCCCTTTAAGATTATATACAGAACTGTATAAAAACCTTTTTTACTAAACAAAACATACCATCTTACAGATTACCTACAAAACCATCACTTTATTTGCCGACGCTACAAAGTAAGTGCGTTTTATTTGCCGACGCTATGCCACGACGCGTGCACCAAGGTTGAAGTGCGTTTGCGCACACTGTTGGCTTAGCGAAGGACGCTCGCATAGATTTCGTCGTTGATACCTAATATTATAAGTTTATAAGCATTGCATTTCTTAGAACTACTCTAGAATTAATGTAGATTTGATAAACAAAGGCTTATGAATATAATTTGTAGTTGTAATTGTATATTTAGGTCATATTATTATGATTATTAGCCAATGGTCTAAAAGTGCTAAGTTTTTTTGTTTCGTTAGTGTAAAAGACATCAACGCGCGATCAAGTTTTCTTGCTGTTGTTTACGTGAAGCAAACATTTTGTTTCGGAGCAAAATACTAGTAAAAGTTTGTTGAATTTCGCCCTTGTTGAAAGAGCCCATATGAATCACAATACACAAGATATGTTGCACACCCTCGGCTGTTACCTTCAATACCAAAATTTGCTGACTGGCTCCGCTGGCATACCTTATATTTTTTCAATAAATTGGATCATCATCATTCTCTTGCCCTTATCCCAATTCATTTGGGGTCGACGCAGCACGTCTTCTTTTTCCATACTTCTCTATTACTCGTCATCTCTCCAGACACCTCCTTCTTTGCCATATCATCCTTTACACAGTCCATTCATCGTTTCTTTGGTCTTCCTCTACTCTTATGGCCATCCAATTCATACTCAAAATTTTCCTTACGACATTTTCCTCGTTCCTCCGCATCACATGCCCATACCACGACAACCGATAAATTAATAAACAATGTAAAACTGATAACTATTTTCAATGTATGCAGTTCTATAACCTAGATGACTAGAATACCAGAAACAACAACATTTCTCAACGTAAGAATCAGATTAACTGAGGAAGCTAATCCTTCGTTAGCATAAACATTAATTACATAACTCCAGTTATAATTAACAGCGTTAGGAAGCGCCGCCTGTCACGATCATCACGAACTGTCGCAGTTCTGATGCTGAGTTAAATAACCATCTCAGAGTAAATTATGTTGGAGGCTCACGAAGTTATGGACGTAATTATAAGTAAGAATAATCTATTGCAAAATTTTCTAGTGGACTAGATATATGAACGTGGAAGCAAAAGCTATTTAGATCATAGCAGGCTGTGGCGTGGTTAGGAGCCAACAATACGGCAAGCCCATATGGCAAGCAGACTGTTTAGAGACCCTAACATCATGAAGTGTAGTAGACTATAAGGCCAAGCCAAGCTTGTAGGCTTGTATGAAAGTACCCCCACTAGTAGCAGGTGGCGTTCTGTGGTTTCTGCCTACCCCCTAACGGGAAAAAGACGTGAGGTTATGAATGTTTATATTACCTGAACAACAGTTGTATGTACAAGGTAAATTTTGGACACTCTTCAAGAACTTAGTACCTAACTATATTCGCTATATCATTATATGTATCAATAAAACTTCTGTGAGAGATTACACCAATGGGATTACAGTAAAGTAGGTAAAAAACGAACATTAGATTCAAACGTTAGTAATCTATCAAAAATAGAACTCACGACTGTAAAACTGAACAAAATCAACCAAAACTGAATCTAAAGATATTCCAAAAAATTAAGATAGAATCACTGACCTTTACCAAGAATTCAAGCATGCCTGTCTTGAGCAACTGTTAATGAGTTAAGCGTTACATTAACGATACCGACAGTTGCCATGCACAACAAAGGAAGGCAATTTGTTCACAATCGATACACAATAGCAAATCGATACGAAATCATTCGATTAATTAAAACATCATTGAATCGATTCCGGTGTCGGCTCGTTTAGAAAGCAGGGAACAATAGACCGATAAAACAATTGAATTTCAACTTTAGATTGAAAGTGTGAGAGTTGAATATCGTTTGTTGCGATGGCGTTAATGATTAGATTTGTATTACATAATTTAAAAAGATAGTCTTTTGATTGAGGAGTAAATAATAATGTTATATTCAAATGAGAAGAGATATTCATTGCGATGTTCAAATACATAATATACTCCGTCAGTGTTAGTGTTTATTTGATATTTTTGAATAGATACAATTAAAGTAAAGGTGCTACAAGAAACTATAATGGCTAGAATTCAAAGTTTGATAGAGTGCAATAAATTGGAAATACTGGCAATTTTAAGCTGGCAGTTTACATGCACCCGTATACTGGGCTTGGGGCAAGTAAAAATGTAAAATACTCAACCACAGAATTTAAAATAGTTTATATTTAAAATATTTCATTTAAGTTATTTTAATTTTAAATTTAATTATGAACATTTTATATTTTATTAAACAAAAAATTATTGTATTTTTTTTTTAATTTTATGTTTTGTTAAACTAAGTTTTAATAGTATTGTGTGGTGTGTATTTGTCTCTGATTATTTGATTACCTACTATAATTATTTTTAAGTGTTTAAGTGTACCTACTTACTAAATTATGGATCGTTGTGTCTGATGAAAATAAATTATTTGAATTGAATTTAAGCCGACCTGCTCGAACAAAATTTTAAGCAAAATATACCAACTAGTAGAACCGGAAAACACACACAAGGCTCAATACTAAACATTCTATAAAACTTTACTGATTGCTGATAGTTCCCACATAAGTTCGTACTAACTCATTTAAATGATTGCTATCAATTCACACGTACAATTGATTGATAAGGACAGTGTCAATGTCCGAAATTCAATGTAGCTCCAAATAAAGATAAACGATTTGGCTCAGTATAGAGTTACAACAAATATACAACATTATTTTTAGTATATGCGAAACCTGAAACACGTGTCTAGTATTTTTATGTGAAGAATCTATGTAAACAAACAACACAACACAACAATAGAAACAACAACAAACAACAACAACAACACTACACTACCTCCCTCCCTTCCTCCTCCTCCTCTTCTTCCTCTACTTTTTACTTGTTTACAATAGTAAACATGGTAAATATCCCGTTTCCTGTCTAAGTAATAAAACTAATGTTGTATATGTGTCTGTTATAATGGATGCAAAAATACCCTTAACGAAGACGAAAGGCACTTGTTCTCCCCGTCACTGTGTATTTTTTTTTTTATATGAAAAATATGATCAATCAATCAATCAAAACGTTTACTTCGAACAAGAGTCCATATGAGTTAGTATCGAGCGCATAAAAAACTATGTTAGTACGACTTTTAGATGGAACTCAATTCAATCCTATTCAATTTAATTTAATTTACTTTAATCAAATGTAATTCAATAATAATAACATATTCATATTTGATAAATATATATATTTTTTGTGTATTTTTTTTTGTTCTGGACCGTACATAATGTCAGAATGTTTGTGGTTCTGTGAGAAGACCAAGTAAAAGGATTACTTAATTTGTGTGTTAATGGCTGATGCTATATTAATGTAATAAATAAATAACTAGAAGGGCCTCCCCTTCTAGTTACGGAGATATTAAGGGTCTAAAGTTGCAACTTTTACACATTTTTTTTAATAGGTTTTTAATGTTATAACTTTACTTTAAATACCTCCTGGACCGTATTATTTAATGCTTCCGTCAGCACAATGTTTTGAGTGCGTTATATTGAGTCCTACCGCAAAACGTGACTTTACACCCCAAAAAAAAAAGTCCTTTCTTACCAATAATTGTTGCGTAGAGTGACTTAGTTTGATGTAAATAATGCTTGGCTTCGTGAAGAGTCCGTTTACACCTTGTATAACACACATTACAGTTGACAGGCAAACACATAATAGGACATTATAGCTCAGAAATAAAAGAACACAACACGAGTCAGAAGTCCCTAAGGATCCATCTGAGACGATGTTTTGGGTCAGAAATATAACTACCAAAACAGTTGAAATAAGAGAATATGTTTACACTACTGACCTACGGCATGGTCCAAGAATCTCTTGCTAATCTAAGTGAGTCTTACTACAACATTGACAGCATTTATTGTGGCTATGGTGCATATAAGAAAACGCATAACATTAAGTGATGGTACTCATAGAAACAACAATACAATGTCTAGTTACATGATCAGCGAATCATCATGACAAGCCGATGCATTGTCTGTTGTAGGTAGGTAGGTGCTAACAATGTTTTTGCTGAGGCTAAAGAGACGTGAGCAATGTGAGCATTTAGAAACGGCAGACTTGAAAAAAAGTACTAGGACCGATAACTTTCCTTGAAGCTCTAAACAGGATCAACAAACATGGTGAAACACCAAAGGTTTATGACAGAAAGCTCTTGGAACGTAAAAACATACAGTTATGAACACAAAGTCCTTCTTAATACTTTTTGAGATATCTGATCGGAACTACTAATAGAATTTAAAAATAAATGCAACAGCTACGGTCAATTATAGTTATCGAGTATCCCCTTGAACCGGACGAGGAAATGGAGAATTTAATCATCATTCTCCTACCCTTATCCCAACTTATTTGGAGTCGACGCAGCATGTCTTCTTCTTCCATACTTCTCTATTACTCATCATCTCCGCAGTCACCTCCTTTCTAGCCATATCATCCTTCACACAGTCCATTCATCGTTTTTTTGGTCTTTCTCTACTCTTATAGTAATCTACATTCAAACTCAACATTTTCCTCATTCCTCCGCATCACATGTCCATACCACGATAACCGATTATCACACAATTTTTCAGTCACTGGCGCCGCTTTTAGACTTCCTCTTATGTACTCATTCCTTATTTTATTCATTCGCGTTACACCACAAATCCCTCTTAGCACTCTCATTTCAGCCACAGGAAAATGCCTTATAAATGCTATATATGGTAACAAAATGCAAGGAACAGGTCGTCTATTTGTCTTTTTGTCAGCAATACTTAATAGCTTCGACTAAATCCTGACATAGCTACACCAGCCAACCCAATCAAATGGCACATCGCACCATCAAACAAAGTTTACATAATGTATCACATAGCCGCTGAGAATTTCATTTGTATGTAGATGTCTGAATTGCATGCAAAAACCTAAGAACAATGACCCCAGAACAATGATACCGTGCACAATGAAAGGAAAACGCCTGTTGCTCCTACCGACGGAATATTAAGGGAATAGGTTCATTGCATTCCTTTGGGTAGACGCGGTTTGATGTACAGACAGACAAATAAATAGGTTGGCAGGAATAAAATAATAGCATTTTGCCACTAAGCACTCGATTTTAGTTTAAAAATCCTTAGATTAGCTTTCCTTAGGGCTTATTTTGCCCTAATTCCAATTTATTTGGGATCGGCACGGCATGGCTTCTTCTTCACACTTTTCTGTTAGTTCTTTCTAGGCATATCATCTTTCATACAGACCATCCGCGATTATTATGTTTTTCCTACTCCTCCGCTATTCTTTTCTGATTAATTTTAATTAAGGTTAATTGTTTCTCTGGGACTTCGTCGAGCTTCAATATCTCGTCGCTTTTCTGGTGGTCGCCATTCTTGATTCTGGCTTTCAGGAGTTGCAGTAGTTTGGGAATAGTATGGCAGGCTTGTCCCGATAAAAAAAAATACAGATCATCCATCGTTTCCCTACTTCTACAAATAGGTATTCAAAACTTTTCTGACGATATTTCCCTCTTTTCTGAAGCGTTGTGTATTGACAGCTTAAATTGACAGTGACAGGTGTTACAATATTTTAAACTTTGACATTAATCTTAATGACTTTATCAATCAAAAGGATCCGGTTGCAAAAAAATTAAATAAAATGAATAGATCAGCGTAAACACACCCATTATAGCCACGTCAAATTAAAAACAAGTTGTAAATCACATATCGATTTGTGTGCCTATTTCCATTTTTATGCAAAACTTAATGAATTAATTCTACGTCAATACCTATAGGTATCTGGAGGACTATTTAATTTATTTTTTTGTCAAAACTATATTAAGTTAAATGATTTATTGTCCTTTTTTGGTGAACCTACAACAACAAAAAAAAATGTTCTTAAGGTAAATCCAGATAGGAGCCTTAAAAGACAGGGAATAATGTGTGATAACTATTCATACACTGGGCCACTAACGACCTCATTCCAGCGATCGGTCCAAAATAAAGTATTTTTTGTTAATTTTGACAGTGTAACAAACACCGGTAGACTTTAAACAATTTGCAGTTTGTTTTCAAAATATCATTACTTAATGACTCAATCCACTTCTTCAATCCAGCTAAGCGGAAAAGCCACCTATTATTAAAGCTCCACCATCTATACGAACCGCCTATTTCCGTCAAACTAAACACAACCTTAATAAACATTCCTTAATTGGGGCCTGCCTAGTTCAAACCTCGAATTTACAATCTAAATCAAATATTCATAGTACAATCTTTGTCCTAAACCCATAGCTCGTTGTATGAAGCATATTTTCCCAGCTAGTTGCGAAACGCGCAGTTACTGGAGCAAGGTCGGCTTCGCGGCCATGCTGGTATCATGTCGATGTCGAATGTCAGCCGGCTTTCCACTCGCATCGGAACGTTGTACGATTATCGATAATCGGATACTTTAATCGATTTTAGCGAAAATGCGAGAGGATAAATCGGTTTGGTTAATCGATGGTTTCAAGGTTGGAGTTGTGTGGTTTGGTTTGGATTGATGATCTGGATCGATGTTTAAGGTTTTTGTGTTGATATATTTGTTTATTGAATTGAGATTGGCGGAGCTCGTGGCTATATAATAACAGCCGCTCGGGTCGATCTTAATAATCTTAATAATAATATCTTATCTTAGGTAAAACCGCGCTTGCCTAGGTTGGTCCGTGGATGGGTGACCGCCCATTACATACCGAGTTTCCTCCATGCCTCGAAAAGCATGTTAAGCCGTTAGTCCCGGTCTCCCGGCTGTCATTTGTAGATCTTTGACAGTCGTTACAGGTAGTCAGTGGCCCGAAAATCTGACAACCAGTCTTACCAAGGGGTATCGTATTACCCAGTACTAACTTGTTTATTGAAGTTACAATAACTAGTTATATATTTACGGTTAGCCACTTCTTCTTCGTAAATCTTTTGTCCTAATACCGACATGTTCAGTGCGGTCCCGTGCACATAGCGATCAGATTACTCAGAATATCATCATCTTATTCACTAATAAGTCCAAAAAGAACGACGTCGCAAGTCCTTTGTAGATGCTGTATCCTTAAAGACATGTTACGCTGTACATTCGTCATATTATTACAAAGTGATACAACACAAACTACATAGTTATCTAAGTGATTAAAACTATAGTATTCTATCTTATCAATAAATCTAGATCATGGGTTCTGTTTCGCATTCATACCACGTATGTAAACATCCGGTTTTGTAACAATCTGTGGGCTATAAGCCATAAAAAGGCAGCCCATAATTTATAGAGTACAATAATATATAATTAGTATGTAGGTACAGTCACTAGCACTATATGTCTACAAGTAGCAAACATTTAAAAGTAGTAAGTAATAGTTTTTTCTTATAGAATAGAATAGAATATATTTTATTGTAAAACATGAGCTTACATCAAATAATATGTGCAAGGTCTTAAATATAACAGGTAGATCTACATGTTTTGCCATTTAAGGCGTACAAAACAACATATTTTATCTCAAAATTGCAATCCATATACCACGAGAAATTCTCTTTTGAAGAGTGTATACTTATTAATGCTCATAACTATACAACAGCTAAGTACATACAGTTCAAGATATTATGCAGAATATCATTCACTCCATTCTATAATTATTCCTCTTCATTATTGATTGCCGAAATCGAATGAGTGATGCATGAGGCATCGAATACAAATCGATTATGTATCGATATGAGTAATATTGTGGAACGGACACACGAAATTACAAGAAATCCGATTCCATACATTAATTAAACCATGCAGGTTGATAATAAAAGCATCTGTATAATTCGGACTATGCAATAAAGTCGTAAATGTCGTAATGCCGAAGCTACTAGCTTCTGTCTGCGATTTCTTGTGAATGAAATCTTTTTTTGGTGCATCTTCTCTCTTACTGTAAATGAATTGTAGGAGTACCAACAAACCCATATATTTTTCAAGGAATCATCTTCAAAAATGCATGTTTTATCGTCATTAGGTAGTTGGTCCCGTCTGTCATTTGTAGATCTTTGACAGTCGTTAGGTAGTCAGAGGCCCAAAGTCTGACAACCAGTCTTACCAAGTGGTATCGTATTACCCAGTACTAACTGGGTTGTGGAGGTCAGATAGGCAGTCGCTCCATGTAAAATACTGGTATTCAGCTGCATCTGGTTAGACTGGAAGCCGACCCCAATATAGTTGGGAAAAGGCTAGGCAGATGATGAGGTAGTTGAAGAATATAAATGTTGATGGATGGAGACGAAGAGGAAGACCAAAGAAAAGATGAATAGATTATATAAGGAATGATATGAAGGAGAAGGGAGTGAATGATATGAAGGAAAAGGGAGTGAATGATATGAAGGAAAAGGGAGTGAATGATAGCGTGTCGATTGACAGGAGAGAATGGAAGAAAGAAACGTATTGCGTCGACCCCAAATAACTTGGGACAAGGACAGGAAGATGATGAGGTAGTGGAAGAATAAGTATGGCGTGTGTGTGTCACGGCATGTGACAGACATATCCTGCCCAGTCCCATTTAAGTTGGGCAGCCTTTTGCGCTTATTAAAAAGCTTATATCTACAAGAACAGGACAAAACCTACATAAAGCTACAATGTTCCTTTCCTAAATGGCTGTAGCATTGTCGGTTAGTGAGTCAGTCAATCACTTACGGAACAACTTTTTACCGCGAAACGAAACCAAAATGACAACCAAACAAATCGAATAAAAGTAAGAGTCAAAACAATCAATTATAATTATTTCGCGAGCGCTATTTCTCAACAACAGAAGGTCAAAACGAACGGACATACAGAATTACAGCGTGTTCGTGTGAAAAACGGCAATACTTAGTGGTTTGCAAGGAAACGAGGCATTAGCGGGCTTGTGAAATATGACTGTTGCTGTACTGTACAATTTGATATGGTAGAGTAATTGAAGATGGATCGGCAATGATTTATTGAACTTTGTAAGTGCGTTTTGGCGAGTCATCCGATAGTTATGGTTGTCAAGAGACGGTAGAAGAAGGAACGGAGACGGAAGAAAGTGTAGGCAGAACAACAGCCAGGTGTTTGATGATAGAGGATCGCGCTAAGAACTGGTTGAGATATAAGATTTTAAACTGTCATGGTCACTAACATTATCTTTAACACTAGGAACGGGATATTCACCATGTTTACTGATTTGTAAACAAACTAAGGTTTGGGTTCGTGGTGCTGGTGGTGGTTGGTTTGTTTGTTTTTTGTTTTGAATATCCCGTTTCAAGTGTTAATGATAACTGGTTGAGACTCGCGCAGATCCTGGAAGCATCGTACAAAAGAGAGGCCTATACAGTACACTCAGCAGTGGATCAAGTCTGCCAATGATAATGATGACCCGATGTCCTTTTTTTGTTGCTACCTATTTACGCGTACAGTACACTTGTTCGGGTCGGGCATATTCAAAACGACAGTATTTGTTTAACAACAAAGCTAAACCGAAGCTGCGCAGTGCTTTCCCGAACGACTGTGCAAGTGTTTGTTTCCATTCCGGTAAAAAAAAGCAATGAATACAACATTACTGCTAAATTATTTACTGTTGGTTTTAATACTAGACTACTTTGATCGAAGTCAAAGTCATGTTCTAAGCAGTAATTTTACTTGAATGAGGTAAACGACAGAGCTATCCATGTTGCTACTGGTCAGACGTAATACTCATCGATTGGAGAAGAAAAAGTTATTATATTAGTAATGGACTTTAATAAGACAACGGTGAATTGAAAATGAGTATTATCATCCATCAGAAGCATATAAAACCGCCTTTCTTTAAACACATAATACACACTGGTATATAGAAATCATCAAATCATCTTCGAAGCGAACTCCCATAGCCTTGCAACATTTCACAACACATAGACAAACAACTCTACATTATAACATAACATTTAATAAGAGTAAACAATAGAAAGTACTTATATAATCTGTGTGAAGTTCTCGCTTGTCTATGCTATGCTGTCAACATGTCACTTTTAGGTTGGTTGGACTACAGCTGGTATTAAGAGGTGGTTTTAGGATGAATATGCATTTTCTTTGTGGTTTTAAAAGGAGATTTTCTTATATCATTTGTGAGTAGATGGTTGATGAGTAATTTGGGAAGCGGAGAGATGTATCAATGAGGTTAATGTGGTAGATTTTATTCAGTCGATATAAAAATATTTGAATTCAGTCAATATAGAAATATCGAAAAGAAATACCAAAGCATTTACATTTCGCAATATAGGGACCTATATTATTTTGAACTTGAAAGGCAATTGGGCAGACAACCTCCATTTTAAATTAAGATTATCAAATTGCAAATCGAAATATTAAATATCGCTATAACGGCTTCCGAAAAAGCCGGAACCCATTCCAATGATTGACTTTTAAAACAAGTACCTAAAACCTAATTTAAAATTAATGACTAGGACATTGTAACGGAACAGAATAACTGCGAACAATACCTAAATCCGTTTCTTATCACGCAAAATGTAATTGGGCACAGATTATAAAAGGCCACTGAACTAATCAAGTAATCTCTCATTCATACATTCATTCGTTCATTTCCTGGTTTATTTTTAATCACGCCAAGGCCGTTGCGACATTCTGCCTTGTTCAATTTAAAAAAAAATGCCGCCATATTTGAATCCGGAAGGAAATATATCAAAATTCTTTATGGTTAATTGTTGTCATTTCCGAAAACAATTGTATTTTTAATGACAGTGTTAATTTTCTTGGTTAACAAAGGAACGTTTAAGATCGCGTGTGAATTGTTTAATCGTCGGTTAAAAACCACGATTAGTTTGTAGTTAAAGTCGGTTTCCGTTAATAAAATAAAATGTATGTGATTTATTTGAGTGTAGAATTAATTATTCGCTACTTCACTACTTAGATAACGTTTTTATCTGTTTATAGTTACATTGTTATGAACCCGATGTACGGAATTAACCAATGTATGATATTAGCGCAACCAACTTCTTGTAATGACAACAAAATTATAAACTAGGCCTCTACGGCTATTGTAAATAGTGTGTGCACTCAATGACGACCATGCCAGTCATTAAAAGTTTTAACGCTTCATTGGTACCAATGTATCTAAACTATGGAGAATTAAAATCGAATAACAAACAATGTTACCAGTTTTTATTTTATTTTTTATACTTGGACGTATTTTTATCTCTCTTTACTTTGTTTGTATTTATGTACTGATTGATTTACTATATTTTCACTCTGCATCACCCTAAGGTAGAAAATGTCCAAGACATTAAGTCCGCCTTTGTACGGTGTTTTTTTTATTATTATATACTTGTGCATAAAGTTTTAATAAATAAATTAATATTATATTATTGACTTTTGTTGACAAGTCAGAGTCAACAAAAATCTTATCCTTTGTACACAAAAAGGCAGATCTGGTACGGCTCGTTTTAGCCCATTCCCTTTCCTCAAATACGCCCTTTTTGGCTCATATTCGGATAACGCAAAACATCTACAGAAGGCATAAAACCCTTAGTTACAAAGCCTAGAAAATAACATAGGTCTACCCCAAATCGCCCGTCCTGCGCCACTTCCTATTATTTTAGCAGGGGACAAGAAGTAGAGGAACAAACTCCCTAGCATTAGCAACTTTAAACTAGCTAAATCCACTGGAGCAAGTAATCCAAGCTAGCAGTAAACCAGCTCAAGCATCCAGGTCAGCTCGCCACGTAACAGCGTATGTAGCGCGCGCTACGCTCGGCACACTTCGGCCACTTTCGTTCTCCGTCGTACTTTCGTTTTCACTGAGACTTGTGACGTCACTTGTATGGCGGAGGCGTGATTGAAATTGTTGTGGGCTATTGTTTGGCAGGTTTTCAGGAAGACAGAGAAAGAGAATGTTTGTGAATCCTTTGTCTTTTTTTAATTCCGAAAGTCATTCTACACTTTCCAGTAATTAGTTTCGAATAGAGAATAAAGAAATGATGTTCGATTCCCAGGTCGGGCAAAGTGTTATTGGGTTTTTCCATCAGGAATTTCTCAGTAGCAGCCACGGAGTTTGCCCCGGTTGATGGCAATAAGCTCGCCCCCTATTACATGAGACTTAAACATAACTGGCGAAATGTGGGTGTACTATTAGGTACACCTCTGCTTAACCCTCGGGGATTATATGCGTGATGTTATGTTATGTTAAGTCCAGATATAGGAGTGATCTTGTCATGAGTTTCTTTTTAAGGTACGGAATCGTGACCATTGTCTGCAGTTGTACAGGACCTACTTACTGTATTGATTTATTTTTCACGCTATTGAAATCTTTGTTGTTTTTCCATCGCACGTTATTTAAGTATCATTTCATTTTGAAAAAAAAAATTTGGCGCGAAGTTAATGAGTTGAACTTATTTTCAATCAAATAAACCATTAATAAAACAACGCTTCTTACTTATTACACCTCCTTAAAAAGTAATAACTTAAAAATAACTTTTTATGGAACTTTTTCTGTTTTATGTTGATGAAATTTGAGATCGTTAATATTTATTAATTTTCGGTCAAATAATTGATACGTGTTTCAACGTATCAATTATTATTTCAATCAGCTTCTACACAATTAAAAAGTTTTTTTTTTTGCATTAATTTGGGTTTCAAAAGTCATTGATTTAAAAAAAAAAGGTTGAACACTCGTTTTTCTCGAAATGTTGCCATAATTTACAACTTTTTATGGAAATTAACTTTTAATAAGACTGATAAATGTTAAATATTCGTAAAATAATAATTGCATATGTTTATTATTCATCGTCATGTATGCCAAAGTATTTTAGAATATATCTCAAGACATAATTATTATCGTGTTAGCCATTTTAATAAGTTTTTACCAAAAATAGATGTTGTAATATAATTCAGTCTCAATTATGACCATATCGGTTTAATTATAAACTGTCAATTTATTGAATTTAAAAATGAAATACAGCACCAAACTCAGAAAACGCTTTGAGCAAAAAAAAAATGATAATTACACATAATTTATCTAGTTTTCAAAACATGCCACCAAGAAGCTCATTCATCAAATAACGAATTTTAAAATAAAATTATCATAATTATTACATTTTAAATAATTAATTTATTAATGATTGGTTTTTAATTAATTTCATAACAAGTAAACGCTGGCCGAGTTATGCTGGCGCCATGTTCGGTCATAGTGGATAATGTGTTTCGCAATGTTGATAAACCGGGTAATGTGGATAACAGCTATTATTTCACAAACGGGTTTCTTATTACATAGAAGATAAATAGGTTTTTTATTCGTAAAAAAAATCTTATTGAATTTAGATCATATAAAAACTAGATTGGCAATCTGATCTATAAAGGAAGTTTCCTTGAATACGAACGACGTATTAAAATCACCAATTAAAAAGAAGTGATCAATAAATTATGAACGAAATTATCGTAGGTGCTTTTATTTTTTTAATAATATAAATAAGTAACACCGGTTCAAGCAAATGGGGGAAAACCCATTACGACGATGACCTTTAACATTAGGCACTCAATTAACTGCTCATAATTAAACATCAAATAATACCTAGATTAAACTGACATAGAAAAACAAGACAAGACTTTTAATAATTTTATTTCACTGATCAAATCAGAGATAACGAAAAAAAAAATCAATTTCACAGAATCCGATTTTTAACACAGCTATAAAATGTGTCACTATATCAAAGGGTATTATGCATTATAACCGGTTGACGGCTACTATAAAAAGTGCGATATTAATACACTGAAAACAAATTGGCGACTATGAAATTCGATTGTCAAGAAAAAAAAAAACTAACAACGTTGTAAATTATAATTTTCGTGTATTTTTCCGATACCGTAAACTAATAAAATACTTTAAATTTATTTGTCATACGTTTTTTTAAATGTCAAATAAATCTTTTGAGTAAGAAAATAATAAAGTGTGCAGATGACATAAATGTCTAATAATATATTGTTGGATAATATAGGTACATGTGATATTCTGAGAATTAGAGATTTTTATTACATTGTTTTTATTTAGCGGTTGAAGAATATTTTTATGGTGTGAGTCATGCACATCAAGCTACTAAAATCTGTAAAATTTCTTTAATAGATTTTCAACTTTATTGCTAAAGCATTACGTTCAAGGTTGATTGCGAAATATTTGACAGTTTTGGATAGCTTGATGTGCTGTCGTCTGTACAAAACATGCACTGTCCTGTTTCACAGCATAAAATAATAAATACGTTCTCCATTATTTCTTCATCATTTCCCTTAGCACCATCTAATTTTTACATTTTTTAAGAACAAAATGTATTATTTCACCGACTGTGCTCATGCAATAAACACCATATAATTAAAATTTCTCATAAACATAACAAAAGTAACTCACATGTGTATTTACATAACATAAAAACATAACAATTATGTGAAATTAGAATTGCAAATTAACGAGCACCGTAGTTTTACTTAGAAGTGAATGTTGGAATCCGGTACCTAAGTACTTTTATTTTTTTTAATTTCTAGGAAATCAGATGTGAATATCCGGCTGCGAGGAACACCAGGATCAAAAGACCAATATTATCATAACAATATCCTGGAACATAAATCATCATCTGAATAGGCATTTCCCAACTATGTTAGGGTCGGCTTCTAGTCTAACCGGATGCAGCTGAATACCAGTATTTTACATGGAGCGACTGCCTATCTGACCTCCACAACCTAGTTAGTACTAGGTAATACGATACCCCTTGGTAAGACTGGTTGTCAGACTTTTTGGGCCACTGACTACAGCTGCGACCAACGGCTTAACGTGCTTTCCGAGGCACGAAGGAAACCCGGTATGTAATGAGTGGCCACCCATCCACAGACCAACCTAGGCAAACACGGCTTAACCTAAAGATCGATCCGAGCGGCTGTT
Organism: Noctua fimbriata; assembly: GCA_905163415.1. Lineage (NCBI taxonomy): Eukaryota > Metazoa > Arthropoda > Insecta > Lepidoptera > Noctuidae > Noctua > Noctua fimbriata. The sequence continues at coordinate 10,001,322 of LR990935.1, read as the reverse complement.
ATTATTTAGCCACGAGCTCCTAACCTGGAACATACATACATACATAAATTCACGCCTTTGTTCCCCTGAGGGTAGGCAAAAACCACAGAACGCCACCAGCTACGATCCTCACATAGTCTTTTTGCCCCGTCCACGTTCATACATCTGTTCACACACGCACGCCGGTTGAGAACATTGGAACATTACCACGTTTATATGTTGTCGTTGTTTATGTACTGACAGGACTTTATTATCGTCGTGTGTTGCCAGAAATAACACCAAAATGATTGTATTTTTGGAACAAAAATAAAGCGTTTTTGTCTCGTAAATTGAAGCAACTTTAGGTTTGCGCCAAATCGTCACAACTTTTACCCTTTTTATACATTTACGCAAGATCCTTACAAAAAAGAACAATAAGTGAAATCGTAACACGTCATACGTTCTCATATAAACGCATATCTTTTAATTTTCTATATACATGTCACCGGTTTCGTAATACATAGCTCTAATGACCTCCTGCAAGACTTCATGGGAACTTTGAACGAAATTTTCTCATTATTATGTTAATTATATTGTTTTCAGTTCGTATATTATGTCTCGGTATTGAGGTAGGTAAGTAGGAAGTCATTTAAGATGGAGTAAATAATTTAGTAGTAAAATGTTTATTTGCTAATTGCCTTTTTATATTTGCATATCGTAATGTAACCGTGGCATCGTGTATTCTTGTTAGTCGGAAGGTAACTAGGTTGCGGAGGCGAGATAGGCAGTCGTTTCATGTAAAATATTGGTGTTCATCTGCATCCGATTACTCTGGAAGTCGACGCTAACCAACACAACATCACGCCTGTAATCACTGAAGGGTTAGGCAGAGGAGTACCTTCCTAAGTGTACATCTAAATTTCACCAGTTATGTTTAAGTCCCATGTAATAAGGGGTGAGCCTATTGCCATCACACACACGAATCCAGACACCGTGGCTGTTACTGAGAAATTTGCCATGGAAAAACCTAATCAAAATTTGCCCGACCCGGGAATCGAACCCAGGACCTCATGTTCAGCAGTCGCGACCACGACGAGGAGGTCTCCGACATTAACAAAGTTGAGAAAAGACAAGACAGATAGCGATTTTTCGCTGAAACCAGTAGGCTAATAAGAATCACAATATCCATCAAATCTTAAGCGGTACATTAATAAAAGAAAATGTACTTGGACAACAGGAACACCCTCCCTAAAATTACGCTAATCTATGAGAATTACATAAAAGTTGAAAATATATAGAGTGGCTGGTAATTAGTGACCGATACTGAAACACGTGATTGCACTCATGGTAACAAACAAATTTCCCAAAGAAAAATTTTTTTAAACGGCTAACAGCTGATAGGTCACAGGCGGCCGCGTGCTAATTTCATACTCCTGTTGTTATTGTGATAAAAGCGTGTGTATAAAAAAAATGTTTCCTTGGGAAAGTTGTTTGTTATCATGAATACAATCACGTGTTTAAGTATCGGTTACTAATAACCAGTCACCCTATATACAAAAAAAAACATTTTATGCAGTTTACATAAAGGTCGCTTTAACCTGCCCAAAAAAGAAATACAAAAAACGAAAGCCAACTTCGATTCATTTGATATCTTTAAAATCGTTTGGATGTGTTCAGATTGTGCACATAATTTATAAAACCAACGATTTTCGAGTCAGGTTTAGTACATGTTCACATTCTGGTTTGGTCCCTTCAATTTTCTAAACTCTCAAAGGTTTGTATCTGACCTTGTAATACCTCACTAAAGGGATCATTGTCCTCATCATTACGATCAACTTTGACTCAGGAACGAACCCTGACTTCATGAAAAAATAATCAGCTGATGAATGCATTATTGTTGGCTAAATTAAAATCAGCTGTTTCCTACCAGCTACTTTTTCACGATATTCTGACCTCTTCTCAGGGTTTTCAGTTATTTAAATTCCACTTTGTATATCTCATAAAATACTACATAGTATAAAACAAAGTCGCTTCCCGCCGTCTGTCCCTATGTATGCTTAGATCTTTAAAACTACGCAACGGAATTTGATGCGTTTTTTTTAATAGATAGAGTGATTTAAGAGGAAGGTTTATATGTATATATTGCACCCGTGCGAAGCTGGGGCAGGTCGCTAGTAACAGATAAAATAACATCGCACCTTTAATCCCCGATGGATTAGGCAGAGGTGATATCTACACCCATATTTCGCCAGTAGTGTGTGTCATGTTTAAGTCACTTGTAATAAGGGGCGAGGCTATTGCCATCAACCGCGCACAAGCACACACCCCATGGCTGCTATTGAGAAATCCTTGACGGAAGACCTCGATAGCACTTTTTCCTACCCGGAATTCGTACGCAGGACCTTATGCTCAGCAGTCGCGCTTGCGACCACTAAACCAAAGAGGCAGTATAACGACGAGGTTTTCTATCTCGTAAATTAAAATTGAAGAGACGGTAAGACCATCACACACACACACACACACGTCATACATACAACATCAACCGATTATTACTAGCTGTAAAACAATAGCAACATTGTGCGTATGCGTGCGGGCATCGTTCACGCAACGCCTCGTGACGCAAGCGCAGTTCCCACTTCCGAACATCCACTCTTACGCACCGAGCGACATCGTAACGAGGGTGTGGAGGTGAGTGATCATTGGATTAAGTAATGTTTAGTGGAACAAGAACAAATGAGGTAAGAGTGAAAGGCAGTGAAAATAATCGTGTTTTTTATAAGCTTTTATTTATATTTATTTTTGACTTGCAATGTTTGTTTAGGTCAAATCTTGCAACTGAATTTTAAAACAGTTATCCCCAACCGATTGATCTGAAGTTTTGCATACACGTTTAGTTTGGATGACAATACATGGTTAGCTAAGTGACGTCATTCTAAATCCAATATGGCGGACTCCCAAAGATGGCGGTCTAGTATTAATGCAACCCCATGATATGGGTATCACTTAAAAGATTTTAATGAGAAGAACACGAGAAATAAAATAACTTCACTCTAAAGCGTATTTTTTAATATTTTTAAACTATAATATTTTATTTTGTTTAAGACTTGATCCTCAACTAACAAAACAGTCTAATGAGCATTTGGAAAGATGTCAGGACACACTAGAAGACTCAGTAGACCTCAATGGTCGGATTCTTGGTTTTAGGTATCTACTGTATATCTCGCTGTTCAAAGGAATAAATCCTTTGAGTGCGTTGCTGCAGCAAGGGAAATACACACATGAATCATGTATAAATAAAAACAAGGAAAAAAATGCCAAATCTGCTTTACATAAAAAGTGCATGATTAAGATCAGCATTAATTTATTTCATGCAAAGTTCATTATGTCACCGAATCATCAAATCACACAATAAATATCACATAATCACGTTCCTTCCCATTGTCGAGTGACAGCTGACAGCTGCGCGCGCGCCGGTGACATGACAATACGTGTTACGTCATAATAACAGTGCTAGATGGAGTGGAAGTCTTTCACAGAGTAGAAATTGTGATTTCTTAAACATTGTTATGTAGCGAATGAACCGTGACAGTTAGGTAAGGTTGAAAAGTGCTGCGGCTGTGCAAGTGAGGGCTGGGTCCCTGAAAGGAGGTGACGAAAGAAGGAGTATCTTTCCTGCTGTTCTATAAGGAGTAGTACTTGTCCCTTCATGACATTTGAAGAGTTTGTGCCTGTTCGATTTTATTGATAAATACATGTAGAATATTATTTTTTTCGAAAGAGCTTTTTCTTTATTGTATTTGCCTTTCCAGAAGATTTTGTATTTGTAATTTTTTATGGAGCTTGCACACCAAAACCTCTGCACGTCGGCAACTTTCGGGTGCGTTCAGTTAAGATGTCGGCTGCTTTAAGGCGACATTAAGTGCCAGCGCCCTTGAGCAAGTGGGTGGAGCTTACGTCACGCCCCGCGACCCCGCAACTGCACGCACGTAATTTCGTAGGGTAACCTTACGTTTCAGATAGTGAGGACTATCCTGCCTGATTTTTTATCAAGGTGATAAATCATTAATTGAGATTGTAATCTTATTATTTTAATAGTGTGCATTGAATAAATTGATTTATACGGGGTGAAAGGGACACCGACGCGAAAATGGTTACCAGGTACCCCCCCCAGCATATACATATATCATAACAGCAGATCTTCTGTTATTAAAGTAGGTACATTTAATTAGTTATTCTTATTCATGTATAGACACATTTATTATTTACAAATATACGGGGTGGAAGGGACACCGACGCGACAACGGTTGCCAAGTATTCATTGCAACAAATTTTAAACGTTTCGTAACACATACTGCATTTCAGTTTTAAATTAGAAACTAGCCCTAATCTACGTTCAGCTATAATTTCCACAGATTTCAAACAACAGTCCATATTGTCATGTGAGCATACTTCTTGAAGGTCTTTAAAAAACTTTGCGATATTTATTATACGCATCCCTTGTTCAGCTTCGTTTTCTTTCTATGAACAAAAAGTATTAAAACATTACATTATATCTCACGATATATTTTGTTTGTTTAAATATCCACTTGGCTGCGGCTTACAATGATATGCCAGTTAATCGTGAGACAAAACACACAACTTTCTGGAAAAATCAAAATGACTAGGCCAGGTTCCATTGAAAAAGTTCTAACCCCTAAATAAAAAGTATTTATAATAAGAAGTTTTCCAATACAAATATTTACATGGGCTAACTATCCTGAAACGAATTGTTTACCTGGCAAAGACTGAGTCCTTATTTTCTGTCTCTATGAGAAAGGATTCCTCGTCAGTAAATGTTGTTTCATTTACTTCAAAACTGAAAAATATTTAAGATTTTAAATAATCATGGTCACTAACATTAATAAGTTGTAAATTATCGAAATATCAAACTTTTCATTTTGATCTCACTATCGGTTTCAAGACCCTTAAAAACCATGAAAACGACACCCATAATGATAAATTTGAAATATAGTCGCAGCCGCCATCTTGGATTTTCATATAGACCTCACTATCGGCTTCAGAACCCTCGAAAACCATGAAAACGACACCCATGACGAAAAAAATGAAAAAAGGTCGCAGCCGCCATCTTGAATTTTCATATAGATCTCACTATCGGCTTCAGCACCCTCGAAAACCATGAAAACTATTTCCCTCTCTCTCTATCTCTCTAATATATGATAAAAAAGTTGCATGGATGCTAGGGATATAACTTCGTTCCAAAAATCTTTAGATAAATATTATGATTCAATAATACTAAAATCGATAAACTTGTCAGCAATAATGTCCTCATTTTCAATATCCGGAGTTGCCTTTTTCTCATGTTCTATACAGCCAGAGCTATAAAATAAATGTATTTTTTAGGTAAATATAGGCACCGACATGAAAGGCATGGCGAAGATATAGTGTGCACGTGGTAGTGCACGTAAGTCCTCAAAACAGACGCAAAAATTACATCTTCGCAGTCGAGGTCATACTACTTACGTACCAAGACCAACCAACAACTATTTCAATAAGAGCATTCAGTATTTTTTTAAACTCAAATCTGGACTGTCCCTAAAAAGATGTAGTATGGTTATAGTACATTACAATACTCGCCTCGTCTCTAGATTTACGACTCGAGAATCTTTGTTATTTGGTTTTCTCCTAAAACAGAAATAATACAAATATTTAATCTATTTTTTTCCAGTATAAGTCGTTTCTTTTTCAATAATTTGGATTTACCAGCCATTATTATCGCGAAACCTAAAAGCTAATAAAATTGTGTTGTGTTTTCTCCGAGCGTTAGCGTCCACCCGTGACAGTGGTCAGCGATGCACTGCCGCCCGTCGCCCGCAAGGGCTACCGCTTCAACGCGCACCAAGTTTATTCGAAAAAACAACCCCCCTTGATTTATCAAACACAATATAAATAAAAACCGTATACTAAAATATGGTTCTTTAAATTGTCTTCAGATGGTCAAAATTTCGTGCAAATCCGCCCGATAGTTTTTGCGTGATTATCCTTTTTTTGCCCGCGTTAGACATTACTTTACAAATTAATTACACTATGTTATAAAAATATAATTTCACATTTTCACATATCAAATTATGAAGAAAACTGTCTAGTATAACATATATTTTTTTCAAAGAAATATGTCTAGAAGTTTAGACGTGATGTTCAATTTAAAATCATTAAAAGTCGTATATCTGCGCCTTAATGTGTAGGCTCCATTAACACACATGAAAATGCCATCCAGTCCCCTTTACAAGCGTAACACGTTATAATGTGAAGTGAACTGGTGACAGACAGTGAACTATCTCTGCTGAGTTTTAGTCAATAAAAACAGAATCAAGGTCTTTATCATCTTTTCTAATGACATGAGCATCATCACTAGTTATGTCACCAGGCGCCACCCGACCGGTTCTTAATTTAAATTTAGCCAGGGATCAGCTACCTGCGCCTACACATAATGTCAGGCGTCGCGAATCTGTAATAGTAGCGTGATTGAGAAACGGACACATTTTCACTTTTGTTATTAGATTGCAAGCTCGTTAATATAATGTACAATTTTTTTTCTTTTGTAGTAAGTTTTCTTACGTCGTTGTTAAAAACGTCTTTATGAGAATAGAACACTCGTATATTTGTGAACTTATAGGTACTACTTTATTTTTAGTTTCTTTTAACTTTATATTTGGGGGTCAGATATGGATTGCGTACACTCACGTACGTTCAGTCCACTTCTGATATTTAGTCACTTAGCTGGAAGACGATATTTGTATGTTTTTGTATATCTCTTCTCCCAAAAAAGGAAAGGAATGATGTGTTAAGAATTTTGCTATGTTTCATGTGACTTAAAACAAAACTGGTGAAATGTTAGGTTACTTCTGCTTAACCCTATCACGAAAACAGGCGCAATGTTATGTTAAGAATGTGTGCAAATATACAAGAATTGCAGCTTCAACAGCTGCATCCAAAATAACAGCTCCACTTATTCAAGAGTCATAAAAATTTATCCCACTTCTGAGAGTGAAAATAAATATCAGGTCAGATCATTACGACCCTCTCGCGGCGACGACCTACATCAACAACAAAGTACTTAAACACCGTCTTCAGAGAAATTGCACATTAAATACAATTTTTACTTATTATATGGTATCTAAAATAAGCATTGACGTAAGTACGACTAAGTTGCGGGCAGTTGGTAAAAAAAAAAACTGCGTGTTTTTGATTATACAAGATTATACCTAGACAAGTCATAGTCGTAGTTTTTGATAGCTTTTTCAATTATGGTTTGCGACAGTGCTACTAAAGGTTCTTTAAAACTGGTACTGATATTTTGATTGCCGGCTGTGGACACTGGAATTTTCACACATAATGTAGTGAACAATGTATCACTGTCGCGAATCGTGTCTGCAGCCAATTCACAATCTGTCCGTACCAATGAGATCGAATTTTTATTTTGTGGTCATATCTCATAGTCGGTTGATGTTCTTTTCTTGAACCAATTAGCTAAATAGAGGGATTCCACTGAAGCTTGATTAATTAAAGATTTCTTTCAGGATTCAGGCTTTCTGGAAATGAAGTTCAGGTTGGTTTTCTGGTAATCCAACCGCCACAGCTTTTGCCAATCCAATGATAGACTTGGCTTAGCCCAAGTTCCACCAAAACTTAGTTCTAATTTAAGGTTAATAATAACTCTTAATATTTTGGTGATCCAGATATTTCGTGAAATTGTTACCAAGTTCCATCATATGACAAAGAAGCGCAAAAGAACTGAAGCATAATGATAATCAGGTCGCTGACCCTCCCGGCAGGTAAGCCAGGTGACCGTCACACTCCAGATGGCCGACTAAGGGCCCGTGAGTAAGCACTGAATCGCGCAATATGGTGCCTGATGACTTTCGTGTTTCATAACAGGGACCAATTATAACAAAGTAAGTCAAACAAATAAATAAGTTATATAGCCAATCAGGGGCGTTACTATGATGTCTTAAAGCAGGAGTAATTCCCGTGTGGGAAAGAGACTGAGCTACACAGGTCGCCTAGCGCCATCTCTTTCCCACTGGAATTACTCCTGCTTTAACACGTCATGGTAGGCCACCAGGACTGTTAACGCAAACCTCAGTGCCATGAAATTATTTCGCAGGAGATGGTGGGAAGAGCTGAACAGAACCAACCACCAGTGGTCCACATTAGCCTTAGATCGAAAGATTTGGAAGTCATGGACGAGAGACCCAGCAGTGGGATGGCACAGTCTAACAGTAACAGTAACCATTGCTATGTATCTACATATTTGTCCTTTACAAAAATAGTGGATAGGACCATCAATATCACAACTCCTAATGGCTTATACAGAATTGAATCTCCTCACCTGATGTACCCATTACAAAATCTACAACTAAACAGCCCACATGTTGCTCCAGTGACCTTTACAGATCGACAGAGAAGCATTATATCCAGAACGATGGCCTGCAGACGATGGAGTAACAGTTCGTGATAGCTTAATGTTCTGTGCAATCATAATGCATGCAGTTTTAATGATTCTTTGCTTTCTCAAGATGTTGTTGTTATGATTTACTACTGGCTGGATGGAATTGTGAGGTAATCGATGTAACGAGATTGGCCGTGATGGTCTTGCTGAAGACGTTTCGGTTGGTCAAACTAAAACACAAAGCGTTTATTTCAATCAGACCGTTACAGACACTTTTAAAGGTCAAAACCAAAGGATGAAGCTATAGTCCCAGTCACAAGGCAAATAACTTGTGAAAGTACTGTAGTTGTAAAGTACTGTAGTTGTAAAGTACTGTGGTGGCTTATAAGTTTTAGTCCTAAGGTCCTCTCTACTAGAATTTTATCCAGTAGGTATAGCCGCTCGTACATATGGAACTTCTTCACGTCCAGCTTATGAATTCTTTGAAGAATTTTAAGAAGTCCGTCCGTTTCTTTAACAATCTGTTATTATTGTCTTTGATAAGGATACAAGGAAATTTTTAGTTTGACAAGAAATGTTTTTTTTTTCAACACAACATGGATTATGGAAAAATTCAAAGTTAAGCGTATAATTTCTAAATCTTCTGCTGTCATCAAAGGCCAATGTCCTGCAGTGCGAGCTTGGGTGATGACGACAATGATCAAGACACCAAAAATACAACTTAAAAAGAAAAAAAAAGTCAATATGAAAAATGTTGCCATTTCTGTGTTCTGACCCAAGAGGAAACCTTTGCGTGACTCATAATCTCACCAAAAAGGAGATTTCATACTTTTTTAGGACGTAAACCCTAAAATGTGCACAAAGAACAAAACTTTTTAGGTGTCCCTTCCATAAAATACGCACAAATATACACATCACACACGGTTTCGCTTTAAAAATGCATTCACTTTATTTTTATTTCGGGTCGAGTAAACGTTGAGACCTACAATCGTCAATTTACGCGAGAATCGAAGGTAATGTTTTCGTCAATTTCTTCTTATTAAAGCTTATTTTGGTCTGGAATATTTCCAATTTTTAAATCAATATCGTATCAGATTTCTATTTATCTTTGTTCTTCAAAAGATTTACAAAAAACCAACCTTTATATTAGCATTTCCACAGACTAAAATATAATTGTCAAGAAACTGGTCCTTTGAGTCGCAATCGTTCTTTATTCCGAAAAACGTGTTTCTTGGTTTATGCAAAGTTACTGCTCTTTGACCTCCCGTTTCGCAACGCTTAATGGAACTAATGACATATAGAAATCAAGTATTAATAAGTTAGTTCACAGCAAACGACTTGGGAATAAATAAGTAGCCTGATAAACGTGAGGACCAAAACATCAACATATAGGTATTAGAAATTTTCCGCAGATCAAAGAAACAAAAAGCCCCATAGTAGTTTAACCGGTTGGTGACTTAGTTAATAAACGCGTCTCGATAATGGAGTCTTATTTACCCATAAAAAAACCAGCCACATCAATTATAAACGCATTAACGTTACGTGGACAATAAACTTGCAAATCATCATCGCAATCGAGTCGCAAAAGGTTCAAAACATCGAGGTCAACCAAAGGTCCCTTGGAATCGATTACTAAGACATTTGTAATCTATAGAAAGCTAGAAACATCCGATATCTTGAGCAAACAATAAAAATTTCAAGTTGCGACACCGATTTAATCGAATGCAATTTGAATCTAATCGATTATTGTTTGAACAGTATCGAATCATTTACCATCTTTCAATGTAACGAGAATCTAAGTACGTTCGAAATTTGAACTGTGCTGAATTAGAGTTACGAAACATTTTTTATCCTCTTTATATTAAATGGCTCTGCGGCAGCTCAAAAGCGGTTTTTTCGCGGTATCATAATAGATCGTTTTACTCAGCACGTCTGCCCTTTACCCAGTAACACAAATAGTGGCGCGTGCGCCAAAACCTTTCATAATCATGCGGCGCGCTGTCAAACGAAAGACGACACTTGACAAGTGGATTTAAATACCAAATTCGTACGTTTCCAAGATGGCGCTTATGTCAAAATCGGTGTTAGAAACATGACATTGGACGCGATCGACGAGACAATGCGTGGTTCGAATTGGAATTAACACTAGGTTTATCAAATTATTGTTGGACGTTCCGGTCATAATCTATTAGGATGGATATCTTTTGTTTTTTGGCAATTTAATTTTGTCTCCAGTATCCAAGGTTGCAACTATGTCTTTCCGCATTGTAAGGACACAGTAACACATTGTGCTAAATCGAAGAAAGTGTTGACTAGACAAACGGAAATAGGAAGTTTCATTGTTTGTGTTATCTAATTTCCGGTGACATGTTCCATGGAGGTCAAGTTTAAAGAGGTGGAACATTTTTGATCGGCGTTAGTAACCACAAAATTGATCCTTGGTCCAAGAAGCATTATGACCACTTTCTTTTGTTTTGGTCCTAAGGTCCTAATATTTAAGCCATGTGGGCTTAAATATTGCACAACAGAATTCGTACTTACTAAGTGGGCCACTTCCGTGTCACCTCGTACTTAAGCCAGTTTTGTTTAAAAATCATTTACAATACAAATGAAAGAAAAAAAATAACACAGCGATCTTGAAAACTAACGATCTGTTAAAATTATGCGGAGCAAATTCTCAGTTCGCCATTGACACGATTTAACTTAGACGTAACTGTTTTTGTATGAAACACTATGGTATATAATTAAAATCTAAATTACAGATACAAGAACCGTAATAATGTCAATGTTAGGAGCAGAAAAAAAATATAAACTTTAATTCATCATGTTGAGTCGTTGAACGATTTATTACTTTTTGGAACTTGGAGCTTCTCATGTCTTAGAAAAAGGAGTCTTTTCAGCCAAACGTAGACTCATACCCTTCTTTAATGGGGGTAGGCTGAAACTTCGGTTTCACCCGGATCCACTTGCCACCTTTACATAATTCTTTTGTTACGCCTATATTCATACATAAAATCATACATTTTCCGGTTGTACTCATAACAACACGCCTGTAAGCAGAGGTGTACCTCTGAAGCACACCCACATTTTCCCAGTTATGTTTAAGCCCCTTGTAGTAGGAGGCGAGCCTATTGCCATCAATAGGGCACAAATCCAGACTCCTTGGCTGCTATTGAAAATTTCTGATGGAAAACTACGATAACACTTTGTCCGACCTAGGAATCGAACCCAGGACCTCATGCTCAGCAGTCGCGCTTATGACGGCTCAACCAACGAGGCAGTCAAATCAGTCAGGCGTTTTAGAAAAATTCCCAACAAAACCCTTACAAAAGACGAAACCAGGTCAAACCATTGAAACATTTGTCATAACCAATGAAATCTTAATCTTTGGAACCAAGTCAGTATGATTGAGATCAATCATCACGGCTCGTGATGCGCGCACGCACCCACTCCGCCTTACATAACGCATCTTCACACGAAACGATGGCACGGCTGTATCTGTGTTACACAACTGGTTTTAATTGCATATTGTTCTACTGAGCTGTATTTAAAATTAGAAGAACAAAGAATTATGATATGAAGTAAATGACAAATGACGATCGATTTATTGGTTGGTTAAAATTCATTCTTAGCAGATAGAAAATAACGTGTAGTATCTATCAGTTGGTAAATTACTTAGTATCAAGCCAAACGGTTCATGGGATGAACGAATGAGAAATGTCTGCATTTATGTGAAGTAATCAACGTAAATGATGCTAAGAGTGCTGCTAAGCTATTCTACCGCATGACAAGAGGAAATATTCGGAGCTGATGGCCAACTTTCAGTAATTGGAGAGGCAGCAGATGAAGAAAAAGAGACTATGCCAACTATATGGTGACCATTAGAGGTTCATTGGCACATTTTTTGGCCAATTTGTCCATGCCTTATTCCACCATAACAGCTTTACACACAAAACTGAAGAACTTTTCTCACGGACTAATTGCATAAAAAGTTTTCCAAAAAATGAGCCAGGATGTGCTGTATTTGCAAATAATCAAGAATCATTTGTACTTGTACTGTAATCCGAGCAGGATGTGTGACTTGCCAAGCGTGATTTAATAAAACAAACAATATATAGTTTTCTCAGAACTTTTACAGGAAATCCATGAAAATATGAGTATTGAATGAGTAATCTATTTTTGAAGTAGATGTTAAACTAATCTAGATAAATACGGTACTTCTATTATTATAAATCATTGAGTCATAATAATTCAGTACTTAGTATAAGTACGCACAGACTCCAGCACATCAAGCAACTACAATCAGTCAAATTTGTTTTTCAAATTTATCGCTAAAGCATTAGGTCTAAGATTGATTGGAATAATTGACAGTTTCGGGTAGTTTAATGTGATGGCGTCTGTACATCTTACAAGATTGGATGCAGAAATATTTAGAAGAGACAGATGAGCCATTATGATACTTAAGTAGTTAATGTTTGGTATACACAGCTACACATCAAGCAATAGTTTTCCAGTATAACACGGCCTAGTATTGTATAGATTTTCCGTACTATGAGAGATCCGTATAATATGGAATTGTATAGCTTGATTGGTTGTCGTTCCTGACTTACCTACACTTTTCACTACGACAAGAGTAATACAAAATATCATGTTGACGCGGGTGAAACAGATCCTCATTCACACACATTATTACCAGCTTGAATTGGCACAAATATTTGTCTCAATTTCCATCCAAACCTCATACAAATGTAATTCAACTCACACAATTCGTGGGAGACTTGTTGAATTTCGTAATTCATTCATTTCAATTACTTCCTTGAGGTGGAAATCAAAACCGCGACCCACATGCAGCGGTCAGCTTTCTTAACCACTGACCGTAAATGTAGAAAACACATTACTGTGTGATTATTTAGCTTAGGATTTAGTATTAAATTATCACTGGTTGATAGACAGAGGAATTGAAAAGAGTTTAAGGCCAAAATTGACGTAATAAAGATCATTTTCCGATGGCTTTCATGAAGGACTTACTACACTCTGCCCCTTACCGTGTCAATGACAATCTAATTTGAGTCTGGCTCAGATTGTTCATCAGTAATCTATTGCATTTTGTTCAAAGAGGTTCTGAAGTTGCGCCCGCTTATTGAAAGAGGCACTGTCTCACAACTCCTACAAGATGGACTGATAACCCGATGAATGAAGGTCGAAGAAATCCAATGCATGCGAGAAGCAAGCATCAGTCGATGTGGTGATGCTTGTGGGATGCCTACGTCCAGCAGTGGACGTTTCGGCTGAACTAATGAACATATCGAGATTTCTTGACTGCTTTCAGAGTAAACAAGAGTAAGTCTACCTAAGGACCCGTTTTACAATAATATTTTGGCGCCTAATATTATTAAAACTTTGCGCAATAAACTCACGATATAAACCCAACTAATCCATTTATCGCCTTTTTTATCGTACGTAAAAAGGTTGTTGGATGATTTTGTTCTTTTACAAAAAGGAGGTCACAAGGGTAGTCGACCGAGCTGGCTGGATAAATACCTACTTGGACAAAATTAAAGAGGTTTTACTGTCTACTGCGACACACAACGCGTACCGAAAGACCAGTTTAAAAATAGAAGAACTGAAATGTGTCTAGTGTTTTTTTTTTTTTTTTTTTTTCTGTTTCCATAACCCCTCATAATAGTACCTGTTAAAGATACATATACCAACACTTTTATTTTATTATTGGTTTAGTGTACTAAATAATTAAACTATTCAGAAATTTCGTCTACAAACCAATTGTCTTGTTTGTTAATTCTGTAAAATGAGCGAAGTACATATAATAAATTAATGTGTGTTTACCATGTTGCTTTTCGCCATTAGACGCATTTTATACCTGTTATTTTAGTACCAGAAATGTATACACGACATGCATTTACAATTTTTATTAGCAATTAAAGATCGTCAAGTCAATTAAGAGGGCTTAGGGCTTACAATAAAAACTGAAAACGTGTTTATTTAATGGCTTAAGAATAGCAAGGTAGCGCCAGCTATTACTTTTGGCATTAATTATATTACCCTTCTGACCTGAAACCTGTTGACACAGTGCTGTCAAAAGAGTTCCTTGTTGTTTTTGTCAAAAAAAAAAAAAACAAAAAATCCCTGTTTGTTTTACATTCAATAACATGGACACTTTTAAAAAAACCATATTTCCGTATGGGAGGCCGGAGTTATTAAACATCTTACTTTTGCATAATAGTGATTAGTTCACCAAGGAGCTTACTTCAGTTTTAAGAACGACCAATCAACAGCAGTTAACAGTGGTTGCATTGGTTGTAAGACTTCCTATTTGTTCATCAGCTGACTCAGGAATGTTTCTTTTTTTGAAAAAATCTTATAATAGCCAGCCGTTACGCTCTGTTATGCAAAGATTTCTAGACCAGAATAAAAGCACCAAAACTCTATTTACTTTTCAAATTCCGAATCTTAATTCGGCTAGTTAAAAACTTCAGGTCATTGATACAACTGTCTATGGTTTATTTTAAAATGCATTTAAGACTCTATGGTGCTAATGACTATGAAGGTCGTACTTTGAATTTTGTTTATCTATGTTTTTAATGTTATTTAGAGTGGCACGTGTTGTGTGTGAAT
This sequence comes from Noctua fimbriata, assembly GCA_905163415.1. Lineage (NCBI taxonomy): Eukaryota > Metazoa > Arthropoda > Insecta > Lepidoptera > Noctuidae > Noctua > Noctua fimbriata. The sequence goes on along the minus strand of LR990935.1, from coordinate 9,986,282 downwards.
ATAAAATTAGCGGTACCTTATGTGAGGTCGACTGTGTACTCTAAGGTTAAATGAATTTTAGTGGGAAACTTGTATATCTTTGAAAAAATATAAAGGACGTATGACATAAGTCGAATGCTTTAGTCACTTTTTTTAAGTTATGTTCAAAGTCTAGATTCTATTTTAGTAATGGACTTTAAACTCTGATTTGTTTGTTGTATGTTCTTGTTCTTGTTTTTAAAACCAAGCGACATTTTGTCGCCATCATTTCATAAATTAAACCTTAACGTTGAAACGAGCTTCCTTACTATTTTATGATTGACCTGTGATAAATTACTGAAAATTTTTAAATTTTTAATACACTTAAATAATAACTATGTATAATTCAGATGTCAAAAACTTTAGACACTAAGGTAAAAATCCAGAGACATCATTACCTTTTTTAATTTTATTTATGTCACGACTTCACACTTATAAAATGAGACGTACTCCCAAGGACAGATAATAACCTTTAGGGTCTTTGGCCTACATGGTCAATGGCCACCTCATGCAGGCCACTTTTCCACAAACTATGGAAAGGCTTCATCATACAGCCATACTTAAAACCGGTTTCACATAATCAACTAATGCAATTTTTCCGCTAATGTGAACCAGCTTTAGGATAGTGCTGTAACTACAGTTTAAGTTTAGTCGATTTTTTGTCGACTGAGAAAAAGTCGATTAATTTCAAAACTAATTTTAGTTATATAAATGACAATTTTGTTGCCAAACCGTAAGCAATTTTAACACAAAATAAATTGAGTTTTTGCTAACAAAATAGTTAATACATACTAAAAAGGCCATAACTTTATTCAACACTAAGGTCTGTGAAATCGCAAGTACATTTAAAGTCCAGTTTAAGAAGACCTCTGCAGTACTTCAGGATGAATCACTTTTACTTAACATATTGAAAATGGACAGGTCAACATGTCCTGGTTATGTTTGTCTGTTTATTTTATGTTTGTTTGTAAACCACTTATTTAAAGAGGAGAGTCAATACGTCATTACTAAGGCAAATACATAAACGTTATGACTTCTATAAATAAATTCTTGAAAAAAGTGCATATGAATCACGATAACGCTTCTCTTCATGTACTATTAATATACTAACCACTCATTCATCAAGGTCAGTAAATAAATTAGGCTCGTAATATGAAACTAGACTTGAGTGGAGATTAAAATCAAATCTGACAATTTAAACTTGACATCCATGATTAAATATCGTTTTAGAAAAAGGCTTTAGCATCACTTTTAAGAACAATAAACTGTTCCAAATATGTCCATTTTTATTTCTTTACAAGACAAGATTCATCTTTCAATTACCTTCACTCATCAACTTTCAACCTACAATGACATTGTAAAACATATTTTCTCGAGAAAAAACAGAAGAAAATCTTTCATTCATGAGTAGGATTTTCTCTCAAATCGGCAACGTCTACCTGACTGGTAAATGTGTACATCCTGTATAACCTCCCGGACGACTTTCGACGCGGCATTAAATACAGGACGTCACATGACGACGCGATTATTGTGATAAAAACGTGATATGATGGTGTTTAGAGCTGGGTACTGTAATGTCTCAATTTATACTTCCATCTGATGATTTACACATGTTTGTGAGTCATTGTACTGTTAGGGAAATTTACTTTTAAGCAAATTGATACCCTACGTTAATTTGTTATGCTATAGTCATTTCATAGAACTGCCAAAGTATGATTAATATTTAGGGACTATTTAAGTTTGTAGTGAACTTACTAAACATTTTTTTTTTCGATTTTTTTATTTTTGCTGCTAAGGTGTTTTACTTCACTTATTTATTAATTGAAAATATACTTAATCTAGTGATGCGTTCTTAAAAGCGTATGTTTATTTTTGGTTATCGCCGAATCCACTAAAATAAACGACTAAAAACCGCAGTTGGTCAGCAAACATAATCGAAAATCTTTTGCAAATATATGTGATTGATGAACATAAGTAGTTAAATGGTAAAGTTCATCATTTGCCACATCATTAGCAATAATACGTATTTCCAGATGCAAACCTAAAATCCTAAATTATATTATTATTATTAGATATGGGAAAAAAATTAAGATATGTCGACTCCTGTGTCATTAATAAATCAAACGCTGAACAAATAGTTAACAGTCTTATTCTATTTTTAACAATTCAAAAACACAATTTATTCATTGGATTTATATTTTTTCAATGTGACTATTAATTATATACATAATCTAGTCATGACAACAAAGTCATTAAATCGCGCATTAAGCAATGAAAAAAAAAAATGTCTTCTGTCAACTGTCAAACGTAAATCATAAAAAAGTAATTTGCAGCTTGTTTATAATTTTTTCATTCTCAATAAAAAACGAAACTGCAAAGGAAATATTGTGCGGAAAACGGAATTTCCCAAGACAAAAAATCGAAGACACGTAAATATGACATCTACCGACCTGTATTCCTCTAATTGAAGAGAGGAGGCCTGTGTGCTAGCAGTGAAAACGATGGAGGCTGATTATGTTACTTGCTACTTACAAAGAACAATAGTAAAAAAAAATATGACTCAAAAACATTCGGAAGTAACTCGACCGGTTGACCATCACAGGTTGTAGGCACGAGAATCGATTCACGATATCGATACACACTCGATTTCCGATACAATCGAATAACGTTGACAGGGGATTAAAATAGTCAATTAATTACTGATATGCTGCTGTTTTGTTTGTAATGTGACATGTTAGACCTTCACAGGTCTTCCTTGTACGGTAGCTGTAGAAACTGGTAATTTTTACGTTTTAATTAATACGTTAAGATTTTGTAGCAAAAAAAAAACAAATGCAAAAAAAAAACCTAATTAATAAGCTCTTCTATTTACAAATTCAGATACAGGTTGACAAATCTGGCCATAAAAACAATATACATATTGTATAACGGGCTGGTGTCCGCAACTCCACGTCAAAGCGCGTATTTTGCGTGCGGTAACACTATACATAACATCACGCCTGCAATCATCGAAGGGTTAGGCAAAGGAGTACCTAATAGTACACCCACATTTGGCCAGTTATGTTTTAAGTCCCATATAATAGAGCCCGTTGCCATCACCGGGGTAAAAATCTAGAGTCCGTGGCTGTTACTGCTACTAACCCAATAACACTTTACCCGACCCGGGAAATGAACTCAGGACCACATGCTCAGCAGTCGCGTTTGCGACCACTCGACCAACGTAACAGTCGAAAAACAATAAACATGGCTGATATTCTGCAATAATCTTCCCATTGCTGGGACTCACTCTCTTTTCTATCAGTACGAGTCTTGACTATGGAAAATGATGACTTCCTCACGATATTTTCCATTACTCATTTTTGAGAAAAGACAGAAAACATTATCAACTCAATCTGACCTAATTTTTGGATAAACTATGCCATATTGCCACATATAATAAGCCCTAATGAGCACAAACATGTTATGACCATATGACATTACATTACCAAGTAAAACGACCAATTTCAAAGCGGAAATTGACAACCAATCACCAACAGCTAACAGGCCAACAGCACGTAACACTAATACACCAACATTGGTTACGAAAACCTTATTTTTTAACTTAAAAAGCCTTCAAGTTTGATCTTGGACTGGATTAGAAGCATTTTGTCATTGTAGTTCTCACGTCACGTGGGCGTTAAGTAATTTTTTGCTGGTATACATAATTCATTGCAAAAAGCTTTAGTACCTTAATTCTTAAGCCATAAAGGTGGTTTTCGTTTACCATTCTCAATGGACCTCAGTTTAAGTGTGTAGCTTAATTGCCAAAGCATGTGTGTGCATTTTTATTTTGTGTTTCGTTACGTAAGTGTGTGTTGTTGTGTTTTATCTGATAACGGTGTCTGCGGCTGTATGAAGCGATGGTAGATAGGTGAGAATATGTTCCGGGTACTTATCTTTGAAATTGATTTAAAGATCTTTGTGGGAGGATGAAAAGAAACATGCTATATATTGATGCATTGATTTTTGTGACAGAAGGGGTGTTGTTTTTTCCATGTTTTGAATTCAATGATACTGAAACTGGATCTTTCATAGCTAATCTGGCTAGCGTCATCATCCATCAATTTTAATTAAATGCTTGTATTTTATTGCTCTCAATTCCCCATAGACAATTCTCTAAGCATTTTACGACATTGACTCAATCAGTATAAGTAACTCTTTTCCCAGACGACCTTTTTCGCTTCGCTGAACGAAAGAGGCGGGGTCTCAAGTGACCAGCAGACCAAGAAATAGTGTTACTAGCTCAAGGGTTAATCATAGTCTCAGACAAATAAATATACCGTCATCATAAGTAAAAATCAGATGTGTATCATCGCCGAGTGTAGCGTGGGATGTTCCCAGCTAGAAAGGTCTTGGGGCAGACAGGATGATGAAGATGAAGGACAGGATGTTGTGGCCATGTCCAGCACTGGACTGCAAGAGGTTGTTAATTAAATAAGCAGATATTGCCTTAATGATCTAATGCCTCATTTTAAGTTAATAACATAATTCTACTCTGGGAGCTCGCCCGCTGTTACAATGGGACTTAAACATAACTGGCGAAATGCGGGTGTACTATTAGGCCCACCTCTGCCTAACCCTTCGCGGATTACAAGCGTGATGTTATGTTATGTAAAATAATACTACAGTCTTCGAATATCTGATGTACAATGTCGGTGAGACATGCTATAGATGAAAAGGAGGGTTTAACTCATAATAATCAAAGCTAACGGCAAGCATTTCGATGACCTCGACATCAGCCCTATTCGTAATGTTAAAATAAAGATAAAGATTTCCGAATGGAAGAGAAAAATAGAAAATACGTCTTACCATGCGGTTAATCAAATCTTTACAATCTGTATAATAATGATTAATGACACATTCACCGCCTATTTTAAAAATCTATCATTTATTATAATTTCTTGTACTTCTTCTTAAGCAAGCGTCCATCTTTGCGATGCTGTTGACGTATAAGTGTCATGGCGGTGACCGCCATATTGACAAGACATAAAAAGTGCAAATGTATACTTCGACCAACATATATGTGCAGGCGATAAAACAGAGAACTAAAATAAATGTAAGAAGCTTCAGATATTGTTGCATTTTTTCTTGACAACCAACGGCACCTGCATATTTATTACCTTTTTGAACCCTACTCGACCTGTCATACATCCTATGCACATTGATAATCATAAACGATCAGCACAAGATCAGATTTCATACTTATCTGTCTGTATGTTTGTGATCTTTTAACTGCTAAACTGCTGCGCAGATTTTGATAGGATGATACTCTAGAGAAATGGTTACTTTTGTTAAAATTTTCTCGCATTTTTGCCGTAAGCTTAGCTCGTTTTAGACTAGACTAATTTGCAGTATAATCGTTTACAACAAGGTTTAGATGGGATTAACTGGTAATAAGGCTCAAATCTGTATTACAGCTAAACATCGTTACCCTTTGATTAACTCAACGTTTCTCTGTCACTCGGTCAATGAATTTTCACACTCATTCACCTTCAGAATGACAGTTAAAGTTGCCATTGTTTGAAAACTAGCTTTTATTTCAATTTTTTTTTAGCTACGTTGTTTAGCATTACAGTGTTAGATTAGATGATTTATATTGTAGCGAAACGTGTAGGATGCGACCTTTGAACGGGGGACTGGCAGATAGTAGGTATATTCTTATAATTTCACAGTTACATAACATCACGCTTGGAATCTCCGAAGGGTAAGGCAGAGATGTACCTAATAGTACACCCATATTTCGCCAGTTATGTTTAAGTCCCATGTAATAGAGGGCAAACAACCCGGACACCAATCCAGATTTCGTGGCTGCTAATGAGAAATTCCTGATAGAAAAACCCAATAACACTTTGCCCGACCTGGGAATCGAACCCAGGACCTGATGCTCAGCAGTTGCGCTTGCGACCACTAGACCAACGAGGATAGCTAAATAGTTACTCTAGAAATAATCCTCTACTTGTGTTTATTGTGTGATCTTGACTAATAGAAGAAGAAGCTCTAGTCTTTTAGATTAGATAATAAAATGCTCTGTAAACTGGACTGGATTCGCACATCAAATATTATGTGAGTTCCATTTTTGTAGACCCTTAAACATTTTTGCAATCTCAACCATGATCCACGGATTCACATCATTTACCTACATTCCATACCTTGAGCTCACCGCAAAGTTTTAGGCACATCAAGCTACCCGAAACTGTCAAATTTTCCCAATCAACTTTGAACTTAATGCTTTAGCGAAAAAGTTGAAAATCTATTAAATAAATTTGACAGATTGTAGTAGCTTGATGTGCTGGCGACTGTACATATACTTTTGGCCACTCTTATAAACACTATACATATCTTATTAAGGATCGCAAAGCAATAGACAATAAAACTAGATTAGTTAGCGTATAACACAGGATTTCTAGGTACTCCCAGTTCATAGTAATGTCAAATTCATTAAAAGAACATAGTCTATGGTTGGTCGATTTGAATTAAGTAATAAATTGAGAGTTGCAAGTCAGACCTCGAGCCATTAGAGGTCAAAATCACCTGCTTTTTCGATTTATTACAACTAGGGTCTTATCCTTAAATAACTTACTGCTCGTTGTATTGGTAAAATGATGTGTGTCCTTACCTGAAATGACAAAATATCACATTAATATAAACAAACAGGTATAAGTCCTAGACCTATGAGGATCTAGACACCATAAGTTGACGCGAAGGTTTGCATCAATCATATTGAGCCACGAAGACAGGAAAACGCAATAACATACAAATTTGAAGGCGATTACAACCGCAGAGGTACCCAAACTCAATAGCAATTCCGAGTTGTATCTTATTTGCCATAACTTGCTAAAATATTAAAACACTTAAATATATCACTTCCAAAAGAAATGCGGGGGTAGGAACTAGGATGCATCATTTTTAATGTTTAAAGGGGATACGTTTCCTCAGGAATGTCAAATATAAACACAGTTTATTGTGAACATACCTACAAGTTATCATCCGGGCATTTCTCGACCTTGACCCACCATCAACATAGCCTCGAAATGACAGTCATCAAACACATTATATGTAGGTGCTCATGCATATTAGCAATATGAAAACAAATTGGTCAACATTCATAAAGAAACTAACAAAAGAGGTCATTAACCCCACAAATAATTCGGTTCTTCCTGCCCATGCGTGAATTCGGCAACATTCGGCAATGTTCGTACGATCCGCCATTTTGTTTCACATCTGTCAAAATTGCGTGTTTTACGCAGTGTTGCGCAAAAGTAGTGCAATGTCGGATAAGGTTGAGTACTAAATGTTGGTTAGTTGCAAGTGCCCAGCCACGCGTAAAGTGCCTAGTGCACAATAGGGCAATAGAGCTAGAAGAATCGTGAGGTTTGTCTATGTTGACTTCACTAGACTGCACTAATAAAGCAGTCTGTGATTAATCAGTCGAGAATATCATATCGAGCCTATTCCCAACTATGTTGAGATCGATTTTCAGTCTGACATAATGCAATTGAAAACCATTTTTTACAAAGGGTGACTGCCTATCTGACCTCCACAACCCAATTACGGACTGACACAACAATACTGTCTGGTCTGTTGAGAACGAATTCCTGAAATCACAATGTATGACCTTATATCGCCTGTAGTGTACCGTTTGATTGTTACCTTATACCTTCTACCATGCTTAAAATGGATTAGCAACGCTACTGTTCACAAACTAGGTATTTCAAAACTTCCTGAAAAGGTTGTTTACTCGTTGTTTGACTTTAATTGACCTTAGTTTTTACAGAGAATAACAATCGAAACTAGAACTAAGAAAAGCATAATTTCTGTCTCGTGTTTAGGAAAATTGTGAGAAACTGGAAGACGATAAGCCTAATACAGTAGATAATTAGCGAATTTGTATGGCTACACCACTATTCTATTGGGACTGGTCATCTCTTAGCTGCCACGGTTTATTTTAATTACTTTATTTTTTTCATTGTTGATTTAATCTTTTACTCTGGACGCTCTTAATGTGCACATCTTTCTACATCGTTCTCACTTATATGTATAATCTCAACATGAATGATGTAACCAAGATTTTGTAACAATATTTTGATTTAAAAGAGTGCCCATGGAGTTTCTTGCCCAATCTTCTCCATAGATATCTACGCTTTGGAATGTGCAACTACAGTACTTCCTCAAGTTATTATGCCTTGTGACTGTGACTGTAGCTTCTTTTTGTTTTTTTTGACATTCAAAAGTGCCTGTGATGGTCTAATTGAAATAAATGCTTTGAGTTTGAGTTAGATTCAAACCTTTTACATTACCAACACAAATGTCTTTAAAGATAAAGACAATTGTCTCACAAACGACACCCCAATTTTATCAACTCGACATACACACAAATCTAACCCTTACACCCAATACAATAAAACCTGAACAGCAATCTCGTCTAGAAAGGTGCAGCGGGAACTTGGAACCATGACCTGGTAGGCCCTAGTTCCATTTCCTGGTTGCGGTCCAGCTAGCTCGGCCTTGCGATAAGGCCGGGAGGTCGCCGACGAGAGATCACCGATAGATTATGAATGATGATGATGAATGATATTTTTATTGCTTTAAGGTACTTTTATATGCGTGTTCTCAGAGGACGCTCATGGAGTATTTAGCACTCCCACATTTTGGGTAGCTATACCAAACTCGTCTTCAAATTCTGAACCGATTAAAAACGAAGAGAAACCCAGCTATGTAATGGGACTACTTAATATTACTGGAAAAAACCGGTTAAGTGCGTGTCGGACTCGAGCATGAAGCGTTCCGTACCATCGTAGTTGGAGTAGGGGAGCCCCCTTTAAATTTTAATTGATTTTTATTATTTTTTGTTATAGCGGCATCAGAAATTCGCATTCTGTGAAAATTTCACCTGTCTACCTATTACGAATCATGAGATACAGCCCGCTGACAGACAGACGGACGAACAGCGGAGTAATAGGGTCCCGTTGGTTACCCTTCGGTTACGAAACCCTAAAAATGAGAGGAATAGATAACGAGGCTATCGCCATTGACCGAACACGATTATCAGACTTCAGACAGCTGCTGAGAATCGGCAAAACATACTTATAACTAATTGAAAGTGTATGGGGTCTAATACTGTGAGCCTAACACCACCAGGCAACTTTGAGGAAATAGCCATAATAGTTTGGGCTTAATCAGCTCCACACCAGGCGGAAGTCCTGCACAGACATGCTGTACAGTCGTTGCAAAGCTCAACCCTAGATTATCACCGATTATACTAGTCCAGCTATTTGTTACATGGACTTGTCAGCTTGTTATCATACTTAGATAGTATCTGATAAAGCGCTGTTAATGGAGTTAGCACGCTTTGTAACATGGATGAGGAAGTGGTTTGCTGGCGAAAGGGACAGGGGAAATTATGTTTTAGTGGCACGTTCTAACGTAACTAAGTATGGAGTAGTACAAATTTAGTAAGAACTAGCGACCCGCCCCGGCTTCGCGCGGGTGCAATATATACATATAAACCTTCAAAATCAAAATCAAAGCATTTATTTCAAGTAGGCCAGTTGCAGGCACTTTTGAATTGTCGAAACAAAGCCAACAATGAAAAGTAGCTACAGTCCCAGTCACAAGTCATAAAAACTGTGAAAGTACTGTAGTTGCCCATTCCCTAACATATATCTCCTTTCTCTTGAATCACTCTATCTATTAAAAACAACCTGCATCAAAATCCGTTGCGTAGTTTTAAAGATCTAAGCATACATAGGGACAGACAGACAGCGGGAAGCGACTATGTTTTATACTATGTAGTGATATCTAGTTTTGTTAGAATTGACTGCCTGCTCTGTGCCTATCCACGAGACCGCGTGTCCTCCTTCCAGTTAGGACGGAACCTATCCTCTTTGTCCCTTCGTCTCTTACGTGGCCCGTCGCGACCCCGGATCACTCTTTCAGGGACTAGTTCCGTGCTATATGGTCTACAGTTTGTCCAGCATTATATTATCTTGGTGCAAAGACTTGAACATCAAATGTTTTATAGCCAACGGGGTATTCCTCAAAGCGCAACTATTTTTAAGCGCAACCAACTAAGCGCAACTAAATTATTCCTCGAAGCGCAACTATTACCATTATTAGGTTGTGCTTCGAGGAATAATTTAGTTAAATTATTCCTCGAAGCGCAACCATTATTAGGTTGTGCTTCGAGGAATAATTTAGTTGCGCTTAGTTGGTTGCGCTTAAAAATAGTTGCGCTTTGAGGAATACCCCCAGCCAACTAAGGAGCCTTAAGTCACCTTTCTTATTCTTCATTTTTATAACGACTCTTTCCCAAATAATTTGGACACACCTAATCTCCTTAAATATTCCACATTCAACCAATATAAATGTCTATCAATACAACGAAAGACATTTCTATAACCTAACCAGCTACACGTTGGACCTTGCATATCAAAGATAAAGCTAGGAACATTCCTGCGCGTCGCCGTTTGTACAAAACCTCATTACCGGCTCGACGTGTCAGACATCTTAATAACTAGACAGCAGACATGTGCTGTTACCAGGTGACAGGTATTACATGCCGAAACTATGTGGGGAATTATAGTCGAGGGATTCAAGAAAACACAGGAAGTAGGAGAAATACCTTTTTTTCTAGAAGGCTTGTCTATACTAATATTTTGAATAGGTAAATTTTGTTTGTAAGTTTTTATGAAGGGGTAATCTCCAGAACTAATAATCCAATTATAAAAAATCTTTCATTGGCAGAAAGTTACATTATTCGTGAGTGGTAAAGGCTATAAATTATATTTAAGTATATCATGCATATTAGCTGAGCTAGCACAATTTTTGTGGACGAAATGCTAGTTAAAGATAAAGCAATAAATAGCTAATAAATGGATGTACGCTTGTTAAAAAAACAAGATCTAGATAGTGAAGTACCGTAGTACTTGAAAGTTTTATTTTCCATAATTTTCAGTCCATTATTAAAACATAAAGAAAAAATTGTGGATTTATTAGTAAAGGATTCTTACGAATCAAGACCCACGTTAATTCAAATATAGCTACAATAAACGCTAAGTAGCTAAAATAAAATTAAACAAAATAAAAAGTAGTAGACACAAAAAAAATGTTCTATTTACCTACATAAATTGACATAACATCATTGACCGCTCCAATACATATAAATTGACGCACGATACATCACTAACTGAACCAGAACTGTCAGTTTGACGTTTGAAAGTAATAAACTGTCAAAATGAAGCGTGACCCACGCATGTTTGCGCAAACTTCTTATGAAAATGCAAAAACATGAAAGTTCATCATTGCTGTTATACATGCTATGGACATTATTTTTGGATTGTCATTGCGAAATAAACTATTGGTAATAAATCTTAAAGACTTTTTCAAAAAACAGTTGTCAACAGTAAACAATAAGAAACATTATTATAAAAAAAAATCTCAAGGCTCTTTCATTGAGGAGAAAAGTTTACCGTTGGGGAATACTAGGTTTACATTTAAATACCATTCAAGGATAAGAGATGCACAGAACGAGGAAGTGTGGCAGAAAAAAAAAGAGGCTAATATGAGGGCTAATATGATAATGATGAAATCATTTCAAAGGCATGTAAAGTTTGCAAGGAACGGATTGATAAAATTTACATTTACCTTATGTTTCCAACATATAAAGTAAATCAATAAATCTTTTTTACACTCCCAGAATATGATGAAACTTAGGGCACTTCCACACACTTCTAGATCTGGATTCGATGCGGGAGTGTGGAGGAAAATTGAAACGAATGTTTTTTTTTATACCGAGCCGCATTGACATATCGCGATAAATTGGTGACTTTTAAATTAAATTCTAGATGGATAGTTAGATGGTGGAGTTGCCATCTAAGCATCCTTTTGAGAGATAAATAATAAACTCTTTAACGCATTTAACATTCCAAAGGTAAAGAAGGGATGTTTAATTAGTCAGGTTCCACACACAAATAAACAATATAGTGACCTTGCACATGTCAATAACAAAGAACGCAGCACCTGAGAGCAGATACCGGTCTATCATAAAATTCGGTTGCTCACCCGTCACCCGGATGTGTACAACCGCCCTTACCCAACTTATGTCCACATTTTTGGGACAAACACATCAGTTCTGCGAAACAACTTTATTGACCAATTATTATTTTAAACACTTCGACTGTAACGGATCTTTTGCGGTCAGTATTTCGTCAATACCTTTTATATTTGAACATTTATATTCATTTGTAGTTCAAAGGATTTCGCGAACTTTTAAATTACTAGCTCTTGACAGCAGTTTCGTTCGTGTTATGGTGGCAAATTAATCCACGGGAACATTTTAAATATAGCCAATGATACTTGGGGATAGTTTAGCTTTCGGCGGAATCTGATCAGAAGTTCCGAAGATTACTACTATAACCAATTTTAAATCAATTTTAAACATTACCTCTTGATAATATTAGTATAGATTTACATTCATTTGTAGTTCAAAGGATTCCACGAACTTATAAATTACCTAAGCTTCAACGGATTCTCAGAAAACTAAAGTGCGAAACGGGTTTTATAGATAAATTAGAGGTTATATTAATTAGTCTAGTTTGAACAACACCTGTGTTTGTGGGAAATGAACTCATATGTCGATGGTGAAGACTGTTCACGGGCGGGTCAGTAACACCTTAGCATGTTCGAGTTAATGCGGTCTCAATGGCAGTCATCCGTCTTGACTGGCCTTTTCCAAACTAGAGGTTTGGCTTCCAGTTTGACTAGATGCGAACTGCAGTTCAATGTTGATCATACTGATGAATATCTTATGATTTCAAGTATACGCGGGTATACTTGAAATCATAACCTATTCTACAAGGAAGATGCTGTTTTATCTAATAAGCTATAGTCTATTTACCATCTTCCTGATTTCTATTGGAAAATTTAACAAGTGAATATGAGCATAACCTTCAGGAGTATTGAGACTTGAATATTCCCATCATTCGAGCTGTCATCCCATGTTACTTAGGATCTGCGCAACAGGTTTTTGGCAACCAAGATAAACGGGGTAGAAAGGACACCGACTCGAAAACGGTTACCACGTATTCAGTACATCATCCTGAGCCCCCATAGAAAGTTTTAATCGGTTATTAAAAAAAAAAAACTGTTTCCTACAAAAGTGCAATACCTACACGGTCAAAATGCATGGAACAGCTGATTTTTTTTACTACTATCTACCTATTTCGTTTGCTTTGATGAAACATTGCGCATCAGTCACTAAACATCAAATCAAATCTACTAACATTACACAACAACCCACCAACAACATCCAACACCTAAACAAGCTACTTAAATCTCCAACATTTACGATGCGCAAGAGTTGATTGATTCGAACTTTATTACACAAAGTGTCGTTACCTCTTTCCAGTCGGATTTACGAGGTGAATCGTAAAATTACTTATATGTAGTATTTTTGGTTTTTTGGACATCTTAATATCGTTGTTTTTTGTGTTATTCTTGTTAATTTATTTTTCAGATGTTTTTCCTCAATATTCTTCTGGCTCTATCGGTCAAAGATGGTGGTTAAGACCTGGTTGAGACTCGAATAGACTAGGGATGCATGGTATAAATGGAAGGAGGCCTATACCTAGCAGTGAGTGGAACAAGGCTGCTAATAATGAAAATGATGACATCGGTCTCGATATTAAAGCTCATTATTATTCGCGGTTAGATTTTCCTAATTAATTGGATGAATGAGTGTATCATCTTGAGTCATGTTGAAATTGGGATTTTTATCAAAGGATTCAGGTATGTAAATTAAATGGTTTTCCGTTCTTAACTTAGTTATTACTTTCCTCTATACCTACTTGTTTCTGTATCATACTCATATTAAAATTTCAGACTCATCTGACTAAGCTGATGTCGTACTTAACTACCTAGGTAGGTACTACAATCTCCGCAGAAAAATCTAGTGAGCAGATTAACATAACAACACGCCTGTAATCCCCGAAGGGTTAGGCAGAGGTGTACATGTCATAGGGGTATCAACCGGTGTGACCCAATAGCACTTTACCTGACCTGGGAATCGAACCCAGTACCTCAAGAACAAGCAGTTGAGCTTCCGGCCACTAGACCAATGAGGCAGTTAATGCAAATTCAGGATTAAAATAACTGTTAAAGAATTCTTAAGTAATGATCATCAATTCATAGTAACCACTAATACAACATTGACAAATAGTAACATTAACTACAACGGTTTACGTGAAATGACCATAGACAATAGAACTTTACATAATAACTGTAAGGCCTACATTAGGAGTCAAAAATAGTCACCAAGTCTTAGGTCAATATCCTTTACAAACATTGAAGACCTAGTTGCATTACATTAGAATTATAAGTACCAAACAAATAGTGTTTGTTTGATTGATGATTTTTTAAATCACAATAACGGTAACTTAAGTTATCCTCTTATACGTGAGGTAAAGAGGTCAATATACTGGACAAAACTCTTTGATTTATATTGTGTTGTGGTAAGTCTATGATCTATGGTGCAAATTTTTTAAAACATGAATGCGTCATGGTGTTCTGGGAAAAAGATGCGACTTGAAACATAGCTGTTCTATTAATCAAAGATTAGCGCATTCGTTTATTATAATTAGTAAACTAGAAGTGATACGAAATTTTATTATGCCAATTAATAAGATTTATGAACTATTGGAGTGAGAAATTCGAGAGAAAAGGCAGGAATTAGGTTACATTGGAGAAATAATACTCGACCAGGATAAGGCTTATCTGCGGCTGTCAAGCCTCATATGATGATAGTTACACAATCACCGAAAAATCTGTTCAGTGAAGTCACTGACACTAAAGATTTGGAAAGACATAATCGGTTACCTATATCTCATTATTTTTTTACGATATTAAAACTTTTTAATCCAATCGTAAACTTCAAAGCAAAACAGTGTTTGACATTCGATCAATTAGCCATTAATGATGATTTAATGACGGATTAAAGGTAACGGCATTTTTTCCCACTATCATGGGAATATAAAAATCACATTAAAAACTATATGATAGGTCATTATTGGGTTCATATGTCAACGCACTAACATTTTATGAGCCGCAACGGCATGGTGACTGAACTATGATTTGTGACTAAAGCTAACGGCCAATTGGATTTTAGGCATAATCCAATTGGCCGTTAGCTAGCAATGGAGATCAGGGCGGCTACCATGACTTCTTAAAAAAGGTATTCCAGAGTGGGAAAGAGATAGCGCTAGACGTCCTGTATAGCTCCGTCTCTTTCCCACACTGGATTGACGTTAAAACAATCGTGCTTTAAGACGTAATGGGAGCCCCCCAGTTTCAAGAATAGGCGAACCAGTGTTGACTTTCTGTCAGTTTTGGTGGAGACAAAGTAGTCCCCTGTCACAACGTGGAGGCCCTGTATTTCAACAGTAAGACCTTGTTAGCTGATGATGCTGAAACTCAAAGCACTTCAAATAAAACAGTCACTTTTGAATTGTCAAGGAGTCGAATAATCAAAAACAAAAAGATGAAACTGTTTAAGTTGTTGACCATTCCAAAGCGTAGATCTTTATGGAAAAGAACGGACAAGAAAATCCGTGAACACTCTTCGAAATCAAAATATTGCGCTAAAGCAGTGCTCTTGTATAAGCCATCTTAGCTAGGGGTTACACTAAAACAGTCCACTCAAGTGACTTATCTAAAAAAGATTCTACTGTGGTACCCATATCAGCACATCAAAACATTACGACAGTATGCAGGAATCTTTCGATTTCCTGCTTTTAAAATTGACAAAAAAATAAGTACCTATACAAAGTAGATAAGGTACACCATCTTCTCAACCATTAATATATTATCTCTGGTATAAACTAACGACCCGCCGAAATTGACCCCACAGTTACCGGTACCATAAATTAAAATATGCAAATGTATAAGGAAACTCCTTTTCAAGAAACCCCAACTCCTGACGTATGAGATACACATTAATTTGATATAATTTAGAACGATACTCCTGTTATTAATATTGCTGAAGATTTATTTGAAGACATTTGTGTATTCTTTGAAATAAACGGCGCAAGAGAAGTCGGACAAATTATTGTATTGACAGATGATATATTTCGGTTTATATGTGTTGAAGTTTGCGGGTTCAGAAATGTTAAATTTGATGTTAGGGTCAAAGACCGTGAGAAGATTTTACATGAGAAGCTAAAAGTTTATAGATACAACAAACACATGTTTCTAACGCACACAATTTCTGTCAGATACACTACCCTGCGCTCCATAACTCAAGTAGCTGATGGAGAAAAACAGCTAGGCTGATGTGGAAGTGGACTGGCCATGTCGCACGGATTCATCCGGAGAGATGGGCGAAGATGAACGCCTGAGGGAGGTGATCGCCGTAGAGGTAGACCGCAGAGACAGTGGTGTGACGATCTGATCGTGTTTGATCATTATTCATTGCCGAGATGATATCATTGCCTAGATCGCTAGATAGAGATGTTTGGAAGGAGAAAGGGGAGACCTTTGCCCAGCAATGGCACATTACGTAGGCTAGCAAAAATATAAAAGGGAGTTGTTGTGTTAAAGTTTCATTGCACGTGGCATAAAATACCCTTAACTTTTTGTTTAATATTGACCTGCCCTGTTTATGTCGGATAAGCTTTCATAACTCTAGGCACATTCACTAACTTCGATCAAATAACAATTTCATCAAAAATCTAAAAGTTCAGCTCTAATTTTATCAAAACATGGAAAGTTTTGACATTTTCTGATCTATTGGAGACTCAATTCTTAATTAACCTACGCACTTCCCTCACAGGTCACTGAACGATCTCAGGTTCATATTAAAATTGAATATATTATTCATAAGAAAGACCACTCGCCTTGCTTCTAATTTAGTATTAAATCAGTTTAGAGTTATAATTTTATTAGCCTCATTCATATCTAAATCTACTCCTATTATAGTTAGAATCTTATTAAGAATTCATCATTCAACTACATTTGTTATTATTTTTTGTTCATACGCATAGGTGTTTAGCATAGCAACTTCAGTTGCCATGGCAACAGATGTAAATAGAATTCTGTTTATAAGTTCTGAGTCATCAATAAGCACTAGAATGAATATGGATTTTTTTCTATGGCTTAAAATCTTAATGGAATGGGTTGAATAGCAATATTAATGGCCAAATGCTACTTTAAAACTCATTAGCATTATATTACACCAATTTTGCAAGCCTATCGCATAACCTAGACGGCGATGGAAATATACAAAAAGATGACAGTTATATTTGTACTTTGTAAAGAAAGGTCATCGACCTATTTGCTAGTTTCTCTTTCGGCAACCACGAAGTCTGGATTTGTGCCCGGTGGATGGCAATAGGCTCGCCCCCTATTACATGGGACTTAAACAAAACTGGTGAACAAAATTTATTGAAGTACTTCAACTGCCTCACAATTCGGGGATTTATTGTGTGGAAGTGTTATTGTGTAAAAAAAAATATGGACGACAGGAAGACACTTTAGGAAACTGCCATTATGTGCTCTTACTTTTTAAACACAAAGATAATTTAGTTTTTTAAAAGCATAGATCTTAAAAGTCACATGAGTTTATGAATGGAAATTAAATAAAGCCAGTGTTGAAGCAATAACTTATTGAAAGCCTTAATAAGTCTCATGAGAATGGTTTCGCACGAACAAAAGTCAAGGAAAGTATTGTCCTTCAACTTTACGATCCTGCACTTTGGTTTGTGTGTGGTAAGACCAGATTCATAAACTCTTATTGCAAAGGAATAAAGTACGATGTTCAATGGCATAATTGTAACAGCTCCTGCAATATTTTCTGCGGGCAATGGGCTGTCAATATTTAAATGAATTATTGGACTGGACTTAAAAGTTATTGAGGAATAACCGCAGCAATGATGTATGCAAGTCTTTTTGTTATTACACACAAATTTAATTTTGAATCGAGTTCAAAAGGAAGTATGCATTCGATTTGACGCAGATCATTTTCACAGTCATGTTGATTTGAATATTGTGTAGTTAATTTCTTGAGATTTTATTAATAATACCAAAACTACCGAATTTTAAGGTTATGGTCAATGCTTGCCTTAATAAACACTGCCAAATTATCTCACTAGGTAACATCGCCTTTCAAACATAGGTACTAGTCAAGGAGCCGCTCCAAGCCGAATTCCTTTCCAATCCTCACCAGATATGTCTCAAAATCAACACGAGAATCTCACTGCACCCAATAGCAACACACATATGGCCTTTTGCAACCCAATATGGCCACGATGTACGATGAGTATATTACGTAAACGGTACAAAAACTTGTACAAAACTGGGTCATCATACGACATCTTGATTGATTTAAAACCTACAATGTAGCGATTTTTTCAAATTAATCGAAATCACCCGCCAATTACCAATGGAAAATGTCAAGATGAACTTGTGGTTTCGAAAAAGAGGCACGCCTTGGTACAGGTATTGTTTATGATGAGTAAGCTGTAGTTGTGCAAGGAGGTTGAAGTTCCAAGGGCTGTTTTTGACAGACAGCATTCTCTTTTTACTTGGGTGTAGTAGAATGTATGAAGTAATTATATCGTATGCGAAAATCCATCAATACGAATACCTCACATTCATTGACAAAACAAAAACTGGTGACCAGCTTAACCTTGCTAAGTTCTCATGCAAAAACATAGTCACACAAGTAAATATCGATTTCCCAATTTTAATTGCAAACCTTCAAAAAATTATTGCGGTATCAACATGCCATTGCAATAAATCTTTCAAGCATAAGTACAGGCAATTAAATAAAACCAGCGGAAAAATGACTGGGCAAAGTCAACAAAATTAATATCCATAGACTTCCGATCAATACAACTCCGCCATTACTAATAACAGGAATCGAACCTGCACCAATTAGCAAACGGAAGGCGCTAATCGATTCGGTCATAAAATTGAGTATACTTTATCGATTGTTGAAGAAAATTGTATGAGAAATCTGCACGGTCGCAGTAGTTTGGCGAACTATTATAAAAGTTTGTCATTTCCACTACGATTTATGAATTAATATCTACTTCTGAATCCTGTATCCTGTGTGTATTCTGTGTCCTGTACTTTTTGATAGTCAAATGACTCTTTCCTATACATAGCCCATATAAGTTCCTTGTGGTATCTTTCAAATAATCCAACGTGTTCTACAACTTATTTCCCATTTAACAATTTCCCCATAATTACAACACATACTGCGGTGGTAATACACAAGCAGAAAAACTAGTAATGACATAGTACATTTTGATACAAGTGGGTAAACTTTGTTATTGTAGCCGAGGCGGAATTCACACCCGAGCCGCAGGCGAGGGAGTTATGGATCCGAGAACTGCAGTAAAAAATGCCCACGTGTCTTAAAGCGACGTTTTAAAAAATCCACGAGTGTGAAATTCATTGCATGTTGAACCTATTAGCAGTGCAAGAAGTGTACTAAATATGTTCACAAAAGGACGTGAGGTATCGCACGTTTAGGTATGCTCTCATCTCTTTAGTACAATTTCCCTGATCTCGAGCCAACAAAGAGGTAGACAATCAAATCCTACACGGAATCACTTTCCTATTCGTCTCACGTTAGTTACCGTCAATAAATCTATTCTAATGTCAGTGAAATAAATGGCGTCTTATTGCTATTCCGTTCAGACTGACATCTTATTTAGACTCATCTTGTTTAAACAATGCTGAACTGTTTGTTGTTCGTCTATTTTAAATGTACTTAGTTGATACTAATTTATTGCTGTTTTACTAACCGAGTAGATTAACATAGTGATTATAAACAAAGTTTTTAGAATGCAAAACTATATAGCAGTATCGTTGAAATATTCCTAGCCTCTGGCTGGAGGCCTTACACTCAAGGCACCCACAGGATAGTCCGGTTAAGCAGACGACAACCGACGGTTGACTTTCGAGAAACTATTCACAAAAAAAACATGCCTAACTTCACCTAGCTGAAATCTATGGTTATTTTTTATGATGTGAAAATAATAGAGTCTCAAGTTGGTAATACAATTGTCACTGGTCTTAGTACTTGATCACCAAAACAAAACATGCATCTTCATGATGATAGCTAAATCTTCAACTCATCCAAAATAGACAACCTCAGTATCTCTCAACTCCTTCCCCAAATCCGCTGACTCAACCACATTAAAAGGCGTGAATACACTAGTAACAATAAGTGTGCCGCAAGCTTGTCACATTACTAGCAACCGGTTGCTTATGAAATCGATCGCGGGCGTGGCAACCAAGTTTATGCCTACTGGCGCTTGATTCTTGATATTGTGTCTTATGCCGACTGTTATGAGTTTATGACTTAGTACGATTTGTGCTGATTTTATCTTGGCTCTGCTGTGGCGTAATGTGATATAATCAGTAGGTGTGTTAATGTTTGTGCGAAATGTGTTATTTGCTAAATTAAGACATGAGAGGTGTACGCTTGTGGGTCTTGCAAATTAAATCTGTAAAGTGATGAGTTTCAGCTTGCAAATTTAAAACGGAGTCCTATTTTTATAAAGACTTATATTTCATGTAATTAACTGCATCGCGGTAACTAATGAAGCAAAAAAACTGACACTATTGATGAAGAAGAAAAAGGAACAACTACGACAAAAAAGAAGTCTCCTAATATAAAATTACTAAAGCACCACAGGCGATTAATAAATATGAATGAAAACATACGTCTAGACACATCGCATTCATGGGTATAAATTAAAAATCGATCACATAACACGTTGCATCGATAGGTATTAATTTAATCGAGTGATTTACAGATACTGCAGTAGTTATCAAGTCAATGAAAACTATACTGCCTACTCATCGTAATAAGGAACTTTGAAAAGACTCTTTGTAGTGGAATACTAATTAAAAAAAGAAGTTAGACGCAACAATGACAGAAATAGCGGTAACAGCAAGTTACCTCTTTCAAAAACTTAGTTTTTACTCATTCGCAAAAAAACAGTCAATCAATCAGAAGGTGTACGACCGATGTTATGTGTCCAAACATGATAAAATGACAATAATGTCGTGTGTAAAGGTTTTTCAACTGCTCAAACGTACGTCAGAAACATCAGTTTCAGTTAACGACTCATTGATGCCCGCTCAAAAGTCAAAAGGTCAACAGAAAGTATCGCCATATTGAAATGAACTCATCTATTACCACAGCTTTGCGGTTTGTGGCTATTTAAACTCACAAACTAACGATGCTCATTTATTCTGTAATAAAATATTAAAGATTTGCATACATTTTGTTGTTGCCTTGAAAATAGCAACTCTCTGTTAACAGTTTTGCAAAAACATCTCGCAAACTAACGTTTAATGCCTCAGATAGAGTGAAAGTAATGCGGTAACTACATGAATTATGTATGTACGTGCGAGCTACTGGAATGCCGTATAACTTCCGAAAAAAAATCCGTATTACGCTAACAACTGCACGGCAACCGATAAGTCACGTGTTTGAACAATATTATAAGCATGGCCGCCATGCTTTGACAGCTGTCAAATATTACCGCGCTTTTTGGTACGTTATATTATTTTTGGGCATTAAGAAAACGATCTTTGTTTTAATTAGCAAAGTTTTGTTCAAGGTACACAGCACGTGGTAGACATTGCAGGGAGCCAATCAATATTTTATGAGACTTGGAAAAAAAACGTCGGACAGGTGTTCATTAAAAATTAAAGTATTTATATTTATAGATTATGTCTATAATAAGACGTTTAATTAACACGTCGCGTTCTGTAACTTGCGAGTAATCGAATAAAATCTCGATTTTAATTATATTTTTTAGGATACAAAACTTGATCAGAAATTATTATAATGCGAATTCGTATTTGGCTTCGAGACTTGTTTCGGGCTCATCAGGCAACTAATAATTTTACATGACATTTGCATTTATAATGAGAGGTATACAGAGAAAGAAATCCGGTTTTTGCTAAAATTTTGTACAAAATAAACTGTAGATCACGCTTAAGTACTTATAATGTCAAGCTTCGGTTTCGTTAAGATTTTATGACTTTTCATAATATTTTTATGTGTTATTTATCGTCTAATTTCTGATAAACCCGAGATAATGGCAATTAATTTCATCCATTTCATCATGTTTCTATTCATGCTCAATGAAGCGTATAAAGTACCTACGAGAGGCCATTACGTAGTCAAATAGCAAGTAGGTGAACTGATGTTCAAATCATAATTTAAAAAGTCGTTTTTTTTTATTTCGTAAATTGACATTTAGGTGACATAAATTGTGCGGAGAAGTTCATCTTATGAATAAATAACAGTTTCTTTAGTCTTGAACTTTGGTTACCCAACTTGGTTAAACATTTTCTGTTTTTCAGCCAATACTTTGATGCCATACCTATAAGTTTGACAGCTGTCACTTTGACATCTATGATACTTTTCACAAATTACTGACGACTATGAATGTAATAATATAATTATAATTTTTGATAAATATCTATTGCCTATATTTTATTATACCTACTATTAAAATAGAATAGTTAACTAACCTGAGTATTAAGTGTGTGCGTGGAGAAGAAGGAGCAGAGAAGAACGATTGTGGACAGCCAATGGGCCGACACGAATGGCGTCGACTCCATAGTGAATCTGTAACAAAATAGGATACACGTTAATAAGTCGTAAACATAAAGATATCTTCTCGCCTGAAAATCCCGAAGGGTATGGCAGCTAGGTGTGTGTATTAGTAATAGGAGGAAACACACAATTAAATGATAGGATCTTTGCATTTGCGATACAATAGCAATTATAAAACTAATGATCACCAATAAAATTAATGAAGCGACCACACTTGTCGACGTCACACGGCTCTTGCCGATCACTTGTCACCACATTCGTTACATTTAATTACGCCGTGTCGAGACGAAATGATTTTTCACCTTTATTGCATTGACATAAAGCTTTTTCTGACCGGTCCAATCCGATACCGCCTGTTCTAATATTCTGTAACTATGGTCGCTCTCTATGGCAGACCAATTGTCCCGCAGTGGACTTCATTGATCAGATTAAATGTAACGAATATGCTTTTAAGTCAAAGAATATGTTCAATGCCAATATAGAGTGTAAAAGGAATAATTTCAACACTATTTCTAATGTCTAACATTTTAGAACGATAAAATATGTGAATTTAAGAGGTGCATCTAATGAGAAGGCCATTCCTACTAATCTCAATATTGATCACAAACTTTTTATTGACCTAATAATGAAACATTTCCCAACATAACATCATACCTGTAAGCCCCGAAGGGTTAGGCAGAAGTGTACCTAATAGAACACCAGAATTTCGCCAATCATGTTTAAGTCCCATCTAATAGGGGGCGAGCTTATTGCCATTGCTGCCCGGGCACAAATCCAGATTCCGTGGAAGCTACTGAGAATTGCCTGATGGCAAAAAAAAAAATATTCCAATAATATTTTGCCCGATATGGGAATCGAATCCAAGACCTCATGCTCAGCATTCGCGCTTGCTCTAGACCAACGAGGCAGTAAAACACCAAAACATTACACAATTACCAACAACTTTAGCCATAAACAAGGACCTCAGTGTTGTCATGCAAATAAATTTTCTCGTGTCGGGGTTACCACTTTTCCCGTAGCAGATATTCTCGGTACCAGCTTAGATCAAGAGATAGGGTGTTATCATGTGATCACAAATTCTGTTGCAAATTACACTTGGTGTAAGAAATTGTGTCCTTATTACTTGTAGCGTTATCTTGTAAGAACAAGATACTTATTGTTGGTATGTGCTGAGATTTTTGAAGATTATTATCAGTACATTTTTATTATGGTACAAGATTCCCGGTCGCGTCAGCCTGTCTGACCGTGCTTCGCTTATAACGGGAACTCCTGGTTGGCTTTCAGAGTTTTTTTGATAAGACTTGTGATTTAATCGTAACAGGTATATATCGTAGTAGGTTCTGTAAATTTTGTGTACCCCGTAGGACCAAAACTGCATAAACAACCCGGCTTTAAGCTGCTAAATATCTAAAAGCTGAGACTTTTGTGGATCTTTTCTTGTTGTCTTTATATTAAATCTCTATTTTAGTTTTATTCATAATTAGGGATCTCCAAAAAAAGATACGCAGGTACTCAAATACAATAGAAGTCAGCTCAGATTCACAAACATGTTTTAAAATTATCACCAAATCGTATTTTTCTTCAAAAACATCCTGACCCCCAAAACCCCCATGCGTGACCAAAGACCAAATCTCTTCATTTACGATATTTTTTTCTTTTTTACCGGTTTCGGTAATAAAGAGGATTTATTCCAACATTATTAAAGAGGATTTATGTAAATGTATTTTTACTGCTAACCAGTACTAAAGTCGCCCAGATTGACACATCAACGTGTCATGAGATCGGAAGTGAGCGGTGATTATGCACGAGATTGAGTCGACCTTAGCATCATCTGATAGCTTTCAATGTGTTGCCATTATTATCCTGAGCCTGAGATTTTTATTAAGATTGCTGAGGATTATTTAATTTAGTGTCATTAGACTTGCGAAGGCTTGTGATTATGTAGTTTTGTAGGTATTTATTTTTGACCCGAATATTGAGTGAAGTTAATGGCAAATGGCGATAGCAATGTCGATGCAAGAGAATGTCAGCAAAACAAATGATAAAAAATTGAGAACCTTCTAAATTGTAGTCGGTTTTAGAGGTACGTAATGGTAAATGTTGGATTCAAATGTTACGTTAATTTTGTTATAGATATGAACAGCATAGTAACATTCATTATAAATAATGTGTGATAAAGTCAATAAACACAACCTAAAATGTTATCTTATCCTATAATTCAATCATCTACAATAATTTTTGTGTAAAATTTAATCAAAAAGTATAATCGAAACTTTTTGCAGTCATCCACACTTAGAATGAATCTGTAATTCAAAACATATCAGTTATAGTAAAAATATGACTTGAAAACAACGCGTCCAAGAGGTTTTGATTGTATAAACCCTCATGTAGATTGAAGAAAAATCCTCTCTTAAGAGGGAGTATCTCTATAGAGAAATCCTCATAATCTCTGTCAATTTTAATCTTTTATTTCTCGAATGTTTTTCATAAGTATAAAGTTCTAAGTACTATAAAAAAAATTGCAAGAAAGAGGCTCTGATGGAAATGGTCCTCCTACAAGCCAATCAAATTTTATAGGTAGACACCTGTTGAGTTTAACCTATAATGGACCCATTAAAAACCCATCTTATTATCATAACGATAAGTAAAGCATTAATTAATCCGTGTGAACATTATGCTAATATTTTCCCCCATAGGAAATGTTGATGATGATGGCACTATTAATCGCTATTCTATGGAGAATCTCCAAGGTTGACATGTTCTTTATTAATTTTAGAGACAAACAAATCTTCAACTATATGACTACCCTAACTAGACTATCTACGAACTTTTAAGCCTGCTGGAATCTCGCAAATACTACTTACAAAAAAGAATCAAAACAATACTTTCCTTTGCTTAATTAATTAAAAAAAAACAACAACACTACAAAAACCATAGATTAAAATTTCCTTTTTGCCGCCAACAGAGCGAACCATAAACAAACAAAAAGTCTCTGAGGTCGACGTTCGCGCTCAGAAGGACAATGTCTTTTCTGAGAAATGGACGCCGCCGCAAAATATTAATAAAGCTCCGTTTGTGGCTGGGACACGTTTCCGCATTGGATTGCGGACCGGTCCAGGACAGGTGAAAATAAAGCAATGGTTACTGTAGTCCGTATGGGTAATTAAATCAAGTTTAGTGCGAGTCTTAAAGAAATTTGTGAAAATGAGATGTTTGTTTGTGTCTATGAATTGTGTTGATGAATGAGTTATTTTCAGTTTTCCGTGAAAAATCTTTGATTTTCATAATTTTTATCCAGTTTCTATTCAATTTATTTTATTATTTACACTAGAAACGGGATATTTACCGTGTAAAAATGTGTGTGTGTAATAATGTTAGTGACCATGATAGTATAAAATCTTATATCAATTTATTTTAATTTTCAGTTTCGTAACTGAATTAGTTTTCTAAAAACTTTAAATTGTTGTTTTCCCTAAACATGACAGACAGACATCCTAAAGAACGATGGAACATTTTTATGACAGATCAGAATCAGTTGTTTGCCGAAAAAATGTGACATCATTCTTATCTAGATTAAACTGGAAAAAGTAAGTATTGTTTTTACTTTGGGACTTTCCTCAATAAGGCAGTAATTCTAAAGAGTAAAGCTACGGTTAGCAGACAGTATGGTATCCACAGTATGATGTCATCCACACCACGAAAGCTCTCGATTTAATCTTTTTTTTTAAATTTTCTTAAACCTCGTTAATTAGTGTTAAAACTGATACTAAAGTTGAAAGCCAGGTTTAATGAGCTGCAGCCATTAGCATTCCTCCTAATTACGATGTGTTCGGCTCATTTTACTTAAAATTAAATGTAAAAGTTTTTTCTTGCTTCTTTCTTTATGGGCGCTTCTGATCATGCTATAGTATTTGTGGGACTTCCGATTAATAAGGTGTTATACTCAAAAGCATGATCATTGCACAGCAGTGCATTTTTGCTGCTATAAAAATCGTGCGTTCCAACTTGCTTATTTCGATCTTTATGGTTTAGGTTAGCTGATTTAGGCAAATCAGACTGACAAACAGCCCTGTGCTATCTGTCAGACTGACAGTATTGTGACATATTTGGGAATGGTAGTTTACAAGGTTTTAAAGGTTTCAACCAACTTCATTATAATAAGCACCTTAGGCGGCGTGCGAATAAAAAATTAAATTAGTTTGAAACTAATAACTTAGGCACTCGATGTTTATTAATTTAATGGCCTATGGCCCAAAATTAAAACCTGATGACCAAATATCATGACAAAATATCTATTAACTCATCACAACAAAAAAAAACAATTTAGAGGCTTCTTAAACCATTTCGGCTGACAACATCCAAGAAACACAGCCATTAATTTTAAAATGATTTACGTCACCGAGATGGCCTTTTATCACATTCATTCACCTTTATACATTTCACAAGAGTCGGTTTACCGAACACAAAAACTAAAATACTTTAATATGACATACGCACGTCGTAAATTAATTTATAATGGCGTCTTTTATCATAAAAATCAGAGATGTAAATGGATGCCAGGTGCTTATTTAAAAGATTTTTTTTTGTGTTTACTTTTTCCAAGATAAGCAAGAAAAGTCACATTGGCTACTATGTATTTACTAAATAACTGTATAGAGGTACGAATTTACTACAGAGGTTTAATATTTATTTTAAAATTCCTTCCTTCCTGCATGAAAAAATCAAATCATTGGTATTTTTTTCCACAAAAGATTTAAAATGTTTTGTTACTGTTGAATCCCAGTTTTTCCTGATTTTCACATATTG
Organism: Noctua fimbriata; assembly: GCA_905163415.1. NCBI lineage: Eukaryota > Metazoa > Arthropoda > Insecta > Lepidoptera > Noctuidae > Noctua > Noctua fimbriata. The sequence goes on along the minus strand of LR990935.1, from coordinate 9,958,780 downwards.
AGACCAAGAAAAGCTGCCGCTTATTTATGTCTTATCTTTGAAAAAATAGATGGTAATGAAAAATGACGTAAGGTAGAAGTAGCATCATAAACAAAAACAAAATGGCTGCCTCAGCGAAATAAATCAAGCGAAGACCGTTTGTCCAATTACGTTCGTGTTTAGGACCGAAAAATATTGCATCAAGTTTCAATGGGCGTAAATTATTGCAGTTTTTTTTTGTATTCTTGTAATAACATTTATTAATATGCCGTGCAAGTACGATTCGGTTTATTTATAGATGTTTTATTAATTGGCAACGGTGTTTCGTTTGTTATGCATTTTAGTTTTTATTTTGGATAAGCGATATCATGTGTTTTTGGAGGTCAGAAACTTATTTTAATTCAAGTGTTTGTCGTCGATTTTCCGAATTCCCTCCAATTTATTTTCTCACAAATCCCTGTTCTACCCAACTGTGGCGAAGCCCAAAAGGAGAGTTTTGTGTTTGACCATACCATTCCATTTTCATAATTTTATATTTAAATAGCTGCCTGCTTTTTAACTTTTGTTTAATTTAATATGTGCCTATTTTTTGCTTTTCAGTTTTTTCAAATGGGTTTTTTTTTGTTTTTTTTTACGAATTTTTTACCTATTTTAATTTACTTGTTGTTTTTTTTTAAAATAATTACGTTCCCCCACACTAGGAATTTCTCCTGTATCGTGGGTGCGTTTACAAAAATTTAGCCAGACCCGAAACAACTACCTGTAGATCATACAAATATTTGTTCCGTGCGGGGATCGAATCCGCAACACGCAGCGCAGCAGCCAATCGCTGAGCCACTGCGCCAACCGTGCCGTCTTTTATAAATTAATTAATATATTAATAAATTAGGCATCAGTTTGGTGCTGCCAAACACGACTGTGATGGCTAAACTTTGCAGTACTTTGACTCAGGGTCTTATAGCTGAATAAGAAGAAGAAGCTGAAAAGAAAAAGAAGAAAACGCTGGATAACTAAAGGAATGGACCCTAGTAGTATTTACTGGGATTGGGAAAGTGTCACATTCGGTAGATAGAATGGTGTAAGTGAAGGAGAACATATCGTCTTTTTTATCGTTAATAGACAAGGCAGCCTCACCCAGCTTACATTATCTATTTCAACACACACAAAACATAATCAATTTAAATTTATACAACAAGAAATTACTTTAAAACCAAACCCACCAACACAAAGCACTTACGTTTTATAGTAAAACAGTAACATTTTGACACAGATGTGTTTGAGCAAGTAACAAGTAACCATAGAGTTTTATCGCCAGGCTGCATTGTCTATGCGTTGCGAAACGTAAGTGCAGACCAAGCATAGACCAAGTCACTACTCATACATGATTGTTCTGTGTTCAACTTAGTAAATCGCGTGTGTTTTATGCAAGAGGCAGAGGTAACTACGTTCTGCCTGTGAAGTTTCTTTTTAAAGTAATGTTCAGTTGTTTTTCGTCCTATAACTAAGTCGTGCATCTTATTGATTTTTAAAGTTACAGGCAACTAAATTTGCTTCAGAAGGTTAGATAAGTGGGGACTGTTCGAAAGAGATTCCAAGGCCCTGGAACACAAAGGGCAAAGAAGGAACATGGATGGAGTTTAGTCAGTACAAGTATCACATTCCCTTGAGTCATTTGATGACTTCACAAATGAAAAAAATAAAAATAAAAAAATGGCTAGATAGGTGCAAATCGCATTCAAAGTTTTTTGTATTTCTGCAACGATTTTCAACGATTGACATAACCATTACTTTTGTTTACCGTCATCGTTTTAGTTTCTAGCTCTACCAGAATACAGGGAAGACTGTAGTTAACGTGAAATGACAGAGGTTTCCACTGAAACTCTTCTTGACAACATTCTACCTTCCTTCCTTCTTCCTTTATACCTTCCTGCTTGTCTCAAATCAAGAAGAGTTTTATAAGACTCTTTGTCAATTTTGTTTTACGTCATCATCGTAAAACAAAATTGTTTGTCGTCATTATTTAAAAAAAAAATAAGCAGGATATGGTGTAGTTGTCAAAGTTTACGTGTTTCTATTATTACCGTATCATCATAGCAATCTATTTGATTTACAACATTTTATAATTTGTTTTATTATATTTAAATATGCATACTTAGCACTGTTATTAGCGATGAATTTATTAATTTATTTTTTATTACAAAATATATGGTTCTATGCAAATTGTAGACAAGCGCACTACCTCTTGGCCACGACAAACTCGCCCAGACCACCCGCGTCTTGCGACAGAGAAGACAAATGAACGAAATTGTGCAGACCATGTTACGAGTCGCCGTAATGCGATTTGCGACGCCATGGCACTCAAGCGAAAGGAAAAAGTAAAGCGCGCGCGTGCGCTCGACGCAAGACGCGTCCCAAGTCGCATCGACCGAGGTCGAGAACCAGCTCTTAGTTACAACAATATATTTCGTTACAACGATCTAAAAATAACCAGTTGCGTTTTTAACGCAATCGCCTCTAAGAATTGAGGAAATCGTCTCTCCGATAATTACATAATTATTTAATGTTTGTTTTGTTTTAATTAATTAACTAAACCGCCTTGAGGTTTTAAAGAATCGATATAATGTTAGTTATTTATTGGTATCGATATTTCTTATTACATACTTCTGTTCGCTGCACTGTAGACAATTATGTTATAAAATGTACAATGTAAGCCGAGTTCACTGACGGTCTGCTAATTTTCACCTTTATGCCCTAAGTAGTAAGGTTGAAAAGTGATCGACCGTCAGTGAACTCGGCTACCCGAAACTGTAAAATTTTCCCAATCAACCTTGCACCTAATGCTTTAGCGATAAAGTTGAAAATCTATTAAAGAAATTTTAGAGATTGTAATAGCTTGATGTGCTGGTGTATGTACCTACTGATGTTTAAGTAAAAATCCAACATAATTGTCGGCTTTATAATAAAGCTTATTAGTACGAACGATAAATCTATGTGTAAGGCGTTTTTGGGAACAATTGATGTTCTTAAAAACACCTTCACTGATCAGATCATCATACGGATAGCCGCTGGTCATTTTGGAGGATTGGTCTTTATGTCATCATCATTCTCTTGCCCTTATCCCAATTCAATTGGGGTCGGCGCAGCATGTCTTCTTCTTCCATGCTTCTCTATTACTCGTCATCTCATCAGACACCTCCTTTCTTGCCATATCATTCTTTACACAGTCCATCCATCGTTTCTTTGGTCTTCCTCTACTCATATACCCATCCACATTCATACTCAAAACTTTCCTCATTCTTCCGCATCACATGCCCATACCACGACAACCGATTACCACACAACTTTTCAGTCACCGGCGCCACTTTCAGACTTCCTCTTATGTACTCATTTCTTGGTCAATAAGTACTAGATTTAAAATTAAAATCTGCCACAAATATCGTAACTATTTGGGAAGATTTTTCGTGAACTAATGCGATAAAATATGACTTAAGTAAATGCATGTAGTAAATAAAAAACAAAGAATATCTTCAACATCGAGAACTTTACTTAGTCATGTCAGTTTACATCCGTAACAACAGCGGGTGTCATTGTTAATTTAGAATAAAATCTCGTTTGCCAGTAAAGCATGACATTATTTTATTTTAAGTCTAGGAAGCGGAATTCAATATTAATTACTATAGAATTAATAATTGTTATTCAATTTCTGTGTGTTCAATAAAAGCTGCTTTTCCTGCTAATCAAAACTGATGATATAATCGAACATCATCATCATCACCTGCCTAGCCTTTTCCTAACTATGTTGAGGTCGGCTTCCAGTCTAACAGTATGCAGCTGAATACCAGTATTTTACATGGAGCGACTGCCTATCTGACCTCCACAACCCAGTTAGTACTGAGTAATACGATACCCCTTGGTAAGACTGGTTGTCAGACTTTCGACTTTTGACTGACTTTCTTCAATAATGTTGCTCCAGGACAAGCACATTTCCGAACAATCAATTATGCATCGTCGATTATAGGCGATTGATGACTTAATATAATCGCCGATTGTTCTCCAATGTTACATATGTTCGTGGTTTTTATTTTATGGGATATGCAATAAAGTTTGTATCAAAAAAATAAAGTCAAGGAATGAGTATCATTATTTTAAAGTGGAAGCGCCAATAGGTATTGAATGGGGTTATATGAACTTAGAGGGTTATATTAATGATTATAGTTCTGTAACTACATACGTGTTACTTGCGCGACTCATTTTTCATCAACATACAACCTGACACTGACCTGTAAATTGCAAAAAAACATACTACCGGCTACCGGGCCTCTTCCACCTTAATGACTTCAGGTCTAAAATAGGCATAGAAGCTTAACTATTACAAGCAGTCGACCCTCGATTCGCTTTCCATATGTCGCTCATTCACAAAATGACACGCTCTATATTACTAAAACCATTTAGTTTCCCAAATCGTCGTAAAATTAGAGAGACCTACAAAAAAAGAAACTGCGTTATAATATTACAAAATATCATTGCATAGAGCGTGTGAACGGCAGTTACGACATTACACACAAAATGTCCGATTTTACGAAATATCTCCAATTTTGTTGGGAGACGAGACGATTGTGATGATGCCTTATATCATAGAAACAACTAGATGATTATATACCTAGCTGTAAAATTTGTAAAAAATGATTATTTTTTTAACTAACTTTTGCCTGCGGCTTCGTTCGCCTTTTGGTCGGCAATTATCCCATGAGAAGGATTTCAATATTTCTTTGACACTCGTGAGTAACGTAGCTTCCCATTAGTGAAACAATTTTTGAAATCGGATCAGTAGTTACAGAGATTACCTCCTACATCTTACAAACATACAAACTTTACCTCTTTATAATAAAGGGTGTAAATAGACCTTTAACATAGCCGAAAGGCACTTGTTCTCCCCGTCTTTGCGATATATTTTTTGTGCTAGACCATACCTGGGAACCTTCTAGTTACGAAGATATTTGGGGTCAAAGTTCCAACTTTTTCACAAGTTTTTTTTAAATACGTGTTTTTAATGTAAGATTTTTACTTTACACACCTCCACGACCCCCGTACTATTCAATCCATCCATCAGCATAAGCTTTGAGTGCTTTCCATCGAGTCCTACCTTAAAAAGTGATTTTTTACCCCAAAAAAAAAGTCGATTCCCAGTAATAATGTTTGCGTAAAGTTACTTAGTTTGATGTACAGAATGCTTGGTTGACGGCCATGGATGGAAGGGTTTGTTTACACCCTGTATAACTGTAGATGAACGCATAAAGCACTTAATTAGAAAAGAGTCCGTTCTGTTCTGCAATCTGTGACATCGTTTCTACCCACCCAACTTTTCGTGAACCTTAGTGCATTTGAAAACGTTTACCTTTTGGGGGATCTTATTTGCTCCCAGAAGCTTATACTGTCGGTGAAATTGTCAACTTTCATGGCGTATACAAGTGTTATGGTAAATTATAATGTTTTCTAGTAATTACGTAAACATAAAGCCGCCTTGATACGAGTAGTGTGTAGTTAGCAGTAGCGAAGGGTAATTTTTGTAAGAGGTAAGCCGGAGTACATAATGATTAATGTGATAATATTATTTGTCTATAGAATACTGACTGTGCCATTTTTCAAAGGGAATCCGGTTGGATTGGAACCATCGCCACTGGTATATAGTTAGTAACTTATTGTGCTACAAATTGAACTGTCTTTCAGCACTAATGAGTACTTATAGTGATTAAAACAAAAGACCGATGTCTATTCAATAGGGTCCTTTATGATAGGTCTCCTATACTTTTCATAAACGAAAGTTATCGTTCATCATTTATCTTATCATACTTTGAATGGCTATGATTAGGTAAGTAGCCATGACTGCCTCAAGCGTGACTGTTGAGTATGATCCTGGGTTCGATTCCCGAGTCGGGCAAAGTGCTATTGGGTTTTTTCATCAGGAATTTCTCAGTAGCAGCTACGGAGTCTGGTGTGTGCCCGGCTGATGGCAATAGGATTGCCTCCTATTACATGGGACTTTAACATAACTGGCGAAATGTGTGTGTGTACTATTAGGTACACCTCTGCCTAACCCTACGAGGATTACAGGCGTGATGTTATGTAAGAATTTTCATTCAAAAATTTTCACATTTTCATTCATTGCTTTATTTACAAAATTTCGAAATATCGTTTCGTATACAACATTATTTTTAGTAGATGCGAAACCTGAATATAGTTTGTTCAGAATAAGTAACTGAATCGATTCCAATCATTTTTAAACCATGTTATATTATTCCCAAAAATATTTAAAAAAGTTAAAAGTTGGATACCGAGCGACTATGAGTACCTATCGCAATAATTTAGGTACCTACTGCCAAATTATTATTATCAATGAGCTCAAGAAGACGCTGGAGGCGCGCTCTGCGTGGTGACCGCGTTTTTGTGCGGACAACTAGGTAACAGAACAAGCTTATAACTTTGTGATTTTTCATGATACAGTTTTGAAATTTTGTACATAGATTCTTTACATAAAAATACTAGACACATGTATCAGGTTTCGCATATACTAGTATTTGTGCAATATCCGACTGAAATAAATAAAATAGCGTAATTTTACAATTTACCATAGTTTACATAACTTCTACACGGACATTAATTTTTTTTCTAATAATTTTTTGCAATAAAAATAACTACAAATAATTACGAAGCATGTATGGAATTGTGAAGTGTGTGAATTGTTTTAAAGAATGTTTTACACAAGAGGAAATATTTTAATTGTAGTAATTAAGCATAGTCGCCATTGCTGAGAAAGGTATTTTCTTGTAAAACTAGGTTTTATTATTTATTTAACAGTTTATGTACACACTAAATACAGAAAAGAAGAAAGGAACAGAAAATAGTACAAAGGTGATGCTTGCTTGCTTGCTTGCTTGCTTGCTTTTATGTGTTATAGTTATTTTTTATGTTTACCGAAAACCAGCTAAGTTACCAGACTTGCGTATTAAGGGTTCCGCACAAAGTATATAGAAAATTCTTACATAACATCACGCCTGTAATCGTGGTAGGGTTAAGCAGAGGTGTACCTCATAATACACACACATTTCGCCAGTTATGTTAAAGTCCCATGTAATAGGAGGCGATCCTATCGCCATCAGCCGGACAAACACCAGAATCCGTGTCTGCTACTGAGAAATTCCTGACGGAAAAACCCAATAACACTTTGCCCGACCCGGGAATTGAACCCAGGACCTCATGTTCAGCAGTCGCTGCTTGTGACCACTAGACCAACGAAGCCTGTGTCTGCTCTTCCAGCGTGATTCATTTTGACTGTTTGATCGTACACTAGCACATCACCCCCGACTTCGTCCGCAAAAAAATGTGATAGCTCGGCTAATATGCATGATATAAATATAATTTATAGCTTATGACACCCACGAATAATGTAGCTTTCTGCCAGTGAAATAATTTTTAGAATTGGATCATTAGTTCCGGAGATTACCCCCTACATACAAACCTATAAACAAATTCTACCTCTTTATAATATGTATTAGTATACACAGATATGTACTGGGCCTGTATTACGACAATTAAGTCGTTATAATCGGTTAAGTAACGTGTTATAACGTTAATATAATAGAAAAGAAAGTGAGTTAACTACCTATTGTGCTTGATTTAGTTTTGTTCATTAAACTCGTTTAGTTCGATGATTGATGGCCTCGTTGCTGTAGTACACACGGCGGCACATCAAGCTTTATATTTCCAGTATAACACGGCCTCGCTTTGTATAGATTTCCCGTACAATCAGAGATCCGCATAAACTGGTTTTGTATAGTCGCCGTGCGTACCTAGTCGTCGATCTAGCGTTCGATTTCCAGTTCGGGTGATATGTAATTTGGTTTTTCATCAATTTTCTCATTAAAAAGCATTCGGTTCGCATCTTATAAGCCTATGACATGGGACTTATTTCTGTTTCTGTCGTTGATAGCGCCATCTAGCGTTGTAAAATGGCGTATCAAAATTTGAGTAAATGTGTGTGTGAAAATGAATAAATACGTAAAGCAACCGTATGTACAAGTACATATGTACTTATTGGTAAAACTTTTTAGCGGTGGTGTTTTCTCAAATTCAAATTCAAATTCTTTATTGCGAACTAAGCGTACAGTATTTTGACAATGGTAACAATAGGTAGGTTCTTAGAACTTAGTTGCCTGTTAAGGCATTGCAATTTAAATGGTTTTAAGAATATTCATACTTAATATTACAATTAACATTAAATTATATTAATTAACATTATTCAAACATTTTATATTAATCATACTCTTCTTATTTTAATATTAAATAATTACTTTTCTCCAAGGAATTCTTTTATAGAGTAAAATGCCTTTTCTCAGCAGTTCTTTATACTATAACAAGGACTTTGAAACTAAGGTGTATTTTATTTATCTATTTGTTTACCTACACGTCTTCATTTCATAACATGGCGGTTATGCATAACCGCTGCTTAAAGTAAATTAATGATTTATCATCTGCTTTAACGTATTTTGTTTGAAGTTGAAACGTCTCTTAACTTTTTTTTCAAGACCGTTACAGGCACGTTTGAAAGTCAAAAGGATGAAGCTACAGTCTCAGTCACAAGGCATAATAAATTGTGAAAGTACTCTAGTTTTACAGTGGTTTATTTATGAATAAACCACTGTATGTTTAATTTTAAGTGTTTTTATCAGGAGGCAAAGTATAAAGGGTGTAAATAGATCCTTAACATAGCCGAAAGGCACTTGTTCTCCCCGTCTTTGCGATATTTTTTTGTTCTAGACCATACCTGGGAACCATCTAGTTACGGAGATATTAGGGGTCAAAGTTCCAACTTTTTCACAAGTTTTTTTTTAAATACATGTTTTTAATGTAACATTTTTACTTTACGCACCTCCGCGACCCCCGTACTATTCAATCCATCCATCAGCACAATGCTTTGAGTTCTACCTTAAAACGTGATTTTTCACCCCAAAAAAAAAAAAGTCGATTCCCATCAATAATTTTTGCGTAAAGTAGTTTAGTTTGATGTACAGAATGCTTTGTTGACGCCTATGTGAAGGGTCTGTTTACACCCTGTATCTAGAATATTATCCAATTTCTGCTTTTAACCAAACCTTTTTTTAAAACAATAATCCTTTTTCAGTACAACCTAAAAGCGGTCATCTAATTAAGAATATAACACCACACCAAATAATCCTCAGTCAGTACATTTCATGCCTCTCGCGCCGAAAACATTTTCTGCTAATTGGGCCCCGAGATAAAACTCTTTGGCGGCCGACTGAACCACAGAAAACATTAAGTATGTACTTTCCTTTGACGATTATTTATTCGAGAAGATTCGAGATTAAAAAAAAATACAGGACATCGAACTTTCAAGGAAGTTAAGTCCCGATATCCCGAGGAATGAATTTATGGAGATAAAATAACGATGTCATTGTTTTCAAGGCAATTAGCGACATATTTTATGGTTGTAGGGTGTGATCAAACGTTGTTGAAACGATGTGGGTATACAACATTAGTTTTAGTATAGTATTTAGTTATATTAGTTATATATATATGCGAAACCTGATACACGTGTCTAGTATTTTTATGTAAAGAATCTATGTACACAATTTCAAAACTGTATCATGAAAAATCACAAAGTTATAAGCTTGTTCTGTTACCTAGTTGCCCGCACAAAAACACGGTCACCACGCAGCGCGCGCCTCCAACTTCGTCTCGAGCTCATTGATAATAATAATTTGGCAGTAGGTACCTAAATTATTGCGATAGGTACTCAAAGTCGCTCGGTATCCAACTTTTAACTTTTTTAAATATTTTAGGGAAAAAATATAACATGATTTAAAAATTATTGGAATCGATTCAGTTACTTATTCTGAACAAACTATATTCAGGTTTCGCATCTACTTAAAATAATGTTGTATATACATGTTTTTTGAAAGAAGTTTTTTTGGGTTTCGTACCTGAAGGGTAACCAACTGAATCCTATTACTAAGCCGCCACTGTCCGTCCGTCCGTCTGTCAGCGGGCTGTATCTCATGATCCGTAATAGGTAGACAGTAGACATATTCACAGAATGTATATTTCTGTTGCAACTATAACAAAAACTAATAATTTATTTTTACTACTACGATGGTACGGCACCCTTCATGCACAAGTCCGACTCGCACTTGGCCAATTTTTTGTTGTTAAATAAAACGACTCGAACATTTTGCTAAAACTTACTTCTTTCTCATGAGAAGAATATGCCAACATTAGTTATTAAAAATATATAGTTACCTAGAAAAAATGGCTAAAATAGAAATGTTTTAAATTGTAAACAAAAACCAAATTTGTACACCTCACATGGTAAAACATGTACGGACCTACCCTACCCTACTCACTAAGATCTTGCATGCTCAATTTGTGTGTAAACGCATGTTTTTAACAAATAAATTATCTTTATCTTTATCTTCTGATGTCACAATGGTCGTGTAAGATCCCGCTAATGTTAGTTATGTTATGTGTCCATCATAATTCATTTCATAGTCATTACTACCTACGTGTGAATTTACTGATGATACATTAGAAACTAAAAGTTAAAGATAAATACAATAATTTCAGATGAAATCAAATTCACATACCAGTAGTTGAAACCTAATCACTGTGTTTACTATCAAATTAATGAATTAAATAAGATATTGCAAATATACCTATCGTGATTTACCGCACTCAAAATTACATAACACAGAAGGTACACTTACAACAAAACTTCGTAAGTCTTCTATAAAAGATGACGTTGACGATTTTATCAAGTATAAAGCTATACTAAAATTATCAGTACAAGTCTCTTTAATGCGGGACCAAAATCGAAACAAACGACCCCATCTTATTTTTTAATTCAATTTCTCAAATCCTTGTTGGCAAGCGCGACTGTTGAGCATGAGGTCCTAGGTTCGATTCCCAGTTCGGGAAAGTGTTATTGGGTTTTCCCATCTCGAATTTTTCAGTAACAGCCACGGAGTCTGGAATTGTACCCACTTGATGGCAATAAGCTCGCCCCTATTACATGGGACTTAAACATAACTGGCGGAAATGTGGTTGTACTGTTAAGTACACCTCTACCTAACCCTTCGTGGATTATAGGCGTGCTGTTATGTTATGTAATCTCAAATGTTTACCAACAGCACCCCCTGCCAATGAAGAAAGACCCTTATAATACTTCTAAATGAAGTGACTGAACTCGACAATTCAGTCAAGAAAATGATAATTTCCCTACATGGTTCCCTTCATCTTCATCGTCCACACCTGGAATTACCAAACGTTTGTAGGATATCGACAATAGGGTCGATGACCAAAAAAAACTAATTAGTCTGTCAAATAGATTTCCAAAAAATATTGGACACTTTTTTTTTCACGTAGACAAAAAATTAAGACGATACAGTGCGTCGAAAAATCGTGTGACGTCATATTTCGGTACACTGTTTTACCGGAAAGTGACATAACACGCCCCCCACTCTTGATTTTTGATGCGTTTTATCTTCGTCAATTTTTATTGACGTAATAAAGCAAAAATTACTATCCAATATTTTTCGAGAATCTAACTGACAGACTACATATAATCATATTTTTTTTTACTCAGGAAACATCCCTTCACACTGTTGGCCTTCTGTAACTAACATACACTCCATCCATCACGACCTCTGCCCTCTTGATCAACACAACACAGAAAGACTTTTAGAAGTGATTGACGTCCAAGTTGATTAAGCTAGTAAATAATAAATAACTTATATGTGCAAACACCTATATTGCATTACGACTTAGGTAATCTGTAATTGATTCTGTCGGTTGCAATTACACTTGTGCATAGTTTGAAACCGGCACATTAACATGATAGGAACTCAAAGAAAGCATTCGCCTGGAGCTAGTGTGGTTTGTGTCGGTAGCTTTGCATAACGAGCAAGGGATGGTGGTAGAGCAGGAGCCATATCTGTCACAAAAGTAACAAAGAAACTTCTGAAATTGGATATCGTCGAGAATAGTGCAAATCCGCTAATCTACCATACGTAAAGTGCGCGTATCTGCACTACGTGTAGGTTTACAGCGGAAGGTTATAAGTTTATATTTTTTTTATTTTAACGATTATTGTCCTCATTTTTACATGAATACTAACAATTTATGTGTTCTATGTATTGTTAACAGTAGAAATCTATTAAATTCATTAATTTAGTCGCTACGATAATGCGTAATTGAAATTGGCTACATTTGTCAGATACGCGGAATTATCCAATGCTAGTTCCGCGGATTTGCACTATCCACGGCGATATGTTAGGTTTAATGATAGATCATCGGTAGTTTTAGAGCAGACGGTATCTTTTAGTTACACACTGCTTTACTCACGGCATCACTATACTATTTATAAATACATTATGTATGTGTCATAATTTGAGTTACGTACAAAATATGATGAGAGCTAAGTCTAACAACTACCAGTTCGTAGATATATCTAATGGTCCAGATATAAAACCTATTCTTTTTCTTCTTGTCGAATCGATGACTCAGAATTTGTCCGACCAGTTCGTAGCAACCTGGACAGCTCCTCATTCAAGTCCTGGAGGGTGCAATTAGTTGTACACGACGACGGGCAGGAGAGAAGGTGTGGCGTATCCTTGGGGCTCCACATTCGCATTCTGTCCGAAATGGGTCAATTATACCCCATCATCATCATCATCTGCCTAGCCTTTATTGGGGTCGGCTTCCAGTCTAACCGGATGCAGCTGAATACCAGTATTTTACATGGAGCGACTGCCTATCTGACCTCCACAACCCAGTTAGTACTGGGTAATACGATACCCCTTGGTAAGACTGGTTGTCAGACTTTGTGCCTCTGACTACCTAACGACTGTCAAAGATCTACAAATGACACCCGGGACCAACGGCTTAACGTGCTTTCCGAGGTACGGAGGAAACTCGGTATGTAATGGGCGGTCACCCATCCACAGACCAATCTAGTAGGCAAGCACGGCTTAACCTAAAGATCGGCCCGAGCGGCTCTTATTATTTAGTCATGAGGTCCTCCCAAGGACCCCAGGGCTCCTCCTGGGGTCGATTATATCCCATCATGCCGAAAATAAAATCTATTACAAAAACCATTTACTGTACAATTCTCATTCTTAAACGTGCATTTATTGACTCAACCGACCGTAAAGTCCAAAAAAGGAAATTCTAAAAGCACTTTCACACAGATTCGAATCGGACTAAATAGACGACAAAAGTGGATGAAAGTGAACTTCTTACCAAATGGCTATTAAGGATTCTTCACACGACCATGTTTTCACATGTCCGAGCCTCGAATATTATAAATTCTGTTGCCTCGCTCGCCTTGTGAGGGGAATCTAAAACTTTTCGAACACTTTCTTTATTTTATTCTTCTCTTGAAAGTTTGTTTATTTGTAAACGCTTTTTTTGTATTGAGGAAATGGGAAAAGAATAAATTTAGAGAGCATAACAGTATGCAACCAAAAAGAATAAATGATTGTGCACAAACGTATGTGTTTCAAGTAATCCTGCAAATTCCCTGACTGACTCACTGCAAAGCCGGTGCAACATCCAACAGTGAATGTACTGGCCATAAAATACATGATTATAAAAAATAAATATTAACATATTCACAAGATAACGTTCCTCCTTCGACAAAATCCTCACCATTCAAGATAACAGTTTCAAAACGCGGCAACACTCGGTAATATCACTCAGCATTACATTTTGTGTACCAATCATAAATTCCTATCATCATATTGCTATAAAGTATCAAATTTAAATTAAGCTGTACGAGCGCTTGCCTTTGCCTCTTTGCCGCTCAAAAAAAAAAGAAAAGCCAAAATGGCGCGGAATAAAGTAAATATGGCGAATTCGTTTAATGAATTTCGTGTCACCTCCATTATTGCATAACGGGATGAACAGTTTTCTGTTAAGCAAACTCATTGGGGATTTTATCAGAGGGTCAAGAAACCTATAATGAGCATCCGAACAGTGGGGGGCGAAAGAGTGTTGATTCGATTCGGTATTTTGACAGTAAAAAATGTGCGGGCCAACGGCCAGGGTCACACTCACGGTAGCTATGGTTTCGATATAACAACATCTGGGAGCTCGGATTTAGCATCGATAATCGTTATTAATCGAGATGATTTCATAAATCGAGATGCGTGACTCAGTTTGAATAAAGAAATATTGAATCGATTTCACAGTATTTATGACGAAAACATTAAATATTGTTAAAATGATACTGTCTTACTTAGACAGGAAACGGGATATTTACAATGTTTACTGTTTTTGTCGAGTTCCCGATATTTCGGCGCTGTTGCAAGCACCATGATCACGGATAAACTGAAGTTATTGCGGGTAAATATCCCGTTTCCTGTCTAAGTAATAGTGACCATGATAGTTTAAAATCTTATATGATACTGTCTGTCTCAACAAAATTATATCGGCAGTGAAAATTTGATAAAGTAGAGCCAGTTGGTAAAGAAAACATATTGTTTTATGCAAAAAGTAAGTAACAATAGTAACTATTATGTATGTGGAAGCAATAAACTTTAAATACATAATATGGAAAAACCAGACTAACTCTATGCAAGTGAAAGTCAACATTCACGGTTTATTACTAAAAGTTAACTAAATATAGTTGAAATAAAGGTCGAAATTCGACCTTCAATTCAACTAATTTTGCCTTCTGTCCATCGTCACCGTAATTAGAGACTGACGAAATATTTATTTAAAATGTTTTTTTTTTAAACAACTCATAGACAACTATTTGACATTTTCAAACTTGTTCCTCGAAGTGACATAATTTTACAGGAAATAACGAAATTAAACACAAACAAACCGGCTATTGTCAAGCTTTTAGATAATTTTAATAATAATAAACATATTTATTTCCTTAAATATGGCAAAAAAACGCCACAAGAAATTATTAAGTGGCTTTGATAACAAAAGTTATATTAAGTAACCTTGAATTTACCTATCAGCTGTTAAAATTGTCATGTGGTTGTAAATGGCATATTGTCTATGTTGTGAACGAATGACGCGGAACCGAGTCGATGAGCCATAAACAAATCGAATGAAATGGGCCTTAAAGTGAATGAAATAAAGCGTGAATGAGAATGAAAGGAAAACGCAGCCATATTGTCTGTTCCGCACGAATCTTAGCATTTATTGAGGGGAACGGTTACTTAATTTTGTTGTTGCCGTTGGATTTGTAAACTGTTATAAGTTGAGTTGTAGTTATTCTTGCAATTTTAGATATCGATTAACAGCAATTTGGGTGAAAATGAAATCTTTTAATAATTTCCCAAGAATAAGTTCTGAATTGACTGATGGAAAGAGGTGTTTGTAAATAAATTATTCATGTGGTTCAAGTTTTCATAAAGAATTTGTTTGTTTCTGAACTGGAATAATGTATTGTCACAATGATTAGGCAGGGGAATTCTATTTCTCTAGCAAATCTCATATATACTAAGTCTTTAAGTAATATTAGCAATAAATTATTTTAAATGCACCAAAGACCAGAGACAATTACAATTAATCGCACTTGTCAAACTGTCAAAGCCTGACAAGCTATTGTGATACAAAGATACAAATTGCCAAACTATCTGTCAGAATGTTCATTAAAGGTCTTACTTTTTTGTCGCAACTCGGAATCTATCAGTTTTCGTCTACCACAATTTACAAAAAACGTTAAAATCACAAATTGAAAAACGCCTTATCTTTGACATTTTATCTTCATTATTAATGGTGGATAATACTTAAAATTGAGGACTTTTTGACGTAACGTGAGAAGACGCCATATTGGTAATAATTGTGATAAATGTCAAAGGGGTTTTGGCGCGAAGTTCCTGTTACTTTTGGTTTATGTAGTTATATTTGAAACATGTGAGTCGTGTTAACGGAAAAATATTGTCGCAATTAAAATTGTCCTTGCGGCGCCTTATACGGTTTAGTATGCAGTTGTTAAATAAATAATTTAGTTCAGAAACGCGATCGTATCTACCTATGATATCACAATTTAATTTTGTGTAAGAACTTTTTATTTACAACACGAACTCAAGCTTATTTATTCTCCTATAGTTTCCGTAAGCATTGAATGACGCTGAGCAAACCTGGACAAACGCTGACTTGACAGAATAAGATCTACATTTTGAAGTAAACAGGGCCAAGAGCAAATCAAGAATGGCCGTTCAACACGTCAAATGCGTCTAATCTCAAGCCGACATGGAAATTCTGACTCACTTACATAAAATTAAATATACTAAAGAGCCCCCACACAGAAATACATAATTAGAATGCAACGAATTCTAATTATTTTGCATTTAACAGTGAAAAACGATAAAATGCGTTGTGCAGAAAAGTAATTAAGAGAATTGAATTTGCATTTAGGGAATAATAAAATTCTCGACGTCTTAATAAACTTGTAACGTACTGAGGTGGTGCTAAGGCCTGGGTGCCACTAAAGCAGAGCGGAGAGGACACGTGAGGGAATCGACTAATCACAATGGTTGTAATCCACATCGCGTCTTTAGTCTCTTGTGTGATTGGGCGGAGATGCACCGCTTCGCTCGCTTGCGCTTTGGTAAGGACCGAGCCTTAGAAACGACCTACAGCGAAGTAAACCCTTTCCTTTAATTTAAGAGACCAATTCTATTTTGTTTCCTTTTCAAATGCCAGAAAAAGGAACAAAACCTAAAAAAAAAAAAAAACCGATTAGCGCTGGGTTTAGACACTTTTCTTTTTGGAAGAACAAAAACAATAAGCAATGTTAATCCAAAATTCAAATAGACACGTTTATTTCTGGCTAAGTTAAATTAAACATGTAAGTTTGACCACACACTAAGGGCTCGAACATGCATGCAGTGTAGCAGAGACAAGTTTTAAATGATGGCAACATTGACTGGGAGTCTTTTTGGTTAGCAACCAAAATATTTCCGTCATTATCTCGTATGAGTAAAAGATATGAGATTATTATCGATGAAAAGATTAGTAAATGAGCAAGACGGCGGAAAATGGATAGCCCTATTCCACTTGCGAAAGTCAAAGGGGCGCATCCGAGGAATAGACAAGGGCAAAAATTTTCGTATATTTATTTAGTCCTTTTTAAAAGACTATGGAAAATTAATTAGTAAGGCTTATTTTTCTTTACATTTCTTTAGTAGTATATGTCGTTGTATATGTATTTGTTGATTTGAACACATAGACACCTATTAAGCTATTACATTGTATTTAATGTTTCGACCGTCCACCCATCGTCTTCCAACAAAAAGCAATCTATCTGTTAAGTCATGCAGATCACGGCATAAACTACTTCCTTATTGAATTTGTTCATTGTTGCCGGTGTTGCCACACACAAGCTGCAATATTAATCGTTAATTTAAATTGAAAATAATAATTTATTGTCTATGATTATTGATTTTGCACGTTCTGTGCTCATTTTTGTATTCAACTATGAGTTTGGATTAAAAATAAAACAAAAACTTAAAATAATTATTTTGGTTTTCCTGTATGACCAAAAGTTATTAAATGGTCTTCGATTTCAGAAGGCCGACTTCCATATCTGCACGCAAAAGAATAAAAAACGAAAATATTGCAATACAATGCAATGGAGATATAAACATTATGTACCTACGTCTATATCCGAAAATAAATACATATATCCAAAACTGCTAAGCTGCATTAAATGGGTTAAATCGGATTAACAAAATAAAATCATTTAGAAGGAGATCAAACCGGGAATTCAGATATTAGAGGAGATCCATTAAAAGGAACTAACTTCGGAATCTCTTAATAAAAAAACGAATAAACGCATTTTTAGTGTATTTTGAGATCACAATAAAATTGTTGGTATTTATGTATTGAAATAACTTGCTGGCCATACCAACAATCATACGAATATTTATGAAAAGTAAAAATTCATTGTACATGTTACTTAGCCTTTTATTTCTTCTAAAAAGTTCAACTGATGGATGCGATGAAGTAGAAGTTGTGGAAAATGGACTTACCTGGAAAAGAGAAAAGATTAATTAGTTCGGCAGATCATAATTATGTTCTGAAAGTAGAATAGTGAACTTAGTAACCACAAAACATGAGAACACAAATGTACAGACGCTATCTGTCAAATGTCCTTAATAAATTTTCAACTTTATTGCTAGAACATTAGGTTCAAGTTTGATTGGGAAAATTTGACAGTTTCGGGTAGCTTATTGTGCTGGCTTCTACATAGAAATAACTAAACTTAGAACATAATCCACCGTGACAAGTGTCATCTCTTTCTGTAAAATCGCAGACGCTTCTCTAAGTTATCCCTAAGATTTTATAAATTTAGCTCCATGCGCTTTTCATCACGCCATTACAAAAAATCTAATGAAATGCATCACGGAAGCCAGACAGAAAACATAACCGCAAAGAATTGCAATATTTAATTATGTATTTCCTGAGCTACTAATTTTTAATTCGAAATTATGAAACAACAGAATATTAATGTTTTAATTGAAATTTAACACCAGTATTTAATATTTTTAGTGGTATAGGAGGTCGTTGCCCTCCAAACACAGATAAAATAGCAAATGATTACGTCAGTAATTGTGCAAGATAATTTTCTGGGCCCTACTAATTTTTAGTACAAATGCTGTGGTGACATAAACGCCTTAGGCACAATGGTCATGTGCAACGCATGTTTAAAAATTGCGTAAATTGTCTATGAACTTTCCATTGTGCAATGAGTGGACTGTCAAGTAATTTGCACTTGCGCCCTTTTGGAACCCTTGTGTATTTATTAATCAATTAAATACCGATAAAAAATCAATTGGAATATAAATTACAAGGAGAAAAACAATAAAAAACCATCGACTTCCAAAAGAGCAATATAAAGTGACAAATAAACTTAGTTTAGGAAGTCGCTGGCTTCGTTGATGATTCATTATGGAAAATTATTATATCGATTAAAAATGCTAAACCTTTTTGCGACAAATTTACTATTTAATAAACGCACACATTGTACACTTCTATAGTCCACTCCATTCTTACCAAACACAAAGACAAACTCATGGCAAATTGCAAAGATTCTAAGAAAAACTTAGTCGTTCTTTAATACCTATCATAACATTATGATTACCTGCGTCAATCAAGACGAAACTATTATACTTTGTACCAAAACATGGTGACTAACAACTAAATACGTCAATCAGAGCCAATGTTTTTGTTTGACAGGACAACAAATAAAGATTTGTACGACAAATACTGCAAGGTAATTTGTTTCTGTCTTCTCGGAAAAGTTAATAGATACTTAAGAGGGAACAGGGCCTGCGAGGTAGGTATTTGAAGAAACTATTGCCGTCGCGCTGCGTCAAGCCTGCTCCCGTAGAGCACAATAGGGACAGGCAGCTCAGTCCGATTATACAGACAAAAATGTTGACGAGATCAACGTTTCGTATTCCCCTTTTTTCTCCTCGAAAATTGAGGCGATTCAATTATTGTTGACATTAAAATTTTAAGAAAGTAGTAGTATGTCTATGTTCCTATCAATTTCTTTTATGTTTAAAACTTTTCGAATCTGTCTGGTTATCCCCTAACCACGGCCGTAAAAACAAGGCATTTTTGGAGGGTCATATTTTTTTACTTATTAGTTGCTAAAAAAAAGGAAATGACAGGAGCTTATCTACAAGTAAACATTGATTTTATGAAAAAAAAAATATTGCACTAGAGGCATTATTCAGGAAGAAAAAAGGAGATACATTTGTATAGAGAATCGCAGCCCCTGTTCCCTCTTAAGGAGTGCTACACCGGGTCGGTATGATTCGATAAACGTTAGAGAAATAGTTACTCGACTTTACGACTCGACTCGAGGCAACCCGGCCGAACATAGTTTGCCGATCGATACGAACCGAATGGAAGCCAAATTTGTGTAGTTTTCGCTTCGGGTCGGCTTTTTTTGTTCAGCACTACCGTATCGAATTTGCAGAAACAAACAAGTGTACAACACAACACCCCTTACCAGTCAACGTGTGTTAATTTTCTCAGAAAAGTTAGTTCAAACTTATAAATTTAGTACGTCATAATATGTCGGTGATTCTGGCAAATCATATGCCCAAAAGCGTAGGTACTGTTTCTAAAGAAATAAGAGGGCAAACAAGGAACAATAATGTTTGGCCAGTGTAAAAATTTAAGAGGAAAACTCTTATGGATATAGGTGAGCAAATAAATTGCTAGTGAAGGCGCAAATAGTCAAGAGAGATACTTAAGATAGCTTTAGGTATAGATTTTTATGTCTCTGAATCTAGGTATACAGTTTTAAGATCAAATTAGAATCTGGATAGTCTTAAATAAAAAAAAAAAAAGCACGAATGGCACAACAATTTAGAATATACTTTATTTTTTGGAGTAATGGGTTATAGCATTCAAAGATAAGATTTTGAAACTTTTACATTTTCATGACTTCAAAGAGCAAGCAGCCTGACCCTACAAAGGTACCCTTTCTGACATAAAAAAATATAAAAATAAATCTCGAAGGTTTTATACAAAACACAATGGAACAGTTGCGTAAGTGCGTAAATAATTACCATAACCGCATTACTGATTTTGTATGGAGATGTAAAAAAATCGGCGACCCTCCGCCATTGGGCACGGTATGAAAACACAATGCTTTGGACAAAAACTTTACTGTCAATCTGATGTACCATAAGGTTAATTACAATGTTGTTTGATGCTACTTAGTTAGTAAGATGACTGATAAAATTACAGGCCTGTTGTTTTACTGTGTATCTTTACAGAACTACAAATGAACATTGATCACCAAGCTTGCATAAGACAAAGCTCTTATTTTTAAAAGTCTAGTTAGGTTGGTAGTCTTGGTATACGCTCATCCATTGACCAAAGCCAATCAAGAGATTCTATGTATGACTCTAGAGCTGACTAAGGTCATCATCAGCCTAGACTTTGGCGTCGGTTTCCAGTTTAACGGGATGCAGCTGAATACCAGTATTTTACATGGAGCGACTGCCTATCTGACCTCCACAATCCAGTTAGTACTGGGTAATACGATACCCCTTGGTAAGACTGGTTGTATACTAAGGTAATAATTTTAAAAGATCATCTTTCTGCAGGAATCCGCTGGATGCGAGTCGCACGGGACCGGTCAATGTGGCGGCACTTGGGGGAGGCCTATGTCCAGCAGTGGACGTCTTTCGGCTGAAATGATGATGATGATGATGATGATGATCATTCTGTCAATGACTAAACAGTTCATCTGATCTGAGGTAATTATAGGAACGCCTTCCGTTGCCCTACTTTTCAGTGGTGCTAGTCAGTGGTGACAGTCGCAAGACCAAGACCTGGTCTCCTTTACAGAACAATAAAAAGCCTGTTTGGATCATCACTCTTATGACGATTTAATTTTTATATTTCAGCATGTCCATTACAAATATTAGCAGAAATGTGCATAGCGAATACGGTTTTTTGGTTATGCCCACGAAACGCACCCATATGGTAATGCCGAATGAACAACAAAAGAAACATCCATTTCCCTACTTAACAGAAGTCAGTCGCAAAATTTATTAGGGTTAGCAACGTTTAGAAAGCGCGCATAAACTAATTATAATGCAATTTCGCTTCACATTACACTGGCGCTTAGGCAACGGCTCGGCGGCCATTTTGCCAAGATTTCGAATGTAACGCGCCGATTTGTTAAGTGGGCTAATTGTCAAACTGATTGCTATTGATATTTCGGTTATTGTTTGAGTAATTACTTAAATCGTTCTGGGTTTTTAGGGCTCGTTGAGACGGCACTACGCTTGAAAGAACGACACAGGCGATCGTCTCGACAAAATTATAATGTCGTGCTAAGTATTGACATTTAGTGGATATAAAACACGCACTATACCTAACTAAACCAAGTTTTGACAACATCATTCAAATGGTGACACTTGTAAGAGTAAAAACCGAACTGAAAATTGCTTCCTTCAACTCAGAATTTTACCTCACCTCGTGACGTCACTTTGAAATCCTATTGCTTAGCTGTTTTTAAATTAAACAATGATTAATCCCGGCTTTTGCATAATAAGTATAACCCTTTCTTATGAAGCAGTCCTAAAAAAATCGTGTTGATTAAGTAACGATTTTCAACTTTATATAATTAAGTATATAAGATACAATTCGGTAAATCACACTGATTGCTATAATTAACCTTTAATCGCGTAAAAGGCAATCTACTTTTACTCGAAATATTTTCATGATTCGTATCCGACATTGAACAGAAATAATATTGCGTTCAAGTACCAAATTGAACCGATTCGTGTTTCCGGGATATTGTGCCGACAAACATCGAATTTATTTTATGTGTTCCGTTCACACAGTGTAGGTACGCACGGCGGCCAGTCAAGCTATGCAAAACCAAATTAAGCTGATCTCTCATCGTACGGGAAGCTCATACAAAGCGAAGTCAGGTTATACTGGTTATGTATAGCTTGATGTGCCGTGTGTACTCGAAAAACGTTTCGAGGACTTAATATTATAAAACCAACATAATTTTAACATTCTTCTTTCGTGTTTAAGGAATTTATGATTTGTCAAAGGCGTAAGAATTTGATAAGACAGGAAAATGAAATGGTAATTTTAAAAAAAGGAAAATGCAGCAGGGCTTAAAATCGAAACCCATGGGAATTCTGCAAATTGACATCCCAAGCTACAGCGATGGAAATAACTATTTGTCATACAAATACAGTTGAAACATGCATCTGAGTATAAGGTACCTGTCCTATTTTTCTGCACATTATTAAAAAAAAATCAAGTCCGAAATCTGTACATAACAGCACCTATTTCCACCTCTGATTTCGAACATCAAAAACAAATTTGAAATAAATAATTGATACTTAGGTCACTATACAAGTACAAATTATTTATTGCAACTTTTTCGCAAACACAAATAAATTACCGCTTGTTAACTTAAAACGCTCGTTAAAACATAAAAGACTATTCCCAATTTCCTCTGAACACGAAATGTATGATTAAAAGGTAACCTTGGTACACCATCGGTTGATGGTAGGAGGTGGTAGGCAGACAGTGTGTCGTTTCTTGCCCAACAGACGTAATTACGGGACAAACAATGAGTTTTGTAACCGCGCGGTAAGTCGGTGGTCGCACGATCTTGAGATCTGGCGGGGGCGCTAAAATGACGCTTCGTTTTTTTTCCGAAGAATTGTTTATTGAAATTTTTTACTTTTGTCCTTTTTAGATTTGTTAATTTGGGGTGTGCTGTGGATGTGAAATTCTCCGCCTGGTTATTTTTTCCTAGCCTGTTCGGTCCTTCTCCTGGGCAAAGGCCTCCCTCCTTCTACTTCGAAATATACCTATGCAATTCGTCCCGCCATCTCCTTTGTGGCTACTGAGCCAAGCTTATTGTCTCAGGACGCCAGTTTTTTGCTGTGTTGGACTTGGATTACAAGATTTTATTTGCCTTTATATTTTACTATTAACATCGATTAGATAATAAGTTGCCTACTTAACGCGGATATAATAAATATTATCGACACTTCAATCTCAATTAAAAACCTCGTTTACATGCGAATTAAGCCTAATAAATCAATAACAACAACATTAATAACTTCATGCAACACACACTACTTACAACACAGTCAAGCTCTATAAAGCACGTGTAGAAACAAATTATTTAAAAATAAATTGCCACTATAAATGAACAATGTACTGCAAACTGTATGATTGACTGATAATGAAATAATTTAGAACGTAACTCACTATCAATAGAGGCTTGTTATTATATCAGATTTTATTAACACAAGTTGACATAAGTTATAACTCAATTATTTGTTAAATACGTGGTAGGAAATAGGCTTGGTTCGGTTTTGGTAATTCTAACCTTCAGATTGTTTTAGACGAATAGAATTTCATAGATTTCTACTTAACTTCCGAAACGTCGCTAGAAAAAGACTATTGGTTATTTTACGTATCAATAAAGGCAGAATTATATCTTCTCAGTGTATTTACTTTGTTCACCGAGTTGGTATCATTCTTTTGAGATCAGCACCCAAACCACAGCTGTGTATTTGTAAAAAGCAGACTTAATCGAGTACATGTTTCTAGATACCTATTTTTTCCTTTAAGTTTGTATCTTAGTTTCTTCTCAGAGTATTTGACTATTTTTTTCAAATAGTAAATAGTGTTCTTTTTTAACCAATTTACATAAGTGAATATCATCTAGTTTGGCCTAAATTGTAGCATGATAAAGGGTTATCATGCTACAATTTAGGCCAAACTTGATCATGATCAAGCCAAAACATAAAAGTACATCAATTACCTAACACTCGCGCATCATCTTAGCCACCTAGATGTAACGAAACATCGGGGTAAAGGTTGTGATAGCCAGCCGTGAAAAGCCTTAGCTTACTGCACATTTTAGCGGCGCGGACTAGATTTCGCTTTTCGTAATTGATTTTTCGGTCTTCATGCTTTTTTACAAAATTTTAGTCGGTCATGGCTTGAAATTAGCGGTTATTAAAGATTTTTTATTAGGTGTTCTGCACCTGAAGATTTAGTCTTCAATTTTGGGAGCAACCGTGAGTTTTTTAATCGTACTTTGCATGTTGTACCGCAACTTTTTACTACAGATCACATTTAACAAAGGAGATGAGTAACAGAAAAGCATGGAAGAACATCATGCTGCGCCACTCCAAATAAATCGGGACAAGGGCAGAAGAATGACAACAGACAAGATAGCTTGAAAACTATGTTGCTCTAACATACGCGTAGTACAACAACTAATGATCTAATTCTTAGAGGTCAGTGTCGAGCTATTAGTAGTGCAGTACAGATACTACATCAGGCTGAATGCCAGTAGCGAAGGCTCAATTTTTGTAAGAGGTAAGCTGGAGTACATATCTATTTATTGAATGACTGTCCTATTTTTCAAAAGGAAGCCGGTAGGAATCGAGTTCTATGGAACCTTCGTGACTGCTGAATACCCAGGATCAAAGGTTGGTACACGAAAAGCATTATTCTAAATCAAGTTAAAAAAACATTCATTGCTTACCCAAAGGCTCACATGTTTTCGAAAAGCTCGTACCGTTTGTTAACACGTTATCACTCGCACATTTATTCAATTTAAAGCCGTTTTGAGTACATTTAAGTCTAAAATATTCAATATTTGCTCTCTCCAAGCTGTCATTGTTTTTGACAGTATTTGTCATTTTACAGAATATAAAACTTCTGTTCAACGACCCTTTTTGCTATAACATCTATAGATACTTCTGAAAAGATCTTTGGTTTATTATCCATATGTTGGCCCTTAGAAATTGGTATTTCAGATTTACCAGCATCTTATCATTTGTCTAGCTTTTTCCCAACTATGTTGGGGTCGGCTTCCAGTCTAACCGGATGCAGCTGAGTACCAGTATTTTACATAGAGCAACTGCCTATCTGACATCCACAACCCAGTTAGTACTGGGTAATACGATAAAACCCCTTGGTAAAACTGGTTGTCAGACTTTCGGTCCACTGACTACCTGTAACGACTGTCACAGTCCTTAAAATGATAGCCGGTACCAAGGGCTTAACGTGCTTTCCGAGGCACGGAGAACACTCGGTATGTAATGGGTGGTCACCCATCCACAGACGAACCTAGGCTAGCGCAGCTTAACCTAAACATCGACCCGAAGGGCTGTTATTATTTAGCCACGAGCTTTTATTATTAGTATTTCAGATATACCATCATTGTTATTTCGTTTGAAAAACCTTAAAC
Organism: Noctua fimbriata; assembly: GCA_905163415.1. Taxonomy (NCBI): domain Eukaryota; kingdom Metazoa; phylum Arthropoda; class Insecta; order Lepidoptera; family Noctuidae; genus Noctua; species Noctua fimbriata. The sequence continues at coordinate 9,932,991 of LR990935.1, read as the reverse complement.
AAAACAAAAACACTTAAATATAGACATAAAAGAGACCCAAATACGTCACTTATTTTTCACCTCTGCCACCCCTTCGGAGAACAACTTCATGTTATATTTTGAAAAAGTATATTTTCCGAAATGTACCGTATTTTTCTCCGTTTAAATGTACATAGGTCAGTTATACAACAGTAAAAAGAAAATTAAATGTTAACTTTATGAAGTCCAAACGACCTGACATGCTTACAAAACCAATATCGTGTACAATCGCTTTCATGCAAATCGTAATTTTAAAAAACAAGTTCCGTATATTTACTTTCAGACAGTTCTTTGGAAATTCCAGGCAGATGTTACTGTATTTTGGGTCAGTAGAATGTAGAATTTAATAAGAAGAAATATATTTTACACAAAACTGGTTTTTGACCTCACAGTTTGTCTTACAGTTACAACGAGATCTAAGTTCAATTTAGATCTCTGTTACATCGGATCTTTCTGACTAGACGCACAGTTGGAGTATAGCTTTAACCGAAATGTGTGGTCGTCCAAAAACGCGTTGGGTTGGCGCCAAAGTCGCAGCCTGTGTTCTCAGGCAACACCTGGATGAGGGACTTACAGTACCTGAAAGTATGGCATACAGCATTACAGGAAACCTACTTGATCGTAACTTGGCAGTTAGCGGTTCCTTCGTTTAATTTTATTATTTGGCCTCCTACAACCGTTAACCGGCGGTAAGTGAATACTCAGTAAAATTGTTCTGCAACTGTAACTTGATCAGAACATGTTATTGTAAGGTTTGGGGCAGACATGCTGGTTACAGCATCGGTGGATGACGTCAGAATGTTTCTCACGAAAAGTATACACCACTATTTTTTAATTTTTAATTAGTACAAATACTTAAAGGGCTTATTAGAGAAGGTCTTGTTATTATATATGTAAAGTCTCAATAAATAATATTCATAAACAGCAAAGTTATAAGCGTTTGTATAAATCCCAAAATGTCAATCAATTTATGGAAATATGAATGGCGACAGGAATGGAAAAGCATTGCGCGTAGTATTTTCTAGTGGTTATTGTGAATGATTGCCAATTATGAATTTACCAGTTATGACAAATTTTCTTGGACAATTTTGGGTTTTTTTGACTTTTGATTACACAAATATGATCAGTATCGTGTTCTGTATGGTGTCCGGACGTAAAGAATAGCACCATCCCATATCTTCCCGTGGGTGTCGTAAGAGGCGACTAAGGGACTTACCAGAGAATGGGCAGCAGCGTTCTCTGATTCTACAACAACCATACTGCGATCGCCAACCCGCCTGCCAAGCGTGGCGATTATGGCAAAACCCCCCTTCTTGGGGGAGGCCTATGTCCAGCAGTGGACTTTTCGGCTGAAATGATGATGATGATGATGATCAGTAACGGGTACGGATAGAGCTCCATTTTTTTGTACTAATTAAAAAATAGTGGTGTATTTTTCAAGACTTTTATGTACTTTATGATATGATAAGTTACGATACATAACTGCGCTTCTATTTTATTAAAAGCTCGTATTTAACAAGCGTTGTTAGTGAGTATGTCTCAGGTCAAAACTTGCAACTGAATTTCTAACCAGTTTCCTACAACCAATTGAGCTGAAATTTTGAACACCTTTTTTTTTCTGGTGACAAAACACTTTTATGACAGACTCGATCTTGCAACCAGGATCCCCTCGTCACGAGGGAACTCCTCAACGGTCAATAACACGGACACGAAACTTTGTATACGCGTTCAATGTTAAGATGTGGTTGAGTTAAACCTAATTTTTTCTTTTCATTTTAATAAAAGCTTGTTTTCTTTTTTTTAAAGTCGAATTTTATCTAGGTACATTCTAAATCAATTGAAAATCTTTCAGCAAATTATTGGCGAACTAGCGACCCGCTCTGGCTTCGCACGGGTGCAATATATATATATAAACCTTCCTCTTGAATCACTCTATCTATTACTGAAAACCGCATCAAAATCCGTTGCGTAGTTTTAAAGATCTAAGCATACATAGGGACAGACAGACAGCGGGAAGCGACTTTGTTTTATACTATGTAGTGATTAAAATCAAGCTTAGCCGAATACTACGACTGAATATCACACGTCGTCGACTCATTGTGCAATGCCTGTTACTTGTTAGTATCGCATGTGTACAAGGCATAACATCAGATCTGATCTCCCACTGCATTCATATTTGTGTAAAAAGTAAGTAGATACGTAGACTTTGTGTAAAAAGTAAGGAGATATAGTAAAAATTTACATAATGTGACGTCATCGTCAATGCGCGTGAGATTGTTTGTATAAAGTTTACGATTGACCCAGTAGTCTAGATTCAGTAACGAAAGATTTCTGCGTGACTTTATTAAATTGCATTATGTTTCGTTCGAAGTTATGTTTGATACTGGTTGTTGTTGGTGGTCTTCTCATAGCCATATTGGATGCATGTCTCTGTAGCTGCCCGGAACCTAGATTATTGCCAGGTTGACGGTAATAGGTTCGCCCCATATTAGGTACATGGGACTTAAGGTGGGGAGCTCCAGGGTAGCCCGCAAAATTCATTTTTTTTACGTTTTTTGTAATTTTCCGGTCAGTGTCAGGCTGTATGTTAAATAGGATTCACAGCGGTAATACGTGTATATTTACAGAATTATAATCATTTAAATCTATACTAATATTACAAAGCTGAAGAGTTTGTTTGTTTGTTTGTTTGCTTGAACGCGCTAATCTCAGGAACTACTAGTCCGAATTGAAAAATTCTTTTAGTGTTTGATAGCCCATTTATCGAGGAAGGTTATAGGCTACACAACATCACGCTACGACCAAAACGAGCGGAGCATTTATGAAAAAGATTGCAAAAACGGGGAAAATCCGAACGCAGACGAAGTTGCGCGGGTCAGCTAGTCATGAATAAAACCCTCTCGAGTCAATTGAATCCCCTTGAATAAATATTTGATGAAAAAGTCAGTAAGCATAACTGGCGAAATGTGGGTGTACTAATTTAGGTCTTCGTCACTTCTACTATAATCTTTGGGAGAACAGGTGTGACGTTATGTGGAGGAAATTGTTAGCATCTATTCCAGTGTCTAAATAATATAGCGTAGGTATAGCAGATAAACTATAAGTACCGATTAAATAGAAATCTCTGGCAACGGCTTTTGTCTGAATTTCAGATTTATTCAGGCTGTTCTTCTTCTTCATCGTGTGGTTAGTGCCTAACCTGATGTCAGAGTTTTTATGCCGCTTATTGCTATGGGCCTCTGACTTGGCTTTACATGACGTCGAGAAATATCTCTCAGGCTGTTAAGATACCTGTATGAGTATAGGTAGATATAGAGGGATCCCCAAAATCACAGAAACACCAAAAAGCTTTTAACCCTTAATTGCACTGACCTTAAATCTTCCTGCCTTCAGAATAAGTGGTTTTGTCTATCCTCGAATAGACACGCAAAATTCTTTAGCAATTACATACTCGACCCTGATGATTGTCAATGTTAAAAAACAATAGGCCTGCTAGGGACATTAACGTCACATAAGATTTTAAACTATCATGGTCACTAACATTATTACTACAGGAAACGGGATATTTACCATGTTTACTATTTTTGTTGAGTTCCCGATATTTCGGCGCTGTTGCAAGCACCATGATCACGGATAAACTGAAGTTATTGCGGGTGGGTGTAAACATGGTAAATATCCCGTTTCCTGTAGTAATAACGTCACATAATTTTATAAATTCGCATTAAGACAACCTTGCCTAGTTCGCGGAGTATGTATGTAATTGAGTGGAGTACCTATAAAATCATGCAGTCTTTTAAATACAGCATCGACAGTTATTACTTTAAATAGCTGAAAAAGCACAGGACATAACAGAGTGGGTATTTTTTGGTATTATTACATTACATAACATCACACCATCATCAGAGACTACTTAAGGGTCGTGTATACAGGGTGTAAACGGACCCTTCACGAAGCATTCTGTTCATCAAACTAAGTAACTTTACTCAAAAAATATTGCTGGGAAACGACTTTATTTTTTTGGGGTGTAAAATCACTTTTTACGGTAGGACTCAATGTAACGCACTCAAATATTGTGTTGATGGATGGATTGAATAGTACGGGGTTCGTGGAAGTGTTAAAAGTAAAAATCTTACATTAAAAACATGTATTTAAAAAAAAAACTTGTGAAAATGTTGGAACTTTGACCCCCAATATTTCCGTAACTAGAAGGTTCCCAGGTATGGTCTAGAACAAAAAAATGATCGCAATGACGGCGACAACAACTGCCTTTCGGCTTCGTTAAACGTTAAGCCGTTGGTCCCGGCTGTCATTTAGAGCTTTGACAGTCGTTACAGGTAGTCAGTGGCCCGAATGTGTGACAACCAGTCTTAACTAGGGGTATCTTATTACCCAGTTCTAATTGGGTTGTGGAGGTCAGATAGGCAGGTGCTCCATGTAAAATACTAGTGCGTCAGCTGCATCCACAAATGGCTTGCCAGATGATGATGTAATAGCGAGCCAGTCTATTGCCACCAACCGGGCAATAGACTGGCAAAGCAGCCCGAATTGTGGAAACCCCAAAATCACTTTTCCTGACGTGGAAACCAAACTAAAGACCTCACGCTCTGAAGTAGTGCATTCGACCACTAAACCAACGAGACAGGTAGAAAGAAAATCTAGATTATTCCTCTAGTTTCCTGCCTTTATTGCTCAATCGTGGGTAGAGACAAAAACCAAATCTAGACTATTTAAAACCATGCTTAATTAACACGCCTCAAATTAACCACGAATGAAGCCATCAACACATACTTGTTGCGTCTATGAGAACTTCTAAATGGTAACATTAATGCCCATTTTCACAAACACCAAAAATAATGCCTAGAAATGATTGCACTGGAGAATTTTCAACTTTCAATGGTGCACCGAGAGATGAAAATCCAACAGCAGACCTTAATTAAAGCATTTGTTAAGTTCTCGCCTTGTGTGAGTAAAAATGGGCATAAGAAGAAACTAGAAATGATATGTAACGCCTGTATTACCTAACTACTATCACAAAGAATCGTTAAAACGTCTCACATGGTAAAATGAGCATTTCCGTGATTTTGGTTGGTGAGTGTGTAATTATTGTTTTAAATGATGAGAGTTTTAGATAATGAGCGTGTTTTAATAGTTGATTTTCTTAAGCAACACGAAGAGAATGACACGAATTCATCATGTTCCTGCCCTTGTACCATGTTACTTGGGGTCGGCGCAACACGTTTTATTCTTCCATTCTTCCCTGTCAACCTTCACGCGATCATGTACATCTTTTTTCATATAATTCCTCACACAATCCATCCATCGTTGCCTTGGTCTTCTCTCCCTCTCCATCCATCAACATTTATATTCATCACGCTTTTAGTCACATGCAATTTGGCCCTCCTCATCATAATGTCCATACCGTACCAAGAATGATACAAATTAAGTCGCAAATAATCAAGACTTTTATATTCTAGGCCTTTAAGGATTAACATTATCTACCAGTTTAGATAATCTCAAGGCTGTGAAGAAGATGGATGCAACACGATTGCATGTAGCGGAGATGAGAATGTTGAGATGGATATGTGGAGTGACAAGAATGGATAAAGTGAGGAATGAGTATATACTAGAGGAAGTTTGAAAGTGGCGCCTGTTACAGAAAAATTTAAAGGAAGTTGTTTGTCTTGGTATGGACATGTAATGAGGAGGGATGAAACGCATGTGACTAAAAGAGTGATGGACATGAATGTTGATGGATGGAGAAGGAGAGGAAGACCAAAGAAAAGATAGATGGATTGTGTGAAGACTGACATGAAAGAGAAAGGAGTAAATGATGCCGTTACATCTGACAGAGGAGAATGGAAGTATAATGGGACAAGGGCAGGTAGATGATGTAAAGGGCATTCTTGGAGAAGCGCTTCACCCATTCTAACTAATCAAAAATAGGATTGCATTTAAACCCAACAATAAATAAACTGGTGCAGTTCAATTTCACATACCAACAAACCAAAACATTACCCTCCTCAGTCGGGTAAAAAATAGCTCAGTTAAACAAAGATGGCAAACTATACCATTGAGAAGGACACCTCAAACTTTGAAACCTTTTGGTCCAATAAGTGTGATTTTCTGCCACATTATCAGCCTCTAATTGCCATTGCAACATTCAAGGTTTCCTAAGAACTCACTACATCCACTTAACACAAACTCTATTAACTCTTCTATTTACATGTACAAAACCTGTTGACGTTAGAATAAAATATATGGGTAAGTAATTGTTTGGCTCAGTGTTACTCATTGTGTGTTTGGAAAGTGAGTGACGTCGCGCGTCTGAATGTTACATTGTCATTGTGTCGCCTCTACTTCTACACATACAATTGGTCGCATCCTATTAGACAGCTAAGAATACATGCTTTCGTGTATTTTTTTATTCTTTGATGCTGCAACACTGAATTGTCCAGTTACTCAATTTCAGATAGAAGCACTCAAAAAAATAAAATCCAATCAACTATTATAGTAAGGCATCACTAATAAGGCATTTTCATCAATAACGATCAGACATCAAATAATACAAGTGTGTTTAGAATTACACAGTTTACTTCTTCAGTGAGGCGGGGGCCATTGCGGCAAAGACGACTCATATAGGAATCTATTTCTTCTTAGCGTGTCGATGGCAATCTAAATTGTGTTAGCCCAGAACTGATCTACTAGTTTGGCGCCTTCAGTAGCGTCCATCAGTTCTGGTAATGAACAAACAACCAGACCCGCAGGACACAATATGAACTGCCCCCATCGTTTGTGGAACAGCCCCACATTTACTCTTGAGGGCAGAGTGTAATCTACTAAGCATGCTGATTGGAATCCACAACTTTTCTCTACGTTCATCTAACTCCACTAAATCTTTCTTTCAGACGCAGATTACTTTCAAGCTGAGTGTGTCATACGAAGGAGTTGATCCATTAAAATAATTTAAATGAACAAAACTCTTATAACAAGTTATCCTCAAGTACAAAACAGACCACACTCATCCCAGCGTTAGAATCAGTAATGTATGCTAAGGAGTTAATGCCAAGCGTGGGCCATACGCATTGTGAACAGGCTTTGTATGCGCATACGCTGAATGAGACTGCCTGTACCTAGCTTTAAAGAGGCGAAAGATTAATAGGATGCAGGAGTGAGTTTGTCTCTCTCTGGTTAGTATACGGCCAGTATAATTTGGACTGCAGTTGAATTTGGAACTACATTAAAAAGTATCTACTGAATATTTTGACAGTTGGTTATTTTCTATCTTTACAATCAGCAGTCAGCATCATCATGCAAGGTTAGCTTATCATAATCAACCTATGATGGTGGCAGGGTGACAGATGCCTGTGACCCAGCAGTCACTCAATTATACCTCCTTTCTGTGAGAGGTGGGCCGTCATCTACCACGCGAGCTCAGTGAGTGTGGATGGATGTCACATGTTTTCACATTTTTACTTTAAAGATAAGTTTGTTAACACAATGTTTTGCCTTCACCATTATGAGAGCAGTGTTTATGAAATAATTAACACAGAGAAAAACACCTACTTGGGTTCAAATCAAATATCTATGACTCGTCAGTCGCAGCCATTTCCACAAAATCACCAAGTTGTTCGCAGGTCTACTTAAGCCGGCTATATAAAGTAAGGTGTGTAGTGGGTAGTATGACATTTATATCAAAAGGACATTATACAGGGTGTATTATGAACTCAAGCAAGGTCGAAGCATCTTACTCTGCGCCCACGCAGGCTTCGTCTACAAAAGCTTTTTAACTTTGACCTCCTTACTGCTGATGTGATATTTTTTTGCAGATCTTAGATAAGATGCAAGATCATCTCGTACATAAGATCTAACTAGGTCAAAAAATACACATACTTAGTTTTAAGTGGGAAGTCTGACGGCCATTAAATCATTTGCAGAAGTCAGAACTACAAAAGCTTTAAAGAACTTTTAAACGGATTCGCATATTAATTAAAGGCATCTTATTCATAAGATGCCTTTAATTAATATGCGAATCCGTTTATGTGGTGTTTCACTTATTATCACAAACTAGCTGACCCGCGCAACTTCGTATGCGTTTGGATTTTCCCCGTTTTGGCAATCTTTTTTCATAAATGCTCCGCTCCTATTGGTCGTAGCGTGATGTTATGTAGCCTATAGCCTTCCTCGATAAATGGGCTATCAAACACTAAAATATTTTTTCAATTCGGACCAGTAGTTTCTGAGATTAGCGCGTTCAAGCAAACAAACAAACAAACAAACTCTTCAGCTTTATAATATTATTATCACAAATGTCAATCCCGAATGGTTTGGCAGTAGTGTACCCATAGTTCAAATCCGTTTCGCCAGTTATGTTTTAGTCCCATGTGTGTATGTATCGCCTTCAACCGACCAGGCATGAATCTAGACTGCATGAGAAATTCCTGATATAAAAATTCCAACAGAATTTGCCCAGACTTTAGAATCGACCCCAGGATGTCATGCTCAACAATAACGCTTGCTTAAGTATACTTAACATAACATCACGACTGTAATCCCCGAAGGTTAAGGCAGAGGTGTGCCTAATAGCAGAGGTGTACCTAATAGTAACCCACATTTCGCCAGTTATGTTAAAGTCCCATGTAATATGGGGCGAGCCTATTGCCGTCAACCGGGCACAGATCCAGACTCCTTGGCTGCTACTGAGAAATTCCTGATGAAAAAATCAAATAACAATTTGCCCGACCCGGGAATCGAACCCAGGACCTCTTGCTCAGCAGTCGCGCTTGCGACCACTACGACCAGAACAAGTATACTTGTTCAGAAAATACTGTAAAGACTAATTAATTCCTCTCCAAGAGAGAGGAACACTGTCTCATTATCCACCATGTCATTTATGGTGTGAAATATTATGGTCTTGCATAAATCTTCGTACACTAACAACATGAGTAGTCGACCGGTAGCTATCAATGCCACTTAGGTATTTAGACAAATTATTGCCACAATGGTTCCGCTCTGAATTACTGTGATTTAGGACCGCTGCACACTGAAGCGTAACGTTCGGAGTTCCATTGACTTGTGTGGATATGTCATAGATAAGAAGATATTTTTCGTACCGCAAAGGCTGGTTGGAGGACGAACGGGAAAAGAGCACATGGAAGAAATTGGGGGATTCCAATTTGGCCAGCAGTGGGACAGTACAGGCTGCTAAAAAAAAAACAGATGTTTATGTTATATCAGGTAGGTAGGTCAGGCTGGAAAGGGTCTTTCTTCAAGCATTTGAAGGCTGAACTGGTTCCATTTAGTTTACAGGTATACCCAAATAGTTGGCAAGGAAATGACTCAGATTACTTTAAGAATAAGCACACGGTTGAGCGTTAACCGGGACATTTACAAGGCCCATTTTTTTATGTTTTAGCTTATAACGTCGCCACTACTCGTGCTGGAACAGATGCCTCCGTCTATGTAAGAGGGAGTGGGCATAATCCACCATGTGAGCCCAGTAAAGAATGATGGATGTCACACATTTTAAAATTATTGGTTCTAGAACATTTTAGAAATTTCCTCATGACGTTTTTCACAGAAACTTTTTAGACTGCCTCGTTAGTCTAGTGGTTGCAATCTCGACTGCTTACCATGAGGTCCTGGGTTCGATTCCCGGGTGGGGCAAATTGTTATTGGGTTTTTCCATCAGATATTTCTCAGTTTCAGCCACAGAGACTGGATTTGTGCCCGATTGATGGCAATAGGCTCACCCACTATTACATGGAACTTAAATATAACTGGCGAAATTTGGGTGTAACTACTATTAGGTATACACCACTGCCATGTATGCCTATGTATGTATGTTTTTCACAGAAGTCAATAATCATCAAAAAGCTACACCTCAGTGCACACAGACGCTTCTTTACCAACCAGTTTCACACGGCGACGTAACGTAAGCGCTGCGTAACCACGGCATGTTAATGTGTTAGATAGAACTTAATTTATTGCCCGCTATAAGGGTGCTATTAGATGTCGTTATTCAATCAGATATATCGGAAATACAGCTTGGATAATATGTTATTGGAAACAGAACTTCGTTGCTAATTAGTGAATATTCACAACGTGGACCGATAGAAGAGGAGGCTCGGAGGAACTCGTGGTTTAGCAATAAATAACCACCGCTCGGGTCGATCTTTAGGTTAAGCCGCGCTTGTCTAAGTTGATCTGTGGATGGGTGACCACCCATTACATAGGTACCGAGTTTCTTCCGTGCCTCGGAAAGCACGTTAAGCCGTTGGTCCCGGCTGTCATTTGTAGATCTTTGACATTCGTTACAGGTACTCTAACCAAGGGGTATCACCCAGTACTAAATCTGTTCTGGAAGTGCCCCATATAAAAGCTGCATACGGTAAGACTGGAAGCCGACCCCAGCATAGTTGGGAAAAGGCTAGGCAGATGATGATACAACGTGAACCGATGCGAAGTGAGAGCTGTGTCGAAGTCAGAAACTAATTCCTTCAGAAATGATTTTTGTGCCAGTGTTTCAGAAGTAAAACGGATTTTTGTAGAACATTTCACGAAGCTCAATGGTTGGTTCATACTCATCTCCAACCCAAACGTCAATATCTCTAACATATGCAACCTAAACCGAACTTAAAAGAAACTAGAAAACAGGGAGATGGACTTATTGAAGGAAACCATGAGGAAACATGGACTGAACGGCGCTGAACAAGCTGATGATCAAACTTGACTCTCTAAAGAGACTGGTAGTATAAAATCCCACTGTAATCTAGTAAGTACTTACTTAATAATTTTGTGACCTACAAAAGTTTACCAAAGACAAAACAGTTTCTTTTCGAGGCAAAGGAAGCTAATACCATAGCATTCATATCAACGTAGTATTAACTAACTACATACATAAGACAAGTACAATATAATAACCATTCAATTACATACGTCCGTCACCTACTTACTCACTACAGTTGGGACATTAGGAAGTCACCGTGCGCGAAGGAAATAGTGTTGTGACACCGCCATTTTGTTGCAACTGTCAGATGATATCTGTCAACACTGTGATTTTTGTTGCATGATTTTTGAGGAAATTAGCGTTTCTTATCGTTTATAGTGAGTTGATGTTGACAGCGCCTTTTAGTAAGAGAGGATATGACCCATTTTGAGTCAAAAAAAAAGTTACTAATACTGCCATCAATAGCATAGTTGCAGTAAGTATGCTCTAGACGATTTCGAGAAAAACGCGGTTAAAGTTTTGGTGCGAAAATCTTCCATAAATCCTTTGTTTTTAATCAGATCATGATGGTTGATATCTTAAATGAAAGATGACTTCAGCACCTATCTATTACTTATTTGGAAACCAATACTGAGTAATTGCAGTAAGTGTACCCACTGTAATCATGCTTTGTGATGTAAAAAAAATGCTTGACTTACTGCAATTTTTTGATTGTTAAATTTGGTTTAAAAGTGATACAAACGAATGGGTAAGATAAAATTGTAGATCTCGTTATCGTGATCACGGCTGTATATCTAACTCATTTTTGACAAAAAACTGACTTACTGTAACTATGCTATTGACGGCAGAATAGTAGGCTGTACCTTAAATTAATGGACATTTGAGTCCATGCATTAGCCGTATAATATCTTTAGTAATCATTCGTACAAATGATGTGTAAGAGATACAGCCATTTGATATTTCTACCAATACATTGGATATTTATTACTACCACTACTGTCACTAATAAATTTAGTAGCCGATTATTCTATTGATATTGAATTTACAGCCAATATTTAAACCGCATTAAAGCAGACTGACTCACAGATGATGTATGAAATTATGTTGTCAATGCACGACAAACAATCGATTCTGAGTTCATAAATTCGTAACGAACTAACCTGTGTATATGTTTTCTTATGATTTTCATAACAAACTATCAAAGTGAATGGCCTGATTATCCTAGTAATATTATAAATGCGAAAGTTTTTTGAGTATGTATGGATGTCTGAATGTATACCTAGATTGTATTCAAGTTTGTTTCTCTTTCACGCCAAAAGCACTGAACGAATTTGGATGTTTAGCACACAAATTGACTGTTATCTGGATAATCACATAGGATACTTTTTATCGCGGTAGTATGATCACGTGGGACAATTGTCGAACTTCATGCGGGTGAAGCTGCGAGCATAAGCTAGTAATAAAATAAAATTACTGAAGATAAAAGCATGTTTGAAACATCCAGAAATGGTGTGGTGATGTAGACTTTAACCATGAATGACATTATTTCGGGTACAGTTACGTTTGAGTTAGATTTTGTATTGACTATTCCTACACAATTTTCAAAACATAACTCTATAGGTACTACAGCAGACATGTTTAACCACTTTTTAACTAAAGTACCAGTAAGTAGCCTTTGCTACGTTGAATGAAAACTTAAGGACGAATTTAAACTTTTTTTTTCTTTTTTAATAAAAACGTTGCCCCACACTAGGAAATTATCCTGTATCGTGGGTGCGTTTACAAACATTTAAACTCACATACACAAACAGCCAGACCCGGAACAACTACCTGTAGGCCATACAAATATTTAGTCTGTTCGGGAATCGAACCCGCGTCACGCAGCGCAGCAGTCAATCGCTCAGCCACTGCGCCAACCGTGCCGTCAGTGAGTCAATTAAACTGAACGCAATTAGCACGACTAAACTGCGTTTAAAGCTGTCTCAGTAGCATGGTTGATATGGGAAATTGACCATTTCAAATGTGCAGTTCAAGGTAGCGTTGCTTGTCAACAAAATAAGCATCGATATGTCAAACTTGGTGCTTTTATTTTAGTTCCGCGTTTTCCCGCTTGCACAGATAAGTTGGTTCAAGTGTAAGTCTAATATTTTTATTCATGTTCATATTGCTACGGATACTGAAACTCACTACCAGACATTATAAAACTATTACACAGCCTGTTCCGGAAAATTAATAGGAAATCATCTTTCCGTCGTTATTTCTTCCGGATTCAGAGCGCAAAATAGATGAATAACATAGGATATTATGAGATGATGAGTGTAAGGAAGTTAGTTTCGTAAGAGTCAAGTAATTAAATCTTGGTTTGGCAAGCGTGGAGGCACAGTGAGTGATGAATTGATGTTCTTTATGGAAAATTGGTAGGGTATTCCTCAAAGCGCAACCAACTAAGCGCAACTAAATTATTCCTCGTAGTGCAACCATTAGTTGCGCTCACAAATTCAAATTTCAATTATTATTTGTTTATTCCTCAAAGCGCAACCATGACGAAAAATAGAGACATATCATTAATGAATTCATCATACCCCTCTTTCACTGACTCATTCACTGATTCACTACTGCCAAACTACAGAGTTGTTGTTATCGTCTGAACTATAGAAAACATATGATCATGGATATCTTGTACCTATTTAATAAACATACGAAGTTCATTGACCTAATTTTGACAGCTGTCAATTTCTGTTGTCTCTATTTTATTTATCTTAAAAGACAAAGAGGGCAACATCTTCTTAGGTTGTTGTTTTCTTGGTGTAAAATACCTAGTTAAGTTATTATTTGTTCTCGTTTCTACAACGCTCGCGATAAATTCCTATGTACACCTACTGAGATCATGGACATACCTAGTTTAGATAGTACACACGCAAGCAACTATTGTTCTCCATTTTGTAACAACGTGTCATGGCAACACTATTGTATGGCTTTATTTACTAATAAATATCTACGAATACAACGTTAATTAAATATCAATTTTGTAAGGGATATGTTTAAGGTTTAATTTGGTCTGTATAAGTGTGTGTTTCGTATTTTAGTTGCATTCTCCATGAATGTTATGAAGGAAATGCCATCGTATTCGTGTATTGTTGTGAGAATTTGAATTAAGAATATTGGTTAAGTTTATACAGTAATACCATTGTTTGTTAAATTAAATTAAGATTGTTTGTTAATCCGGAAATCTATTCATTTCACTGGTGGTACAGTTAAACAAGAAAAAATATGAGCTTCGGTAATCTTCGCGTAACAGAATGTCACACTTATGTTATAATAATGTTAATAAATATATTAATACATATGTTTAAAAACATATATGTTATAATTTATAATTTATATGTTTTTTTTGAGAAATGTTTAAAAATATTCAAAATAAGTTTGTAAATGAATTAAGGAAATATTAATACTAGCGACCCGCCCCGGTTTCGCACGGGTGCAATGTAGATACACATTTACATATAAACTTTCCTCTTGAATCACTCTTATCTATTGCTGAAAACTGCATTCAAATCCATTGCGCAGTTTAAAAGATCTAAGCGTACAAACAGCTGGAGCGACTTTGTTTAGTAGCTAATAGCACATTTCGCCAGTTATGTTTAAGTACCATGTAATAGGGGGCGAGCCTATTGCCAACAACCGGGCACAAATCTAGACTTTTCCCGACCCGGTAATTGAACTTAGGACCTCCTCAAGAGTCGCGCTTGTAACCACTAGACCAACGAGGACTTATTTTTAACCGACTTCCAAAAGGAGGAGATTATCAATTCGTCTGAATGTTGTTTTTTTAATAATTCATTATTACATTATATTATGTTTAAGTACTGCTTGATTGACTCTAAATGAAATATAACAACCAAAGAAATGAAAAAAAAATTAAATGCAACAGCCAATCAAATTTGCAGTCTATTGGCTAGTAATGAACTATTAATATATCTTTTAGATAACGTAAGTAGGTACAGGTAAATAAATGGCATTTCCTGACAGTAAATATAGAACAGAAAAATGTGTAACACCTACGTAGGTACATGCATACCAAACATAAAAAATGCTGTTCTAAATACATAACATATTTAAATTTAAAATGTACGTTACAGTAATAAAACATAGGTTTTTTGTATATCAATAACAGGTAGTAACACAAACGATAAATGGTACAAGGCTAGGATTAAATTCTTAAAATCATTTAAAAATACCAACTTGGTAGACAGCAATTAACTATGATAGCAATTATTGTGTTATCTACTCTAGATAAATATTACATATTCATGTTTATAAATTATTTATAACTTTTTATGTGGTAAGTTAAAGAATGCTGATGTACCTTGACCTAGTCTGGCAAAAAAAAACGAATTCTCTGCACTTCATCCCAATAAGCTTTAGCTGGACATGATTGTAGTCAATTTAAAAAAGTCATCTATGTTACGGCTAATAGCCGAAGTGCGGCTACACCTAGTTTTAGCCGGTTAAAACTAGGTTCAGCCGGTTTAACTTAGATGTATCCTACTTATCTTCGTTTAGAACAGGCAACCAATTTGGATCGTTTGGTCACAGTTCTAACCTAACCTAACCTAATCCATTTGGTCAGTGTGTCCTAGCAATAAAAAGGATACACAACTGTTACCGGCCGCACCTAGGTATAGCCGGCTAGAACTAGGTGTAACCTTACATAATTACAAAAACAAATAAAATTGAAGTGTCTGTTTGTTGTCCCGGCTAATCTCCGAAACAGCTGGACCAATTTTGACTTGGACTATTACTGGCAGATAGCTGATGATATAAGGAGCAACTTAGGCTACTTACATTAGGTAAAAAAGATTAGGGTGCCGTGCAAAGAAAATCCAATATTATTTCGAAAGCATTCCATGTCATAGGGGATTAGCCTATCGCCATAAATTGGGCACAAATTCAGACTCGATATCACTAAGGGTACATCTCTATCTTACTGTTCCGGTGACAAGCGTTATGTCATGTTAATCTCTACAGAACATTGCACAAAGCGAACATGAAGTAGTAATTAAATTAAATGCAGGATTTTTGAAAGTAAATAAGCCAGGGCACCAATTACCAAATCAATTTTCCAACAAAAAAAATGCCTCAGCACATGTTACTTCATATTTCAAACAAAAGTTCAACATGCCAGTCATAAATCAAGTAAAACCATCTTACAAACTGGCCCACGGTTATTACGACGAGATAAAAGTGATTATGTATGTATGTGCCCCGCCCACTTCTGATCACAAGGTTGCCAGAATATGGTACGGAGGCTGTGCTTATCAGTCTGTGGTTTGGTCAAGGGTACCTAGATTAACAGTTTAGTTTTAAGTTAGGACTAAGTGAATATAATTTTTCTTTAGTTTGTACTTATAAGTTGAATAAATGTATTCGGATGCAATATTGATATGAGTTTTCAGTCAGAGCCATCAGCAAAGTTCTTGAAGGCTTTGTGTTTCCAGGATTTATGAGGCCCTCTCTTTTTCCCTACTTCTTTAGAGATTTTTAAATGAATTAGTCGAAAAAACAAGGTAACATCTTTGGTTATTCTGCAAAAATACCTACTATTCGATTTCACATTTTTTATCTCTAATAAAATTATTTTTGTCGAAAAAACAAGGCAACTTCTTGAGCTATTCTGCAAATTACCTACTCTTCGATTTCCCTTTTACCAAGAAACTATTTATGTTTTCGATTTAATTTATGAATCTACGCATAAAATGCTACTGGCCAGTAACGAGAGATCCTAATACTCATGTTAACCTTTCAACTAGGTTCAACGTGCTTCAAGCCTTCTAAATTCGAAATCATTAGTTGTCCTACCGTTTGTTTTATGTCGCCAATTTGCTGCTTGACAATCAGATCTACGTCTCTCCGGTCACTTACCTGTAATAAGAGAAAAAAACAAAATAAGTGCTTTGTTTTATATAAAACATTAGATATATACTTTTTTATATTTTAAACTGTAATACACAATAATAATATAATGGCCACTGTTTTATCTTCCGACAGACTTTCACGACAAGAGTTTAACGTAATTATGGATTAGCATCGTTTTTGTTTAGTAAACTGCAGCTTTACGATTATATAACAAGCGTATTACATGATTTGGATCATAAAAAACCTATATTGTAACTTATAGACAGAACATTACTTTAGTTAAATCGCTTCGGCAAACAATATCAACAAAACTACATTTTCCTCGACCCAAAAAAAAGGGATTTTTTTTTAACAAAACGATTGTTATAGCCACACGCTCTTTGGCCCTGAAATAAAATAGAAACTTCATAACAACAGGACGTCCGGTTAGCCACAAGAATTCACAGCTATTTACAATAACCAAACAATGAAATAGCAATAAACCAATCAACGGAAGGAAAGTAAACATTTTTACTATAAAACACAACATAATACAATAATAAAATAAGATCACTGTTGTGTATTATTACTAGACGCGATTAGCCTGCAGTCAATGATCGAAAGTGAACGTAGACGCACACACATGCGCGCTCCGTGTGTGTATCTCGACACGTGCCAACTGTATCTGTGTGTGTACATCGACACGTGCGGTGTATACGTGTGTGTACATGAACACGTGCTGTGTGTATGTGTGCGTGTTGCGTTTGCGCCGCAAGGAAGTAGCACTGGCGCGGAGACGGGGACGATGGAAGCGATCTTGTCACGTAGTGATTTCTCCCATTTATTTTATAGTTTTAATGGTACTTTGTATGGGATTTGTTTCGTTATTATCTTAATCTAAATTTTTGTGTATACCAATAACTCTTGGGAGGCCTGGTGACCCGTAACACAGGTATTGTATGCCTATTTCGGGCACCAGTCTCTCACAAATTTTTACCATGTGTATTAGATTAAATAATTTCTGTTCACTGTAACGTTTGTGATGAGAAAGTAAACAAATTGTTTGTTTTTATTATGCTTAATTTTGTAATATCTCTAAGACAACATAAAGGTTTTTTTTTGTAACGCTTGAATTTCAACTCTTTTATGGAGGATACCTACTTACTTTTAGTTTATTGCTCTATTAAAAAAGAAATCAGTAAAAATTGTAAATATCCGGTTTCTAGTGTTAATGATATTGCCCTATTTCTCAATATTAAATTATCATCTGTAAATGATTAATACATTTTATGCACGCTCAAAACAATCTTGTAAAAATTCATAAGAGATAACACCTCACTATCGCTTCCAGTGAATTTGATATCCAACGTTTTACGAAGTGGCTGATAGATCACGACTGACAACAGTTACGGTGAAAATCTCGACACGGAACGAATTATATTGTTACGTTTTAATATCGATTTTAAATAGATTACGTTTGCAGAATATTATCAAGAAAACCGCAATTCTACAAATTCATTACAATTTTGAGACACCGGGAAATAGGAAAAAGTTGCAGAATCGTCCACTAAATTCGTTCAACGGAATATAAACTCTATTTTTAGGTGTTTAATGTACATATTGATGTAAAGTTTTGAGTGAAATTTTAAGCGTAAATCTGGCACGTTATGAAAAGTTTATAAGATTAAAATAATAAATAAAACTGTTATTTAAATATCGTCTCTCTCTTTAGACTTTGAATTCTGTCTAGTTCGCAGAGTTATTTTATCTAAATAATTCTGACTATGATTAAATATTTATGCATGTAAGAGATTGACAACCGTAAAGCTTATTTGACTGGTAAATCTCGATTCTAAAAGAAAAAGGAATCACGAGACATGAATCAAGATATAATTTCGTACGGTATTTTAGAACAGCCCCAAAATAGAGAGACACACACCCAGTCTCTGGACAGGAATGAAAATTATCGACATAATCATGTTCCTGCCCGTGTCCCATGTTACTTGGGGTCGGCGCAACACGTTTTTTTCTTCCATTCTCGTCTGTCAACTGTCACGCTATCATTTTTTCCTTTTTCTTTCATATCATTCCTCACACAATCCATCCATCGTTTCCTTGGTCTTCCTCTCCCTCTCCCTCAGTCATCATTTATATTCATCACTCTTTTAGCAACATAATATTAAAAATTAAACACAAGTCGATTGGCTGTTGTTAATTCAGTACACGGATCACAGCAGTTTACACTCACTTAAATACTTTTTAGCTTATTGTGTTAATTTTCGTTTCAGAAACTGGTTGTTAACGAGTATTTAATAAAACTGAGACGAGGGATCCTCAAAATTTTAGTAATGTTACTAAAGAATATTTTTTTTTTTTTACTTTTTCTTATTTTAGTTTTAATGTATTTTAAATTTAATTTTGATTTTAATGTTAATTTATTATAATTTTATTTTTTGAAACTGATTCTAATGTAAGTTTATTTTTTAAATTCTGATGGTGATTTCAATGTAAATTTATTTTATTTTTATTTTAATCGGACTGTATGGATCAAGTTATCTGAAATAAATATATCTCAAGAACTGACTGCCTCGTTGATCTAGTGGTCGCAAGCGCAGCTGCCGTCTGTGCGAGGCAGAACTACAAACAAGAGTAATATAGCATTTCTCTAAGCCGCCGTTTAAAATAAATACGAGAAACACTTGTCTGTTTTGCAGCAGTAATGATAACAACTGTAGCTAATGATCTTGATTTCTAAGGTCTAAGACCCCTGCTGACAGCTCTCTTTGAAAGATTGATCTTAAGTGTACCTAGTCCTGATGTAATTCTTGAGATACAACATAACATAACATAGCGCCTGTAATTCCAGAAGGGTTAGGCAGAGGTGCACCTAATAGTACACCCACAATTCGCCACTTATGTTAAATCCCAAGTAATTCACCACACTCCGTGTCTGCTACTGAGATATTCCCGATGGAAAACCCCTATAACAATTTCCCCGACCCGTGAATCGAACCCAGGACCTCATGCTCAGCAGCACAACCCTACGAATACATAGCTGCTTCTAGCCAACCAATATCATAAAACACACTTTATTAGCAAGTTTTATTAGTCAAACAAAACTAATTTAACCATCGATTTTACGACCCATTCACTCAATAATATAAGTTGACCTATACAACGACACACAATCTATCAAAACCAAACTATGCCAGACATGCCAGTAGTATCAACACAGCGGTCAAATCTCATGCTCTGTTGAAACACTGCCGCGGGCGCATTGGTACATTTGCAGTTAGTAACCTTTTGAACTGGTATCACCTGCGTCGGTGTGGTCACCTTGTCTCGTACTTTATTAGTAAGTATATAGTTCCTCAGTTATATTAAGCTTTAAAGGCGAACGGCAGGCTTGTATGGGAATTTCGTGTTTTGGGATTTTTTTGACGTTATTACAAGCCTTTTTTAAATTCTTAGATTTTTAGAACTTGGTACGTAAAATTTATGACCAGTTTTATTTTTTAAGGTTATGTACTTACCAATGTCGATTGAAAATCAAAGCATTTATTTCAAGTAGGCCAGTTACAGGTACATTTAAAAAGACAAAAAACTTTTTATACATATTATTAATGAATCCGAAGTTCTAAAAATAGTACACTTACATGAAAATAAATGGCTTAGTTGCCTTAATAAGTGGTACAAATTCTTTAACAAAACAACAAAAAAAGTATGCTGTAGAAAATCTGCCGTACATCTTTCCAATATAAGATGAGCTCTTGTTGTACGGAAAACTTCTGCAATCCGAAGATATAATAGCCTAATATTATTTTGATTGTTTTAAATAAACGATGGCATTAGCTTTTGTAAGTTTGTATTTAAAACATAATCAAATGTATTATTAATACAGTGTAAGATTGCACTGAATTAGTAATTTTGTTTTGTTGTATAACTCCATTTCTTAAGGTAATAAAAAGCATCACTAACTTCGTCATTTGATGGACCAATCAATTTAAAGAGAGGCTTACTTAAATAACAGCTTTTGTGGGCAAGGCTAAATAAAACATTTTTTTTTTTTAAATATTCACAAATCTAGTTCTCTTCTACCATAGGGTAGAAGAGAACGGGTGGAAAAAGGCACAAGTTCTCCCCGTCATTGCGGTATTTGTACTGTTCTGGATCATACCTGGGAATTTTCTAGTTACGGTGATATTGCAGGTCAAAGTTCCAACTTTTTTAGGAGTTAAAAGATATACAACTTACTTTAAATACCTTCATGCCCCGTGTACTATTCAATGCATCCATCAGTACAGTTTTGAGTGCGTTACATTGAATCCTACCGTGATTTTTCTCGTCGTTTTCCAGCAATATTTTTTGCGTAGAATTACTTAGTTTGATGTGCAGAATGCTTGGTTGACGGTTAAGTGAAGGGTCCGTTTACACCTTGATTAGAATACCGGGATCTACATCTCCACTAACTTTCTACATCATTTCATCAACCCTGTTCTCAGAACCCGACAAAGAATCGAACAATGTGTTGGAGATATGCAAAAAGATACAAGATATAGTGCGACACTCTAGGAAATGATTCGTACACGCGAAGTGAGATTGTGTGTGTGACTTTGTGTGTGTGCATGAGTTGCATGTGAGTGTGTGTGTGAACAGCTGATCGACGGGTTTTATGTAGTAGAGAAAGATGGAAGTATAAATTGTTGGTGTATGTTTTGGAGGTTATACTGTTTACTTTTCTTGTTATAGGGATTTTTCCTTTGTGACGTATTCGTTATGTTAAATTTTATCGTCTACTGGTGACGTTTTTCGAGGCCATGTTTATTTTTATGTTACATTTAGAAATGTGTACCTCTTAACATTATTCGATACCTACTGCTGAATCTTCAACAGTAGGTTACAACGCATTAGAATATTTTTTTTTAAATCGTTCGTTAACGTGTCTTTATAATTATGTGAATCGATTAAAATATGATATAATGTTATTGTTACAGAATATAATTTTATTAAAATAACCTAACGTTATTTTTGACCTTGTTTAAATACTCGATACGGTTCATTCCACAATACTAGATTTAATTCGCATATCAAGTAGCAACTATATTTTTTACAGCATCAGTAGAGCTGGCAACCAAACATTCCAGAAAGTTGGCAACATTGCACACTACAACAACGGTATCCACTTACTTGGCACATTGACATAACTTCTTAGCGATGCCTACGCGGCATTTAGCGAATTACACAGATATTGATATTTTTAGTATGATATTGAGAAATGACTAAACAGCGTAATCGATGCGATCGCCAACCCGCCTGCCAAGCGTGGCGATTATGGCAAAACCCCCCTTCTTGGGGGAGGCCTATGTCCAGCAGTGGACTTTTCGGCTGAAATGATGAAACAGCGTAAGGAATGAATTAGGCCAAAGTAAGGTACTCTGCTAAGGTGGAGAATCACAGACGATTTCAACCTGGAGTGTGAATGTGGATTCTTGCAGACCATGGGACACTTATTCTGCACATAACTGAAATTGTCATCATTACAAATTCAAAAAGATTAGAGCACACTACACTACACTACACGATTAGCTCGTGGCTACATAATAACAGCCGCTCGGGTCGATCTCTAGGTTAAGCCGTGCTTGCCTAGGTTGGTCTATGGACGAGTGACCACCAATTACATACCGAGTTTCCTCCGTGCCTCGGAAAGCACTTTAAGCCGTTGATCCCGGGTCTCATTTGTAAATCTTTGACAGTCGTTAGGTAGTCAGTGGCCCAAAAAGTCTGCAAACCAGTCTTACTAAGGGGTATCGTATTACCCAGTACTAACTGGGTTGTGGAGGTCAGATTGGCAGTCGCCCCATGTAAAATACTGGTAGTTGCATCTGGTTAGACTGGAAGCCGGCCCCAATATAGTTGGGAAAAGGCTAGGCCGATAATGGTAGAGAACACTACACACAAATACGAAAGAGCTATACAAAGTATACCAGCACGTGGAGACGATGAAATTCGAATTCAAGTTTCAGAAAAAAAAAACGACTACTTGCAATTTGGTCTAAACAATAGACTACCTTGGATTACTAGATTAGATTTCTTAAGAATTTGTAACAGTAGTAATAAGTAATCTGAAATGGAACCTAAGACAACAATGCTTTATCTCAATCTAAATCAACGTATGTCTCGAAATAGTAATATGAACCGAAACAGTTGACAATCTTACTCTAGATCATTTTTGTAATTTCAGCGGCGACGAGTAGAGACGTATGGAAGAAGAAGACATGTTGCACCCTCCCCAAAAACTTTGGGAAAAGGACAGAAGCATGATGATGGTGATGATGATGACAAGGACAGCTAGACTTAAAAACCAAACTCACAGTCACACCACTTAATAACTCGTTATTTTCAAGAATTCACTTAAATTCACTTGAATTCAATTAACAAGGTCATATACACATTATGAAAGCAGCACTCGCGATGGTATCACCTAAGTTTTATTACAGTTTTATTTACATTTTACTGAATAGCTCTGCTGAAATCTTTGGTGGCAAGAAAAATAATTTTCTAAATATAGTACCAATTGTTACCACAATCAATAGTCACTCACTATGTTAAACTATTTTCAAAAGACTCCAAAAAAGGAAGTTCACAATTCACGACTTGCCTTTTTCTAGACATTCATTCTACGGGCTACGCTACCGATATTTCATAATAATATACTATTGACACTGCAAATTGAAAATGCGATGATATAAGAATCAATTGTTGACTCTCTTGGTTGACTTATTGCACGGAATACCCGCTCTCTTGGAGATGTGTTACATAATGTAAGTAAAGATGGAGTGCTGGGCATTGGATGGCAGTGAATTTGTGTTTGTTTGCGTGATTATGTGTCAGTTGTTTGGCAATTGTTTGTTTATATTGGCGGGAATAAGTTTGTTGCCATGGCAACGGGCTAAAATGTTGTGTGAAAGCTCTTTCTTTAAAGGTTCTGTAAAGCATGACGAATTCCTGACAGTCTTTGGACACCGTGCACAAACACCGTATCCATAGACAAGTCAAAGTGATTGACTTGAGTAGAAGTAATTATTTAAGATACGATTTTTTTCTGTAGTTTAGTAATTGCTTGAAGTTAGAACTGTCAAAAGTTAGAATACTTAGCTTTTCTCTCGTTGACGGTTTTTACTTCGTTTAAATTTTTGTCTATTGCATAAAAATGTCTGGACAAGTAATTACTTGAACTCAAGTAATTCTTTTAACTTGACTGTAGATACCAGGGTAACAGATACTATAATAAAGATACATTCCATTACCGTATCTACAACTATCCCGTATCCACGACCCATTCCTTCCTCTAGTGTATATCCTCAAATTTTTTGGTAACTTCGGAACTTTATTCACATAGATAAGTAAACAAAGAATAAAGAGTAGTCCTCCCCGACATCATTTTTTCCAGACGGAACATCTGTTGCTGCAAAACATTCTAACTTTACATTTTACCTTCGCTATTTCTTAAAGCATCTTCACACCAACCCAGTCACCGACATCTTCTTTCATAACCTATCATCTTAGATCTAACTTTCAATTTATTGAAAGTCATTTCTCCTTGATCATGAGCGACCACGGCCGCTGGTCGCCGGAGCTAGTCGCTTGCGACCACGTTGCGACACAGTGAGAGGTCAGACTATATCTAGGGTTCTCAGAAACAAAAAATATTCCCGGGGAAAAATTCCGGATATTTTTTTGTTGAATTGTACTGAATCGTATTGTAATACTGTAATTTATTCTGCGTTTTTTTTTGCAAAAGCGTATGAAGAAAATATTTTTTTTTTTATTTTTTTTTTTTATTTTTTTTTAAAAAACGTTGCCCCACACTAGGAATTTCTCCTGTTTCGTGGGTGCGTTTACAAACATTTAAATAAAATAAAATCATTAAAACTACTCACTTTATATCTCCTATGCTAATTTTATGAAAAACGATTTTATTTTATTTTTGTGTTTTAAAATTCCTGACTTGTCGGAAAAATTCGGACGTATGGCAACCCTAGCTATATCAGACTGGTTGTTGGTCGCTTTCAAACGTTGGCTTTGTTAGTTCTGACTAGGTTAGTATTCTTGAACTTGTGTTGGAAATGCTTGTGAGTCAATAATAAAAGATGGACACTCTATTGAAGAAGTTTGTGGGTGTCTTTTGAAATCCAAGGATTAGACGATTTTATAAATAAACTTCTCATTAGCTGATGCGATACAGAAATAAATACTTAGGTACTTCTTCTAATTGAGAGTGCAAATAAAACATAATTTAATTGTCTATACTAATATTATAAAGAGGTAAAATTTTTTTTGTAAGTTTGTATGTGGGGGTAATCTTCGGGGCTAAGGAGGCTACATTATCCATGAGTGTCATAGGCTACATTTCGATTCGTACCCATGGGTTAATTTCTTACATACCGGTAGCAAAAGCCTGTGCTACAGTAGCGAAGGTTCAATTTTTATAAGAGGTAAGCCAGAGTAGATCTTTAATGTGATTTTATTATTTGTCTATAAAATACTGATTGTGCCAGTTTTCAAAGGGAAGCCGGTAGGAATCGAGTTGTACGGACCCTTCGCAACTGAGTTGCTATATAATGAGTTAACTTTTTTAAAGGAGTAGGAACAGCTGAAGGAATACAAAGATTTTAAGACTCGCATGACTCTTGGTTCACCAAACATTTTTTTTTTCTCAATACAAAAGAAAAACAAAAATCTTTTGCAAATTCTATTGACAACTTTTACCAATTAGTTCCACATTGATACCAAAGACGTATACGACAAAACTTGTCTGTACACGCCAGTAACCACAAACCACAACTATCCTATTGTATCACTGAAAAAAGAAGCTTATTACCGACCAGTTAACGATTATGTAAACTAAATAGTGATGCACACTTTAGAGTCGGGCAAAAAGCGGTAACGTTACACGTAACAGGTAAAATAGCGGGTGAAATGTAACGCGTTATTGAGTAACGGTTACGGAGGACAGTGATTCGATCGTCACGGTTTGTTGTTATTGCATCATATATAATTAGATTACGAGGTGATCGGTATGCAGTTACCTACTGATCATTTTTACTGTATGGTGGATTATCCATTGTGGATAATGCTAGGTTGACCAATACTTGTCTTTATCGATAGGTCAAATACAGATGTTACATCTCTAGCTGGCCAAGTACAATGTCCATTACTATTAATTCAAAGTTGGAAAAGAAAACAACATTTTCTTTTTTTTTCTGTAAAGATTTGTGCAACACATTAAAAATCGATTCTTTTTTTGCACTCAATATTTATTTTACAATACCTCCTTTTAAATTGCCTATTTTCCGATTGGATACGCATATAACCACTATTTAATGCACTTAGTATAAAAAAGTGACATTGAACCATGAAAAAATCTAATTTTATGCTAAACTAAAATCGTCTAGAAAAACAAACTAAACTGCATTGTGAAAACCTAACTTTCAAATCCGTCTGATATTCACTAGAGGACATTTATTCAAATGCATTTGATTTTCTTTAATGATAATTGCTATGACTTCCTGTTCCTACATAAGTGCAAGAAATATGTAAAAAAAACTATTCGTATGTACTTATTTATATACAAATAAGCACCTGGTAGTAAATGGTCACCACTGTCTGTTGACATTTGCAATGATGATGATGATGGTGCCATCTAGCCGATGTCGGCCACAGCTACTGCATTCGATGTCTTTCTAGGGTGGTCGTTAAGCTTTGGTGTGCTGGGGGCCTAAAATGGCCTCTCTACTACTTTGTTAGAATCATAACCATATAATTTTGTTACAATTCGTAAAATAGTCACAAAGTGATTTTCATAATATTAACTGCGTCTGTGACCATTATAAGAATTTTAACGTTCCTCTGCTAGAGCGACCATTTTAGGCCCCGTGCTCTTTCATGTGCTGTCAAGTGACTAACATACACAACTATGGCCGAAAATCTCCGAAAAAAAATTGCAAAACGAGTGAAAACTTGTAGACGCATTACCACCCTGTAGACAAAACTTAAATCTTATGACTTGTCGGTGTAATGAAAGGATGGCAACTAGCTACCGTTCAAAAAACAAAGTGGAATCTGGAATTGTAGATAACTACTGACGTGACCAGTTACTATCAGTTGAGGGATATGACAGTTGCTTGATTCGATCTTTAAAAAAAAAAACTTCTAATAAAAGTTCTAATTAAAAAAAAAAACTTTGATCTACGTTGGGACAAGTACCTAGTAGTGTGGACATAATAGGCGGGAGGCCTGACTCGGACGAAACAAGCCAGTGGCCTGACATTTGCTTCGGGTTACTTGAGGTTAATTGTAAATATTATAATCTCAGCTTATAGCATTAGAGCTGTTGATTTAATCGATTTGAATCGAAACTATTTTGATGTTAGTTATTAAACATTATACGGTAGGAGAAAACTACTAATTAAATAAGTTTAAAAATAAAATACTAACATAGTACATTATGCAATCTAAATCTGCTATGCTATTTATCTACTCTACAAACAGCAAAAATGCAGACCTTTTCAAAAATGTAATAGTGATTTCAAATCGTTTTTATCTATTGCAACATTTTCACCTCTTGCTACACTAATTAATTCATTGCAATTTAAGTTCACGGTCAATTGTTTTGTTTTGCCATTTTTCAGAGACATACTTTTTGCGAAATTCTTCATTTTCGCTAATTTTGCAAGATGTTTACCGTATAATTAATGCAATACAATTAGTTATTTCAAATATTTAGCGATAATTTTTAATTTGCCAGAAGCTTGTGAATTTTCCATTACCTTGCCAAAATAAAAGTAAACTTATAAAAAAGTACGTCAATGCAATCTATCAATGAACGCAAAATGTGATCAGAATTAACTATAAGCAAAAATACAACAAAAAAAAATGCTTTTAAGTTTATTTTGAACGTGACAACACCGAATCGGAACTGTCACCAAGAAAACAAATGACAGTGACAAGACGGTGTGAATCCGAGCGATTCGAAATACAATGCCGGTTGCGCAACACCGTTATTTACTACAAACTTGTTATAACTTGCATTGGAATTGCAACATATCGTTGTGCACATCTGCGATGCCCACGCTGCCCACTCAACCGTACGATTGCACAAGAAGTACGCTCAAAAATGTATGATAATAAGGAGTTGGACGTAAATTAATACAAATCGCTATTGTTTAATCTATTTTTTCAATCGATTTGTTTCATAAGTTTCATAACTGGTATTGTCAATTTTCTTATAGTCTGTCCAATCGTTGGCGCAATATTTTGCAACAGTTTGCGAAAGCCTTAGATACATTATTTATTGGGATTAGAATAGATGATGAACTAGTCAGAAAACAGTTCAAAATAACTGAAAAAAATAATTACCAAATCTCGATTATTATAACAAATCCCACCACTAAAGCCTATTCAAACGTCAAAATTACGTCAAACTAATACCAAAGACATCAGAAGCTTGGAAGCTTCTGATTTTGTCTATGGAATATGGAAAACTTAAAACAAAAAACTACTTGTTCAACCGTAAATGACCTTAAGTTCGCCGGGGCTTTGTACTCTAAAGTGACTTATTCATATAACACAGACGTACATTACCGTATATATTCATAATATGAGTATGCTGACAAAGAGTATGTAAAATAAGTCTCGACTTGTGAGATAACATCGCTTAAACTTGCTTGGAGCAATTCTTTCACTTCAGTATTTATTCCGGTCCGTCCAGGGTCTGTTAGGTCATAAAAATTGTTGTTGTAGGGACAGACAGATGTAAAACTTATGAGAGCACTAGATGTGAGATTTTGTAGTAAATTGTAAATATTTTTGAGTAAAATACAAGACACAATTTCTCAGTTTGAATTTAAATCAGATACTACAGCTAGTCATAATACTGGCTCCGTCTGGAATTCTAGATGAATTGAGTCAAACTGAATGTGGACCGCGGAGTACAGGGTGTAGTGGCGCAGATTGGGCGAGCCCCATGTCCAGTCCAAAAGAGGACTGCCATGGGCTGAGTGAATTTGACTACAACTATAAATTATTTATTTATTTCTTTAGTACATCATCATTTGCCTAGCCTTTTCCCAACTATGTTGGGTTCGGCTTCCAGTCTAACCGGATGCAGCTGAATACCAGTATTTTACATAGAGCGACTGCCTATCTGACCTCCACAACCCAGATAATACTGGGTAATACGATATCCCTTAGTAAGACTGGTTGTTAGACTTTCGGGCCACAGACTACCTGTAACGATTGTCAAAGATCTGCAAATGACAGCCGGGACCAACGGCATAACGTGCTTTCCGAGGCTTTAATTCTTTAGTAATTATTAGATTAAATATTAACGGGTAAACCAGCCAGTGGTCTACAAATTACGAATCACCAAGCAAAATAACCAAAATAAAAAAACTCCAACAAAAAAACAACAAAAAAAAACAAAAAAAAAAAAATAACAAAACATACAAACTTTTGACGTAAAAAATGACATTGTAATCCCATTTGTCCAATTAACATTTAAAAGTAACACTAAAGGCAAAGGTCAGGAGATCGGAAGTAGGGCCGGTTACGTCACTAGCTGGCCAACTTTCGTCTTCGTGTGCGCACGCAACTAGACGTTACACTTACTGAGATTATGCTGCCCTGGTAGTTGAAATCGTGAGTGAAGTATTTTGGATTAGATTTTTTAACAGTTTAGATAATTTTTTTGCTGTTCTTTTGTGGGAATTAAAATGATTATAAGTAATTTTAAAAATAGTTTTTTTTCTATATGACAAGAAAGCCAATAACAATCAAAATAAGTCCAAACGTACCTTGATTACCGTTATCAGAAATTTCGCAATAGCAGCCACGGAGTCTGGATTTGTGTCCAGTTAGCGGCAATAGGCCTTTAATTTTACATGGGACTTAAATATTACTGGCGAAATGTAAGGTAAACCTCTGCCTAATCCTTCGAGGATTACAGGTGCGATATAAGTCCCAACACCTTTTACAGCGTTGTAATAAGACGAAGAAAACCACCGTTGAAATTTTAATGGCTGACATCAGCCAACTTTGAATCAGATATCAATCAATGCGACTCCATTAAGATAACAAACGAAAGGCAAAGTACTTACAAATGCATTCAAAATCTTTTCAGAGATAGCCTAATAGATTTCATGCAAACCAAAGTACATTACGCAATAATATTCGTGCACTAACCTACTTTTCAGTCACGAGAGCAAACAGACAGACAAAATTGAACTTTAATGAATCCGGAAGTTTTAAAGAAATCACAGTGAATGTCACTTTGACCGGTAACTGCAATAAGTGTAAAATTAGCTTGTTATACAACTGGTTTTGTAGAATTAATATAAAATTGTTGTGACCTTTTAGTATGTTATTATTGTACGAATTCTGTAATCGTACGTAATCTTGTAACCATGTGAAGTGTAATCAGAATAAAGTAAAGTACTGATGTAATCAGTGACTTGACATGTTTTGATTTTGGGTTTCAGAGCTTTTATAAAACCTCACGTTTGGACGCTAAATTGACCGTAACCATTTACCTAATGTTTTCGATAAAAAATGGGGTTGTGCTGATAATAATTTTATTATATACGACGATTATTATTTATTACATGTAACAACGGACACAGGAGAAGAAAAAAACGTATTGCGCCGACACCAAAACACAAAACAGTTTCACAACCCTTTAAAAAAAAAACAGATTTTCCATTACTCGGTTCTCATCGAGTTTATCCTCAAACATTTCAACAATACAAATCGATTACTAATTACAAAGTGATTAATGAAATCTCAGATAATCGTATAATTACCGGTTCATTGAGAAAAACATCTGCCGGTCGTCACAAAAACGATTTATTATACGGCTTGGCTTCCGCCCGCGGCTTCACCCGTTTATATTCTTTTTTTTACACAATATTTTTATATTTTTTTATAAATATATTACTCTAATGTGTAAGCTATATATATTACTGTACAGTTTCATCAAAATTCTTTTTTTTTTTGAGTGGAAGAGTAACAAGCATCCATCCATACATCCTTACCTCCTCGCATTTATAATAGTAGTAAGACTCTCTAAAAAATGTATTAAATGCAAGACGATTACTGTAATTTCATTTGTTTCGGTTTTGTTTCGTTATATTAAAATATCAGATGCATGTGAATTGATTTCAACATTCTTGAAGATGTTAGTTATATGGTACATTAGAATAGGAATGCTTGTTTCAAAATTCACACATAACTATGAAAGATTTAGTTTCTTTGATATGCACCTAAGATGGTTTAAAAGTTTGTAATCATAAAAACAGAAAAAAAATATCAGAAAAATATTTTTTTCTGATTTTTTTTCTTTTTTTTCTGTTGTCCTTTTGGACACCCGGAAAATTAAATGAATAACTGTTAATTTCAACAGGTTGATGAGTTTGGGGATTTGAGTACTTATTAATTTTTGGACAGTCTACGTTGTCACGTACGACGACGTACGTCGTGTTGTGTATGTTGTCGTTGTG
The DNA here is from genome assembly GCA_905163415.1 of Noctua fimbriata. Classification (NCBI taxonomy): domain Eukaryota; kingdom Metazoa; phylum Arthropoda; class Insecta; order Lepidoptera; family Noctuidae; genus Noctua; species Noctua fimbriata. Next base: position 9,901,797 of record LR990935.1, on the reverse strand, counting down.
TGTTGTTCTTGTTATTGTGTGTGGTGTACGTTGTTGTGTTGTGTGTTGTCTTGTCTAATCTACGTTGTAATTACTTTTTCAGTAATCGATACGTCCATTTTCGAAACTGATATCTAAAGTATCAATTTTATAAATAGCTCTACTAATTATTCAGCCACGACCATAACAATAAACTAGTTCCAAAAACATATGTCCATACATACAATTAAAGGTATCACATACAAAACCTGTATCACACGTATTACATTACTTAATATATGGACATAACATAGCAATAATTTCTTTGTTACCTACGCCCATTTGCATAAATAAGACAAAATCATTAATATTGTTACTATAAAAATGGACTGCTTCGTTGGTCCAGTGGTTGTAATCGCGACTGCTGAGTATGAGGTCCTGGGTTCGATTCCTGGGTCGGGCAAATTGTTAATGGGTTTTTCCATCAGGAATTTCTCAGCCACGGAGTCTGGATTTGAAGGTAATAGGCTCATCAAACATAAACGGCGAAATGTGGGTGTACCATTAGGAACACCTCTGCCTAACCATTCGGGGATTATATGCGTGATGTTATGTTATGTTTTAAAAATATATTTAAATAACGTTTTATTGATACCGTCGTATTATTCAACTAACTTATGTCCGCGGCTTCGTCCGCGTGGAATTCGGGAAAAAAGTATCCTATCTGTTAATCCAATTTATAAACTATCTGTATATCCCAAGATTCATCCAAATCCGTTAAGCAGTTTAAGCGTGATAAAGTAACAAGCCCTCACGATCTTTATAAGTAGTAAGAAGTAAGATGAAAACTGGTGGGTGTGCTATAGATACATTTCTGCTTATTCCTTTGGGGAATGTAGGCGTGAAGGTATATTACGCTACATATGTCACATTATAACTGTTTCATTTTGTGATGCTGATGCAAAACATGTGTAATGTTGTTAACTATATCGAATTGATTTCTAAAAAATAATTGAAAAGCAAAAAAATCTGACATGACATAATATTACATTGCTGGTAAATACTACACTTTTCAGATTTATTGTAGACGCGGATTATCTTCCAGGAACCTTTGGATGAATTGAACTAACTTTAAATAAAAAGGAAGGTAGTCAGTGGTGTAGCAAAGAATATAATACTACCACCCCCATCCATCTGCCTAGCCATTTCCCATCTATGTTGGGGTCGGCTTCCCGTCTACCAGTCCGAGAGTTGGGTTCCAATACCAGTATTGAACGACTGCCTATCTGACCTCCACAACCCAGTTAGTACTATGTAACACGATATCCCTTGGTAAAACTGGTTGTCAGACTTTCGGGCCACTGACTACCTGTCAAAGATCGACAATTGACAACCGGGATCAACGGCTTAACGTGCTTTCCGAGGCACGGAGGTAACTTCGGTATGTAATGGGAAAACACAAACAAATCAACACACGCAGACAAAAAAAAACACATCTGAAACACAGGTCTGTTTCATGAAAAAACATAAATTCTTCTGCTTAATTAAAACTACGTTAACAACCGTTAAAAACCGTATTGTTATACATATGAAAAACAGTACAATACCTTACCAAGGAAGTGAACACTTTGATTCATGACTTCATTATCGAAATTGCCGTTTTTTCGCCCAACGACAACATAATACATGACAACAACACCAAACTATACAAGTTCAGTTTAAACTGAGCTTGCTCTGGAAAGGTTTTCGGTACAATAACAGGTCAGCTTATATTGGAATTGTATAACTTGTTGTTGTCGCGCGTATATCGAATCTAATATTTTTTTTATTTATCATAATGTAAATGCATTGAAAACCATTGCGAATGACCGTAGAAAAAGGTGATTTGAGACATTTATTATTTATTTATATTTAAAAGAGTTATTGATAATTTTTTGATCTTGAAATTGAATTTATTTTAATCTGAGAGTTTTTGTACTGTGGCCGATTTATTTTTATTTGTATACAATGAACAAAATATGATGATTCAACACAGAATAATCTTAATGGCACGATTTAAACAACTACAAACATGAAACATTCTGGCTTTTTTGGTCAACTATGCATGAGTTCATTAATGATCCAAATGTTTTCTAACAGACAGACATAAAAATGAGCAATGATATATAATTTGAAATAACCGTCATACCTTTACGAACGAAAAAAAAAACATTAAATATAAATAATTATGAACAACCTCTCAGTTTTTTAGCCAACTACGATATGCTAGAAGTCCATTACCCAATTTATTTTACTTTTTTCAGTACAAAAAAAAACGTAATTTATTACCGCCCACATACAAACACGACATCAAAAATATTACATACAATTATACCGTCAATGAGTAAACTGCAAAATTGACAATAAACGCAGTCCCGTTACAGGTTACCGGAGTACATTGTACTACCTAAATATATAAGGTCATAAATATATTCAGAGGCACGGATTATGCATAGTACATAGAAGTGCGAAAACCAACACTTCATTTGTGAGCACCGTTAAGCACAGTAAGGGAAACACTGGAGTTTTAAGAATTTCCTAATATTTATTTATGTTAATTTTACGTAATAATGGAGGGGTAAATAGTTTTGTGCATACCATTTTTTTTTCTACATATAAATCCAAAACTGCACTTACTTTACAATTTATAGCAAAACGCAACTACTACTTGTTTTCTGACTTGCAAGTTGTAACTCATTTTTCATTTGGTTAGAAGTAAATCATCTGGATAGACATCAATACAAACTATCGCAGTACACTGCTGGACATATGCCTCTCCCAAGCTGTACCATGACACCCAGTGTCTTACCCAGCCACCTTTTTAAGGTCATAGGTCCATTTAACGTTGGTTCATATATGTAGATATATCAATTTGAATCTGAACAAACCCCGTGCCAATATTTACTTTAGTATAGCAGGGAATAGACTCGTTATTTAAGCTTCTGTCACCAAACAATTGAATGCTGCAACCTATCTTCTTGTTGAATTGCTAATCCTCTTCAGACCTCAAGAAATCCACTGAAATACTCGTCTGGTCAGATCCGAAACCATGTAAATTCTGTTCAAAGAACGAATATTTAAATGAAGACTAACATCTTCATCTTCTTGTAGAAGCATAGGCTGAACCTTTTCCACAGTCTTCACTCCATGAGATTATTTTACAAATACTCTTTAATGTGCAATAACCAAGGTCAGGCATAACATAGCATGGTCAGCCTGCAATGTCCCCACTGCTGGGATACTGGTCTTCTCTCTATGAGCGCAGTAGTACGGCTGCGGATTACAAATTGTAGATTCTGGGTTTGAATACTAGTAGGTGTCTCCACTGCAGCGAGGTGTAGAATATAACTTTTATAAATAGTTGACGTAATTAGATGTTAGCAAAGACATTCAAATATTTACTAGATATACACGGGACAAGACGAAGAAAATCGAAATCCAATACTTAGTAACAAATCGGTCTGTCTAGTGTCACACGCCATCTTGTCAGGTAGCATTCGTGTGTCAAATCGAAAATGTTCGGGATCAATTTTTTTTAAGTCTTTTCAATCTCTTAGAATACTGGTATACCCATGGAATCATCTGAGTCACCAAATGTTATATCAACAAATACTGGACGTAAATGCCCGCCATTTCCAGGAAACAATCTGGTAATTTTATTTTTTATTCGCCAATGCCTTTTTTTATAATATTTTCTTTTCTTTTCGAACACTTCAACACCTTTCAAGTTCTGCACGCGCGTGCCTGTGACCGTTAGAGCACTTATTTGGAAATAAGCCTCTTGACATAGATTTTATCGGCTAGTGTACTTGAGTGCAACGGTTTCTCTATGATCATCGGTTTGTTTAAAACTTGTAGTTGAATAACAACAATATGCATATCAGCCATAGTGATTTTTCGTAGTATTGGTCTTGGCATAAGATTTACTCTGTGAGTAACCACAGAACCGCTACTATAGCAGTTAGACCTTAAATAACTGTACCAGGAGTGGATGAGTAATAAGGAGGTCTTACTCGTGAAGAATTTGTTTTAAGCAACCGTTTTCACCTGCCGTGTAGGCATGAACTAGGTGGTCAGTAAGGTGATATCAGTGAGACTCCGGCAGTCTCACCTTGCTGACCAGCTAGTTCATTCCAATCCATTATTTATGTATGATACAATAATTCTATTGTATTATCATTCTTCTGCCATTATCAAAAAATATTTCGGGTCAGTACAACACAAGACTGTAACACTTGTTCTTCCATACATCTCTATTATCTTTTACACAATCGATCTTTCCTATACCTGGGTATGTATTATTTGTGCCTATATTTGTGCCCATTCGTGGAGTTTTGATTATATTCGATTTTGGTTTACTCTCCTTTACAATTTCACAGTTAATCCTACCTACATTACAAAAACTAACGTGAAAATATGCACGTGTTAAATGCTCTACTTAAACCCTTTATCACTTCTATTGTTATCCTTGCCCCGTTATAGTCAGAGCTTCAATATTAGGGACTCACGACACGTCTACAGACGTACATACATCTGTACATACATGTATATATGTAGTGTTGACGAGTGAACTCAGGTCGATGACCCAGGTACAGTTATCTTACTTTGTAATGTCCTTACGGGTTGGTTCATGTCATTTTATTTACATTTTGGTTACATTTTTGTGTTTGTCGTCAATTGTGTTGATTGAGGAGAGTAGTTAATCAGATTTATTTTCGTGAAATATACTTATGATAAAAGACGATCTGGTAGTTATAACTAGTTTTATGTAGGTTCCATTAGTGTGACTGTCTCGGTCGCAAGCGTTAGTGTTGGGTTCGATTCCCTGGTCGGACAAAGTGTTAGGAATTTTTTCATCCGGAATTTCTGAGTAGCAGAATGAATTCTGGATTTGTCGCCACCCCCTATTACATGGGACATAAACATAACTGACGAAATGTGGGTTTGTTATAGGTACTCTGTCTAATCCAGGGCAACAGTCGTGATATAAAGTTATTTGTTTGCATTATTTCCTAAACTTAAACTTAAGTAGCACTTGACTTTTGTACACAATAACCATTTATCTGATACCATCTAATTTCTCAACACCAAATCTCTTTGTCAATATCTCCAAACCATTAGTAAATAACAGATAAGAACGAACGTCATTAAAAATTAAACTAGACAAAGATTACAAGACATAAAATTGCTCCAATCATAAAACAAAAAACCATTCCAGCCAGAACTAAGTATGAAATAAACATTTCCGTAATTTACATAACATGTATCTAAATTTCTAGATCTTCTTTAGAACCTATTTTGCAATCCAGCACAAAATATTATTGCACATATAACAAATCATTCTTTCTGCGACACGGAATTACATAAAATGTTGCTAAAAAATGATCAACAAATTCCCACGTCATCTTACATATACGTAGAGTAACTGAACGTACAGACGGGTCAACCTACCGTGTCATGGGGTCGACTCGTCGGCGAAAGCATTACAACATCGATTATAGCTTTTAAGAAGCGTCTATTGCTTCATACATTTAAAAGGTTAGTGGTTATGTAATGTCTGCATGTGCATAGGTCTGTGGTAATTTTGTAGTGCATTAGAAATATCGCAGGATTTATACTGTCTCTTATTCGTGTGGTCTTTATTAGTTTAAAGGTCGGATGGAGATGTGCTGAGAGGTTTTAGTAAGAGTATGTTGTGTTGAAATAGTGGCTTTGTCGGTTTGAATTATGTAAAGGATGGTGAGTGTTCTGTTAGTAATATTTTTATGTAATTTTCGGCTAGAATATTACATTCGCGAAACGGAAAGGTCATACAATATTTTTCTTATTTAAACTTATACTGTCACTTACGGGATATCTTCCGTAATTATCAACTATTCTGAGTTCGAAATATTTCGACGCTGTTGCAGGCGCCATGATCGCGGGATGGATATTGGATAATCGCGGAAGATATCCCGTAAGTGACAGTATAAGTTTAGTTATAAACCGTGAAAGTATAAAAAGTGTTTTTCTTATTTGTCTGTAGGACTTTTTTCCTTATTTTTTTTAACTAGTCTCAATTTACGTAAAACTAAATCTGTGCTTGTCTTTTTTTTTGTTCAACTGTACCTACATTTTACCAATAATTACTATCAAATATGATTGAGTGACGGCGCGGTTGGCGAAGTGGCTGAGCGATTGCCTGCTGCGCTGCGTATCGCGGGTCTGATTCCCGAACGGAACAAATATTTGTATGGCTGTTTATGTATGTGAGTTTAAATGTTTATAAGCACATCCAAGATACAGGATAAATTCCTAGAGTGGAGTAAAGTATTGTTAAACAAATAAAAAATACGAAGAAAAAAAAAATAAGGATTCCTTTTTCCCAGCTTCTATGACTTGAAAAACCTAATCAAATTTTGCCTAACTTAAACATCAAACCCAGGTTCAGACAAGATCAATAAAACAATTTGTCGTTCGAATACACCAGCCCGTTATACAATACAATACAATACAATTGTGCTGTATTGTATAACGAGTCAATGTGGCGACACTTGGGGGAGGCCTATGTCCAGCAGTGGACGTCTTTCGGTTGAAATGATGATGATGATATATAACGAGCTGGTGTCCGCAACTCCACGTCCGAAGCGCGTATTTTGCGCGTACCTATGTCGCTCGCGTAACGGAAGATTTATTGTAGGTAATACTAAATTATGAGCAATACCTACATTTTACCTACGAGTCTCATTTTATGCCTATTTACGTAATACTGGAACGCTTCTATTAGTACTTTCACTTTTAGATAGACTTATAATTAGATCATTTAGGAAGTAGAATGCAGTTACGGTATTTTATATTAGGTAGGTACTATCAACTAGATTGTTGATATAGGAAGAGGAATCTATTTATCGATGAGGTGACTAAGTACAGTTGCCCGCACATCAAGTTACCGCAAACTGTCAAATTTCTCCAAATGATTTTAAACCATAAAATGTTGAAGGTTAAGTTCAAAATCAAATGAGAAAATTTGACAGTTTGTGGTAACTTGATGCGCTGGCAAATGTACCTAAATATGTGAAAAGACAATTTTTCTTTGTCCACAAGTGAAATTCAAGAATTCTTAATCACTGAAATTTAATATTTCTAATAAAGGCCAACTGATAGCTACTTTACAAAAAAATGGTTGACTTTCATAACCGAAAACTGTATTTTAAAGTTTGATTTTCACTAGGCAATATTATTATTTCTCGACAGTCGATGAAAAGCCAAGTCAGGGACCCTTGGGCGGCATAAAAACTCTCGACTCCAGGTTAAGCACTACACGATAAAGAAGACTAGGCAAATGACTCGCCCCCTGTTACATGGGACTTAAACATAACTGGCGAAATGTGGGTGCACTATAAGGTGGTGTACCTTACAGTACACCCACATTTCGAATTCTGCCTAACCCTGTAGCAAAGTATTTACGTTAAGGTATGTACCTAATAGTACACCTACATTTCACTGGTTATGTTTAAATCCCATGAAATAGGGGGCGGTCCTATTGCCATCAACTGGGCACAAATCTAAACTCCGTGGCTGCCACTGAAAAATTCCTGAAGGAAAAACCCAATAACACTTTGCGCGACCAGGGAATCGTACCCAGGACCTCGTGCTCAGCAGTCGCGCTTGCGGCCACTAGACCAACGAGGCAGACAAAAAGTAAGTACTCACAAAATATGCGGGCGTTTATAGCTATATAATAAAACAGTTACATTGTTACGTCAATCAGTTTGTCAAGTGTCAGGTGAAAACTGTTGAACCAAATCGCTACGAGCTACAATTGAAATATTTTTTTCATTCAGTTTCGGCCTATAATTTCATAATCATCTTGCAATGTTTACTGCAAGAATTGGGTGGTCAAAGACAGATTCAATTTTTTTTTTCTTTGACAAATGGCACCTGGCCTTTTAGTAGTCTAGTTGAAACTCAATGGAAATAAACATACATACACAACATAAAATATTACATAGCAGTGATTGTCTAGTGGTGTGATCGTTGGACTGCCAAGTAACAGGTCCCAGGTTCGAACCCTAGACACGCACCTCTAATTTTCCAGATTCATGTGCGTATTGTATAATTATCACTTGCTTCGGTGGAGGAAAAGATCGTGAGGAAACCAGCATGCCTGAGAGATATTTCTCGACGGCATGTAAAGCCAAGTCACCTGACAACAGGTTAGGCACTAAGCACACGATAAAGAAAAGAATTGAAATAAGTGATTTGACTTTGACCAGGTTTGAACTTTATAATGCCATACTTTCGTTTTTTTTCCAAAATAGCAAGATTTTCTTTCAGTCATTCCCCAGAACGCTTGCTGCAACACACGCCTTTGAAAGTTGCGAGATACATAATTACAACCTACGTACGCAATATAGAAGACAAACAAACGAAATAACATTTTAAAACAATACAGAATCGCAAACAAATCATAATAAAACGTATTTTCACAAGAATAATGCACCAAACGCTCTTCAGGATTGGTCAACCATTGCAACCTAGGTACGTTCACTTCGGTTCCAAATGCTACGTTTTGCAACCTGAAAAAATAACTTCAGTAATGCTGCTAAATTAACTGACATTTGAGAGTAACACCCACTTGAATACGTGAAGATGGCGAGGTTTTATTCAAAAAGATTTTATTATGAGACAGGCTGATGATTATTTAAGATGACTTAAAAACAACTTATTACACATCATCTTCTAAGAAACATTCTTTCAAATAGAAGGCAAGAGCTTCTTTAAAATGCATCATCTTCCTGCCCTTGTCCCATGTTAGTTGGGGTCGGCGCAACACGTTTTTTTCTTCCATTCTCCTCTGTCAACTGTCACGCTATCATTTACTCCTTTTTCTTTCATATCATTCCTCACACAATCCATCCATCGTTTCCTTGGTCTTCCTCTCCCTCTCCCTCAGTCATCATTTATATTCATCACTCTTTTAGCAACATAATATTAAAAATTAAACACAAGTCGATTGGCTGTTGTTAATTCAGTACACGGATCACAGCAGTTTACACTCACTTAACTACTATTTAGCTTTTTGTGTTAATTTTCGATTCAGAAACTGGTTGTTGACGAGTATTTAATAAAACTGAGACGAGGGATCCTTAAAATTTTAGTAATGTTATTAAAGAACATTTTATTTTTTTTTACTTTTTCTTATTTTAGTTTTAATGTATTTTAAATTTAATTTTGATTTTAATGTTAATTTATTATAATTTTATTTTTTGAAACTGATTCTAATGTAAGTTTATTTTTTTGATGAGATAAAAACTATCTTCCATTCTCTCCTGTCAATCGCCACGCTATCATTTACTCCTTTTCCTTCATATCATTCCTCACACAATCCATTCATCTTTTCTTTGATCTTCCTCTTCCTCTCCCTCCATCAACATTTTAAGCTTTTCTATAGGTAAGTAATGACATAAATAGATCTTAAATATAAAACACGACTCAAATTGTCTTAAACACAGTCATTTGTTTAATACTGAGCTCAGAAACAAAATCTAAACTACACATAGCGAAATCGCCAATTCCAAATTCGTCTTTTCGAAATTCAGAGAGATTTCGAAATAAACTGCTACCGAAAACCATTATTTGATTTAATTTCATGTTATTATTTGTTGTAGCTCATTTTATTTGAACTTCCATATTATTATAGATTGTTACAGAGAGCAGAGAAAATTAAATTCAAGGTTCAGAGATCAAACAAATAATTTGGGCGATTTCTCTTTACTTCTTTTGGATGGCTGATCTTTCGCGTCTCACCAATAACGATGGAATCTTCCACTAGAGCCTCACGATTTCTTTCGAATTGCTAATTGCCATACTTGAACTTTCCCGCATTTTTATATGGAAATACATTTACAGGATTATTTTGCTTGTTTTAAATTGACAGTCAAGAAAACTGTCTCAAGAAAAGCTTCTATACGCTTCTCCAATAATAAGTGCATTATGAAACAGTATCTACTGAAGACCTCTGAATCATTCAAGTTATTGTAACCTACAAGGGAATCTGAGCATGTCCCACAAGGAATATTCATCGTGTCTCAGATAAGCAGAATTTTCTTTCTGAGACGAACTAAATTGTGCATGGCCAAATTTATTACTGTTATTACCGTATCTATCTACCCGCTACTAAACGAATCAGGCTACCTATTGCACTGGCCAATTTTCACGTGTTATAAAAATAATCTAGTTTGAAGCTAGTCGATAGTGTCGTAAGCGTAACATAACGTCACGCATGTGCTACTCGAATGATTAGTCCGAATTGTGGAAAGCCGATGACAGTAATAAACACGTAGGTCACTTATTTAAATAGGACATCACGGCTAATTTGAGCATTCTGTCAAAAACCTCAATTTGGCACCATAAAATTCATTAGTCTCCACATTTGGTGACATGTACGAGTAGGTCGATTATCACATCCTGAGCTATCAGCTCTGCTACCCGCTACCGTACTTACTTTCTTGCTGATTTGCTAAATTTTTAACACGACCATAATCAGTGCTAATGTGCCAAAGAAAATTGGGGGTTGTTTTTGTTCCCACATTTCGACAAAAGAAAAATTTTTGTTCTAAATTCGAAATTTTTTTATTCGTATTTTTTTCCAAACAATTTCGCAGTCCTAGTTTCATAGCTGACAGATTGTTAACAATAACAAACTCATCGGAGCTCTGACCTCGGTAACAATCCTCTTGTTACAAAGAAATGATAGCATGGATAATGTCCCCTAATTTCCTTCAGGGTTGCCAGTTTCTCAAGCTAACCGAGTTAGCCAACGCGCGGCGAGTTGCGGCATCAAACGCTCTACTGAGCAGGCGCGGGCTATACTTTTTTATGCAAGATTAGGGTTGACCTACATACCTCGTTTTACTTTTTTCGCTGCAATAAAGATTTAATAATTATTTTACTGCAGTTGCGTTAGGTGCTTTCTTTGGAAGTCACTAAATAAATGGTTGATGTTTTGTCCTGGGGCTTAAAATGGCCCCTTTAGCAGAATCACGTTACAATTCGTAAAATGGTTACAGACATAGATAATGTAATGAATTGTCCGTTTGTGACCATAAGCATAGCATAAGCATAATCAGCCTATAATGTTCCCACTGCTGGGACACAGGCCTCCTCTCTATGAGAGGGAATGGGCTATAATCCACCACGCGGGCCCAGTGCGGGTTGGTAGATGTCACATGTCTTCGAATTTTTGGTTCTAGGACATGCCGGTTTCCTCACGATGTTTTCCTTCACCATTTTTGAGAGCAGTGGTGATGAAATAAATTACACAAAGTAATGCACCTGCCTGGGTTCGAACCCACGACTTACTGTTTGTGACCATTTATTGTCAATTTGTGTTTCTGCTAAAGGGGCGATTTTAAGCCACAGCATCACATACAGTTAAATAAGACCATAATATCGTCATCATCATAATCTTTTGCGATTATCCCAATTTATTTGGGGTCGGTTCAGCATGTCTTTTTCTTCCGTACCTACTTCTCTAGAGAGAAGAAGAAGATATAAGAGAAGTAGGTATACTTCTCTATTGCTCGTCATCTGATGTGTCACCTCCTTTCTGGCCATACGATATAGTAAGAAAAGAAATAATGCACCACTTCTAGAATAATTTGTTGACGGTTTTAAGACCATAAAACTAAAATCTAAGTTGTCAATGGATTACCTACTTTGAAAAATGGTTCCGGACGCAAACACAAGACAGATTTTAAATATTTTAGCTTAGTAAAAGATGAGCTCATTTCAAAGCTATGCACTTAAACAAATACATCCGTTATTTAAATGCTCCTTGTTCTTATCTTTTAAGATGAACAGAAAATTGTAAAGATTAATTAACTTGGATGCTCAACTATGCAAGGACGAAGGAAAAAGGAGTCACTTTTGTTTCTTTAAATAAATCTATGTGCACGTTCTATACGCTAGAGTTCAATATTTATACACCGGTGTGAGAGTGAGATGGCAATAGTTGTGGTTCTCTTTCTAATTTGTCGAAATTCGCTATCGGTATTGATTTAATTAATTGCAAAAGAACTTTTCTCGTGTATGTGTGTCGAATGAATTTAAAAGATAGTGGTCTAAAATCGTGCTAAAAGGTTCAGTCGTGTCCAGCAATGGTCTTCTAGATACCAAAAATGACAATTTTGACGTCCATTTCACGTTTGTCAGTGTCAGAAGTAATTCATCTATTTAATACTCAAACACCATTTTTCTGTTACACCCACGCAAAGGATCTTTAATATATTCGAAGCCAAACATAAGAATCGATAATTAACCACAAAATTTCTAAAAAAAACTCAAACATTATCACGTAATAACATAACATACGTAATTTAAGCAAAAAAAAGTGTAAAGACGCCATCTTGTTCGACAGTTGACACGTCCGAACGTCAGAGTAATGATTTTAACACCCAAAGTGTGATGGAAACTCCTGCTAATTGTTACAAGTTAAAAATGAAGTGTGATCACTGATCAGTATAAACCCCTTAACAGACGTAGCTATAATATATATTAATATTAATCATAGCAAAGCATATTACGACATATTTTCTATATAAATTTTCGTTACGTTCGTGACCTCACACGCAGCTATAATATAATTTTATTATAATTAGAAACACGTGTCTAGTATTTTTATGTAAAGAATCTATTTACAAAATTTCAAAACTGTTTCATGAAAAAAGACAAAGTTATAAGCTTGTTCTTTTACCTGGTCGTCCGCGCAAAAACGTGGTCACCACGCAGTGCACCCGCGGGCGCGCCTCCAGCGTCGTCTTGAGCTCATTAATAATTATTATTTGGCGGTAGGTACCTAAATTATTGCGATAGGTACTTAATGTCGCTCGTTGCCAACTTGTAACTTTTTTAAATATTTTATGGGCAAAATATGACTTGGTTTAAAAATTATTGGAATCGATTCAGTTACTTATCCTGAACAAACTATATTCAGGTTTCGCATATACTAAAAATAATGTTGTATATGACACATACATACATTTTGTTAAAGTCTGTCTACGTGTTATATCTCAAAAACGACAATATAGGTTACGATAAGCGCGTGTCAGATAATATGTTTAAATAAGAACACTTAATGTTTTGTATCGCTCGTGCTGATAACCTCCGATCTCCTAATGAAGCGATTGAATGTGTTTTATCTGAATTTGTATTTATAAACGTGCTTAGCGTAGCAACGATTAACTTTGTGGTTTTAATAGACTAAAGAAAGAAAAGAATATGCGTTTTTTATTCGATTTAAGGCATAGCGTAAGCCTAATACAGGGTAGAAGACTCCGACGCCAAAATGGTTACCACGTATTTAGTACAGAATTCTGACATAGAACCATTTTGTCGTTTTTTAAAAAAAACAGTTGTTCCCTACAAAACTGCAAAATCTACACTGTCAAAATATATGGAAAAGCCGTTTCTTTCGATGAAAAATATCTATTCGACCCGGTTCAGAAAGATGTACTGAATACGTGGTAACCGTTTTAGCGTCAGTGTCAATTCCACCTTATATAATCAGCCATTGATGTTTCCACAGCTGGGACACAGGCCTCGTCTCTGTGAGAAGGAGTGGGCTGTAATCCATAGGAGCCCAGTTAGTGGTAGATGTCACAAATGTTTTTGGATTTTTTGATTCTGGAACATACCGGTTTCCTCACGATGTTTTTGTTTATGGATTTGATTTACAGGGAAAACAAGGTAATATTTTGGCCTTTCTATATTCACGCCAATATATCAGCATTGAAAACAGGCAACACCCAGGAATATCAAGAGCTCTCTGTCTGTTTCATAATTTCATCAAAAAAGACATTTTGCATTCTATTTTAATTACGACACTAGCCCTAAACAATGATAACAATAACATGCAACAATTACGCAGCATTTCGTGCAAACCTGTGCAGTATCTCAACATTTTTTGTGCAAATCGCACCGATAACCCGTTTCCACGATGTTTTGCACAAGTCGGATCACGTGCAAGCTTTTGGTATTGTCATTTACTTGCTTTCGGATTTGCTTATTCGCACCTTTGTTATATTTACATTATAGATAATTGCATTTTACGAACACTTAGTAGGTAGTTCAGGTAATGTAAAATCTGATTCGTATCTCGTATTTCCCTTATTTTTTACACTAGCACTTCGCCCGTGACTTCGTCCGCAAAAATTTTGATAGCTCGGCTAATTTGCATGATATAAATATAATTTATAGCCATGAATAATGTAGCTTTCTGTCAGTGAAAGAATTTTTAGAATTGGATCATTAGTTCCGGAGATTACCCCCTACAAACTAACAAACAAATTTTACCTCTTTATAATATTTAAGTATAGATAGGAAAAATACTAAGTAAGAAATAAGTCAACTTAGTAGCAATGTCTCGCTGAACAACAGAACTCAAGCCTTCATGGAATTTTGATAATTTCTCCTCTTTGATCGTTCACGAAACGTTCTACTTGTGTGAAATTTATGGGGTCCAATTCTCAATAAAGGAAAACCTCAATTAACAAAGACACAGTATAGAATAGCAAAAACGTAAAGTACGTACAATAAATAACACTGAATGTATGAGAGAGCTAGGCTAATCGCTCTAGCCCATATGAGAACCATAATGATTTCCCATTTCCTTCCCAGTTTTTTTTCTTTTTTCAATTGCCTCATCTTCCGTTAGAACTGTCATTCGCTTTAAGAACTCTTTGGACACTAAAGAGAAAACGGAAACGTGGTTTTAGACTGTTACATAAAATATAGAAAGATGTTTTGGAATTCTGCCTAGAGAAAGAACGGCTCAAATGTTTTTAAGTTTGGAATCTGATGCTGCGGAAAGTTTTATACCAATAAAATTTTCAAATAAAGAATGCATTTAAAGTGTATTCAAATAAAGAATGCATTTGAATATTCTTCTCGATACCTACTTCCAGCGCACTCTGAGTAGTATGTCTCCTTTTAATCAGGTTATTCTCTCTTATTAAAGTTTCAGCCGATATAAAAAGAAGAAGCATATATATATTTTTTAAACTATTGGTTTTCTATCTGCTCTGTTGTTTTTACTTATTAATAAATAGCTACTGAATTATTATTAGATCGTCCATTTTGCAGGTGTGAAGGCACGCAGAACACGCCATTATCATAATAATAATAATTAAACAAATAAACAACGTCTTAATGTTTCCAGCCAGTAATAATTATAACTAATTAATTCACAATACCTGCTTTTTCAACATTAATACTAGAATCGCTAGTTTTAGCGCCATAATCTTGATTATGGATATTATGTATTTTCTAAGTTGACATCGGCATTCACAAATCTCACCTTGTGACCTGGACATAAAGTTAAGTTCAGATTGACGCGATTACGCGCGATTAATGGACGCGCGTTTTAAATATATATTTGCTTAAAGACGATTCTTATTTTAAATTGGACTGACCTTGACCGCTGTCCTAGTAACTGCATATCGACGTGTCAGCAAACAAAGTAATATTGCCTTAGGAACGTTCGACCAACCAAGTTACCAAAGAAAACAAAGTCACAATTTAAGGAAAATTCATTTTGTTCTTAATCATTCAAGTTGGTCATAGAAACATTGGGAACAATCAAATGATCACATAGTAACCACTCGACGTCCACAACGCAGACCGCGTCAGTCTGAACTTAGCCTAAAATTAAGATTAAATATTTAAATAATAAAAAACTAGTTTTGAATGTTGAACACTATGAATAATTCATTATTTATAATACGATTATTAAAAATTAATTGAATCTATTAATTCTGCAGAACGAAATGTTTTTTTGGAATAGTTTAGCCTTTTTGCCTTAAAATTGTGCTTTTTTGAGCCTTTTTGTGTCTCGATCTTGTTTGTTCTTAGATATGCAAATAGAAAAAGTTATACAATAATTATTGAGTCGTCCACACCATTTTGTTTGTATTAGAATTCAAATGACAAGCATAAATCGAAAATATGCTGCTATAAATAAAAATATGTACGAGTATTGTATTTAAATAATTCAAGTAAGGTAGCGGTTTATGACAAAAATTTCAATCGGGCAACATTTTTGGTTTTTTTGTAGCCGCAATAATACAGAAAACAGTATTTCAGTAGTACAAAAATTTCTCAGTTGAGCTTACCTTTGTTCATAAGCTGTAAAATTGTGTGTATTTTATGTGCAAATTAATATCATTGAAAAACACTCGAGAATGCCTGCCCAGAATATATTTTCCATGGAAAATCTCCAATACCCGCTAGCGAATTGCTACAAATATAATCAAAACTTTGACACTACATAAACACTTGACCAAACCGGCTGTCAGGACATTAACGTAAATCATTAAGCTGTGATGACAAGTGAACTAACGCCATTAAAGGTTATCGCCGAAAGGATGTTCGTAGATGTTTTTGTGGAAATTAGTTGTCTATGAATTGATCAACCGTGGCTATTAAAGTGTAGCGTGGTTATTTTGGCACTTAAATGACATTATCAAGAAGGCGCTGTTAGTAAACTTTTGTGAATTTGTCTGTAAAAGTTGGGAAGTTGTATTGAAAATACAAGATGGCGGCGTCAGGCCATAATCAGAACATCTGATTACGGCCACACTACAAAAGATACTTGTCTTGCACAACTACAAGACCAGCGCAGACTGTCAACTGTTTTAAATCAAAAATAGAACAAATATGAATGGAATTATTTTTGAATGTAGACATAACGCCAGTTTAGTCTTTTAAAAAACAAACCGATATTATTTTTCAAAATAAGAGCACGTATTTAACAAGAGATCAATGTATACTTTGGTCTAAAATTAAGACTTAGTGTTTATTTTTATTAGCAGATTGTGGTAAGACTTTGTGGTTTTCTTTTTTGCAAGCTACCAAATAGGTACTTGGGATGGTACGTCATTCCAAAATACGTATTATGTCATTTTGATCTTTAAGTGTATTTTTAAATCTTCCACTCTTTGTCGAAAGCTTTAAATCTCTCTAACCATGAGTAAAATGGAAGGTCAGTGTCGATTTTTTTTTAATGTTAGGTAGTTCTTAAATCTGGGTCTATTTTCGTAGGAAATCTCGTATATTGCCCTATTAATGATGATGTAACGCGAATTGACCAAACAACAGAATCCGCTTGACACCACAGGTCCTTAAATATTTATACAAGACAGACGGAGTCAACACTGTGATGGAGCCAAACGACGCCGGCATTAGGACTCATTCACACCAACATTGTTTTATTTTTAAACATCCCTAATATAAAAAAGTTTTTATTAAAGGGCATAACGTGTTATAATTTTTTTTTGTAGGATCATGACCAGTAACTAAAAAGTTTTTAAATTTTTTCTTAAAAATCATGAAAATTGACGAGTTAAAGTGTAACAAGAAAAATCTAAAATTAACAGTGTTCATGGATGAAGACTGACATTCGAAACTGACAAGCCTATTTAGATACTTGATATTTATATATCTCGCTTCCAACAGAAAAACTTATCTCTAATACAAAGGAACTATCAATATCTGAATCATTTTCTAAAACAAACAAATACCTTCTTCAATTTTCTTAAAAAGTTTGTTCTGTACAAAACTCACGGTTGAATCGCTCGTCAATATTTAACTTTAACACGGGTTTCCCACTTTTTTTCTAACACTCGAATTGCCATAATAACACTCAAAAGGCAGTTTCTCAGTCTTAAACAAGAAATTAGCATCGTCACTGAAATTATGACTACTTAGTAATAGTTAAAGTCAAAACGTTGATTGTTTTCAAACAAAACATTATTCAGTACAAAAACAGTTTGAACTTTAGTGACCGTTCGATAAGTTAGTTGAAGAAAGCCTATTTGACAGATGTCATTTTCCAGTCACTTTAAAGACTATTCATCAAACGTCAGACGACAGATGTTTACATTAGTGAGTTTTTCTTCCTATTTGATTTATACTTAGCGCTTATATTATTCAATTACCTTTAATTCTCCGAACATAATATACCTAGTTATAAGAACAGTATGTGTTTTTTGACAACAACGCTTCTTTATTTTTACTTCATCTACACTTACTCATGCCGATCACCTCTGTTTTAATTAATAAAATTATTAAAAGCAAATAATCTAGGTTTTTATATCAAATTGAGAAGGTCCGCATTTCTTAAGAAAACTCATGAAAAGCCTTGTACTTAACAATCAATTACACATCTGTCGTAACAATTTGACATTGACAGTCCTTGTCCTAGCGTAAAGGATTTTTTTTTAATACTTAATAGGCTTTTGTTTGGCCGCAACTTGCCTGATGTGAATCGATTATGCGACCTAGGATGGAGCACGCTTGCCTAGAAGAAAACGATTCACTAAAACTTCGACTAGATAATTTGTTTTTCGTAGCACAAGTGTTAACACATAAGATGAGAATGCTTCCTCTTCTCGACATAAAGACATTCTACTAGCAAATAATTTCGCAGATAATTTGAACATGATAGAGGCACCTTTATAGTTCAAAGGTTGTCATACAGGTTCTACAAGTGACCGGATTATAGAATCAATAAAATATTTAAAATAACATTAGAAACGACAGTTTTTTTTTTCGATAAAAAGTATTAATATATTATTTTGTTTTTAATCGAAACTCCATGTTACGATCGACATATTGCTCTGAGTTATGGGTACTATTGTAACTCGATTTGTGTTTTCGAATCAAAGAAGTTTTAATATAAAATATTGACTTAAAGGAAAATAATGTATTCTCTGTGACATGAATGGTTAACAATTTGATATATTTGATTAACTTTTGCGAGAAGATCATGATTAAATATATAATATTATTTAAATATATTCTCTATTATTTATTTTAGTTTTTCCCTCTTAACAATTTATCAAATTATTTATCACCATATACCATTATAAATAAAATTTATATTTCATGTAAAGAGTTTCAAGTTACTAGTATCACTTAAAGATCCTTCTAAGATAATCAATCATAATGCTTAAAGAAGTGATTCATACATATTGAATAATAATATGTTTATTACATATCACTTAGCTTCAGCAAACTTATTGGTTACCTACACTATTTTATGTATAATTGTATATACTGAGCTACTCGCAATATAGTTAAGCAGGACGTTAAAAGCTACTTAATTCAATATAAGAAAAAAAAAACTTGTCATACGCTGGCGATCTGTACTTTATATCGAAATTCAAATTCCTACGTTGCATAGGCCTCAAAAAAACGTCAGTGATCTCATAAAGGTTTCTGATTTTCCTTTTAAGGCAGGGCACCCTAAAGATGTCAGGTAAAGTACTTACCAGAGCATAGGTTCACGTTTTTCAATTAAATACACTAGAAGACTATTAATTAGGCTAGACTATCATTAACTTTGAGTGTCATTAGTATTTTTACCAGGAACAGTACTTGAGTATATAATCTAAAAAAAAACATTGTATTAAAAAAATACACTGTAATATATCCTTAGTACTTAAATCAAGTTTTTTGCTAACAAACGAAGTTGAAATGTTGAACACTTAACAACGGAGTTACCGATTGCGTTTTTATTTACAAACACTGTTTAATGAAGTAATTGCTCAACTATCTTGTTGGGTAAGACCAACTATGTATGTGGATATATAATCGTTTTACGTTCGAGCGAGTATTAAGTGTGTAACAATAGTAGGACCTAAGGGTGTCAGGTTACATGTCCTTTTGTTCATAAATTCAATATGTTAATGTTTGTAACACCTGATTTTATTGGCTTTTAAATATTTGTTTTGCGATTTGGGCTCGGAGATTCTCCGAAAAAAAAATGTTTTCGTATTTTTAGGATGAAATATATTGTGATAAAAAAAAAGATTTTTTGTTTACTTACTAGTTCAAATAAATATTTACACAACATTCACTCTTCTATGACCTTCGAATCAGACGTGAAACCTATTAAATAAAGCTATATCTATAACGAAAAAAAACCGGATCGGTATCGAACAGTCATTTCATACAAATACATAAGTGGCGGACGTATGTTGCATTTTATTTAAGTATATTCTAATAAGGCGTCCATTAGCGCCCCGGGCGGAATGGCGGATATTTCAACAAAAATCCTTTCGCAACTTTCAGCAACAGTTCCGAGTTGCATAATAACTGATACTCACCGTGTAAGGGTTAACGTGGAGAGGGAGGGCCGGGGGCACTGACGTAGAGAAAATCACAGTTGAAACACTTGCCAGCCATGCACATAATCCTTCATTGGGTGAATGGGCACAGGGTCTTTTTTTTAAGGTTCAAACGCACTCGCGACACAATTTTTCCGTGTATGTGGGAAAACTAATGCCGCGCGGCGCGTACGGCGCTTGCGACGGCGAGCGGGTGACTGGCGAGCGCGCGCGCCTCCCCACGTAATAAAACCTTCGCTTTTCAAGAGTGGGGCGCGACGGCTTTTTGAAAATGGAACCTGAACCTTACCTGCTGGATCGGGTCCCGTTTCCCGTTAGGCAGGGTTTTCATTCGGAGGTTATTGGAACTTGGCACTGTTAGATAGCTATTTTTAGTTTCGGATATTTAATACCTGACTGCACGACTGCATATACCGGGTTATTGTTGTTTTTTTCTCATCATTAGACGTTTTATTGTATGCCAAAATGTACTCTGTAAAATGAGTTGAGGGTGTGTGTAACATAACCTGCACTGACAGTATAGCCGCATGCAATTAGACAAAAAAATACTCAAAAGGTGGAACGAAGTTTATAGTGGACGGATTTTAATGAGACTTTTTTTATTGAGTTCCTAGAGGAGCGGAGAAAATTTTAAAAAAGAATTTCGCCGCTCGCGACTTTTTTAATTTCCTTTGAAATATTTTTTTTCGTTTGTGAATAACTTGAAACGACGAGTTCATATTGTGGCGTAATACTGTGTGTGATATGCGTGCATTAATTAAATGTCAATTTGGTCTGTTTCTTTGTTCATTGTGGATGTAATGCATATTTCAAGTAAATTTCCTATTTTATTAAATTATTTCCAAAATATAGAATTTTAAGACTAAGATTTCTCTTGAAATTGGTAACTGATGCTTTTCCATGGATAAGTGGACTTAAAAAAAGTCGTCTTTCTTCTCCACTCCTCTAGGAGCTCAATAAAATAAGTCCCATGAAAATCCGAAAAGTATACCTAAACTTCGTTCCACCCCTTGGTTCCACCTTATAGTCTAATTGCACTAGACTAGTAAACCATAGACAGTATTTTCAATTTTATACTATTATTGTGATATATGTTTTTCTTTCTTCCTTTCATAAGGTTAGCACAAGATATTATTAGAAAATATCGTATTATTATTTGTTTTAATAAAAATGACTACTTTCTTGGAACTTGTCTGAGCTGTCATCATATGCCTAGCCTTTTCCCAACTATGTTGGGGTCGGCTTCCAGTCCAACCGGATGCAGCTGAGTACCAGTATTTTACATGGAGCGACTGCCTATCTGACCTCCACTACCCAGTTAGTACTGGGTAATACGATACCCCGTGGTAAGACTGGTTGTCAGACTTTTTGGGCCACTGACTACCTAACGACTGTCAAAGATCTACAAATGACATCCGGGACCAACGGCTTTCCGTGGCACGGAGGAAACTCGGTATATATTGGGTTGTCACCCATCCACAGTCCAACCTAGGCAAGCACGGCTTAACCTAAAGATCGACCCGAGCGGCTGTTATTATTTAGACACGAGCTCCTCCTAAGGTTATCACAAGATATTATTAGAGAAATATCGTATTATTATTTATTTTAATAAAAATGCCTACTTTCTTGGAACTTGTCTGAGCTGTATAAAACTGAAATACTTTTAATAATAATGTTTTTATATCTGAACCTGTCAATTTATTGTTTCTGTTATTATTAATTAAAAAGCTTACGTGATCAAATATGCGTACCTAAAGCTAGGTTTTGTTTTGTATATTAATTAACTAAATTAATTTATATTTAATAGCTCTGAATATTATCTTAAAATTAGTGCAACGGATGTGACAAATTTATTTTTATAACGAAAAAATAAGCCAAGGGGAAGAAAGAACCATAGACTTCAAGTTTTTAATGTTTTTTCTTATAAATGGTAAAATAATAGGTCGGGGAAAACGTCTTTTCGTATTTTGTATGCATAAAATTGCAGAAAAATACTAACACCACTACTACTATTACTGCAAGTACTATCCAAAATCAGACTAAATTGTTGACAAGCTAGTCATTAGCAGTCATAGTAATTATTATAAGGTTTCTCGTATTTTGGACTATTTGTATGTATTATAATATATATTGGTTTATTTAATTATATCTGTATATATATATTAGTATGTACCTACCTATTTTTGTGCATCAATATAAGTTAACAAAATGGTATTTTTCTTATTATTTTTTTTGTATTCATCATAATGCTGTCCTATTTGACCCAAAGGTTGACTGGTAGAGAATGCCTTATGGCATTAAGTCCACCTATGTACCACTCTTGATCTTCAAAAAATTCTTTGGTTCTGTTTGTATATGGCTGGTTTTAATATCAATAAATATAGGACATTACGAAAAAGAAAAACAATAAAAACACTTTCCCGCTATTTTTCAATTGTTTTATGACCGTCAAAATGAGTGAATCTTACGAAGAAATTCGATAGATACTGAAGTTTTATTACAAAAAACGGAAAATGCGACACAAGCCGCGAAAAAATTGTGACGTTTATGGACCTAATGCAGTGTCAGTAAGAGTAGCTCAAAGTTGGTTCAAGCGTTTTAAGCCTGGGAATTTTGATGTCAAAGATTGAGAGAAGAGCTCGCTCTGGACGCCCTCATACGGATAAAGTCGATGCCACTTTTAAAACGTGGAGCAAAATTGGCATGTTAGTAGTTACGACATAGCCGAGGAACTGAGGAATGACCACAAAACAGTTTTGACCCATTTGAAAAAGTCTGGCTGTACAAAAAAACACGATATTTGAGTGCCACATGAGATCACTGAAACAAAACCTAATGAATCGTGTACTCATTTGCGATTCTCTATTAAAACGTAATGAAACCGAATCATTTTTGAAAATATTTATTACTGGTGATGAAAAGTGGATCATCTACGACAAGAACGTGCGAAAAAGATCATGGTCAAAGGGTAGTCAAGCTCCACAGACTACCGCCAACCCAAATCCACCCCAGACCCCAAACCCAGATTAACGCGCAATAAGGTGATGCTGTGTGTATGGTGGAATTGGAAGGGCATCGTTCATTATGAGCTTTTACCGCCGGGCAAAACCATCGATTCGGATCTCTACTGCCAACAACTAATTAGACAAAATTTGAGAAAAAACGGCCTGAATTGATCAACAGAAAAGGAGTACTGTTTCATCATAACTCCAGATCACACAGAGCTTTAGCCACAAATCAAAAATTGAGAAAGCTTGGTTGGGAAGGGTTAATGCCACCATATAGTCCTGACTTTGCACCCTCAGATTTTCACCTGTTTCGGTCTCTTCAGAATTCTTTGCGTAGTGTTAGGTTAACATCAAGAGAGGACTGTCAAAACTACTTGTCACATTTTTTTTTTTATCAGAAATCCCAAGATTTCTACAGCAACGGAATTATGTCACTAGCTGCCAGATGGAAAAATCAAAATGGCACACATTTATTTTAATTAAATTTAATTTTTTTAAATGTCTTGAATTTGTATACAAAATACAAAGAAACTTTTTCCCCGACCTTATATGTTTAAGTTGGTCGTTTATACTTCCTTTAGATTCTAAGGAATTTCTGAAAACTAATGTATAAAATAATAAAGAATAGTAATGAATTAGTTTTAAGATGCTAAATAAAAAAAATATGTTTGTTCTTCTTAGCGTGTAGATGGCAAATTTTCATTAAATATATTTGGCCCAAAATTCAGCTATGCGAACACCGCTCGCTGACCAGTCAAAAGATCGTCAAGTGCCTAGGTGTCAGAGCATGCAGCGCAAGATAGAAGGTGGGCCATTGTCTGTGAAGACACGCCGCATACACACTTGAGATCTGAGCCGTCCATGAACCCCCATCTATAGAGATTGTCTTTGCTACGGCCGACTTGGGTTCGGAGTTTATTTAAAGATTTCAAAGTCGGCCATGGCAAAGCATGCCGAGGTGGAAGGCTTTCAGACCGCTCGATGAAACCGTCAGGGGGCTTAAGCCGCTCCCGTCAGAGATCAAATCTTGCTGTTGGCTATCATCATCATCTATCATCTATCATTGCTATTAGCTGGACTAGCTGGGCCAATGCACCCAAAAAAGCTTTTACGACTTTTCAGCCTCTGGGGCTGAGACGTAACTGTGCATTGTGTGGCGTCAGTCAGCTTGTAGCTCCGTCCTCTCTATGCGGCTGGCCAATCCTACGAACTTTTGGAGATACAATGCCAGTTAATGGATACGGCATTCGTACCAGGTTCAGTTTAAGGTAACCACAAATAATCCGGCACGTCTCATTTAGAGCTGTATCCACTAGATTGGCGTGGGCAGAACGGTCCCATACTGGGCAAGCATATTCGCCAGTGGAGAAGCAGAGCACCATTGCAGTTGTTCACAGAACTTAAAAAGGCACCCATTTGGTAGATGGATGGTGGCGCAGCAACTTATTTCTGGCATGCACCTTCATTTTTATAATTAGGCAATTATTTTTGTAGGTAAGCAACTGGTCCAAAGTTATACCTAGGTATTTCGGATGATCACTGTGGGCGATTGGTAGCCCCTGCCGAGAGCTGTTTAGTTTACGACCCGCTTGTCTGTTTTGGAGGTGGAAAACGCACGATTGCGTTTTTGAGGGGTTTGGTTTCAAAGCGTTTTCAGCATACGTGTTTGTTTAATAGCACATATTATTATCATTAATTCAGTGGATGAATGACGAGTGTGATACCCTGATCAAACCATATACCGGCTGCTGGAGTACCCTAAAACTTCCAAATGACCATTCCTGCATTCTTGACGAACTAAACAATTCCTCTGACGCCGCAACGTGACCATCCTCTGGGCCCAAACAGTATATTATTACAGAATTTTCGTTGATAGGAAAAAAAGAAGCATTGCAACGGATACGTGGAAGATTTGAATGAATTTGAATGATTAAAAAAGAGATCTCGGGGAAGCCATACCATAAACAAAAAGCCTAATTAATGCCTTTTTAATGAATCATTAAAATTAAGTATTTTATGTTCTCCTTCACATTTCCTATACCGAGATTCTAAAGTGTTTCTTGGAACTAATACATTAAAACCAAAATAACGAACTTTAATCATTTAATTAAAGGATGCTAAAATCCATTAACATAATTTAAATAACATAAAACCTGGTAAACAGAGTACTAAAAAACTATTAAAAAAAACAGGAGTTTGTTAAAGTCGTTCGTATAAAAGACATCAACGGGAGTCCATTTTTGCCATAATTCAAAGAATTACCCATTTGGGTTATTATATTTATTATTAAATAGAAAAAAAAAGTATAGAATATTTATTTAATAGAATAATAAATTATTTCCTTCCAGTTAAGATTTTTCCTCAAATTCTCGTTTTCAGTTAATAAAATATACTTTTATAAAAAACCCATTTTGTATCTATTTTAATAATGACTAATGTTGTTCTAGTCTCTTAGTCGTAAGCAGAACAGCTAAGAACCTAAGTTCCATCCGGTCGTACTCAGCATTGTTGAGGTTTTACTGACGAAAACAAAGACCAGGTTCTCAACTCCACGCGCATCTTTGTTTTTCAGTAAATTAATAATGTGCTCTATGTCATTATCATCGCCATCATCATCCACAGCCTGTGATTTTCTCACACAGTCACAGCTTTGCTCCGCCTGCCATCACCACGCCTTGCTAGGTGTCCAGCCCAATTCCATTTGAGTTCTATAACGTGATTTCGAATATCGAACACCTTTGCACGTCTTCAGATTTCGACGATTTATGTATCTGTGTGTACAGTCACAAGCACCAATATGTATACACTTTCCTAAATTTAAAAAGCAATTTTCGGGAGAAATAACGTTTGTAACTTGGATATAGGATCTTTTTCTTAAAAATATGAGTTCCAGAACAAAACACGCGGGTGGTTTACTATGTTCGTAACAAAATGTAATTTTAATCAGAACAGTAGGAGAAAAACACTTTTAAAAGTTGTTAAGTGTTTACATATTGGTGCTCACGACTGTACCTGTACTTAAAAGTCAAATTATCATGTCACGAGTTGCTACCGTTAATTGTCAGATATTCGATAATAATATATACGTAATTATAATATATGATTTAATCATACATAATGATATCATAATGTCTATCGTCAATGATACTGCTGAAAAGCAACGGAAATGAGTATTTACTTCAAAATTATCAGCGTTGCGGATTATCAATCATTGTTAGATTGCTAACCTTGCCCTTAAATCGTATTAGTGGAACATCTTATTGTGTAACAAACTGACTCTGAGCATGAGAGCAAGTGATGCTTAAGGTGCCGCTGATTATTGTTTTTATTTCAATGTTTTTTTTTCCCCCAAACTTTTATGATAATTGATCAGGTTACAAAGTTTTTGAAACTCAGTAAGTATGTATTTTATTTTTCAACTAACACAATTATTTTATAAAATAAATAAA
The DNA here is from genome assembly GCA_905163415.1 of Noctua fimbriata. Lineage (NCBI taxonomy): Eukaryota > Metazoa > Arthropoda > Insecta > Lepidoptera > Noctuidae > Noctua > Noctua fimbriata. The sequence continues at coordinate 9,875,175 of LR990935.1, read as the reverse complement.
TAACTTTTATCTCGGACAAGACACTTATAATTGATGTTAGTTTCAACTTATTATTTACTACCTTATACCCGCGGCTTCGCTCGCGTCGAGTATAATAATTGTCCCACGGGATCGTATTACCGGGATAAAAATTATCCTATGTGTTCCAGGTTATAAATTACCTGTGTGCCAATTTTGATCCAAATCCGGTGAATAGTTTTTGCGTGAAAGAGTAACAAAAATCCATCCATCCAACCTCATAAACTTTCGCAAACGCAAGCCTATTTAGTGTACAAAAAAAACACTTACTCTTGGAACCTCCAATTACTTTGTTTCCAGGAGTGAGTTCCAGTCAACCATTCAAATTGTAAAGCGCGAACTAACTACTTCTTGATTGATACTTGTGGCTCTACCCATTAACCATAAATTACCAGCATCCTTACATACATAAACTAACGCCTATATGCCATAGGGGTAGGCTGTTACTATAGAATGCTTTTTGCTTCGTCCACACATACGCATCACATAACAGCACGCCTGTAATCCCCGAAGGGTTAGACAGAGGTGTTCCTAAATAGTACACGTTCATTTCGGCAGTTATGTTTAAATCCCATGTAATAGGGGGCGAGCCTATTGCCATCAACCGGGCACAAATCCAGACTCAATGGTTGCTACTGAGAACTGAGGCTTCCTGATAGAAAAACCCAAGAACAATACTAACAAGTTTTTCAATACACCAAAAAACACACCAGTTAGTTACCGATACTCCAGCTACTCCTTAAGCATGTAACCACCACACCTACTGAAACAAAGAACGTTCACAACCGCTGCGTGTGCGCAACCGGTCAGGGGTAGCTATTCAGGCCGCTACGATCAGCCGAACGAAATAATGCGCACGCGATAATTGCCTGTAGTTAAATAATCGAGGTGCTTCAATTGTAGCAGGTCTTTATTAGATGCTTAGCGGAGTTATTGCGTAATTATTGTACGTACATAGTTCTTTATTCTGTAAACTTCTGAAACTGAAATTAAAATGGTAACTAACACAACATCATATAACATAACGCCTCATGATTCCCGAAGGATTAGGCAAAGGTGTACCCACATTTCGCCAGTTATGTTTAAGGCCCATGTAATAGGGAGCGAGCCTATTGACATTAACCGGGCACAAATCCAAACTCCGTGGCTGCTACTGAGAAATTCCTGATAGAAAAACCCAATAACACTTCGTCCGACCTGGGACTCGAACCCAGGACCTCATGCTCAGCACTCGCGCTTGCTACCACTAACCCAACGAGGTACCAATGTAATTCTATACACTAATTTTTATTTATGACACTATTGTTGGTTGACTGGTAGAGAATGCCTTGTGGCATTAAGTCCGCCTATGTATCACTATTGTACAGTCGCCAGCACATATAGTTACCACAAATTGTCAACTTTCTCCAAATAATTTTAAACCATAGAATGTTAGTGGTTAAGTTCAAAATCGAATGAGAAAATATGACAGTTTGCGGTAACTTGATGCGCTGGCGACTGTACATGAATGTTGAAAAATAAATATTGAGCGAACAGCCCCTAAGGAAAATAATCGTCATCTGTCTAGTCTTTTTCCTCCCATGTTGCTTTCAGTTTAACCGGATGCAATAGAATACCAGTAGAAGTAAAGAAAAAACCATCTGCTTGTCTTATTATTTTAGTTATAGTTTACTTATAAGTACTAATCTATATTTATTATGTACATTATATACAGACTAAAAAGAACTAAAGTAATGATAAAAATAAGACTAAAAGTAAGAAAAAATAAACATCTAAACAACGACGACAATAGGACACTTAGGCGTCAAAGTATTCCTCCGCATCGCTGTCATCTGGAAACGTGCCCAGAAGACTGGCAGCATTGCCACGCTGAATGGCAATGCTTATTATTTATATTTTCAAAGGCTAATTAAGTTAAGTTATTATTAAGTTATGCGTTATCTTTTAGTCATGCGACTTCATTAGAAGTTGCAGTGTCGTCATATCCGGGAACTTGTGTTAAAAATAAATAGATGACAATTCAGGATGCCTTCACGATAGCTTGCATCACGCGTATAATTCCGGAAGGGTTAAGCAGAAGTTTATTTTATGCTCAGAATGATGTACAGTCACGAGCACCAAATATTTATACACTATTCTAAAATTAAAAGCAATTTTCGTGAGAAATAACGATTGTACCTTGGAGATATGATCTTTTTCCAAAAATATGAGTTCCAGAATACTATGTTCGTAACAACATGAAATTTTAATCAGAACAGTAGGAGAAAAACACTTTTAGAATTTGTTAAGTGTTTACACATCGATGCTCGTGACTGTACTGAACATGTGGTAACCGTTTGTGCAATGATGTTTCTTCCACTCTGTATAGTACACAAGTCCCATATAATACAGGTCGACGGCTATTACCATCAGCTGTTCCTGAGAAACTACAGATATTGAACCCAGAACCCGTTGCTCAGCAGTAGTCCTTGCGACCACTAGACCAATCACGCAGTCTGTCAGATTTGCTGCAAATAATCACGCAGTCTGTCAGATTTGCTAAAAATCATTAAATCTGCCTGGAGTAAATTCACTACGAGGATACTCAATAGTTTCACTACATAGTAAAAAACAAAGTCGCTTCCCGCTGTCTGTCCCTATGTATGCTTAGATCTTTAAAACTACGCAACAGTTGTTGATGCGGTTTTCAGTTATAGATAAGAGTGATTGAAGAGGAAGGTTTATATACAACATTAGTTTTAGTATATGCGAAACCTGAAACACGTGTCGAGTATTTTTATGTAAAGGAATCTATGTACAAAATTTCAAAACTGTATCATGAAAAATCACAATGTTATAAGCTTATTCTGTTACCTCGTTGTCCGCTCAAAAACGTGGTCACCACGCAGCGCGCGCCTCCAGCGTCGTCTTGAGCTCATTGATAATAATAATTTGGCAGTAGGTACCTAAATTATTGCTATAGGTACTCAAAGTCGCTCGGTACTTTACTTTTAACTTTTTTTTAATATTTTTGGGACAAAATATAACATGGTTTAAAAATGATTGGAATCGATTCAGTTACTTATTCTGAACAAACTATATTCAGGTTTCGCATATACTAAAAATAATGTTGTATATATATTGCACCCGTGCGAAGCTGGGGCGTGTGGCTAGTATATGTATAAATGATGAAAGACATCATGTCGATATCATGCTGTGGCAAAGAGATACTTAAATATCAATATTAAACGAAACTGTCACTCGTAACTCAAAACAACTACCAATTTCTTTACAAAGACAATAAAAAACCCCAAGACAAAATTAATTTTAACCGTTTTCGTACATAAAATTCTTTTTTCGAAATGAAGTAGCGACCGGAAGTCAGTTTGACGTCTTTGTAGCTTCCGTTTCCATCTTCCCTTTTATTGTATAAGCGAGCCTTGATTGTTTTCGTACAACCTTCATTTGATCGATCAGCTTTTCCTACATAATCTCTAATTTCATGGTAATACCAATGCTTCCTATAATAAGACTGTTTCGTTGGTTAAGAGGTCGCAAGTGCGAATGCTCATCTCGGGGTCTTGGATTCGATTCTTAGGCGGGGCTCGGGTTCTCTTTTTTTTCAGGAATTATTTAAGATGAAAACGCCAAGGTAGCCCGTGAAATTCAAATTTTCTTACGTTTTTTTTGCAATTTGCAAGTCAGTGTCAGGTTGTATGTTGATGAAAATATAATTCAAGTCCGTTACAAGCATGAAGTTACAAATTAAGGGTGTAAAAAGACCCTTAACGAAGCCAAAAGGCTTGTTCTCCTCGTCATTGCGATCATTTTTTTGTTCTAGACTGTACCTGGGAACCTTCTAGTTACGGAGATATTGGGGGTCAAAGTTCCAACTTTTCACAAGTTTTTTTTTAAATACATGTTTTTAATGTAAGATTTTTACTTTAAACACCTCCACGACCCCCGTACTATTCCATCCATTCATCAGCACAATGTTTTAAGTACGTTACATTGAGTCCTACCGTAAAACGTGATTTTTTCCCCCAAAAAAAAAAGTCGTTTCCCAGCAATATTTAATTTTTGCGTAAATTTACTTAGTTTGATGTACATATTGCTTGTTTGACGGCTTCGTGAAGGGTCGGTTTACACTCTGTAGAGTTAGAATTATAATAATTAAAATCATCAATACTACTCTCAAGTTCACTTAACCCCATTGAATGACTTTTTCATTCTTGATTCGTGACAGTTTGTGTATGTGAATTTAAATGTTTGTAAACGCACCCACGATACAGGAGAAATTCCTAGTGTGGGGCAACGTTTAAAAAAAAAAAAAAAATAATTGATGCTTGTATAATGGGCATTTAGTGGGGTGGGGGGGTAGATACAAACATGGAACTCGGGTAAAAGATAATCCCAATAAATATGTCTTCAGCATTTCTAAAATGGCACTTACTTTGACAAAGTACCTCTAAAGTCCTGTTTAGATCTTTCGGCGCTTAAACTACATTGGCTGTTAAGACACTATTTTGAAATTATCTTTAATGAAAAAACAATATGGCGGCGTTTGTTTCGAAAAAATTCATGCGCCAAAATATTTATGTACAGTCGCCAGCACATCAAACTGTCATTTTTTTTTCCATTAAACCTTGAAACTAATGCTTTAGCAATAGGCACTAAAACTACATTTATTAAATAAATTTGACAAATTGTAGTAGCTTGATATGCTGGCGTCTGTACGAACTATAAATTTCACATTGCTGTCATCTGCGTACACGCCTAGAAGACTTGCGGCAAAACCTGGAAAAACCTATATTTATTTAATTTTAGCATCTGCTTCACCTACCAGTAGCCTAACAGGTGCGTCAAATTAGCTATACTTCCTTATTTCTTCAGACCTTGCGCCACCATTTCTTAGAACGTGGATGACATCGGTAAATTTCTTGTCATTCAGGTTTGTTCTCATCGTTTTGTTCATTTGACATCATCTTGCGGTTCTCACACATATGTATAGATAGTTAGGTACCTACTTAATTTCGCCCAAACACGGTGGTATCATGTTTCTTGAAATTAATTATATTTTACAGCCAGTATGGTGACTGTGAGCCCCTGGAACTTAGTAAATGATAATAGTATCCTGATTCTATGACGCACCTTGGTTTACAAGGTTAACAACAAGATTTTTGTAGGTATATCATGTGATTGAATTCTTTTTTAAGTTTTCTAGGACCCTAAATCCCAAAATGGCCGATATGGAAATCTATGAACAGACTGCGTGCTCAAGTTGGCCGCTTTTTTTTCTGTTGTGAAATCATCAAATGACCTCTCCCGCTCTGGACGGAGTGGAAGGGATTCAGACTTCTACTGATTAAAACTCATCCATGTTTCTTCTTTGCCCTTTGTGTTCCAGGGCCGCGGTGTTTCTTTCGAACAGTCCCGCAGCCCCGGCCGGCTGCCGATCCAATTTGGCTAGATGGGGTATAATCGACCCATTTCGGCCACAAAGTGAGTGTGGTGCCCCAATACAAGATATGCCCCACCTGGTTTCTTGCTGTCCGGCTCGCTACGGATTGGTCAGATAAAATCTGAGTCATCGATACGAGAAGAAGTCATACTTTAACCATTAACATAGCTCCCAATTATGTACTGGACTGAACTACAACCACAAATAATCGTATGAAGTAATATGAAAATGCTGACCGATTTAACCTAAAGGTGGACTGGTCGAGAATGTCATGCCTTGTGTCATAAAGTCTGCGCATATACCACTTCTGTACTTGAATTTTTAAATAAATAACTAAAGCTGCCCGAACTGCCAATCTCATATGATTTAAATACGTTTAATTTGCAACAAGTTTATCTACCTAGCTAAAAGGCAAAGTCTTTAGCTAAATCAATAATGACAATAACTAATAACACTTAAGCAAACAGACTTAAACATAAACATCAGCTCACATATAAGACACAAACATGTTTTAAACAAATACGCTGTGTTTACGTGTTCAGGAAGATATGACAGTTAAGACAAGGTTTTACACGACTCGTCGTTAACTTGAGAACATAATGAAGATATTTCTCCAAGGAGTTCCGTGTGTCGTATGTCTGTTTGATCGATTTTACTTATTAATGTCAATGTTATTCTTGTTAATTGGTCAATATTGTAGTCCCACTTCTGATATTAATCATTCAACAGTGCAACTCAATCAAAATTGATTATGTTGTTGGTGTAAACTGAAAGTAGATACATCATTATCTGCCTAGCCTTTTCCCAACTTCGTTGGGGTCGGCTTGCAGTCTAATCGGATGCATCTGACAACTAGTATTTTACATGGAGCGACTGCCTATCTGACCTCCACAACCCAGTTAGTACTTGGCAATACGATACCGCATGTCGCATCAAAATTGGGCCAAAGTGGCAACAGATTGGGTTCCGAACAACAGAACCCGGCGACATGGTAGGCCCAGAAGGAGATGGCGTGACGAGCTGGACTCTTATCAAAAGGATTGGGCCCAAATAGTCAAAGACAGAGATAAATGGAAACAGGGAAGGGAGGCCTTTGCCCTGCAGTGGGACACATCAGGCTCATAACGATAAATAATGCGATACCCCTCGGTAAGACTGGTTGTCAGACTTTCAAGCCACTAACTACCTGTAACGACTGTCATATATCTACAATTGATAGCCGGGATCAACGCTTTGACGTGCTTTCCGGCACGGAGGAAATCCGAAATGTAATAGGTAAACACATCCACGGATCAACCTAGCCAAGCATGGCTTAACCTAAAGATCGACCCGGACGGCTGTTATTATTTAGCCACGAGCTCTAAATTGTTAACAAAACATACCATAACACCTGTTTTTCCCAAAGCCATATGCAGAGATATAGTAGGTGTAGGTAGGTACTCCTATATTTCGTCAACTTTATGTTAGTTTTGTATCAGTGTAAGGGGCGACTGTTTGCGTCATTCAGTAGCAGCTAATCTCCGTCTGCTTCGAAGAATATCTTATCCGAACGCTGCTACTAAGAATTACTGAATAAAAAACCCAGAAGCACTTTACTCAACCTGAGGATTGAATCCAGGACCCTACGCTTAACAGTTGCACTTGGGACCACTAGACTGAATAGGCAGTCAAGATCAAGTGATGATTATGAAGGAAATCTTGCAGAGAATCTAGACAAATGACAATCACTTTCGACTTGTGTCGTATTTTTTCAGTACTCTTAGACAGCGGTACTGAATAAATAATTAATAATATTATTTTTGCACTTCGCATAACATGATACAACAGAAGCCGGAATTTAACGGGATAAATATATATTGAATACACACAAGAATTATACTGCATTAAATATAACGCATGCATTTAATATAAAGTTTTGCATGTCATCTATATCTGACTATGTATTCGGAACCTCAAATGACTGTAAGACCAATATGTACTAATACTTACTGCAAATAAATTATTATGAATATTAAAAAGCTAGTAACAGAAAAACAAGGTGCCTTAAGCGCTAAATTTTTACATAATGAACTCCACCCTAGGATACCCTGTATCGTGGGGTCCAGACTCTCCCAAGTAAGGCGTGCTTAACGGTAGCTTGTCAATCCAATGTTTTTTTGCCTTCTCAATCATGGTTACCGCTGATGGATATCACTGTATGATCCTCAGGACTAGTGCCTCAAAGAGATGTCAGTAACCAGGAAGGGGTCCGCTAGGGTTGCTGCTGGGGCTGCGGGACTCTTCGAAAGAGATACCACGGCCCTGGAACACAAAGGGCAAAGAAGAAACATGGATGGGTTTTAGTCAGTAAAATTGTGACACCTCCGCCCAGAGCAGAAGGGTTCATTTGATGATTTCCCATCCGAAAAAAAAAAAGGACTAGTGTAGAGGATGTTGTAACAATTCGTATGTAAATCAAAGTTCAATAGAAGAAATCTTTCACTCCCATCTGTAAATTAAAAAGTGAAATCAATAACACGACTGTTTCAAATGTCAAATTCAATTACAATAGTCTATTTGTTCGGATATTAAATTACTTAGACAATGGTACAATCGATTCGGGTTTTGCATACAAATTGTCTACATAGTTCCTGTCTATAATGTGTATCTAGACATTTATGGTACCTATGTCTTTCTCGCAATTACATTTTATAAGTTGAAGCACATCAATATCCGGTAACTCGCAAGCCAGTTCATCAGAAATGTGCTTTAAAGATTCCACCAATTTCCCCTTCAAAAGTCGAAAAGATGCGTAGCTTTTGCCTAAGACAATATACTCACTCTAGAAACCATTTAAGGAAAGCATATAGCACCAAATAACTGCTGACTTCGTGATCATCACCACCGTATCAACCGTATGACGCCCAATGTTACATAGGCCTCATGTCGCGTTGAACATAGGGGGTTTCGAATCGGTCTTTTGAGAGTTAAGAGCAGGATACATAAGTCTAAAAAGTTATCAGAGAACATTTTAGAAATGTCTTTAAAAAAAAAAGATAATTAGACATTTCTGTTTCTATGGAAAATCTAAAATCGGTCTAATTTAGCTGTAACACTATTTGAAGCTTTATAAGCTCATAACGGTGGACTCCTTCCATGTACTAATTATGAACACCGGTGTGGTTTATCCCCAACAACTGGTCGCCTTTTAAGGTGTCCCCCAGAAATAAAAAAGGCGTTGCCACGTTGATGGATCCTGTGTTTCTTGCGTCCCCCAGTTTCTTATGACTTACATCATGTTAATAACACAAATAAAACCAATACACGACTCAAAACATCAAAATCGCCACTTCGACAGGCATATCTAAGTGATAATAATTGCAATGCATCAAATTATATTAATGATGCAAACATACCAACAATTACAGGTCGTTATAATGTTGTTAGTTTGTTACAATGCTGCGTTTAGCCTTAGGCGTCGGAAACACTACGGAAGTGACTTGCTTAGTATACGACCGCAGGCGAGTAAGGAGCGTTTACACTGGGGCAGTGCGGTTTAGCTTAAGCGATAAGGAACGTAGTGGGTAGTCACACCTTGTTATGCTAAGGGTTACTGCTAATATTCTACTTATACTCTATTTTCAATCAAGTGGCGCTAAAGTCTGAGAACCAGTCTTACCAAGAGGTATCGTATTACCCAGTACTAACTGGGTTGTGGAGGTCAGATAGGCAGTCGCTTCATGTAAAATACTGGTTAGAGTGGAAGCTGACCGCAACATAGTTGGGAAAAGGCTAGGCAGATGATGATGATGATGACTCAATTTTCCATCATTTGGAACTTTGCTCTTGATATACTTCAACCTATTTAAAAAAAATTAGTTGTAGACTGTCTAAGAACACATAGCCGCTGGGTCTAGTAGAGTTGAAGAGTAAAAGAGAGAAACTTTGAATTGCACCAGAAATTCTTATGTAATAAAAGTTAGCACCAAGGAATGATTCTTGAAAATGTGCCCTTAAAGGGATTTTATAACAGGTGAAAGTTTCTATGGGATTTTTTTGTGAAAACTGAAAATAGTGACACAGAAGAGCGTAAAACTATTGGGAATTCAAACTAAGGACAGTAATAGATTATGAAGTACCTTTCAACAGTTAACTACCGGACGCACTTCCAGACAGAATTACAGATTTTTAAAAAAGAAACAAAAGAGTCTAGTAGCGAAGACGTTTTAATACAGACTGATATAATCCCGGCGTTTTCGCCAATGCTGCATCAGCATAAGCCTCCCATGGTGCATACCAGCTAACATGATGTTACATATTAGAGAGCTATACAGCATGCATAACTATATTTTACTCGACCAATGTAAACACTCCTTAAAAGATTCACTTATTTGTATAAAACGGTGCGTAGGAGTGAATGTTTGTTTCCATAACAGGAACGAGTTTCGTGAACTGCTGACGTCATTATATGATTAATAGGTTTTAAAGTTTAAACCTTAGCTTTCAATTGTTATATTGCATAATTAAAAGAAAAAAAATACCCTTAACGAAGCCCAAAGGTACTTGTTCTCCAGGTCATTACGATCTTTTTTTTTCGGCATCATACCTGGGAACTTTCTAGTTACGGAGATATTCTGGTCAAACTTCCAACATTTTTACAAGTTTTTTTTATTTTAAATGCCTCCAAGACCCCCGTACTACTCAATGCATCCATCAGCACAATATTTTGAGTGCGTTACATTGAGTCTTACCATAAAACGTGATGATTCACCTCAAGAAATAAAATCGTTTATAATAAATATTTTTTGCGTAGAGTTACTTAATTTGATGTACACAATGCTTACACAATTGACGGCTTCGTGAAGGGTCCGATTAGTAATTAAGAATTTACCTAACTACGTAGTAGTACAGAGTTTTGTTCTCAGAAAGGGAAGGAGGATACTAGAATACCCACATACTCTTTCCTACTCTCTCTCTGTCTCTCTCTCTTCTTCAACCTTTCGCCACCCAATACTGTGCGTAGGTCTCTTCCAAATCTCTCCACTTTTGGCTGTTTTGTGTCATGGCTATACAGTCTCTTCCGGCCACTTTAATGAGATCGTCTGCCCACCTAGTTGGTGGTGTCCCCACATTCCTCCGTCCAGACCGTGGTCTCCACTCCAGCAGTTTCTTCTTCCATCTTCTGTCCATTCTTCGGCATATATTTCCTACTAATGGAACATTAATGTTTATGCTGATGAAATACCACTCTTTCATTAGATTTGTGTTCTTGCCTGTCGCATACAAGGGTTTCTTTGCATTTTGAAAATTCGAAACGGTATTTAAAAAAAAAAGATAATTATAACTTAAATCCACGCAAAACTTATACTGTCACTTACGGGAAATCTTCCGTGATTGTTTGTTCATTTTTTGTGATTGAATATCGGCAGCTCAAAATAATGAACAATCACGGAAGATATCCCGTAAGTGACAGTATAAGTTTAGTTGTAAACCGTGGAAGCTTAAAACAGTATTTAATCCACCCATTGACATATTCACTTATTCCCCTATTCTCGTAATAGAAGACTTACTGAGAAGCATCACTATTGATGTTCTTTGTAAAAAAAATAGGTCATACCATAGACAGAAGGTACACCTCTGCGTGACTCTCCAAAGGTTACAACCGTAACGGTCATGTTATAGTTAGATTAAAATCAAAACAACTATGATTAATAATATTTTGCTTAACTCGTGGAATATTCTAGAATAACATTATAATGATTTATTAAGCGTACCCCAATTAATGTCTATTTATTGTACCCTTTTGAAGAACACACAATGCAACCAGTGTAACTTGGTACACCATTATGGCGCTGGCTGCAAAAAAAAAGCAAATTGTCTATGTCAAATTCAAAACGTAACGATGTTCCATATTTCACCTCATGTCAAAATAAATTGGCTACCACAATTTTATTCTGTTTCTTGAATGACAATAAGCGTGAATAACATTATAATGAAAATAGCACGATTAACGCAAAAAAACTTTGTTTTGGGTCCTTCACTAAAAAAGATCACTAGATTTTCTTTGGTACTTCAATTATTTCGTTGTTAACAATTCATCCTAATGAAGGTTCAAAATCCGTTCGACCACATATTAATGACAGCAGAACGAATATCGAATTAATCGAGTCTAAAAAAATCGGTCAACTTACTCATAAGTACAACACTAATGGGTTCAAAGACTTTGAAAATAGAAAAAAAATGACCTAGAGTCACTATGGCACTATAGGATGAAGACGAATCGCCGTCGCCCCATCTGTCAAATGTATTATGAAGTTGAAATAAAGATGGCGGCTTAAGTCGGTAAATAATCATCTGTCAATTACTTGATCCTGGATGACGGCATAGTTGGCTAGACTTCCTAGGTATTGAGTGATGTCTTAGAGTAGATGATACATATGTTTTGCTACATGATGTATGTGAGAATAGCCTGGAGCTTCCAACTAGCATGATAATTGAAATGGATTAAGTACTGGAGACTGGCATTTAAAACGATGATGCGTAGGTCTACGATGTACAAAGCTAGGATCGATGACGATACTGTCCCAAAAATTTTGCTACAGTAACGGACATTGTTATTTGAAGCTCCATTGGCACTTCGTACCAAGCTTTAGTAGATTGTTCTTGTACTGAATTGGTATTCCAAAAGGGTTATTTAACGTGTAACATAAAAACCCAGACCAGGAAGATCATTCACAGCATCAGGGGTTCCCCAAAACTCTGAGAAGACATCCTGAAAACAGAGACCGATCAATCGGGTTAGAAGGTTAACTGGTTAGACCTATATTACCCATATGTTTGGTTACCTATTTAAATATTGCTGACTAACCAGAATGAAAGAGGCAAAGCACCAAGCGAGGGCTAACTCCGTCACTTTCTTGCATATTCTTTATGTACGAAAATGAACTCTGTGCGTAAAAGTCAACGCGTATTGTAGGTTTTATCAGCCGATTAACTCTATAATACGGGTTAACCTTTACTTTAGGGTTTTCACTTAACCCTAAAAAAATAACCCGACTAAAACCCCCAAACGGGTAACGCTTTCAGTAGCTAAAAATCATCAAATCAACCAACAAAGAAGCATTTGAAAAAACTTTCCTGATACCGATTTCTTTTCCTCCATTCAAAATGCCTATTGCTGGCCATAACAACAGCTAACCGTTGCTTTATGCATAATTCATGAACTGTCGGCATATGTCATTAACCACAGGTTAAGGACGCAACACAATGGGTGCTTCACGATGGTGTTGCCGAATGAAAATCTGCAGTTCTTATGTAGTCTGTGCACGTAGGAAATCAATTGAGTAATTAGTCTGGTGATTGGTTTAATTGCAATGTTAACAGCAATAAATAAGATGTTAAGCGATGTTTTGATATGTGTGGTCTCAATAAAAAATTAAGCTGTTGCCTTTTCGTCTCTTTTTAATCGACTTCAAAAAAGGAGGAGGTTCTATGTTCGGTTGTTTAATTATTTATTTATTTTCCGTCAATTAGGGACCGATTGGTGTGGTTCTTTTTTCGTTGGGTAGAGGAAGCTCGCGATGAATGAATGAATGAGTACATAAGAGGAAGTCTGAAAGTGGCGCCGGTGACTGAAAAGTTGTGTGGGAATCGGGTGTCGTGGTATGGGCATGTGATGCGGAGGAATGAGGAAAGTTTTGAGTATGACTGTGGATGGGTATAAGAGTAGAGGAAGACCAAAAAAACGATGGATGGAGTGTGTGAAGAATGATATGACTAGAAAGGAGGTGACTGCTGATATGACGAGTAATAGAGAAGTGTGGAAGAAGAAAACATGCTGCGCCGACCCCAAATGAATTGGGACAAGGGCAAGAGAATGATGAAAGCTCGTGATGAAACAAACCAGTCACAGACTTCCGAAAGTAAATTTATTTTCCTCTTTTTAATGTATGTTTTTGGAAATCGGTTGTTTTTCCTTTAGACTTCGCTGCTGCCGTAAGCAAAAAGAGACGCAACTAGTACAGCTTATTATTCCCCATTTCCTTTTACTCAATGTTTCTTGTTCTGTATGGTGTCCGGACGTAAAGAATAGCACCATCCCATATCTTCCCGTGGGTGTCGTAAGAGGCGACTCAGGGACTTACCAGAGAATGGGCAGCAGCGTTCTCTGTGTTTTATAACACCATACTGCGATCGCCAACCCGCCTGCCAAGCGTGGCGATTATGGCAAAACCCCCCCTTCTTGGGGGAGGCCTATGTCCAGCAGTGGACGTCTTTCGGCTGAAATGATGATGATGATGAATGTTTCTTCAGAGATCTCCATTGTAATAGCCAGTAAGTCACTACATAAAACTTATGTAGTGACTCACTGGCTACTAACCAGTGCATTGAATTTGTACAAACAGTCTAGTGGAAAAGTAATGTGTTCAGTTAAATTCTGCTTTGGACAAACTGCGGAAACCACCAGCGGTACTGATAAGTGGTGGTACTTTCATACAAGCCTAAAAACTTGGCTTGCCCTTAAAGCCTACTTATTTTTCATGATGTGAGGGTTTCTGAACAGTCTGCTATACAACATTAGTTTTAGTATATGCGAAACCTGAAACACGTGTCTAGTATTTTTATGTAAAGAATCTATGTACAAAATTTCAAAACTGTATCATGAAAAATCACAAATTATAAGCTTGTTCGTTACCTGGTTTTCCGCACAAAAACGTGGTCATCACGCGGTGCCACCGCGCGCGCGCCTCCAGCGTCGTCTTGAGTGCATTGATAATAATAATTTGGCAGTAGGTACCTAAATAATTGCGATAGGTACTTAGTGTCGCTCGGTGTCCAACTTGTAACCTTTTTTAAATATTTTTGGGACAAAATAAAACATGGTTTAAAAATGATTGGAATCGATTCGGTTACTTATTCTGAACAAACTATATTCAGGTTTCGTTTATACTAAAAGTGATGTTGTTTATGGCATATGACATCTACCAACCCGCACTGGGCCCGCGTGGTATATTATAGCCCATTCCCTCTCATAGAGAGGAGGCCTGTGTCCCAGCAGTGGGAACATTATAGGTTGATTATGCTAATGCTTATAAGGCATTATGGGGTTGCCGTACATACAATTTAAATGCACCTGCACTGTGTCCCAAGGCAAGCCATTGCTGATAATAGGAATCTACCGTTTCCCGTTGTGATACAGAGGTAGCCTTACGTCCAGCAAAAGCCTGATAAGACCCATTTCATTTACCTAAGGCAGCATTTACCTTCCGGCTTCTTGCATACTAAATAAAGCTACCGACATGACTCATAGGTAGGCATATAATATCGCAAGCCTAGCCTTGATCTTACTTCTGTCATACGTGTGAGGTTAAGGGCAACTAAACGCAAATACGCATAATTACAGAAATAAATTATATAAATAAATAATGCCTGATCATGTCCTGTTATTGTATTTCCATATTATGATGTGTTATTTCTATGACAGGTATTCTTAGAGTGTCTCTTCCGTGATTTGTTGTCGATGGTTTGTTTATAATAATTTGATTAATGCCTACAAGAATAGGTAGATAATTAATTTCAAATAACTAATAGGGTAGCTAAATAATCAACATGAAGTTTAAAAAAAAAGAACTTTGCCCCACACTAGGAATTTTTCCTGTATCGTGGGTGCATTTACAAACATTAAAACTCACATACACAAACAGTCAGACCCGGATCAACTACCTGTAGGCCATACAAATATTTGTGCCGTGCGGGAATCGAACCCGCGACACGCAGCTCAGCAGTCAATCGCGCAGCCACTGCGTCAAACGTGCCTTCAAGTTCAAACCAGTACATGCAGCCAAGTAAATATATTTCCGGATTCGGAATTGTGTAATTGAACATAACATCACGCCTGTAATCCCCGAAGGGTTAGGCAGAGGTGTACCTACCTACCTAATAGTACACCCACATTTTTAAGTCCCATGTAATAGGAGGCGAGCCTATTGCCATCAACCGGGCACAAATTCAGACTGCCTGACTGCTACTGAGAAATTCCTGATGGAAAAACCCAATAACACTCTGCCCGACCCGAGAATCGAAACCTGGACCTCATACTCACCAGTCGCAAATTTAGTAATTGAAGTACACCTTAATTAGAATATAAGTAGTTCTATAATCAAACACTAATATCTGAAACTGGACAATAAAACACTGTTTTAAGCTTTCACGGTTTACAACTAAACTTATACTGTCACTTATTTTATTTATTTTTTTATTCTATTCGGGAAACTTACAGCTATTATAAACAATGTTCTTAAACAATAAGGCCATTTACAAATTATTAAAAAATTGAATTAAATAAAAATAATAATAAAGACACGGCTCGTATTGTTAGGAGGTTCCTCTCTCTGGAGCCCTAACCGCCGGTAGCTTAGACTACAATTTTTTATATTTTTAAATGTTTTTTATATTATTTTTTCTAAGGAATATTTAAAAATGTAAATAATTTGTAAAAATATAAATAAAGAAAATAATAAAAAAATAAATAAAGGTAAGGGCGAGGTTTTTTTTTAAAAAAATATATAAAAATAACTTTAATTTATTTATTTTTTATCTTTTTATTTATGGGAGACATCTTCCGTGATTGAGTCATCCCGCGATCATGGCGCTTGCAACAGCGTCGAAATAATCGTCGCAGCTCAAAATAATGAACAATCACGGAAGATATCCCGTAAGTGACAGTATAAGTTTGAGCAATAAAACTACGCCTTTTTGACGACAACTTCTAAGTCAGTACATGCAAGTTTAATTTTCTAATAAACGCCCCGTCTTCTGAACTCTACTAAAATCTGACCTCCACAACCCAGTTAGTACTAGGTAATACGATACCCCTTGGTATGACTGGTTGTTAGACTTTTTTGGGCCACTGACTACCTGTAACGACTGTCAAAGATCTACAAATGACAGCCGGGACCAACGGCTTAACGTGCTTTCCGAGGCACGGAGGAAACTCGGTATGTAATAGGTGGCCTCCCATCCACAGACCAACCTAGGCAAGCACGGCTTAACCTAAAGATCGACCCGAGCGGCTGTTTATTCTAAATTCTAAAAACAAACTACGCCAAACAATCTGATTCTATTCATTGTAGCGATCATTGGCACGCCCTTCTCCATCAGTACTGCTGCATCCATGATAATATTGTAATACCAAATGATTTGAAAAGAGTAACCATGGAGTTTCTTGCCGGTTCGTCTCCATAGGAAACGACCAACCCGAACAGTGCACCTTTTTGCCGACGTTTTATAAGTTCCCATCTAGGCCTATGTGAAATAAAATAAATATATATTATATTATATATATTATCCACCAACTTTGTGGAAATCAGTAAACTTCCATCATCAACAGGGGGAAAACATAACTTATGTATTTGACATTCTTGTTGGTATTCCAAAGGTCGCCTGTGGAAACTCAAGAGTCAAGTCAGACGAGACATATTTATTGCAAGATAATTACTCGTAATGTTTGTATGTGCATATAATAGTAAGACCAATCGTTTGCACATCGATGTGTTGGGTACACTTCAAGTTCTTTAAAAACTACAAATAATACATTATTGTAATTCACAGTTTGTAAGATCTGTCGGCGTGAGCTTTGACGCGGAAATATCTAATATCGTCATGTCGTGAAGGAAAGATTAGATACATACATAGAATATTCTTTAACATGTACAGTCGCCAGCGCATCATGTTAGCAAGCAGTGTTCTCTGTTACTGCATGATAGCCGTATCATTAAAGTTAAAGACAACCACAGGCGAATGATTTAAAAAAAAATGGGTATAAAATGTTAAAATCCTTTTTTTAACAACGCACATAATATGCTAATTTACCAACCGAAGTAGCGGTAACACACTAAACGTACGCTAAATTAATTCAATCACATAACTAATTAACATTCAATCCTAATTACTTAACTAGTATTCAGTAGCCCCAATTAAGTCAGTGTTCAGATGCTCACTATTCGGCGCGTTACTATTCACTAACACTTACGCAACACTATAAGACCTCTGCCCCACCGCGTGCTTACGCGGAAGTGACTTTATTCCTCTTTTTCACAGTTATTACCTCATGTAATAGGAGGCGAGCCTATTGCCACCAACCGGGCAAAAATCCAGACTCCGTGACTGCTACTAAGAAATTCCTGAAGGAATAACCCAATAACACAATTTGCCTAACCTGGGAATCGAAACTAGAAGCTTGTGCTCAGCAGTCGCGCTTGCGACCACTAGAACAATGAGGCGGTCATAACTGTCCAACGTAACTGGCGAAATGTGGGTGTACTATTAGGGTACACTACAGCCAAACCCTTCGGGGATTACAGGCGTGATGTTAATGTTATGTCATTTTACCTCCGACAGCACCAACACAACAACAACCTTATGATTACGATAATAAAGATCACTGTAATACGAAATCAGGGATAGAAAATAATATCTGTGAAAAAACCATAACTGTTAGCGATTTTCTCGCTCAAGACACGTACAAAAGATTGTAGGGTCCGTGGAAGTCAAAGAGATACAAATTTCATATTAATAGTTGATCGGTGACTGTTCACACAGCCGCGCGCCGCCGCACCGCCCGGCGAGTAGTCATTTGTCACAAGACAAGAGCTATCAAAGAGAGTACTCGCTCAACGTTGCTCGCTTGACAGACAGACAACAGTCGCTGAGAGACTCTCGCTTGTTACACACTCGCTCGTCGCTTTCCGCTAATCGCCGGTGTTGGGACATGTGGCTAAGTCACAGCTGATCTAATGAGGTTAGCGCACTGTTAGTGTTCGCTCTACTTGCGTCGTCTGTACCCTGTCTTATGTCGAATGTGACGCCTGTCTGTATGTTTGAAGTAGACCAAGTTTTTTCATGTAATGATACTTATTAAAATACAGTCAATCATTTGCTAACACTGTACATAGTTTCAGCAATTAGGACCGTATTCCTCTTTGTTATTGTTTTCTTCACGGGTTGATTAAAAAAGATTATAAAATCTAGACAAAGTGACATTCCATCAGCGGTCATGATGATGGAAAAGTCAAAGTGTGTATTAGAATTTAGACTAAACAGTTAAGCTACCGAAAAGCCTAGAATAGAGGGAATATTCTTTATTATGTACACCATACAAGTGTGTGAGAAATGATATGAAAGAAAAAGGAGTAAATGATTGCGTGACGGTTGACAGAGGACAATGGAAAAAAAAAACGTGTTGCGCCGACCCCAAGTAACATGGGACAAGGGCAGGAAGACGATGATGCTATACACCATACAAGTAACATGCATAGAAGAAAACATTTCACACAGGGTGACACAATGGGCGGTCTTATCTCTGTAAGCGATCTTTTCAATCAACCTTTGAATGGATTACAGCTAGCCTACCTATGTCAATCCTATTGAAAGTCATTGTAGAAAAACAAATAAAACAAAACGCATGGAAAGCGATCGCTACTGGACAAGGCTCTGTTGTATAAGAAGAATACATTTATTTTTAAATAAAACAATCGTTGCTTACCTACCTACGTATCCAACTCGCTCTAACGTTGTTCAATCACACGAAGTGTAATACTTTTTTCGCCTACTTACACATACAGATTTACTTAACACTTTAACTATCGCTTACATACAGAACATTAAGTAAAGCTGTATTTAGTTAATAGTTATAATGAGGTTACCTCAACGTGCAAGAGCATGCTTCAGTAGTTTCATTTATACGTCTGACTGTCTGTTCGTTACGGTGGAAGCGCCAGAGTGGCCCGTGAAATTAAAATCTTGTTACATTTTTTGCAGGGCAATGTCAGATTGTATGTTGATGAAAATATGATTCGCACAAGTAACACTTGTAGTTACAGAATTTATGATTATTAATATCATCAGTGCAACCCTCTAAGTTCATTTAACCCCATTCAAGAACTATTTCATGAAAAAGTCATTCAATGGGGTTAAATGAACTTACACACGTAAGAAAATTTGAATTTCGCGGGCTACCACCTTAAAACAACTGCAATTGGCTTCTACCTTAAAAGAACTGCAATTAGGTAAACAAGAATTTGTGTGGTAAACTACAACTGAAAAACCCGACTACTGAAAAATCACGCTCTAATTAAATTCGGGGTTAACAATGTAAAATCGGCTCCTCCTATTGTTGAAGTCGGTTAAAATGTAGCCTATGTAACCCAGACCATATAACGAATCGATTGACACCTTATTCATTAAAATCGGATGAATAGTTTAGGCGTTACGGAGAAACATACGTACATAGAGTGCTAAAATCATAACCCTTCTTTTTGGCTTCTCCGTAGTTATGTAAACAGGACTGGTTTTTTGTAATATTATGCTATGAGACGCCACTAAGCCCAACGCATTTAGCACTATAATATATCCTTGCCTTTCGATCGACTAGAAAACGAGAAGAAGAATGTTATGCTAAGTAATCGCTTACTTAGTCAGTGACCTTTTATGTTAAGTCATCAAAAATATCAACAATTATTGTGAGTTATGTAAATTTTTAGCGTAAGTAAGCTAATTTAATGCTATCAATTACACATTTTTATAGAAACTGCTGACTGCTGAAGGTTTGCATAAATACGGTCGTGGGAATTACTTACGATTACGAAAAATCGTTATAACGTGCACAGTCACGAGCACTAATATGTAAACACTTAAATAATTTCAAAAGTGTTTTTCTCCTACTGTTCATATTAATATGTCACGTTGTTACGAACATAGTATTCTGGAACTCATATTTTTAATGAAAAAGATCCAATCTTCAAGTTACAATCGTTATTTACCTACATGCAAATTAGCCTTTTATTAGACCAATGATAATACCGAGGAACATCGCAGTTATTGATGAGAAAAACAAATCCAAAATCAGCACCCAGCAAGAACACTTACCTTCTTTCGCAAGCCAAACCAGAAAACAATTTACCCTAATAAATTACCTCACAAACTTCAGAAATTCACTTGAACATTGTAATTTTCTAACCCTTCCCTGCCATTACCCTGTCAAAACCCTGTAATCAGCACATAACCCTGGCATGCAGCCCATGCTGGAGTATTATCGAAGCATGCATATAAAGCACATAATTTCATCATAGTCTTGCATTTCCTGGACACGACCGAACAAGGGAATATGGGTAACACGAGCACAGAGCAAGTTTTTGTGGAGAATCAAAATGTAGCAATGATTGGATCGAAGTTATTTTGCTATGTGTTCGTAATTTATGACTGTTTTCCTTACATGGTGAGGAATTCGGTTTTGTTTATGTCAAACGGAAACACTTTTCGCAGTAAGTCTTACAATATCGACATCCATTGATTTATAACTGTAATATCTACATAACCGAACGCGAACCGGAAGACGCTGCGTTGGAAGGCCTCCCACTAGGTGGATTGATGACCTGGTGAATGTTGCAGGGATCCGCTGGATGCGAGTCGCACGGGACCGGTCAATGTGGCGACGGGCGAGGCCTATGTCCAGAAGTGGACGTCTTTCGGCTGAAATGATGATGATGATGATCTACATAACGCAATACCTTTGGTGGGCAACTTCCCGACTACAATCTTTAGGCCGTAGCTTAAAGGACACAACATCTGTTTAGTCGGAGGATCCTTCCTTTTTACGGAGTTGGATGAGGAGAGGAAGTCCCATCCAGATCCTAGCGCCTCTAAACCTTCAAAGAATCCCAGACGTTTTTTGATCCTAGTAGACCGGTAGACCAATACAAATATGGAAACCTCCATGGCACGTGATCTTGCTTCTATAGAACCTTTTTTAATATCGGTGTCATTGCAAAAACTGTTGCCGCCATATCGTCACGATGAGTAATACTGAGTTCTTTTCCTTCATACTTATTTATATGCTGGACAGCGAAAGTGCGAACAGGATATTGTGGCTTAAGGAGGCAAATATGAAGCAACCGAAATATTTTGCTTTTAAAATAAACGAAGCGGATTTCTTTATTGTGGGTGGTGGACAAATGGTTTCATTTTAAATCATGCTTAAAACTACAAGCAAATAGTGACATTACAAGTTACAACGTCTGAGCATGAAGAGGTAATTTAAAATAGGTCCTCCGGATGGTCACGGCGACTAATCTCAGCGGAGATTGGCCATCAACGCGGGAGATAAGCACAAACACAACACGCACCACAACTTCGCACAACTTTGTGCACAGACATAGGCGTACTCTCTGGTCCCTCACTCTCATAGTCCGATGGGACGGCAATCAGACACGAACGGACAGAGATCATGCGCAGGAACAACGGCTTAATGTGTTTTTCGAATTCAAATGCAAGATCTGGAAGCCCAATGCGAAAGCTCGCAGAAGTATAGATCCCTGCTACCTTCGCAACTTTGCCACCAATCCGAGCTGTTTTATACTACCTACTTTAATTCTACATTGATTAGCTAGACTTTCGATCAGGTGACCCTTCTAAACCTTACACCATAAAAACTATCACATCCAAGGTCTTTACGCTTCTGTCCCATCTACACTATTCCTTGCCCTCACCATGCCCAACGTCGAACATGAGCCAGTGACGTAACTAACAGCAAGATGCGCTGCGCTTGAGCAACATCCACATTTGCATGGTAATAACCGCGCTTACTTGACACTTTGTATGGCCAGCACGCTTTTCCTATATCTAGGGTAGACAGGCCTCCTAGTGTTGGTAATATGTTTACCTATTAGCAATTAGATAGGGTGTTGGTCCTTCTAACGATGGAGTATCAGTATTGCCAATAATTTCCAAAGACTAATTGAGCCAAATGATGATATATTTAGTCACATCTGGTTGCAATGCTAGCCGAGTTCAATTGATTTGGGAAAAAGAGGTCACCGCTATTTCTTCTTTTGTAGATTCTGCTAAGATTGATTAAGACTTCATGAAAAGGGAATTGAACAATGTCCTCCTTTTTGTAATACTGATACTGTTAGCCTGCCTCATCCCACTGCTGGGCAAAAGCCTCTCCCCATGACTTCCAGTTGCTACGATCCGGGGCTAATGTGGGCCAATGGTCGTTTGTTTTTTTTTTCTCATTTTTGTGGTAATAACAAAATACAGTAATCACTAATCTATGAAGCGGCCAGCGTCTAGTAGTAGGTATACCTAACTATGATATATCCAGGTCAGGCTTATGTCCGCAACTCCACATCCAAAGTGCGTATGGTGTTTCAGGTTATTTTATATTGATGTTTTTTTTATGACAGTTCATTGTGCCTTGCAACGGTCTTGCACTCTATTTAAAGACCTGCAGCAAAAAGTTATGTTATGGATTTCATCTTATGTTGAAGTATACAAATCCATATTCCTTTCTAGATTCTAATCCACACATTGCAACAGACGTTTCGATTTTAATTGCCAAAACACAAATCAAGTTAAATCTCGTAATATTTCTAACTGATGCTAACCCAGTCTGTTGCCTTCTTCATAGACATCCTTTCAAAACCATCGCAATTAGGAGTTTATGGACACAACTATCGATTTATGTTAGGGTAGGGCGTTATTGGCAAACAATTTAAATCCATTAAGTTATTGATTCATCGGAGAAGTCGTATAAATGGCGATTTAAGGTAGACAACAGCGTAGTATTTTGCTAATAACAATAAACTTCGATCAACCATCGGTGACTCTGTCAGCTAGGTGTAGAAATAATTGTACTTTTTGCCCTTCGATCTTTTGATCATAAGGATGAGCAAATCTGGTTAAGGGCTTTCCAAAATGATTATTTAAAAAAAAAATTTGGTCCTGTCAAGCACACTGAATAATTCTTAGGGTAAAACTGGCAGCTGTCATAATCATCTTCCTCGCCTTGTCCTTGGAATCGGTGCAAAATCTTTTTTTATAAACTATGTCTTTAAAATTTTCCTTTCTTCTACTATTTGGGACCAATCCTTCAGTTAGGAATCCAACTCGTCACATCATTGTTCGAAACCCAATCGATGCTACTATCGCACCTATTACTTATGAATTAAGATATTAATAAGCGGTTATTGACCTCACCTGAGATAAACTCAACTACTGAGCTACTCTGACCGATTGACCTGCTAAGCGTAGTTACTTCATGTTTACAGAGTACAGACCTATAGAAAAATAACATACTACTCTCCCCGCGTGTTTTTATAATGTGGCCATCTAAATTTATTCGGTCCAGAAATTTGCTACGAGTTTGGCGCCTTCAGTAGCGTCCATCAGTTCCTGTAATGAGCAAATAACAGGACACGATATTAAGTGCCCCGTCGTTTGTTGAACAGCAGCACATTTATACAAGAGCGTAGTTGACCTCACCAATAAATGGGGAATAAAACTGTGAAACTAATGGCGCTAGCGTAGCTAGTACCAACCATCGTCATTGGTTGCAAATCTGTTAATGTCATTTTATATTTCAGAATAGCTCGACCTCATTGGTCAGATTGGGACCTAGCTAAGGATACGCCATCTACAGAGATCTTTGGCTGACCTATTTCATTGTCACATTTTTTATGAGCTGTCAAAACTCGATTCACCCATTTAATTCAATGGCAATAGCCCTGTGACGTCACTAATTTGCCAATGAATGAACTGCCTAACATGAAGTGTTTTGTGAAGAAGTTTTGACTTGTAATTAATGGTTTAACCTACCCAATTATCTATAAATCTCTACCTGAGCAGGCTTAATAGAATTTCGATTTACAAAGTTCATTAAACCCACACAGGACCATCCTTTGACCGATACTGATCTTTACTGAACCAGTTCCTATTAATCTATCTACGCCAACTGACGCTTGCTCTTTGCAAACCGCGGGACGAGGCAATCACTACGCATGTGCGTAAATAAGTAAGTATACAGTCGATTCAAGTCCTTATTTCCAATTGATGTTAATTCCTTTAAGATAAACGTCAACTTTATGTCAGTGTAAATTAATTCGATCTTATGATGACTAGTACTTGTTGAAAATATCCAATTTTTTTTCAGTTGCAGTGCATACTAAACCTTATGGAATCTACACACCAATGCCGCTGTGCATATCTGCGACTTTCGTATGTTGACATGGCAATACCCACATTTGTTAACGTTTTTGGAAACTATATTACGAATGCAGAATAGGTGGTTACTGATCGTCCACAAGCAGGCAGCCAGCCGGTAATTGCCCACCGTGACATATACCGACCTATCGCCTTTCTCGGGGCTCACACACGTGCGGAATATATTATCAGTATGAGGATTTCCTCACTTGATTGTTTTACGCAGTAGGTAAGCGTGAAGCGAGGTCTGTCTGCACTGTTTTGAAGTCTGTTAAAGAAATTGACATTGACAGGAACAGGCACCTTTTGCACAAAAAAAAAGTAAAAAAAAAAAAATTACATCGATAAGTAATTTATACCGAAAGAAGTGACCCGTCTTAAGTGCGAAGACTATCAAGTTCACCATTGTTGATATGAACCTGCTTCTAAATGCATAGAATAGCCACCACGCCAGACATCCAGGTAACCAGTCTCACCAAGAGGTATCTTATTACCCTGTACTCGTTTATGGAGGTTAAGTAGGCAGTCACTTCATGTTAACTACTGATATTCAGCTGTATATAAAGTCTAACTATTCATACACGATATATTTTCAGAGAATCATCTAACGGCTATAACGAAGCCATTTCAAGGGATTTTTTTTTTTATCTAAGAATATTTTTATAAAAAATAAATAATTTAAAATTAGGTACTTGACCCACAAAATAAATACTGGCTCCTTATTTTTGAACATTCATTACGCTAGTTACTACGTCGTATTTGCCTACTATCATTGTTGGATTAGGGAGTAAAGGTTTTAAGCAATAAGTCTCAAAAAAATTTAGAATTGTAATGATTTCGTAAAAACAAAAACACTCAGATAATTTTTTTTTTCGTTGCTATGGCGACTTTACGACCTAAAGAAGTTACTCTTAAAATATTTCGTGTATGAAAAGATAGACCTTATATGGTTAAACTGGAAGCCCCAACGTAGTTGGAAAAAGGCCAGGCTAGGTGATGAAGAAAACTTCAAAAATCACAGCTTAGAAGAAAATTGCCTGACCAGATTCGGACGGGCGAAGCTCCTATAACTTATATCTCGCAAAGAAAGCTTCTAATGACATCGCGTAACTCGGCGATGATTGATCAAATCCTACCAACAGATATCGCTTACAAAATGATTAATCGCAACTTACATTGTGCAAACAAGTTTTTAAGTATAGATCGTAGAACTGCAAATCTAATGGAGGATGACCCCAACTAGATGAACCGACGACCTGAAGATGGTAGGAATATACTGGATGCGGAAGATGAACTTAGTGTTGTGGCGCAATACAATTTAGAGAGGCGAGGGTTAAGATAAAGTATCTACGATATAAATGTTAGTATTGAAAAAAAAAGTATAAAAGTCTATTAGAAGCCCATGTGCATTTAATCGTTTTGTAAGTGGAGACAAGTTATAGAATCAGGCGTTACTTTGCGGAAATCCACGGAGGATCCTCAGCAGGGTGTTGAGTTGAGAGAGAGAGTCGAATCATGGAATGACATGCTGGCATGCTAATTATTGCTTTTCCTGCATGTGCATATTTCTACGTCCTGCATTCAGAGCTGAATCTTTTTGGCGGAATTAAATTGAGTCTGAGATTGAGTGAATCATAACATTGCATAAATTGAGGCATGCGTAGCTAAATTAGGTACATTACATGAGTCAGGATGGTTATAGGACACTGCTGGTTATTGGGGGCTATCGACAAGGTGACAATAAGTAATGGGATTTCCTAATACATATAAGGGTCGAAGATTTACAGTAATTGGGACAAATGCAGAAGTAAATAACAAAGTTGATGAGGAACGATTATGAAATTGGTTTTGCGAAACAGAAAGTAATGAACTGAGTGATGAGTTAAAACTGAAAGGTAATTTCGACAGTCAAACATTCTACTTACTGCTTCTTTGCACATCTTCAAATCGCTGAATCATTTTAGGTAAGTAGCACCCATTCTACAAACCGCAATACATAACCATGCAGCAATCAACAACTCAAAAATCCGACTCTGATCAGCCTGAAACACCGTCGCATCTTCGCTTAAATATCAGAACAAGACTGTTACTAACATTAGCTGGGCCGCTAATTTTGCACTTTCGACTCACAAGTAATTACAACTTGTAACTTGCGTAACTGAGGCTGAGAGTCGCTTCTGCAGTCACGACGAAACTGTAACACAAACTTACCTTTGCCGCCAAAAAAAAAACGAACTTTCTAAATTCAACTCTACGTCATCGCAAAAAGAAAGATGGCGGATTTTTTCCGCGCCAAAAGTTTTATGTCAGAACACAAAGCAGTAAAAATTATATCAAAACTCCAAAGGCAGTGGTTGCATAACCTCGTGCTCAATAGAATAATAATAGATGTCGCAGAAAAAAAAACGAAAGTGCAAGAATTGGAGCGGGCAATGGATACAATGGCATAGTAAGCACGATTGTGTATCAAAAACTTATAACAATACTTGATAATAGTGTCTATGGCCACTAGAGGGTTACTAATGTGGTCTTCTGAAAGGAAGATAGCTAGATTTACGCAAGTATTCGAAACGCATCTAGCTCAAACATGATTGCTGTGTCGAAATAAAGATGTCTGTTGCAGTGTAACTCTTGACCTACACAACCATATCCGAAATGTTAAGTTAATCCAAGAGACAGACGTATTTCGAATGACTTGACTGTATTTATTTAATCGGTGCCATTTTACAATCTCCATTGAAATATCTAAGTTTGAATCTATTGCTTAGAAAAATAGTTTTTACATCTTTAGGACCTATCGAAGAAATAAAAAATAATCAAGAAAGTTTAAAGATCTACTGCCCATCAATGCTTTCTTATCAGTCTGACTAAGTCATTATCAGTCTAAAATTGAACATTAGCAAAATGAAATGTAGCTTTGTCCGCTAAACAGGTTGTATTTGGCTAAGTCATGAAAATAAGAAGACGTGTGCTTAGTAACATAGACAGTGGAAAGACACCGCTAGAATTCACACAGAGCAATGACTTGCTTTTTAGACTGATTGCTATTGTTATATTGTGAGATACAGTGAGGTGAGCTAACTGATCGTCTTAAAGAAATATTTGGCAACAATTTTCTTATTTCTTATTGAAACACAGCAGCGCAGACAGTCAGATAGTTGAGCGTGGCTTCCTGCATGGATTCGATTTTCTCATTTGCTACTTCCTAGCCATTTCCCAAATAAATTGTTCACATGGAGCGTCTGCCAATCTTACCGCCACAACGTGGTTACTGGGTATTACGAATAATACCCCAGGGTAAGACAATTGAAGCAACACTGCTTCAATTGTCTTGTCATCGGATTTTATAGTTTTATCTCAGTCGGACTACGCATCTCTGGTCTATAAGTCGATCGAAAGTATCTCGTATCTTTTTATAGGTGTAC
Organism: Noctua fimbriata; assembly: GCA_905163415.1. Classification (NCBI taxonomy): domain Eukaryota; kingdom Metazoa; phylum Arthropoda; class Insecta; order Lepidoptera; family Noctuidae; genus Noctua; species Noctua fimbriata. The sequence goes on along the minus strand of LR990935.1, from coordinate 9,847,275 downwards.
CTATTCAATTGTTGGTGAGCCAAATAAATAAAATAAAATCTCATCTGCAAAGAATCGTGCATGTTGCTGAACAAATGTTTTTATTATTGTGTGCGATTTGATTAGTTTTTTAGCTGATTAAATAAGGGAAATGAAGAAAATGTCGTGAGGAATGTTTTGAGTATGAATGTGGATGGGAATAAGAGTAGAGCAAGATCAAAGAAACGATGAATAGTCTGTGTGAAAGATGATATGGCAAGAAGGTGTCAAGTCAGGTGTCTGATAAGATGACGAGTAATAGAGAAGTATGGAAGAAGAAGACATGCTGCGCCGATCCTAAATGAATTGGGATACGGGCAAGTGAATGATGATTCGATTAGTTTTCTCTATTGCATCTAAGTCTAATTAAGTACAAATTAGCAGCTACGCTAGCTTAACCGATGTACAAATCGGAAGCCATTTATTACAAACTTAGCCAATTTACTATCCATGTGGTTATATCATAAAATCATTTATTACATCTAGTTACCTAAAGACTAAACCAGTAGTAGGCTCTGTTATGTATTGATCTTTGTTGATAAAACATTTATGTAAATACATTCTGAACTATGTAACTAGGTGAAATCGACCTAGACTTCAATAATAAAACGCATTGCAATTGATAAACATTTCTTATGAATATTTTTTTCACTACTTCTGCATCAAGGCGGTAAAATTGACATTGATTGTTATACTGCAGTACATAAGACACAAAATGCGATACCACATTATCTTTTCCTATTGTAAAATTATTTGATTTTATTAAATCAAATGTCATAAAGCACAATAAATTATGACACTGCAATCCTTTTGTTGGAAAAAGGGAGCAAGGCTCGAGTTTCATGCCTTAACTGTTGCAGGTGTTGCCAGAACAAAAAATATCTGTTTTGCAAAGTTTTTATCATACAACAAATCATGTTATACTTAAAATAGTCGACCTACTTTCAGCGTGTCCACTAGACGTGGAATACCCACTCTCGATGCTCATACTACCAGCTCGACTCATAGCTTCAGCATAATCAGCCTGCAATGTTGTCAATGGTGGGACTCAGTAATCTTCAGATTCAGTTTAGTTTTTGTGAAAGACCACAATATCTTCGAGAATTTTGCCTGCTTAAGTCGTTTTGGTCCAGTCCTGTTGCGATGAGATAAAAATCTCATCTGGTGAAGAGCCTGTGGTTAGTTTTTGGTCCTTGGGCCTTATTGTATTATGAAAAAAAAAAACTGGGCCAAAGGGCTCTTGTCTGAAACTTTTTAAATGTAGTTTGAGCGTGGTCTCATCACGCCCTACCTACTCAGCTATCAAGTTTTCAAAATGAATATGCTCTTTGAAAAACCCACTGCGCTTTTTTACCTTTTATCTTCTTGAGGATCGTATTTAATTTACCTTCTGCCAGTACAGTCGCCAGCGCATCAAGTTAATACAAACTGTCAAATTTTCTCATTCGATTTTGAACTTAACCGATTTTGAATTTTGAAACACTAGAGGAAAGAAATAAGCGAGAAGCTACTAGGCGTAGAGACTTACAAAATAAGATATATCATCATCATCATCCATAGCCCGAACTCACCCACTGCTGGGTATAGGCCTCTCTTTTCTCGTACCAATCCCCACGGTCCTGTGCCAGCCTCATCCAGGTTTTTCCCAAGATGGCAACTATGTCGTCTGCCCATCTCGCTGCCGGACGACCCACGTTTCTTTTGCCAGTTCTTGGACGCCATTCGGTGACAGCCTTAGTCCACCTGTTATCACTGCGCCTTGCTAGGTGTCCTGCCCAACTCCATTTGAGTTCCGTAACGCGATTTCCAATATCGAAAACCTTCAAATAAGATATAACCTCATCTAAAAGTAGTAACTCATGCTGCAGGTTATAAATCAGTTAAACTGTTTAATAAACTATCAGTACATTTAATGTCGATTTACAACTTAAATCAGTTTAAGCAACATTTAAAATCTTTTTTAATAGAAAAGTGCTACTACACCCTTGACGAGTTTCTCTGTGACAAATACAACTAGACTTTAATTAGATACTTACCATTTTTATTGTGACCTTTGTGTGTTATTGATTATTTATGACCTTTCTGATTATATGATATTGATTATTTATGACCTTTCTGATTATATGATATTGATTATTCTGATTTTTGACATTTGTGTGGGTATCACATATTTTTTTTTTTGCTGTGTAACATAATAATAGGGGAATTGCAAATGTTTTAGTTTGTTTTTTGTTACTGTTATAATAATGATTGGTACTGTAATTTTTATAATTTTGTAAAACATTTCGATACTATGTAAAAATTGTTACATGAAATAAATGAAAGAAATGGAAAAACAAAAAAAAAAATAACCGTCAACAATTTATGGTTACAATCATTTGGATAAATTTGACGGTTTCAGTGACAGTACTTTATATATATGATTCGATTCTGAGTGCTAGCAGGAACCATTGCGCTAATAACATCCATGACACGACTTGTTTCTGCTTATGGTAACATCCTCAATTTGGGCAAAAAATACTAGGTAGATGAATTATGTTACGACAGCCATATTTAGGTACCATTTTTGGTTTCCATAACCTTTGTAAATTAAGCCCATATAAGCTTACTTTGTTTTTTATTTATTTGAAATCCTTGATTATGGTGACCTTTATTGAAAAGTATTCCAACTAAGTATTATAATCACCATCTAATCGACGCAAATCAGCAAAACTTCAATTTCCGTCACAAGTCTACAAAATGGTCGAGCTAAATTATGGCTGAATTGCACAAAAAAATAACATTTAAGCTAGGGAAACATAATAGACACGAAAATCATGTTTTCTTTACTTTTGGTCAGATTTTATTGAGATTTATGATTACTTCCTTATTTCCCTGTGGAATGGCAGATAGATTCAGTGGATCGGACTTTCAACTTGCAAGCTCATCAAGGGGGTTACCATGACGTCTTAAAGCAGGAGTAATTCCAGTGTGGGAAAGAGATGGCGGATAGACGACCTTTGTAGCTCTGTCTCTTTCCCACACTGGAATTACTCCTGCTTTAAGACGTCATAGTAACCCCCCAGGCGTGTGTTGCTCCCAGCGGAATGTTGTCGAGTTTTTCGATTTAAGAGATATAGATCTTGATGTGTATGGCGTGAATCTGTATGAAAAAATTAAATTTGTGCATCCAATAGTTTTTTAAATATTGATTAAAAAAAACTCAGCGCGGACTGGTGTATTTATACACATGCCATGCAGCTAGGTTCTTTAAATCAAGGCACAACCAATGGCTTCTGTTGAATCCCAGTGAGTGACTCTACAGAAGACAAAACTTCTTCAACAAGGGAAGCCCATTTCTGGACTAAGATAGGTACATAATAATTGATGTCTGCTAACACGACTAGACATGGACAAACAAATCTAATAACAGCATTAAATCACAAATCTACAGCATAACGTAAATGCAACAACAAAATCACCTCAAAAACACACCTTACCTTCACAACAATAGCATTTACATTCCTTTATCAGGGCGGTATTAACCGGAACAAAAGCAGTAATAATCCATTGGACTCAAACCTGCGGCTATCCAAGTACTTTCACTGCCTGCTCTCAATAGCAGAGCAACCCGGTCACTTCCTGAGACATATCTGCTGGTCACGATCTAGCTTAATACCTTATTGTCACAATTCTAGAGTACATTTTAGACATACTACCTCCTTCCTAGGGCGATTCATTGAATATATTTGATGAATGGGATAAACGCTATACTTTTGTGAGTACGTAGAGTACGTGTGTCTGTTTTATTCGTCTACTACGTGTATACAGTTCTGGACTTAGATGATTTTTGGGAGTTAGATAATATGGAGGCGGGGTCGCGGCAGGCCACGAAGGAGATGGCGTGGCGGGAGTGGAAAGGGTTGAGAGAGGCCTTTGCCCAGAAATAGGAGAGAAAAAAATACTTGGTGTTACCTAAAATAAATTGAAGATCACCTGGGAAACTCTAGTAATCAATTTTCCTAACCGTACGAAAACTACGCACTTTGGAGCGCTGTTGCGGACACCAGCCAAAAACAGGGTGAAAGGGACATCAACTCACAAACGGAGAGGTTCAGAATGATGTGATCAATACGTCGTGTTAACCGTTTTTGCGTCGATATCTGTTCCACCCTGTATACAACCCGAATTGAAGAACATTTGCAGAAACCGAGCTTTCTGTCAATAAAGACACACAGACGAAGAAGAGTAAAAGGGCCACAAATCACTCGTCGATCGACGATCGTTTACGCCAAAACAAACTCCTAAAGAACTTTAATAGCAATCAATGACAAAGCTGTGAAAAAACAATGATCGCTGATACGCCCTTTTAAATGAAAGCTTGCTAAACGCAAAAGTCAATACCAAACTCAAAAGACCGATGTTAGAGTGTCTACATAGTATTTATTGAATGGTATTTTCGGGAGCGCACTCAACCAAACATCGAGTCAACGAACCAACTGTATATACGCGACTTACCCGCAACGTAATTATAATAAAGATACCAGTCGGACGTGTCCACAGTATTGTTTAACCTGAAATTCGCCAAAATCGATGATGTGTCAGGCCCTTTGCCAGAATCGTGCGAGGTCCCAGAGATGCAATAGGAAACGTTGGGATGCATCACGCTGCTGGTCACAAGCACTACAATCCTTCGCGACAGTCTCAATTTCTACATCTAATGTTGGCCAATAAACGTAATTCCTTGATATATCCGTTACCCCCGGCTGGACTCGGACAGGTTAGGTTCGAAAGGGATGGCAGGATCTAGTGAGCGTGTGAAGCGCGCGAACTACGACCCCGTCATCCCCTTCGTGTTAGGTTACTTTAAACCCTGCAAACAGAAATAGGAGCCCCGCGCAATCCAGTGGTTATTAAGCTAGTTTTTTGACTCCATGAATTATCACACTGATCTATTTGAATAACTAGTAACTCTTTGTATTTTCAAGTCGTCGTTTTAAACCTTTGTATTCGCCTACTGTTTGTCGCTCACTTAGTATTTCAGTAGCATATATTTAGTATTTTTAACACCTTTAACTTGAATTTATTTTCGCTCCTTAAAATACTACCCTAAGATCTACCCTATTAAGGGTGGTCCAGCATTCTTATTAACAAATAGTTTTAAATCTCTCGCCGAGTGTGCCCGATCTCCACATTAACCACAATATAACCGGTCTCTTCAATCCAAGTGAGTGGCACTTGGATTGAATAAGACTGTAAACAAACGTCTTTAGCGATAAGCGGCAACGCCTTGAAGTGTTCATCAAATTAATGAGTACTAATTTCAGACAACTTACTGCCACTGTCCAGTACGAACGTCATCGCCGATCACTATTATCCATATAATTTTTGATCTCGTCCCGGCAACCGCACCTCACCCTGGCGGGGATTTCGTTTGCACATAACTTTTAATGTCCTTTTTGCCCGCACACGTCACATGAATAATTTTTAAACCGACACACTACTGCTCAATGACCTGTTCCGCACCGGTAACAAGGCTGCTGCTGCGCGCGCTTTGCCACGTTCGCGGGTGCGACGGAGGCGCGCGTTCCTTCGATGCTGCTGCCGCTGCTTCCGGTCGCAGCTCGTGCCGCACTACGTCCCGTCGCAGGCAGGTGCATCACCTCGGCCACCGTCACTGACATAGTTCCGCTGCCCGTGCCGGTCAGCCGCTTCGAGTGTATGCTCGCCAAAGAGCCAAGATCTCATCTCATCGCTCACAAGACCAGACGCGAATTGGTCTCGAAAGTTTTCTTCAAGACCACTTTTAAAGTTGCACATACTGGCCAGATGTTTGAGGAATTGTATATAATCGCTCATGCAGGCTTTCGCCACCATTTTGCCGTCTCATTCTAAATATTATGAGGCTCAGCTACCTCTGAGCGCTTTGGTTCGAGACGGCCACCAACTATGTTCACAAACTCCTGAAAACTTTTGGTGTCCGGATAATCTGGCGGACAAACATCTCACCCACTAGCGTAGCCAGGCCTGGTTCCATCCGATTTTTTTTATTATATTTGTTTTAAGTTCTGCTTTCTCAATGCAACATAAAGTCATATTATTATTACAACAATACCACAATTAGTAAAAGAAGCTTCATACTTTGATAAGTAAAACAATTAGGCAAAGCGGTATCTTTCTTATTACTGTAATGAGTAGAGTCCAAATAAATTCAGTCTCATAGGCACAGAAAAGGGCAACCTTGTTGAAAGAAGTACAATTACATATTTGGGTTATCTTTGAAGAAGTCAGAAGTACCTCAGACAAAGGATGAGTTCATCATATCGAAAACATAACAACTTGAATAATTTATCATTATAATTTATTTACAATACTATTTTACTTAAAACCTATTTTCCAATAAATTGGGAGGAAGTTAAGCCTCACACTATACTAATGTAATAAAGCTAAAGAGTTTGTTTGTTTGAACACAATCTCGAGAACTAGCAGTCAGATTTGAAAAATAATATTTGCATTTGATAGCCCAATTCTTCAGGTAGGTTATTTTGATTTAACATCACATAATGATCCTTAAAACTCGAGTGCCGACTGAAAACATGGGGCACAGTACGTCATTTAATATTGCCAACAAACAGTGGCTGTGCATGGTGGTTAATGGTGAATAGTTTCTTAATTTAAAGAGGCCTGCCCAAAAGTGCCAAATGCAATGCGCTTGCGAATTGGTCTTGCCAACATCTTTCTTGTCTATTTATGCCACAACATTATCCTAAAACATTTAGCTACAAGTCTTTGCCCTATCACCTCTGTGTAGCGAGAGGAGCAGACATAGCCGTGACTTTCTCTCCAATCTCAGTAAGCAACTGAGCTGATTTCTGTATGTTCTCAAACTGGTACCCCATGTGGACTGCGATCAGCTGCATCTTCTTTAGATTCTCTTCACTGCTCTCTAATTGGTGTTCAGTTGATGCCATGTCTCTGGCTGCTTTTGATAGTAGCTGGTAAATGAAAAAATAAAACTTTAAGATCATAGACTCAGAGCAACAATGCAAGGAGTTTGTCTGAGCTTTTGTCTAGCACTGGGGCGATGAAAGAACAATGTTATGAATAAAAGATAAAAAAGAATTAAAGAAAATGTGATACTGAATTCCATAAATTAGGGTGCAATTTTTCTTGTAAATGAATTCTGCAGGGATAGAGAAAGAATACTATCAATCACATACAATAGGAGCAATGCAAAATCTTGAGATCGTTACGGGAAATATTTAAAAAAAGGCTACTTTTGAAACTAAATAAAGCAATCACTTTTATGCTTTCACGGTTTAAAACTAAACATACACTGTCACTCACGGAAGATATCCCGTAAGTGACAGTATAAGCTTAAATAAAGCAATGTCATATATTTCAAGCTATATTAAAAATCATCAGTATATTTAAAACACAGTACCTCATTAGACTTAGATCCTCTTTGTATCTGGCGCGCCAAAGACGAGATGTTGTTCATATTGACTTGCACTCTTTCTGCCAATCGCTGTTTTGATTCGGCGAACAATGACCGGGCACTGCTCGACGATGCCGAAGTCATTGCGTGGCCACTGCAAATTTTCCTAGTAGTATTACGCGGCTATTGGTGCCCAATGAAGCATTGAAGAAGTAATAGGTAGGTTTTATTTTACAAAACTTTTCATTTGCCAAACAAACAATCGATCGAAAACACGAAATTAGAACTGTCATTGTCATTGTTTGACTGACTTTTTAAATATCGTTCGGAAAAGCTAGTCAGCTGTTTATCGAAGACGTTTTACCGCCATATTATTTTGATACTCTTAAGCCGCGTTTACACTAGGTGTTTAATTTTGTACACTCGCTGGTATGTTCAACTTACCTTTTTATGTCTGCGTAATAAAATGTTCTTTAGCATTTAGGTATCCATAAATTCTAGTGGTTTTACCATTTGACTTTTCCTTTATTGCTTGTGCTGATGACACTGCACCCATTGGCTTCGTGTTGAGTAAACATTCTTATTTTGGAAATAAAATAGCTCTCATTGCACTCATTTTCTCTTTTTTTTATTGTTATATAGTGATATTTTTAGTTTTACATCCAAAGCAGCAGTACACAGTCAGAACTTTGTGCCTGGTCTTTGGCAATAAGATCACTCCGTAAAACCTGAAACAAACATAATTGGCGGAACACCGCTGCCAAAAATTTTGGGGATTACAGACGTGATGTTATGTTATGTGTTATTGATTTCACGTATGTTGTTATTTACCCAAAAAAGGAAAGTAACAATGTGGGATGGTCTCGGTGTGAACAAGGCTTTAGGAATGAGGAAGAATAATATTTCACAGAAGGATTTTGCTTAACATATGAAATCACCATGCAGAGTACTTACATTTTATAAATATATGATAGTTCTGAGTCTTTATAAAATTACTTATTTAAAAAAAAAACGATTTCTTTTTCGCAACACCACTGCACCACCAGTCACATGAAAAATTGATTATTTTTAGCAAAATGGCAACTCCTGAAATTTGTGGCATCCTATTCATTATCGCGTCCTTCAAAATGTCGATTTCGAAGTCGAATGTCTTTTTTTCGTTTTATCTCTAGTAATTAAGTGAGACAGCGCTACAGGAATCGAATGAAACATTCGAATTCAATACGACTGAATGAATCCAAATAAGAGGGCTGACTTTTCGCTCGTCACGGAAGGTTTTGTGTTGTAGGAAATTTTTGTAATCTAATTCAATTATTAGCCCTTTTTCCGAAATGTTTGCCTTTAATCTTAACCATTTATTTCTAGTACCTCCCGCTGTAGTTTCTTTCTTGTTTTGTTTCGCCGTAGTATAGTATAATGTCTTTTATTTACAAGCCTATTGTGAATCAGTATACTCGTCTTCTTATTTACGTATAAAACTAGTGTAATCTGAAAAATGGATAAAGGAGTGACATGTGAACATCTCAATAAACTAGCTGATATTCTCGGGAAGGAGCTGTGGCAGACGAAAGAGGTAAATGTAAATAATTTTCATGATTATAACCTCAAATGTAATGTCATTGGTAATTAGCATTCTTGGTTCAGTCCTAGTTATCATTGTGTAACGCTCGGACCACCGAGTAGTCCTCAGAAAAGTGTGCAAACTGCACATAACGCTTGGCATATTTGATTGTTTGTCTTTGCTTGTTATTTAATACCTCCTCACTGTAGGTGTGTTTACTTTTTTTTTCTTCATAATGAGAGGCTATGGATTGCAGTTTATGGCTTATTTATAATTGATTGCAGCCTGCTGTTCATTAAACACTAAAAAACATTTAAACTTGGAATTGGCATTGTCTGAAAAACATTATTAAAATTATAAATAAAAACTCTTTTTGTGTCAAGTTGTGTTAAGCATCACATCAGCTTATAATACCATTCCATTATTATGGCTCTGTATAAAATAAAGGAAGTCCCACATCTCATTAACAATATTTTCTAGCATTACACAACAGTGTCTTATCTTGCATGACACAATAAAAATACAATATCATGCCTTCATAATTATTCAAGTACTACTAATGAGAATTTTAATTGCAATTAGATCCAGTTCAAGAACTCTGAACACAACAAAGCTTTGTTTGATGTTCAATGTACCTGTATCATGCGGTGACTGAATGCATAAATATAATATAGAATGGTTAAGTCCGTTTTCGATCATGTTAATATTTGTATAACTGTGTATAAATTAATTATGTACAATGAGTACTATGATTTGCATTTGGCAATCTCTTCCAGACATTCTTTCAATAGTCTGAATGATATGAGAGAGATAGAAAATCATTCTCTACTTGTAGATGAGTAGAATTTCTCAGTAGTTGCGGGACACAGGATTTGTGCCTGATAGGCAATAGGCTCGTAATTCTACAATTCCTCCTAGCATCACATGTATTTTTTGTTATGAAAAGATCAGAAAGATATATATAAAGTCTGTCCGCATGCCCTATCACCTGTGCTCTTGAAAAAAAAAAACATATTTAAACTTTTTTCCATCAATACACTAAGAAGAATAAAAGAAATCTTATATTTTCGGATGTTTAGACACAAATACGGTCGTTCGGGTTTTTACATGTTCACACAATTCAATTTTTAAACTAATACGAGAGATCCCTACATTGCCCCATCCTGCTGTTTGAACCTCCATGGTTAAAGGATGACCCCTTAGAGACATGAGGTTATGTTTAAAAGTTTTTGTTAGTAAGTTTAGTACTACCAGACCCACAGAACTATCTTTGTTTCAATAAAATCTAAATGACTATATAATTTAGGGTATCATAGAGAATATTTCTTAGATAACAAAAAAAAAAGACCATGCAATCGAAAATTGAAATCTGAAGGGGCTGGCCTTGTAATTAGAAGTGTTAGTCGCAGTGTCAAAAATTCACCAGAAATATAAATAAACTAGAAGTATTTTTGACAGATTAAAATTGTGAATGTTCTCAAGCAATCAATTGTCTAAGTTTTAGAAAAAAATCATTACAAAATCACAGAATATCTCGAATTGCAATGAGGTTTGATGTAGGAAAACCCATTTCTGGGTTAAGTTTGCTTTTCTACATAAGCTGTATTAATACTATTAATGCAATGTCTGTTTGTTTTATTATTCCTTTTCTTTACCTATAATTTACATTTTTAAATATTTCTATACAAAGTAATATAAAAAAAAACATTTAAAAATATAAAAAATAGTAGCCCACCAGCATCAGGAACAGGGTCTGAGCTACCGGTGGTCAGGGCTCTTCAGAGAGGAACCTAACAATATGCGCCGAGTCCAGAAGCACTGCTTTCTGAATCAAGCGAGAGCCTCCTCAGATGTTGCTCGAGGCTATTATTATTTATTGTTGTGTGTACAACTAAGAATAAGTTTGGAGCAAATACCCACATTTTTTATTGTAAAAACAGTCATTCTTCAATAAAATATAAAAATAATAAATTACACCACATACAAAATAAAACATTGCTTCATTTGTTGCAGACACTAACATGTTTCGACTGCGGCTGCCCCGGCCCCAATCTCTGGATCTGCCTCCAGCCCGACTGCCATCACATCGGCTGCTCTGAAGTCAAAAATGACCATAGCACACTGCACCAAAAGGTATTGTGGTACAACTATATTTTTTATACTTTAACATAATTATTTTCATTCTTGTAGCCAAAGATGTATAACCTAAATACTAGCTGTGCTGTAAGAATCCTAAATCACATAAAGAGTTATATCTCCACTAAAAACTAGAAGAGACGAGCAGTGTGGAAACATGCAGAAATCAACCAATCATATAGGTTATGAACCAAGGAATCAACCAATTATTTTGACAATTCAAAAGTGAGAAAGAAATAAAATATTCTTCAAGTTTGAATTTGTGTGAGATAAGTTGTGAACCAAAAGTTCGAAGACATATGACATCTACCAACCCGCACTGGGCCCACGTGGTGGATTATAGCCCATTCCCTCTCATAGAGAGGAGGCCTGTGTTCCAGCAGTGGAAACATTATAGGCTGATTATGCTTATGCTTATGCTAAGTTGTGAAGTTCAACCAACATGATCAGTCAATATGTACAAATAAATAAAATTTAAGTGTCTGTTTGTAATACCAAAAAAACAGCTTTACTTTAGCTTTGCTTTTTACTGAATGCATAATTATGAAAATATATACGGCTCTTATAACAAAAACACATTTTTTTCAATTTTTGTCTGTCTGTTCCGGTTAATCTCCATATACATAATATTTTTTATAACAATTTCACACGAACGAAGGTCCCGGGCAACAGCTGGTTCTTGCATAAATCCGCTTCGCAAGTTTTGGCCTTAGTGTGTATGTACCCTAAAATTACTCCATGTCCTACATCACCACCAATATAATATCTACACGATAAATTGGAAACAAGTAACCAAAAGAAGGTGGTAGGTAAGTCAACAAATCAACCAATACAGTGAGCCATCCTTATCGTGAATTGCAAATATGCACCATTAATCTTTATAGCATAGAAAAATTTGAACTGTGGGTATTTGCACTTAATTACCACATAAAAAGCTAATCAAAATAAACAAGCATAGAAGCATAAACAAAATGGTATTTCATAACTTCTGTGGTGAGTTTAATCTAATGCTTATTAGGTTCGAAATTTAGGTGTAGGTACGCAAAACATCCAATCAAGCTGTACAAAACCAGTTCATTCAGATCTCTCATTGTATGGGATATCTGTACAAGGTGAGGCTATGTTATACTGAAAATGTATAGCTTGATGTGCCGCTGTGTTTACTATAGGTACACCCTTAACATAGCCGAAGGGTACTTGTTTTCCCCGTCTTTGCGAACATTTTTTTTGTTCTAGACCATACCTGGGAACCTTCTAGCAACGGAGATATTGGGGGTCAAAATTCCAACTTTTTCACAAGTTTTTTTTAAATACATGTTTTTAATGTAAGATGTTTATTTTACACACCTCCACGACCCGCGTACTATTCAATCCATCCATCAGCACAATGCTTTGAGTGCTTACCATCGAGTCCTACCGTAAAACGTGATTTTTCACCCCAAAAAAAAAGTCGATTCCCAGCAATATTTTTTTTGTAAAGTTACTTAGTTTGATGTACAGAATGCTTGGTTCACTATGTGAAGGGTCTGTTTACACCCTGTATTTTAAGTTAAGCATCTAGCAGTAGAGCTAGTTGTTGTGCCAGCGACACGAAGAAGAAGAAGTAGAGCTAGAGTAAACTGGATTCAAATCCATGCAGTAGTTTTTGCGTGCTACGCGTACAAACGTACAGACAGAAAGACAGACATAAATTCTAAAAACTGTTATTTTGCTCTAATAAAAACCCCCCATATAACTTTTTTTTCAATATCTTCAATGTAAGGACATCGGCCTGTCACAATATTAATACATGTATAGATTATTGAGTACAAAAGCAAACATTCACTTTTTTTGTACTGACGTTCAAGACAGATGTTGTATTTCACCAATGCATATCAGTAACTCCAATTTATACGATATAAAAGTCACATGACGCGGGTCATGAATTGCATCATCTATACCCACATAATGTAAAGTACCTGGGCGACCGAGCTCTGCTCGGGGGAAAATAGAGAAAACGGATTCTCCCTTTATATATGAGACCTAACTAGATCGATTTTTCGCCCTGATATTGAAACTTTCATCGATATCGTTAGAGCCGTTCTCAAGAACATGATTACATATATTTATACATGGTTTTTCTTTATATCCCCTAACACTAAGGTATGAATGAGACCATATCAAAGAATCAACTAGCATTTCATATGCTAGTTGATTATATTATTTTTCAATTATATTTTTTTTGTTTTCATTTTTCATACAAAATAATTCAAAAACGTCACTATTATGAATGTAAAAACCCATACGTGTAATATGACAAAATCACATTTTCTTAGCTTTAAATAAATTTGTATGAAATTACTCGTATTTATAAAAGAAACTGAAATTAATTTTTATTATTATGTAGGTCAACAAACTGTCAACTCTGCCCACATCCTCAAAACTGTTTACCGAAACGATATGCGCCATTATATCGCCCTAACACACGACAAACTAAAATACGATTACAGCCAGGAAATGGGTTATGACTGCACTCAATCCGTCGTCGTCGGTGTTTGTCGCCAAAATTACTGCAGTTTTATGCACTGCTTTGGCACATATTCTGGAAATTATTAGGAACTAACGACCCGCCCCGGCTTCGCACGACTGTAATATACATATAAAACTTCCTCTTGAATTACTCTATCTATTAAAAAAAAACGTATCAAAATCCGTTGCGTAGTTTTAAAGATCTAAGCATACATAGGGACAGGCAGATAGCGGGAAGTGACTTTGTTTTATACTATTTAGTGATTAAATGAGGTTTAAAATGTTTGCCGGATAGGTATCTACATTTACTCTCGTGAACATGACCAACTCTTTCAAACTCCGGGTAAGGAAACGGCTTTGAGAATACTGGTACTGAAGAAACCATGCCATTTTATTTATTTCTAATGGGGAAGGGAACTCTGAAACTAATGGCGCTAGCATAGCCGGGTCTAAGCATTGTCATTGGTAATGGCATTTTATATTCCAAAATACCTTGATCTCATTGGTCAGATTAAGAACTAGCTATAGTCGCGCCATCTACAATTAGCTTTAAACGGTCGTTGGGCACATTCGATCGTGTTGCTCGTCTTCTAAGAAACCCCATAGCATAGTCTTAATCCAGGGTCACTATCATCTGTTTAGCGTTTTCCAAATTATGTTGCGGTTTGCGACGTTTTACCAAATGCAGTTGACTCCCAATATGGAATTACATGGAGCGACTGTTTCTCTGACCTCCACAACCCTTAGTGACTTGTAAGACTGGTGCTCAAAATTACCGCTCATACCTATCCATCCGACCTGAACGAGGGCGTTTTGGGGTCTATCTCTTTGAAATTTGTTATTCAAAAAGTGCTGATTACCAGCTTAATTCGACGGCACGGTTGGCGCAGTGGCTGAGCAATTGACTGCTGCGCTTCGTTTCGCGGGTTCGATTCCCTCACGGACTAAATATTTGTATGGCCTACAGGTAGTTGTTCCGGTTCTGGCTGTTTGTTTTTATGTGAGTTTAAATGTTTGTAAACGTACCCACGATACAGGAGAAATTGCTAGTGTGGGGCAACGTTTTTTAAAAAACAAAAAAAAAATTGAATAAATGACTTCTGATTTTGGTAACTATCAATAAGTTAGGATAAGTCGCCTGACACTCACAATATGTAAATCGGTGGCGTAGAACCATTCAACAAGTAACAATATACATAAACGGAACAATACATGATCCGATTCAGTGTAAAGGTCCTTACAAAGCGCTTTGTACACTATTTAAGAATAAAATGAAAGCTAAATATAGTCAACAAATGTATCAGACATAAAATCTTCTTTGTGCGTGAGTTTATTTAAATATGCAAGTCATAATTATGTGTGGGAACTGAATCAGATTATGGAGCAAATGAATCATTTATGTCAAGCCGCTTTTGTTATGAAGATTTTTGATACGTACGACATGTTTTTGATGTCTTTATTAGATGGCTTGTTGGATCCACGAGTGCATACAGATCGAGATGATCAGCCCCACTTATGCCATGATCCTCATCTGCTTAACCGTTTCCCAACTAAGTATGGCCGGCTTCCAGTGTAATCGGATGCAACTGAATATCAGTATTTTATACGGAGTGACTGCTTATTTGAAACCCACGACCTAATAACTGAATCAAATGTAACCCAAGAGTGGTTGTCAGTCTTGGTAGAAGCCCGAAAGTCTGATTAACAAGGTCTTCAAATGACAGCCGCGACAAACGGCTTAGCATGCTTTCCGAGGCGTTAGAAATTACTACGAAAAGACTATCCATAAGGCAGTCCCGTCTCTTCGATATTTTTTCTAACACCGAAAACATTACGGTTTTTAAACCCACAAGATACTTTCACACCTGTATTGCTCGATGGGTTAGGTAGAGGAGCACCACATTTTGTTAGTTACGTTATAATTTTATGAAATAAGTGTCGATTCTATTGCCTAATTATAGAATGCAATTTATTTGACGACAATTTCCCAACTTAGTATTCTCTCTTTTCTCTATGGAGAAGAACTGACCAGTTTCCGACCATCTGCATTCTATGCCTAATTTATATATTTTGTTCCAGAACTTTCCTCTGCACTGCGTACACATGAACGTGTCCACGGAGCGGATATGGTGTTACATGTGCGAAAAAGAGGTTCATATCAGAGCAGCCTTCGCATATGCGGTCAGTACATCAACATCTATGTAGAACTCTATGTGATCGGGCCTTCTGGGTCCACGAAAACCTGCAACATTATGAGTTTTGTTGCAGGGTTGCCAATAAACTGAAATGGGCGAAGTGCCTATAACAGATGGCTTGCCTGCTGGTCAGCCCACTACCTCTCCAAGAGAGAAGGCCTGTGCTCCAGTAGTGGATACCAGCTGATAATGTTAAAGCTAAGCCATCGAGAAAAAATAAACTGGGTAGGCTTTTAAGGGGGAAGCACACCCTGGCGCTATTAGCAGGTCAGTGTCAGGTTGTAGGTATGTTGATTAAAATATGATTCGCGGTCGTAACAAATATGGCTTTACAGAGTTACCTGCATAACTTTTTCATGAAATAGTCATTCAATGGGATGAGATGAACTTAAAGGAGTTGTATTGATGATTTGAATGATTATAATTCTGTGAATACATGCGTATTTCAGCCGCAAATCATATTATTTTCAACATAGAGCCTGACACCCGGCAAATTGGGTAGTTGACACCATTAAACAATAATTCCAAGACACAACTTCTCTAAAAAAATACTTCATTTTAGACCTGAACACCCGATTAATTTTCAATTAATTGCAAAATTAGATTTTTAGTGGCTTTGAAATCAATAAATAGTAGTAATTTTCATTCAAAATATAAGGGGGAATCACGTTTTGACAGCTCTTAAAAAGTATGTTATTTGATTGGTTTGTCAACTACCCTATTGCAAACGTAAGAAAATTTGAATTTCGAAGGCTACCCAGACGCTAACACCTGAAAAAAATCTATCAGAATGAAAATCTCGCCTGTCATCCACCATGTCTGCAGTCTTTTCTAATGTTTTAACTCTGTCTTTTTATAACCCAAGCAGGCAGGTCCAGACTCGACGTGTGAGAGTCCAACTCGCCTGGGCGCCGTGGCTCTAACCATGGCGGACGATGAACTGTCCGACGCGCACGACTTGCACTATGACCCCGACGCACGGTCCAGAGGTGAGACGATAACTGTAGATAGATAGATCGTAGATATGGCGCAGTCAACAGTCTGTCAATGTAATACAAATGCACATAGGTGGTATCACTTACAACCAGCTGTACATAAAGATCAAAGTAGCTTGCGATATTCCACAGACGGAACATAATAAAAATAACTGACTCATCGATCGAGTGGTCGCAAGCGCGACTGCTGAGCATGAGATCTTGGGTTCGATTCCCTGGTCGGACTGCGTTATTGGGTTTTTCCATCAGGATTTTCTCAGTAGCACCTATGGAGTCTAGATTTGTGCCTGGTTGATGGCAATAGGCTCGCCCCCTATTACATGGGACTTCTGGCGAAATGTGGGTATACTATTGGGTACACTCCTGCTTAGCCCTACGGGGACTACAGGCGTGATGTTATGTTATAATAAAAATAAAAATGTCATGATTTTTGGATGATATGTCTGATTGTTCTGTGTGGTGTCCGGACGTAAAGAATAGCACCATCCCATATCTTCCCGTGGGTGTCGTAAGAGGCGACTAAGGGACTTACCAGAGAATGGGCAGCAGCGTTCTCTGTGTTTTATAACACCATACTGCGATCGCCAACCCGCCTGCCAAGCGTGGCGATTATGGCAAAACCCCCCCTTCTTGGGGGAGGCCTATGTCCAGCAGTGGACGTCTTTCGGCTGAAATGATGATGATGATGATGATGTCTGATTATTGAAATAACTTGTGTAAATAATATCAAATCATTTTTAGATAGTGATACCCTTCACGTCTGTCGAATTTCACTAGCTAATTTAATTTGACCCTATACTTATGTTTTACCCTCAACCTTATGCCTTATGTTATGTACCCTAGATCCTCCTGCGTCAGGCCTGGTGGGTCTACAGAACATGGGCAACACCTGCTACATGAACGCGGCGCTGCAAGCCCTCAGCAACACGGCGCCGCTCACCTCCTACTTCCTGGAGTGCGCCGCCGCCGTGGCCGTGCTGGCGGCAGACAAGAAGCCCGGCATCAGCAGGTGAGACCTTACATACAACTCGCGCTATATGAACTGCACGCCCTCAGCAACACGGCGCCGCTCACCTCCTACTTCCTGGCGAGCGCCGGCATCAGCAACGGCCTTTAAATAGACTCCGGACAAAGGTTGGCCGAAGCAAGGGAAACATTTTCAGGTGGAGATCCAAAGATGACTGCCCTGGAATGTAAATGTGGTGTTGTTCCACAAACAATGGGACACTTGATAACGTGTAATGCCTCTGTCCTTATGTATTGTTTATACATCACAGGAACTGATGGACGCTACTGAAAGTGCCAAACTCGTCGCCAAACTAACTAACTAACTAGGCAAGCTGAATAAAAGCTTATAATTATGAATTTTTGTTCCAGAGCATACCAAAAATTAGTAAGAGAGATGTGGTGTAGGAAGACAAGAGGCTACGTTGTACCTAACGGCATCCTGTATGGCATTCGTAATGTAAGTAACACTTGGTTTTTAAGAAAAAGTTTATACATTTTCAAAATAAATTAGATTGTGAGTCATTGCAGGCTTGATTGGTACAAATATCTAAAAAATACATATGTACATAATAGTACACCTACATTTCGCCAGTTATGTTTAAGTCCTATGTAATAGGGGGCTAGCATATTGCCGTCAATCGGGCACATATCAAGACTCCGTGGCAAAAAACAATAAAACTGCCCGGCCCGGGAATCGAACCCAGGACCTCATTCTCAGCAGTGGCACTTGCAACCACTCGATCAATGAGGCATTCAAACATCTAAAAATTATACAACAAGAAAACGATTTATGTGAAGATATTTTTGGAGTCAATGTTCACAAGTAGTGTATGCAATCGTCAAATTATTATGTTTCGTGCATCATCGTGTTTTTAATAATCCCTAATCTGCGTTTTGTTGTCTGAGTTCCATTAGCTAATTTAATTTTACCCTAGAAAATAATAATTAATAAAAAATATCATTGAGACCTATTAGCCAAGCATTGTGTGTTTACTTACTAAATTATTAACATGATTGTTCATCGACAGGTGCATCCAATGTTCCGTGGTTACCATCAACATGACACGCAGGAGTTCCTGCGATGCTTCATGGATCAGCTGCACGAGGAGCTCAAAGAACCAGTAAATATACAGGGTGTAAGCGACAGCCCTCCTCAAACTGACAGGATGCACTCAGCTCCTTATTTTGAATCATATTCCACCGGAATTTTTCTCCGGATTTTTTTTTTTCAGTTTCTGTTCGTGTATTTCAATGTAAAATTACATTCCCTGTACGCAGCACTCCATTTATGTAAATAATACGGCTAAAATCAAAAATCCAACAATGGATGTTGAAATACTCTAACGAACGACGCATGAAATCAGCTGTTCAGTTCCTGTCTAGCTACAGAGTTCATCGAACTCGTCATCGCGCTTGCCGTTCGCTGCGTGCGTTTTGCCACTGTACCGAGACATTGCGTATAAAACAAATCAAATTTATTGGATTCCCATAACATTCCTGTGATAGTTTCTTGTACCGGTCATCTTAGTATGATATACTGAATTTACGCCATCAGTTTGTGGAAGGCTCTCCCTTACACCCTGTACAATCAACATCCTTCCTATTATCTATCCAGCCGTCTATGAAAAGACCCCGCGAAGATCGGGAGAAAAGCATCAAAAGGGCAAGATCTATCCCCTCGCCCCCTCTCGACCCTTGCTCGAGGCAGCCCACAGCTGAGCCAGTAGTTTTAAATCAGCTCCTAAATAATGATATCACGTCCTTTGCTTCCCTCCACAGCGACGACCTAAGCTGAGGCTTGTACCGCATAGGATAGAGTAGAATAGAATAATCATTTATTTGCTCAGAATGAAGGTATTTACAATAAGGTGGTTACAATGTAAAGAATCCTTGTACATTCTACCATTTTGGCATGCAAACATTGCTGCAGTTCATCACCAAACATACAAACATTGATACACAACTAAAATGACGTATCAGCTAGAAAATCCGATACGGAGTAGTAACATTTATTTAATAAAAGCTCAGTTAGTCACAGGGGTGCCCTTAGTGCGCTGTCGCACCTTACACTCAAGGTACCCACAGGATAGTCCGGTTAAACAGAAGTCAGCCTCATAGGTAGACCTGCGAGATGCCATTAAAAAAAAAAACATGTTATTCGGCACCAACTTTGATTAACTTATTCCGGTCACTGTCATACTTTCAGTTCAAGACGGATCGGAGATCCTAAAAAATTAAATAAGATCGCGGCTGGAGCATGTCTAGGGCAAAGCTCGCGCAAGTAACGCTCACAAATTTCGGTCAACTTTCCAGAAGATTCCGTCTCAATTTCCTCCTTGGATCAGTATTAAATGTGAGTGATCGCTGTCGCTAGGTGTGGGACAGCACATCGGAGGACAAGCTGGGCTCGGAGGCCGACGGCGACCACCAGGACACGCGCAACGTGCACATCCGACGCCGCGCCGCCTCGTCCGGGGGTGAGTGCACGACCGGCCTCTATATGTGTAGGTACTATTATGTCACTAGTTTATACGTCGGGAATTACTCCAAGAGGAAGTACTACAGCCCCCGTAGCATGACCACCGTAGACAAGGATTTCTTTGACGGAAGAATCGACAAAATGACAGATAGTGCAAAGAAATCTGTCATTGTGTCGACACAATCTGTCATTTTGTCGATTCTTCCGTCAAAGCAATCCTTATCCTACGGTGGTCATGCTACGGGGGCTGGGATAAAAAGTTTCCATGTCCTCACCCAGGTTATGGTTTAACTCTGTGCCTAAGTTGAACGAAAACAGTTCAGACGTATCAAACAAATTCGCTTCCACTATCACTACATAGTATAAAACAAAGTTGCTTCCTGCTGTCTGTCTGTCCCTATGTATGCTTAGCTTTAAAACTACGCAACGGATTTTGATGCGGTTTTTTTTAATAGATAGAGTGATTCAAGAGGAAGGTTTATATGTATATATTGCACCTGTGTGAAGCCGGGGCAGGTCGCTAGTTTAATCATAATCATAATCATTTATTGCATTCATGTAGTTTACAAGTTGTAACAATTATATAGGTTTCATACATGTTTATAACATTAGTAAGGAGAAGCTCGTACCTAATAATAACAACCGATATTTAAGCCAAGCCGTTTAAGGTTGTTCCGTGGATGGGTGAACACCCATTAGATACCGAGTTTTCTCCGTTAAGCCGTCGGTCGCTTCTGTCATTTGTAGATCTTTGACAGTCGTTACAGGTAGTCAGTGGCCAGAATATCTGACAACCAGTCTTACCAAGGAGTATCGTATTACTCAGTACTAACTGGGTTGTGGTGTTCAGATAAGCAGTCGCTCCATGTAAAATACTAGTATTCAGCTGCATCCGGTTAGACTGGAAGCCGACCCAAACATAGTTTGAAAAGGCTAGGCAGGTGTTGATTTATAATATTAGTAAAGAGTAATATACAAAATAGTACTGCATAATAGTAGTGTGAGTGTAATATATACAACGTTAGTTTTAGTATATGCGAAACCTGAAACACGTGTCTATTATTTTTATGTAAATAATCACAAAGTTATAAGCTTGTTCTGTTACTTGGCTGTCCGCACAAAAAAGTGGCCACCACGCGGCGCGTCCGCGCGCTCGATAATAATAATTTGGAGTAGGTACATAAACGATTGCGATAGATTCTTAGTATCGCTCGGTGTTGTAGCCTTTTTTTTTAATATTTTTGGACAAAATATAACATGGTTTAAAAATGATTGGAATCGATTCAGTTACTTATTCTGAACAAACTATATTCAGGTTTCGCATATACTAAAGATAATGTTGTAGAAAACATTGTCTGATACATTTCTTTTCCCACAGCAAGCGATGCTCCTTTCTTCGCACGGATGAGGCGAAAATCACCAGCGCCGTCGTCTTATAGCGAATCTAGAACTGAAGGCTATTTGAGGTAATTGCAATTTACGTATTTACTATAGACCGACCGCTTTCCATTTAAATTGACATCTCATTAAAGCAGTCTGTCTATAGCCGTAGAAACCGACGACAGTTGAGTTAGACGATCTTGAATGGAGCCTGTGAATCGGCAAACGTATAGTGGGACGCCCTCAGGCTAGGTGGAGCGACGGTCTCGGCAGGGTGGCTGGTAGCAGCTGGCTGAGACTTGCCAAGAGATTGGAGAGGACTATATCTAGCATTGGACTAGTTTAGGTTTATGATAATGATATTATTACAGCAGCACCATGTCACGATTAAACGAACAACATAGTGTTACACTGGCCTGTCGATAAAGGTGATTTTTAAGTTTATTTGGGCCAATTTCTTGACGTCTCTTTTTTGCTTCGATTTGGGTCTGAATTGAACTGTTTTTTACACAATTTTAAATTCGTTGTTTATTTGCAGAGTGCAAACACAAGAACCGATGGCCACTCGACACCGGCGGTCGGCTAGCTTCGCGGGCACGCACCATCTGCAATACAACATGTACTCGCAACAGCCCAATGGTAAGAAATGATTTTTTTTATTTGTTAGCGTACTCTGACCCACTCGGGGGGGGGTTACTAGGAAGTCTTAAAACAGGAGTAATTACAGTGTGGGAAAGAGATCGCGCTAGACGACCTGTATAGCTCTGTCTCTTTCCCACACTGGGACTAGGACTTCCATTTCTCGCGAAGAAAATTTACTAAACAATAAAATAATTATCGTAATGTAAACTGCAGTAGAAAAAAATAATAATTCCGGTTGACCAGCTGCATCATCAGCATTGAAAACCGTATCTTACAACAAATTAAAAAAATCTTAAGCAGATGACTAGAATAAATTTGTTATCCCATTGTTTCTGAAACCCCAATTAAGTCCTTCAAATCTCGTATCAGATCATAATTGAGTAAAATGACAATTCATAAGGGTTGATGAGAATTTAAAAGAAAAAAATAATGCTTACAAAACTAGCAAACTTTATATTTGAAAAAAAAAAAGTTTTATATGTTTCTGGCGTTCTTTTTCTTTGTCGTTGGTACGACTTCGAAATTTAAACACATCGTCGCCGACAATACCGCGCGGTGCAGCGGCGCGACGTCTGTGGCGTCTTTCAGATCTTCTAAAGTACTGTTTTGGGACACTTCGGACAGTCCAGCACCCGTAGCATGACCACCGTAGACAAGGATATCTTTGACGGAAGAATCGACAAAATGACAGATTGTGTCGATACAATGACAGATTTGTTTGCCTATCGGTCATTTTGTCGATTCTTCCGTCAAAGAAATCCTTGTCTACGGTGGTCATGCTACGCGGCCAGCAAGTGGGACATCGTCTGGTCGGGAGCACCGCATTCACACTGTGTGTCGGAAGGATCTTTAATTCCCCAATTTGCCAAATTGTGTTTACCGCGGCCTACTTTACTTGCAAACGAGACAGTTTTCAGCCTAAAAATGATGCTTTCATTATCACTATAATAAACAAAACTAACGATACGTTGTTCTACCACTGACTCAGAAACCATCAGGGGTCAAAACCAGGGGTTGTACGGGTCCGAATCCTCCTTGTCATGGTCGAGCGAAGCGGAGGAGCGGTACGAGACGTGTTCGAGCGGAGCGAGCGATGCGCCGGATACTAGGAGCGAGCAGCAGTTAGTATAACAACTATTTCACTATAAATGTCGTGAGCTTACCTTCTCAATGTGTAATGGCATATTCAATGACCTGCCCCCGTAGCATGACCACCGTAGAAAAGGATTTCTTTGACGGAAGAATCGACAAAATGACAGATAGTGCAAAGAAATCTGTCATTGTGCCGACACAATCTGTCATTGACACATGTGGTCATGCTACGGGGGCTGCTTTGTTTGTGATATCATGATTTTTTGATCAGACGATGTCGTATCGTGATATAACGATATAAAGCATATCACAGAAAATACTGGATCAATTAATTTCCATAATTTGGTGCAATATTACGTTGTCAGTTTTACATAATCAGTCAATACTGGATTGCAATAAGTTTGAATTGAAAGCTAAGGTGATGGAATGGCTACTTCAACAAGACTACACGCAAACTGAATCTCAGCTAAAATGCATTGCCTAATACTGCCTTATTTTGCTTTTATTGCCTCACATAGAATACCTCACACTCACTACCCCCATATAAAAACTCACTCACACATACATACATCATAAACACATACTCACACACATTCACTCATTCACATACATTTAAAGTATTAAATTGTTATTTTTATACTATATTTTTTTTTTTACTATTTTTCCTTTTCCTTAAAATATAATATGTTTATGTTTAAAAGTAATATGATTGTTAACAAGTACTATAAGATGGCACGGTCACCAGTTGTATAATCCCTATTTTTAAGAAACCTTACAGCTGAACACTGTCTCTTAAGATACATCTTATCCTAGTTTGAGAGGCAGGGCTCACAATATCTGTATACAGACTTCTGCAGCATTAATTAGCATCATGTTAAACAGTGTATACTAATGTATGTTTCCTTGTGACTAAACTATTTTATTATTTT
This sequence comes from Noctua fimbriata, assembly GCA_905163415.1. Taxonomy (NCBI): domain Eukaryota; kingdom Metazoa; phylum Arthropoda; class Insecta; order Lepidoptera; family Noctuidae; genus Noctua; species Noctua fimbriata. The sequence goes on along the minus strand of LR990935.1, from coordinate 9,822,915 downwards.
TTTATTATTTGTTACTAACCACTTATATTTTTCGTCACAGTAAGAGTATAGTCCCAATGGGCGGCGGCGACGGCACTTCGTCAGGCGGCGTGCGCTTCCGCAGCGTCATCTCCGACGTGTTCGACGGCAAGCTGCTCTCTTCTGTGCAGTGTCTCATCTGTAATAGGGTATGTTTTACTCATACAGCAATCTTAACTATCATGGGCGTACCCACGGTGGGGCAGGGCGGGGCAGTTGCCCCACCACCAAAACTAGGTTAATATGTCAACAATGACAGAAAACCGTCTTGTCGGCCTCTGTATGTTGAGTGTGCATAGAAAGAGGGTTCTGAAAGCACAACTACATTTGAAAACGAAATTTTATTTAGACTTAGCCAGAACCCTCGCAAGTTATTATTGACATAAGGTGCAGTGCAGTCAATAAAACGTATCAGTCAGTAAATAAAAAGCATTTTTAATTTCCTACTACTTATTTTATTTACTTCTGCCGCACCCCTTTAAAAATATTGGGTACGCCCATGTTAATTATACTTCTTCTTTATCGAGTGGTGAGTGCATAACCTGGTGTCAGAGTTTTATGCCGCCCTAGAGCCTCTGACTTGGCTTTACATGTCGTCGAGAAATATCTCAGGCATGCTGGTTTCCTCACGATGTTTTCCTTCACCGACGCAAGTAGTAATTATACAATATAAAAATGAATCCGAAAAATCAGAGGTGCGTGTCTTGGGTTCGAACTCGAGACCTATGACTTGGCAGTCCGACAGTCACACCACTAGACTATCACTGCTTTCCTATACAATACTTAGACTTAAGCATTGTTCTCTGTTACACAGATTTGCCACAATCAATAGCCAAGTAAAGTGATTGATATATTTTAACACACGCGGTAGAAGTAATAATAATAATAAGCCAAGATCTATAAACGTTACTTAGCATTAAGTTGGCTAAGTGCTATTCCAGTTACTGTTGCACAAGTGCAAGACAGACACGGGAACATTGCAAAGCACGTGCTTAGTAACGTCTACATGACTCTGCTTCAGTTCCCTGTCATTTCATCAACAGCAACAACTTCAAAATAATCTTTTTAATTTATCTAATTTTTCATAGGTGTCAACGCGAGTGGAGACATTCCAAGACCTGTCTCTTCCGATTCCGTCGCGTGAACACCTCGCAGTGATTCGGTGCCAGCAGCCTATCCTCAATCATCACGTGCCGCATGGAGCTCAGGAATCGTGGGTCAGTACTACAATATCATATCGAATAAGCACTATAAAACCCGTTGGCGGGGCTGTTATACAAGCTGGAGATGACAATCTAAATGATGTAACAAGACCCTTAACGAAGCCGAAAGCACTTGTTCTCCCCGTCATTGCGATAATTTTTTTGTTTTAGACCATACCTGGGAACCTTCTAGTTACTGAGATATTGGGGGTTAAAATTCCAACATTTTCACAAGTTTTTTTTTTAAATACTTGTTTTAATGAAAGACTTTACTTTACACACCTCCAAGACCCCCGTACTATTCAATCCATACATCAGCACAATGTTTTGAGTGCGTTACATTGAGTCCTACCGTAAAACGTGATTTTCATCCCAAAAAAAAAGTCGTTTCCCAGCACTAATTTTTGCGTAGAGTTACTTAGTTTGATGTACAGAATGCTTGGTTGACAGCTATGTGAAGGGTCTTGTTACACCCTGTATACAAGGCGAAAGGGACAGCGACGCTAAAACGTTTACCACGTATTCAGTACATCATTCTGAACCCCCAAATATAATATTTTCACCGGTAATCAAAAAAAAAATCTGCTGTTTGTGTTCCATACATTTTGACTGCGTAGGTATTGCAGTTTTGTAGGAAACAGCTGTAAGACTGTAGTTCCATGTCATGAGAACGACTAAATAACCTCAAACCTTTGAACCAGGTGTGGTGGCTACTAAGCTGGCTGCGGTCGTGGTTCTACGGTCCGGTGGTGTCTCTACAAGACTGTCTCGCGGCTTTCTTCAGTGCTGACGAACTCAAAGGCGATAATATGTACAGGTATGTCATTGAAATATCCTGGTCTACCATATTAAAAACTGATAGTTATGACTAGTGAAATACATTTCATTCAGTACTGAGACTAACTCAGGACATAGGGTGTCAAGGAGCCCCCAATCTATGAAATTGATTGTATTGGTGATACGTGCAACAATCAGCAGGAAAATTGTGTTAATTACACTCAGCGAATTTCGACAACACAAAAACACGAGACCGGCAAAGAGAGAGTTGGCGAGACGATCAGCCCCCGTAGCATGACCACCGTAGACAAGGATTTCTTTGACAGAAGAATCGACAAAATGACAGATAGTGCAAAGAGATCTGTCATTGTGTCGACACAGTCTGTCATTTTGTCAATTCTTCCGTCAAAGAAATCCTTGTTTACGGTGGTCATGCTAACGGGGGCTGGACGCGTACCGCGAGGGCTGGTTCGAGGAGGCGCGGGAAAAGAGCTCATGCAAGGAATTGGGGAGGCCTTTGCCCAGCACAACAGGCTAAAATAAAAGTAGTTGCCTTTTCTGTGTTACTGATAAGACGAATTTTTTAAACACATGAAACAGGAGATGCAGGTTTCTCGCCCTAGTACAATCCTGACTCAATAAAACTTTTTGAAATTTTCAAGGTTTAAATATTATATTATTTCATTCTCACAGTTGCTCCCGCTGCAATAAACTCCGTAACGGCGTGAAGATGTCGGGCGTGGTGCGTCTACCGGAAGTGCTGTGCGTGCACCTCAAACGCTTCCGGCACGAGCTCATGTTTAGCGCCAAGGTCGGCGCACGAGTCTCCTTCCCCATCAACGATCTTAACATGGCGCCTTATACGCATAAAGGTAATATTATATTCATAGTACCTGGATGACTGAGCTCTGCTCGGGTGAAAATAGAGATAACCAATTTTCGCAGATCGACACAGCGACTTAGCTAGATCGATTTTACGCCCCCCGCAAACCGCGATATTGCAACTTTCAACGAAATTGTTAGAGCCGTTTTCGAGAACTTGATTATAAATTGACGGTACGGTTGGCGCTGTGGCTGAGCAATTGACTGCTGCGCTTCGTGTCGCGGGTTCGATTCCCGCGCGGAACAAATATTTGTATGGCCTACAAGTAGTTGTTGCGGGTCTGGCTGTTTGTGTATATGAGTTTAAACGTTTGTAAACGCACCCACGATACAGGAGAAATTGATTTCTTCCTTTTACGTGAAAGCCAAAAAAAAAACATAAAAATATTCTTTTGATTTTCACAACCAGACTAACACGATTCGTGAACCTTTGCCTTACCCTTCAGGGCTATAGACCGACCGTTTTAATGGGTACTCGCTAAGGTATCAATTTAAATGGAATATTCTGAAAGTTGATCACGCATTGGTTCAATTAGTATCGTAACACCTACGCGGATTATGGTTATTTTAAAGCAAATAACCTGTGGTATATTGTTAAGACTTAGTGGACGCTAAATGTGCCTTTGGGGCAAGGCGGAGGACTCATTAAAGCGGTCGGTCTATAGCAAACGTGATTATGTTATATTAAAAAAACTTTTGTCCAAACTAAACCATAATTCCCCAGACTGCACATCAAAAATAACCCGCTACGAGCTGTGCGCCGTGATCTGCCACGCGGGCACGGCGGGCGGCGGCCACTACACGTGCGTGGCGCGCAATGGCCGCGCGTGGTACACCTTCGACGACCACTGCGTGCAGCCGCTGCCCTACCACCATCTGCCGCACTGCGAGGCCTATGTGCTGTTCTATAGGTAAGCAGAGAGCTGTTTCTTTAGAGATAGACTAGGTGTTGCCCACGACCTTTGTCCGCGTGAAATTATTATAAAAAATATGACTTTTCTATTTGAATCGGATTTTGTTACATAACATTTTCTTGCATGGAGCCCTAATCTATTTTTTAAAATAAAAATAGCCCAAGTTACTTACAACACCAGCTATCTGCCAATAAAAGTCCCGTCAAAAGCGGTCCAGCCGTTTCGGAGACTACCCGGAACAAACAGACAGACAGACAAAAAAAAAATAAAAAATGTTTTTTTTTTTTTTTTTTGTTAAAAATACTTTATATACTTTCATATGTATTCAGTAAAAAGCTGTTAATCTGAAGTAACAAACAGACACTTCAGTTATATTTATTTGTATAGATTAAAGACTCCGCCTTCGTCACAAAAACTGCTAGGCTACTGCAGTATTTTCATTGTTTTTATATAACAAGTCCGACTTCGTTGCCAATAAAGTTTTATTTATTTACTTGCACATGTTTATGAAAAAAAAAAATGTTTAAAATACAATTTGATCCATCAAACTGTTTTGTGTGGCAGGAAAGTGAACCCCCAAATGATAACGTTACGGCAGAAGGCGGCTGAAATATTGGAGTCGACGAGCGTCGAGCCCAACGACATCAAGTTCTACATCTCCAAGCAGTGGATCAACAAGTAAGTGGAATTATTAATGGGTAAAGCGAATTTACAATCAGGCTATGAGGACTTCCGCTAAAACTTGTAAGATGCACAGCTTGCAAAATATACTAAGAAAACCCACGAAAGACTGCATCGTTGGTCTAGTGATCGCCAGCGTGGTGCTGAGCATGAGGTCAGGACCTCAAGGTTCGATTCCCAAATTGGGCAAAATGTTATTGTGTTTTTCCATTAGAAATTTCTCAGTATCAGCCACGGAGTCTGGTGCCTGGTTGATGGCAATACGCTCACCCCCTATTACATTGGACTTGAACTGTACTATTTATTAGGTACACCTCTGCCTAACCCTTGGGGGATTATAGGCGTGATGTTATGTTATGTATAACCCGTGCACGCGCCCGCGCCTTTTAGCGGTGCTATTGCAGCTATGAATCATGAGCTGGCTTGTATCAAGGCCTGGGCTGTCATTTGTCATTGTCATTGTCATTTTGTAACACCAAATGATTTGAAAAGAGTAACCATGGAGTTTCTTGCCGGTTCTTCTCCATAGGAAACGACCAACCCGAACCGTGCACCTTTTTGTCGACGTTTTATAAGTGCCCATCTAGGCCTATGTAAAATAAAATATTTTGATTTTGATTTGGGTCGCAAATTAACCCAACTAAATCTGAGGCCTTGGTCTTAAGAGGACTACAAGAGCTAAGTGACCTTGAGTGACGCACGCACACATTTACACAATAAACGTGAACGCCATCTAACGACGACGCCCAAAACAATTAACTCTCAAGACTAATCTCTAGAGAGATTACGCCCGAGTATTCAATAGATGGCGCGAAAGTAAGAACAGACAAATAAAAATGAATATTAATAATGAATTGCAATTAAAACACTGCATTTGAGGTGGTAACCGTTATAAGTGTAAAACGCCTCATTTGGAAAGTATCCAAATACTTCTTTTATTCGGTGTTACGATATTAATTATTGCATTTCATAATCAATACGTAGGTACCTACTTTAGTTAATTATTTAGACATATTTCTTATTTCCATACAGTAATATTGACAAATTAATCAAAACAACGAAGTATTTGATTAGATGAATAAGTACTTTTAGTACATGATTAGATGAATAAGTACTTTTATCAATAACTTCACAATCGTGATCGTCGTGTGAACCACTGTTTCCAATCTATAATAAAAACAGAAGATTTCAAATTACTAAGATATGTCAATTCTAAATATCCTAGTTCTATGGTACACAGCAGCAGGTAATTGCGTTTCGTTTATTTTTTGTATAATAAGAGTTTGAAAAATTGTTAGCCACAAGTAAAAGGTTAGGTACGCGCGGTAATCAAGCTATAAAAAACCAGTTTATGCGGATCTCTCATTGTATAGAAAATGTATACAAAGCGAGGCCAAGTTATACTGGAAATGTATAGCTTCATGTGCCGCCGTGTCTACCTAACATTCTTACAATTTTATAATTCTTATTTATTAAAAACTATATCAATAAAATTAAACTCTTACTTGTGATAAGTAACATCGCAATTTTCAGATGAATCTGTTATTTCGCAATGCCCGTTACCAATAAGCTGCAGTCTTTCAACAAAAATATTAGGTAGGTATTTATCTGTTTTTATTGTTATTCTAGTCAAAGAATACAAAATAGTACAAGGATGAACACACGGCGACACACCAAGCTATAAATTTCCAGTATAACATGGCCTCGCTCTGTATACATTTTCCTTACAAAGAGAGATCCGCAAAACTGGCGATGCGGCCGGCGCGGCTAGTCTTTAGTCCAGCAGACGGACCTGCCGCGTACTTGCAAATTCATACCTAAACTGCGCAGTGCGCCTGGCCTGTTATAGCTTAGAAAAGACGTAGGTACTTACGCATTGAAAATAATTTCAGTGTCGATATTTTCAACTTTCTCCAGTAAAAATTAATTACATTTCAAATGTTTTTTTTTAGTTATTTATTATTGAGTATTTAATTTTATATGAATATACTGCGTAGAATTTTAGTTCAAAAAGCAAAAACATAACATCATTTTCCTGGAATCGAACCCGAATACTCTGGATTGCAAATCCATACCTCGACCAAATACACTGCAGTTACAGTTACACTACTGATCGAAATAACTGAATGTATGCGAACTATACATCCATCCGTCAAATGTCCAGAAATACGTTTCCAAAATTCATAGTTTTATATCGTTATAAAAATTAATATTTAGTAATACTAAAATGTTCTTACGTTTTAATATCGTTCATATGTTGGGCGTTTGATTTATATGAACTTGTTTTAGTTCTCGTAATGGGTTTCACTTTATTTCCCATACTTACAAATGACCAGAAGTACCTTATTTATTACGCTATTTTAACTTAAAATATTTTATATTTACACGAAACAAAAATATTTACGGAATAAAGACATAAAACAATGAATTTATGAATAAAATTATACAAAACAGTAAACAACCTTGGCGTAATAATGCGGCGAAAAATGCGGCAAAACGAGCGACACGTCCGTATAGCAACAGGCCTCGGCCGGCACTGTCGGTACACAGGCGTTTACGCACACATGCGCACGTATTTTGTTCAGAGATAAAAATATGTGATTTGCAAAAAATCTATTGATTGGATTAAAAAACTAAAACAGTATCACGTTACTTTGTTGCGTGAAGAATAATTTGACAAAAAATCAGAATGATTGCATGTATATTAGTATGGTTTTACTCGTTGACAGAAATGTTTAGAGGCATCTTTGCGATTTTTTTCTATCGTATCAAATTTGTAGTATTATGTTTTCAACACAGTATCGAACTAGCATATATACAGAAGAATATCATATATTTTTCTGTGTTTTTTTACTGCAGTGGTTCTATATGATCCACGTATTGTAAAACATGCTTTTAGCTCTTGTAGTCGCCTTAAGCAACCGATTTGTTCGTGGTGTGGCTGCTGTTGCATCTTTGATGCCTTTGTACCTCGATGGTGTTAGCATAACTTGTTTCCAAGCTATAGTGGCGAGCTCAAGTCAACGAGGTCAGCCGTAAGCTACACTTTTCTCTATATTCGCTGAAATATCTTCAGAGCCTTTGAAGACTAAAATTTCTTTGGCACATACACTTTTTCAGCCGATAATAAATTATGTCGACTGCTACCTGGATGCTTCTGAGGAGCTATTAAATAAGCTTAAGCGCTTGCAAATTTTATGTATTCTTTAATAATAAATATTAGAAAAAAAATTCGACCTTGACTTTTTGAGGTTTTTAAGTGTTGACTGATCAATGACCTCGGCAGATTCAACACATGGGCGGAGCCGGGTCCCATAGACAACAGCGACTTCGTGTGCTGGCACGGCGGGGTCAGGCCCGACCGCGCACCGCATCTGCATCACCTAGCTGCCCTCGTCCCGCAACCTCTATGGGAGTTCCTGTACCTGCAGTAAGTATACGACCTCTTTGAGAGGTCCTTTTCCTGCAGTAAGCATATCCTACTTCATCATCTGTCTAGTATTTTATCAATTAAGTTGGTGTCGGCTGCATATAAATATATGAGGCCAGGTTTCCACCAACGCGGAGACGAGCTGAGCGGAGAGAAACCGTGCGGAAATCAACCAATCGCATTGGTTGAAATCCACATCGAGATTCTCGTCTCTTCTGTGATTGGACAAATCTTACTCGTTACTTCTCCACTCCGTTCGATTCACGTTGGTGGAGACCTGGCCTAATACGAGGACTGATTATCTGCCTGCCCACCACAACACAGCTATTGGGATCACGATACCTATTGGTAAGACTAGCTGTAAGTCTTTGGGGCTTCTCACTAGATGTATCGACGGGATCCAAGGGCTTAACGTTCTTTTCGTGGCACGGAGGAGTCCTGGTAAGAAGTGGATAGTCGCCCATTCACCGAGCGATGGCACCAAACGTAACTGCCAAAATCACTGATAAGATAACAAGTGTCAATCACAATTATATTTTTTTTTATATCAGCCTGCTCTGTCCCACTGCTGGGCAAAGGCCTCCCCCACGGCTTTCCAATCCTGCTTAAAATTTGCCCTCTCTGACCAATCCGTCAAGAACGAGTCCAGATCGTCACGCCAGCGTTTCTTGGGCCTGCCTCGGCCACGGCGGCCGTCTTCAGGCACCCACTGTGTGACTATCTTCGCCCATCTGTCCGGGTTCATCCTTAAAACGTGACCCGCCCCGTCCCATTTTAGCTTCGCAGATTTATCGCCAACATCGGCGATGCCTGTCTTAGACCGTATTAAGGTGCTGCGCATTCGATCGGAGAGTTTTATTTTTAGAATGCTACGTTCCATCGCTCAATTATCTTTATTTTTGTAAAAATAAGTTTATATTGTATTGCTGCTGTCATAAATAAGCCAATCCTGTGTGTTCCAGCTTCGGCGGCGGGCCGGCCGTGTCGCACGTGCACGAGTGCGGCGTGTGCGCGCGCGCCGCACAGCGCCTGCGCACGCGCCGCGCCAGGGAGCTCGCGTCCTTCTGCGAGCTGCACGCCAGCTTCCAGGTATACTGACTGAATGGAAGGCCTTATTGAAAAACAAGCTTTTGCCGTCGGCTTCGCTCACGTTGTGCTCGGACATCCCACAGAAACGTTTTAAATGCACACAGTAGTTATAGTCTTATTGTCTTGTCCATTGTTTGTTTTGACTATACAGCGAAAGGGTGATTTAAAATTTTAGTATTTTTAATTATTTTTGGGACACAAATGACCTTAACCGATTCAGTAACCGATTTTGAACAAACTGCTTTCGGGATGTGCGTTAATTATATTACAGTACCTTGACGACCAAGCTTTAATCGGGTGAAAATAGAGAAGATCAATTTACCCACATATTTATGAGACTTAGCTAAATTGTTTTTTTCCACATTTGAGACCTAGCTAAATCGATTTTTTCCACATTTGAGACCTAGCTAAATCGATTTTTTCCACATTTGAGACCTAGCTAAATTGATTTTTTCCACATTTGAGACCTAGCTAAATCGATTTTTTCCACATTTGAGACCTAGCTAAATCGATTTTTTCCACATTTGAGACCTAGCTAAATCGATTTTTTCCACATTTGAGACCTAGCTAAATCGATTTTTTCCACATTTCAGACCTAGCTAAATCGATTTTTTCTACATTTGAGACCTAGCTAAATCGATTTTTCGCCTCGTTATTCGCCATATTGTAACTTTCATCGAAATCGTTAGAGCCGTTATGGAGAACATGATTACAAATACATTATATACAAACTAGCTGCTGCTTGCGACCTTCTTCACGTGTAATTATTATAAAATATATCTGCCCTTTTTTAATCGGATGTTGTTACCAAATTCAACGGTATTTTTTTGCACGGAACCCTCATTCTTATTCTAATATTAAAGTAGGCTTAGTTACTCCTTATAACATCAGCTATCTGCCAGTAAAAGTCCCGTTAAAATTGGTCCAGCAGTGTCGGAGATTAGCCGGAACAAAAAGACAGACCAACAGACAAAAATTGAAAAAAAAAACCGTTTTTGTTATAAGTGCCGTTTATATTTTCACATGCAAACAGTAAAAAGCTGTTATTTTGATATTACAAACAGACCGTTCAATTTTTTATTTATTTGTACAGCTATTGCTCATTTAATAGGATAGGATGTTTTATGTAAAGTATACAACATTAGTTTTAGTATATGCGAAACCTGATACACGTGTCTAGTATTTTTATGTAAAGAATGTATGTACAAAATTTTAAAACTATATCATTAAAAATCACAAAGTTATAAGCTTGTTCTGTTATCTAGTTGTCCGCACAAAATCGTGGTCACCACGCAGTGCGCGCCTCCAGCGTCGTCTTGAGCTCATTGATAATAATAATTTGGCAGTAGGTACCTAAATTATTGCGATAGGTACTTAAAGTCGCTCGGTGTCCAACTTTATTAAATATTTTTGGAAAAAAATATAACATGGTTTAAAAATTATTGGAATCGATTCAGTTACTTATTCTGAACAAACTATATTCAGGTTTCGCATATACTAAAAATAATGTTGTATAATTGTGGCGACAAGAATCGTTCCCTTGTTATAATAAACTTGTGATGTACAGGAACAAGAACGACCTCACGCGATCTACGTCATCAGCATGCACTGGTTCCGGCAGTGGCAGGCCTTCGTGCGCAACAAGACGCAGCAGCCGCCGCCGCCCGTTGACAACTCCGGCATCGTTAGCAAACAGGTATCAACAACTATTCTTTCAACAACAACTATCTTTACGGTTCCGTACCCGACCGGGACCCTATTACTAACCCTTCGCTGTCCGTCTGTTTGTCAGCGGGCTGTATCTCATGATCCGTAATAGATAGACAGTTGGAATTTTCACAGAATGTGTATTTCTGTTGCCAGTATAACAAATGAAAACAACATTAAAGGGGGTTGGGGAACTACGATGCGACTCGCACTTGGCCAATTTTTCAACTATTTGTTGTATTCAAACTGTATGTACTGTGAAAGTTGACCCAATTTATTTGGGGTCGGCGCAGCATGTCTTCTTCTTCCATACATCTTATCAGATCCCCTCCTTTCTTGCCATATCATCCTGCACGCAGTCCATGCATCGTTTCTTTGGTCTTTCTCTACACTTATAGTCATTCCACATTCCTCACGACTGTTTCCCCATTCCGCCTTATACTAAGCCAACCAATTACCACACAACTTTTCAGTCACCGGCGCCACTCGGAAGTATTGCAAAATAATCGGCAGTGGAATTTTTCTGCAGCTCAGTTAGCTGATGACTCCCTGCGAGATAAACTTGCTTAACAAGTGGCCTTTACTATGTAATTCAAACCAATTTTCGTTATGATAACACGACTTATTTTACATAACATCACGCCTGTAATCTCCGAAGGAAAAGGCAGAGGTGTACTTAATAGTACACCCACAATTCGCCAGTTATGTTGAACTCGTAATAGGGGGCGAGCCTATTACTATCAACCAGGCACAAATCCAGAATCCGTGGCTGCTACTGAGAAATTCCTGATGGAAAAAACCAATACCAATTTGCCTGACCCCCGAATCTAACCTGCGACCTCATGCTCAGCGACTTATTTTTTTTCGGCCTATTCAAGATTTTTCTCAGGACTTAGCTGGTACGCGGGATGCAACAATTCACCGAAAAAAAATATAAACTAAAGCTTAACACTTATCTTAGATACGCTCAATATCCGAGGTTTTTTTATTCATGTTACGTGTGAAATCACCTTTATGTGTTTTTAATTGTGATATTTAATTTCCAGGAAATCGACGGCACCACGACACTCACAATCAAACCGGGCTCCGACCACGCTCAGCTCAGCGAGGAGTTATGGCGGTTCTTCACCAGCATCTATGGCGGCGGGCCCGAAGTGCGGCTCAAGTCTCCCACCAACACCGCACAGCCCGTCTCGCTCACCGACAAAGACAAGACCTTCGACGCGCGACGACTTTCCCGCAAATATTCAGAGTCGGACAAGGAGGAATACTGCACCAAATCAACCTCAGAAATGGACATCAGAGACAGCCTCCACGGCGAACTGCAGAAGAACCAATCACTCCAAAACATTAACCGACGATACAAAGTCAAATCAGCCGCGGAATCCGACGAAGATGTCACGTACAGGCGGACGAACTTCCAGTACAAACGGCCCGAGCCCAACGGGAACTATCAGGACTCTGACGATGATGATATGGACGTGAGCCCCCCACACAACGCGGTCTACGTGAACACAGTGCGAATGGAGAATGGCGTCGACAGCTCCGAGCACGATGCCAACGACAACCCCGTCCTCCACAAGAACGTTGACAGACATACGGACACCGAACTACCAAATCTAGATAGTATAACGCTTAAGAGCAAACCCTCTAAAAGCGGCAAAGTGAGAAAAATTAAAAGACGGACAGTGAAATGATTCTTTCTCGCTTGCCAGTTTGTTAACAGACTGAGGCGACGGGTCGCGTCAGCTAGCAAAGACTACGTTTAGTAACGTTTGAATTATCGAACATTCCTTTTTTTTTCGGTGACTGGTGTTTAAAATACGTGCATTTATAGGTTGGACGAACCTTAAAAGTCTGGGACTCTTTGGTCTCTGTCTGTTTCGTAAAAACGATATTTTTCTAAAACATTATAATATTTAAATCTGCGGCCTCCGCGCCCGGCTACCGGGAGGGTGTTAGTATTTTTAGTACAATTTTAATTTAGTTCAAATTCAGGTATAGTAAATTTAGATACTTGAATAAAAATGATGATATATTGTGTGAAAAATAATCATCGAACTTGTATATTTACAATAATGAATGTATATCTGTGTAAAATTCAATTGAAGTTAACCATAACACCTGCTGTAAGTATATAGAAATTTCGTGTTTATAGATAGACTAATAATAATTATCCTGACTGCATTTCTTGCGTTTCCTCTTGTTTACCGTGGATTAGGTATTTATTTTGTTATTTCTGGTTCTAAGTCTATGTGTTATTTGTTAAAGAATTGATCAGCAATAAAATATATTTCATCTATATTGGCTGCATACACTTGTTTTATTCTTTTGAGGTTATACTGTCATAGCAGTATATGTAGTAGTAAAATATCTATCTATAGACTACTCTGACGCATCGTCTCCGGCACGTGAATACCAACACAACTGTCTAGCCGAGTGCATTAGAAATCCGCCACAAAAAACTAGACATTCAAAGGTCATTGACCCGAGAACTAGCAACGTCATTGATAAATTAATTTTTCCTCGTAACTACGTAGAGCTGACGCTGATAGTTTTTCTTATTTCCTCCTGGATGGTAAATAATGGCCATTTAATACCGACAATTTAGTAATAATGTAGTGTCGTAAATGCGCGTAAAATCAGACTAATGATACAACGACAGGATGATTAATTGCTAACAAGTGTTTAGCGTCAATATATTTTCTTCTTATTATATTATATACTGTTATTGTCTATATTTTTAACTAAATAGTTGAAAGGAAATTATGATTTGCGAGAGGCATTATAATAAAATATCTTTGCCCCGGAAACATAACTTTAAAAGTTCGCTATGGAGCACAGACAATCCTGAAAAAAGACGGGTGGGCGGGAAAACAAAACAAAATGGATGTTCCAAATATTTATTACAATGAAGACCATTACATCATGTTATTATAAACCAGGTACAATGTTTATAATTTATTATCATTTATCCTGTGAGGCAAAATTGTTTGCGTTAGTAGATCAGATACTGTCATTAGACGGCTGTTTGCTGAAAATCAAGATTTACGTTCTTTAGGCCCAAAAGTAGTGAAGCTAAAAGTACGTACACTCAGCAACGAAAGTCTAATGACACTTAGATTTATTTATCGAATACCGTTGCCAAACGGTATATCATCATAAGTTTTTTTTTATTGTTTCACAAGTCGCATTACCCACTATCCTAATTCTTATGGAAAAATGTAGTTCGTAAATCTTGATTTCCAACATACTGTAAATCTGAAACGTTACATTCTTTTTAAAAACATTCATTATGTATTACTCCATAAAAGCGTAACAAAAATAGATCATTTCTATTAAAATATCATACGTTTCTAAAAATATTTATTTTTTTCATTTTTAAATCAATAAATCTTCTACATTTTTTTTTCATTTATTATAAGGCCCCTATGTATGTACCAAAATTACGTATATCGTATATCTATTGATCATTTTTTTTATAATTTTAATTTTTTTGCTACGTGTAAGAGAATACTACTAGAAAAATTGTTTTGTGCAGATTTATACAACTTTTAAGGTGTTAACAAATGCAAATTTAAGGTAACATTTATTGCAAGATTCTCATACAATTTTATAGAACATCGTCCAGCGAAAAAAAAATTTCAAAATGCAGTTTTAATAAAGGCATCGTAAATTAAATTCAACATGATTTAAAAACAATATTATTCTATCACTCACAGCAGCTTCGTTGCTGTAACCAAAACTATAGAGAAATTAAAAAAATATTCGAAACTTTACAGATGTAAGCACAAAATAAAAAATATGATAATAATTATGTATTTGGTATTACACAACATAATTTCGTTTTTACAAAAATATAAATACAAATGAGTTACACTCATTAAAGATAAAACTATAAAAACTGGGGGTACATGAAAAAGTTAACAATTATGCATAGATATTCCCCAATTAAAATAAAAAGGTAAACACTTATAGTGTCGCCAAAACAGATAGATTTTATCGTCAATTGACATCTGTTAATTATAAAATGTTAAATAAATAAATACAGGTAATGAACTTTAATATTAAATATTCAAGTTACATGACAACAAAAACGGCCGTACATGGTAGTCTTTGATATGTTAACTATTTTAATAATTATTTTACAATCTAAAAAAACTTTATAAAAATATATTGCATTGTGTCGTTGTATATTTATGTATCAATAATAAAATATGAGGAAAAAGTATAAGCGCCGATTTCATCTAATTAAGGCCTACAAACCTTATCGTGTAAATTAAATAGTCATTTTTTTTTTCTTTGTTTGGAACGTAAATTAGACGTTTTTATAGAACTTACATGATAAAGCTTTTTTTTCTCACACTGCGTTATCCTGTTATGACAAACGTCGGTAATTCCATTGATAGGTATAATTAGATGAAACCGGCAGTATTTATACACTATGTGTAACATTTTGTACTTATTGTTTGCACCAATTGTTGTAAAACTATTGTAAATCGTCAGATAGGTAAATATCACTCAGTATAACTGCCTATTTGAGAATATAATGTACTGCTATTGTATATGACTAGTGGTATAAGGGCATAGACTGAATCCGGGAATTCGGCTTGTGGGCTGGCTTTATTAAAGAAGCATTCGAAGTTTGAAAAGGTAAAAATCACTTACCATATATCTACATGTATGTGCTGGCTTTCAAAATTAATGGAAGCTGGCTATTATGATTTTGTCAGTAAGAATTACGTGTCAGACTGAATTACGAATATCTACACATATCGAAGTTGATTAAATGAATAGGTAGTACAAATTTAATTTTAAGCTAAAGCAATACAAGCAATTCAAACCCACAAACCGATTGATTCTCAGTCTACAACCTCGGGAAGGATTTAGCAAAAATATTTCCAACAAATACATACAACAGTCTAAAAAACTTAAACATTAACAGTTTCATATAAATTGTATTTATAAAAAACATTTTTGCGGAAATCTTTTCTGATATCTGCATAAAGGAAATATGTATAATCATCGATATACAAAATATATGAAAATTTCTTATTTTTACTTATACCAAATGTGCGATAGGAAAGGTCCTAACATTATTATAGATAAACTTTTTTTGATTTTTATTTTTTTCTTGCATTATCTTTAAAATTCCAGATCTTTCGATTGTAAACTTTGTATTAACTCGATCCGAAAACTATCCAACATTGAACTCAAAGGCCACTCTTATAGAGCACAATAAAATAAAAAGCGAAATTAATAATAATCATACATATTTAACTTGTATATCAATAAAGATTTCGATATGCAGCACACACTTATACATTAAATTAAGACAACAGGTGTTAACTGATTCAACCAGCCCTATGGTCGTGTATTTCTCAAATAGAAAAAAACTAATTTTCTCACTAACCTAACATAGTACAATTAAATTTCTAGAACAGAATAAGTTGCATTTGAGGTAGATTAAATTTTTTACAGTCCTATTAACCTAATAGATTAGAATTATTCACATAATATTCTACATATCAAGCGTGTACATGATCTCACCATTATGCTCTCCTCGCATTACTAGACGCCGCACATTGACCATTATTATTAAAACCTTTATATTACCAAAAATTATTAAACTTAAAATATACTTTTAACATGTTGTGTCAGGAATGAGACTATCTTGTTCAAAATACTTTAGGGCGCTATCGAAATCGGGGTAGGTGGTGTAATTACAAATTTATACTATTCACCATATTCAGGAAAGCAAAAGATTGCATATTGTAAACTAACAACTTATCACTTTAAACTATCCCAATATTATTTACGTTTGAAGGAAAGCTCGGTATAAAAGGATAGTTTCAAACGTGGGTAGTTGTTCCTTTTCTTTCCAGAATAAGGTTGTTTAAAACTCCAAAGGTTTCAAGTTCTAAATGCTGCAAAGAAAACTGCTTATTACATTACCATTAAGGCAAAAAACGACGTATTTTTTTACTAATATTATTATAATGATGCTCCAATCTCGACAGCGCTCTAAAAGAAACTGAAATGAACAGCGCACGTGCACAACTCGCGATAAGACAACGCGTTAAGACGTTAAAACCTAATTCAATATCCGAAATCAATAAGTATTATTGTAAAAGTAATCAGAACTTGAACCCTGGATTTGGGAATCAATTAAGTTTCGCCGCGCAATTAGATATGGAGAAATTTGCAATTCCAGAATGTTGTCTATCGCTATTTGCGGTTTGCTTAGGCGCATTTCTAGATTATGAATATTAAATTTTAAATTGATAAGATTCTTTAGTTCATGAAATTGCAGACAAGGTTTGACCAATAATCGCAGCGAAAAAGTAGCGTTTCAAATTATGTAAGTATTAGAAAATTGGGATAAAACTAACAAGAATTTAAAACAAAGTGGTTAAATTCTTATTTCTTCTTAGGCAGCTAATGCGGTTTTAGATGAGTTGTGCACGCGTCGAATATGCTAAAACATTTGAAAATGCAAGGCACCTAATCCAAGCTATAATATCCTTCCATTTCGCACCGAACAAGTTGTATGTTTAAATTCTCGCTATTATAACATCAACCATCTGACACTTACACATCACTAAACGAATTACATAATTTGGCTCATTATTCTAAAACGTATGCCAAGAAAATTGCTCCTCTGAAGTAACAAGTTGCGAAAATTATTTCTGTATGAAAAATAAAAATTTATTGTGGTCAAAATAATGAAATTTTGGCATACCTATCGTCGTTAGCGGCAGATCGATTGGAAGATCCGTAAGTATGAGTTTTAGTTCCTGCACACGCGAGTCTAACGAGCAAGTGAAACCTGGATTTTGATCGCGATCTCGGCAACGAACGTCGACTTCACCTATCCACAATCCTATCACTTTTGGCACATTTTAGTTATAATGAAAATGATAACGCTGTAAATTACCTACGAACGCGAAGTCGTCTACTTTGCTCATCAGACACACCCAATTTGTATCGTTTATATTATTCTATAGGAAGCACGAATGCCTCTGAGGTATATTGATCATTTTTATTGCATTTTGTTTCCAGCTCAAGTCTGCTGAGTTGTAAGGACTTCGATATCATTCTGTATAATAGAATGAAATGGAACCCTAATACCATACAATATAAAGCCTTTAATTGTATAACTCTGTAATGAACACTTAGCACTTACACATAAGGATGATATAGCAATCTAGTTACAGACAGATCTGATGTTAATCTACTCCGGCAGAATATTACATTCACTTTATTGATTCGAAAGGAATATGCTCTCTGTTGTATTACATTATCGCGTCGAAAGCAGCAAGCCTCTCTAAACATATTATAATAGCTCACTGCTTCCAAGAGTCATACACCCTGCTTGTATTCTGCTTACTATACTCGTACGGGGCGCGTGGTCGCCGGGCGCGAACACGGCCCGTCACTACTATGCACTAACTGTATCCCACCTAATAGCTCACAGAGTTGGTCCCAATTATACTCCATAAACGTCATGTACGCTATAAATAAACAATATATAATTCCGAAAGTACATACACGACTAGATCACATATTCATGTAGAATTCGGAAGTAATTTTGGTATACCCGAGACATACAAATATACAATTTGGCAATATAAGCCGGAGGGCGCGCACCCTCTAGCTTCCGTACCTATATGCTTACAAGGTGAAAATATTACAAGTCCAACAATATTACAAATTGCATTACTAACTGCACTCAAGACTATTTACAGCTTAGATCAACCTTACCTAGTGAGGTAGTTCGGTATTCACATAAGCTAAATGCAGGAATCTCAACCTTCACAACCTTCTGATGCCATCCACAGTCTAATTTAGAACTGCTTGCTCCCTCCTTGGTAACCTCGAGTAGATTAAAGTGTAAATGGCATGGAGGCGTTGGTGAGGCGAGGTTAGTGAGGCGGGGGTGGCGGCGGCGGGGGCTTAGAGCTCTGCGCCGTCTGGAAGGCCTGCGTGAACGCTGGCAGTCGTTGCTGGACTCGACCTTCCTCCCCTGTGAATGTTGGCTCACTATCCTCTAACAGCCCTAGCATCTGGCTTGACAAACCTGAAGGGCCCTCGCCCGGATCCATCAACAGGGACTCCACATTCCCTGAATGAAGTAAATGCGCTTCCATTGCGTCTGGCAGCTCCTGCGTCGACAGAAAGGGCAAGTCGGACGGCGTTTGGGAGTATGGCGGAGCTACCATGAACATCATAGGAAACTGATCAACTGGTAGCAGCGTACATCCTGGTGAACCTGGCTGCTCTATCTTTATTTCTATGGTTTCCTTTATATCTATAGGCTCCACCTTTATATCAAGGTCTGGTGGAATTTCAACAATAATATCTGTGGAGGGTACCCTGGTTGGACCTCCCTCTGATGTACTCTCTTTGGGTGAGGGTGATTTCCACATAGAAAAATCAGTACCTTCAATGGGGTACTCAGTGTATGTTTCTTCAAATGCAGATGCCTCAGGTGGGGGTTCACTAGACGTACCTACGGCTGCAGATTTCCACGATTCCTCAGGATGTGCATTTTTGACATGCCGCACCAAATGGTCCTTACGTCCAAACTTTTGAGGACAGTAAGGACACAGGAAGTCACGTCTTCCCGTATGCACAACGAGATGACGCCGAACATCTTTAGCTGTGAAGAACTTTCGATCACAATAGTTGCATGTGAACTTCTTATCACAATCATTTTTAACAGTGCGGCTGCCAGTGTGGACTTTTAGGTGATATATTATATCTTGCCGGGTGGTAAAATTCTTATCACATATCTTACACTGAAGGTTACCTTCCTCAGCAGAATGCAGGGCAGCATGTTTTCGGTAGCTTAAGAGGGATGTGTAGGATTTCCTGCAATCTGGCCTTTCACATGTATAAAGCTTTTTTACTGGATTATGCACTCTGACATGGTTGGTGAGATGATCCTTACGATTGAAAGTCTTACCACAAACATTGCACGCAAAGGCTCGTGCCTCACTGTGTATGAGATTGTGTCGCACAAGCTTGAACTTAGAGTTGAAGCGCTTGTCACACAGGTCGCAGGAGAAGGGCAGCTCGCCAGTGTGCGAAAGAACATGTTGGCTGAGCTTGCCGGGGCTGGAGAAGCGTTTGTCGCAAGTGCCGCAGATATGGCGCTTGGCGTGGTCCTTGCGAACGCGCGGCTCCCGGGGCTCGGGCAGCGCGGGGCCGGGCGCGCTGCCCTCGCCCTCGCGCGGCCGCCGCGGCAGCGTGGGGATGCGCCGCGCCACTTTGACCGTGCGGAACAACTGCTTGATGCCGCTGGGGCCGGACGCTCCGAGCGTCACGTACTGCAGCTTCGTGGGCAGCTGCGATGCGGGCGGCGCTATGAACGTCTTCTGCGGGGCGGCCGGGCGTTCCCCGCTCGGCTCCTCTTTGAACTCGGAGCCGCCCTCCTCGCCTTCCTTAGGGTTCGGTGGCGGGCTGGCCATCTCGCGCACATTTTTGACGCGCTTGCCCTATATCGCCGTTCGTTGATCTCGCGTCGTGCTCGTATCGGCTCCGCGGTGGCGCTGGCCCGTCGCGATGGCAGAAAACATTTCTGTCACATTGACGGTCTGGAAGCCCTTTTTCGTATTCGTGTCACATGGTTCTCGCGGAATTTCTCGTGTCCGCAGTCGAATTAAACACAGTGATGGGTTCCACCCGCGTCCCTTAGACACTTTTCGATTGAAAAGACTGAATAAAGAATGAAAACGGATAGAAAAATTACTTTTTTCAAAGAAATACGTAGCGCTTGACATCGAAATCACGAAATGTCAAAATAATGAAATGAAGCCAAAAGCCATGTCAAAAAAAGTCCGCCGAATCGTCAGCTGTGGTCCATTGACCTACATCGAGGGCTTTCAGAATCACAAGTGTTTTAAATATTTCAGCTTTTAATAGTCGATTTGACTAATATTGTAGGGTAAAATATTTTAGTATCAACTCAAGCTTTGTGCGAGTTATGGCTATGTTGTATTGTTTTCAGTGTTACTTTCATTTCTTTTTTCTTATTTTAATCCAATTTTAATAATATGAAGATGTTTCAAAGTTATGCAATACAAGATCCCTGGAACGCAACAAATAATTTTCTGTCAAAACGGCTGTTTTGTCTTTTACAATTTAGCTTTTTTTATTATAGATTTAGTCGTGGTCGTAGTTGAACTAATCTGTATTATTCCATATTTTATCCGTTGATCTCTATAATGTCGCAACCATGACTGTTTTGTACAGTCTCTAGGTTCTATTCCAGTATTATATATGATGCTCTGTGGTTCTATTCCTAGATGAGTCTTTTCGTGATAGCCCAGAGCTTAGGTTTAGGCCACACTTTAATGCTAACGCACAGTTGGGCGGACCACACTCACTTATTGGCTGTATCACCTTCATTAGTACATTTTCTTTGAAAAATAAGTTAGAAACAATTTTTGGCTTATGCAAGAATACGGTATTTATTTCGAACCAAAAGCTGAGCAACATTTTTTTCAGGAACATTTAAACTTTTTTCCAGGTTCTAATTCAATAATAAAATTGACACTACAATCATCAATCCGTGTACATTTATGTAATAATAAGTAGCATGTAAGATTTAGTCCAGTTGGGTTTTCTTTCGTTTGTCGCACGCGATGCATGATTGATTGATGACCAAGATTATAAATGAAACATGCGGTTGTTGAAACGCTTTTTTAAAACTTTAGGGCGATTATTAGTCATGAGTCCATAGCAGTCAACGTTTTCAATCAAGGATGGAAAAAAAATGCTTAGATAAACTTTCACTATGATTTCAATTTATTTATTTCACAGGAAACCAGCAACAGATACCAGTCTCTAAGTACCGGTAGTGCTATCTTGACTCTGGACTGTTTGTGAGATGATAAATAAAAAAATGAATTTTGTGTTCTGTGTTCTAAAAGGCTCGTATCTGATTATATTGAAAAACAGAAAAGTTCAATTTCATTCATTCTCTCTTTTTCATTCGCTGTCATGTCAGTCAGTCAAAACCACAGAGTACATTATACTATACTGTCAAAACTTCCAATTGTCAATGAGTCTGATTCTGTTAACCTAACTTTCAGTTTTTATTTAATAAATTTGACAATTTCAAGCCAAAACAACAATTAAATACTTACTTCGTAAATACTAGAAGCAAATAAATAAACCAGGTAATGTTTAATATAAGCACAGTCACTCTGTTATGACGTCAAAGTTTATTATCATCCAAGATTCTTGATTCTTGTACCCTTAGCATTTTTATTTGGAGGACTATTTTTCTCAAATCATTTTTGATGTTAGCTGTTGTTAATTGACATTGGATCGGTAATTTTTACTAAATTTTAAATTTAATATACCAGTGTCGGGAGGCCATAATCTAAATTTAGAATATCAGTCAAAAGTTGGTGTAATCAAAAAAACAATAGTAAAACTCAAGATTGTTTAATAATTGTGCATTTTATAGTTATTTTTTTAAATAGTAGCGTGTGCCAGTGCAGTGGCAGATCTCATCTCTCCCTCTCAAAAGTACACTTTTGAGTAAGTCTACTGCACAAAGAGTTATTTTTCCCTTTGCATTACTTAATCTTGATGTGCACAGTTGTCTTCCCTGATGAGAGGTTTATCATAGTACAGTTACATTTCACCAGTTATATTTAAGCCCCATGTAATAGAGGGAAAACTATTTCCAACCAGGTACTCATCCATCTTAAAGCAAAAAGACGTTTTTTTTTTTTAAATCTTATTTTGTGAGTTATAGGTCAGAGGATCATCTTAGAAGTTTGTGTATTATGAAAAAACATGTATGTTTCAGAAATTTTATGAATATCAAACCACTCTACTTATCCTGTACATTGCACTTAAATTATCTGTAAATGAATCATGAATAAATAAAAAGCATTTTTAATTTCCTACTACTTAGTTTATTTACTTCTGCCCCACCCCTTAAAAAACACTGGCTACGCCCATGATAAAGAGATATTCTATTGGATTCTGTCCATGGTACCAAAATACTTCCATGCATTCATTCTTCTTAATCAATTGTACATCTAGACTTAAGTTAGCAACTAAGCGGTAATCTGGCGTCTTTGTTGTCAATGTTGTGTTTACCTGTAATGGGCATATGTATTAGAATAATTACCATATGATTTAGTATATGTGTATGTATGTGCTGTGGGTGAACCTTAAGTAAATAAATAAATCTTTTTTTTAAATAAAACTTATACAAAATCTATACAATTATTCTAATTTTAATACCATAAACTTCTGTTTTATTGTGTAAATGTAATTGGTTTTATTTAGTCCTTTCTGACTCTTAATAACCTGATTTAACTATTTCTAGACTGTATCAGCTTCGTAAATAAGGTGGCAAAATTGTGAGTTACTAATTTGGATCATGTTGCTTGCAGGAACATGTCTGACCAGCAATTGGCAACAGCGCCGTCGGCAGCGGCCGTTGGGGTCGCGTCGGCGACGAGCGTGGCTGAGGAGCAGCGCTCTGGCAGCGCTGCAGGCACCGGTTAGACTATTTCTTTTTTCGCACCTCTGGGTTAGGCAGACGTGTGCCTAATAGTTCACCCACATTTCGCCAGTTCTGTTTAACTCCTATTTAATAGGGGGCGAGCCGATAACCATTAACCGGCCACAAATCTAAAATGCTACTGAGAAATCCCTAATGGAAAAACCCAATAACCGGGTCCGGGTCGAGTAACTTTTGTCCGACCCGGGAATCGAACTCGGGACCTCATGCTCAGCACTCGCACTTGCGACCACCAGACCATCGAGGCCAATAGTCTAATTTAAATAAATTACTTTTAGGAAGCGCTGTCGGCTCAGTTGGGGAACCCGTCCCCGAAGAGAAGGTCTATGGGGGCTGCGAAGGTCCCAATGCGATGTACGTGAAGCTGATCTCTGCAGACGGCCACGAGTTCATCGTGAAGAGGGAGCATGCGCTCACCTCTGGCACAATCAAGGCTATGCTGAGTGGTCCCGGGCAGTTCGCTGAGAATGAAGCCAATGAGGTCAACTTTAGAGAGATTCCGTGAGTATATGATAATAGTTAACGTTTTGAACGTCATTGTCACATATACGTGACAAGCAATCGCGCGCCCTGTACGCCAAATGACACAAATTTGTGACAAAATAGTAGGAAGCAAAATTGTGGCTTGGCGTGGAGGGCACGCGCGTACATAACTTCAGTTATCTTTAAATACAAAAATTTCAATTATGAGGGCGGTACACAAAGTCCCTTATATTTCTATACTTATAAGTTATAGCTTATTCGTGCCTGTGTTATCGACAGACTCAATTGGCCTAGTAGGACTAATATTTTTGTAGTCGAGTCTTATTCAAATTTCAATCATATTTGAAAGATTTCTAAAGCTTATGTTTATTTGCCGCTAACTTGATGGCCGACTATGGAATCCAGCCATTACTAAAAAACTATATAAAAAAACAGCTGTTACATATTGATACATTTGACCGTGTAGATATTGCACTTTTATAGGAAACAGCTGTTTTTTTTTTATAACCGGTAAAATTTCTATGTGGGGTGGTTCAGAATGATGTATTGAATATGTGGTAACCGTTTTCGCGTCGGGGTCCCTTCCACCCTGTATAGGATGCACTATCTACACGGTTATTTATTATTATAAGCCTCTGCCTCTTAAACTTCAAGAAGAAGAGAAAAGAAGAAAGAAAGAAGAATAAGAAATATACTTTAATACCTATTTATCAATTAAATTTCTCTTTTCCAGCTCACACGTACTTCAGAAAGTATGCATGTACTTCACGTACAAGGTGCGCTACACAAACTCATCGACTGAGATCCCTGAGTTCCCGATTGCACCGGAAATTGCCCTGGAGGTGCTGATGGCCGCCAACTTCCTTGACTGTTAAAGAGTACAGCAATGTACCGTGGTGGCGCTAGTGTGACAAGGTTACGAAAGAGGTTGGATGAAGAGAGGTTTTAACTTTAGGCCTCTATAAATGTATAATTGTTGAGAATATGTAGCCTTGATTGGCTCATTCTTCACAAGATAATTACCGTCGGAAATCTTCGGTTATTATTAATTGAGAGGTGTCGAAAAATCTGTGCGGAGAATTTGTCTTGCACTCATCAAATGTTTTGTTTGTTATAATTTGATGTATTACATTCAAACAGACTCCTTTTAAAGTTACATATACCACTCATGTTGTTTTAGGGGCCATGATATTTGGCCAAACGACCCAATGGTCGTTTGTTTATAGAAAACTTACCCACCATTTTTTAACACGTTCATTGCCAAGCCAAACTGCTGAACTTACCTAGATAGCCAAAATAAAACATTCTTTATTTTTGGATTTTTTTCAACATTTTTTTTTGGTTACTGGAATTGGTTTGTCCACTAGTGGGCCAAAAATAATATCAGAACCCGCTATTTTATGGCTCGTACATTATTGTAAGGCACCATCACGCGACGTCGCGTGATGTGGCAATGAACGTGTTATTAAATCTATTTTCCGCGAACTTCCTTGTCCGCAGTGAGATAGGCACCCTAATGTATTCTCTTAAACTGATTGCTTCATGTTAATACAGGTAAGAAGGGATATCGAGGCACAACATTAAAAAAATCGGCAATTAAAAAAAAACAGCTGTTCCATACATTTTTTTTTTGTAGGAAAAAGCTGTTTTTTTTTGGAATCCTTCGGAATGATGTACTGAATACGTGGTATTTGTTTCTGCCTCGATATCCTTTCCACCCTGTATAATCAATTAATCACGATAGGCATCTTATGATACCAGATGTTCGCCGATTGAGCTGTCAGAAATGGGGTTTTGGCATCGAAAAAGTTTGATAGTTGACATGATATCAGAAAAGAACTTTCTATGTAAAGGATATGAAAGTATTTAAGGGATAGAGTGCAAGAATTGTAATTAATTGAAATTAACCCATTTGTGTAAAAGTCTGATGTTAAATATATAATTAGAGCCGCTTGTAATTAATGCCAACTGTACATACAGTTTAGGTTTGTTTTTGAATAAATCATCCCACTCAGTATTTATAGTCTCTCTTTGAATATAAGTGGGTGTATTCGACATGCAATTACTTATAAAAAACGTTAGTTAAACATAGAAATGGATGAAATAATTGGAATCTAGACTGTTGTCATTTCTCATGAAATTTCAGAAACATTTTGTAAATCTCTCTCTAGTAAAATGGATTAATAAGTGATCTCATTTAGGGCAGTTTTTTTGTAGATCCATCCAACAGTTTCTGTAAATCTTCGGACCCTGCGTCTTAACATAAGCGATCGGTCGAACGAATACGCGATTGTCGCGTTCAAATGTCACTTTATTTACGCAACCACGCGTTCGTCTTCGCCGAACATATTATCAGTGATACGCGGGACGCGGTCTGAAAGTATATTATTAGTTAGCAAATTTTATATTTTTTTGTACCTAAAATGTTCCTTTCAATTAAAGCTTGTATAAACTCAAGATTTTAGAATTTCGTTATTTATTTTGCCAAGTGTCATTTAAAATTAACCAAATCGCAATGTTTTGCTTTTTATTTTGTTAATAAAGCGTAAATTCTTATTGTACTGTTTTTGTATGTGGACCTTTTGACTCGAGTACCCCAAAATCCCGAAGAATCCAGCTCGGGTGGGCCGCGTTTAGCAAATTGGACGACATTTTGAAATCAGCCAAAATTCCGTTATGTCTAAAGTCCCGCCTCTATAACCAGTGTGTTCTGCCCACAATGACGTACGGTGCTGAAACATGGACGCTCACGCAGGAGGCTGTGTACAGACTGAGAGTTGCACAGAGAGCCATGGAGCGTTCCATGCTCGGCATAAAGCTGATAGATCGAGTTCCTAACGTCGAAATCCGAAAACGCACAAAGGTTTTCGATTTTGGAAATCGCGTTACGGAACTCAAATGGAGTTGGGCAGGACACCTAGCAAGGCGCAGTGATAACAGGTGGACTAAGGCTGTCACCGAATGGCGTCCAAGAACTGGCAAAAGAAACGTGGGTCGTCCGGCGGCGAGATGGGCAGACGACATAGTTGCCGTCGGGGGAAAAACCTGGATGAGGCTGGCACAGGACCGTGGGGATTGGCACGAGAAAAGAGAGGCCTATACCCAGCAGTGGGTGAATTCGGGCTGTGGATGATGATGACCCCAAAATCCTGGTGGTGGAGCCCAGAGGGTTGGCAAGTATATTCAGTGTAAATACTTGAGTAAGTAGGGTGTGATTTTTGGAGAAGAAATCCCCATGGATGAAAAACTTAGGAAATCCAAGAGAATTACAACAAATCACACACCACACACAGATACACAGACATTACATTACTGGTTTTGAAGTCCACAGTTTCACACCTCACTCACTAAAATTAAATACAACAGGGTTCCAGACCAGGTGAAGATGGTATAAGCACAGACATTTTGAAGACTATAATTACAAATTTATTTAATTCCATTTTAAAAACAGGTATATTCTCAGATGTGTTATGTAATATAACAACTCTGACTCTGATCTAAATAACTATAGAGCGATCAGTCTTGTATCCCATCTCTACAAGGCCTTCATTAAAGTCATATACAATCGCATCTTACCTCAGTTGGAAAATTAATATACATGCTTCCAAATTTCCGATCACCGAGGTTACTAAGTAAGAGCTATACTAGCACCATCTCTTTCGCACACTGTAATTACTCCTGCTTTAAGACGTCATGGTAGGCCACCAGGCCTTTCCATCACTCACCATCTGTATGCATTAAACCAAATAATTGAAAAATATCAAGAATTCAACATCCCAAAATATCTTGCCTTCATCGACAACTGAGCAATCAAGATAGAGCCCACCTAGTTTAAGTTTCTCAATGTTTTAATTAGATGATTCGAGTCTTGTCTTAAATATTTGTTTTAATCGCATCAAAATTTCGAAAAAGTTCTCGAAACGGCAAACCTCCGAAGTACGTACGTAAGTGCGCACAAAATTTGAATAAATCGTAGTCATCAATCCGGAACTTTTAACACACTTTTATAATTGTTCTACACAGTCCTGAAGAGCTACGAGTCGCTTCCTGAGACCTTATGAAGAGTTAACTTTGGCGTTGTTATCTCTGTGAAATGAAGCCCTCTTCCTTTACGTCGTTCCTTGCAATATACCAGGAGCGACTGGAGTCTGTAGTTGCAAGCCCAGTGCCGACTGAAGAGAGCTTCGCGAACGAGAACATCTATTAAGGCACAGTCAAACTGCCTTCTTTCCGCGTTCATCAGTTGTACTGATGATAAAACCAATATCCTTACCACTGGGAAAAAAGATGGTACTGCATAAGAATTTAACGCTCGTCGTAATTTTGTAGTATGAAAATCCTCTGGCTTAATTATTTATGAAGGCTGCAAACAACAGAACTTTTGGTTATGGTTTGAAATTTGGGAATCGACATTTTTGCCGTATTTCCTCTTCCAATGGAAAGCTGTAACAAACAAAAATAATGCTATTTCAATAACGCGATACATAGGTACAAATTATATTTCTCATGCGCCTAATATTAATGAAAAATGGCATGGTCACACTAATCATTGTTAGTAAACAAAATCTATAATATTCCTTACCTGTGAAAGGATATGCCACAACCACTACGGTGGTAAAAGTATTGTATCACGTCATGTAAAAGTGAATCATATGTGATTCACTTTTACGTGACGTTATACAATACTTTTAACCATTTTCACAGTTAAAATAAAAAAGAACAGTAGATAAATCTTATAATTTTCTCAAAACAACTTAGGACGTCAAGTTAACACCAATGATGACAAATTTCAGTGTTACCATAATGAATATATAATAGCTTCCAAACAATCATGCTAATATTTAATTTGAATTAAAATAAATAAATTAGTATTATATACAGACTGTAAACCTATAAAAGAAAGTAATTAAAATTTATCTTAAAGCTAAAAACATATGCACATAATTTATTTTACTTGTAGTGTGAGGTGTAATATCTTCCATCTTTAACATTTTTATCTGTTGGCAATTGAGTGAAAGGGACAAAGGGCTTCCAGGCTATCTCTCACGCTTCGGTTATGACAGCTTGACAAAAGTAAACTTACGGTGTGACTGTTATGGTTCATTGTTGTGTGTTACGAATTTCGCAGAACTTAGTCCTGTTTGTATACTAAGTCCATGGGTAAATCATAAGGTTTGTTGTAGCATAGTTAAAACCTAATTTTATTGTTTTTACACGACGTCTATTGATCTCCATTAGGGATGCCCATGTCCTCGCCCGTGTGAAGGATTCTGGAGTTGATGGATTCCCTTACTCCTTCATTACTAAAGCTGTCCTACCAATGTTATATGGATTCAGCTTTTTAGTTTAATAACACTAGTTTATAAGAACGATTTTTATACCCCAGTTGAAAGTTGTTAATTATGTTTAATAAGGAAAGAGTTATCCAAAAAAAAATATAAAAAACCGTCATGTCTGGTTTTTGAAATATTGTTTACTTATATGAATATAAAAAACAAACTTTTACACCATTTTTAAAATTCCTTTTCGCTGCTGTGACCCCGGTGTTAACAAAAAGGTATAACTTTTAAATAAAACGATCTATCACGATGATCAAACTCAGATTGACTGACAGATGATTGAAAATAGCAGAGCATCCTCAAGAAAAAATCGGCGGCGACTTCTTTTTGAATTTTTTTTATTAACAGAAACTGGTATTTAAAATCAATTAAATAAATAAATTTCTCAATACAAAATTAGAATTTAAAATTGCATTTTTTTTGTTGATTAACAAAAAAAAACCGTTGATAACGTTAATCATAGTTCCCCTCATTCAATATGTGTGCATATTTATGTTTAAAATTATTAAAAAGTGTTGTATCACGTCATGTAAAAGTGAATCATATGGTGGTTGTGGCATATCATTTCACAGGTAAGGAATATTATAGATTTTGTTTACTAACAATGATTAGTGTGACCATGCCTTAGACGTTTTGCAGACGAAATACTTAATGCTTTCGGGTATTTTCCATTAAAACTGGTAATATTATGCACTTACGAAATATAATTTGTACCTATGTATCGCATTATTGAAATAGCATTACTTTTGTTTGTTACAGCTTTCCATCGAAAGAGAAAATAAGGCAAAAATGCAATGCGATTCCCGATCAATCATCTAATTAGTCCACCACATTCTATCCAATGTATAACGGATGAAGAACCACAAGAATTACAACTACATAACAAAATCATTGGCTAATTCGTATTTTTAAGAATATTCCATCATGCGAACTGTTATGCATTGAGAAACTTAGGCAGTAAGATTAGCTTACGGCAGAAACTCCTCAAAACGATTAAGTTTAGCCATGTTTAATTTATAAATGTTTGTCACACACTTAGTTTTATTCCCTCCATTTGAATACCCAAACCAATTCTGCAGAGCAAACGGAAAAAAAAGCATGGAAAGGCCATGGTCCCCAAAGAAATTCTTATTTTTTTATCTCATAAATTATTATTTCACAATTTTAAGTAACCGTTTATGTGTTAAAACCGGACACAAATTATCTCTGTCAAAACGAAGTTTCTTTTTTGTTATAAAAATGCTTGATCACCGTATTAGAAAGAGACAAAGGGCTCTGTTATAAATATCTCTCTTGTCACGGTGTTCTGGTAGAGTGCTCAGTCCAGTTTATTATACAAGTCCATGGTCTAAACACTGAACCTCGGTCGCGTTTCTTCAGCATAGTGTGTTTAGAAACGCAATAATAATTGAAATTACGTTATACTTTATTCTTATAACATCGAATGATCGAATCATCTATGTGTCTATAATATCGAAGTCAATACATCGATGTCAAAACATCGATGTTTATTTACCATCGATGAATATCGATCATCCCTAACTCATTCTTCCTAGTTCGTCTGGTTCATTGAATGGGACAGTGGGCATGCAGTGGGCTTTAGTTAAAATCTAACTTAGCCTATGTATGAGTACCTATACAGGGTGTAAGGGACAGCCCTCCACAAATTTATAATACAAGAAGCAAATAAATAAACCAGGTAATGTTTAATATAAGCACAGTCACTCTGTTATGACGTCGAAGTTTATTAGCATCCAAGATTCTTAATTCTTGTGCCTTTTGCATTTTTATTTGGAGGCCTATTTTTCTCAAATTATTGTTGATGTTAGCTGTTGTAAATTGACATTGGTTCGGTAAGTTTTATTAAAATTTATATTTAATATACCAATACCAGTGTTGGGAGGTCATAATCTAAATTTAGAATAGCAGTGAAAAGTTGGTGGATTCAAAAAACAATAGTAAAGCTCAAGATTGTTTAATTGTGTATTTTATAGTTATTTTTTAAATAGTAGCGTGTACCAGTGCAGTGGAAGATGTCGTTTCTCTCTCTCAAAAGTACACTTTTGAGTAAGTCTACTGCACAAAGAGTTATTTTTCCCTTTGCATTACTCAATCTTGATGTGCACAGTTGTTTTCCCTGATGAGAGGTTTATCATAGTACAGTTACATTTCACCAGTTATATTTAAGCCCCATCTAATAGCGGGAAAACTA
Organism: Noctua fimbriata; assembly: GCA_905163415.1. Lineage (NCBI taxonomy): Eukaryota > Metazoa > Arthropoda > Insecta > Lepidoptera > Noctuidae > Noctua > Noctua fimbriata. Next base: position 9,791,628 of record LR990935.1, on the reverse strand, counting down.
TTTCCAACCAGGTACACATCCATCTCAAAGCAAAGATGAAAAATTTTTTTTTGAAGGAACAGATGATGTGAGTTGTAGGTTAGAGGATCATATAGGTTTGTGTATTATGCAAAAACATGAATGTTTCAGAAATTTTATGAATATCAAACCACTTTGCTTATCCTGTACATTGCACTTAGATTATCTGCAAATGAATCATGTATATGTAAAACTACTGATAATATTATAATCCTTACTAACTGATATACTATTGTTTATAAGTAAGTAAAATCATTTATAAATTTTAGTCTGTATGACTGACCAAATCCTAGATAATTCAAAAACTGCATAGAATTGGTTAAATTGAAATAAAACTCAACTCAATCTAAGTTGAAGAAAGATAAACCTCTAATACAAGTACAATTTATCCACGAAAAAACTACACTAAAAAGAATGGGAAATATAATGTAGCCATGAAAATCTCAATCAGGCAACACATTTGTTTATAGTCAATGGACAGATTTCATAAGAAAAGAATAAAAAGGCACACTATGGTCAGCTATGATTTGAGCAATGATAATAATTGTATTGTATAACATGCTGGTGTCTGAAACTCCATCTCCAAGCACGTATTTTGCGTGCAGCAATGATAATAAACATCACCAAGAGTTATACGGCAAAAACTTTGGACCATTTTGGCTGAAGCCAAAGGTTTGCCCAGGGATGACGGACGTCAGCACACAGGAAGGCGTCCGCTAGGGCCAATGCCTGCCGGGGCTGCGGGACTGTTCGAAAGAGATACCGTAGCCATGGAACACAAAGGGCAAAGAAGGAACATGGATGGGTTTTAGTCAGTAGAAGTCTGACACTCCCTTCCACTCCGCCCAGAGCGAGGGGGAGGGGGGGGGGGGTCATTTGATGATTTCCCATCCGAAAAAACATTCAAGATCTTAATAATTTGGTTGTACGCTATGATTTGCCAATTGACATACAAATATTACAATATTATATTGTATTCAAATATTAATAAAAAAGTTTATCAAGTGTTTATAAATTTTTAATATTAAAAAAGAATAGATTTGTTATATATAAAATATAAAAAATTATACAAGTGGTTACTATTAAATATTAACATAGACTGTATCAGCTTCGTAAGTAGCCCCTCTTCAAAAAGTAAGGTAGCAAAATTGTGTGTTAGTAATTTGGATCATGTTGCTTGCAGGAATATGTCTGACCAGCAAGTGGCACCAGCGCCATCGGCAGGGTCCGTTGGGGTCGCGTCGGCGACGAGCGTGGCTGAGGAGCAGCGCTCTGGCAGCGCTGCAGGCACCGGTTAGACCATTTCTTTTTTCATAACATAACATCACGCCTGTAATCTCTGGGTTAGGCAGAGGTGTGCCTAATAGTTCACTCACATTTCGCCAGTTCTGTTTCAAGTCCTATGTAATAGGGGGCGAGCCTATAATCATTAACCGGCCACAAACCTAAAATGTGTGGCTGCTACTGAGAAATCCCTAATGGAAAAACCCAATAACCGGGTCCGGGTCTGGTAACTTTTGTCCGACCCGGGAATCGAAATCGGGACCTCATGCTCAGCACTCGCACTTGCGACCACCAGACCATCGAGGCCATTGGTCTAATTTAAATAAATTATTTTTAGGAAGCACCGTCGGCTCAGTTGGGGCACCCGTCCCCGAAGAGAAGCTCTACGGTGGCTGCGAAGGTCCCAACGCGATGTACGTGAAGCTGATTTCTTCAGACGGCCACGAGTTCATCGTGAAGAGGGAGCATGCGCTCACCTCTGGCACCATCAAGGCTATGCTCAGTGGTCCCGGGCAGTTCGCTGAGAATGAAGCCAATGAGGTCAACTTTAGGGAGATTCCGTGAGTACACAGTAGTAGTTAACCTTTTGAACGCCATTGTCACATATATGTGACAAGCAAGCGCGTGCCCTGTACGCCAAACGACACAAATAAGTGACAAAATGGTAGGAGGCAAAATTGTGGCTTGGCGTGGAGGGCACGCGCGTGCACTACTTCAGTTACCTTAAAATACAATGATTTCAGTTACCTTTAAATACAATGATTTCAGTTATGAGGGCGGTATACAAAAACAAGTCCCTCATATGTCCATACTTATAAGTTATAGGTTATTCTTGCCTGTGTTATTGACAGACTCAATAGGCCTAGTAGTACTAATATTAATTTTGTAGTTGAGTCTTGTTATACGAATTTCAATCGTATTTTAAAGATATTAAAGCTTATGTTTATTTGCCCCTATCTTGATGGCTCACTATGGAATCCAGACATAACTAATTTTTACGGGGTGGAAGGGACACCGATGCGAAATAGTTACCACGTATTCAGTACATCATTCTGAGCCTCACATATACAAATTTTTCATTGGTTATTAAAAAAAAATCAGCTGTTCCATACATTTGACCGTGTAGGTATTGCACTTTTGTAGGTAACAGCTGTTTTTTTTTTATAACCAATGTAAAATTTCTATGTGGGGTGGTTCAGAATGATTATCGCGTCGGTGTCCCTTCCACCCTGTATAGGGTGCACTATCTACACAGTTATTTATTATTTTATGCCTCTGCCTCTTAAACTTCAAGAAGAAGAAAAAAGAAGAAAAAAAGAGGAATAAGAAATGTATAATACCTATTTATCAATTAAATTACTCTTTTCCAGCTCACACGTACTTCAGAAAGTATGCATGTACTTCACATACAAGGTGCGCTACACAAACTCATCAACTGAGATCCCTGAGTTCCCGATTGCACCGGAAATTGCCCTGGAGTTGCTGATGGCCGCCAATTTCCTTGACTGTTAATGAGTACAGCAATGTACCAGTAGGTGGCGCTAGTGTGACAAGGTTACGAAAGAGGTTGGATGAAGACAGGTTTTAACTTTAGGCCTCTAGAAATGTATAATTGTTGAGAATATGTAGCCTTGATTGGCTCATTACAGTCCTAGCACAGTTATATTGCCTCTAACACATTAGTGTCATAATCACAATGATATTTATTCTCAGAACAATAAGGTTGCTATCAGAGATATCTGTGATAGGACTGTAGTTTAATATTTAGTCTCACTAGCGCCACAGTGATCAGAAACTGAATGATCAGTCATAGATCAGTGATCACACATCTGCAATTCAGTGTGATATTCAAAATTTTGGAATGGTCGTACATTATCACAGAAATCTTCGGTTATTAATTGAGAGGTGACGAAAAATCTGTGCGGAGATTTGTCTTGACTCATCAAATGTTTTGTTTGTTGTAATTGATGATTGAATTTTATTTTGAATGATTTATAACATTCAAACAGACTCTTTAAAGTAACATATACCACCCACTTTGTTTTAGGGGCCATGATATTTGGCCAAACGACCATTGTAGCCTTTCCATTCTAACCATTGTAGGCTTTGTTTGTAGAAAACTCACGAATTTTTTCAAAATTTTTTTTTTGTGTACTGGTATTTGTTTTGGCCACTAGTGGGCCAAAAAAAATATCAGAAGCCAATACGCCGCGCCCACTATTTTATGGCTCGTACATAATTGTAAGGCCTGTTTGTGTAGCTAAAAGTCTGATGTTAAATATGTAATTGGAGCCGCTTGTAATTAATGCCAACTGTACATACAGTTAAGGTTTGTTTTTCAATAAATCATCCCACTATCAGTATTTATAGTCTCTCTTTAAATATAAATGGGTATATTCGACATGCAATTACTTATAAAAAACGTTAGTTAAACATAGAAATGGGTGAAATAATTGGAATCTAGACTTTTGTTATTTCTCATGAAATTTCAGAAACATTTTGTAAATGAATAAAAATAATAAGTGATCTTATGATATTCTTTCCTTTTTCGATTCCAAGTATCTTCGTGTATCATATAAAATATAATTCTTATATTTACTCTGCAGTTGGACCCGACCCGGACCCGGACCCGGTTATCTTCGGACCCTGCGTCTTAATATAAGCGATCGGTCGAACGAATACGAGATTGTCGCGTTCAAATGTCACTGTATTTACGCAACCGTGTTCGCCGAACATATTATCAATGATATATGAACGATTGCGCGGCCATCGCTTATATTAGTACGCGGTCTGAAAGTATATTATTAGTTAGCAAATTTTATATTTTTATGTACCTAAAATGTTCCTTTCAAATAAAGCTTGCAATAAGCTTAAAGTTTTTAGAATTTCATTATTTATTTTGCCAAGTGTCACTTAACATTAACCAAATCGCAATGTTTTGCTTTTTATTTTGTTAATAAAGCGTAAATTCTTATTGTGCTGTTTTTATATGGTCCTTTTCACTCAAGTACCCCAAAATTCTGGTGGTGGAGCCCAGAGGGTTGGCAAGTATATTCAGCGTAAACACTTGATTGCTGAGTAGGTACCTAGGGCGTGATTTTTGGGAAGAAATCCCCATGGATGAAAAACTTAGGAAATCAAGAGAATCATAACGAATCACATACCACACACAGATACATAGACATAGATTACATTACTGGTTTTGAAGTCCACAGTTTCACACCTCACTCACTAAAATTAAATACAACAGGGTTCCAGCCCAGGTGAAGATGGTATAAGCACGGACATTTTGAAGATTATAATTACAAATTTATTTAATTCCATTTTAAAAACAGGTATATTCCCGGATGTGTTATATAATATAATATTTTTACATAAAAAGTGGGATAACTCTGACCTTAATAACTATCGAGCTATTAGTCTTGTATCCCATCTCTACAAGGCCTTAGTCATTCAATGGGATAAAAACCAACGCCCATGGATTAGCCAGTTTGGATCGAAGGAACTGGAAGTCATGGGGAGAGGCCTTTGCCCAGCTGTGCTATGATGTAGGCTAACAGTAACGGTATTAGCTAGCGCAGACAGATAAAAGGTGGGGTGGGACGCGCTGGGATATACGCTGCGAGTGAGCGCGTTACCCGTCCATTTTATAAGCATAGGCTTATATCTCCCCATTTGTTTAATTTATTATTTGAAAATAGAATGAGAAAAGAAGTTAGAAAATGTAGAATTTTGGGGAAAAATCAGAAACCTGATCTAGCAACCCTGAGTCATCCCCTTTCCCCTGTGAAAAATCGATTTGCAGACTCCTCCCTTACTATTATTGTACTCTTTGGCAGACTCGCTAGAGTATTAATGTTCTGTGTTTGCAGAATCCTTTTGTGTCTCTTTTTGGGTAATCGCTGAACGTAAAACATCGCGTTTTTGTGATATTTTGTCGATTTAAGTGCCTTATTTTGGCTTGAACATCAATCGATAATAATATCGATCGAAGAATAATCTTTGTGTTTGTGGTACATCATAAGGTTTGTTGTAGCATAGTTAAAACCTACTTTTATCGTTTTTACTCGGCGTCTATTGATCTCCATTAGGGATGCTCATGTCGTCGCCCGTGTAAAGGATTCTGGAGGTGATAGATTCCCTTGCTCCTTCATTACTAAAGCTGACCTACCAATGTTATCTGCATTCAGCTTTTTAGTTTTTTTTTTTCCGTTGCATAGTTTCCCTCATTTCAATATGTGCACATTATGAAGACTCGCACTGTATATCTCATTCCTCCTAGTTCCTCTGGTTCCCTTCATTGAGTGGGACAGTGGGCTTAGTTAAAATCTAACTTGGTCTATGAGTACCAATACAGCGTGTAAGGGACAGCCCTCCACAAATTGACAGGGTGCATTCAGCTCCTTATTTTGAATCATATTTCACCGGTTTTTTTTTTCATTTACTATTCCTTTATTTCAATGTAAAATTGCACTCCCTGTACGCAGCACTCCATTTATGTAAATAATACGGTTAAAATCAAAAATCTAACAATGTATGTTGAAATACTCTAACGAACGACGCGTGAAATCAGCTGTTCACTTCCTGCCTAGCTACAGAGTTCATCGAACTCGTCGTCGCACTTGCCGTTCGCTACATGCGTTATGCCATGGTTACGATACATTCCGTATGAGGAATAATATTCCTGAAATAATTTTTTGTACCGGTCATCTTAGTATGATACTGAATTCATCCCATCAGTTTGTGGAGGGCTGTCCCTTACACCCTTTATATGGTGGATATATTATACATAGGCCGGAAACAGCTTGTTTAATACATACAATGGCATCCATTATTGTCATCAGCACTACCTTCACTGATTTATCTAGTCTTGCAGGCCCTCTTTTGAAAAAGACCATCATGTGTTTGTTGCAGCGAACATATCTGCTGAAACCGATGTTGCTGAACATCACTAGCTATGTTCGGCAGCGGCAACCTCATGATGAGGGACGTCCAATTTGTTGTTAGACGAGGTGCAATACTCCTCTGTTGTGTAATAACTACACGGAAAATAACTCCCCACCACACCAATACCAATGTTGGTGGCACGATGCACTAATGTTTTTAAGGAGTACAATTCGTTTCGCCAATCGTCATCTCCTTCGGGCCCTGTAGCTAATTTCACCCAATTTCCTTGCGAAACCAAGAGAATGCGTCATTATTGTTTTTTTTTTATCTTACAGGACAATCTACACATCGCCCAAAAAGGCTCTGTCAAATCAGAAATTGTGTGATGTTATGTTTGTGTTGTTTCCAGATGTGATGACATCGCAGGAAGCCTAATAGCAACTTTACTACTGGCCGGGTTATAATCTTGCTTCCAGAAGTGCCTCAATAGAAGAAGATAGAAGATAGAAGAACTAAGGACCAATTATGAATGTTCGGCGATGTGAGTCTTCTGACGGGAGAGACACAGATTAACCATCCTGCTGCAATAATACCTACTGATGTCGTGTATGTAATAACTTCTTCCCGTTACAGTCTTAACCTTTTGATCGCACTGTCAATAACGAAAATCTGTGTTCTCTACGCGCTTTAAAAAAGTGTGATTTTCGACGTACCATGCCGTCCGAGACGTCCGTGGCGGTCAATAGGTTAAAACACAAAGAAAGGCATAAGTGTGCGATAGTGTTGATCTGGATGACCATTGGTCACCAAAAGTTCTAACATGAACACTCTCGTTAGCGACATAAATCTGAGGATAATTTTCCTTCACTGAAGTTGAACTAATGCTGCATCAGCTGCATGGTACATTGGCGTGTGGCCATAGTAAACGCTGCCAGCTTGTTTATTAATTACAAGTTCCACAGACACCATGTTACTCCTCAATTTTTAATTATTTAGAAAACTACGTCCAAGAAGAAAACTTCTTATCTATACGGTCATTATACAGCAAGACGGTACATGGTTTCGATTGGTTCATATTAACGATTGCATTTATTTTGCAGGTCCGACACAATGACAGAAGACAGAATATTTAGATGAACGAACCCGTTATCGAAAGGCCTTAGGCGAAAGGCTTTTAAACAACGGGTTGCACCACAATTTCAAACAAAAAAAAAAACGAAATCGAAGAAGATAAATAAGTGAATAGATGAGAAGTTAATTTCAAATAATTAATCATGTTTTTCGACTGCTGCTGTGGTTTCATTCTAATAAACGTGTAGAGGTCAGAATGAGTTTGTTTTATTTATTTAAACTTTGAAATAACATACCTACCATCACACCTAGATCTGGTAACACTATGTATGGTTGGATCCATCTTGAAAAATAGAATAGTTTTGAACCCGACAGGTGGCGTCCCTAATTGTACAAGAATCAACTACCTGGTAAGTACTGATATGAGTAGGTTAGCAGTGGACCGCCACTGTTGGACATCAGCCTCTCCTAATCTGCAACACAGCACCCTGTCCTTCTTCAGCACACTTTGTCCCCGAGACCTTTTGATGTGAGGCTTCATGGGCGTCGCCACGATTTTTCAGCTCAGAATTTTAAGTTGAAAGTTAATAGACAATTTATGTCATTGTTATATAAAGGGTGTAAATAGACCCTTAACAGAGCCGAAAGGCGCTTGTTCTCCCCGTCTGAGATATTTTTTTTGTTCTAGACCATACCTGGGAACCTTCTATTTACGGAGATATTGGGGGTCGAAGTTTCAACATTTTCACAAGTTTTTTTTAAAATACGTTTTTAATATTTTTGCTTTACACACCTCCACGACTCCCGTACTATTCAATCCATCCATCAGTACAATGCTTTGAGTGATTTCCTTCGAGTCCAACCTTAAAACGTGATTTTTCACCTTAAAAAAAAAGTCAATTCCAAGCAAAAATTTTTGCGTAAAGTTACTTAGTTTGATGTACAGAATGTTTGGTTGACGGCTATGTGAAGG